>JAROYE020000003.1:34695889-36046491 GCA_029619315.2 Dynastes maya
TGTAGCATGAGGTCTGTGTTCTTGGTGCGTCGTAGATTTATTTTTTGTTCCAAGGCAGAAAATGTCTCCAAACCTCATGAAAATCTTTCCAATTACGTGTGGACAACAAATAAATAAAACATTCCTCGTAGGAAAACCATTAACCTCACATAAAGTATGGCTATGTAAATGCCTATGGCTAGTGTTATCTGAAATTCACTGTATATACTTAGTGCGTACTATCGAATATTTTGTACTTCAACACCTGGAATAACTTTTGAAATAAAATTTTTGTTTTAACGAGAACATTTTTTTGACATTTTTCCCTTCTTCTTTCCGCAACCCCCGCTTCAAAAATTATACATTTACCATTTGAAAGGACTTTCATCAAAGATAACGTCTGTATTTTTGAAAATTCATTTTGCCTATTTGTACTTAAAAACAATAGATTAATATAAGAAATGGAACAAATTGTAAAGAAAATCAAACAAAAGTTTACTACTTTATAATTTGTTCAAAAAGTCCACCACAAACTTATTCACTTATTAAGCAATGTCAATCAACGTGTAACGAAACAATCTTAGCCTGCTGACATGCACTTGATTAACGTTAGTTTGATTTTCTTAACAATTTGTTCCATTTCCTATATTGAAGCTTTATTATTACATATTTTGAATACGAATTTGTCAAATCAAAAAGAGTTAGGAATGTTCTCTTTGATAAAAAAAGCTTTCAAATGATGTATCGCTTGTCCTGTAATCTCATTTGAAATTTTTGAAGGAGGAGTTACAGAAGGGAGGGGTATGAAATGTAAAATGTCAATTGTAATTCAAATTTTAAAACGAAAATTATCTGTCTCAGCATTTTTTATAGGATCATTATTTTAACCTTTTCGCTACGGGCGCTAGCCGTTGACACTCTCGGTAATCGAAACGCCGCACAGTGGTCGAAATTCCCCAATTAGCCGCTACTTATGTACCTCACGGACTTTAGAAATTAATATTTCTATAGTCCGTACTTTACGAGTACATTAAATGCAATGTAATGTCTTTGTGTTGTAATTGTATTCTTCAAAATTATTCGACGTCTTGTGGAATAAAAAATATTTTAGTTTCTTTGTCCTTTTATAGAGTCTACATCTTTTAACAGAAAAATGCTGAAAGTAAATTGTACAGCATTAGATAGGCAATTTAATAAATTTTTCAAACATGTATACACTTTATTGCTATAAAATACCATATAAGTAAGAAAGTTTAGTTTTAGTGAACGAGGGTTTCGTCACCAGGAGACAATTATTTGAAATATGACGAAATGAAATAGATAAAACAAAGAAAACAGGGCTTTATACATTTTTACTGGATAAACTTCATTTACAAGATTAGAAATTAAAGAAAAAAGTTGATAGCATAGCCAAACAGTGTCTCGCTAAGTGGAAAAATAGCTATTTATGGTATAAGAATAAAGGCGAATTTTATCCACGAAAAAATAGTTCATCGATAATGTTTTTGAGTGGATAAAATTTCTTTATTCACGTATATCATACAATATTTTTTCCAATTCCTCAAGCTATCATCATCAGCAGCAGGACTGAACTAACAAGCTAAAAGAAAAACTAACCTTATATAGCAAATAAATTATGCAATATGAAAATTTAAAATTTTTAAGTAAATCGTAAAATTACAACTTTCACTTTAAGTGTATCTTGATGATCCGCTTCATTGAGATCATTTTGATTGATCTTTTTGCCTGCCCAACAGTCCAACTTACTTTCCAAGTGGTTATCTGACAAATTGAACCAGTTACCTCTACAGTTTCCCGATTTGGCTATTAAAATTTCTTACGCGTTCATTGAAAAAACTCAGAACATTGAGCTTACTGACAAAGAAATTTTAGTATCGTTTGAAGTTCACTGTTTCCCAATGTTCCGGTTGATTTAACTTTGGAATATATAGAAACACTTTTGTTAGATAACCAAATGGATAGAGAGGAAGTTACTAGCTTAATTTCTTTAACAAGATTCTGCATGAAACAAAACTTTTTCCAAATTAACAACACTTTTTATCAACAAACGGAAGGAACGGCAATGAGTAACAGCTTATCTCCGTTTATGGCTAACCTCTTTATGGGTAAATTTGAAACCGACCTGAAGAATACTTTGGCTTATTTCCTTCGGATTTAGATCAGATACGTCGATGAAATTTTTTGCGTCTTTGACACCAGATAATGTTCGATAACGAATTTCATGGAACAACTTAATTCAAAATTTCCCTCTATCAAATTTACCCACGAAGAAGAGAACGACAACAGGATTCCTTTCCTCGACATGTTAGTAATAAGAAATAAAAATAAACTAGAAATAGACGGATATGTAGAAAACCTACTAGTAATAATAAATTTATCTTACAGGATTCTAATCACTCATATGAACACGAACTGTTGGCTATTAACTTTTTGGCGCACCTATTACTCAATTTTCTTTTAACTAAAGATAGATATCAAAATGAACTGAAATTAGAAATATAAGCACACTAGAACGCATTGACGGCCGTAATAATAAGAAATATGTTAAATTACCCCTTTATCCAAGTTACACGAAAGGTTTTCACAAAATCTTTTCTAAAATTGACCGCAAGATTGTTTATTCTTCAAGCAATAACTTTAAAAACCCTTTAGGAATTTCCAAAGACCCAATAGGTAACATGGATAAATCAGGAATTTACAAAATTTCAAGTAAAGATTGTGATCAAGTGTATATTGGGCAGACAAAAAGATCGATCAAAATTAGATACAAAGAACATTTGGCTCATCTCAAATTCAGACGGTTTGATAAATCTAGCGTTGCCCTACATATGCTTGAAAATAACCATAATGTTGATAATATAAAGTTAAATTAAAAACGTAAAAAGTATTGTTCAATTAAATTGTTATGAAGGCATGGAAATTTACAAAAACAAAAATCATTTAATGAATTCAGATTTAGGACCACTAAATTCCAGCCTTTTTCGTTTGTTACATCATGTTTAGTTAATTACGGCTGTAATTATAGTCATGTGCAATGAACCGTCTCATTGAAAAACAATGATTTGAATAATTTACATTTTAATTTAGGGATTATTTATTATTTATCCTTAGATTTGCATTTTACGCTTAATTATAGTCCTGTACAATGAAACGGCTCATCAAGAAACACTTAAAGTAGGAGGGTATATATATAATTAAGATATAATTAAGGATTTTTTTATTTTAGATTTATATATTGCATAACTTATTTGCTATATAGGGTTAGTTTTCCACTTAGTTTGTCAATTCAATTTTACTGCTGATGATGATAGCTTGGCTATCGAAACGTGCGTCCAATACGAGTTAAGTATTGTGATAAGGGTTTTAGTGAACTGTTTCAGTTATAGATAGGGTTTAAAAACGGAAAACGTAGTTGCCCGTCGTATGTGAATGGTATTTTATGGAGAGCAACTACAGTCGGACATCGTAGCGAGTTAGAGTTATTACATTTTAAATGGAACAGGCTGTATGCGGCAGTCGTATAATATAGGCAATTATAATGTATATTATTCAATGTCAAGAAGTTACATGTATACAGTGTCTTTCAAAAAAGAGGGAACACTCAATAACTTTATTATTTTGAGATTTACAAAAAAAGAACGATTAAATAATTTTTTGTTTGGGATCATGTATGTTATTTGGCGGTACTTTCAAATGTTTTTTTTTTCATTTGCGGTTTTTTTGATATTTTTCCATTCACCATGTTTTTTTCTTTCTATAAATATAACATTTTATTGGTGTTGCATAGGAAAATGTTGCTACAAATTCCATAAAAAGATTTCCAAGTGTTTTTTTATAATAACTGTCTTAAACACTTAAAAGTCTTTTTGTGGGTTTTACAGCAAAATTTTCTTAGGCAACAATCATAAAATTTTATATGTGCAGAAACAGAAAAATATGATGGATGGAAAAATGTCAATGAACGTGTATCAAAGAGTGTTATTTAAAAAATCAAAGTTGAGTCCGTTTCCGGCTTAACCGCAAATGGGAAAAAAACATTTGAAGTACCGTCAAATAGCACACATGATCTTAAAGTTATTGACTGTTCCCTCTTTTTTGAAACACACTATATATGAATATTCTTATTAAATAACATTTTAGCTTTTTAAAACTGAAGACATGAAATTATAACCTTTTATTGATTGTAATCTTCTGTATATCACAATTTAGAAATAACATTTTTATTCAATCCTTTTCTAACATTGCAGATGCATCACCCGCCGAAAGAGAAGATTTGTTCATTCAAAAGTTGAGGCAATGCTGCGTTCTTTTCGACTTCGCTTCGGATCCCTTGTCCGACCTGAAGTGGAAAGAAGTAAAAAGAGCAGCATTACATGAAATGGTCGAGTTTGTCACACAGCAAAAAGGAGTTATAACGGACGCAATATATCCCGAGGCTGTCAATATGGTACGTGATTCTCTGTTAGAAGAATCTATTCTTACTGCCGCGTTTATATATTGATTCATTTACACATTTTACAAAAATGCACTGCCCGATTCGTTTTTGTTTACTCATCCATAATTTGAATGTTTTATAATTGTTTTATATAGAAACATACAGGGTGATTCAGTTTTATTTGGGGAAACTTAACTAGCGTGTTCTACCAACCAAACTGATGAAAAAACCACATATAAACATATTTCCAAAAATGCTTCGTTTTAGTGCTTGAAGGTTTTTATAATGGAAAATTATATTCAGTTAATAAGAAAAATTACATTAAAGCAAAATTAATCTTTTCTACAACACCAAACCAGTGAATCAATCGCGCCGAATATTTGCATTGGATTTTCCTCATTCTTAAAATTAACTGTCCTCTTGTATTGACAGGTGTCGCATACAGTTTATCTTTTAACCCAGTTGAGATTGAATTGAATCCAGATATTCACTTCTAATGTGCAAAGTCAGTGGTAGTCAAAACAAAAACACTCGGTTGTCAACTATGATTGAATTATTATATGATTATTATACTGTGAAAAGTTTTAGTGATATTATTTACAATTATGCTCCAAAAGTTTAGTAATGAAGAATATGCAGATATTCACTTTGTGTATGGAATGATTAATTTTGCTTTAATATACACTATCGTTCATGGAAGTTTGGGCAAGCAAAAAAATGTATGGAAGTCGAAAAAAATAAGAGAAATATGAAATGGCCATGTATTTAATACTTACTTACATGATTTTACATATTTTCAAACACAAATTTATTAAAAAGAAACAGTTAATACAATACTAATAATTTAAATCCGATTTTCATCGAAAAATCCACCTTTTGCCTTTAGGACTGGTGCCACTATTCTCGGCATCCGATTCACTAATTTTGCTAATGTTTCATTGGGCAAGCTTGTCCATACCTCCTGGAGAATGGTCAACAAATGTTCCTTCGATTTTGGACACTTTTTCCTAACACATCGGTCTAATTCTTCCCATAACAACTCTATCGGGTTCAGATCGGGGGACTATGGCGGCCATTCCATAATTTTTAGGGTTCTTTCATTTTCTTCTTGCTGCAGGTAATCTGTGCACAATTTAGATTTATGTTTGGGGTCATTGCCCTGCATAAATTCAAATCCACGACCAATTAATCGGACTCCTGATAGTATGGCATTTTCCTTCAGGATTTTCCGATATTCTTCTTTTTTCATTATGTCCTCAATTTTGAGCAAGTCCCATGTTCCGATTAAGGAAAAACAACCCCAAACCATTACAGATCCGCCTCCATGTTTCACCGTAGGAACTATACACTCCCGTAACATTTTTTTCCCTCTTGATCTTCGTACGAAAACTCTCCGTCTATTTCCAAAAACCTCAAACTTGGATTCGTCAGTCCACAAAATGTTTTTAAAATCGTCCACTGTCCAATCTCTATGAGCTTGTGCCCATTTCAGTCGTTTCAGCCTATTTCCTCTTCGAAGTAACGGTTTTCGACAAGCCACTCGCCCATGCAACCCAGCCTCTTTCAGCCGACGTTTCACAGTACTCACAGAAACTTTGGAGTCTCGCTCATTATTGAATTCTGCAGCAATTTCTGATGCTGTTAGTCTTCTATTGGGCTTACTAATTATTTTTATTCGTAAATCTTCCGCAGGAGTCGTTTTTCTTGACGGTCCTGGCCGATTACGATCTTGCACGTCACCGGTTGTCTTAAAAAGAACTATAGTATCATGTACTGTAGATTTTTTTATTTTTAATTTATCCGCAATCCGTCTTTCTGCGTAGCCTTCCTGATGCAAGGTAATAATAGCAGATCCCTTTAAAACAGCTAGAGGCTTTCCACCGGGCATTTTAAGCAGTCAAACCGAAATTATTTTATTTTCACCTGCACAACGACAGATACTTTCACAATAACAATCTCTTCAGAACTACTGCGGTTACAAATGTTATAATACTTTATAAAGGCTATACGAATATTTCTAGGTAACACGAGTGAATCAACTAACTCTCCTAGGGATTACTATAAAGTTTTATTGTCACTGTAATTATTGGGGATTTCCAACATAATTATATATTTTATGATAACGGTCTTATAATAGACAAATACTACCTGGAAATTGATAAAAGGCTTCCAGAAAAGGTTAGTTTTGATAATTCCTCACAGAAATGTATATTATATAATTTTAAAATTTTTTCCTAAACAGTTAATATAATTTGTCAGCTTGCCCGACCTTCCATGAAGGGTACTGTATGTAATTTTCTGTTATAAGAACCTTCAACAAGCTGAAGCTCGAAAACGAAGCATTTTTGGATATATGTTTATATGTGGTTTTTTCGTCAGTTTGGTTGGTAGAATACGTTATTTAAGTTTTCTCAAATAAAACTGAATCACCCTGTATATTTTTCTTTATTGTTCGTTATTGTTGAAAATCAATAAAAACCTTATTATAATGCGTGATTTTCTACTAAAACTAACTACTTTTCAATTTTAATAATAACACTATAGAATCTTTTTACTTTTCTTTCCGTCGTGTCTACTTAGAAGGTATTTTAAATAGTAGGGAACATTAAGAAATCGTAATATTTCATAGGTAAACTGAATTTTACAAGTGGGAACGTTTTAGTTTGCAGTAAACTTATTTCGCACCCTACCACCATCGTCCAATCCTAACGGAGCTGAATTTGATCCGGAAGAAGACGAGCCCACGCTTGAAGCTGCATGGCCACACCTTCAATTAGTGTACGAACTATTCCTAAGAGTTCTCGAAGCACCTGATTTCCAACCGAGTATAGCTAAACGTTACATAGACAACAAGTTTGTCCTCAACTTGCTGGATCTATTCGATTCCGAAGACCCTCGCGAGAGAGATTTACTGAAAACCACCCTGCACAGGATATACGGAAAGTTCCTTGGTTTGCGAGCGTTTATTCGGAAGCAAATCAATAACGTTTTTTACCGCTTCATTTACGAGACGGAACATCATAACGGCATAGCGGAATTATTGGAAATCTTGGGCTCGATCATTAACGGCTTCGCTTTACCTCTCAAAGAGGAGCATAAAGTTTTTTTGTTGCGTGTTCTGATGCCATTACATAAAGTTAAATCGCTGTCGGTATATCATCCACAGTTAGCCTATTGCGTTGTACAATTTTTAGAGAAAGACCCCTCGTTAACTCAACCTGTAATACGAAGCCTTCTCAAGTACTGGCCCAAAACTCATAGTCCCAAAGAGGTAATGTTTTTGAATGAATTAGAAGAGATTCTTGACGTGATAGAACCAGCGGAGTTTCAAAAGGTCATGATACCCTTATTCAAGCAGTTATCTAAATGCGTGAGCAGTCCACATTTTCAGGTGGCCGAAAGAGCCCTCTACTATTGGAATAACGAATACGTTTTATCTTTAGTGTCAGAAAATGCCACTGACATACTACCGCTGATGTTTCCAAGTTTGTACAGGAATTCGAAAAGCCATTGGAACAAAACAATACACGGTCTAATCTATAATGCTTTAAAATTATTCATGGAGATGAATCAGAAACTGTTTGACGAGTGCACGCAGCAGTACAAGCAAGAAAGGCAACGGTAAGCTTTCGATATATTTTTTTAGAAATAAAATAGAAACGTTAAGTTTTCTCATTATAAATCCCTAGCCCTATTTAATCTTATAATTTGTTATTATCAAGGTAAATTTATTTCATCAATGTATTAAATCACTAAGATGGACGTGCTATTTGAGATTTTTTTTTTTTATAAATTGTTAACAAAAAAACAAATTTAAAATGCAACTACACAAAGGTATTTTCTGCATACATTTCCCTGCCTTGCAATGTAACGTTTATACAATATTTTATGTGACATGCAATTATTATTATATAGCCTTATATTAGATACTACTAGGTGCACCCTAATCAATACTTTCTAAAAAAATCATTTGGCCCACATGACTAGAGAGATATGAGATCCGTTTCATTTAGTATAGAAGGATAATAGATAGTTCTCACAGATAAAAGAGTTTACAGATATCCAATCCAATGGGTGCATTCAGGGATGGTCGGCGGCTTAGCTCAGCAGCGACACGCTGGATGTCATCACAAAGCAAATTCCTAAATAAATCACTGTTTTCAACCTTAGTCCATCTGTCCTTGACAATTGAAATGCGTTTTGTAAATACAGAAAGTAGGTTATGTTCTTGTGCGAAGATAATAAAAAGTTTGGTTTTATTAATTTAACGTTCTGAATAGGTAATTAGAATGAATAACGACGATCTGTTAACTATCTGTTGAATGACGATAATTTAAATATGCATAATATTATTCGTCCAGTAATCGAAAGTGTAATTATTGATTTGAGAGTGGATACTGGACAACCTCCCAGGGGAAATAATCTTATTTTTGTACTGTACAGGGTGTAAAGATAATAATAACAACTTTTGAGGTTAACTAAACCACGTCCACTAAAATTGTGCTCCCCACTACTAGTTTTAACAGCGCTGAATGAATATTTCAGGGGCTGCGCGGGCTGTCTATCAGTGCCAAGTCAGCTGCTCTCTTCAGGGAAATTGCTTACTTAGCCTAACAGCCATCCCTGAATGTACCCACCAATGTTATTACTAAAAGTAGAATACCTCCATTTTGAAAGGTTGTAAACATGAAAAATTCAAATCAATTTGTTTTAAAAGTTAGGTTAATGCTGACATTTAACAATTACACGCTACGAATATATTTATAAAGTGATCTTGTAGACCTAGGACCAGCACGTAAATATGATCAATTCTTCACTCTAGGCACGTTACACTATTAAAATTTAGTACACAACAAAAACATTTAAAATCGCGTTACAGAATTAGAAAATACAGGGTGGAGCAGAGTAAAGAGCGATTTTGAAAAGCGCGGGAATCATGCTTAGCTGATGGAATGGTGGTGGGGATGGAGTCAGCCATGTTCCTGACACCTTAGCATTCAGTAGCAATGGAGCGGTGGACACTTCAGTATCGGGCGTATGCTGTGAAAGCGCTTTATCAAAACGGTAGTTCTTATGTGTAGGTACGTCGTGCTTTTTGCACCCATTTTCAAATTAATCGGAATCGACCGATGCCGTCTGCCTGTGCAATTAAAAATTGGGTTAAGGACTATGAAGAAACTTCGTCAACAACGATAAAGAAGCCTGGAAAACCGAAGACTTCTGAAAACATCGAGCGTGTAAGAGTTGCAACCGAAAGAACCTCGCATTGCTCAGCTCACCGGCATGACACTACACTTGGGATTTCGAACAGAACGGTTAGACGGATTTTACACAACGATCTACACCATCATCCTTACAAGATCCAAATTGTTCGAAGACGATTCTACAAAGAAATGTTGAATTTAATTAATGAAGACCAAGACATTATAAACAATTTATGGATGAGTGACGAGGCCCATTTCCATTTGTCCTGTTACGTCAACAAGCAAAACTTTAAGTATTGGAGTGACGTGAATTCTAGACAACTGCATCAGCAACCTCTTCATTCTACAAAAGTTACTGTGTGGTGCGCTATGTCTTCATCAAGGATCATAGGGCCCTACTTTTTCTGATGATTTAGACAATGCCGTGGCAGTGACAGGGATACGCAGATATGTTGGAAAACCTTTTACTCCACAACTTACTCAGTACGAAGTTAACGAGGAGAAATTTTTTCAACAAGACGGAGCAAGCTCCCACACAGCAAGAGTAAGCATGAATGTTAATGCTTTATTTCCAAATCACGTGATCTCTCGACGCATGGCCTCCCCGTTCACCGGACCTAATAACGTGCGACTTTTTCTTGTGGGGTTACCTGAAAAGTAAAGTGTATCAGGATGACACACTACGAACAGTGGAAGCACCGAAAGATCCGACAGGAGGTGGTTCAAATCCCGCTGGTAATGCTGCGGAATGTGATGAGTAACCTCAAATTGCACCTGAAAGAATGTCTACGCCTGAACGGACGTCATCTTACTGGAGTTATTTTTAAACCTTAGTTACATTTACTTAAATTTTGAATTAGCATTTTCTTGAATGCCTTTTTATGTAATTTAAGATGGTAAAATACAATTTGGAAAAAATAATGGCATTTTTTACAGCCTTTTCAAAATCGCTCTTTACTCTGCCCCACCCTGTATATTTCAGTGCATTTTATGGAATATTACATTCCAAATATAATAAAAACGGGGAATTTATTTTAAAAATTCATGCGAATATGATCGTTATTGCCGGAACTGCCAACTTAAATTTTCCGCGAATTTTGAAAATGTTATTATTATAAATTACTTTATTTATGGTTAAATAATGTTAATTCGTTTAATTTTCTTTTTCAATTGTGTTTCTTGCAAAGCAGGTGTATATCGCTTCGAAGTGATAAATTTAAAAAATCTAATTTTAGCATATGTATCAATAATCGTTTAACATTAAACCATGATTTTCATATAATTTCGTAAAAGATGGGTGAATGTTCCATAAAAAAATGTGCGAAGGAATTATTAGCACAATAAAACCAGGAAACATTTTTTAAAAATTTCGTGAGCGATTGAAGTGATGCCGACAATAAAAATTATATTCGAATCTATTGCGCTATAAATTGGCAAATATTCCCACTACTATTAAAACTACCAACTTAAATCGCCCGCGAAATATAAAAAATGGTTACTGGGAAATAAAGTTATGTGTGGAGCGGGCGGATGATTTAAATTGGTAGTTTCGGCAATAAGTGATATATTTGTCTCTATTGCGTTAAGAAATTGGTGTATATGAACGGTATATGTCATTTATTGCCGGAACTACTGACTTAAATCATCCGTGAAATTTAAAAAGTGCCCGCTCTAGTCATGTGTTGCACAAAAACCCTACAATCAGGAACTACAACCTCCAAAAAGAGACGCGCATTCTCCTCTCCTCTATACCCCTAGAACTATAAAATAAACTATGACATACATATTTCTTATTTCAGAAAACATTGGCTATTTTGAATTCTATTCTATTGTTTTTAAATAGGCTACAAGAATGATAAAAATATTAATTCGTGAATTTAAATATCCTTTTATTTGAATATCATTCTCAGGTAGAATCTTTGTCGCTCGTGAACGAACAACTAAAATATCTATCTATGGTGAATGAATGCGGGGTGCAAAAAATATCACGAGTATTCATTACTAATATTTGACAGTTGTTGTTGGAAAAATAGCATAGACTACAAATAATACAAAACATATTTCATTTTTTTAAATATATTGTGTTTGTCTCCATTTACAATAATTTTAGTAATTTATTCTTTGATCCATACAAATGGTCTTTTTTGTGAAAAGTTCGGATATACCGCGTTCGTAAGTTCCGTAGTAAAGTTAACCGCTAAAATATATAGACAGTGTTCCAACGTTTGCCTGCTACGAAAGTGGGGGTGGGGAGCGCGCGAAGCGAATCAAGAACAAGCGGCAACATTATTCACAACATGCATGGATCTCGCGCTTATAAATGAATCCTTACGTACCCTAGACCCTAGTATATATATTTTACAATTTGGGATTTATAGTTTTCAATTTATGGCAATTTTTTTTTACTGGAATACATAATTCTGGACTGAGGATGCGCGGTGTTCACGAAACCGGTCGCATTTTTTACAGATTTGATTGAATAGAATTTTATGAGGAAAGTACCACTTTTATTTCCACCTTCATTTTAAATATTTCACACAGAGTCACCATGGATTATTTAAAACATATTTCGCATAAAACCAATGTTCACGTATCTAACGGGTGTTTTTTTTTTTGCTTAATTAGAACTTACGAAAAACTGTCGAACGAGCTTTCATACTGCGTTCACTTTTTGACATTTATGATCGATATACCCTGGCAAGTCATCATGAACAGACTCACGCTTGAACAACACCATAAAATTATTCAAATTTATTTTAAAAATCAGTCATCGATTCGCGCAACTTACAGACAACTTCGTGATTTTTATGGCCCACATAATCGTCCTTCTGAGCAAGCCATCCGTCGAACTGCGGATAGATTTCGTACCACATGATGCACTAACACCAACACGTCGAAGAAATGTGGGTACTGAAGAGAACATCGTTGCTGTAAACGAATGTGTGATAGAAGATCCCAATTTATCCATTCGTTGTTGATTACAGCCATTGGGGCTCTGTCCGTCCACTACGTGGAAAATTTTGCGTGAAGATCTTGATCCACGTCCATATAAGATGCAGCTGGTACGGAATTTAAAGCCCCAAGACTATTAACTGCGTCGTTCTTTCGTCGATTGGGCCCAAGAGCAGTTGGAAACTGATCCGTTGTTTTATCGCAAAATTGTGATCTTTGGCTTAACGGGTTTGTGAATAAACAAAATTGCCGCATATGGTGTGGGACCAATCCACAAGAGACCCTACAAACTCCATTACATCCAGAAAAATGCACTGTTTGCCGTGGTTTGCACGCCGGTTGCATTATTGGGCTTTATTTCTTAAAAGATGAAGCCGGAGCTCGCGTTACTGTCAATGGAGATCATTACCGCATCATGATTAATGAATTTGGTTTGAAAATGTGGAGGACGAGATGTGGTTCCAACAGGATGGCGCTACGTGCCATACGACGACGGCAACCATCGACTTATTGAAATCAAAATTTGACGATAAGTTAATTTCGAGGAATGGACCTGTCGATTTTTTCCTGTGAGGCTACGTGAAATCACTGGCTTATGTCAATAAACTAGCAACAATTGACGCTTTGAAAGGCAACATTGTTCGTGTTATTTGTGACATACGGCCAACAGTGCGCGAAAGAGTGACCCAAAACTCGACGTTCAGAATATGCTTCGTCAAGAACAGCTGCGGTGGCTATATGCCCGTAAAATTTGAAGTTCTATCGGGCTTAAGAAAACACCCATTAGAATGTAATTCTAAAAAAAAAGCTATTCTTTGACTGCGTATACTCCCTATAAATAATACATAGAATCTTCGTGAAAAATCTGAACACGCAGATTACAACACCGATGCTGAAGACGCCCCTCTACAGATGAAATAAGAGTTATTATGGGAAAAATGTATCGATCACGCGCTATTGTGCCAACCCCAATAAATATATATTATAAACTCAAAACAGGTTGTTAAAATGTGTTACCACTTACGCCGTATACATTGGCTATCTGTAGAGCTCTTTTATCTGTAGTCGTTCTTTGGTATGCTTCTACATCGTCATAAAATGTATTTTTTCTTATTTGATAGTTTGGTGTCATCCAATGTTTCATTAATTTAACTGTATCCTTCCCAAAATTTCTTGTAATTGTTTGATTTCCTTATTACAAATAGGATTTTTCGATAGACGTCAGTTGATTTATGTACTTCTATCTCTTTTTAATGTTGAGTCGATATACGTCTCTCCCGATTTATGGACTTACAGTGGCGTACCTAGAGCTTTTGCCACGTAGGTCCCCAATTTGCCGCCTTTTCTAAATCAATCAAAATCAAGAGTGGCTATTAAGAATTACTGAACATAAACAAATAAATAGAAAATGTTATTTCCTTTGTTTAAACAGATTGTACACATAAGGATAAAATGTAGCATGTTTATAGATTTATTTTTCTTGCTTATTAGAAAAGTCTTCAATGACATTGTCAAAATTTATGTCATCTGTTAGTTGTTCTATGGGAAGTATTGCTATATTTCGCAATCTTAAATCATTGTGGAACGAAGATAATTTTTAATTTGGAAAAGTTGCGTGTACAACTAGCGACACTGATGGCTATTGTTAAAAAAATTCTTAACAATATTACTATGTTGAGAACAGAATTTTCCGACCTATATTTTTGCATAAATATTAGAGGTTCAAGAGGCCCTTGCCCGTTTTTCCAACATTTTGTTTGTTCTTGTAGAACAGATTATTAGATGGTATTAGGCACAAATACTTCGCTGCAAAGACATGTAGTTGCTCAAAACGTACTTTTATTTCTTGAATAACTCTATTCATTGACAAAAACGTTTCTTTTTGTATTTCTTCTTCTAAAGGTAATTTTTTTTCTTCTAACGCTTTCGACGCCCAGTAAATATCCAACTCTTCACAAATTTTCTTAGTTGTCGTGACTGCGTTTTGCACTAGCGTGTCCCTTTTTCCAATGAAATACATTTGTAAATTGAGTTTTAAATTACTTTGATAGATATTTAACCACTTTGTTTACGGATATTGTTGCATGTCATTAATTTCCAAAAGAATGGATTCCCAAGAATTGGGGTAGCACAAAAAAGAAAAAGATTGCATTGAGTTGAGTATATTCCAGCGTCTGATCTCGTTTTAATATTTTCTTCAGATGGTGGCGCTGTTTGTAATAACAACAATGGGGCTAAAAAAAGTATTAACAGCTGACACGGCGCACGTGTTTTTTTTTTCACTGACAGCGTAAAAATGTCGACGTCGAATCAGCCGCCGCGGTCAGCATGCATTTTTGTTTAGTTGCATACTTGTTATAATCATTGATTCTGTTGATTACATTAGAACATTATTATATTATTTACTTTTACATAACTTAGACAAATAAAAAATGCCGCCCGGGACCCCCCCCCTCCTCTAGGTACGCTACTGTGGACTTGCTTAATGAAATGATTTCCCTGAGCATCGAATGTTAAATCCACCGTTTCTTACGTCTTGAGTTGATATTCTTTCAGGCAGATTACTGTCCAAGTTTTGTACTAATCATTGATTTTGATTTTTAGAGAGCGTGAAAGGCAGTACGAACGGGAAAAATTTTGGAACCATTTAGAAAATTTAGCATCTCGTAGTCCAAGCTATGAAATTATGAAAATGAAGAATGAAATTGAACTAAATAATCTTACAAATAGTCCTGATCAAGATGATGAAATCAGTTTAGATAAATTGGAACAAGAAGCACAAGAGGTAATAGACATTAGTTGATATCATCGACTAATCGATAAAGTATGTGATTCATAAGATTCTTGTCTGAATAATTTTAGGTTTCCGATAACTATTTATGCTAATACGTTTTGATACTTAAACTAAAGCCAAGCTGTACTACTAGATTGTTTTTTATGTATATTCAGGTGCAGTAAAATGCGCGAGAATGCTGTGATGTTAAGATTATAGAAAAAGTAATTATTTTGTATCCAGACAGTTGCAATATTCAATAGTTTCCCGTATATTATTTGTGTCTGAGAAATACGTGCTCTTTTTTAAATAATCTTTAAAATAATTAATACAAGTATACCGTCAACCAGGGTGAAGTCGGTCAAAAAATTACGATTTTTTGAAATAACTGAAAAACAAATTATATTTTAATGCAATTACATATAATGGATCAAAAATGTATCCGAGGCTGTAGCGTGAGCATTTTTTTAAAATCTTTGGTTAAAAGATGATCGACTACATCCCGAGCTCGGGGTGAAGTCGATCACCCATATAAAAATACATAATTCACACTTTAGAACGATTTAAGGCGAAGTAAATCAATCAGAAATAAAAAATTACTAGTTAATAATGTCAGTGTGAAAAACACGTCACCTCTCTTGCGTCCTCGGTTATACATAGATCGGTCGTCCGTAGGCGCGAGAGAGACGGGAAAGAAGGTCAAAAGGGAGCAAATTGTACGGGGTTTGCGAAAAAGCGCGAGGCAGATGAAGACTTGCGATCGACCTACATACATCGAAAGGGAGGTACTTCGACAATTTGACGCCGTAGTAAGAAAAAACACGCCGTACGCGTCGCCGTTGTCTAGGCGAGACCTGAGATTTATAATACCTTATCGGGGAGTAGACAAATAAATAACTTTTGATTACCATATGCGTAGGTATCGATTAGTAAGAGAGTGGGAAAGCACGGCATACATATGGGACACAGATTGCAATCCAACGGCAGTACTGTTTAGAACTTCCTATAGAGTGCATGGTATTATTACAAATGCAATTATCGTTAGTTATTATTAATTAATTAAATGTATTGTGTTCACTTTCTTTCATTAATATTTATAGGTTTAAGAAGGTATTCAAGGCGTTGCAGTATTTTTTTTCGTAAACTTTAGATGGAAAGGTGATGCAGTAGATATCAAGAAATGTAAAGAATTAATGGTCAGAGAAGATTTAACCGATAAACTAAAATTTATTAGCAAGAATAGCGAATATTTAGCTTATGACAGTATATACAGTGCCACCAAGCTTAGAAAAGCCCTGAGTGGGCGTCTCCGAGAGCGCTACAAGTTAACAAGGTACACTCTCATCCATAATCTTTTCCGCGGGATATTTAAATCAAACTAAAGTAGTAGCTCCTATAAACAAATGACCAATGACGTGTGAAAAATTTAGGAATTAAGAAAAATAAAGAGTTTTTGAATGTTTTTCTAATTTTAATTAAAGCAAACGTTTATTTCAACTTCAAATATAATTTAATTGCAAAATGTTTTACATTATAGATTACAATGCGATCATTAGCCTTAGTAATCAAATTCATCATCTGATATTCTGTCCTCGCTGATCCAATCTTCATCTGAAGAACCTGTATTTACAGTGAAACTTAAATTTTCCACAATTTCATCAGTTAAACCATGGGCCTTCCACATTTCTTCTGCAACATGGCTTACATGGTTACACTCCTTTTCCCAATCAGCTTGCGTGATTTCTGAAATTGCAGTTCTAACTAATTGCTTGATGTCATGGCTAGAGTGCAACACATTATTCATAGCAACTTTTCTTTTCGCCATGCTCCAAATTAATTCTATTGGATTCAACTCACAATGGTAAGGAGGCAAACGTAAAACAGTATGGCCATGCTTTTTTAAAAGTTCATCAACATAATAAGTTTTACTTATAGAATATTGTCTTACCAACATTAAAAGTTCTGCTTTTCGCATTTCTGGAGTTGTTGCAATTCTATTTCCTTCTAGCCATGATCGAATATCATCTTTTCGATTATTTTGTGTAGGTGGTTTATTTATTTGCATGCTGTGATATGGTGCATTGTCCATAACAACAATGCTATGTGGTGGCAAGTTTGGAATAAGTTGTTTTTCTAACCATTGCATAAAATTGAAGTGGTTCATATCATCGTGGTAATCACCTGATTTACTTTTTGATTTAAAAATTAGCAAAGCATTCTCGACAAAGCCATTAGAACTTCCTGCATGCACTATAATATGTCTCTGACCAGCTCGATCACATTTATAAACACCAGGTTCTTCTTCCGATTGCCAACATTTGCCAACTCCATATGTTGGGTGAATATAAGTTTCATCTAAATATATCACTGGTCTTTTATTCTTTCCTAAATTTTCATTTTCTCGTAATTGTCTTAAGTACTGAGAACGCCAAGCTATAATATCATATCTTTCCATCAATAATTTTCTTTTATTATGACACTTCTTATATCGAAAGCCCAATTGTAATAAATATTTACGTAAAGTTTCTCGTCCTCCTGTGTAGTTAATCTTGTCTTTCATTTTGTCTACCAGCAATTTCAATGTTGGCACCTTACGATCTACAGTATACATCTCATGGACACTTCTTCTTAGTACGCCTTGGTCAAAATCATCTAATTCAATTTTCATTGAAACTGCAGTTTCTCGCTTCTTCTTTGGAGATTGTAATGAAGAAGTGCCGGCCATATCAGATTCTCTGCGAATCTGCTTTATGAAACTGACTGATTTCCCTGTTGCTGCAGCAGCTAGCTCACTAGCTTTTTCTAATGGAAACGTCCTATGACCATCTGCTTTCTGCTTGTCAAAGAACTGTATAACATTGCGAATAATGTTTCGTGCTTCCGAGCGAACGAGTTTACGTTTACTCATGGTTGCTAACCTGTAAAAAAAGAAAAAAAACCTAAATGCCTTAAAATAATATTACTCTTTTTATAAATTAATATCGTATTAAAAGGAACATTACAATACACAGAAATTTCTAACCTAAAAATTTACAGTTTGAATGATTTATATATCCTTGAAAATAATTTACTTACTTAAATTATGTAAATATACGACTACAGGTGTCTTAAAAAAGACAATTTTTTAGCCAAACAAGTAGGAACAGGAAAATAAAAGTAAATTTGCAAAAATATGAACCAAGCGTACGAAATTAAAAAAACTTGTGTCAGTTACTGTACTAAACGAAAATTACGCTTCTTATTGGTCGATGTTGTTTGATATTGAAATTAGTTCGCATATTTTCCGAGGTTTTTCTGAGCTTGGTGCTACTGTAAAACCGATTATTCTGAATTTTTCATTGATACCTTCTTGACCTGTAACAACTATTTTTGTTGCTGGGCATTTTGTTAGTAGTAAAGTTTATGAACGGGTAGATAGCATTTCGAACATTTGATTTCAACGAAACAATCATATATATATTAACAAAAAAGAAACATTTATTCTTTAGGCGCGCTTTAAATAGCTACTGATTTTTATTTTCCGAAAGGTTTCCAGATTGAAACCGCGTCAAGTGCGCGTCAGTATATCGACCGTTTCACTCTGTATCGCATGGAGCTTCTGGGCTGATTCATATCAAACCCTGGTGACAATCAACTTTATAATATGATGGGTTACCATAAGCACCTATCTTCTTTACGTATTTTCGTTGCATCTATATAAAAAAAGTATAATAGTTTAGAATGGATACAATATTTGCTACTTCCATACACAAAAAAATCATTGTACAATCCTAAGGCATTTGTCTAAAAATTAAAATTAAAATGCTAAAATTAAAATATTTAGCAATTTTGACATTTATACACCTCACACCACAGGAAACAGAATTCACTTAAGAAAGTCATATAAAATCAATTGCTTTAAACCTAACCTCAAAACCGAACAAAATTTGGGGAGAACCATGTGATCGACTTCACTCCGTTGTTTGATGTTTTTTTTCTTATACAAAAATTGCAATTGGAACCATACAAAAAGTACATTTCTAAAGAGTTTTCACAGATTCAGTTGTACCAATTAAAAAAATTTGCTTTCTAATAAAAATTAAAAGGCAAAGTTTTTCATAAATTATTCAAAAATTATTTATGGAAAACTTACTGTTCACATTTAACTCCCGCCTCCGGTATCGCGGTTGTTGGTCAGTCATCTAAGGACGTAGACAAAAATTTGATTGTTTATGCGTTGTTGCCGTACCCATTAAAAATGTAAAAAAACCGGTTTTGATCGACTTCGCCCCGGCCGATTGACTTCACTCCGGTTGACGGTAACAAGTGTATAGGTACACAATGTGCCTATTGTGGCCCAAATACTGTGAGATTTTTCACCGTCACGTTATCTTAACTTACTAACAAGTAAGTAATGTTTCATTCTAGAAATAAAATAAAGATACGCATTATAAAATCTAAGGTCAAGGGTGTAAAAGTGAGATAGTAAAGAAAAACCTATTTGTGTGG
Organism: Dynastes maya; assembly: GCA_029619315.2. Lineage (NCBI taxonomy): Eukaryota > Metazoa > Arthropoda > Insecta > Coleoptera > Scarabaeidae > Dynastes > Dynastes maya. The sequence goes on from JAROYE020000003.1 coordinate 34,715,742, forward strand.
TATTTTTATCTTATAATTTTTCTACATGCTTTGAAGTTACATATTAATACAATAAGTAATCAACTATTAGACACATATTTGATTTAATATAATCTTTTTGAATGCCTTATTCATATTTCTGATATTTTGGTTTATTGTTTTATAGCAACATTTTCTAAAGATCTAAATTATGTCTCATTATTATCCCACTTCACCTTAATTGAAAATTTAAATACACTGTCAATACTTATTTATTTTTAAAAACGAAAGAGCACGTTCTTCAAGCTTCACAAATATATAGAGAAATACCCAACATGATGGTTAATTGGATACAAGATCATTGGCTTTAATAACATCAAAAATATTCACTAAACTAAGCACTAGTAGCGTAGTAGCAGTCATCTATTAAAACAATACCGTACTATAAAAAAGATCATCACTTTGTGAGAGCCGTAATATAATCTTATACATACGCTAACACTATCATCCTGTTTATTTCACTTTTTCACACACTTATTAAATTAATTCTAAACTATACTAGAGGCACGCCAAGTTCCGATGCGTATCATTAAATAAACCGTAACGAGTCACATTACCAAACGCTGAGAATGCCTGTTATTAAAGGGAAAACTAGGTGAAAGGAGTGCATGCTAGATCAAAATCGGATAAACATATATGGCACTAGCGAGATGTAGCATCCCTCACCAGCGTGAAAATAAAAAACGCATTCACATCGATAATGTACCGAAAAATACGTAATATAATTAGTTACCAGTGACAACTATCTTAATTATTTTCGTTTACTCGACAACTGCGATTGATGAGAGCAGATATTTGTTTCGTGTGGTATACATTTTCCATTTATAAATGGGGCAAAACAATTCCCTAATGTTGATGACAGGAATATTAAAAATCTTCGATATTTCGGGAGATGGTAATAATAATCTATGCCTTCGGACCTCCCATCTTTCGGCAATTACAAGGCGGGAATCGATATTGCTTCCATACTATACATTACCGAATGTATAGTAATGAATATGGTGATGTTTAGACATATACTTTCTAAAACTTTAAATAATTTCAGTATGGAATACTACTTAACAATCTACAACAATGCTTTTTGGTATGTCACACTGAACTATGTGAAATACTTAAAAGAATATGTTTAACACGTCGCCTCACGTAATCTTAACAAACTTGTCAACTTCTTTTTGTTTTGCAATTTGGTCACATAAAATAATCATAAACTTGTTTAACATGCCCTATCTTTCCATTACTCGTAAGTAAGGTTCGACAATCGAGTGCAACATCAGAGGCGTATCGCGCAGAAGTAGGTACGTGAGATACAGTATTATTAAAAATAACATATTGTTACCTTTTATCGACGTCCTGATGTTCACTGCGACAAAATACTACTGCCCCGGTAAGCCCGGTTGTCGCAGTGGACATCAAGACGTCAATAAAAGGTAAGAATATATTATTTTTTAATAATACCGTATCTCACGTACCTACTTTTGCGCGATACCCCTCTGAAGTTGCACTTGTTTGTCAAACCTCACTCATAAGTATTTCACGTAGATGTGGATTACGGGTGAACTACACGGCCTGAAAGAAAAATCTTTATGCGAAACAAGCACGATTCCAGCAACACATTGCAAAAATGCAGTGGGAATCGTGTTTAATTCGTACGGTGCACCTGACTCGAGCCCTTGGGTCTCTTAAAAGGTAACTTTTCTCTGGATGTCGACACTTAGATTTTCAAAAGTCTCCGGGGATTGATGTATACGTTTTTATATTATTTGTTAGACCCGTTTGTAATGATGCAATAATCTGATTAATTTACTACAAAGGAATTTACATTAAGAAATGCACAATTTTTATCTGGCTTTAATCCGATAAACTTTTACGACGCAGTAAACTTTTACAAAATAAAAATTATACAAAATATTACTTCGGGGCATGCGCACAACTATTATTGTTAGCAATAGCGGCTGGTGGTGACGTAAATGGATGACCAAGTACAACGAAGCTTTGTCCTTGACCTCCCATTTACATCACCATCAGTCGTCACTGATTGTTGGTAATATTGTGTATAAACGTAACATTTTCACTTTGACAGGTAGACTTCAAACTGACAAACTGTAAATCACAAATGGTATTACTCAGCAACAAGATAGAAAACAAATGATAGCATGTATTAGTGATTAGAAAAGGGCTCCTATAACTCGCATGATCAACGTTGTTATCTTAGGCCTTGTTGTCGTTGTTGTATTATAGGGCGAAGCGTCAGGTTACAGAGTACACCTCACATTTCTACGCATCGATTACTATGATCATTAGAGCTGTTATCCGGATATCCGGATCTTGGTGTTATCCGGATTCATTATCCGAAACCCTGAATCCGGCTCCACTATCCGAAACCTCGGATCCGGATCCATTATCTGGAACCATTATCCGATAACTCGGATTCGGATCCGCTATCTTGAAATCGGATTCTTAATCCGATCGAATCCACTATTCAATAACGTGGATCCAGCCCAATTCTCTGACTTTTCCAAGCAAATACCTGCAATAGGTCGAGTAATTATCAAACAACCACCAGATTTATTGAACACCTGAATGCGCGGATTTTAAAAACTATTGCACTTTTTCTCCATGTAACACAAATTCAATGTTTTCTTTATTAAATTATTTTCTATATTGCAAAATAATAACGGATCCGGATCCGGTTCCGAGAATCGGATAGTGGATCTGGATCCGAGAATCGGATAGTGGATGTTCGGATAGTTTTGGATCCGGGTACCCGGATCTCAATTTCTTCGGATACCTACAGCACTAATGAAGCCGACTCCGCTGGAATTTTGCCGATTCCAGCGTTTCAACTTTTGGTAGAGATTTTTAACATGCCAAACATCGTATTGACACGGGGCCTACGATTTTATTTTCTTATCCGATAAGAAGGCATACCCGATTATTATCTGTAATTAAAAACCAACCCTCCTGGCCGAGATATGAACCTGCGCCCTTCGGATCGAAAGACATGGTAACTGTTCGACCACCGAGACGGTCTTTTCATAAAAAATAAGTAATTAATTTTCACTAATAATTGTTCAATTTTCTACAACATGTACCTCGTCATTGTAATAATCCTTAATAAACATAGATTTTAGTGACGTAAATAAATGCAAACGATTCCATTTAAAAAATAGTGACATAAGGTCATAGTGTCGTCATGATAACCGAAATGACTGCCACAATCATTTAAAAACAAAGATTTTTCTATTTACTATGTCACATATTTCTGCAGCTTTCCTTATTCTGGTTACAAACCCTTATTTTGAATTTTCTGCATTACTTTATCATAAGCCTGTATATAAGAGCACGAATAAATTATTTGAAACGTTTGTCATAAGGAACACTTTACCTAACCCAACAATCGAAGCCTGTCAACAAATTAAAACGTTTTCTGCGCCTATTCACGCACAGAATTTACGAGAATTATTGTACAAGAAATTGCAGCCTACATATACACATGCTTCATTGCAATTTTTTTGTTCTTGAAAGATTCTACAAAATGTGTAAATTATCGTGTTACAAACAAACTATAAAGCCAAAGTGTATTTCGCAACTTTTAATATGCTTCTATTATTAAACATATTTCACTATATTTGCAGCAAAAATAAGTTTTTGTTTTAAAGTGAATATAACAGGCACATTTTTGGGTCGCTATCTCTAAAACCGATTTAATTGCTATGTATGTAACAGAAAAAAGAATACTGTGGTGGGAACGTTATATGGTACCGCCTATTATGTATATATGAAGTGTTCTTTTCTCTGTTGAAGACATATGTAGCTATTGAATCAAATTTGTTTGACAACTGGTATACATAAGAATATTAACTGCTTGTCTTCGTTTAACGTGTCCGTAGACGAATTTAAATGACTTGCATCGGAACCTAGTGTACTTCTAGAATATACAACATTTATAAATTAACGTTAACATTAAGCTATATCCTCACCTAAAATTGTGCGCATAAGTACAAGAACATAACTGCAGTTTCTAGATTTCGTATTTTGCTATTAAGTTAATGCTGTATTTTACATTGGAATTTCAAACTAATTTACAAATTGAAATACAGAAAGTATTTAAGGAATTGTTAACATTCGAAATGAACTCTGTATAGTCTCGAGGGACTGCCTTGTTGTATTTACTGTTTTTATTTTTTAATCTATAAAACCAAATTCACATTGTAACCCGTACGTAATAATTAAATACAACATTATAATAATAATAATAATAATATAATAATAATAATAATAATAATTTGGTAGTACAAAAGCAGCAACCTTCCCTCCATGTCGTACAACGCATTATACAGGGTGTTTGGGACAACGATGTAAAGTTTTGAATAGCCGATAGGCGAGGTCTTTAGGAACCATATTAACCACATTTACCTTAGTCCAAAGACTAATGGATTTTAAGATATTTTAACTTTTAGTAAATTTTGATTTTCCGGCAAAAATTCGCCATTAAACATTAATGCATCTTCCTTTGAAAAGAGGCAATTAATTAAAATCCGAAGTTATTTAGAAAAAAATATAGGCTTAGATATCTCACTTAACGAGATAGAAAATTTATAATTCTCAAGTTTGTGGTGATTTCTTTCTTTTTAAATAAAACAATTCGAATGTTAAAATTACTTTAAAAACTTCCTTACTTTATGCCCTTTCGAATAATGGGGCATGCCTTAGGTGGTCATTAATATTGTGACAAAGGGGGTTATTTAGTGGGGGTTTATAGAATAACATCATAACACCTTGTCACTTCACATGCTATTTATTGTCTAAGTACTGTACTGCTTGAAGATGCAGTTACAATTGCAATTGTAATAATGCATTCCTAGGATACATAATACTTTTTTACACAAAACTGCTACTGCAGCAACCTCGTCGTCCCCCTTCTAACGGTTCGCCCGTCCCTTCCCGCGACAGCCCGGTTCTTGATGATAATGCAAAATTTGCACTTGGAATAATGTTGTAATTATGTTACATATGCGACATACATAAGCAACAATATTACAAGGGTAATCAAATATTGTGTTAGTAAAGAACGCTAAAAAACTTAAAGCGTATTTAACAGTGTTAGGTGAAAACCTAATAAAACAGCAATAATTAATAGTCAATTTATTTAAATATCTTGCTCGTGTCCTCCTTCATGCCTTATGCAAGATCTTAATCTTCTCCTCATCTCTACCGTGGTAATTTTCAGTCTCATTTCTTTCTTCATTCTATCGAATGCACTATTGATTTTTCTAATTAGATGGCCCCGATTTTGAATTTCCTCTTTGTAGACAAGGCTCTTACCACGCCCCCAAACAAAAAAATCGGGGGGAGTCAAGTCTGGTGAGCGTGGCGGCCACGGAATGGGACCAACTCTGGCAGATCGTTTTGTAAAAATTGTAGATAAGTGTCTCCATTGAGGTTGTCGGGCAAATAATATGGTCCGACGAGAGAATTACCTATTAGACCGGCCCACACGTTTACACTAAATTTGTGTTGAAACGATGTTTGATGCTTGACGTGAGGATTCTCTCCTTTGTTCGCCCAATAATGCAAATTGTGTAAGTTAATTCATCCTTCTCTGGTAAATCTGCTTTCATCAGTCCACAGGATGCTGCACAAAAAAAAAATATTTTCAATGTTCTCATGTAATAGGAATCCCGAAAATTGTATCCGTCGGACGTGATCCCCTACTTTTAAACCTTGCAATGGTGTAGTGAAAAAGGTACTTCTTTTCCGTGCGGAATACAGACTAGACCTTCCACAGTGACACATTAAGGTTAGCGGCTACATTTCTAATGCTAGTAGTAGGGTTCTCTTCAAGTGCGGCTAAAATGAGTTCATCAACATCAACATTATGTTGTCGAACGTTAATTCGGGGTTCCTGGTGATGAACGCTTCCGGTTTCACGCATACGTCGATACGTATTGCTAAAAACTTGGTGATTGAGTAATCTTCTCCCTCGATATAATTGCCCATACAGTCGTCGCGCTTCCACCGCAACACAATTTGACGACCATACGTTACGAGTATGCCGCTGTATTCTTCGTTGCTATAAGTAGCCATAACTACCGTAATAAATAACAACGTAACGTAATGATAAAAACAACAATAATAACAGAAAAAACTTCTTAACGTCGCGATCGCACTGAAATGTCAAAAAATCAGGTTACTAAGTTACTCATCGTCTAGAAGACGGGATATGATAACTAGATAGAAAGGTAGTGGTCCCTGTTCCCCCATCCTGCAGTACTGATTTATTGCATTATGTTGAATTTCTTTGTATTATTAAAAGTTTCTGTTACAAGTGAGGTACTATTCGAAAGGGCACAAAGTAAGGAAGTTTTTAAAGTAATTTTAACATTCGAATTGTTTTATTTAAAAAGAAAAAATCACCACAAACTTGAGAATTATACATTTTCTATCTCGTTAAGTGAGATATGTAAGCCTATATTCTTTTCTAAATAACTTCGGAGTTTAATTAATCGCTTCATTTCAAAGGAAGATGCATTAATGTTTAATGGCGAATTTTTGCCGGAAAATCAAAATTTACTAAAAGTTAAAATATCTTAAAATCCATTAGACTTTGGACTAAGGTAAATGTGGTTAATATGGTTCCTAAAGACCTTGCCTATCGGCTGTTCAAAACTTTACATCGTTGTGCCAAACACCCTGTATAACATTTCGTGTTGAATTACAATTTGCTCCGTAATACTGTCTTAATTCTTCCAGCGGTTTTGGTCGTATTCTAGATACTAATTTTTTTTAATTACCTAAAACCCAAAAATCCGCTGGTTTCAGAGCATATCATCTTGGTGGCTATGAATTTTCTGTCTGCTTATAACATTTATCTTGAAAAACAGTAGTTCGCAAATTTTTCACTGGTCGTTAAATGCGCAGAGGTGTTCCATCCTGCATAAAAAGTATATTTTCAATTGCGTCCTCGTTTTGCAACTGTAGAATTGCATAATCTCTTAACAGTTATAGTTACGGCCTCGTAATTCTGTATTTCATCGAAAAAATACGGACCAATGATGAAATTAGCTATGAAACCGCACCAAACAATGACTTTCTTGCCATAAAGACCTTCCTGAATGATTATCTGATGGATTGAGTATTGACCCCACCATTAAGAGAAAAATGGGCCTAATCTGCCCATAAAATACTGGATAACCATACGGATTCAATTTCAATCTGAGCCATTATTCGCAAAGAAAAATTGTACCTGATTGCCAAATCTGCTTCCTTCAAGTCAAACAGTCGTTTGACGCAGTTTATCACGAAATATTAACACTACTGATTTTTAGTGGATTTGTATTGGCTATTTTTTGATTTTCCTGTAGAACTTCTGCAGCATGGACATCACTAATCTTTGGTCTTTCTAATCTCGGGAGGTCAATTACAGACCCTATTCTTTCATATTTGCTAATCAAATTACGGTACGCCTTCATTTTACAAGGGTCTGCTCTCAAACCCATTCTTGTACGTAAACCAACAGCGTAATTTCTACCACATTCATAATAACATTGTATACGATACGTTTGTGAATATAGATTCGTCGGTTTATACATAGAGTATATTTAATTCGCATATTAACTAAATCGATTTAACTGTAAAATAACTCTTAAAGATATAAAATAAAAATAAAGTACCTAATTTTTTTATTTTTGTAAGCGTCAAAACTGGGTTAAGTATATAAAAAGATCTCTTAATATCACATCTTTCTAATATAATTGACTTAGAATATCTAAATCTGGTTTTTATAAAATGAATAGTTTCAATTTTCTAATTAAGACGATTGTTCTTCATCTTAATGTTGATTGGTTCAAAATATGTTGATGTGAGTACTTAAAAAAATAGCACAATATGGTACGGGAGCATTCTGTACAAATTACCTACACGAAGAAAAATATATACTTAAAATAACAATATATATATAGTAAAATATGTGACAGCAATACTTTATGTTAAATCCAACTATATTTTTTGTTAGAGCAACTACATATTTTATTGGATTAAACGTGCTGTAGTTCTTAGTATTGTAAATTGTTCTTATTTTGAAAATACAAGGGTTAGCTGTCCCCAAATTTTTCTCTCTCTGTATAGTATGAAAGACCATTCAATACAATAAATAAAAATTAAATCACAATATAGTGTAACGTTCAGTGTCGATCAATCGCCGGTGCATATTCGGCTATCGACCGTCAATCGACACCTTGATCATCATTGACCCTCTTTAAAATTTCATTAACCCGCAACGGTTCGATACCGACCCCGTTGGGAACTCCTGATCTAGACGGTGTGTGGGGCTGATACGTGTACTACACTATGCTACCGTACAAAAATGTCCTAAACCTAACTATATTATAGAAGCGTTACTTTTATTACTTATGTAACAGAAAGTTAAAACATGGTCTTGTTAAGTTTATCAATGTTTTGGTCACATACATTACTATTATTAACATTCCAATATTTGAGTAAATATTAATACTTGGTGTTGGAAAAAAGTACCAGTGTCGAATCGGTGGTAACAATTAAGATTAACTTGATTACTAAAGCGAGGTAATGTCTCTGCACGGCATAGGCATGCGCTTTCTTCAATAAGTACAATACCAAAAAATAAATAATTAATGGAATAATAATAACAGAACCAATCAAGAATTATAATATTTGAAAAGTTGTGAAACACACCCATTTAAGCAGCGTTATCAAATAGGTTGGCGGGCTGCATCGGAATTACCGAACATTAATAGCCCGCTACTCCGGTGAAACACCTATGTATCGCAGAGACGATTATCTCACTCTATTGATTACATAAAATAAATCTACAATTTATAGTTCATTTCAAATTATTAGATAATGACTTATAACGTCTTTCACGTTTTTATAACACCCCCTACGGCGATAATAGCAAAGATGGTACAGTTTACCTGCATACAAACGCTTCTGCTTATACACATTGGGAAAATGTGAAATTAGCTATATCTACGTATGTATAGCGAAAGAGCGAGAAAATTTAGTGGAATCCGATCGATTCGATGCGCGTCGTTGGTACGCTTCTAACAATGTTGGGATGTAGACTTACTCTGTGCAAGAACGCACGTAATAATTTGAAGTCATGGTCGCCTGGAATTGAGAATTTCGCATATTTATTTTATTGTTGCTACGAAGCTTAAACGAAACTAATAAGAAATTCTAAAGACGAAAATAAAAACAGATTCTGATGAAATAAAAGAAAAGAAAAATAAATACTCTAGAAATTCTCTCTAAGATCGTCCGCACATAATGCAGTCTACCTCGTAACTAACCACATCATCAACCGCCGTGAGCCATCAACTGCCGCTAAAATCCATTCGCATTTACCGTTGTCGCATGTACGCTTTTTCGTATACGTGTATACATACATGGACGTACTAAGTATGGCGTTCTGCATTGAAGTAATTGCATATCATTTTTTCTGTCCGAATCATCTTGTAAATTGATAAGTAGAGGCCTTGTTTCGCTATAAATGTCCTCCTATTCATCTTCTTTTTTGATAACATGATCAATCACACCTTTCCAGTTTTCCGGCATTTTTAATGTTTATTGTGGTGCTTTCGCTAAATTTTGGAGTTTGATTTGTTCGTCTTATGATGTTTTTTAGTTAGGCCCATATCAGCTCTATTGGATTGAAGATGTAGTAAAATGGTGGTAAACGTAACACTATGTTATATATCTTTTTCTGGTTTTCAAGTCCGCATATTTCTTGGCATAACTTCGTTCTCATTGCCTAAAAATTCTATAATGTCCTTTTTGTTACTTTTATTTGTAGGAACCTTGATGAGCTGCCGCGAATGATACGAAGCGTTGTCCATTACGATGACACTACCTTCAGGTAAATTTGGTAGCAGGGTACCGCAAAACCAATCTTCAAATAATGATGAAGTCATGTCGTCTTAATCTAAAGTTGGTGATTTTGTATTCTTTGCAGATAATAACGGTTGTCCAATCCATAATTATTTTCTTTCCTCGTGAAATAGCCACATCCAACCGACATGTGCTGGAGCTGTCCACGCAACCTTTAGAAATATTATCGTCTCTAGAGTAGCATGTCTCACCTAAATAGCATACTAATCGTACCTCTTCTTGATACTTTTTTAACTGCCGCTAAATATGTCATGTCGCAGTCTCTGTAATCCAGGGCTTTCAATAATTGTGCGACGTTTATCAATTGTACTAAATTTAAAACCTGCTCCTTGTATAACTCGCCAACTCAAACAACAAATAAAACTTATCGTTTATACATTAACTAAATTACGATAAATTCTTTGATTAAATTCATATTTAAATCCGTTTAAGCGATCCGTTTAAGCTTCCACAATAGGAGGCTTAATAAAACTATTTAGAATTTAGGACGTTATAAGTCGAGTTGTAACTCTTGGCGGCGTGACAGGATCGAATCCGTTGTAGTAAGTACGTACGTATGAGTGAAGCGAATATTAAGGTTATCAGTTATCTTTCCGTTGCCTTGTTTTACGTGTTATAAATTTGTAAATTACATATGTCGAACGCGCGCAAGGGTAAGAAACGATCATTGGTTGAAACTCATGTGTGTCGGTGAATTTCCTGATTTATTTTATAATGGTGACAATATTTTGTAAAATGTGCCATATACCTTTGACAAGCCGGGACAAATATGACCGTAAAAGACGTAAATTGTATAAAATATACGAATAAAAAAAATGCCACCGACAGCTTAATTTATGTTCGATTTACTTTTCATGCTGATTGTGTATAATTTACCGCTTCACTTACACGACTTACATGATAAGAAACCATTTCAGCATTTCTGGGATAAATACAATCCTAACTGGAAGCTACCAAATCGGCTAGCATTGCATAAGTATCTACCAACTATACGTGAGGAAATCGGAAACATAATTCCATCAGAATTGAGAAATAAACAGGCATGGTTATATGTCGTTGAGACAGATTCTAAAAGAAATTCTATTGTAACTATTATCATGCATGTACTAGAAGCTCACAAACCGACATTTACAATCTTAGCCAGCAAAGGAATAGGAAAATGTACTAACAAAACAATTAGGAAGGTGATACTCGATCCGTTTTCAATTCATTTTGAATTTTTCTAACTAGCCAACTATTCTTTTAGAGCAGACTATGGGAGGTTTTTATATGTTACATGTAAAGTTCATGCTTTACATCTTATTGCAGAAACTATTCGAGAATATTTTCCAGAGGTAGATGCATTAATAGCAAATACGAAAAACTGTTTCTGAAATCTCCCAAACATATTGGAGAATTTTGTAGACAGTGTCCTGCCATTGCCGAACCACCACAGCCGATTCTGACATGTTAGGGAACATGGTTGAAGGCATCATTTCGTTATTTTCAATACGCGACTAAGGAAGGCCTGAAAGGATTTCAAGATACTTCCGTTGAAATAGATTTAAAAACTATTTATAACAATTATAAAGGATTATTTGACGCAATAGAAAAATTGCAAAATTCTGCACCGTCGTTGGCAGAGTTACTGCAAGTGCTAGATGAAGAAAATGCATTGCTAAACGATACGACGTAAAATACTGTCACGTTATAGAAAAGTGGGAGAGTGTCTTAAAAAAAGATTACGATTTTACGACGAATTTATGAAGGTGCGTCTGCAGATCCGTTAACTAATTTCTAAGATTATTTTAAGTATGCCTGTAAATGTTGAACGGTTTTACTAAAGATGAAAACAATTTTTCATCACGGCGAACATTATTAGCTGACACTTTGGAAACATACTTGATGCTGAAAATTTGTCATTGATTTTATCTAATTTGTGGGGGACCTCATTTCACAACAGCTGTTAAGAAGATACGTGTATAATAACAAAAAATACTTAAAATATCTCGTTTCTCTTCGTTGGTGTACGACATTTTTCTATTATTAATTAACTATAATTGAAATGTTTGGCAGTTTGAAATTTCACGGTTACCTTATTTAATCTTAAAATGTATTCTTCGTCAATTAAAGCGCAATATCAAAAACTTTGTCAACATGTTACACATTATTGAAATTAAAAAAAAAACTTTCTGACGGTGTCAAAATCCAATATGATGGCGATAAGAAATAAGAAAGTTGATGATAGCCAGAAAGAGACGAAACGTAATACTAAAATTTGGAGTACACCATTACGAGGGTAGATTGAAAAGTTTCCGGAATGACAATGAAAAAATAAATCGGATTCAAGTTTTATGTTATTTTTCAATATAATCACCACGAAGCTCAACACACTTGGTCCAACGTTTCTTTAGCTTCTCGATTCTCTCCCGGAAGTGACTTTCTTCGAGGTTCCCAAAATAATCGTTTACAGCCTCTATTAATTCTTCATTCGACCAAAATCTTTTTCCACTCAGAAATGTTTTGAGTTTTGGGAACAGGTGGAAGACCGACGGAGCCAAATCAGGCGAATACGGCGGATGCGAAGGGATTTCTCATCAGATCTGTCAATTTTTGCCGAGTGATTGCACTTGAATGAGCGCATTGTCGTGGTGAAACAACACTTTTTTCTTGACCTTCCGGGCGTTTTTCCTGAATTGCTGCTTTCAGTTTGTGCAAAAGTGTTGTGTAATATTGGCCAGTAACAGTTTTTCCTTTTTCAACATAATCAATTAGCAAAATTCCTTTTGCGTCCCAAAAAACCGATGCCATCATCTTTCCAGCCGAGTGAATGGTCTTTGCCTTCTTCGGAACCGATTCATAGCGTTCAATCCACTGTTTTGATTGCATTTTTGTTTATGGTGTGTAATGATGAATCCAGGTCTCATCCATGGTCACGGATCATCTCTTGAAATCCGTTGGACTCCTCGTAAACACTTCCAAACAATCGGCCGAGGTTCGAGCTCGAATACGTTTTTGCTCCGAATTGAGCAAACCCATCTTGCAGAAAGCTTTTTTAAACCCAATTCATTATGTGAAATATGATCTACTCGTTCATAAGAGATGCCCACTACTTCCTGAATTTCACGCACTTTTATTCGGCGACTTGCCAAAACCATCTCATGGATTTTATCCACAATTTCTGGCGTGGTGGCCATTTTCGGACGTCCTGAACGTGGTTCATCACTTGTATGCGTGCGGCCACGCTTGAATTTCGAATCTCAAAAAATCGCCGTGGAAAATGAAGATGATGAATCCCCAAGAACGGTATCTAACCTTGATTTGATTTCCGTTGGGGTTTTCCCTTCCAAATAGAAAAATTTGATGACCGCTCGAACTTCGTTTTTATCCATAATTGAAAACACAAAAAGGTACTTGACCTGAGTGCTTGCCAAAACCAGACTATCTGACAGGTCGATTTGACATTTGCAGTCAATTAATATGAAAGAGTTGCCAAGTATTTGGAAAAAGCAACCCCCTAGCAGCAATTCCGGAAACTTGTCAATTTACCCTCGTAGGTAAAAGATCGAAAGTGATCTTGTGAAGGTGTTTTTAATTTTTCTTTGCAATGCCAATTAAAGGTGCTAGAGGTAAAGGAATAATATTGCCTTTTTTTGTTTTTCTAATGTCGGACGTCATTTGTCACAAGTCCATTTTCTCTTGACGTTCGTAACAAACAAAAAATTTAGCAACTTTGCCAAATTTAAACCAACCCTCTATGTTCAATAATAAGCGAGATCCCCATGGTGAGGGTCGAAAATGAATCAGCCTGTATACGTGCTAAATGTATATCCATTATGCATCACGGATCGGCAGTCGATGTTAATATTCGCTTCGCCCAGCCGGCCGTCTGTTTGTTCGTACGTTGCATGTACTTACTACGATCCTGCCAAGAATCAAATAGTACACCCAAGTCTCTCACAGTATTCGCCCTTTCAAGAGCAGAATTATGTATCGAGTATGTTGAATCAATGTCAACTTTTCTGGTATAAGAGACGAACAAACACTTATTAACATTTAACTTTAGCTTAAAGATTGAACGCCACTTGGTAATTACATCCGGATTATATTGTAAATCTAGGACATCGTTCCAAGATCTAATTGGTAGATAGATTTTCATGTCATCGGTATAAGATACCACAGGACAGGATAGAGATATTAATAGGTCGTTAACAAAAAGCACAAATAGAAGTGGTCCTAGATACGACCTTTGAAGTACACCAGATAATGGACGAAACTCAAAAGATTTATATCCATTATAAAACACATAATGCGATCTATTCGTTAAGTAGGACTGCAAAAGTTTTATCAGTGAAGAGCTTAATCCAAATGCTGACAACTTTTTTAATAGAATCCCATGGTCAATTATGTCAAAAGCACTGCTGAAATCAGTGTATATTACGTCAACTTGACTTTGAGTATCGAGTTGTTCACTAATAAACTGACACAGGGAAATGAGATTGTAACAGTACACCTTCCTCGAACAAAACCAGGCTGAGTAGATGATACGTAAGGCATAGTGTTATGAAGCAGACAAGAATAAATAACGCTTTCAAAGATTTTAGCAAAATTCGATATAATAAATATCGGTCTGTAATTGTCAATACAGGTTTTATCATCCTTTTTAAAGACTGGACTTATTCTGGTACGTTTCCATTGTATAGGGAAGGAAGAAGTAGTGATCGCTAAATTAATGACAGTCAATGGTTTTGCGGGTACAAATCTAGCATCATGTATAAGAAAACTTGGTATTCAAAATTAATCTGCAATCACAACCTCCAACTTATACTTACAATTAAACATTAATTTCAATTAATCAGTATTTTTGATGGCGTCTTCTATTAACTACGTTGATCGCTATAATTAATTCCATAATGTAGAATCGCTATATTATCGACCGGGTTAGGAGGTACATGAAAACAATTGATATATTCAATAGGTTCAAATATAAATCATTACGTAGTACGTTTTAACATGGTTTTAAGGTTATCCAAAGATCATATTACCAAACATAATAATAATAATAAACTTTATTTATCCCATAGATTCAAAAAGAAATAAGACATGTCAATAAAAAATATAAATAATCTCGAAAACAAAATATGTTTGTAGAAGATGAGAAAGTAAATAAAATTATGATTATAATATAAGATTAACTAAGACATAACATATACAAAAAGTAGCAAATAAGGCATAAAATTATGGATCTAGGACATTTGGGCGCCGCCGAATGGACGCGAGGACATTTGGGCGCGAGAATAAAAAAAGATCCAGAAATACCTGAATATATATATTCAAAAATATGTAAACCTATATTATTACAAAAAATATAGTCGTGGATTCGTATGATATCCCACGAAGAAATTCAACCATATTTCTTCGGTGATACGTCTGAATTAAATGTTTAATCCGGTTGTCTGCATCTGTGAACTTTCGCTTTTTAATTGGCGGATTATTTCCAGCTACTAACTGTTCGAAAAATAAGTCTCTCCCTCGCTGAACTGTTTTTAAGCTGCTAATTAACTTCCATATAGTTGGGCGATCCATTGGCAATTCCTCTTGTAGGCGTTTATGCGCTGCTTCGGCATGATTATTGGTTCTGTCAATATCAGAAACAACACGTTCGTAAACTGACCATATTTCTGGAGGAAATATTGCCCGTCTTCTGCCATTCCCTCGGCGATTCGGGCGTCCTACATAAGTATCTTCAAACCACTGAATAATGGATTCCAGATTCAAACGCCAATGAAGTAATCATGCATGCCTTCACTGCAAAATCCGCATCATTATTATAGTTTGCCAACAAGTGGTGCTCCCCTAATTGCTTCCCAAGGTTTCTTGTTAAATGAAACAAACACCCTAGAATTGTGACGTTTAGAAATGCTTCCTTGAAAGCATTTATGGCCGCGACTTCAAAATCACATGAAATCATTCGTGGGTTCAAATTGGGTTCAACATTTTGTAATAAACGTATCATCTTAGAATATGTCTGAGTCTGTTTATCTGGCAATAAGGCATAGGCTACTGGGTGTACTCCTCCAAATTTTGGATGCAGCCATAGATGAATTATCTAATACACTTCCTCAGAATCTGGAACCCATTCTTCAGTGGTTTGAAGATACTTACGTAGGGCGCCCGAATTACTGAAGGAATCGCAGAAGGCGGGCAATATTTCCTCCAGAAATATGGTCAGTCTACGAACGTATTGTTTCTGATATTGACAGAACCAATAATCATGCCGAAGCAGCGCATAAACGCCTACAAGAGGAATTGTCAATGGATCACCCAACTATATGGAAGTTGATTAACAGCTTAAAAACAGTTCGGCGAAGGAGAGACTTATTTTTCGAACAGTTAGTAGTTGGAAATAATCCGCCAATTAAAAAGCGAAAGTTCACAGATGCAGACAACCGGATTAAACATTTAATTCAGACGTATCACCGAAGAAATATTGTTGAATTTCTTCGCTGGATATCATACAGTTATGAAATGAATCCATGACCTTATATTTTTTGTAATAATATAAGTTTATAGATTTTTGAATATATGTTCATGTATTTCTGAATTGTTTTTTATTCTCGCGCCCAAATGTTTTTGAATAACGAATATTCTGCTGCTGTTGTAACTCCCCAACAAATGATCCCATATGTGGCTCTAATTAGAAAGCTTCCAAAGTGGAAAGTTGTGCACACATGAATACTCGCAATAATTCGCAATCTCCTCATCGCATAGCAAGTTGAAGCAACTTGTACAACGATGGATGCAAGGCGGATAGTTTTGTTGCTGAACCACATTCGTGCTATTCCAAAACAACGCATGCGTCAACTCTACGTATACGTACTAATTGAATGGAGAAATTTGGAGTTTACAAGCTTCTCCACTTCTGTCAAAATTAAGATTATTAATTTCGAACATTGTGAACGGTCAGATTTAAACACCTTTGTTATACTTTAAATACTAATTGTAACTCTTATTATAGTTAGAAACACGGCATATCTGCATAAATGAACATTATAAAAAGGATATCATTAGGCACCAGTATCAAATTGGCACTGATTTGGAACCAAATTGTTGTGCAAACATAACTCTTTGCACTGAGAACATGACAGTTCCCTCAAGTTCAATAAATTTCCATTGACTTCGTTCCACGTCACTTGGTGAACGGACGCATTTAAACACTAAACGCTAATTGTAGCTCTTAATTATAGCTACTAATTTGGAGGTTGTGAATGTAGCTTAAGAGACGTTGTTTCTAAAGGCATAATACTTACATCTACTGATTATCATAACAAATTTACAGTCAGCAATCCTCTTCATAGCTCATGCTTCACCAATGACCAATCATGTTCCCACTAAAAAACTGTCTCAGTCAATCCTTTAATGTCATTTTCATTGGAACACACATACAGATGTTCTTATTTCTGCTACACAGCATAAAGAGTATCAAGACATAGTTATTGAGATATATTCCCAGTCCTTTCTTTCGAAATTCGTCACATGTTCTTGCGGGGCAAAATGTATTGTAATAAATATTTTCTGTAAAGTACAATTTCCTATATGTTCTTGACTACTAACTAAATTAAATTGTAGTAAACAATAATTTTCCTAACGTAAAATGTATTTCTGCCACTTGTAATTTTTTAGGCGCGCAAAATTCGTAACTCGAACAAGCCTTTGGTGCGCCGCAAATCGGAATTACCCCAAGATCAATACACCGTAAAGGCTTTGAATGATCACAAACGTGCAGATGAATACCTTGTTACGCCGCCGGATGTCAACAAGTGCTAGTCCACTCATAAGTCTTCATCTTAGTGAGAAAGCTAGCTTTAGTTAGTGCCAACAAATTATGTTCAACCACTTACACTTATTAACTATTATTTAGTTCTGGTGTTTTAATTTTAATTTCTTCTCCTTTCTTTTTATTTTATTTTATTTTATTAATTTTTGGCATTTGATTTCTCGCGCCGCATGCTGCCAACAAATAATGATGGATGTAAATATATATTTCAAATTGCATCTTTATTGAGCATACTTATTTAACCAGTAATATTAAGCAGGTTCACATCATTTCCTCTTTGTTTTCTGATATCTGATTATACTCTATACTATATTATGATTATCAATATTAGTTATTATTCACTTTGTCAAGCATACTGTATGTACCTATGGTTTTTATTATTAAAAACACAAATATAATGAAGGATATGCATTTCACTCTAGCCAATTGCTATGTAACATCAATTTTGAACTTTTTATTATTTACTACATTATTTGTTCACTTCACTACTACAATTTGTGTTGTGAAGTTGTACGAAAACTACAGAAATACTAAATTATGAATTTATTAAATAAACAGGAGGATCTAACTTTATAGATATTATTGTTGAAACAGATGTTCTAAAAGTGTAATAAATTAGTATTTATGATACCGAAAAGTAAGCCTTCAATATTTTGTTTTCTTTGTGAATGTTAATATACAACATTTATATCGTTCATACAGGTTGGTCACCTACTTGTATGACTGATGATTCTAATATTTGGAGATATTATAATTACATAATAATCTAAACGTATTACATTGTTAATGAAACGTTTCATCTTGAATTATAATGGTTATCTTAATATTTTTCTGGCTTATTTTTTTTTTACTTTTTAAATCAATTTTGTAATGATATACTATATTTTTTACTATTGTCCTTTTTATTTAATATCCTTAAAGAAAAGGAAACTAATATTTTCCGCTAATATTTATAACCAAAATAATGCTAATATTGCCTGGTATTGATGGAATCACGTCAAAAGCAACGTGAGGAAAGAAAGCACTAACCAACGGATGTTTCTGCCTACCCAGCGCCATCAGCGTTGCACCAAGTGCTTCTCTACCTCACACCATTATTTGCCTCTCGGCTTATGTCACTAATCTGTGAAAACAGCGCCAAAAATATTTCATTGCGCCATCTAGTGCCAAAAGATATAGTCACGCCGTCTAGAAGCCGATGCCTACACATTGCCTTTGCCATGATTGATTTCATCAATATCATGAGCTGTATTAGCATTATTTTGCTTATTGTTTCTTGGCACTTTTTTGAAATGTGTTTCTTAATTATATTATTTTTTGTAGTTTTATTAACTTACTAGTTGAAGAAAGATTTTTTAAATTTAAACAACGTATTTAACACCTATCCAAATAATTCAAAATAACTGTGTAACAAATTTTATAATATTTACAAAAGCACAAACAGCCTAATGATCTAAGAAATAAAGATACTTTGATTAGTCATGTCGTAGTGCTTTTTCCACCATACTAGAAGCCATGACTTAACTATTATTGGTTCATCCTCCGCTGGTTTATTGTCTGTGTATTTTTAATAATATTTATGAAGTAAAAACAAAATAGTCGTTTATTTTGTTTCTTTTAACAATGAACAAATATGCACTAAGTTGATCAACCTGTAATGGCGATGAAGTTATGTACGATATGTGTCTAGAATTAATTTAATAAGAAAAGAAACTGATAAATATTCTCTATCGCTTTAAACGTCAGATTACTATTATATTATTATATAGTAAATTAAATTACGTTATCACTGAGGATTTTAAGAAATGATAATGTAATGTTTATTACTGAGTACATTCAATAATTAGATATAAGGTGAATTATTATATGTTTAGCTGAAGAAACTATGTATATACAAGTATAATTAAAGTCGAATTGATGATATTATTGTACACAGTATTTTTTTTATGTACAGCTTTGCTTTGTGGATGATGATAATTATAAAATACAGTAAATAAGTTACTGAAGTTGTTGCCTTTCTTAATGTATTCATTAACACATGATGTACATAATGACTGCTTTCCCTTTGATTAAAAGTTTGGTGCTGAACTACAGAGGATACCGTAATCAGTTTGGGACCTACCAGTTTTGGAGAAGATTCCAAGACATTTAACGGCTGTGAAATTTGTAAATAAATGGTTGCGTTTCTTTTGTATAATTTGCCGTATTATTGAGGAAAATCCGTTTTTCACACTTGTATTTCGTTTACTGACGAAGCTCTATTCACAATAAACATTAATTTTCATAGAAATTGTATTTGGGCCGATGAAAGGAATAAAACAGGTCCAGTAGTTGATTTTTTCAATTTTCAGTCAAGTCTTTACACTGAAAATGTTGAACTTGGCGTGCTAAGTGATCAATTAATAGGATTAATGTCCTTTCGTGATTGTTTAACTGGTCAAGATTACCTGGATCTTCCATATAACATTTTGCCACCAATATTTGAAGCATCTTTTTGTGGTATGTTGTAGTTCGCGCATGGCGGCACTTGTAGTTTATTATATTGTCAATTATTGTTCTTACGTTTTCCAAGACGAGAACAATTCTTCCAGAGCGAACTACCAGCCCAAACATTCGAAAAAATCAGCATTTTACGAAAATATTTGTCATTTGCTTACGTCCCTAAGGACGTAATATTCCACCTGTCAGAGGCAACCAAGGTAAATAACTTCGGCCGTATTAATCCGAATTAATCAAATAACTTGTACGGTGAGGAGTATTCCAACACTTTAATGTTTGCATTAAAGTCCATGTTATATCATTACTCAGTTTCAAATGCAAGATTCCGAAGTGGTTTTAATAGAAATTTATTCGAATTGCAAATAAAAATTTATTTCTTTGTTTTCAACGATACTATAATAAATAAATAAAACACTTATGACATAAAATATCAATTTGGTACCTTGTACAATTAAAGAAAATCATCTGTAGATGTAATTGTAGCTTCTATTAGTAAGCCAAAGTCTAGTTCATTTAAGCTAGCTTTAGCAGTAAGTAGGTCCAGGAATGTATCTAAGGGAGACAAGCGGTCACCAGTTGGAAAAGCAGCCAGTCCTTAAAAATATAATCATAGTAAGATTGAAACCTCTTAAATAAATGATATTGTTATGTACAAATGTGAAAAATTGGCAATAACTTTACATGCAACGTTAGTTAATCGAATTTCTTTAGTTATATTATCTTTTTGGCATTATAAAACACTTTTAAATAGAATAAACCATGCACTACCATGCTTATACATGATCTCGTTACCAAGCTGGTAATTTTTCGTTTTTTGTAGTATCTGCGGTTTTGTATTAGCTCCTTCTACACCAGATAGTACATTCATGGAGTGTTCCCTTGCCCTAATCATTAAACTGACCGGATGACTCCATTGATTCAATAAACGTTTTGCCCTCATCCTTGGCAACAAAGAAAGCAACGTCAATTTTCTCTCTACACCTTTCTTTGTATCCAGGATATCTGAAAAATGAAGTTTAATATCGATGATCGGAGAATAAACTTTTGGCAGGTATACAATTTAACTGTTTAAAATAGTAAAAAGTAAGAAGTCAAATATTCCAAACAAACCTGCCATTATAATCTTCATAACATCAATTTGCAATTCAAAAACGTTACGTTGAACATATTGTAGAAATGTATTGAACGTTAGTGTTCTATATCCCAAAAATGTGAAAAATGATGTGAACCCTAACGGAACTGGAAAGGCTATCGATTCGGCAGCCAAATGGTACTGCTCGAGCGATGTGAAAAGAAGAAAACGGACATCATCTGGTAGCAGATCTCTAAAATATTTAAACTAGTTGTCCTGTTCTTTGATATTACGTTTTAAATAAAACAGTTCTATTAACCGACTAAACTTACATAAACACGAATCCCTTCTCTTCCCATTTTATAGTTCTAGTACATATTTTACAAAGTGACTGGCATAGATGCCTAGATTGCTCTAATTGTGCCGCAATATAACGAGTTGCCACTGCATGCACATGCATTGGTGTTTGTGTCTGCCATTGGAAACAGGTTACTCGATTTTCAGTACTTTGTTTCAAGAGGTGCATACTCAGCTCCCTCAAATTCTAGAAAGTATTTGAATGATTTATGCGATACGAAAGAAGTCTAAGAGTGGTATTCAAGTACTTACTACAGATATAATGTGTTCCTGTTTGCTTGCTGTGCAACCTTCCATTTCATAAAATGGTAGCGAATCAATACTGTTTTTCAGAGTAGATAAATCCTTTGGCAAACTGCTAGTTGAAAATGTTAAACTGGTTGCAGGTGACATTGGCGTGCTTGATCTAGATAAAGCTTCTGGCTAAAAGTGAAAAATTGAAATCCTATTTTTTACGAAAACAAAAGTCTACCAAATCTAAATTATCAATCAATCATAAACATTTAAGATCTAATATACAGGATGTTCTATTTAAAATAAGAAAGTTGACGTCACTTCCGATGATACCAGAAATGCAATTGAACTGTAGATAACGGCAAAAAATGGCTCACAGAAAATAAAAACGCTAGCTTCTGTCATTAAAAAGTTAGTATGGGGGGAAGGTGGGAGGGGTACTTTAGGGCCTTACTGTATAGTCCTCATAGGAAACTTTAACTGCTACGTTCTTTTTTTTTTGAACGTGGGCAAACTGGGATTATTTCTTGAGTTATAACTTTGCATTAAAAAGAAACAGCTGTGGCTACAAAACGAGTGTACACAACAGCCGCTGATGGTCGCTCCACAACGAGTCCGCGGATAGAAAATAATTCTCATAATGCGTGAGTGGAGATAATTCTTTTCCAGAGCAATTTAGAGAAAAACGGGAGACACAGTACAAGTTTGTTTCTTTAAATATAACACTCTGAATATTATTGGGTTTTTGAATGCTTTTCTTACGTTTATTTCAAAAACTTGTTACAGGTCCAGTCAGTTATAGTAATAGTAATTGTCCAAATGGGCTAGCTCAGTTTTCATAATTTGTATCTATTTTAGAGCAGGAGACAATTTCATAACTACAATACTGAGAACTGTAGCTACAATAAGATACATTTATTATTAAAGCATGGGAAAAAAATAACCAACGTAGATAATATAAACAATTTAGAATATGGTCTATAGTTCAAGGTTATTACTAGTAGTTCTGTGGAGATGTAGGATGTCGTAACTTATTTCGTAATTGTACGACCAATGGCAGACACAGTTAAAAACTTTATAGTGGACATGCCGGACTTAATTTTTGATGGCGCTAAAATTCAATGTCTAGTTTGCAAAATCCCTTTAATGTGTTGGTCCAGAAGCCATTGTCAACGTCACATCGAAAGCAAACAGCATTCTTCTGCAAAAGTAGCATACGAGACCCAGAAAAATTTACATTTGATTTATGTGTTACTCTTATCTTATGTAATCTATCGTTTCGTTTACTAGACAAAGAAGCATTTGTTTCCTTCTGGAATAAATATGCGGACTGTAAAGTACCTAGTCGGACATCGATACGAAATGTAGTGCCATTTGCTCGTGAACATATAGAAAAAAGAATGAAAACGGAATTGAAAGATAAAAAACTGTCGTTGTGTGTGGACGAAACAACAGATCGTCAAAAACATTCTGTGGTTAATGTAATGGTACGTACAATGCAACCACATCGACCGTCATCCTCCTTCTTACTTGCTTCCAAAAGAGTTATAAATTGTACTGCCGATGAGATTTTAAAGGTGTTGAACTCATTGAACAAATATGAAGTTTCAACTAAGCAACTTTTAATGTTTGTGAGTAATGGTGCCGCAAACATGCGTTCTTTGGGCCGATCTCTTAAAGAACGCAGTGGTAACTTCTTACATGTAAAGTATAAAATCCATAATCTAAATCTTGCGGCACAAACGATTCCTACATGTTTTCCACTAGTAAATGCATTGATTGCTAGTACAAAGGCAGTGTTTTTAAAGTCCCCGAAACGTACTCGACTATTTCACAAACTGTGTCCTGATTTACCTGAACCATCACAGCCGATTGTTACACGTTGGGGAACATGGTTGCAGGCTGCGTTTTACTACAACAAATATTTTGATCGAGTAAAGAAGGTAGTTTTAAAATTCAATCCGACAGAAGCTGCAGCAATCAAGAAAAACCAGGAAATATTTCAAGATAGTCAGGTTAAAAGAAATTTACAAATTATTCACAACAGTTACTTCGGACTAGCGGAGGGAATAGAAAAATTACAAAATGTTTCGATGTCGCTAGTGGATTCTGTTCAAATTGTGAATGATGTTCACGCACAGTTATGCGCTGTAGAAGGCGAAACAAATTGGTGTGTAATACGAAAATTTGAAAGCATTTTAGAGAAAGACTCCGATTTTCTTATATTAAGACAAATTTGTGAAGATGCATTAAGTTGTTTCAAAGATTATTTTAAATATGCAAATATAACATCGCTAGATGTCGAACGGGCGTTTTCGGCATTAAAAAACATTTATTCCGCACGTCATACTCACTCGACTGAAACAGCTGTGGAAACATATCTAATGATTCAAATATTTAACAGATGTTAAATTGTTGTGATTTCACGGAAGACTTTTAAAACGGTAAGTGTTTCAGCACGTTTTATAATTTATTTCTTACCTTCTATTTTACGTGTAAACTTTTTTGCGCTCGCCACGCCTCTGGCTGTTACCGCATATTTGCCAGTTATTATAATTATATATATATATATATATATATATATATATTGATTATTGATGGTTCGATGTATAGGAAAGCTAACACAAAGATGTAATAAAGCAACGCAGTTATAATTTTATAAAATTGTTGCTGAAGTCGTGATTTGAACTCCCATGTATTCTTTACGACGGCGACGACCTGGTATTCGAACTCCTGAGTAATGCGATAGTAAATTGGGCTGCCACTGAATGCAATTCAATCGTCTCACTGGATGGTAAAAAGCTCCTCGAGAACCATTCAGGGAGAGGTAAGAAGAGATTGTACAAGTATATAGTATTGAAATTCAAAATAGTTAACAAGCTTAAAATTGATCAACTTAAATAGTAATAGCAAATAAATATGCAAATTATTCTGCGGTAGTAGCTTTAGGCGTAACTTTGGTTTCCTTAATTAAATACAAAATTCACTACTCGATCCAGCATGCATTAAGAATGGTACGAACTGTAATTAAAGATCATACATAACTAAAAATTATATCAAATAGCTATACAAAGCAGCTCAAACTGAAAACGGATGATCTTGATTAAAGTTCGTGGTGCTATACAAAGAAATAGCTTAGAACTAACTCACATTAATGCACGGGCTATTGACGCGCTACTTGACGAAGTAAATGGCTAAACGGGTTCCTTCAGGTGGAAATAATCTCGATGTCGGTGTGCCCAGGACTACTGCGGGCTTGCTAGTCGGAATCCGAGATGAAGACCAATATATATCCGTACAACAGTATGTATTCTAGACGATCTACTCAAAAGTCGACGAAACCAAAAAGATCGACAGAAAATATGCCTTGCGTGCTGGGCAACTCTGCCCGTCTACGGATGTTACTAACAAGCAACAAGGACCCTGACAAATAAACGAATGACCGACTCGAAGCGAAGACGTCGTTTCTTATAAAGATTCTTCGGTAATCACTACGGCTCCGCCCATCGTGACGTATGGAACACCAATGAAATGCGAGAATAAATACATTAGATGCTAAATGTACCTAAGAAGATTAATTGCTAATTAACGAGATTAACTGCGGATAATGTTCAATTTAAAGATGACAATAATTCAAATTAACTGCTATAATATGTGAGAGCGGACTATTACGAAGGTATTTAGCTGGATATAATTTTGAAAAACACCAATATTATGAATTTTATTGCGAAATAAACGTTTAGATGAAGCACATCTTATACGTAAATACGATGATTCATGGGCGTGGTGAATACGCGTCAACCGAAAACGGTTAGGATATGGAAATGAGTTAGAATAATATTGTTGAGCGCTAAAATAATGCGGTTTTAGCGATTTTAGGTGCATTTTAGATGGGGTCCCAAATTAAAGTGTAATAAACTAAGGTATAGGGAATGTTAAGAAGAAACCTGACATGAACTTAAGAGAGGCATCAAAAAATCCAATAATATATTGTGCGTTTGTGAATGGAAACTTTTCAAAACGGTTTTTTTTTTCTTGTTATGAGGTCTGATTGTTGGCATTTTGTGTTCTACAGGACTCCGAATATTTTTTGTTTGTGAAAGTTTTTCCCTAAATTGCTCAGGAAAAAAACATCTTTCATCTACGCACTAGGTGCACACACTGTATTTCAAGCAAAGCTCCATAAAGAAAACATATATTTTTAATATTCAACCATGGTGTATTAAAATGGCCAGATCCTTACTAAATTCATTTACATCAAAGTTTACAACTTATCTGTCTGAATCGGACTACAGGCTTGACTTAAAGTCGTATAAGAATAAGATTGAATGCGCTACTTACTTGATAACAAACCAAAGACACCAACAATTTATCTACAACTTGCGAAGGTTTAAATTTCTGCTTCCCTTTAGCGTTTTTCATCAATTGCTCCCATAATTTCACCCATACGTCTGGACGATAAGGTGTAACACGTTGCTGCGGGGAAAGTAACATCATGGACGCGTTCCATAACGTATCTTGAGAAAGACTGATTGTTTTATCTCCTACTGTAGTGTCAAAACTTGAACCTGGAGATTGCATTGTTACAGGTAGAAGATTTATAAGTTGATTCGCATCTGACGGTAAGTTTCTTTGCACAGAAGCGTATGAACTTCCAATCAAGAATTCCCTAAACATCTGCGGGAGTCCCACCGAAAGTGGTTGCTCTATTTCGTATGATAGCAACTGGAAAAAGTAGGAAACGCTAATGTAAGTATAATTAATTTACAAATCGTTGAAATGCTTTGATCACATCAACGTTTCAAAAAAGACCACACTAAATAATGTTGTGCATATTCGACCATTGGAATTATTTAAATATCGAATGTATTCCTCCCCTTTTTAGAAAAATATTCAATACGTTGATGTACCGATTAAGAGGGCTGATCAATTCAACAAAATATACTGCATTCAGAAAACTATACCTCAAGAACGTATTCCGTTTCATTTTTATGCACCAGCAAATAATGAATGATCGATAACTTGTTCTCAAGCGATGTAGTTTCCTTGAAAGTCTCCATTAATTGCGTTGTAGATACGTGTAAGTCAATTACATCCAAAGTAGGCATATTTAATACAGCATATTTTCCCAACGTGTCAACTAATGCCAAACAAGTCTTATCCAAATCTAAACGTGGGATTTCCCGAGCAGTAGTGACGATGTGACAAGATGGATCGTGTGAGAACCCAATATCCAATAAATGAGTACATATTTCGGGGATGAATACCAGGATATGATCATCTGTAATTATTTAAACAGTTCAATTAAAATAAATTTGTTTAGCTGATTGTGTGTTGCCACACCCCCATTATAGGTATCTTAACAAGCATTAAGGGCTCGATTACATTGGGCGAGTTTACTAGCTACAAGCCTATGTCTATGGAACCAATTCGTAAGCGAGTTGAAAAGTTGTGTGTAATCGTACAAACAGCTTTAGCTGACTCGCCAGCTACTTTTCTCGCCGGCTTGTAGCTAGTAAACTCGCCCAATGTTATCGTGTCTTTAAAGCTCGATTACATTGGGCGAGTTTAGTAGCTACAAGCCGGCGAATTCACTATCTGCCTGACTGCCTGTAAACTCGCCAAATGTAATCAAGTTCACCAGCCAAGTAAGTAGTAAACCCGCCCAATGTAATCGAGCATTTAAGGAAGCACTTCTTAAACCTGACGATCTGTATGCGTCAAAAGATACTTGAGCAAGAAGCAAAACTTTACGGTTGCACGCTGTTCACAAGAATCAACCGTTGCAAAAACGACGAGCACACAAAACAAGTATCACTAAAAAATTCACACAATCCGAACGGAATCTTCTTTAGTGACGATGCTTGGCTTACTGACTCGGGGTAGCTCTATACGCTCCTAGCGGCAGAACGCGGTACTATAAAAACTCCGTCCACCACAACATCTGTTCGGTTTCTTTTGAGTACCCCCTCGTATTTGGTCAAATGAAAAGTGAACGGACTTCCCGTGATGTATATCAGTGCATTTAGACCGAAATCAGAAAGCAAAGTTGGACAATTAATACGACCATTTAATATCTTGTGTAAAAACAGCGTCAAAAGAATTCCGTTTCACTTGTATATTGAGATGTTTGACAGTTTTTTAAATTTTTTCTATACGTATTATGTCTTTAATATAACAACCAACGGTAGACTTTTTTGTACACTTTGTTTTTCTTTCGAAATTTTTGTACTTAGTTTGATGAAGGTGGTGGGCTTTACTTTTATTCTTATTATTAGAGTTGCTCACTAGCGCCAACGGGCAGTGGCGGAAGCTCGATACAACCCTCAGTATAACTGCGAGTCTCAACCAGATTTGTTGTGTATACATGTACGCTGCCGTGAATACTATTTCGTAGTTCTACGTTTGTTTTAAAAATGTTGCCTACGTCGCGAAAACGACCAATGTTGGACAAAGTTACAGAATTTATAGCAAAAATGCCTGACCTAAATTATGATGGCGTTAAAATTCAATGTGTAGTTTGTAATATCCCTTTAATGTGTTGGTCCAAAAGGGATTGTCTACGTCACGTAAATAGTAAACAGCATTCTTCAAAAAGAAATTGCACACGATACTATGACAAATTTAAATTTAATTTATATGTTACCTTTATTGCATGTAATCTACCGTTTAATTTACTAGACAAGGAAGCATATGTCTTCTTTTGGAATAAATATTCGAACTGCAAATTACCAAGCCGGACATCGTTACAAAGAATTGTGCCATCTGCTCGTGAACATGTTGAAAAAAAAATTAAATCGGAGTTGAAAGATAAAAAACTGTGGTTATGTGTGGACGAAACAACAGATCGTAAAAAACATTCTGTGGTTAATGTAATGGTACGTACAATGGAACCACATCAATCGTCACCTTCAATTCTATTAGCTTCCAGACGAGTACAACAATGTACTGCCGAAGTAATTTCAAAGTTAGTGTTAAATACATTGAAGAAGTTTGAACTTTCAACAAACCAACTGTTGGTGCCGCAAACATGCTTCCTGTTGGCCGGTCTCAAAAAACATTGTGCTAAGTTGTTACATATTACGTGTAAAATTCATGCTTTCAGTCATGTGGCAGATAGTATTAGAAAATGTTATCCTGAGGTAGACACTTTAATAGCGCATACAAAAGCAGTGTTTACCAAATCCCAAAAACGTATTCGCAAATTTCACAGATCGTGCCCCCGTATGCCTGAGCCACCAGAACCTATTCTTACACGTTGGGGAACATGGTTACAGGCCGCGTTTTATTATCATAAATATTTTGAGAATATTAAGAACGTGGTTTTACAATTCGATCCAAAGGAAGCTACGGCTATCAAGGAAAGCCAGTTGAAATTTCAAGATAGTCAGGTTAAAACGGGTTTAAAAACTATTCAGAACAATTACTTCGGACTAGTGGAGGCAATAGAAAAATTACAAAATCCTTCGGTGTTGTTAGTGGAATCTCTGCAAATAGTGTAACATGTTCACGCACAGCTATGCGCGGTAGAAGACGCAAAAAATGTTTGTGTTCTAGAAAGGTTTGAAAGTGTTTTAGAGAAAGATTCTGATTTTGGCACATTAAGACAAATTTGTGAAGGTGCGTCAACAGAACCGTTAAGTTCCAAGATTATTTTAATTATGCAAATATAACGTCACTAGATGTAGAACGTTCGCTTTCTGCATATAAACACACTTTTTCCTCACGCCGCACTCGGTTTGCCGGAACAACTGTGGAAATATATCTAATGTTCCAGATATTTAACAGACATCATTCACTTTGTGATTTCACGGAAGACTCTTAAGACGGTAAGTGTTTGCGCACGTATTATATTTTATTTCTGACCATTTTGTGTAAACTTTTATGCGCCCGCCACTGGCTGTTGGTGCAAATTGAGCAACTCTACTTGTTATTGCTTTTCTGTGGTTATATTACTCAGAGTTGAATGACATTTAAAAAATAAATCTTGCTCCCCATTAACCAAATTCTTGACGCATGAAAATAAATGGTTAGACACAACCGATTCAAGCAGTTTACTGAAGCTAGAATAGTCTCAAATAGAGAAGTACATATTTCGTTATATGCGCAGATGGCTTATTTTAGTCTGGCGAGTTGATTATAACATTTATAACTCGTCAAAGAGTGGACCGTAATTTAGCAGCTTACCTTCACTTTTGCGCAGAGGTTAGAGGTTTTTAGAGTAATTGTTTGATGCTTATCCTTTTTTTTTCTATTTCTGAACACGTATGATGACGTAATATATACTTTTCTATTTGAGTCTATTATGCATAAAATCGAAATTGGTCTGTAATTTTTAACTAATCTGTTGTCTTCTGACTTAAAATTTTGAATAATTTCTAAAAATCCAGAAACACCCTGCTACAAAGTGATTGATTAAAAAGTAGGTAAGATGCAAAAGCAAAAAACCGTTGCATTTTTTAATAAATAGATTTAGCGCATTATTATTAATATCTAAATGATTTACGTGATAAGTAAATTTGTCAGAGAATATTTTACAATTGCTATGAAGTCATTTAAAATTAAGAATGCTCATAAGCAAGTCTAAACGCATTTACTGAACAGAGGGAATGCTATTGCTAGTTTTGTGTTGGATAGCAATAAACTATATCTAATTGGACGTACTAACCTGTACACCAATGTGAACTTACCATACAATTTGAAAATTGGGCGGGTAAGCTTAGCTTTATTCCATGGTATGCCCGGGATGGTGCAATGTATGACACAACTGTGATGTAAAACTGTTACCGTGTAAGCAAAATGTACAGCAGTTCCGTCAATTTCTTCCATAGACTTAACAGGTTCACCAGGCTGAAAGTAATTATTGTGGTTGTATATTCTGGAAAATGTCAATAAAAATTTTCAATATTGATTAATCTCAATTGTGTGAACATAGTCAGCTAATGTAATCGTGTGTTGATAAGGGTATACAGTTCTCGATGATATAGGGGTTGTTTTATTCTATTATTATATTCTATAATTCAGACTCTTGAGGTTCAGTTTATTAGACTCTCATTGACGCCAAAACGATCCGACCCTATTCAAATCGGCCGACATGGATCATGCATATATAAACAATTACCACTTATGTCTACTGAAACAAAACGATGCGATTGTAGTTACTCACTGTTCACCAGTGTCGAGAACTGACATTACATACAAGATCCCAAACATCAGCTGGTTTCTCCACGCCTGTCCTAGCCATGGAATCATATTAAAAGTAAATGTGTACTGGTTGTCAACCAAATCTGATTTAATATCTACAGACGTATATAGAAGCTAGGCGTTTTTAGAAAAAAAGAACTAACTTTTGCCGTTATCGGCAGTTCAATTATATTTCCAGTGTCACCAATGTCAGCAATAAAGGTTTTGGTAATCTGTTTCCGTTGTTATGCAAAATTGGCTAGGAAAGGGCGCCAAATAGTTTCTTGTGATGCCAGACTGATCTTAAGAGCTCGTTACTAAGCAAAGTAATCATAATAATTGCCAAATTGTCAAATCTCAATTCCAAAAGCGTAAATTATTCTTGTTGTTTATTGTTATTATATCCTGCGTTTGTCATACGTTCCTTCTTTGTTCTCGTTATTATTTTCTCTCATTTTAACTTGTTTGTTAATTGTTGTTATTTCTTTAATTTATCGAACTATATTGCAATTAATTAATTGTGGTAAATTCGTTTAAATGTGTTAGTATTTGATAGACAATATATTTGTTTTTTAGGTTTTTATGGTGGCTTCGGCAAGAACCACGCAAAATTGCTGGGTCAATTATGTAAATCTAGCAACAACTATAACCTTATTTGCCATGGTTGCGCAACAAATTGTACAATAATTTAAATCATATTATATTCTGTTGAAGCAGTTCGCCCTGTAGATTTTATACTATCTATCTTTAGCGCAAAGTTAAAATATTTCCGGCTGTACAAGGGCAGTGTTCATTATGTTCCACTTCGTAGTCATTGTTGCCAAATTCATGGAATATTAAAATTAGGTACTTGATGTTTATCTTACGTGGTCCATGCGGAGGCTATTTATTATAAAATCAACAACATAAAAAAATGAAACAAGCACATTGCCTATCAAAAACTAACAAATTTAAACAAACCTGCCACAATTAATTAATTACAATAAAGTTCGATAAAGTAAAGGAGAAACAAGAATTAACAAAACAAGTTAAAATTGCATAAAATAATAGCGAGCACAAAAAACGAAAGTATGACAAATGCAGGTTATAATAGCAATAAATAAGAAAAATAATTTACGCTTTTGGAATTGAGATTTGACAGTTTGGCAATTGTTACAATTACTTTGCTTAGCAACAAGCTCATTAGATCAGTCTGGCGTCATAAGAAACGATTTGGCGCTCTTTCCCAGCCAACTTTGCGTCACAACAAAAACAGATTACCAAAACCTTTATTCCTGCATATCGTCATATTTTTTTAAGTTAAAGTATAACATATGTGATATCGTTGGATTCGCCTTTCGATTACCTTTCCAGAAGCGTAAAAATATATAGAGTGTTCTATTTAAAATAAGAAAGTTGACGTCACTTGTGTTGGCACCGGAAATACAATTGAGCTGCCGATATCGGAAAAAGTTAGTTCACGCAAAATAGAAACGGACCTATTTTTTCTAAAAACGCTAGCTTTTGTCGTTCAGAGAGAACACTTTAGCTATGTAACCCTATTGCAGTAGATGAAGAAATTAAAATGTATCACTACCCAAGAATATGAAATTTCATCAAAAACATTTTCTAAAATTTAATATAGTATTTTATATGACCAATTTTCAAAAAATCTATTGTATTTGATGCAATGCGATCACGGGGACATGTCGCTTTTAAAAACCACTTTTCTCTGTCAATAAAATATTTTGTATCCGCTTCCATAACAAAGTCTGCATTTAAAATGATCTGATTTGGGTTAGATCGGTTTGGTAGACAACAAAACTCTAATTGGGAATATCCGGGAATAAAATATTCGTAGCATATTCTGCTTATGCGCTTCTAACAATATTTAAGATATTTAATAAAGCTGATAGGACCTAAGAAACACTGTTTTAGATTAAGCAAAAACAAAATCTAACAATATACAGCGGCATGCAAAAATTTCTATCATTAGTTTTTTTATTCAATTCCTTTTCGAGATCATTCGAGTTATTTTTTCATCTGCTTATTTCTCGCTGCACACATACTTACTTGATATAAATAGTGATGACATATGCACACGGCTCCTTCAGAATTTGTTAATACAATTAGATCTAAAGAACAGTTATGTATTCTCAGAGGAACCGTATCGTCTTCATATACACCACAAGAAGGAGATGGAACAGGGGATAAATGAGGCAAATTTAATGGGATATTAAGCTAAAATAGATCGCATATTTAATAAATTAAGTAAAAAATCGACTAAAATCTACCAACCACCGATTCATGAGGTAGGTCATCATGGAACTGAAGGCCAGACAGCATAGGATACATTTTCATTCCGTTCGATTCGGCATCTTCTACGTCCAAAATGCTTTTCGCTGGTTTCCGAAAGTGAATGTAGTAGAGAGTTTGATGTTTAGCATCCCATTGCGCCCATATGAATATTCGTACTATAGACTCAACAACGAAACTTTCCAATGTGAAGTCATTTGTTTTGCGAATTTGATACTGGAGAATACCTGTGGAGCAAGTAAATTTAAACGAACAAGAATTTAAATAGAATTAAAAACTAGTCATACTAACATTCTTCATGTATCAACAACAGCAATCTTTCAGTATGGTTTTCAGTGAGGATCGAATGCTTCGACAACAGAAATTGTAGCATAATCTGCTTAGATCTTTCAATATTCAAATCGCAAACGCTATTATCGTCCAGTCGTACAAGAAACGGTCTGTATGTGAAGATGTCTTTATCATTTTTTTGCTTAAGCACATATGCCAATATCGTTCTGCTAGCATTTACAGATGCTTGCACCACATTAAGCGGTTTATTGAATGCGAATATTCTATGAAGTGTATTTTTAGGATAATTATATAATCCAATCCAGCTTCTAAATATTCCAGCGGAATTTTCTTGTACCCATGTAAATAATAAAGAACCATCTTCCTCTTGACCTAGTAAACGCCATTCCTTTGTTTCACCTGGGCAAAAAATATACGGTTTAGATAATTTTATTTGCACCTGAATTGAAATATAGCGTGGTTGGCTTAGCAAGATTTGTTACAAAAACGGACAATGTATGAAAATTTACTTCAACTCATTATAGGGCAAATAAAAGAATTTCGTGGTAGACATTGGCACATTGATAATGGTTTTTTTATAAATTTCTTAGTCGAAAATTTCGATACCAAAACGTGTAACTTCCTTGGCAGAAATATTTTCAAAGAGATATGTACTTGTCAACATTGAGTTATGTTAAAATACAGAATAATTGAAAAAGTAAGAAATGATATTTAAGAACATTTTCTTCGTTGTATACACTACAGAAACATGGGTGGATCAAAAATGTTTAATTCAATACAGACTGCTAAAAAGATAATTAGAATTTTTTATTAGTAAATATAAATTTTAAAATTGGCGATTATTTTATCTCATTGCCGTGATTGCTTGACTGCTGGAAAATGGTAGCTACTGCGAGCAGATATTGGAAATAGTACAAAAAAAGTAACTTTTATACACTTTTTAATTAATATTTTTAGAAAGACAAAAGTTTATAATATTTTATACAGCGTGTCCACCTATTGCGTGGGTGAAAGATGATTCATTCTCTAGCTCAGAGGTTCCCAAACTCTATTAGTCCACTATTTACTCTCTACGGGCCCAGGGCGCCGCGGCGCACACTTAGGGAATCCCTACCCTAGGTGATTTACAGAAAAAGTTTTCAAGTAAAAAATATTCGGAGAGCAGCACTCCAAAACATAAAATTATACTCAAGTATACAAAATGTTCAATTTCCGCAGCGTACGATAGAAATTTGATTTTTTTAATGGAACACTGAATATTATTACGATTTTAGCTACCTTTCTTTAATTTATGTCAACTTTCATCAACATTCTCTATGCCTATCTATCTTAGCTTTTGAGATAATTGACATAATTTGGGATTTTTGCGCCGCTGTTTCTTTAACGGCCGATATTTTAAACGCCTTACACAATAGAGAGATGATTCAAATTTTATTCGATTGAGTATTTCTTGAAGTCTTCAGCAAAATATCGAAATTCTTCTCTTCTACATCGAAATGATTGCCAAGTTTGATTCATGCTATTTTAGTTTTTAAAATGGAACATCCATTTATTACAGAATTTTATTTATACATTTCCTTATGCGTAAAATGTGTCGTTCTTTAGTAGATTAGATATGAAGCTATGCAAATCAGTTTTTTGCTAAAATAAGTAAAGTGCTGTGAAGAAATACTGTAAATTTTTGTTTTTCTAAAGATATTCACTAAAAATAATCTCTAAAATTTAATTTATGCATATAATTTCAACATCTATTCGAAGTGAACACCATTTTCCTTCATACAAACTGTCGCGCGATTCCTTGTGTTTTATTAAACATTTGCTAACTTCTCGGGAGTATTATTTTGTGTAATGTCAATATTGTGCATTACTTATGAAAATCATCCAAAAAGTTATTTCATAAATATTTCTATTTAGCTAAATGCGAAAACTTCTAAATAATTTTCAGTGCGTTCTTTATAAATTTTTACTGCTGAAAAAACTTGGTGTGCGATGTTTTAAATAAATCTATTCATTTTATGTTGAACTCTAATCAACATTTGTCAATTTATTTTCGCTATTTATTATTTATGCGCGCTGGTTAATTTACTAACCAATGTATGTAATAATAATAATAATAATAATAATAATAATAATAATAATAATAATCTTTATTAATTCCAAGTATCCATGGATAACAGAATTCGTCGTGTAAGAAAATAATGGTTACTTCGAGTAGATGAAGGAATTGTACCAAAAAAGATAACATTTACACATTTCCATTAATAAATATCTTTAGCGAAACTTTAGCACTCTATGTTTTTAAACGAAAAACTTATCTGCATAGCTTCATATTTAGCTAACTAAAGAAAGACGCATTTTAGGTATAAAAAAATGTTTATAAAAAAGATTCTTGAAAAGCGTCTCTATTAGATTTTGTAAAAATATACAGGTGCTCCATTAAAAAATTGAAATAAGATGGTAACGATATCGATGACCTTCTTGTAGAATCTGGTTGGTATAAAAAAAATGTTCGATGTCTTGCCAAAAATTCCAAGAAATACTGGAATAAAATTTGAATCACGGTTCTAGCGTGAAAGGCGTTTAAGATATCGGTGGTAAACAGCGGTATTTCACAAAAATCTCAAATTATGTGAATTATTTTAAAAACTAAGATAGATGGGTATAGGGAATATTGAAAAAAATTGACTTGCATTGAAGAAATGCACTTAAAAACGGAATAATATACCTGATGTTCATTTAAAAAACCAAACTTGTATCGTGCATAGCGGAAACTGAACATCCTTTATACTTGAATATAATTTTGTGTTGTGCAGTTTTCGAATATTTTTATTTGAAAACTTTTCCTCTAAATTGCTCAGGAAAGGAATTATCTTCCGTTCATACACTAGGCGGACACGCTGTATATTTAAACGAAAAGCTTGTTTCCATAGCTTTATATTGAATTGTTTAAAGAAAGACGCATTTTGTAGAAGACTTGTATCAGATTCTAAAGAAATCTAGTGAATATTTCATTAAGAGAAATTAAATTACCACGAATCAAACTTGGCAACGTTCCGAAAAAATCTCAAATTGTCTCAAAAACTAAGCTAGATAGTATATCCAGGCTTCCTTTTTCTTATATATTTTTAATTAAAAAAATCCTTTTCTTTTTTCGCCATTATTTATAAAAATGTAAGTTTCTCCAATATACTATGCGGGTAACAGAAATCTTCAGACAACAGTTTGAAATATATTTCCATATTTTCTATTCTTGTTTCGTTTGAAAATAAGTTAAAAAGAAATATTAATAAAAGATCTTTTTTGTTTGCTAATCTGTAGAAGGTATTCCAAACAATTGTAGTAAAAATAAATAATGCATTCCTGGCATAATTTCAGGAAAGAACACCATTAGAAAGTCGGTTTAGCAACTCCTCTTCAGTGATGACTAATGACTCTGCTTGGTAAACCCTTTTGCTTGATAGTTCATTATTTATATGTTTACTTGAGTTTTTTGTTTAAAATCATTTCAGGAATGAGCTATTATATTTTTATTGGCCTTGCTCGATATATGTATTTTATCATCTAGAATGTTCAAGTGTTTCTATTTACAATCTGATGTTTTGGAGAACTCCCCAAAAATTTAGCCAATGCTAGTTTAGTGGATTGTTTTACAACCTGCATGTTAGAACGCCTAACATGGAACTTTTGAATAAATTTATTACAAAGACAGAAACTTTCTATACTCCCCTACAATGTAAATTCACACATAGTAATACTTTTGTAAGCTACTTTCATTTTGTGAAGACAATACTATTGTAGCTTTTTACAAAATTACTATGTTTTTGACGATGAAAATTATTCTAAGAATTTTATTGATAGATATTTGAACTCTAACAAGTGTTTGGGTGGTTTAACCGCTACTCTTAATTGAAAATTTTTCCAACAGTGGCGAAGTGAAATACACCAGAAAAGAACTGCTAAATTTTCAAAAGGGCAAATGGTGTGAGGTTGTATATATGCCAGTGTTTTGGAATAATTTGAATTCATTGAGGGTAAGGTAAATGCTGCAAAGTATCAAGAAAGTTTGCAGGACAGTTTGTTGCCCAGTATTGGAAAATTGTATAGAAGAGACGTCGATTTTATTTTTCAACAGAAGGGCGCCTCATTTCATACTGCACGTTCAACCAAACGATAGTTTACCCATTAGAACATAAAAGTTTTGTTTCGGCTCCCAAGTAGCCCGAACTTAAATGCCATCAAAAATGTGCGGCACGAAATGAAAAAATATCCAAAGAACAATTCTCAAAGAGCAATTGTTGATTTAAGAGCCAAATTAAGACAAATTAACTCTTGAATTATGCAATAAGCTTGTAATGCCAACGCGTATTCGAGCGGTTACCAAGTCAAACGGAGTTACTACAGTTATATTAATTTAGTTTTTTATCCCAACCTTTAGTTGCCAAAATTTGTTGTTACATTACACTTCATCCCAACATATTGATGTTATGACGCGTAGAGTTTTACTAATAACAATTAATAGTAATAAACACATAATTCAAGTTATTTCGAGAATAACTTAAAAAGCAGTAAATTTACTTTACATTGATGTGAGAAATAAAGGAAAACACTGTAATAATAATAAACTACTATTATTGTCGTTGTAGGAAAACTACTTCCAATGCCTATTTTTTCAGAGAATGAGACGCAGACGCGTCGAAGTAATCAATACCCGACTCATATGTCTAGCTACTATTTTTCAGGCATTGGCAATTTATTGTTAATTATGTTAGGTAATTCTTACTAGTATCCCACGATAAATTCAATTTCATTTTATTAATTTATTTGTTCCAAGCTTACCTTGCTTATTTTCAATTGAAACTATTTGACACAATCTAGCTCCAAGATTATCGACCATCAACACCATGTTATCTTATCGTGAAACTACTATATGTTGGTACTTGGTAAATAAGTGCGATTATGCTTGAATTAATTTTGCATTTACGAAATCTTATCAAATGACGCGATAAACAAATATAATGAACAGGTAATTTTAGGTTGTTAATTGTATTTCACAGGCTACGCGTATATAAAACAAAAAGAATTGTTGTTCAAAATAACAAATACAGGAAATTGTTTTCGTACTTTAATTATAATGGTATCAATGAAATATGCAAATGACGATAATGTGATTTTTCCATTCAGCAGATAACCCGTGCAATGATGCTATTTTCTCAACAGATTTTTTATTAAATTTCGATACACACATCCGAATTATTTCATTATTAAATTCACTTCATACGCAACACTTCTAGGATGTGTTTCACTATTAGTGTTTGCGCGTATTCATGGCGCAGGTGATCTTGTACACCATAAAATTTTTGTTATCTTTATCTGTAACTCGCATTTAATTGTTCACGGCGGAATGTGTTGAATTACAAATGTTTACATATTTACAATAATTGCCTGCTGCCGACTAATAATATTTATTGATCATTGGTTCTATTTATTAAATTTATTTTGGTTATCTTTGATTAGGTTAAGAATTTTATAGATAAAATAATGAGATTATGACTAACGTTTGTACATTTTTTTATCATAATTAATGTGTAAAAATTTGGGTAATAATATTTTTGTCTATTAAATTCATTTAAAGCAATTTAAAATTGCAGCTCGATGTACGTTGGTGGACTTGCACAAAGACCCGCGTTGTTCAAAACCATTTAAAACCACAGATAAAAGAACTTTCTGTGTTTGTTCAAAATAAATTTCAAATAAACCAAATTTCAGATCTCACGTTTTTGAAGACGAACACGCTTTAGGTTGAAGACAAGACACTGGTAGCAAAGGCGCTAGCGTCGTATTTCTAGATTTCTGCGGTTTTAGATGTATGTATTTCTAAATTTCTGTATTATCATGTGTGAATTAGACAGAGAACACGTTTACATCTGTGCAGATTACAACGCCGATGCCAGAGGCGCCCCCCATACTTGCGAAATCAGAGTTATTACTAAAAGAAAACGAAAAAAATAAGGATTACGCAATATTGCACCATCTTTTAAACTTGAAACAAGTTATTAAAACTATCTGTGACCAACTGGCAATTGAATACAGATATCTGTAGTTCTATTAAACATTATCCTAAATTAATAAAGATGGTGTCAGACGTCGTTATCATTATATAAACCTTATAAATTGTCTTTATGGATTTGTCCGGATTTGTTGTTTGTCACTTTGTCACTTTTATTGTTTTCAAAATAATGCATTGTTATCACTAAATTAAATCAGTAAACGTTACACACAATAAAAAATAATTGTATTTGGGATAAATAATATCAAGTGCGTGTTGTAACATGTAATAAGTGGTGTTTGTATGTGGCAGCAGTTTAAATTATGATCAACAAATGTAATTATTCTATATAACAATAGATGAAAGACTTATCGGAATGTGCACGAAATTTTCATAAAAAGCACTTTTTCATTGTTATGGTTCCCGGATGGTGCGTAAAACACAAAGTGGTAAATCGCCAAAGAAATCAAGGAAAAACGATTCAGACAATTCAAACAAACATTTGATGTTCAGTTCATACTCAGAGACATCAGTGCATAAGCGGAATTTATGTATCGTATCATTTCCAATAATATTTTTATTTAACATTTTACGTTCTTTGTTGTATCAGCTTTTTCTGATTTTCCGTTTTATTTATTGTAGTTCATCTAATTATTTTATAAAGTATCGTAAAAATGAGTGTGAAAATGCTGTAGTGGGAGAACAAAGTGTTATTGTGGAAGAAATAGAGATGTCTCAGGCTCATAGAAATTCGGGGCCAGGCCCTGGTGACCCTCTTCTTGCTAAGCAAAAACATCATCACAGACGTGCATTTGAGTATATTTCGAAAGCTTTGAAGATTGATGAGGAAAATGAAGGTATATTGCATTAATTACATTGTACAATGAGTAATGCAGGTATAATTTCGTTTAGGTCAAAAGGATCTGGCAATTGAACTATATAGAAAAGGAATTACAGAATTAGAACTTGGCATTGCTGTTCATTGGTGGTCGTGTGAAATTGAAAGAGCTCAAGATTCATAGAAATGAAAGTA
Organism: Dynastes maya; assembly: GCA_029619315.2. Taxonomy (NCBI): domain Eukaryota; kingdom Metazoa; phylum Arthropoda; class Insecta; order Coleoptera; family Scarabaeidae; genus Dynastes; species Dynastes maya. Next base: position 34,756,513 of record JAROYE020000003.1, read on the forward strand.
ATGTTAGTTGGCGAAAGATAGACTTCAGATTCTATGGCAAGTAAATATGTATTTTTGGCGAATGTAGCTCATTCCTAGGTAGAATATTTTTTTAATGAAGTCGATAGTTTCGAGTTTGAAGAAACCGTGCTATTTATTGAACATATCTGAAGAAACTTGAGGTATACATAAAAAAATTGGTAATAATTTATTTTATGTAGAAGTATAAAATCTTTGATGTTCTAGTAACAGAAATGTAATTTAATTGAAAAAATCATTAATAGTTGCTCGTTTTGGATACATTTTTTGTTAAATTTTAGTTTCGTATGTGATTATTGTGGATAAATATGTTAACCCATTTTGTTTATGTTTATTACGATTCTAAAAAAAAGTTGCATTGTGTTACGATAATAGTTATAGAAATTATTTGCACCTACAGTGAGCAGGCTCAAATTGTTTACAACCTGGATGTGTAGCGACTCAAACTATCAGGATTCTACTACAGGTTACTGCTTTGTTGTCGGTAGTCATTACTAGGCTTGGGCGTTTTGGGTATGCTTTGATTTATTGAGAATCAGACTGTAACTGGAATACCATTATCAATAAAGCGAGGTAATGTCTCTGCATGGCAGAGGCGTGCGCTTCCTTCAGTAAGTACAATACTAAAAAATAAGTAATAAATCGAATAATAATAACTGAACCAATCAAGAATTATATCTGAAAAGTTGTGAAACGCTCACCCTCTTAAGCAGCGTTATCAAGTATGTTGGTGGGCTGCATCGGAATTACCGAACGTTAAAAGTAGAAGCACCATTATCAGCATCATCACCCACTGGATAAGAGTCGTAAAAAGTTGACAGCATAAAAGTTGACAACTATGTTTCCACAGTTGCTTCGTTGAATGATGCTTGCCGTAGTGAAAAAATGTGTTTGTATTTTGAAAAAGATCGTTCGACATCTACGGATGTATAACATGCATGATTAAACACTCTTTGAATTCAGTTAATGAATTAGTCGATGCACTATCACAAATTTGTTTTAATGTGATAAAATCTTAATCTTTCCATAACACACTCCCTAACTTTTCTAAAACGCGATTCATATTTTGCGTCGGGTATAGTGCGTAGCAGTGTATGTACTTCGTCCACTATTTGCAGTGACTCCACTAACGACAACGCCCTATCTTATAATCGTTCTATTGCGTCATGTAATCCTTTATAGTTGTTATGAATAGTTTGTAGCTCTGTGTCAACGGAAATATCTTGAAATTTTGCCTGCCTCCCCTTAAGAGATGCAGCTTCGGCGAGATTGAATTGTAGAATACCAGCTTTTATTTGTTTGAAATATTCAGCATAATAAAGAGCTTCCTGCAACCATGTTCCCTAACATGTAACAATCGGCTATGGTGGTTCACGGATATTAGGACACTGTGCATGAAATGATCGAAGACGTTTTGGAAATTTGAGAAACACTTTTTTTGTACTTGCTATTAATGCATCTACCACGGGTGAACATTGTCGAATAGTTTCTACCACAAGATGCAAAGCATGCACTTTACATGCAACATGTAAACACTTGCAACCGTGTTCAAGAAGAGAACGGCCTACCAAACGCATTGTCGCGGCGCCAACGTTCATAAACATCAACACTTGACGTGATGAGACTGGAAAGTTTTCTAATGTACTAAGTATCATCCTCATAATTGCTGCACCAGTACACTTTGCTAGTCTTTTGCTAGCTAGTAACAGTGGAAATGTCGGTTTATGAGGGTTAAGTACACGTACATTTAGAATAGAATTTCTTTTATAACCTGTTGTCTCGTTAACGCATAATCAAACCAACTGATTTTTTAATGTAGATTTGATTTTCTTTTCCACGTCTTCGCGTACAAATAAAACATGCTTACGTGCCGTTTTCATAGTTGGCAACCTCAACTCGGGGTTGTACTTATACCAAAAGTTCTGAAACGATTCTTTTTCGAGTAAGCGAAGTGACAAATTACAGGTTATCAACATGATAAGTAAATCGAAAATAAAGACAGTTCTCGTTGGCACGCACTTTTTTCTATTTTTGTGTTCTTTAGTATTTACATGTTTGTTACAGTTCGCCTTGTCCCAGCACATCAAATGTTTTCCGCACACTTTACAAACTATTTTAGCACCGTTGTAGAACAAATCCAGAAAGTCACAGATAAACTTATTTACTGTGCCAGCAAAGAGTCGTATTTTAGCTTTGCTTATATTACACATTTGAAATTAATAATTATATATTTATAACAAAAAACACTTAACACAAAACACAACGCACGCTCTCGTTTCCTAAACTGAACGAAAAATAAACAAGCGGACATCGACAAAGCGAGAATCGATTTTTGCGCACAGCCCGCTGCTTCGGTGAAACGCCTATGTATCGCAGAGACGATTACCTCGCTCTAATTATCAATATCAAAGCATGTCGCAGCAATATTCGCAGTAATATTCAGGAAATATCAATTGCTTGAATGCTGTTGAACTAAAATTAGATGAAAGTTCGCCAAAGCCTGTTACATATCCACAACATATCTGTTATTTGCCATTTTTATACCATGCAACTAGATATACGAAATCGACGAAATCTTTCAACTTAAATTAATAAAGTGGAAGTACAGCGTACAATAAAAAAGTATGCTCCTGTATTTATAATTCTTATTACTGTTTTCCTAAATACTCATTAAATACAGTAATGGTAATTATTTTACTGTATTTATTTAAAAAATAACATAGATAATGAAAATTACAATTTAAAATCATTTTGATTAAAAAATTTGGTTAGAACATCCGCAGTAACTGCGAGCTCACTGAAATTCTTATTAATATTTGAGGACAGACAATAATATCGTTGTGCATTTGTTCAAGTTAATTTTTTTTAGCTTCCATTTTCCTTTTTCTTCTCTTGGCAGTACTTTGTGATGTTGTGTTTAATAAGTTGCTTAGTAATATAATTGTTTAAATGGAGCTTCCTCTATTGCACCTGAATTTCATATTTTGGCAATGTAATAATGTTAGTTATGCATCTTTAGAAAATGTATTCCGATATACTGAGTGTTTTATAAAAAACGTGGCACAGTAAAATTCACTTTTTTAAATGGAACATTCTGTATATTTTTACACTATTAAAGATCCTTAACTACATTTCATTCATCCCAAAATTATGACAGGAACCTGTTTTGTGGTTTTTGAGTTACAACAATTTCTGTCAAAAAAATGAAAAATCTCATATGCCAAAGAATGTGTCCTAGATCCAAACGCTTTCAAATTTATCAATAAAATTTGTTGTGTGGATTGGTTGAGATTGGGTAACGATGTCAGTAAATTGTTTTCATCACCGGATGTACAGGATGGTCATCGGAGAAGTATTGACTTTACAATTTTAAAATTATTTTTCTCGATTTTGTCAAATGGAACATCCTGTATATTATGACTAGAAGTGATGCATAATGACATTCTGCATGAATCCAACATAATCAAAATTCCAATATTCAACTTTTTTTCTATTTTAAAATAAATTTTAAGTGAATTAATTAAAAGAAAAAACCGACGAAGGTTCTTTCCTCGTAAGAAAAAAGTACCTATTAATAATCACATTTATTAAAACGGACTATTAGCATGTATTATTAAACGCAATAGAAAACTTGGCGAAGCTAGTAAAATATTTAATTTAAAGTGATAATGAAATATAGAGATGATGATGAAAGAAAGGAAAGCCTAAGGCAACAAATGTTCAAAGTGCCTTCCTTCTTATTGCAAACAAAGAGTGACTTTATTTACGAATGCTCTCCAAACTCGCCTTAATTCTTTCCATGATATGCTTCAAAAAGTGTTAATAATTCTCTGCTTAATGTGCTCTATTGTTGTTGGAGCCTCAGCATATACAATTTATTTAAAACGTCTTACAGGACCATTCCTTTCCAACCATCTCTTGGCATACATGTTATTCGTACAGCAATAGAATAGTGTGGGGGTGCTCCGTCATGTTGCAACCACATTTCTTCCTGGATTTCAGGAGGGACATTTGCCTATAATCGTGGTAGTTCATTTTGTAAGAACTCAAAGTACATAGGTCTACTAAAATTAGTAAAAAAAAAATAAGGTCCTACAACATACTCGCCGATTATGCCTCCCGAAACCACTATGCCGCCACCGATGTTGCTGATTCACTTGTAAAATTCTAGCATTTTCATTTGCATAATAATAAATGTTATGCCTATTTAGCGATCCATTTATGTAAAAAGTTGCTTCGTCATAGAATAACGCTTTAAAAGTAAACTATGGATTTTCTTGTAATTTCTCATTTGCCCAGTTACAAAACTGAAAACGTTTTTCGAAATCCTGCTCAGTAAGCTCATCATGCAACTGAATATAGTAAAGATGTAAACGATTTTTCTTTAATATTCGTAGAACAGATCGTGCACTTATACCTGTGTCGTTATTTATATTTCTTTGTCTTGTATTTGAGCTTCCAGTAACAGCCAACAGAACGTTTAACTCATTTTCTTCATTTTCTGCTCTTTTTGTTCTTTCGCATTTCCTGTTTTTCAAAAACTCTTTTCTGGATATCTGTGAGTGTAAATTCTAAAAAAAGATTCCTTTTTGCTTCGCCCAGTATGAAAATCATATCTACCGTATAACCTTTAGAGTAATTTATTTTTATGTAAAACGAACGCTCTTCAGTGTACTTTTCATACTTTGGCAAGTTGCCATTTGTTTCATTTCTTATTAGCCACTGAATTGATAACCTTTTAGGTGCAATTTTGAAACTTTGAAATTTTGATTATTCTGGATTATTGTAGGAACCACTAAAAATAAGTATATGGAAACCTTATATCGATTGATGCAGAATGTAATTCTGCATTCTGGAATTGGATATTCAATTGCCGAACGTATGTAGAGATGGGGTGAAAATCAAAAACCTACAAGAATCTAGTTGTAGTTATAACTGAAACTCAGATGAAATAGTCTCTAGTCCAATAGACAAGTTGAGTCATATTGTTCTCTAAGTGACGATCATGCAAGATATTGAGGCGATCCGTTGCTGAATAGCGGTAGCAATCCGATGGCGTACTCTTGTCTAGCGTATGTATGCTTCCGATACAGGCTTTGCATTCTTGCTGTCACTAGAATGGTACCTTTTCATAGGTAATTGCGTTGGAACGCATTGATATAGCAATGTGATAATTAGACTTAGGTGTTTTGTATATGCTGAAGCAAGGATGCTTACAATTATGAACGAGATTCAACAATCAGCTTGTACAGCTAACTCGATAGGGAGAAAGGTATTGCATTACAAAAAATTGAAATAACATTTATTAAACTTTACAGCTATTTCGATAACTATCTTATAGGAAAGAGTTGACAAAAAAAAATTAAATCACCACTTTAGCTTGTAAAGCGTTTAAAATATAGCGTTAAATATCGGCTTAGAATATACATACTATGCATATAATTTTCGCTTTTAATTGCAATAATTCACTAACATTAAATGCACGTTATGTTTTTTCCACATAGTAATAAGTAGTTATAAAGTAGATTCGTTCTTCAAGAATTTGATTCCTGAAGAAGAAACCAGTTCTTATTGTCCGTTTTTATATATGTTTTATTACTGTTTTATTTCTTATAATTTGTTTATAGAAAATGTAAATGGTTTGGATCATTTGGATATTCAGAATGAAAATAAGCACGTGCATACATCGAAAATTAGTTACACTAGTTTTATCCCCACTCCTAAATCTAGTCCAGCAACAGGTATATTTATTTTACTTTATTTTTGTTAGACGTGCATGCTCAGAATTGACGTCCAAATCGAAATGGCACGATTTATATAAATTTTATTTTTCGAATTACTATAATTCGTATATTTTTCGTTATTATTGGATTTTTTCTGTTTCAAAGTAGAAATTAAATTTGTTACCAAACAATTTATTCTAAATAGCTAAATATTATAGTTATGTGGATTAAGAGTAATGCTTGTATTATAACAACCGTAAATTCGTGGAATTATTGAAAAACATATTGGTTGAATGATTAAGAAACGATAGAAAGATAATAAATAAGTAATAAACCAGTTTAAATCTAAAAAATCAAATGTATAAATAAGACGGGGTTCAAAAATATTCGATATATGTCGATAGATATACCTAATAGATATCATAGTGATGTTTATTCTTTAATAATCCAATGTTATTTCAATATGAATATTTTGTATATTTATATTGAAATAACAATAAACATTGTATTGGTAACAATAACGTAAAAAATTGAGCTACGTAACATTCTTTCTAAAATATATAAAATAAAGTGAGTACTAGAAGCTAGACGTTGTTGCTGGCTTCTGTGCCCGCTGCTCATTGCTGCTTGGAGATTAATTTTCCAAGCAGCATACAATATCAAATGCAGCTGCTTATAGAAAGCTTCGCGTAATTGCGGGCGAAATGTTGGCAGACCAGCGTCATTCTGACGGGGTTTCAGCCCGGTAAACCATGCTATTGTCAGTTCGCGTGTTAAAAGGAAGAGAGAGATATTGAGTGTAGCCCTTTGTTAATATTCGAAGAATATATGCATTAATGCATCTTTTTTTGTCATGAGCAAAACTATAACATTAATAATCATCAATAATAGGCCAATTGTTAGTTTAAAATTTCGAATGTCATTTATGTTTTATCGGTTTCTAGTTTGCGTGCGTTACTTATAAATTTTGTTGCTTTCCCATAATTGACAAAACACACACAATAAAATGCAATTAATACAAATGACATTAAAATCCCACAGGAACTCGAGTGACAATTTACTTAAAAATTTACCGGTCAAATATATGACACAACATGACAACAGTGTAAGGAACTTTCATGAAAACTCTGTGCTTCCATTTAAGGCGCAAACCGAGGGGTAATCCACATGCGAAAATTAGTACACTAAATTCCCAATTTACTGTGATTTTCACTGATTTCCACAAGATTCCTAAGATTTCTTCATGATTCCCAACGAATTCCAAAGATTCCCCTGATTTCTAAAGATTTTTAATGATTTCAAAACAGCTATTTTAAGGATGCGTGGATCCCCATTTTCAACCGTATGACCGAATGATGTGAGAAGAAACTCTAACATGCCTGTTCTATCCCTACTTTCGAGAAAAATATTTACAAGTACCTACTTTTGCCGCCTATACACCCTACAACTAAAACATGTGAAATATACGGAAAAATAGACGAAAGGATTTCTTGTCATTGTAGCGCGAAACGTAAAACGTGTCCGCCTCACCCCAATAAATCAAAAAGACTTGAGTTAGACACCGGTCCGTTCTCTTTATTCATCAAATTTGTATTCCTTTTTATGTAAACAGTTTGGTATACGTCTAATTCCCACGGCGAAGTTATGCCTGGTTTCGTTTATGTGTTGTGGTACACTTGACGACTCAATCTTCCCGTACTTGTAGCATCTGATGTGCTCATTGAATCGAGTACCTATCGCTCATTTCGTTTGACCAATATGGGCTTTATCACAGTCACTACATGCAATTTTTTAAATTTCCAACCTTTCTTTCATGTCCGGTTTATCTTTCGCATTGTCAAGAAGGTTTTTGAGTGTATTTCGCAAATTGAAACATACCTTCATATTCTTAAGGATGCGATCAACATCTATAGAAGAGTAACCATTGTAAATAGCTAAATTTTTTATGAATTCAAGCTCTTTATTGCACCTACGTTTACTCAAAGGGAATTTCACCAATCGATTAATTAAGAAATTAATCGCGGCTATTTTGTATTGTCCACAGTGGTTACAATCGGTGATAACGTATCTATTAGTGTTTGTTTTCAGGAAGGGGAGTTGATTGTTCACTTCTTCTACTGTAAATTTAATAGTATCGAATTTTGATTTTTTCTCGAGAGTAGGAATAGAACAGCCATGTTAGAATTAGAGTTTTTTCTCACATCATTCGGTCATACAGATACTTTAGTGTTGTTTGATTTCCAAGATTAAAAAAAAAAATCAGTGATCTCTTATTTATTTTAAATGTTTGTTTACTGCATTTTGAAGGGGATGCTTACCATACACATTTGTTGAGTTCGACTTTTTTATTTGGTGGATACAAACATTGCGTCACCAGAAAGAATACTTATTCAAAAAATAGAATAATATTGAGTGAAAACGTGACTCATTGGTCTTTTTTTATATAGTGAAAGTATTTTAAATATAGATGGTGTTTAAGGTTAAAAGCAGTGAAATGCATTGAACATTGATACTCTGATAAAATGAAAATCCTTTCGTCTTCGTTCTAGTCCATCAAATCTTTGTCGTCACCTCCATCAGAATTTTCAACAAAAGTTTCAGAATCATTCTGCGTATTCGATTTCTACAGAACTGCCATATTCTTTGGAAGTCGCCTTTTTCTTCAACGTTTTCATTTGGGTTCTGGTTTTCTTGCTCCTTAACTTTTCTTTCAGAAACCTTGTATCCACTTGCCTCGTGTTTCTTTTTTATTTTTCTTCTCCCACAATCAGCTGAAATTATTTCTCCTTATCTTTTATTTTTGCAGTATTCCATTTTTTCCTTTTTTTCGAATAAACCGGTAACCACTTTTCTGTTTTTTCTGAGGCTCTTCAATTTTTCTCCGCTTCCAGATCTCACTTTTCCGCCATTTTCTTCTAAAAAGACGTTTGTGGATTTGTTATTACTTAAGTTAATCTTGACATGAATTTGGAGAAAGATCTGTTACGTTTCTGAATAATCTACTAAAAATTAAATCGTTCACTTATTTTTCGTATCTATCTGTATCCATAGAAGTATCGAAAGTAATATCTTCAAAACTCTTCATCTTCGTCTTTTATGCTGCGTTCTTCAATGAAAGAAATATCGATGAATTTCCATGAATCAGAAACGTTATCTAAAATTATTTAATTTTTTTTTTTGCATCAACAATTGCATCTTCTAGAGTTTATAGTTGTCTCAATGTCTATCGCACTGATTTCTCCTTTTTTTCTTTTCTTAGATATTTGAAAGTGTCTTTCAATTCTCCGCTAATTATTGTATTTAAAATGTTGATTCTGTCAATACGATGTAGATATTCTTTAATATCGAAATTAATTACGGTACTGAAAGTGTATGTCATGGAGCTTTTCACAAGCTTCTCTACTAAATTGTGTTATAGAAAAATTTCTTGTCTCAATTCTATTTTCTTTCAGTAGCAATATTATTTTATTAAATTATGCGGATTCAGTTCAATGCAGGTGTAACAATTATTCGTGAAAAAATTATGTTATGTATATTGATCATTGTCTTTGATCCATGTTTTCCGCAAAATTAGAAAAAATACGGTATTTTGTCCAGAAATCATTCCAGTAAAAGTCGCATTATTTTCAAATAAATCTAAATTCCTTCGCTCTCTTGCACTGTTCTCTGTTGCTCAATTCAAAATTAACAACACACAATGCACAAAACTTAAGAAAAAATACCCAAGATATTGCATGGTAAACGCATTTATTTGCTACGTATACCGACTTCCTTATTTCGCACTTTTATATGAAAAGTGAGGTTATGTCGAGTGTTGTGTTGAGCAGAAGTGGTGCTGCGCGAGGAAATCACCGGATGACATAAATGAAGTGTTTTTGTTTTTTTATTATTTGCTCAAGAATGGTTACATGTAATGTATCATTTAAAACATACTTGTAATAATTAATTGTAATTAGGGGTTTATTTTTGTTAAATGATTTCCATCGATTTCCAATGAATTCCAGGGATTTCTAGATTGCCACAAATTTCCTGCAATTTCCACTTGATTTCTATAGAATTCCTTCTACATATGCACCAGATTACCACAGCGGGTTACCCCTCGGCGCAAACGTACATAAATCTACCTTTTTAAATTGATAAAAGCATAATTGTTCGATGAGCAAGCATTTCTTGATAAAGTTATCTCGCAAATCCAGTCTAGCTTGCACTCAGGTCTACCTTTTTGGTTAAATAATTTAACTATACCCTTTATAATACCTACTTCGTGAATATACGAGGGACGTTCAGCAAATAACGAGACAAATTGCATTAGCGGGAAAACTATTGAATATTATTAGATGAAACTTTCTGTGGGTCAAGTTGGCAACCTTGGGGACAAATTAAGTCAGCTGTTTGAAAGAAATAAAAGCAAACACAACTTCTTTTGTTCATTTCAAAATGTCGGCTCCTCTCGAAACGTGTACGGTGGGAAAGGAACGTTCAGTGATAAGATTTTTGTTATCCGAAAGTGAAGCCGGCCGAAATTTACTCGAGAATGTTGAAACAGTATGGTGAAAAGTGTTTAAGCCGCGGTAACGTGTACAAGTGGATTGAACAGTTTAAATCGGGCAGAACAAATGTCACCGATGCTCATCGCTCCGAATGAGCGGTTGAAGTGTCGACCGACGCGCTACAAAATCGCATAAATGACCTTATTCTTGATGACAGGCGTATACAAATCGTGACAATAGCTGATTTGTATAATGTTAGTGTTGGAACTGTGTATTCAATCATCCACGACAAGCTGAATTATCGCAAAACGTGTTCGATATAGGTTCCAAGACAGTTGATTCAAGTCCATGAAGATTCCCGTGTTCGCATTTGTTCTGAACTCAAACGACGGTTTTTAACGGAAGGTAGTGACTTTCTAGACTGTGTTATAACCTGCGATGAAACGTGGATTCATCACTATGAACCTGAATCCATACCGTTGGATAACAAAAATCTTATCACTGAACGTTGCTCTTCCACCGTACACGTTTCGAGAGGAGCCGACATTTTGAAATGAACAAAAGAGGTTATGTTTGTTTTTTTTTCTTTCAAACAGCTGACTTAATTTGTCCCCAAGGTTGCTGACTTGACCCGCAGAAAGTTTCATTTAATAATATTCAGTAGTTTTCCCGCTAATGCAGTTTGTCTCGTTAATTACTGAACATCCCTCGTATTCTTGTTAGGTAATATCGCCAAATATCGATATCAACTCATGTTCATGATATTTATCAGAGAATATCTCGATACATACCGTGATATTTATCATATTTTTCGAACCCTGTAAAAAGGTAAAGATTATTTTTGTGTATTTTCCTTACTTTTTTTTTGGTAAAAAAATTGAAAACGTAATTTATACAGTAAACGATAAAGATGATGCGTTAGTTTTAATTTTCTACAATAAAAGTATGAAATTAATTTAAATAAATTGACATTGCATTTTAGAAACCAAATGCTTTTCAGAACTAGGCATGAAAATAAATTTTGTTCATTTACTTCTTTCATGTGAACTTTTAAGTAAACATTCTTTTTCCCTTTTAAATATATTATGAACTGATAGTTATTTGCAGCGTCAGGTAAAAAACTTACCGTAGCGGCAAAGCGACCTGCAAACACGACGCTTTCCAAAAGCCAAACCTTGCCGAGATCTATGGGATCCCGCACCACTCCTGTTCAACCCGTACGTCCATTCAATAAGTTATCTTCTACACCTCCTGCCATGAAGAAGCAACTATCCGTTCCGGGAAGTAATTCACCTGCCAGAAAAGTTCCAACTAGTGGTAAGAAGTTTTACTTAGTTAAATAACTCTTATTCACAAGACGAGTATCTATAGGTCAGAAACCGTCGGCAGCAAGTAGGAAATCGCCCACATTACGAGGAGTTGATCCGAAGCTTGCGCAAAGTATTCTAGATGAAATCGTGGAAGGTGGTCAAGCTATACAATGGGATGATATAGTTGGCCAAGAAACTGCTAAACAAGCTTTGCAGGAAATGGTTATTTTACCATCTCTTAGACCGGAACTTTTCACGGGCTTAAGGACTCCCGCGAGAGGATTGTTGCTGTTTGGCCCACCCGGCAATGGAAAAACGCTTCTTGCAAGAGCTGTAGCTACGGAATGCCAAGTTAGTTTTTTTTTTAAACTTTACGCTTATTGTGTTGTGTATATCTCTAATAAAGATCAGTATGAATATTTTTACACCATGGTACTTCATAATTCTGAAGTAAACGTAAATTCGCTGCATGTGTGTCTAGTTTTTAAAGTAATTGAGTAATTGTGCGTATACAGGGTGATTCAGTTTTATTTGGGGAATCTTAAATAGCGTGTTCTACCAAGCAAACTGATAAAAAAACCACATATAAACATATATCCAAAAATGGTTAGTTTTCCAACTACAGCTTGTTGAAGGTTTTTATAATGGAAAACTACATTAAAGCAAAATTAATCATTTAATAATAAGGAAAATTACATTAAAGCGAAATTAATCTTTAATTACAAAGAATCTGAGTCAGTAGTGTAGGAATAAACAGTTTTAGTAAAGGTGTTCAAGATGAAATCTGTTAACGCCAATGCATTTTTTATAACACCGAGCCAGTGAATTAATCGCACTGGATAATTGCATTGGATTCTCTTCATTCTTAAAATTAACTATCCTCTTGTATTAACAGATGCATGCGCTTTATCTTTTAACCCAGCTGAGATTGAATTGAATCCAGTTGTCATTTTCAATTTTAATGTGCAAAGAATGAGATCATTGTGGGCCTCACTTCTTGCCTCCAAGATTAAACTCTAATTTATTTTACGAGTTTCTTACCAATAACTTAAACGTTTTGCTTGGCGACGTACCCCTTCACTGGAGAAATTACAGCTTTATCCAGTTGGATAGCGCTTCACCTCATTTTGGATTAACAGTACAGCAATGGTTAAACACTAATTATCGACAACATTGTATTGGGCGTTCAGGACCAGTGCTGTGGCCTCCAAGATCGCCAGATCTGACCCCCTTGGACTTCCATATGTGGAATACGTTAAAAAAAAGTGTATGTGACATCTGTCAATACAAGAGAACAGTTAATTTTAAGAATCGAAGAAGCTTGCAATGAAATGCGACAAAATTCAGTACAAATATCCGGCGGGATTGATTCACAGATTCGGCGTTGTAGAAAATGCGTTGAAGTGAACGGATTGCATTTTGAACACCTTCTTCAATACAACATTCGCAACACTAACATTTAATGTAATTTTCCTTGTTATTAAATGATTAATTTTATTTTAATGTAATTTTCTATATAAAAAACTTCAACAAGCTGTAGCTCGAAAACCAAACATTTTTGGATATACACGTTGGTCCAGATACGAACGGGGATTGCCTATGTGAATGGCAACAGCGCATGCGAGTCTCACTGAGAGATCCTATCCAGTCGTAGTATATCATAAAACGAGCAGCGGTACACACGCATATTATAAACACGCATGCCCACTTAATCACGTAATATTATAATTTAACGCCTTCCGACAAAATGTGTTAATACAGAATTACTGCGTAATTTTTCTGTATTCTCAGATTATGTTAGAAATTACTGTTTCTTCTATTCATTTTGTTGCTGCTATGCGATGTAGGCGAAGGAAAAGGTAATTCTAAGTAGGAAAATAAACAACGATTCTTATAAAATTAAACTAAAGAAAAATAACCGATAATTATACAAAATAAATTGAAATTTTAATAGTGTTACTTTATTAAGAGAAAAAATCTCCTGGCAGTTTTGAACTTTGTAACTTTTGTATTTATTGCGTTTCAAAATACGTTTCACGGCACTTCTATTAACTCCGATTTCGCTCAGAGCTACGATAGTTGAGTGCGGCATGGCTGGCTGGCGGGGATAAATGCAAGTATGCCAGATCGCGCTACGTACAATATATCTCGCACCCAGGTGAAACGTGGACCAACGTGTATGTTTATATGCGGTGTATCAGTTTTACTGGTAGAATACACTATTTCAGTTTCCCCAAATAAAACTAAATCACCCTGTATACTCTTTCCTCTATTCTGTCTGAAATAAGGTACACAATGCATATTTTTGTGAAAACGCAATAGATTCTTTACGTGAATTTATCTTTTTCAGGCAACTTTTTTTTCTATTAGTGCTGCTAGTCTAACATCTAAATATTTAGGAGAAGGAGAAAAACTTGTGAGGGCATTGTTTGCCATTGCACGAGAATTGCAACCATCTATTATATTTATTGATGAAGTCGATTCGCTTTTATCTGAAAGATCTAATAATGAACATGAGGCTAGTCGTAGATTAAAAACAGAATTCTTGGTGGAATTTGACGGTTTACCCAGCAACCCAGAAAGTGAAAAAGTAAATAGATAATAAGAAAAAAAGGATTTTTAATGCATTTCCATAATGTACTTTATTGTAGGTAATTGTTATGGCAGCTACCAACAGGCCGCAAGAACTAGACGAAGCAGCTTTACGAAGATTTCCAAAGAGAGTTTATGTAACACTTCCTGATCTGGATACAAGAGTGGAGCTACTTCGAAAACTATTGGCTAAACAAGGCTGCGGATTCACAACGTCCGAACTCAAACGTTTGGCCACGTTGACTGAAGGATATTCTGGAAGTGACCTAACGGCACTTGCAAAAGATGCGGCTTTAGGACCTATAAGAGGTAGCTATCCTTTAAATTGGATGTATGTGGATGTCTTAAAAAATTGTTGGTTATATTAAAAACCGTTTATAAGAATTTAATATACGGTGAGGTCTTAAAGTTTCGGTGTTATTCGCAATTCACTTGCATTTCTAGTGTCATTGGAAATTATGCTAACTTTTTTATCTTAAATAGAACACTACATATTTTTTCGTTTTTGGAAAGGGAGTTGAAAGACAAATCCAGTGATACTGCATGTGTTACAGTTTAACTCAAGAATTGTAACTATATGCAGCAATAAAGGTTTTGGTAATCTATTCCTGTTTTCATGCAAAGTTGTTTAGGAAAAAGCGTCAAGTTGTTTCCTGTTGCGTCAAGTCCATTCAAAGAACTTGTTATTCTGTCGAATATCAATTCTAAAGCCGCAAATTATTTTTGTTACTGACTGATTTATGCAAACCTGTCCAAGGCTTTTGACAAGATCAATCATGAAATGTTGTTATTGAAACAGCTCCTTTGGCCTGGTTCCTTTGGCGATAAGTTTCCTCGAGGCGTTCTTGAAACAGAGGAAGTGTTATCTTACTTATAACGGATATTGCTCTCGTGACTGTTCTTACCTCTGCTGTCCCCCAAGGATCGAATCTGGAACCGTTAATGTTTATGCTTTACATTAATGACTTGTTTCTCAAAATCGACCTTCTCATCCTTGCTTATGCAGATGATATTAAAATCTTCTCTGAAATATCTTCAATTGATGACACGAGGGAACTGCGAAGCGGTCCTGATATGCTAGTAGAAATGCCGTGTACTTACCTACTCGCGTTCTTGTTCACCTTACTTATTGTCCTACAGAATCAGAGGGACCGATTTGTGACGTAACATCAACGCTACAGGCTACCTGCGCATCAACCCCTTCCAGGTCTCCGCAATTTTAAAGAAAATCAGTCCCGTTTATATTTGATACACCCTCGTAATAATTGGTAGGAACTTTTATAAAAATACTTATATGTAGGTATAATTTAATCAGCTAAGTATTTCCTTATTAGGATTAGTATAAACTGGTAGCCGCATCTTTTTAAAACTGTTGTATTTACTTTTATTGCTACTTATTGTTATAATTCTTGTGTTAAAGTACCTTTCCAAAAACATAAAAATATACTGGGTGTTCTATTTCAGATAAAAAGTTGTCATTACTACTAAATGGAAATTGACCTACTTTTTTTTTAATGCGCTAGCTTTCGTCATTTAAAAATTGCCATTGGGAAAGAGCCTATCTGCATTTAAAGTAACTGATCTATATTTTGAAGTGTAAATGTTTTAATAAGAAATAATTTTATACATAGTGTAGTTTATCTATGAATTAAGTAATTTTACTCATTTTTGCATAATTAAAGTCTATACAGTTGTTTTTATTTTTTGTCAACAGAACTGCAACCTGAAGAGGTGAAGCATATGGATCCCTGTGCTGTAAGAAGCATAACTGTTACTGATTTTTTGGACTCATTGAAGCGAATACGTCGCAGCGTATCACCGCAGAGCCTTGTAGCTTACGAAAAGTGGTCACTTCAATACGGAGATGTGTCACTATAAAAATATGACATTATACATTATAATAAAGCATTCCTTAAAATCTTAATATACCGCAGTACCTACAATTATCCAATTCGCGTATATCTTTTAACAACTGTTTCTTTTTATATACCGAACGTGGATGATCGCTTTTTAAAAGTCCCTTTTATTAATGCCCTTTGTTTGTGATAGATATTATTACTTATTTGAATGCTTGTAATATTTGCGAGTTTTAATTTTATAATTTTAATTTATTATGTTTGTAATATTATGTGATAGAAGTACATACGTACATTTTGAACTCATAGTAATGTATTTAACTATAATATTAATGGATTTATCAATCGATATGTTAATTTGAAAACACTAATACAGATATTAATACATTTTAAAATTATGGAGCTTTATTATAATACATCATTGAAATGAATTGTATACAATACATATAGTAGACCCCGATTATCCGAAATGTGCGGGACCGAACCCATTTCAGATAATCGAAACTTCGGACAATACGGAGATGAAAATAATTTTACATTTATGTGTGTGCATTTAGATACCTTTTACTGTATAATTTCTTTTAAAACTTTACAAAGTAATTATGTGCCTATCTATTAAAAACATTTCTTTATTATTAAAAATTTAATAATGTTTTTTCAAAAGAATCCTTTTCTAATTGGTTGGAATTACATAAGTATTAATTTTTTGCCATAATGTCTCCATTTTTTAATTATAAACATTAGTTGTGCTTGCCTCCTTGTCTAAACACTCTACTGCTTCCTAGTGTAAAATATTTTATATTGGATTTCCTTCTACCTCAATATTTTCCTCTTCGTCACGAGGATCTTCATTTTCACTAGTTAGATCAACTAGATCTAAATTTGACAACTGTTCGGCATCTTCCTTTTCTGAAACAACCCATGCATCAATATCTCCTGGAATAATGTCCTTAAAGCCACGCAAAATCATTTACATTATCTACATCTTCTTCACTTCATGTTGACTCGGTTCTGTTGGTTCTTTTGGTATATCAATATCTTTGTTTCACGATTTTTGTATGGTCGACTGTTTTGTACTGTTCCATGCAATCCAATACATTATATCTTTTAGGTTAATATTTTTCAAACAATTGCTTAAATCGTTCTCTTTCTCCAATATAAATTGCAATAATTTTTTCTGGTAGTTTCTTTTCATGTATTCTAAAACGCCTTGATTCATTGGCCGAAGTGAAGAGGTAACATTTGGTGGTAAGAATAGAACTTTAATTTCTCCAAACCTTGAGAAGGTGCATTATCCACTAACAAAACTTTAATAGGTAGTTCATTTTTCTTAAGGAATATTGTAACCGATCGATGTAACAAACTCTTCACAAAACCAGTTTCTAAACAATTTCGAGTCCATCCATGAGCTTTTTTTATGTTTATAATACAACGGCATCAGGTTAGGGATCGAATTTTTAAATGCCCTTGGCTCTTCTGACTTTCTTAAACTTATGAGGCGAATTTTATGATGTCCAGAATAATTGCTGCAAGCGAGAATAGTCACCCGATCTTTACTTTAATTCCAGGCGCAGAAAGTTCGTTCTTGCTAAAGTTTTACAAAACCAAACCGCATGCAATGCAAAATCAAACTAACCGCTGATCGGAGTGATGTGATAAGCGCAACGTATTGTCACAAGTTTGTAGAAGAAGCGCACTATTTTCGCATCCAAACAAATCATTTCGGATAATCGAGAGCATTTTGACCGATATTTCAGATAAAGCGGTAGTTAAAATTCTACGTTTGTTTTGGGATAAAGCGGAGTTTCGGGTAACCCGATTTTAGATAATCGGGAGTCTACTGTATTTTCATTGCGGTAATTATTTTTCATTCCCTTGTATTCTCGATACTCATCAGCGTATACAAAACGTCCAAGTTCAATGATCACAGTGCACACTTTCCTGGTTTTTCATTGTTATAGTAAATATAAATATTTTGTTTTGCAAATTTGTATTGAATACATTAAAAAAGTTTTAAGATGTTTAAATCCTTGTTAATCAAAAGATCACCGTTGAATATGTATTTTGTGCCCTGTTAAAGGTAAACAAAAAAAAAAAAAAAACATCTTTAAAAAAGTTTTATTAAAATAAATGACGCACAACAATCTATCATATTGGTGGCGCTTGTAATACTTTTCTAGAAAGTCTCATCAATCCCGAAACGGGATCCCTGCCGAAATACTTCACTTGAAATTCGTTACCAACCTCTAATCCCAATGCAGAAGGGTGAGCAACCTATTACATATTCAAAATTAATTCAACAATACTTGACTTTATGTTTACTGTTACCTTTCTTTGATCTAATTGCGAGTTATGTAATAACGCAGGTGGCATTTCTGGATACAATGTTACCATCACTCCAATATCTCTTACTTCAACAATTGTAGCTTTGTACACACCCCCAAATTCTAACTCAGGAACTTTTTCCTTATTTAAAATGTTGTTAATCATTTCTTGAGCTTCATCCATTGCGTGCTGATTGGGTGCGAATATTTCGTATGTACTGTCGTCTACTTGATTGATCTATAATCAAAAAATATCATAGATATTAAAATTATTTCAGAGACCTGATGGAGAAAGAATACAAAGTTGCCAGTTTGCAACCAATATTTCAAGGACTTTACTATATTTACGTAGGAGTTTTTAGTAAATAACAACTATACAGGATATGACGCCTTATTAACTTATTGGCCGACTTTGGAGAAATAATCGAAATCGGGTTTTCCATAATGATTTTTTCAAGAAATAGGTTTATGACGTCATTTTATTTGTGATTATACCAGAAATAAATGTCAAACTTACATATGAAAAAAGTGTCTAGTAACAATAACCAAAATTAATAATAAATATGAGCTCATGGTATTGATGGAATCGCTCCCGGCAAAAACAATGTGAAAAGAGAATGTTTCTGCCTACCCGGCGTCATCAGCGTCACTCCGAGCACAATTCCTCTCTCACCGGTGTTATTCGTCTCTCAAGTTTATGCAAATAATCTCCACAAACAGCACTAAAATATATTTCTTGGCGTCATCCAGTGCCACGAGATATAGTCATGCCGTCTAGAAAGTAGCGACAGAAACTGCATTAATTTTGGTTAAATGTCAAGTTGCTTACTTTAAATTGAACATCCTTTACACGTAAGTATCTCTTACACTTTTCTAGGAAAACGGATTTGTATGAAATTTTATGGGATATTGACTTCAATATCAGGAAAACTTGAAATGAACAAAAAAAATTAAATAGATTAAATTTATTTCTGAATTGTTTTCCATTAAAAATGTTAAGCATTCACCTTACTTATCCCGAATAGCTTAGAAGTTATGTGAATTTTTTTGTAGTTTATAGAAGAATTTATAGATTCTTGAAGTTGACTTTGAAACGTATTTTAGTATAAAAAAGTAAGTTGTTTAAGTTAAACAGTTTTCAGCTGTTAATTAAATTATGAAATAAGTAAAAAATAATCGATCGAAACAGGACTCAAACTATAACGTAGAAACATAGTTTGATGTGGGTGCCGAACTAGACAGAAGTCTAGTTCGACACCCACATCCAAAACACCTCGTAATATTTTTTTAAATTCGTTTACAACTGGATTCTATCAGTAATTTCATTCCATTCAATAAATAACAATTAAATTCAGTAAGTTTTCATTATAGTAGCCTGAATTATCAATTATTGGAGCGTTTGAACTGTTAACTTAGATATAATGATTGCTTTGTGGAATACTTGATAAAACCAACCAAGAATGCAATAAGAAATTATTTATATACACGTTGGCTCAGGCTTCACCGGGCAGCGAGATATATTATACGTAGTGCGATCTGGCATCCTTGCTTTTATCCCCGCTGGCGAGCCTCGCCGCACGCATCTGCCGTAGCCTATCTAATGCATTCTTTGTCTTTCTGTGCGCTTGTAAGGTTCTAACAAGAGATCGTGGATTTCGAATACATTATGTTAGTTTATACAACCGCAGAGATGGTACAGATCATTAAATGGTATTTTAATAGATTTAAAGTTTTTGAGACCAATTTGAAGCACTATTCACTATTCTAAAAACAATCATAGCTAACTAGATATTTCGAAAAAAACGGTTTTCTACGATTTTGTTAAATGTATATGTCTCCGTTACTATGTGGCAGAAAAAATGTTAAGGAGAAAGTTGTGTATAGTCTTTATAAGACAGGCTAGTCAAGGATCTTGTCTTGGATGCCTGCCAATTTGATCGTTGCCAGCCTTCTCTAGCTACTCTTAAAAGGCTTTATACATAACAATCTAGGGAATATAGTTCATTCTGTGCGAGATTTGATCAAAAAAGATTAACAAAGCTGGTGTGGTAAATGTATTAGCATCTGCGGCGGCTAGTGCAGGTAGCGAAGGTGCAAAACAAGGACAACGCTTCGATTTCCTCATGCATTTTTTTGACAAGTACAATTAACACAATATGCAACGGGTATCGAGACATTGTATTTAACCTCCCGTTTACGTCGCCACCAGCTACCACTGTTTGGCATATACAGAGCAAAATCCGTCAGCTTCAACGCGACAAGAGGCAACGCAAGCAGGAACTTCAACGTACGGTTTACGAATATTGAACATAAATATCGTCCGTGTAAGTTATCAGTTGGGCAAACACTACACGCCCGTGGTCATGATAAGCGAATCGTTTTTGTACCTGGTTTAGGAATATGTGTAGAGCTGATCAACAGTTTAAATTTAATGTTTCGTAGATAGATGAAACGCGCTTTACAAACTGTGGTATATGCAATAAATATAAGCAACATCTGTGAAGAATTCGTCAGAAAAGTAACGAATTCTGTTTTGAAAAGTTGTAATTTATATATCCATTATAATGAAGGACATCGTTATGAATATCTTTAGTTTCATAGTATTTTATTTTGTTCTGTTCTTTTGTACGTTTATTAGTAGTAAGTTTACTTTACCTTTGTTCGTCAATAAAAAGTTGCTTCCATGACAAAGTCAGTAAATTCCATAGTGAGATAGAAAATTGACCCTAATTCTTGTAATTTTTAAAACAGCAATATTAAGTCTTGTACCGTTGAAAAGGTTACAAAGAGAGATCTTATGAGACTATCTCATAAAAGATCTCTCTGTATCAACCAAGATTCTCGTTCAAAAAAGACACAAGTTTATGTCATAACTCCAACAAGACGGCTCATATTAACAACTAGACTGAACTATCTTATTAGAGCTAATTACCTACAACATTTTATGAGTTTTTTCATTAAAAGTAAAAACAACGGAAGTATGTGTATTTAATGGCCAGTTGCACCGACACGAATTAAAATTTAATTCTGAGTTAGGTTAAAACGACAGGTAGAATGTGACAATCTTTCTACTTAATTGACTGCAATTGTCACGTCATTTTAACTTAATTCAAAATGAAATTTTAATTCGTATCGGTACAAGTGATCATATCTAAATCAAAGTAAATTGTTTTTTTTTCAAAATATCTAGTGTAATATCGTAACAAGATAAATTATTTGTTTAAATAAATTAATTAGTTTTTTACGGTCGGAGTGTTCCCTAGATACTCTTTCGGGAGTTTAGAATGATTGTAAAGTGCAAATAATAACGTTTTACGGAAATTAAATTGATAGAACAAAAACCTCAAAATTTGACGTTATGCGAGCTCTCTGTGGCAATGCATCACGCACTGAAATCCCGCGTACTTTTGACTAATCAAAATTTCAAAACTTGTCTTATCTTACTAATTGAAGTAAACATTGTGCACTGTAACACTTGAATTTGCTTGGAAAATAAAACACTAGCGTTTACATAAGGTAGCGCGAAATTGGTGTAACGCGAAACTATACAAACGTCAAACTTTAACATTATTTTTCGCGTTTGTTTTTGACAACTTCTTACCGATTGATATTTCATTTGCGAAATTATGACAAAGATAACATGGGATTTATTCTGTACATCTCTCTAGAAAAATATTACATTAAAAACGAAGAACGTGTAGAAGATGTTGCGAAGACGAGTTATGATACCGTTCTCATGGGATTGTCGTTGAATGAAAACAAGTTTAATAAACAAAACGCCAGAACAACAGAAAGAGAGGAACCTGAAGCCATATAAGCGAACGGAGAAACAAGAAGAGGTCAGATCGTCTGCAAAGTTGACTGAGCGAATATTGGCTGAATGACACTCCACCTGACGCTACCTTCGATGTTGTAATTTGCGATATAACATTTTGATCAGCTTGGAAATGGCAATATTTTATTCGAAAGGCCATTATCGAAAACCTTTTTACATAAATTTTGGGATTTCAATTATGATTATTTTTCCAAGTTCAAGTAATTGGTAGATGGAGTGCCAGATCTCCATATAACATCAAATGTAAGACTGCTGTTTGCATTACCAACCAAAATCATGATCTAAGAAACCTACACCTTTTCTGAAATTGAAACAATATGCAGAAATAGTTCATATAATGATACAACACAGTGGTATATTTACTCACTTACCTGAACACCAGTTTCTAAAAATATTTTCTTCAAATTAATTCCACCCACGCCTAGTAACTTGGCTCTTTTATGGGGTTCTAATTGCAATTTCTGACTTACAGGCCAATTATCCTTGTCTGTTCTAAAATATGTAATTACTTATTAGCATATTCTCAATGAAGCAGATAAATATGAGGATGTACATTTTTTAAGAATAACGAGCAGGTAAATCAATGAAAGATATCCTAAGTCTCGATAAAAAAAGTTTACAAAAACGTGAATTATCACGCTATATGGTGCAAAATAGAATTTTTGCATAAAATGTTTATCCTTTCGTTTTAATACAAAAATGTTTTGGACTATTTACATTTACTAACCTTGGTTTGCTAATGCACTGATGCATTATATCTAAAATTCTTGATTTGGCATCCGTCGCACGTTGAACTGCTTCCATTACCACCTTCAATGGCAATCCAGGAATTTTTATGTCTGCTTGTATAGCTGTAACACCTTTTTTTGTCCCAGCCATTTTAAAATCCATATCTCCCATATAGTCTTCAATTCCCTTTATTGCACAAGAAGAGTATAAAGTGAATTTTAACGTTATACAAAGTGATATCCAAATAATAAATTGAATTAAAATAGGTAGTGATGCACAAAAAACTGTTAGGTTCTTTCAACTATGCAATGACTGTTACTTACCAAAATATCAGTTAACAATCTGTAATCTTCCATGTGCTTTGTATCGTCATTCGCATATTTCGTAAATAATCCTATAGCTACTCCAGCAGCTGGAGCTACAATCGGAACACCAGCGTCGAGTAACGCTAAAGTACCGCCACAAATGCTTGCCATAGAACTTGAGCCTAAATACGAAAAATGCATATACATTAAATAAGCTTATAGCGAATTTTGATTCTTTAACTTTTAACCATTTGATTCCAACACTTCTGAGGTTAGTCTGATGGTAAAAGGATAATCGCCAGGAATCGTTGCTGCCAAACCTTTTTCTGCTAACGCACCATGGCCCATCTCTCGTCTTCCAATTGGTCCTACTCTGCCAGTCTCGTTGGTTGCATATGGCGGAAATTCGTAGTGAAGGAAAAAGTTTTTCTCTTTAACACCACTAAAAATATATAAAGGTGCTATAAATACTTTTTCTAGTATCATACAGATGTTCTGTTGTATATTACATCAGAAATCAACATATATAAAATGTTGGCTTGAATTCAGAAAGGAAATGTCGATAAAAGATGTTATAAATAAATGTGCATCGCTATTTAAAAAAAAATCACTGGCATCACCTTTGGCGATGAAGAAAAACTATTAGACCCTGCACGCCTTTGGGAATTAGAACCATAAGCTGCAATCACTTATCCCGTTCTCCGTAACAAGTTCTGATAATAATAATTAGAGACGCTCATGTTGTCGCTCACGCAGTAGTGTGATCTTGGAATGGTGAAGGCAGCCCGAAGGCAACAGACAGTCTTAATCCATACTATCGCGCAGATGGACGTTTCACATAACAGCGGGGGCGACAAAATGAGCATCTCTAATAATAATACAGTGGTCCCCGATTATAGAAGTCATTTTGGGAGCTAGAGATGTTGCTAATAATAATTGGTAATTAAACAACTGATGATTAGAGAGGCGCACATTTCAGATGACCCTGCATCGAGCGGCAATGAGTAAGCGATAGCAGTGCCGTCACCACTGCGAATGTATTATACATACGCCGGCTCTAAAGTTATTTTACTTACTGTTTGGGATTTAATAATTTTACTTTAGTTGTATTTAAAATAACTATTCATTATTTGTTATCTATTTTTTTATCGTATATACTTACTTTATTCTTTCATTATGATACGAACTTATTCAAATATCGTTTATTCAATTCATTGCAGTTTATTTAAACAATAATAAAATTAATATTTTAGAAACATTCCTTGGCGTTGAACTAACGCCTTTATTGCTTTAGTGTACGTTCTATCGATTGTATTTGCAGTTACATTCTAATCTAGTAAACCAATTAATAAAATATATACAAAGTAGTTTTAGTGACTTAACATACACAACTAAATATTTTGGAAACCAAAATTTGACATTAGAAGAATCTATAAACTCTCTTTAATATTTTGAATAAACTAAAAGGTCAGTATCCGGCGAATTCTCTCTCCGGATCTATTGTAATTATTTGATGCATTTTTGAAGCATGTTTTTCGAAAATAAATTGACCAAAAAAACAATAACTTACCTGGTTAAAGTACTTAGTGAATCTAGTTTTAAAGCACTTTGATGGGAGTCTAGTGCAACAGTGCACAGTACTTGCGTTTGTCCTCTTTGAAATAATGCACTTCCATGCAATGGTTTATACAAATTCACTTGGCAGGTAATATTACGCAGATCTTCCAAACTCCGTCCATCACATCTTGCATTTTCCTCAAATGCCAAATCTCTGCATTCCTGTTTTATAATCTTATTAATTCCTTCACTTACTAAATTAGTGTCGGCATTTGGAAATTCAGCCTTTATCTTTTCCATAACATCTGTGCGAACGGAATTCAAAGCTTGGTCACGACTTATTTTATCATGATTGTAGTTTTTAAATATTTCCCTAGCTCTCATTTGCGTTAAGGATCTTAACGCTTCTAGGATTTCTCCTTCAATTTTAGCACGCTCTTCCAGAATACGTTTAGGCTTCCCAAATAATTTTTGTAATTTAGCAATCTCTGCAATTACATGTTGGCATTCTTTTGTACCTACTTTAATTGCTTTTAAAAAATCTGGTTGTAGAATATTGTTTGCTTGCCCTTCCAACATAACAACTAAATTTTGTTTTGTAGCAGTAACTACAAGATTCAAACTAGAAGACAGTAATTCTTTTCGCGTAGGATTTATTATAACTTCATTTTGTATAAAACCTACTCTTACTGCCCCTACAGGTCCATTCCATGGTATATCACTTAGACTTAATGCTGCTGATGCAGCATTTATTGAAACTATATCTGGATTGTTTACACCATCAGCGGCAAGTATATTACACATAATTTGAGTTTCATAATGATAGTTTTCATGAAACAATGGCCTTATGCTACGATCAATTAATCTAGATGTTAATATTTCTTGTTCTGTAGGTCCTAATTCTCGTCTTAAAAAATTGGTAGGAATTTTACCAACAGAAGCAGATTTCTGTCTATAATCAACAACTAATGGAAGAAATGCAGCAGGGGAACTCTTGGTTTTTGATACTGCAGTAACCATCACAGATGTATCTCCAATTGTCCCAACGGCACAGCCATCCGCAAATCGAGCCAACTTGCCAGTTGATAATTTAAACTTCTTTCTAAACATCGGTAATTAAAATACTATATAGCATCTTCCAAATACTCTTACCCGTTACCAAATTCGATATCAACCTCTGGTACTTTAAAGGCTTTACTGCAACATCTAATGGTTAGCAGATTTAAGCATTTTATTTCACGTAATTTACTACATTTAAACTTGTGAATTGAAAACATTTTGCGACCTTAACCTAACATAACCTTCCGACTACAGAACAGCACACTCTACACAAGTCTACAGCACTAGGATAGTGTTATGTTATGAGGCGAGTTCGGGTATTCGTTCGGAGTAACTCCATTTGCTCCAAATACCCTACTCGCGCTCTTTCGCGTTCGGGAATGTTTCATCTGGTTCCATCCATTCGTTTAAGAGTATAGGTTGAGTCCTTGTTTATATATACAGATGTATAAACTAGTGTTGGGCGATCATTCGATTATGGTTTAGAAATCATTCATTATTCATTTCGACTGCGCAGGAGCACACAAACGGATCATTTTAAACGATTATTGAAATATATTGATTATGCCCAACACTAGTACACTCCTAATCCCTTCCACGTGCTCTGTACTCTTGATCTGCTCCAAACGAATACCCGGACTCAACTATGGTAGTCAATGGTAGTGTTCAGCAGTGATGCCATTGGTTATGCTGCTTTTGACACGTGCTGAATTAAAATGCGTTAATTTAAAAACTGTTTTGTGGTGCTATTTTATTTTTTTTAATGTAAATATTTTTTCACTGTAGTAATATTTTACGGTAAGCCCAAGCTATTTGCTTAATACAACGTGATAAGTTTACTCAATTCTTATAAGTTCAGAAATGTGTATTGCATCAATTGCTAATGATTTAAAAATTCATATTTGCCCATCTGGACAGGTTGTTCATACTTGTAGATCGAGTACTCAAGGTTGTTTAAAATCCATCTCTTGGACCAAAGATGGATCATGGCTAGTTTTGGTACCTAATAAAGGAGCCACAGAAATTGTTAGTGTACAGGATAATATAAAGCAACTACAATTGATTTCAGACATATAACAACCAATATGTGCAGTGTTTCACTGTCGTTTGTAGTAACAACAACAGGCATGGTTCTAATTTATGATATAAAATCAAAAAACTTCCCTTGAGCACCATCAACAATATTTAAGGTTGGATATGATGCGAAGGATTCTTTTTTTGTGACTGCTTGTGAAAATGGAGTTTTATTATATAATAGTGTGACTTACAATTTATCAAATTCCTATAAATTACCAAATTCAAAAACAGTCCCTGCCTTATGCTGTCATCCAAGTAGAAGTTTATTTGGGGCATGGAGTCATGAGGAAATTGTAGGCGTGGGATATCTATACAAATGAAGCGATATGTGATAATAAAGCACATGCTGCAACAGTAACAGACTTAACTTTCTTGCCAATAAGAGGTGATTTGATTGTTACAATAGGGTATGATAGAAAATTTGCTTTTTCTGATATGTCCGAGAAAATATCACATGTGCAAACAATATTAGAAAGATTGCAACTGCAGTTTATTTTTATCCAGACGGTGTTGGAATTGTGGTTGCATTGCAAGATGGAATTATAAATGCTGATTATACAAGACAGTTAAATGAAGCATTATACTTATTCAAGTCATAACACCCTCATTAAACAAATAATATTTCAAAAGAAATTCTTTGAAAATAATAGCAACGATTATACTTTTTCAAATGCTTCTGATGATAGCCCTGATGAGGTGTCCATTGCAAGAGGTGCTGAGATATCTTGACAAAGTATTGATTCGATATTTGATAGGACAAATGTTTTGTGGTGATGTACTGCCCAATATTCCAGAAGTTCCTACATGTTCAGAATTAGATGCCAGTGATTCTTTTATCGATGCAATTGGATTGAATTCAAATAATAGTACAGCAAACTCAGCAAGGGAAAGTGTGCCAATTATATCAGAAGGAATTGTGAAGGTCTCACAAATATTGGAAAATAGCACTCGCGACTCACTAAACAAATCCAAAGCTGAAAATATTGCACAATTTCAAGATGTACAAAGACGAACCAGCTATACTTTTCTATCAAATAAATTTATTTCACAATCTTGATGCCATTGAAGCTCAATCTACACCAAAATTTGCAAAAGAGGAAAAATGTCTGAATATTGGAATTTTACCAATACATTCTGTCTTAACCAACGAGTGCAAATGCTTCTGAGCTTCGAAAAATGGTACAAACTATATTGAGACAAGAAATGAAAGCGGAATTGCAAATACTCCATCAACAAATTAACTCTGAATTTATGGATGTTGTCGCCCAGATGTGAAGACATTTCGTAAATCTTCAAATGGCAGTGGTAAAGGATTGATCTAATGCCACTCTGTGTGAGGTGTACATATTTAAAGGTGGTTGAAAGAAAAGTCCTCTGTCTCACAATAATACAATAATAGTTATTGTGAGTCAGTGGACTTTTCTTTCAACCACCTTTAAAAATGGTAAAAGAATTTGTTCCAACTGGAGTCTAATTTAAGTAAATTGAAGGATATGTATAATGAGAGTAGGTTTGGAGATGATTGCCTACAGAAAGAGAATATAAAATTGAGGAAACAATTAGCT
Organism: Dynastes maya; assembly: GCA_029619315.2. Taxonomy (NCBI): domain Eukaryota; kingdom Metazoa; phylum Arthropoda; class Insecta; order Coleoptera; family Scarabaeidae; genus Dynastes; species Dynastes maya. The sequence goes on from JAROYE020000003.1 coordinate 34,784,953, forward strand.
ATACTAAGAGATGATACGCTGTTTTCAGACAATTGGAATTATTCATGTATTTATGTTAAGTACATGAGGTACCACTTTGTTAAAACTTTTAATAGTATATTATACAACGATCATTTAATGAGAGCCATTAAGACACGAGTATGAGAATTACGGCACGAGCCTTGGCGAGTGTCGTAATGAATACGAGTGTCTTAATGGCCATTAAATGAGAGTTGTATACATTATTTTTTCTACGACCAATTACAATAATGAAAGACCTTTATTTTAAAAATTTATTATTCACAAGTTACAAGTAGAAATACCAAAGGAAATAAACGAACTGAAATATCAAAATATTTGAAGTTTAACAGTAACAAAGAAATGTTATTCTTATTCTCTTGGTTTCCGGGTTGGAGCCGCGTCGTTATCGTAGCTTTAGCCTAGGCTAAAGCTATTATTGACGACCGCGGAAACCTACGGACCAAATGTTATTCTTTTTGGTAAGTAATGACATTTTGGATTGTACAATTATTAAAGTGCAATTGCATGGGCAATTTTGTAATATCATGAGTGGATGTCGCTGAATTGGGAATAAAACTTTTCATACGTCTTACGGGATTTTGACGGCAATAAGTCGTTTATCGTCCTGTTGGCGTGTTCGATAATTTCAAGTGGTGGTAAATTTCCACTCGTTTTCATCAAGAGACATTTTCACTGATTTTAATTATTTTGATAGAACAAATTAGGAGAAATGTTGCGAAAATGTTATCGAAACTGTCAAATTGACAAATTTTTTTGTTTTTCGGATGTGCATGGTAACTTTTATGGATGTAAGCTGTATTTCTATTGGTTATGAACTTGTATCTTAGTGAACCTTCTTAAAGTACAGGTAGTGCACATGTAATGCGTCCATTAAAGTATGGGAGTACAAAAATTAAATTATATATGGTTTGATAAGGATAAGCAATAATGAATTTCACTTTAGGATATAAATTCAATTATGTGATAAACGTATATTTGTAATTTACACAATAAATTCGTGCTACTTTTTATTCACTGTATTTCTATGTCCATATTTCACAAGTATTTTGACAGTATGTAGAACATGTACTATGAACTATGAGAGGACTTTTAAAAGGAAAATTTTCTGTCGCAACTACGACCATAAGCTCTATATAACCGTAAGGGGATCTCGACTTAAGGGGTATTTCTCCTTTGCAGGTATAGTACAAAGCTGTGTGTGAAAAGAGCCGATTTTTTTTATTTATATACTAAATCTTCAATTTAAAATTTTCCACCAGTTTCCAAGTTATCTTGGTTTTGCTTTTACAGAATTTTTTTTCCTTGGGATTGGTTGTATAGTTTTTGAAGAGAAGTATCGATTGCTGGGAGAAGCAAGTTTTTTTAAATTTCCTGAGTTGCTATTCTCTTCTCTGCTACAGAAGCTGAGTTCGGGTATTCATTCGGAGCAGATCAAGAGTACAGAGCTCGTGGAGGGGATTAGGAGCAGAGCATGAGTGGATCACTCAACCTATACTCTAAAACGAATGGATGGAGTAACTCTACGACATTCCCGAACGCGAAAGAGCGCGAGTAGGGTATTTGGAGTAAATGGAGCTACTCCGAACGAATACTCGAATTCGCCTAGGGTGGTACACTGCTATAGAGTGTTTATTGCCAAGAGTATAATGCAGAGGTCAACAATCTACAGCACTTTTAATGCATAATTGCGGCATTTTTTAAATTAGTAAATAATATGCCTATAACAAAATAAAATTTTAAATTTTAGTAAAAGGAAAAATAACTTGTAAACCAATTTTCTTAAAGACTTTAATTTCACTAATCAAGAGTTGGCATTTTTTAAATTTCATGAATGATTTAAGTTGGTTTCGGCAATAAAAGACACATTCGTCTGTATTACATTAAAGGCTGTTTTACACAACGCATAATTCTGCGCAGAATTATGCACATAAAAATTATGAATTCTGTAAATCGGCCATATTATGCAAACCTATGCCGGGTAATATAAGAACCGTATAAGCATTTACACGATTTCTGCATGATACAGACAATTAATATGATCCCTTGATAAATATATAATTCAAAAATACGAAGTACCTTCACTTGCACAAAAATCTGGAACAACTCTTATGAACTCATTTTGACGTTTTTTCAATCTTGCGACAATGACTTGTCCATTTACGATTGCCATTACCATTTTAAACATGTTTTTGTAAACTATGAAGAAATATGTCAAATTGTCTGTTAGTGTCAATCGTAAATGGACAAGTCATTGTCACAAGATTGAAAAAACGTCAAAATGAGCTCAAGAGTTGTCCTAGATTTTTATGAAAGTGATGGTACACATGCGCCAAGCATAAATACGTACATAATTATACGTCATTTGGAAATATGTCCTTTATTGCCGGAACTACCAACTTAAATCATAAACGAAATTTTAAAAATGCTAACTACTTATAGTGGTAAACTATGCTAGAATCCACGAACAGATGCAGTCATAGCGTAGTGACGTCAAGATTGAAGAGATGAATTAACAGACTGCAAAGGAGATATCAGTAGCTGTAAAACTACTTAGTTGCATACAATCAGGGACGCGATGTTGCAATTCGATAATTGAAGGGGCAAGTGGATAAAGGAGTTATGTTACAAGAAACTGTTTCTGAATAAATTGGGTTTTAATTGGGGTGAATTTGTATCTTTTATTCGATGATTATTTTCAAATGCAGCTTGTTTGATTAGTAAGAAGGGGTTGTGGATTAATAATATATGGTTAAAGATTTGAGTTTTCATGAAACATTCATTATAACAAAGAGTAGATTTTTTTAATGTGACAACTCCTTTATCCACTTGCCCCTTTAATTATGTTACATGTGGCAACAATGGGATTCAGTGTAAAAAATTCTCATTTGGCTGTGATTAAATATTAGTGACGGTCGATATTTAATACCTGTTGATTTTTTCCCTTATTTGATCAGTTCAGTTCGCTTCTGGACGTGTTAGATGTTAGCGCAGATGTTTACTAAATACGTACGTCTTATTTGATAGTTTTTGTCATAATAATAAACTCAGATAATTGTTGATTGTTTAATAATAAAAAAGGAATATTTTGCTTAAATGTAAAGCCTGAATTACATTATACTAGATTCGTCTTTTTTCTAGTAACGAGAAATTGCTAGAAAAAAGTTGGAAAAAGCACGGTGTATGGTTGCATACTATACTATTTTCAAAACTAGAACATGTCCTATTCCGATACTATTTTTCGTACTAGAAATGAAATATTCATCCGCACAAGTGTCCAGTAACATGCCTTCCAACATACCTACTTTGTTTGTATTGATCATCTGTGTTTATCTATGTTTATTTGTGTTGGCAGACGTTATGAATAGTCCTCTGAAGTACATGTAATGCGACTTGCTGATACCTTCATTGCACTCTAAATTTATAGTTACTATATTGGAGGTTAAATTCTAGATACTTAAAATAAGCATGAAAAAAATTAGTGTTGGGCATAATCGATATATTTCAATAATCGAATGAATCAAAATAATAGTTGAAAATAATCGAATGATCATTCGAAATTTATTAACGATTTCGATTACTTTCCACGATTATTTGACAGAGTCCGAGTGAGTTATTTCGAAACTTGAAACCTCAAAGTTTCGAATACAGATCTCGAATCGTAATCCGTTTGTGTGCTCCTGCGCAGTCTAAACGAATAATGAATGATTTCTGAACCATAATCGAATGATAGATTATTCGGGAATAATCGATATACCGCGATTATGATTCATAATCGCCCAACACTAAAAAAAAATACGAATCTATATAATGTAATTCAGGCTTAATACTATGAATAAAAAAAATGTATTCATAGCCAATTTAACCAGAAAAATAAGCGAGTATCTTACTATAAAAATGAACAGATAAACAAAAAAATTCTTAAAAGTAATTAAAATGTATCATCCTAAATTAAATAAAATTAGAATTCTTGATGTCCAAATGCATGGTATTACTTAAAGATCCATATAATATATAAATAAATAAATGAATTAAAGAAAAGTTCAACTCCAAAATAAAAAAAAAAAATCCAAAACAAAAGTACCTATAGGAATCTTATATCAATATAAATAGTCGTTATATTCTTAAAAAAACAATATTATATCAAGGAGTAAATAAATGCACGTATCTCAAGCGCAACTGTGGTCTAGAGAGGGATCCTATCATGCCTACCATTAGCGTAGGGCAGTGCGTACTACTGATTCCCGCCGTGCATCGGGCTACCCCTACTTTTATGCCCACGCACTTATAGCTCGCAAATTTGCAACAGTGCCTATCTATTATGGCGGTCGCCTATATCACAGGATTTTCGAACGCGGTATATCACATGTGACGTAAGCGACCGAAAGTAACGTAATACAGTGTCACGCTGATTGTTAGGGTATCACAGTATAGAGAAAATTACACAGACCTAAGTTGCCCAAATATAGCCAAACGCTAGTGCAAGCCGTGCAAACAAATCTGTGGTATATGTGCGCATTTAATGGTTAAAGTTATAATTATTCTTATGCAAAATTTAATGCAGGGAATAACATGAATTTGTAATATAAATAAATTGGTAATATAGTTTATACGAAACATTTTTAAAATTTGGATTAAGTTTAGCGGCAATATTAAACACTCGCCCATGTGGCCAACTACCGCGTATAAAAAATATATCCTTCTGTTCTCTCAAAACTGTACTTTGGAATTATTTGGCCCATTGCACCATTGTTTCTCTCTATGCTGCACAATGACATCAAATAGTTCTTTCTTTTAATATATCGATTGTGGGACTAATTGCGACTAATTTTTATTTACACGTTCTTATATCTTGTTCCGATTTGTTCGTGATACCCTTGTGATACCAAAATCATGACGATATGATTACATTGCGATAACCGTTCAATAACAAGTGCTGTGCCTTCTTTTACACGCAAGGCATGATAGTCATATGATGGTACTGTTTTCGTCCCACTTATCTGATTAAAAAAATGTACGAAGATTTGCTAGTAAATAAAAAGGTCATGTAAGATATGAGTGTAGTCGTTGATTGCAATACAAATAATGTTGATAACAGTTTCTATTTAGCATGATTCTAAGTACCATATACGGTAAAATTTAAGAACATCAACTGCAATGGATACATTTAATTATGCTATTGGATTTATTTTATTTAATATGAAAAAGAGTTATGAGTGATTTTGAATTTCACAATATAACTACCACACCTGAAGCAGCAATCGAAACAAATGTGAATGAATTAATATACTTAATCGCACCAATTGTTATTATTGTTGTTATAATATTGTCTTCTGCCTTGGTGAGTTGTTTTAAGTTTTAAAATAATTACAGTTATTATGTTATTTCTGTTTTTTTGCATATAGATATATTTAATGGCAAGGAAACGTAAGATTGACAAATTACGTATAAATCTCTTAGCACTCTACGAGTTTGATTCCAATGAACAAGAATGGGAATCTTTCAATGCACATGATAACAAATATTATAAATCAATGGATTACACTACAACTGTTTTGTGAGATGTTATTTAATGTTATGTGTGTAGATTCAAAGTAAACCCATTTATATAAAAATAAAATTTATTACATGAAATTATACAGTTATACAGCTATTGATAAGAATCTGAATCCTCTCCACTACTTAATGAATCAATAATTGTAAAGGTTTGCTCAAAAAGGTCTACATCGGTGGACAATTTCATAAAAAAAGAACATTCTGGGTTAGCACTTTGAAATTTTTCCATGTTCTCTTTAATGTATTTAGGTTGATCATAACTAAGAATATTATCCAGAATATCCGATAAATCAAGATCATTTTCATCACCAAATTTAGATTGATTTAAATCTGCATCATCTTTGTTTTTGGCTTCACTGGTACTGCACGTTTTCTGGAAAAATGTATGGATTACCGTTTGTTTCTCAGAATCTCTTTCACTGCTTGATTGCGATTCTCTTTGCTCTTTCTGTACATCTTGCTGTTTATTTCTAGTTTTCTTTTTGGTGGTCTGTCCTTGGTTTTGCTTTCTTTTTCTTACAACTTTTGGCTTTATTTTTGAGGCATTGAAATTTTCAACTAGTATTGGATATGCTTCTTGAACTAAATGCTGTGGTTCAATGGTACTTAATAATTTGGCAATTGTAGTTGTTTCTAGTTGTTCTGCTGGTATTATATCCTTGTAGATATTTTGGATATCTGACCATACTATTTCATAACTTGGTATTCCTTAAAATTAATACAGATATTAATTTAAATCTCATCGATCGTTGAATGTAAAAAATTATTTAATATCACACGATTTGAATCTGTAACTACAGACGTGGCAAATATACCCAAGAAAATACTGCATTACTTTAAAGCTAATTGCAATATTTACAAAACAAAGGTAATGCTACAATTACTAAAGATGTAGGATTTATCTGACAAAAATGGGAGTATTTCACCCGCGTCCATGAGGTTGATCGTATCATATACAGACTCGCCTACGTATAAATTGCTTAATTGGCTAATAAACGAATACAAACATTTATCCATCAAAGTAGACAGTTCAGAAGTAGACTCATTATACTTTGTAAGTAAAGTAAATAACATTAAATTGGAAGATGAACAAATTTTGGTGTCGTTTGATGGTTGTTCACTCTTTCCCAGGATACGCGGATCCTAGAAACCGCAGAATATTTGGTCGAGTTCTGAAAACTTGATAACATTGATGATATCAAAATTGCGGAATACAAAAGATTAACTTCTCATTGCGTGTACCAAAATCGGTTTCAAATGAACTGGAAGGTACGACGATAGGCAAGCCACTGCCCCCCGTTCATGGCCAATTTGTTTATGAGCAAATTTGAAACATGACACCGAATACTTTCCCAGAGTCTGGTTTAAGATTCGCAGACGATGTTTTCGGGGCTTTTGACACTAAGAAAAACGTTATCTCAATTTTTCGCGATACTTACCTCAAAATTCGAGATCATACAATTTACAGTAGAAGAAGAAATGAACAACCAACTTCTGTTCCTAGATTATTTAGTAATTAGAAAAAAAGGGAAATAGAAAAGAAATCAACATCAACAGATACATAATGACAGATTCGAATTACTATGGACAACGCAAAATGGCCATGATTGGTTTCTTAATTAACAGATTACTAAAAATAATACGTACACATATTTATGTTTTGTATTACAGGCCGGTATTTTGCTTTAGTTCTTAGTATTATTTTAGTATAAGGTAGCCGTTAAAGTTAGGTACTTGTAAATATCTTTTAGAGTAGAGATAGAACGAGGCATGTTAGAATAAAAAATATTTTTCTCACATTATTCGGTCGTATGATTGACAATAGAAATCCACGAATTTTCGAAACATTTTCCGAATGTATTCAATATTTTGTGTGGTGCGAAACGTACCGATATCTTTAGTATTTCGCAAACAACAATTTTGTAAAGATTAGTTTGCTGCTTTTATAAAATGTTTCAAACGTACAACAAAACAGCACATTTTACCACCATATACTAAGCCACAGGTCTGCAGTTAGAGTTAAAGTTACTATTTAAAGATCTGCTAACTGGCTGTTGTCCACATATGGGCACAACTAACCAACTGCTATAGCTATATGTTGTAACTTACCTTTTGGGTTTCTAACTTTTTTAATATATTCAGGGCTTATCACATCCTGCATGTTACGGATATAACTTACATTTTGATTGTATTTTATTAAATGCCACCTAGTTAGTATTGGGAAAAATTTTTCGAATGCATAAATTTCCTCCCATTGCAAATACTTTGTAGTGAATTCCTAGAATCTAAGATTAACTACACATAACTTAATACACCTAATAACTTACAATAAATTTAATCAGATTTGGTTGCTTCCAATTAATGTTAATGTTTTGAATTGTTTCTTTGTTGATCAAATATTCATTAATTAATTCTTCATCGGGAAAATTTGGTAAATGTAAGGTTTTTGTCCTAATAGTTAGTTCATTTTTGACAAATACTTTCCTATCTTTGTTTGGATCACCTACTGTTTTACAACCTTCTGTTGTTCTGCATTGTCTGCAACCTTTTAAATACTTTTAAACCAGCTTGTATTTAGAAAACCTAAACTTAAGGCGAGTGCCCGAAACCGGTAGCTTCGTGATTTTATATTAAAAAAGAACTTTTGAGAGTAGTAGATCTTTTACTTAATCTTCTATTATGAATAACTCATACGGAGTCACCATCAAACATCTAAGCTTAAGTATTAGACAGCAAATCATAACCAAATGTAGGCTCTTTACCACAGGTTAATCCTTGTTTTTTAAACTTACCATCTTGACTATGGCGAATCACCTTGCCAATATGCCCACATAAACTACATATGTTTTGAGCAGTTAAGTGTTTTTGTAAGTTTTCATAGTAGCTACTGTTTGTTCGCCAAGATCGAAGACGGTTTAAAATATCAGAATCCGAAATTCCATCAAATAACTTCAATACAGAGTCCTTGCCGACACCAAACACTCCATCACAGTAATCAGATCCGCATATTAAAGCTAAGGCTATTATTTTATATCTTCCTATACCTAAAATAAACGAAGGTATTATATATATATATATCAAATAACGGCATTTACTGGATGTATATAGGCTAATCCAAATGAACGGGCCACGGCCATATTGCTATCTCTATTATTGCTGGCCTTACGAAATCAGTTAAATTAGAAAACATGGTTTTGCTGTTGGTTAATATGCAGTTAACAGAAAAGCGATTTAATAACATATTTTTATAAGAATATTAGCATTTACTATTTTTTAATGGAACACCTGTACATTTTTCAAAATTTTGAAACGTCATTCAATTTCTGACATAAACACATAACATAAGACTATTGTTCTGAAATAAATAATAAGAAAATAAGAGCGGTTTTTAGTTTCTGTTAAAGATACACGTTTGTAGCTATGGTTTGTAGTCTAATATGTATTTACAGTAGGCTGTGGTAACTTTAGACGAAGCCAAATTAGCTTATGTTTAAGTGTCAAAAGATACATTTAACAATTAAGCACTGAAGAAATTCATATTATGTACCTTTTTGACACACCGAGGACGTAAACTATTTGGTTTCACGTAGACTTACATTCTATAAATATTAAAACTGCAAAAGTGTATCTTTAATAGAAACTGAATACCATTGCAACTTTCTTATTATAAAACAAGAGTCTATAGCTCCCCTTACATCACACGTGGAAATCCCATCTGATTAAAGCTTCTAGCAACCCCCACGCTTCAGTGATCCATAGCATTTCTGCTCCTTTGACCCAAAGCAAGCCCTACAACCGCTCTGAAGATCTCCCATAAGAGTGTGGACGAAATGTCGGCAGAAGCGTCGACAACGACACGGTTCTAGCCCGGAATATAGTGTAATTGACGGCCGCGGAAGCCTACGTACCAGACACAGGGTATTCTGTTCGAAAAAATTATAAATTTTGATTTTTTTATAAAAATGCGTTATTGAATTGTTTTCCTATTAACTACCAGTTTGCCAGTTTAAGTGATTTCGTAGAAGCAATAGTAACGAAGATAGCAATCGTGGCCTGTTAATTTGGATCAGCCTGCATATACTATAGTAATTAAGATTTTTCTACGCAACTTACCAGTGTTAGATTCCAATCTATCAATATTGTACTCATCTATAGCTCCTCCATTTGCACTGTGCAATCCTTGTTGTGATATTGAAAAGTTCTTGTAAACTGTTTTTGATCCATAAGCAAAACAATCTGAATCTTGTGTTACACAACCATCTACAAACTGCCATAATATAAGAAAATCTTTAAAAATACTTTTTAAATTTCTTTGTCGTTGAAACAGTGGCGTAAAGTAGAGGGTTTCAGCCGATTCTGGGACCTCCTCATTGACCTTGACCATGCATATGCATTGGTCAAGGTCAATGAGGAGGTTCCAGAATCGGCTGAAACCAGCCAAGGTCAAGGTCAATGCCGAGATTGGGGCCAAGGTCATTGCCGGGGTCAAGGCCAGTGCCATGCCCAAGGCCAACGTTGCGGCCAAGGTCATTATTGTGATCGAGGTCAAGGTCAATATTGAGATCGGGGTCAAGGTTGGGGTCAAGGTCAGCGGTGGGGTCGAGATCGAGGTCGATTTGAGGTCAAGAGGAGAAGGGGAAGATTTTTTTATGGAGGACGGTAGTGAGGAAGATTTTTTTATGGATGACGGTAGTGAGGAAGAAGTTCCGGAAGAGGAAGAAGACGTAGATTTTGATGCTGATACGTTAATATTAGCTCAAAATATATTAGATAATATTCATGATTTTGATGAATTTTAATTTAAATTATGCAATTATGTATGGGGCTACATGTATAAATATAAAATTTATTGATTATAGTTTAGTGTTATTCATATTAATATCAATGTTAGAATTTACAATTTGCATAATAAACATTGTGAACAGATTAGAATTTTATAATTACCTAGTGCAATCGTTTGTGTGACTCAGTATTCCACTGCTTTGCGTCTAACCCCACTAAGTTATTATAGTTGACATAATTGATATTTTTGTTATATCTATTTTTCAAATAATGAAGCCGATAGTTTTACAATTACTATTACACAGTTTTATTTTATCGAGCTTTAACTTTCTGATATACTATTGCAAGCTTATCCCTCAAATCTTTATGTGTATGTAGTGGGCTAAGGAGACCTTGAAATGTTGTATACTTCAACGAAAACTCCGAGATGTTCGCCTTGAAACCAGTTAAAGACCTTCAACGAAAGGTTTGAGATGTCTACTTCGGTTAAACCCGTGAGACGTCGTCCGCCTTGAAACAGTTCAAGAGGGGATAGGAGGTTTAAAATGAGATGTCCCTAATACGCTAATGACAGTCTCATCTATTCTTGTTGGTAGCAAGTCGAAATGTTCGAGTATGAATATTGTTGTAAGCAACTCACTCGTAGGGACAATAAAAATCGGCATATCTTAACTTCTTGTCGAGGGAAAAGAATAAAGATCGATGATAATACGGATTTGGTGAAGTGTGAAGTGTGTGATGTACATGTGGAAAGGAATTGTTACACTGCACATATCCGAAGTACTAATCACCGAAGTAAAGCATTTGTAGTGATTGATGATGGAGTGAAAAAGAATGTTGCCGCATTTGGGGAAAGGGTAGTAAGTTATCAAATATCTGATTCGTCTCGTATGTATGTCGATGTAGAAGAATTCGCAAAAAATATTAGAGAAAAAGTGATAACACTGATGGATAGTATTTTATATGTACATAATGCGTTGAAAATTAACTTGGAACTATATGGTTTATACTATTTATTAAGTAAGGAAAATGTTGAAATAAAATCTTTTAATACTCGAAACAAAATTATAACACATGGAAGCGATTTATATGCCTTGTATGAAGATTATATGGATGAAATTATAAGCAAGATGAGTGAATTTCAAGAACGTGATTCAGGTGAATTTAAATTATTGAGGTCTTTTTTACTGGTTTTAGGATGGACCCTCAATAATATTTTATACCTGGAAGTAAATATGAACAAATACAATCCAATGAGAGGTTCCAGTTATGTAGATTTACCGCCAACAATAAAGAAAAATAAAGCTGTAATAAATGTTCAAAATGCTGATAACGCATGTTTCGCCTGGGCTATTACTTCAGCTTTAAGGGAGCCAGTTGGACTTCCACAAAGAGTTTCTTCCTATCCACATTATGATACTGTGGCCGATTTTACAGATTTAACTTTCCCCGTTAACTTAAAAGATATCACTAAATTTGAAGAAAAAAATAATATATCTATTAATGTATATGGTATAGAAGAATATTTTAATGGTACTGTGAGAGTACATGATATAGCGGGGCCGTTACATTTCACGAAGCGAAGAACAATAAATCACATTAATTTATTACTAATTAGTGCGGAAGATGGGAATCTTCACTACTGTTGGATTAAGAATTTGTCCCGATTGGTTTCATCACAGAAGTCACACGCTGGACATCAGAAATATATTTGTGAAGGTTGTTTAACTTTTTTCACATGCGAAGAGAAATTGCGCAGACATGAAAATGAAGATTGCAAGCAGGTTAAGGCAGTATTTCCTTTGTTCAACTTTTAAAAACGAATAAGTATGGTGAACAATTGCCCGAGAATATTTTAAAATTTGATAAATTTAAAAAGACAGTTAAGAATTCCTTTTGTTATTTACGCTGATTTCGAGGCTTTATTAAAACCTATACATATGTCAGAACCAGACCCTGCAAAACCTTTTCTGTTAATGTTTCGAACATGAACCATACTCCTTCGCGTATTATATAAAAGTAGTTTTAATGAAAATTTAAGTAAGCTGAGTACATACCGCGGGAGAAAGTGCAGCTACATGCTTCGTCAAACAGTTAGAGATTGATGTAAAATTTTTGTATACAAAATTATTTAAGTAAAGTGGTAGAAATGCGACCTTTAAATGATGAAGAGCATAGAAGCTATGAAGAGGCAAAAGTGTGTCATATTTGCGAAAAGAAATATTGTCAGTTGTAGAGAAGTATGTGGACCATGATCATTGAGTGGTTTCTAACCGAGGGGCAGCACATATGATATGTAATATAAATTATAAAGAACCCCGATATATACCAATTATATTTAATAATTTATCGAATTACGATGCACACTTGTTTGTAAAATCACTCGCATTGGAAAAAGAAGAAATAGATGTCATTGCGCAAAATAGAGAAATACGTGTCGTTTTCGAAGAAAGTGCATGTAGGTGATACAATCGATTGTAATGGTAAGAGAAGGAAAGTATTCTATAAGCTAAGATTTTTAGATTCGTTTCAATTTATTCCTCTTTAGAGAAACTTTCATCTTATTTGGACGACGAACAGTGTAAAGAAGTTGCAAGATATTTTGACGGGGAAAAATTTGAATTAATACGGCATAAAGGTATATTTCCATATAATTACGTTAATTCTCATGAGCGCCTCTCCTTACCACGATTGCCCGACAAAGACGATTTCCATGATATTCTATCGGATAGCGACGTATGTGACGATGATTATAATCGAGCAGAAAGGATTTGGAATTTATTTGGATGTAAATCACTAGGAGATTATAGTGATATATATGTACAATCGGATGTGTTATTACTTGCAGATGTTTTCGAAATATTTGTATGGATAATTACAAATTAGATCCAGCACATTACTTCACTTCACCGGGATTAAGCTGGGATGTCATGTTACGCATGACAGATATTAATTTGGAATTACTAACTGATGTGGATATGTTTCATTTTTTTAAGGGGGGTATACGAGGTGGGGTGAGCATGTGTTGCAAAAGAAAGGAGATTGCTAACAACGAATTCTTGCCAGGATTTAACACTGCCGAAGAAAAAAAATACATATTATATTTAGATGCGACGAACTTGTATGGTTACGCAATGACGTTCCACCTACCACAAGATGAATTTAAATGGTTGACAAAGGAGGAACTTACGAGAATGGACGTACAAGCCTTAGACGATGATGTAGATATAGGATATGTGTTCGAAGTAGACTTAGAATACCCCACGAATCTTCACGACCGGCACAATGATTTCCCCTTCTGTCCCGATCATGTTATTCCACCAAATTCGAAATATAGCAAATTGATTCTTAACCTCCGCGATAAATCAAACTGTTATTCATTATTTAACTTTGAAACAGTGTTTGAATAATGGTTTGAAATTATGTGGGATTAGACGTGGCCTTAGTTTTAAGCAGAGTAAGTGGTTAAAGAAGTACATCGACTTCAACACGATCAAAAGAAATGAATCTACCAACGAATTCTTCAAACAATTTTATAAATTAATGGTAAATAGTATATTTGGAAAAACAATGGAAAATGTTGAAAATCGAGTTAATATAAAATTAGTATCGCATTGGGAAACTATTCATGAAAGACTTGGGGCAGAGGCTTACATTGCAAAACCAAATTTTAAATCTTGCAAGGTATTTTGCGAATTTTTAACCGCCATCGAATTAGCACAAGTACGTGTAGAGTATGTGAAGCCTGTTTACGTAGGTTTTACTATTCTTGAGCTAGCCAAGAGGGTAATGTATGATTTCTTCTATAGCTTTTTTAAGCCGTTATACGATGCAGATGTTTCGCTGCTATATACGGATACAGATTCATTAGTTATATGCGTGAAGAATTATAACGTTTACAATGATATAAAAAATAATTTAAGTCGGTTTGACACTTCGAATTTCGCGGAACAAAACGTACATGAAATACCTCGCGGTTTACCTAGACTAGGAAGCATGAAGGATGAATACGCTGGTGGGATTATTGAATGTTTCTATGGTACGGGTGGTAAAGCTAGAAATATGTTATTGATAAGAAACTATGTGTTTCTGATTACAAGAATGTAGTGGAAGATGACGGAACTATTATGAGAAGAATGTATTTGTTCTGGTCTGACTTGCATACGATGTATACGGAATAAAGTTGCTCTTTCTCCTAAAGATGAAAAGCGTTATATCCTCCCCGATAAAAGTAATACCTTCGCTTGGGGTCATCACAAAATAGAAGAGATAACGCGGGAAGAAAACTTACAAAAATTAATTTTAGATATAGTTAACTTTGAATAATATTTTAACACTAATTTTTATTTAATATTAATTTTTGGTTAATACTTATATTTATTTGTTATTTATAATGTAGTAATTGTATGCAATGTACATAGCATATTTGTTAAATAAAAATTATCATATAAAAATTATGTCGTTTTTTAATTAAGTCAATACATTATCTTTAGATATCCAGGAATTGTGCGAATAAGGCATACCGAGCCACTTAACAAAAACTTTATCCTTCTTTCGACGTATAATTTTTTCAACCAAGTAAACATCGGGATATTTAACTTTCATCAATTCTTTTTCGTAGAATCCTCCAAGAATATTTTCATTTTGAGAATCTTGCAATAAATATGTTCTGGGATAGGTATTTTGAATTTTTCGCACAGTGAATATTTCGTTTGTCCAGTTTGGTGTATACATTTTTGAAAATACATGCCTGTATTTACTTAAATGAACGGGGTCTCCAACTTTAAATTTAGAAACGCTTGGATCAGCAACCTTAATATTACTATAAACCTCTTTCAAAATGTATTTAGCATTTCTTTGATTAACTGCGGTAGGCTTGTATCCTGTAGTGCTGTGCACTGTATTATTGTAGTTGTCAACAAGTTTGTGCAATATGTCAACCCAACGGTAATTACCGTTAAAACTAAATTCCTTCCACATCTTATTTTTAAGCGTTTATTGAAACGTTCTACAATGGAACTTTTTAAATTAGAATAGGTACTATAGTGATTAATATTGTATCGATCCATAAGTTTCTTGAAATGCGTATTATAAAATTCTTTTCCTTGATCGCTTTGAATATTTCTCGGAACATTTTTTTTCCCCGTTGAGAGTATAGATTCATTCCATCGCTTTCGCCACCTCGTTCGGTGTTTTATTTTTTATCGGAATTGCCCAAGCAAACTTGGAAAATGCGTTAATGCATACGAAAATATATTTGAAATTCTTATTCTCCTTGGCGTAAGGTATCATCTCAACCAAATCTATTTGAAATAGGTCGCGTAAACCTTTTATTATAACTCGCCGTCGAAGAAATCTCTTACGGGCAAGTTTGTGTATTTCGTTTACCACATCCCTCTTAACTGATGACATTTCCTTCGACTACCACTTCTACATATACTGGCTCTGCGTGTTTTGGTACAGGCTTTGGCCCAATGTACTTTAATATAAATTTTGCACCTTTCTTTAAGATACGCGGTTTTGTCGAGTCGAATTCTTCACCATCAATGAGAAGCGATGTTAAGGACTTGTGGGAATACTGGACATTAACTATTTTTCCTTCGTATAGTTTATTTACATATATAACAGCATTTTTTGATTTCGATTGCATATAAGTACTCAACGCACTACTAATGGTACCATCACTGAATATTTTAATAACATATTTCGCAGGAATGTTCTCTGCGCGCACTTCTAATACCTTTTTTATTTTAGGATGTTTGAGGAAATCCGTAAGAACATCCTCATCCATCAAATGTCTTTTTATGATATGTTTATGTATATGCCTACCAAATTTATCTATTGTCATCGTTAGCTACGATCGGCACAGCTACACTAACTAATTAACAACCAAGACTCTTATAACGTAATAAACTGAACTTACTACTTAATAACTTTGGATTCCTTCAGTTCCTCAATTATCGCCAAGATCTCATTACCATGTCCAGTATGACCAGCATTTTCCGATGCAATAAGCAGTTTCAACCTATCGCACAATTCGTTGGCATCGTCCCAGTATTTATATTCAGTATTGCTCCTCGGTACAACCGTCTTTCTCAGAGGAACTTTATTTCGTAGTCCCAGACCCATCTTCCAAGTTCGAGTCCACCAAACTTTAGGTCTTTTTCCTTGTATAATAGGTTTAATAATTGTCGTGTATTTAGCACCTTTACTGGCTGCATACTTTCTATCTGGATTGTAATCGACTCGATGAGCATTCGTATCATTAAGGATGAATTTGTAATTCTTGGCATCCGCATATAAAAACTTTCCCGGTTTCTTTTTAAAAAGTAATTCCAATAAACCCTTAGTAACTTTGTAAGTAAATTGCCCAATTATAATGTTCGGTCCATCAAATCTAACATCTGCGTTTCCTATTTTCAACGTTCCATCAAACTCGCGTACACCATATTTTTCATCGAATTCATCTTTTTCATCTGTCATCAAACCTATAAGATAGGGACGTACAGTAGGGTCATGGTCTCGTAATGCTTCTTTCACTACATCTGTTTCTAATAAAGTTTTATTTAGGGATTTATTTGCTATTATTGACTTGTAGGGTTGCGTTTGCAAAAGCGATACAGCGTGAGCCATTGATTTATCCAAATTTAAACTTTCACTTGTGTCCATTTCATCTTCATCACGATCTTTTATCCTACTTCCACTTTTTTCTTCATCTTTGGGAGTATCTGGCAAGAGTTCCCCTATGTATTCATCTTCTAAGAATGTAGGTTGGGTGAATGATGTTGACAATCGAGGTTTCGGCTCAGACGATTCCGGTATCGGTTTAACTTTGATTTTTCGCTGAGGTGTCTCTGTTTCAAATAAAATTTGTTGCTTGGTGGGAGATGAGTGAGTACCTGGACTAAACCATGACACGTGTACTTCGTTTAGGAGTAGCACCTCGTCGTATAATTGACGTTCCTGGAATCGCATAACTTTTCTCCGGAAAAATATCTGACCAGGATTCTTCTATTTCTGAACTAATGTCTTTTGGTCTGGTTTTACTTTTCGTTGTAGTATCAGTAACTTCTAATTTCTTAGCAATTTCCTGCAAAGGTTGTGTTATGGACGCGTAATGTACATCGATCATTCTCTGAGACCGTGCTACATCAGTTTTCAAAGTTCTAATTTTTTGTTTTAAAGCTTCGCGGGCTTTCACTAGATCGTTTACTAATTTTTCTTCCATGAATGTATCTTCACTCTTTCACGAATAGTAATATACTAAAGCAGAAATAAAAATGTAACGCGCTATAAAGAATTTATGTTATCGAAGTAATGTTTATAAGTGTATGTAAGTGTCAAAACCTAATCGATATCTACCTTCATTGAATTTACAATCGGTATCGATAAATAACATACCGAAGGATTTCTTCCAGCACATTTTGCACATACTTAAAAACTGTTCGTAGTTCACATCGTGAATATGATCGTTATATATGTGCTTCAAATTAGTAGCATCTTGTTGAAATAAAATTAGAAGATTAGAAAGAAAAAAATTGTTTTACTATATTCAGGTCAGTTGGAGGTATGTCGTCAAAAATTACTACAGAATAATCAGAAACTTGATCAGGAGTAAGCATGCAGTTTACGTCGGTATATTCGCGATAACCTATTTCCGGAACAGTTTTTAGTATACATCGAAGATATTCATATTTCTCTTGTTGAAGAGATCTACAACAAATGTAGATATTTTTAAAGCGAAATCCATTCGGATGTAGTAGTAGAGTAAGAAGGGTATTTGTTTTACCACACCCTGAGGGTCCAACAATTAGAACTCTCTTACATGTTCCACCGAAAAGATTACTATGTCTGATAAAAATGTTCGAATTCAATAGCAGATCATAGCTATCGATAGGCAACGATAATTCTTGTGTTTCTAGCCGCATTGCACCTTTCCAATGCACCTTTCCACTGCACCGTTCCAATGCCAAATACACACTAATACAAAATTCTAAAAGACATATGTTTAATATTTTTTTCTTATTTTCAGGCATATATTAGGATATAGGAAAATCATAAATAACACAAAAATATTTTTTATAAACATTTAATTTTTTTTGTTTATATATTTATGATATGTCTGGGACTAGTCCCAGACCTCATCCAAATCAGCCCTAAACCTCTCCACCAGCTCCCTCCTCGTTAACCGTGGAGGAGCCGACGGTGTTTCCGGCGATGGAGCTGGTGGTGGCGTCATCGGCGAATACGGTGGTGGGCTCGCCGGTCTCTCAGCCGGGGTCGCTGGTGTCTGGGTTGTCGTCGGCTCCTGGCCTGTCGTCGACCCCTGGCCTGTCGCCGGTCCCTCGGCTGGCGCCGGCGGTCTCCTCCTATCCCGGAAGGGGATTGTAATTGAAATTTTTTCAATTGTAATTTCCTTCAAAAAATAATATCAGCGATAAGTATTGAAAAATATGTGAAAACAGCTATCTTCTCGCAGGTAATTATAATTTCCTTCGAAAATAATATCAGCGATAAGTATTAAAAAATATGTGAAAACAGCTGATAATTTTAAGAGTCAGTCCGGAAATAATAAACTAGCATACTGTAAATGTTTCCTAAAATGATGTCACACGTCAGTCATGAAGTCAGTCTCGTCTTCAAGCTTGATTATATGAAGAAAATTCATCAATCAAGCTTCTCTGTCTATCCAATAGGTTCCTCGACTTTTGGAGGGATCGAATTCTCTCAAGAGGAACATTTGTTGGAATGTTACTTTTAACGGCACCGTGGAAAAAGTTAAGAACCATGTCGTGGCCAGCGATAGCATTATCAATAGACTCTTTCATCGAAGTCAATTGCTGCACAATATTATTCAACGAGCAAACAAGCAAACAACGAAAAGTGATCGTGGGAAGAGTGGATTGAGATGGGACTAGATGCGGGTGGGCTACGTTGACCTGCAGTAATTACTGAATCTTGGGAAGATGGGGAAAATTGAACAGGATCGGTTGTGAAATGCTGAGAGGGTACTGCAGGTGGGGCGGAGTGTAGAGTAGAAGACGTAGAGGGACCTGCTGCTTGTCTTAATAAGGCTAAAAGAATAGGACTACGCAAAGAATTAGATAAAAGAGCCGATTTAACAACAACCTGTGGTTGTGATGTTATAATCATCAAAGATGATGTATCAACTGGCTGTGGACGTATTGGAGTTGTCATTACTCCACTAGAACTCTCTACCTCGTTACCTAGTAAGTTCCCAACATTACCACCAGCCGTACGACAAATTGGTGTAGCCATTGTCCTAGTACGTCGTCTGTAAAGTCTTCGTTGGGCAGTCAGTCTATTTCTTTCTGCTCTATCCAATTTGTTGTACTCCTCAGCAGGTAAATAGGGAGGACAGGCAGGTAAGTAGGTAGAGCGTAATGGTGAAATAGTATTGATTTGTGAAAGTATTGTCGGAGATTCTACTGTAGTTGGAACAATAGAATTGGAGCAAGTTGCCGCTGATGATGCAGTTGCTACTGTTTCAACTACAGCAGGTGGTTGTACGGTAGAGGCTCCCAATTCCATGAATTGCAGATCCTCTTCCCGTATCTCCTGCATCATTTTGTCCATTACTTCGTCCGACATCCATCGTCGAATGTTGGTGAAATCATTTCCAGTATATAGTTCATCCATCTCTGGGACTGACTCGAAATTGTCTTGATTGGCCTAAACGAAATAAATATATAACAAAATTGTCTCTCAAATCATGAGAATAAAGATATGTAAAGATCAATAGATCAATAAATAAGAAAATTACGCTTCAAGATAAAAATAATTTGTTGGTATAAATTATGTACAAATTTATATAACTTACAACAACTTATTTCAGAATATTAAAGTCAATATTAATACAGAAGATGACAGTCTATATCAACGCATTTATAAAGATATTTAAAAATAAATAGATTAATAAATAAGAAAATAACGCTTCCAGATAAAAATAATTTGTTGGTATAAATTAGGTACAAATTTACATAACTTACAACAACGTATTTCAGATTAAAGTCACAATATTAATACAGAAAATAAAATCGTCTACACCAACGCATTTTATGATTTCACAATATTAATACAAAAATGAAAACAGGATAAGAAAATTAAAGTTCACTTACCATTTTAGTGCAGGTTTAGAAGGCTGTAACTTTGAGCAGTAGAAGGCTGTAACTTTGAGCAGTAGAAAGCTGTAACTGAGCAGTTGTACTCGACTGACTTGGAGACGAAAATCTCGATATTTTATAGGACCCTTGCCACCGATCCTCTCGTCCGAAATGAAGTATCCTGGTGGGAAGCAGGACAACTTTCTACATAATTTAATACAAAGTCATTATTGTACGTGCTGCAAATCTTGATTTAATGCGAGGTCATGTGACCGGCTTTCTGTTTAGAGGTCGCCGTCCTGTAGTAACCGTTGAGTATGTTGCCACCGGACATGCTCTGCCTTCTCCCCACCCCGCGGAAACCAACCCCGGCGATGGTACTAACCATGCGAATCGCCCTCCACCCCCCAAGCAGCAAGGTAGGGGCAGGAAAGGCAGGAACGGCAAGGCAGGGGCGACAAGGCAAGGGCACCTCCCCCCGTAACCCCCACGAATTGCTCCCTCCCCGTAACCCCCACGAATTACATAAGTTTCACTTTTATCGCAAATAATATCTTACAACATACGTTAATAATTACATGAATTTCTGCACATCTAAATAAACTTGTAAACTTATAACTATTAATTATCACCTTATTTCTTCAAATCGCCGCATTTGCATAAGCTACAGTTCCTTTTACGAATACATCCATCAGTAGTATCGCCTTTGATAATGGCAAAGTGCCCCAGGCACGGTCTATATGTCGATAGTTCCACATCCTGCTTATAAATTGTAGGTAATCGCGACCACACAAATTCCAAATCTGCGGTTCTAACCTTTCGCATTAAATATGATTTAGGAATAAATACCAAATCCTTATCCTCTACTCGCGAAAATGAGAAATCGCTATCGTAACAATCTATAACATCCCCAACTTTCTCCACAATGCGTCTTATGAACTTATTACAAATACACCCCATCGCAAAGCGAATTGCAATAGTTATATATAATCTAAATAATTTTCCTTTGCTCCTTTTTCAACTACTATAAAATTATACAAACGTTCCACATTAGCTAGAGCACAAACTACGTAATTACCAACATGAAAACTACAACTTGGTTCTCCCTTTTTAATTTTTTCTGCTCGCACTAAATCTATAATACGTTTATCCACAATACACTTCAAAAAATCAAATTTTTCTCTTCCTTTTACGTACACAATATCTACCCGCGCACACACTTAACGCGGTATATTCATCTTCCCATTTTAAACCGTGATGATGAGTAAAGGCATATCTAGCAACTCGTTTATCTTCTATTGCCAATGCGGCGAAGCTAAGAACTGGTTTAAATACAAAATGACTTCTCTTAAAGTCGCTATCGCATATAGCTAACTCCTTTGGAATTAAACTGCAATTATTAAAGCGATACCATTGAAAATCTATAACTATAATTTTTTTATTATAATGATGGCTCATCGTACGACTATTCACTACCATATACACACTATTTAAAGCGAGATCCTCCCAGTCTAAGCTATGTATATCTCTTTCACCTTCAACATAACACACTTAAAGCTAATGTCTCCCCCCTTACTTTACACTGCTGTAATACAACATGCATGTTCCTAATACCTTCGTTGGACAACTTTGTTAAAGGGAGAATATTCATAGAGTTTGTTATGTAAAATTAAACAATAAAGTGTAGTATCCTTTGGAATGCTGTCTTTCGTCGTAAACTCGATTCTAACCTCCACCCCGCTTCTATGTATTGCATCTTCCTGATGACTGCAATCAATCCCTATCAAAGGACATAATCTAAAATTATTCAGCTTCAACATTGGTTCGCTGTAGTCATATCCGTAATACATTAGCTGGAACCTGGCGTACATATTATATAAGACCGCAAATAGATTTTCTTCGAAATCTGCTCGAACGTTCTCATAAGGATATCTTTTGCCATTCAAATAAGCCGTTACATCTGTAACGCTAATCGGATCAAACCTACTCATATTTTCATTTATTTTTCCTTTCTTTCCCGTTTGAAAAGCTAGAATAATATATCGAGGTGTTTCCAATTGTGGGTCAGTTTTAATAGCCCAACTATGTTTAGTTGTCTCTGGAATCCCAGGATTTTCATGTATTTCCCATCCCCTAAAGAACATTTCCATTAGCGCATTCTTAGTAGTTAATTTTGTTAATGCTAGATCCTGATTCAGCCCGACTTTAACATGTGGCACTCGCCATACTATACTATCAATTGTTAATTTTATATCTTCTGTTATAACTGAATTAATTATAACGTCGTTATCATCCGCGCATCTCTTCAATACCAATTCCTGTGACACGTTCATAACAATTTGCTTAAAATCCTCTGCAAAACCCATCAGCATTTTTAAAGGTATGCAGATGCTAAAATTTCCTTTACTATCTGTTACTGGAGCCTTTTCTAGAGCGAAGTCCCAACCGCAATTCTCCAATTTATTTACGTAACTCGGACTATATGAAAAATATCCCTTCATAGTTGAAGTTATACCTACATTTCTAACTTCATCAATCTCCACTCCGCTAATAATATATCTTATATTACTAAACATAAAAGCTGCCGCATTCTGGATCAGAGATGCTGTAACACTGCTCTTGCTTTCGTCATTAGCTAAACGTATCCTTCCTTCGATAAGCAATTCCGACTCTGATGGTAGTGCATATTTATCTATTTCGGGTATTACGATTCTGATCTCATCATAGTATTCTAGTAACTCCATTAAAACATTCGCTAGATATCCGCAAATTGAGACTAGTTACAACTGGAAATGCTCCACCACGATATTCAAAATATCTTTTCAACTCTTACTCTCCATTAAAAAATGATTCCACTCATATTCACAAAAAGACAAACTTTGCTTCTTTACTCCTACAATCTTCACAGTTGGTTTAAAATTCATATCTGCAGACAAACCAACACATATCCATTTGGAATGGCATTTATTTAAAAAATATATTCTCTCTCCTAACAATGGTATATTCCATGATGCTTCTCGCAGAAACGCCTCCGTATATATAAATTTACTTTATCCCAAAAATCGCTCGACTCACCTACTTCAAATGGTTCTGTATCAAAATCTTTCAAAACATTTTCATCTACTTTAAATGATTGTGTATCAAGATCTTTCGAAGAGTTATCTTCATCAACATTGATGTTAGTTGACACACTCTCTTTATTCTTGTGATAACATTCACAAGTTTCTCTTCCATCACCATATCTGCTGTCCATGGTTACCACTTTTAATACTAGCTTCTATTCACTACTGCAAGCCTTTTATACACAATCATCAGAGATACGGTCTTAGTTGTGATACATCCTCTGACCTTAACACCTCCCAACTAATTATGTAGTTTCTAGATTGTGGAACCTCCACATTCTACAACCTCCTCATTAACCTTGACCTAGCTTAAGCTTTGACCTTTGCATTGGCCTTGACCTTTGCATTCCCTTGACCTCGGGGGTTGCTTGACCTTGACTTTAGCGCTAACCTTGACATTGGCGTTGACCTTGACCGGTCTCAGCCGATTCTGGAACCTCCTCCTTGACCTTGACCTATGCAGATGCATGGTCAAGGTCAAGGAGGAGGTCCCAGAATCGGCTGAAACCCTCTACTGCGTAACAATGGGGTGCCAAAATGCTAAGGCCCTGAGGGAGCCCCTCTTGTGGTATGACTTTTCAGAGAATATGAAGTCTTTATTTTGTAACTACTAACAAACATTTGAGTTTATCGTTAAGATAGAAATGTTTAACTATTGAATATTTAAATACAAAGAACTCTTCAACGACGTCAAAGTTATCTTACGAACTAAATTAAACTTTTTGTAAACATGAAAGCGTATTTTGTACTTCGTTATCAGCACTCAATACAAATACATTTACTCAAAGTTCAATAGGAATAACAAATTTAAAAAAAAAGGTAAAAGAAACGTTGTACAATTTGTTAATACTGTCAATCGAATCTT
The DNA here is from genome assembly GCA_029619315.2 of Dynastes maya. Lineage (NCBI taxonomy): Eukaryota > Metazoa > Arthropoda > Insecta > Coleoptera > Scarabaeidae > Dynastes > Dynastes maya. Next base: position 34,809,420 of record JAROYE020000003.1, read on the forward strand.
CCTTAGTCCGAAATTTGGACATTAATAACGTAATTGAACATTTTACTGAAATTAAAGCTCAAAAAAAACAGTTGGAATTTTTGTTAAGCATTTTCTTTCATGTGTGACTATAACAATAAAAAGTGAATAAAACTATAGAATCGACTAGCAGTATTTATTTCTTATGTTTCAATCCTGTTATATAAAAGAAAAAAAGGTACTCTGAAAGTACTCGTAATAAAAGCAACGACAAACTTAATTCTTCGAGGGTCCCACATTGCGTTATTACGCCATTGGGTTGAAACTTTCAACAATTCTAATTAAAAAAATATACAAGAACGTATTGCAAAATAATTCGCTATTTAAAACAAAAAATCAATTCATTATTTTGAGTTCTATTAACTTTCTCATTCATTATATTCTTTTACGGTAATCCTGTACCTTACGGCTCCCATTTCATACGATCACTGTTCATATTCAAAAACCAATGCAACGTTGCCAAACTTTCATTGCTTATTTTAATTGTCATTCTAGAATCATTAAACAAAATTTAGATATTTTAATTATAAGTATTTATATGTATTAGTTTAGGTTAATTTTCTCTATTAAAAATAGAGGGAAAAGCTGGTTTAACTGATACAGTGAGAAAGGCAGTTAAATGATAAATATTGTTGAAAATGTTGAGACAGATCACACCTTAAATGACAGGAAAGGCATATTGCAAATAATCATTGGATACTTGATCAAATTTAAACAATTGTAAATGTGTCGTCTTGTAATTTTGTGCTTTTATTGGAAATAAATAAATATGACTACTTGAGCTAAGTTCGGGTATTCATTCAGAGCAGATCAAGAGTACAGAGCATGTGGAGGGGATTAGAAGTAGAGCAAGAGTGGATCACTCAACCCATACTCTTAAACGAATGGATGGAGTAACTCTACGACATTCCCGAATGCGAAAGAGCGCGAATAGGATATTTTGAGTAAATGGGGTTACTCCAAACGAATACCTGAACTCGCCTTTGGTATGTTTCTTTATATTGGTAATGTGACAACGATGTCTAGTTATGCACATGCGCAGATGAACCACATGAAATGGCAGCCATAAACTGCAAAGCTTTTACTTGTGTTTTAAATCTGAATGATCCTTGACAAGTAAACAAAAGACATAAAATTAACAAACAGCTACTTTTGTACATACCTTTTTCTGATTTAAATAAGCACACATTGCTTCAGCTTCTCCTTCTCCCTTTACGCAAGATATTCCCATATACTTGAGCATTTCTTCGCACAATTTAAGTGTATAATTAAAGTGTGAACGGTTCTTACATTTTCTGGTATTTTCTGTTTTTGGTTGTTTTCCTTTAAATTGCAGAGCATTTCGAGCAGCTATCGTTTTGTATTTTAATTCTGGTGCATTTCCTTCTAAGACATAAACAGGATTAACTCCCAATAAAAGTAAGTAACAAGTTCTAAAATACAAATTTCTGAAATAAAAGATCCAATTAATGATTTATAGTATTGATTCAAAATAGAAAGGTATATACATTTTCCTATGTACATATTTACCTTAAATACATGCGGGGTTGGACAGTGTACTCTGAGATATTTTGGGCCTCACATACCCAACAGGATAGATCTATAGCTATTGTTTTACCTTGCAATTCGAATAAGGGCTTTCGCTCTCCAAACGGCCGTAAAATTGTCCATAAATCCTTAATCCCCATTTGATGAGTTTAAGATTATAATAATATATTGGGAAACACTATCGACTACTACCGTCATATATGTACATGATTTTGAACTGGAGAAACCGTTAGCATTGTATCTGTTTAAATCACATTCAAATGCAATATGTTGACAATTTTGGATGCATAAAAAAAGATAACCACGAAAAATGTTATTTTCAGTTTTTTGTTCTTTATGATAATAATAATTGTATTTTACAAGAAAATCACATAGCACTCGCAGAAAAGATGCATAAAAATGTTATTCAATTCAATTGCAATCCAATACAATAACCCATCAACCTTTGCATGAACGCGTCTGTTAGGTAGTACCCTGTTTTACCAACCGATATTGCATGCGGGAACTTCAAATAAAACGTTAAAAATGATTAGTAGAAGGTGGTAGAACTCATAGATTATTTAAGAATACCTGTATAGCTATTAAATGTTATTCTAATTGTTACTATAACAAACAAATAGTTTAATAGGTGTAGTTATTAAACACATACACAATTTGTTTTTTTCCTTCCACTTTTGAAACGATTCTGAACCATTCAAAATGGTTCGCCAATGCAAATCATACTTACAAAAGCAACTGATTTGAATAATTTTGCGTCGGTTCAACCGTGAAGAAAAACAAAGCCAATGTATCAGAGAATATAATTTTTTCATTGTTACAGCGTTTATTCTAAAAATTCGCATAGCTTGCTAATTTTCAGAGGATATTTTTTTAAGTTCCATCTACAAATTATATTTCAAGCTATGTCTCAACTTTTCTGGAAAACGAAATTGTATATTCTTGTACATATTGTTCCCAAAATTATGTAAAACTGGTCAAATTTTGAAAAATATTTCCACAGATGTTTCTAAAACCAATTTTTATTTTGAAATGCTGGAAATATCTGCATTATATCGGCCAACCAATAGTATAAATACGTGGCGCATGTGGAGGGGTCGTATCCGTTCAAGATGGCTGAAGGACTTGTGTTAATTTCACATCAGTTTTCAAAACCCATAAAAGTTCTAAAATGGAAAGTGAGCGAAGGAAGTGTTATATCAATCGGTCGTGTGATGCTTCTTTTCGATTACGACGGCTCTACAGAAGCCGAACAGCGTAAATTAAAGTCTACACAAGCGGGTACTGTACATCGTCTAATTGCACAGGAAGGAGCCATTGTTAAAAGAGGGTAATGTAAATATAAAATAACGCGGGAAATTGTTTCGGCGGGAATACGATATTTTTGAATGATTATCTGTTCGTAGGGATGTTCTGTTCGAACTTAGCCCATGTATTCATCCAACTGTTATGAATGATATGTGTGCAGAATGTGGTGCAGATTTACGTAAAGATGATTTAACTACTATAGCATCAATTCCAATGGTACATTCTATACCCGAACTGAAAGTTAGTGAAGAAGTAAGTGTTTTAGTATAAGAAAAATAGGATGGTAACAGATTGTTTCTTTTAGTTAGCACAGAAGATTGGCAAAGCAGATGGAGAACGTTTACTGAAAGATAGAAAATTAGTTTTATTGGTAGATTTAGATCAGACTATTATACATACAACTAATGATAATATTCCACCAAATATAAGAGATGTTTATCATTTTCAACTATATGGGCCTGCTTCACCATGGTACCATACTAGATTAAGACCGGGAACACATACTTTTTTAAAGAACGTATCTTCTATGTATGAATTACATATTTGTACGTTTGGAGCTAGAAATTACGCTCACACTATCACAATGTTAATTGATGGTGATCAAAGGTATTTTTCAAATCGAATATTATCACGTGATGAATGCTTTGATCCTACTAGTAAAAAGGCCAATTTGAAGTAAGTATATATTTAAATGGAACAAAATTTGTTTAATCTGACAAATGTTTCTTTTCTATTGAAAAATATGTTAATTCACTAACTAAAATTATTTGTATGATTATCCTACAGTTTATGGCTCCCATTTAATACAATCACTATTAAAACGCAAAAATAAACGAACGCAAATTTCCTTTTGTTGTTTCGCGAATCCGTCGGGATTTGAATATCCAATTACTAAAATTTGTGGTTAGTTTAAATTGTAGGAAAAGATGGTTTGTGATGCAGAGTAAGAAAGAGGAATTACATATATGATTTGTTTCGATTAATCTCCAAAATTTAAGTTAGTAAAATAGTAAGATTTTTGCAAAACGCCGTTGTTTCTTTAACGTTCATCATAAACGCTTGAAAGCATGTTAACGATAACATAAGCGTCGAAGAGTAGCAACCAATCACAAATAAATTTGGCGCGGCGAAATCGAATACTATTTTAAATAACTTTGGAAGCGATAGAAACAATTTTTCGCATTCGATTACTAATGAGGGTGTAGTATTTTGTGTAGCTCTACATAGATTTCAGTACAGTAATTAATTTAATCGCGAATTAAATTTTATTTAGGGATGGAGAACTTAATTCAGAATTAAATAATGTTTTGTAATCCGGGTCAAGTTTTAAAATGTAATATTAGCTTACCTACACCAGGGCTAATACAATTTGTTAAAAAAGTTATAAACACTTACGTCAAATTGCAAAAACAAAAGCTAACTATCGACAAAAAGGTTTTCTATATATCAACTGTGTTCAAAAATGTACTTACCAGCGCCATCAAACATCTGCTTAGGTGAACTAAATTTCTATGTAATACTTTCAAAATCTAATAGAGAAGCTCTTCTAGAATTTTTTTTATGAAGATTTCTCTACACCTAAAATACGTCCTCCTTTGGTAAATTAAATCTGGAACTGCATATGTTTTTTGTTTAAATACATAAAGTGCTGCCACGAAATACTATAAACCTTTGTTCCTCTAAATACGAGGGTGTATCAAATATAAACGGGACTGATTTTCTTAAAAATTCCGGAGGGCTTCTAGACCTGGAAGGGGTTGATGTGCAGGTAGCCTGTACCGTTAGGGAGAGGGGAGAACCGCCCGCAATTCTCTCGGGTCTCTTTAGTATCAAAAGAAACCATGAGCGAGAAAGAAGTGCATGTCTCCGTGGAGCAACAGATTATCAAGTTTTTGGCCAAGGAGTGGGTAAACTCAACCGAAATTTTGCGGCGATTACAGACACAGTTCGAGGACAACACCCTGTCAAGAACCCGTGTGTTTGCATGGCACAAAAAATTTTCTGGAGGGCGTGAAAAGGTCGAGAACGAGAGCGATGATCGCCGCCCAAGGACAAGTGTCAACATCGAGGCGGTCCGAAATCTCATAGAGGGAAATCGACGCATGACTCTCTTCGAAATCGTTGCGGAAGTAAACATCAGTTACGGGAGTATCCAACGGATCGTGACAGATGACTTGGAATTTCGCAAAGTGGCAGCTAGATAGGTTCCACGTCTGTTATCGGAGGATCATAAGCGACACCGATTGGAGGTTTCGCAGTGACTTTTCAATCGATACCAGCGAGAGGGTGAGGCCTTTTTGGATCGCATCGAGACCTATGACGAAACTTGGGTGCACCACTACACGCCCGAGTCGAAACAGGCGAGTATGGAGTGGAGAAAGAGCGGCGGGAGGGCACCGGTGAAGGCAAAGACGCGGTTGTCAGCCGGAAAGGTAATGGCAACAGTTTTTTTTTGATCGGCAAGGTGCTTTTCCCATTGATTTTCTCCACGATCGACGCACAATTAATGCGCAATATCATTGTGAAGTACTGGATGCCGCGAAATTGTCATTTCGAAGGAAAAGGAAGAAGCAATCGGCCAAAAGTGTCATTCTTCTGCATGACAGCGCCAGGCCTCATGTGGCTGACGTCACGATGCAAAAAGTGGATGCATTAGGATGGGAGACGCTGGAACATCCACCCCATAGTCCAGACTTGTCACCTTGTGACTTCCATCTTTTTGGATCCCTCAAAGAAGTGCTTGGAGGCCAGCGTTTCGACGACAACAAAGCAGTGGAAGCGTTTGTCCTCCAGTGGCTACACGAACGTCCGAAGAGTTTTTACGATGATGGAATAAAAAAGGTCTCAATCCGATAGGAAAAATGTATTTCTTGGGCGAGAGAGTATGTAGAAAAATAATATATATTTGTAAGCTTAGTTAAATAAAGTTAGAATTTTTTAAAAAACAAGTCCCGTTTATATTTGATACACCCTTGTATATTAAAAATAAAGTTATCTTTTTGGTACAATTCCAATATGTACTGTTGTAATTTTTCTCTTATGCGTAGAGCAAATGGAAATATGAGAAATAAAGTAGTTGGGCTACTGTTTCTCCCTAAATTGTGATAATATAACTAGGACTAAGCAAACCTAAGGTCGCGCATGAAATATATGACAAACACCTCGCCTTTCGCAAGATGTATTGCAGACCTCGGCTTCGCCTCGTTCTGCAAACAACAGCCTCAACCTTCCTTTATAACATAAACAGTTAAAAAACTTCAAATTGATAGTTGATTTGTCATTGATCTCAAGTAGAAGTTACTATATGCAATGCATTGCAAAAAACTAAGTAAAAGTTTAGATTTCGAACTGAGAAAATTTTTGTGGACATTTACAAATTATATCTATAAAATATTACTGTAGCTAGTAAATTTAACTTACGTAGATGCTAAGAAAAGTAAGAAGGAAGTGTTTCAAAGTTGAATTTACAGTTCCATTCCAGACAATATACATTATTAAAAATAAACAAACACTTTAGTCTACGCTGTTAATAAATAAATAGGACGTCCTTAATTTTTATAAGGAAGCAATAAAATTCGTTTTAAGATAAGTTTTTGTCGTTCAAAATATGAAATATAATGTTCTTTTTCATTTCTAGAGCTTTATTTCCTTGTGGCGATAATATGGTTTGCATAATAGATGATCGTGAAGATGTGTGGTCACATGCATCGAACCTAATTCACGTAAAACCATATCATTTCTTTCAACATACGGGGGATATTAATGCTCCTCCTGGTTTGGATAAACATGAAAACGATGATAAAGAAGGCGTAGATTTGTTGAAAGTAAAGACGAAACGTAAAAATGGTAAACCTGAAAATTCAAATGAAGTTAATGAAAATAAAGAAAAGGAGGAACAAGCAAATAAGGAAAAACAAGAACAAGAAACTAAAGAAAAGGAGGAACAAGCAAATAAAGAAACGTCGAAAGAACAAAAAGACGAAGAAAATTATACAAATCGAGAAGAATCAAGCAAAGAAAATGGTAAATTGCCGGACAATAATGAAAATATAGAACATAAAGAATCAGTACCTGAAATTATTGATGACATTAAAGTTAAAAAAATAGAGGACAAAACCGAAACAAACAATTCTGCAGTTGATGATAATACCAAGAAGATTGAAGATGAATATTTAGATGTTGAAGATCCAGATGATTATCTCTTGTATTTAGAAGATATCTTAAAGAAAATCCATACACAGTTTTACAAAGAATATGACCAGCTAGAATGTGGCCAAGTACCAGACTTGAAGCAAGTAATTCCAGGCGTAAGAGCCCAAGTTCTTAAAGGTTGCAATTTAGTGTTTAGCGGTTTAGTTCCTACTCATATTAAATTAATAAATTCGAAAGCATATCAAGTCGCTAAAAGTCTGGGAGCGAACGTAACTCAAGATTTACAGGAAGACACGACCCATTTAGTAGCAGTTAGACCTGGAACGGCTAAGGTAAATGCAGGTCGGCGAAGAAAGAATGTAAAAATTGTTACACCCGATTGGTTGTGGACTTGTGCAGAACGTTGGGAACATGTGAACGAAACTATTTACCCTCTGAATCGAAGGGGTTCAAAGAATCGGCATCCTCCTCCGCATTGCAGTAGTCCAGAACACGTTCCTAATTATCCAGTTCACGATACGCCTGCGATTCGAAAACGTACGCCTAGCGGACGCTTTATGGACACGATCAATCCTCTCATGTCGTTTTCCAGCGATGATATAGCTGATATGGATAAAGAGGTAGAAGACATGTTGGACAATGACACCGATTCAGATGATGATGTAAAAAAGAAAAATGTATACCGAAAGGAACCAGAAGTGATACATAAGGACGATGAAGACGAAAATTCCAGTAGTTCAGAAGAATCCCTCACCAGTGAGTATCCTCGTGGATTTAAACGCTTGAGATCTAGTACAAAAAAAGATATAGCAATAGACACAGAAGATGTTGAAAGTTCTATGGACGAATTCCCAAGTACTAAGTTTCGCAGAGGTGAAAAACTGGACAGTGATTTAGATATAGGTGATTCAAATAGTGAAGGAAGCTTAGATCCACCGGATGAGATTGAAGATGGCGAATGGAATATGATGGGAGCAGCGTTAGAACGTGAATTCCTCTCAAATAGTTAAGTCATTTGAAACGAAAAAAGTTGGAATGATTTTATAAATATGTTAAAGAACAATTAATTCATGATCATGAACATTACATTGTGATTTTATGGTGTAAACGTTATACATTAAGTCGAAACAGTATTATTTTTCTAGTTTTGCTTTTTGAGTAATTCTAAGGTAAACGTGGCAACCATCCCATAACTATTTTTAATAGTTTGGAAAATGATTTGTGTAGTAGATACTTCTATCGTATAAAAGTCGCGATAAATTGCAAACGAATATTTTTAAAGCGCGAACAAAAAATATCTCAGTAATACAAGTGTTATTGATTTGTAAATTGTTTTTATATTTTAGATTTTGCTATTTTTTATATGTAAATTTATGTAATTGTTATTTATAATCGTGTTAGTTTTCCATTTTTATCGATTTGAAATAAGGAAACCTTACAGAGCAATTCTTTTCTTTTTCAATTCGTAGTAGTTTCCTGTCCTTGAAGATAAACTTCTCTCAAACCGTACTATTACAATAAGATAGAATACATATCTAAAGTAAAATGTAATTTCCTATTAAATTATAGTAAATACACTTGATGAAACTTAATGTCTAATTGTGGTTACCTTAGTTATCATTTACCACAAATGTTAAAGACATATTTCAATCATATCTTTATTAATTTATATTCTATAATCGTTATTCTACAGTTTTACCGGTTGTAAGGTTTCACAGTTATAACGTGACGAGAACTGACGGATTCCAAACCAAACGATCGCATTACCTAAGTGTTGTATAAAATATATAACGATTGCCAGTTATTTATTGTAGTAGTATCTAACATCAGTGGCGGCTCATGGTCAAATTTATTTATTGCCAAAAAAGTAAATATATGTCTCACCTGTAGACTTCAATTTCAAAGCAATTCTTCGTTCCTTTGAAATCCATGAAAATAGAATGCACACAAAGTAATAAAAGGCATTACTTACATCACAATCACAAACCTAATCAACTAAATCTTACATAGATCTACGGAAATTACGATACTTTTCTTTATTTTTCTCTTTACAAGTTCGCCTAATTTTGAGTTCTGGCAAAGGACGACCATTTCTTTTCAATTCTAAGCGTTTTTCAAAATTTTGCTCATTATCCTCTGATTTACAGACAACGAATTAAATATTTAATCACGAATTAGCACGTTAATCTCTGATTAACTTAATTTATCACGACTAAACTACTACAATTACATTAATTCGTAATAAAAATTAAATGTCACTTTGACATCTGCCAATATTCCCGAGAAAATAAGTAACCTGCTTATGAAATTGCTGTTTGCATAAATTTAACAAGAATTTCTTTAAACTAGAACGAGCAATCATCTAAATATAGTCGTTAACACATCCTAACATATTTTTGTGCTACTGACCGCCTCAAATATAATTTTAATTCTAATTATTCAATCATGAATTAAAGCAGCTCAAAATGTATATGTATACAGTAATTAATTTAATCACAAATTAAATTTTAATTTGAGATTAACTTAATTCAGAATTAAAAAGTGTTCTGTAAACCAGGTGTTACAATTCTTTATTTTTTTCCACCATTCGTATTATTTACGGTATACGCGTACACACTCAACAAAATAAAAATTAATTAAAAAACAAAAAAACCTTTGATACATCGATAATCCGCTGAAACGAAACCGAAACCCGAACACGAGAAATATATGTCAAACAACGAACACGTGATTTACTGCATTGGGTTCTTGACCCAAGCTGCGCTTCCTATGTGTAACTGAAATTCATTGTTCGTAATCAGGCAAGTTCGGAAAATCTTCGGCTGCGTTTAAAACAACGAGTTCATATCTGGAACCCAGCCGCGTCTAGCGAACACACCACTACAGATACATACGTGTCGAGCGGTGTCGTCCATTCTCTATTAATAAACATATAAATATCACGTTCGTAGACAAACGATCGCAAATATATTACATTTTTGGGAGATCATTGACCAATTGACCTAATGGAGAAGCCGCCGCTTTATAACATCAATCGTTTTTAAAATAAAAAATTGTTGGGGATTTAATCCTCTGTAAAGTTACAACGTAACACCGTACCTGAATGAAATTGAGACAACAACTTTCAAAAGCTTAATATTTAAAGTTTTATGTTCTAAACTTGTTGTAGTATTATTACTGTTAGATATATTAACAAGCTATATTAATTTACAATCCGTGTTTGTTGTAATGAAGTACACAGATGTGTACAAACCGTCGGTTAGCCGAATACTGGAAATTATTACTAGCTGAATGCTGAAAATTTGTCTTTGAGGATTTTTGATACTGGTCTTTCAAATAAAAATATTGGCAATATTGAATTATTTCCGGTTATATCGAAAACGAATGTCAATTTTCTTATTTTAAATATAACATCTTGTGTATTTTTTCATTTTCTGGTAGCACACATTATTCTACATATGTTCCGTCAAGAATTTCCTATACACAGTAGCGGTGCAGTAAGGGTGATGACATAAATGGGAGGACGCGGACAACGATTCGATTTCCTCATGTATTTCCGTTGCATAGTACAATGTACACAATATGCATTCTGATTGATCTTCTATAGCCAATGCTTTTAGCTGAACTGAAGCTCCACGAATATCTCTTCGCAATAACCATTTGTTTTTCTTTCCTTTCATTTTCAACTTGGTTTAATATTTTGAAAATTATCATATTAGAATATTCTTTGAAAAACAATTTTCACTAATGTTCGGTGGCGATCCATACTGATAAACGTTGGCTTGTGCACTTTACTTACTAGTACGTGTAAACGCATACTCGACGAACCCCAAACAAATGTAAACAAGACATGATTCCAAGAAGAGTATTCATATTAAATTTTATAACTCATAATTAGAGATGCTCATTTTGTAAAATTTATATTTCAGTTGTAGTTATGTACAGCAACCACTAAATCTAATTTTTTATTTAAACATGATGGTAGAATTTCCATTTAACTTTCACATCATTATGAATGAATAGAAGATCTTTATATACAATTCTTTGTTTGATTGATTAAATTTAATGCGTCTAGGATAATTTTAATAGGAGTGTAAAGATTATATTTCAATATTATCCACTTGAAGAGTGAACTGTTGTCCTCCATGTCCGTAGTTGTCTTATGCATAGCATATTCTGTATATTTTAAAATTTAAATTTTCGTTAATAATTGGTGGGAAAAGGGATATATGTCCAAAGGTAGAAGTTTTGTGAAATAGCAATTAAAAATAACAACACCCGCTTGTTATTGAAGTTCTATCATTTTGCACAATAAAACATCTCGTATTTGCAAGGCGCTTTGATTTATATCCTTTTTCTCAAAGGTGTAGAATGGTTTGAAAAGTGACGGGGAAGACGTAACTACATTTTGCTTTTTTTCGACTTATACCACTTTTCCCAAGTGTCAATTGTTCCCAGATATCTTATTTCTTCTAGTTTTTACTTTGTTAAATATATTTCTTAGAATTAAACGAAGTGATGGATTGTTTTTGGTGAAACATTTCTTACACTCAATCAAAGATAAATGTTTGCACAATATTTTATTAAACTCTATGTATGTACATTTCACCTTAGGGCATCCTCAGGAGATTTAAAACCAAAATTAAAATTCTTAAGAACAAGTATACATACAAGTACAGTGTTATAATTAGAAATTCGTAGTATGTACCTACGTACCCACAAATAGATAGCCGACTAGACGAAGCGAATATTAACATCAACCGCCAATAGAAGATGCATGATAGATGGGCACTTTTTAAATTTCGCGGATGATTTAAGTTGGTAGTTGCGGCAATAAATGACATATACGCTAACAGACATACAGACAAATATATTCTTTATTGCCGGAATTACCAACTTAAATCATCCGTGAAATTTAAAAAGTGCCCACTATATATATAACACATATGTACATAACAGTAAAGCTGTAACACTATACTCGGTATAATAACACAACGTACATAATAAAGGAAATAATGCACATTATTTATAAACTATGTAAAACACGTACCTTCTTAACAGCTATTGTGTTACGAAGTGAGGTACCGCAAACTGGATAAGATCCATGAAACGTTTGCTTCACATTTTTCTCGGTTAATAACGTTCGCCGTGACGAAAAAATGTTATATATTGTGAAAGGCCGTTCAACATCTAGCGATATAAGACAGGTATAGTTAAAATAATCTTTAAAATTAGTTAACGGACTTGCAGACGCACCATCACAAATTTGTATTTATTCCAGAAATGTCGAAATGGTTCTTTATCCAGTAAGTGAAGCGGTAAATTACATGCAATCAGCATGAAAAGTAAATCGAATACAAAATGAATTGTTGGTGGCACGCTATTTTTTTTTATTTCTGTGTGTTGTACTATTTACATGTCTTTTACAATCGTATTTGTCCCGACTCATCAGAGGTATATCACAAACTTATATTTTAGCACTACTAAAATAAATCCAGAAAGTCACAGGTAAGCTCATTCACTTTCCCAGCACATGGTCGTTTCTTACCCTTCCGCACGTTCGACATAATTACATATTTATTACACGTAGAACAATGCAACGCAAGAGCTAATCTAAATTAACTGCATAATCATGCATCACCGATCTGCGGTCGCCGCTAATATTCGCTTCACCCACTTAACCGTTTGTAGGTACATACTGACTACAATAGATCCAGTCCTGTCGGGCCGCTGAGAGTGCCAACTCTAGTTATAAAATGGTAAATAGAAGCGAAAGAAACGATATACCTAATTTAGTTTCAAGGGAAAAAAACCCTCTTAACAAACGAAGGATTTACTAAGAGAGAGTTTGTTACATCAATTTGCTCATTTAGAATATTGCTCGGATTCAATAGTAATTTTCTTTTACAAAATAGCTTTCTAGAACGTTTATGGCGTGTTCATCACATGATCGGAGGGGTTTCTTTCCCTTGAAACTAAATTGGGTGTACCGCTTTTTTCGGCTCTAATTACTAGTTTGTTAAAAAGGTGGTACCGCATAAAAGTAGGTACGTAATATACAATATTAGCGCAAAATAATATTGTTACCTTTTCCTGGCGTCTTGAGGTCCACTGTGGCAATTGGCAACTGCCCTGGCAAACTGCGTAGAATTGCAACATCAGCAACGTTTCCATTGTCGATTCATTCAGCCGTCGACGGTGTTGTGAATACGTTGTCGTATACTTCGAAAATGATCGTTCGACATCCAGTGAAGTAAAATTTGCAAATGTCAGATATTCCTTTTCCTCATCTGGGCACTCTTGATTTTCAGTTATAGACCGAACCTTTTGTAAATCGGGATTTTTCGTTAAAATTGCACCAAATTTTTGAGCAACATCGACTCCTATAGTGTTCATCAAGTTTTCTAGAGCGGCTTGTAAATTGCTTATGCAATTTAATGCGTCTCGTGCAGATAAGTGACTGTTTTTAATTGCTCAATAGCTTGGGCAAATTCAGAATAGTTCATGGAAATTTCATCTATTTGTTGTTGAACGTCCGAATTGGAAAAAAGTTGCTGACTATCTCGAACTGCTGCAGAATCATTTGAATCAAGTTTCAAGATGACATTTTTCACTTGCGAAAAATATTTCTGATAGTAAGATACCGCTTGGAGCCATGTTCCCCGTCGCGTTATTACAGGCTGAGGTGGTGGTGGTAATTTCGGACACAATTGTTTGAATACACGGATGTGTTTGGGAGATTTGATGAACACTTTTTTGGTAGATGCTATTAACTTATCCACCATCGGATACTTCTTTCGAATGGTTTTTGCTACGAGGTAACATGCGTGTATGAGACATGTTATGTGAAGAAAAGTCGGAAAGCATATTTTCAACATCCTACCAACTCTCAGCATTGTTGCGGCTCCGTCAATAACGAACATTGTAACTTGGGTTCCTGTGATACAAAATTCTCTCTACGAATCTTTTATTGTCTTGATAACGGTTTCTGCATTAGTTTTCTGAATCCTTTTACTGGATAACAACAATGAAGCTGGTGGACCATCACGTTTTAAAGAGCCCCCTACAACACGAATGACGCTGTGTTTCTGAGCATCAGTTGTTTCATCCACACGGGCAGATTTTCTTATTTCTCAACTCGTCTTTTATACATTCCTTTACTGTACCTTGCACACGTGGCAAATTGTATCGTAATTGTCTTTCTGGCAGCTTCCATGAGGGAACGTACTTAGCCCAAAAAAGACGAGTGTTCATTAGATACTAGATGTGGGATGTTGTACACACTTAACATAAAAATAAAATCATAAAAATTGCCAATATGGAATACTGTTTCTTAAATTTAGTACATGACATTTGCTTTTACAATGTTTTATACATTCAAACCTATCGCGACTTAGCAATCCGCTATTACATATTGTGCAATAAATACGCGGACTTCTATATTCTAATCTAGGGAAATGCCTGAGATATTTATTCACATTCGAAGGGAACGTTACACCCTTTGGGCGCCCCATCTCCGTGTACTTATTTGGCGTGCAAGGTACAACGTACTGTCGCTTTGAACTCTCTCGCGGTACTGTCGAGATCGACTACGAGTTGAAAATTAACCCTACCCACGCCGTTACCGCTACGCTACTGCCATCCGGTACCACCTTTTTAACAAACTCTACTAATTACTAGAGCTCTGCACGGATACATTTTTTTGGCAAATTACCCGCAGGTATGCAGGGCTGTACTAATTACCACATTATGGCGCTATACTTCTATCTATATTTATTGTTAACAATTTTAATTTTGAATCTCCTGATGATGCTGTAAGGCGAAATGCACAGAGTTTAAAATGTTTAAAATATACGCGGATCGATGTTTCACATAACATGAAACATTCATCCGCGCGATAGTGTGGACCGGTCCGACTATCGACAAAACGCGCATCTCTATTTATAATCCAATAAACACACAATTTACTTTTATTAGGTTTATTCTGGCAGATTAAAAGATATAATACACGAATAATCTTAGAAAAATAATATAAATGCTGTATTGTTTTACAGAAACAATAATTTAGAAAGAGCTCATTTATATTTTGCAGTATTATACAAACATTTAATTATATTTTAATTTTACAACTGCTTACATTATAAAATTATACCAATACTAATATTAACAATACAGCATATCTTTATATATTTTATTGTGGTTGAATAATATTACTTGGATGCAAACCTAATTTAAAATTAATCATTGCAAAAAAAAAAAGAGAAACCTATTTCACATACAAGGAACCAACATAATTTCTGAAAAAAAAAGAGCTATTCGGTGTAGTGTACATGTATAGATGGTTTCAGACTTTAAAATAAAAAGAAATCACATAAATCAATGCAGGCTAATACTCTACATTTACAAAAATACAGACCTAATAAATCTAGAACGGTTTCTCCGCGGTAAAAACCTTCCTTCGTTCTTGGGTAAATAAACGGACACCATTACAAAGGAAATTTAAAACATTAATTTATGTGATTATAACACATTCACAAATATATATACTGGGGCAATACAATACTTAAAACAATGTCCCAATTAAACGTATATATCAATTACACCAAGATAAATAAAATACAAGTACGTAGTAAGTATAGATATCTGATGACTAAGGTATGCATTAGAGAATATTCCACAATACAACTACAAAAAGAAATATATACAAACGAAAAATACATACACTCCCAGCATTCACGCAATGAAAATTAAAGCAGTCAATTTCGGTAACTTCCGGCAACCATGGAAAATTGTGATAACAAATAACGATTTAAATAAATTTCGAACAATCAATGAGATACGACATTTACACCTAGTTAGACAACAACTAGTTCTAAGTATTGCATTACATTATAGGTACATACTTCTCGCGTATGCCTGCGTGTGTGTATACACATGCACAGACTAACGCATATGATTTCACGCACGCACATTCAGGCATAATTCTATATAATGGAAATTGTTCACACTTTATACATGTGAAAAATCATTTAGTCAGGAGATCGCGGTTAGCAGATTCTTTAACAGCATCCGCCGCCTTGGGAACCACCCTGACCAGCTGCTCCTGGCAACGATGGATTTGTAGGCGAATGTTGGGGTCCAATTTTAATTCCGTTTGCCTATAAAACAAATGCATAGAATTCATTACATAAAAATTAGCGGTTGGATGTAAATATTTTGGTTCTATGTTAGCTTCATTTGTAAATTTAAACAAATGCTTCTATTACTTTAAGTTGTTTAGTATGGACAAAAGACAAATTGGGTATTGGTTATTGTGCGCAGAATCGGGAAAATTATCTTTTCAACATACTGTTTGTAATATGTTAAAAAAATGGATAAGGCATTCATACATAGTGTATATTTAAAGATTGCGCGATCTGTCGCTATGTTGCTATGTTAGTAGCCGATGCGATGTATCTAACAATTAAGGTGTAGAATTGAATTTACGTTCATCTAATTTTGACAGGCAAAAGACATTCACCACAGTACACACATAAATGTCATTTTATCGTATTGAATAACATAAGATTATTTAACAATAATGATAATAATATTATAAGTGTTTTCTTTTTATATTGATTTGCGGTGTGTATATCAGAACGTGAACGTTTACGTGTGGTTTGACAAGCAAAATGACAGTACACGTTTAGATCCGCTGAGTTCGGGTTAAATCGTGTGAACATAGTACGCTCGCTCTTACTATATATTACAGAGCGTTGTATTACAAATACTTTAAAAGGGCATAACCAGGGATGCGATTTCAGGCCACCTACTAGCGTAGCATTTTTCACTTGACTGTATTAGCATCGGTATTAGCTGAAATTGGGACTCCCCGAGTACGGAACCACAGTTTTATCATTTGAGAGAATATATATACTGCCATTCAGCGGGTGACCGACGTGATAATAATGCACTGCGGCAATACTCACACTAACAATTATTTGTAAGTTCCATAGTACGTTTAATTAACTAAAAGGGTTAACAATTTCAATAGAAATCAGACTAATACATAATGGTATAAATAGAAGCAATTTGTTATAATAAAAGAAACAAATTCTTTTTAACAAGTGCTGCCCCTTACCAAAGGCGACTGTGGCAGTATCTCGCAGTTGTGTATGTATCACTTCACTGTTATCTGTTGATGGGTATTATTCGTTTTATAATTATATATTTCAACAAATATTCTGAGATTTCTGACTTAAGTTTTCATATATGTATCATACTCGTATTTCGTTCTATTACCAATTTAAAAAGCACTTTTGAAAGAGACATTTCTAAGATAGATTTTTTTGTTCATATGAATGCATATTTTAGTGGACATTTTGCAAATTATACATTACTTTAATATTTACTTGTTTTAATAGTAACTTGACGAACGAAAACTTTTACAAGTAAGCAATATCTTAATAATATTGCTTCGCACATATAAATATTTGAGTAATCATATAGCGTTGAGCATATTACAAAAATGTTTTCCCCTGAGAAGACATTTATGCCTACGAATAAATTAAATCAATTCTTTTAGTACAATACTACATGCATCTTTCATCTTAAAAGTTATCGTATCTGGTCCTATCATATACACATACATACAGTAGTGCTCACGTCTCTACGTAAATGATGAAAAAAAAAAGAATAAAAGCGCAATGTGCGTTCACTTGTGGTCCCGCCCGTATTCTCTGTTTCATATATTAGTACGGTATTGAGCAGTATGGTATATTATACTAAACATAGCACACCGCAATCCCTACCAACAGCCTCATCCGTATTTCCCACCTATCTATGCGTGCATTCGAAGCAGCAAATTTTCATATTTCGTACAAACAAAATAATGGTAACTTTCTGGGTTTAGTGCAACTGCTACGAAAATTTGATCCTGTGATGATGGAGCACGTCCGCTCCTCCGCTCAGCATTTCAGTTGCACTCCTGATGTCCGTCACGTCGGACAATTATCTTTAACATTGCGTTTTGTTGACACTAATGAAGATGAAGTCCAAGTGCGTGAGTGTTTCGTTGCTTACAAGCCGGTAAGTGACTCTTCACGAGCTGGACTCAGTGGCCTCTTTCTTGGTGATATTGTGCACGAGTTCGATTTGGATATGAACGATTGTCGAGGCCAAAGATATAATAATGGATTCAATATGGTAGGAGTACACAAAGGTGTTCAAAGCAAAATTCTGAACCAATATCCACGAGGATTTTTTAATCCATGTGGTAGTTATAGCTTAAATTTGGTAGTAGCAGATGCCGCCAAAACATCAGTTAAATTGACTTCTTTGTTCGGATTTCTTCAAAGACTGTTTGTTCTATTCTCTGGATCAACAAAGCGATGAGTAGTGATATCTAAACACCTAGAAGAATACTCTATGATCGATGCAATCGAGAATGCGTTGGCCACTCAATTTACACAACTATTCCAGTTTAATGATACATAGTCCATTTTATACATGAAAACAATTCCTGAAAATAACTGTAGGCTTTCACGGCTGGTGTCTGAACTTGTACTAGTAGTACATATTTCCGGGCTGATGGGCCGCGGTCTTTGATGTGTCGAAGTCGACATTTCGCCAAACATTGCGGTCGGCATCTTCAGGACGATGATTAGTCTTCACTGGTCGTATGATGATCATCAGACGACCAATGAAGACCAATTAACTGAAAAGTTGAAATTGGAAAAAGCATGTGACATATCTGGTAGTGAATTGGTTGAGGAACTTTTAAGCTTGAATCAGCAGAGCCAATAAAAGTTCTTCAATTTATTAAACAAAATGGTTGGCAGGATATATTCCCGAACGTGTGGACAGCAGTTCGAATTTTGCTAACCATACCTGTCACTGTCGCTAAAGGAGAACGAAGTTTTAGTAAATTAAAGCTTATTAAAACTTATTTAAGTTCAACCATGTGTCAGGATAGACTGTCAAATCTTCCCTGGGCTCAGCTCTGTATATATAATACATTACAAAAATTGTAATTGTGTACAAAATTGAGTTCAATTTAAGTCAAGCAAATGCAACTGCTCACTTGCATATTTCGCAACCGTTACATATAGCAGTTATGTCGCGACATCGTGTAACAAAAGGAGAATTCAAAACTGCTTTATAGATCTATTACACATTACATTCTTTACTTCTTCATTATGTATTTAATAAAGGACATTTATATACGTTTTCTATATTAAAAGAGAAAAGATCAATTGTTTTAATTGCTGGCTATTGTTATTACTTGGTTATTGTTATCGAAACCTCTACATTCTAAAGTGATGCACTGCATAAGCTTTGAATAGTTGCTAAAGAAAAAAGTACGGCAAGTGAAATATAAATTCATAAATTATATACAGACTATGTGCTTGTTATATTTCTAATAAAAAAAAAACAATAACAAAGGTTACTGTCATGAAATAATTTCAATCAATTTGAATAACTAAGATAAAAAAAAAACTAACCTCATTGTTTATATCGAAGACACCCTCTTGTATTTTCTCATAAATTTCTTTCGCCGTATTGATAAATGCTTCTTCTACATTGGCCGCAGTCTTAGCTGATGTTTCCATAAATACCAATCCATGTTCACGAGCAAATGCTTCGCCCTCTTCTTTCTTTACTTCTCTTCTACTTTCTAAGTCACTAAATGCATATGAAATAAAATATGGAACAGGGAAAACACATATGTTCATACAAACCTTTTGTTTCCAATAAGCATTATGACCATATTAGAATTAGAATGTTGTCGTGCATCATCCAGCCATGTAGTTAAATGGTTAAATGTTTCTCTACGTGTTATATCATAAACCAGCAATGCCCCAGCAGCACCACGATAATATGAACGGGTTATAGAACGGAAAGCTTCTTGCCCGGCTGTGTCCCATATTTGCAATTTAATTTGTTTTCCATCAATTGTAATCATTCGAGCACCAAATTCTACTCCTATTGTTAAATCATGTACAGGTTGAAATCTTTTATCAGTAAATTGCAAAAGTAAGCATGATTTTCCAACACCTGCAAGAAAGTTTTCAAATAAATTATTTTTTAGGTGAACGCACCACTACAATACGTTGTGAATCATCTTTAAATTAGCAACAAAGGGGGAAGATGTAATAAACACTTTATCAGGCAAATAATAGTGTTACTTACCAGTATCACCAATAATAATGTACTTAAACAGATATGCATACGACATGATTAGTTGTAGATTTGTATTACTATATTACAAATAAATAATTTCCGTTGTAATTTTCTAAACGGAATTTTCACAAACACTGACAGCTGTAAAATGCCATTACCCAAACTGCGCATCAATGAAATACGTCAGTCATTATCAAACTACCATTGGTCAATACATTACAAACTAGCGGTCGATTCAAACACGACAATTTAAAGGGAAATTTTTAGAAAGAACTCCAAGTTAGTTTAAAATCTAATTATATATATGTGTATAATTGTCAATATAATTTTAATTTGATATCTAAACAACGACATGTAAAATAGGGTTAAAGAATTGCACGAAATTAATACTACATCTTGGTACACCGGTGCTAACTTAAACGCGTCCTTATATACAGAGTTTTTCTGAAATACGTGTTTGAGGATTGAGTGTCAAGAGGATATCGATTAGCGAGAGCTTTGCCCTTGCTTTGCTTGGCCTCTGATTCGGTAGTAATCGAAAAGTAAATATGCATTACATTTTTTCAATTACTACATACTTAATAAATGTAAAAATTGATTGCGTTTAAAAAAAGTACCTTGATTATTATTTGAATTATGAAACATTTCATCGTTTACGTAGAAATTAATTAAATTGCAACTCTAAAACAAATTGTGTTAACAAGTAGTCATTTTATTTTGTAGTTTATTTATGTTTTGTTTGCGCATATTTATAGTGTGTTCCCAGATTGGGTTTACAAGAGGAAAAAATCTTTATTTCTGGTTTTACAAGAAAATGTTAAACGAAGAATTTTCTTGCTTGAGTTTAAAGAAACAAAATTTGCAATGGAAACTATAATAACTTAATAAAAAAAATGTAAGAAATTTTTTATTAAAATATTTAAACAAAAATCAAATATTAAATTACTCTATTAACCCTCCACTTTCGTCGTTACATAATTCAATATTCCAACCCAGCTCTGTAAAGCTTTTTTAGATTTCTTCAAGTGTTAAGGCGGATACAGTATCCCTTGCGCTATACTTTATAACATCAGCATCATTGGGTAAGTTTTCTGCATATACTACTTAATTTAAACGTCCCTACAAATAAATCTGCAATTGTTAAATCTGGGCTCTTTGGGGCCATAAAATAAATGTTTGCAAACGTTAGCGTTTTATTATAAAAATATTGTCAATACTTTTCCCATTAAACTACATCCAAATATTGCAAAATAAGTGTTGCGATATTATTTTAACGATATGAAAGATAACGACAAATGTCAGATTAAAATACACACTTGACATGTAGCAAATGGCTTAAGCAAGCCGTGTATCGAATACACTTTCCTAATTTCGGGGATGGAAATAATAAAAAATCTAACTACAAAAATTATTAATTAAAGGTGTAAGTGACAGAAGTAAGTGTTTCAAGTCAAGCAAAAAATCTTCCTTTTACATTTACGTGTAAAATCAAAAGCAAAGATTTTTCCTCTTGTAAACCCAATCCGAAGACATCCAGTATAGTGTGCTATATACATATAGGATAATAATCTTCTGTTTAAGTGGATGGATGCTTATCTTATAATTTTATTGATTACTAAATTAATGAGTTGATTATGAAGTGAAAAAACTAACCACAATTCCTGATATAATATTAGGGCAATAAACGTGTAGTGTAGACGATAATAATAATAACATTAATAACGCCTGATGCAAAAGTAGCTGGACATTTAAAAAGTTAACGTAGTAGGCTGTAGAATTTTTTTTGACAAATGAGTCAAACGTCAATGTCTTGTATGAACGCTTCTCTTAACAGAAAATCGTTTATTTGTTAGTTGTAAGAATGAAAACTGCCGCTATTGAAAATTTGCGAGAACGTATTTATTCTGCCCTTCGAAGATGGACCCCGGCGAAAGTGGTGAGACACTTCACAAAAGAAAATTTCAGCCGGAGCACCATATATAGCATCATAAAACGTTTTTACGATGGCAAACCTACTACTAACTTAAAAAAAAAAGGCAGGACGAAAAAGCTAAGTAAGGGTAAAGTTACAAAAATTATGGAATTGATGCAAAACAAGATTGGAATATCGCAATGACAAATGGTGGCAAAGTTTAAAGTGTCTCAGTCTTGCATATCAAGAAATTTGAAAAAAGAAGGTTTAAAATATTATAAAAGACAAAAAGCACCAAACTATACGGATAAACAAATGGAAATTATTACGGTTCGATGTAGGAAGATGAGGACCAATCTAAAAGTTGCACAAAAAGTGTTGATCTTAGATGATGAGAAATATTGCTCAAGCAAATTAGTCCAGATTACATCCAAGCCATGATTCAAAAGGTTCCATCTAAACTGAGAAAAATTGAAGAAAGTGGACCTTTTGCCATTTTAACCTAATGATAATTGTAAATAAAAGTTTACAATTATCATTTTAGTTTTAAGATTAAACCATCGCATATTTTCCAATAGTTTTTGATTAAAGTATAAAAAATGTTAAAAGATGTCCAACTACTTTTGCATCACCCGTTATATAACAAGACTGCAGCCAACTGTTTGGAAAATAGGTGTGTCAAAAGTAATCTATTAATATAATATCAAAAAAGTTAATTTACCAGTAAAGCATCTATTTTTCCCCTTGTGTTTATTTACCAAATATATGTCAAACTTTCTGATTAGTATCTTTCTTTAGAAACGCTTCAAGATATTTTTTGTGAAATCTACTAATTTACTATAGTTTTTAATAACTGTGCAAAATACTGACTTGATTCTAAAAGAGCCAATTTGAAAAAAAAAGAAACACAGATCTGTTAAAACTATTTCTTTTTATTTTTATCATTATCTCCAGGTAAATGAGTAAGCAGCGGCGTTTCGTTGCTGCTACTTCTTCGACCTTTCTTGTCTTGTTTTCTTGCCTCTTCTTTTAGCTGCTGTTTAGTAAGTAAGTTAACAGCGCCGGTATTTATTTCACCGCTGCTTACGCGAACTGCAGGTTGGTTAATATCCTAACAACGTCCTTTTTACAATTATTACATTATTTTCTAAACTCTACTATATTATATCTTACAGAAGTTTGATCCTTGCTGCTGCCTGCCTTTTCCGGAACATAATTGAACCATGGATCATTCCTAATTCCTGAAATACGTGCACGTACCTTTAAAGGCGCCAATATTTTGGAGATTAGTGTACGGCATGCTGGAGACACTTTGGGTTCTCGAGGAAACGTAACTTTGTTGGATACTTGCTAGAAAAAATCGTCTTAAATTCTTGAAATTGGTTATGAAAATATTTTCATTTTTTCTATATTGCAATCGATGTCGCTTACAAGTTACCAGTTAACAAACCAAATTTTTGTATTTTACATAAATTTGATAATGAGAAATAAGTATTTCCATTTTCAAATTTCACATATGTATACGGAAAGATTTAAATTAATGGGCCACTATTGCCATTTCTATTATTAGTCTTACGAAATCAGTTAAATTGGCAAAGTAGTAGTGTTTTTGTTGCCGGTTAATATTCATTTAATAGAAACATGATTGAATAATGTTTTTTTTTTATATCTTTTTAAATGGAACGCTTTTATATATTTCAAAATTTTGAAAGGTAATTCGATTTCTGGATATAAAACTTTATAGACTATTCCTCTGAAATGAATGATAAGAAAGTTATAGTGGTTTTCTAGTTGAAAAGTCCCTAATTGCGGGGAATAATTAATTCAACTTTTGATCAGAACTTTTTCTCGTAAAACGAATAATAAAAGTTCCAGCGTCGACGTTCCTTACTTTGTACTCACGCTGTACAAGTAATTAAAAACCTTGATGTATCCTGTTTTGAGTTAATTAACGTTAGTCTGTTGAATTTATAAAAAAATATAAGTATTAGGAATTTTAAGAAAATTGTAAGAAAACACGTATATGTTTAATGATACGCAGAGGCATAGGTTCCCGTTATCTGATTGAGTTAAACAATTGAGAACATTACATATTCTACATTGAATCACTCAGAAACAATGGGCGGGAAGAAGAATGGGTACCGTAGAAAAAACATTTAACGAATTCATTATTTATAGTAAATAAGAACCAAGAATTTATAGGAAATGTGGAAATGATAAAAAAATTTAACAAAAAACGTTGGAAATCGAGATAAAGTGCTAAATAATCAAGAAGCAACCATGTAGGATGTTTTTTTGGACGTGTTGTCTTGTATTTCTAAAATATTTGGATGTAAATCAAAATATTACATACACAAAGAAAGTCGCAACCGCCAGAAATTAGTGTGTTAATTGATAATTTTTATCGTTTATGTTAATAAGTTTACCTTCAGCAACAAGCTATAGTTAGCATCATCGAATGGCAATCGTCCAAATACCATAGCATATAGAACTACTCCCATTGACCATATGTCGGAATATTGAGGTTGGTATGGAATGCCTTTCAAAATTTCTGGCGAGGCGTATGCGTAACTACCGCAAAACGTCTCGCTTAGTATACTGTGGCCGTTATTGTTTTTTAAATGTCCTCTCGCAAATCCAAAATCCGATACCTTTATATTGTATTCTCTATCCATTAATAAGTTTTCGCATTTAATATCCCTAAACATGTGAATTTTAATTATAACTATGTATATTAGGAAAATAACTATATAATACTGAAAAAAAACCAAATCAAATATTGAGGAAAATTGTTAAATATTTTAAGAAAACTGAACTTCATAATTAAAAATGTCGAAAGGGTGATGAGGAAAGCCTCTTAAAGCAATCTCACCTGTGTACAACACCTCGTTCGTGACAGTAATCTATAGCATCTACTAACTGTCTAAACCACTTCCGAGCTCTGGGTTCGTCGATATAAGAGTCTCTACGTATAACATCGAGAAGACTGCCATTCTCTGCATATTCCATAACTATGTATACTCTATAACGCATAAGCAACGATGATTGTTACATTATGTGAAATGAATAGTACCTATGCGTGGTTTCAATTGCTTGCAAAAATCGAATTAGATTTGGATGCTTCAATCCTTTTACAACTTCTATCTCCCTTGGTAAGAATTTTTTAAGATAATCTTCTGGTGCTGTGTATTTGCTCACGATTTTGATTGCTACATCTCCACCGTGTATCTCGCTGTGAGCCATCTTAAAAGCAATAAATGCAAATGCAAACTGTTAGAGATTACTTAAGTATTTAACGATCTACGGCGGTTTATACCCGAACTGTGGCATACGACCCAGCCCCGATGGTTTTTCCTAGGTAATAGCCATGATTTTCTAATACGGTCTTCCTATCCTTCTGTGTTTCAGTATTCTGCGTCGTTGGATGAATACCCGGGTTGTGATGAACGCTGTTTGTTGGTGAAGGCATTCTTCCGTTTTCTATTCATTTTATTACAAATGCATCATGTTGACAGAAATTTTGACAATTATATTTTGACAATAGTGACGGCAACCATTATTAGACCTTGGATACCTTGGATTGATTAAAGAGGTATGTTGTTTTCTTACTACCTTTGAAAACTGAAACACTTCACTATCATCCTTACCACATCGCTTTACTAACACATATTTAAGAAAACTTTTGTTGGGTAACCAAATGGATAGCGAAAAGGTTTGTTTAGTTTTTTTGGCAATGCTTTGTATGAAGCAAAATTTCTTCCAGATCAATAACACCTTTTATCAACAAACTGAAACAACAGCAATGGGTAACACTCTACCTTCTTTCAAGGCTAATCTTTTTATGGGTAAATTTAAATGGGTAAATAAACTGACTTTGAGAATACTTTGGCTTATTTTCCTCGGCTTTAGATTTGCACCTTTGACGCCACTAAATGTTCAATAACTGATTTTTTGAATCAACTTAACTAAAAATTTCTCTCTATTAATTTATCCACGATGAGAAACAGACAATAGGATTCCTTTCCTCGATATATTAATAATAAGAAATAGAAATAAGTTAGAAATAGATGGATATAGAAAAGTTAGTACTAATAATCTTACAAGATTCTAATCACCCACGAGACACCAATTTTCGGCAATTAAAATTTTCGTACATCGTTTGTATAATTTTCCTTTAGCTAAAGACCGGTACAAAAACTTCAACTTTAATGGATTCTTTGAAGATGTAGTCTGTAACACTACTAGGAAACATAAGAATAGAATAAAAATTAGTAATGTAAGCACAATAGAAATAAGTATTGGCAATAGTATGTTAAATTACCCTTTTCTCCAAGTTGCACGAAAGGCCCTTAAAAAACCTTTTCTAAAGTTGATCGCAAAATTGTTTATTCATCTACTAATTACCTCAAAAATATTTTTAGGCCATAGCAAGCCATAACAAATCAAGAATTTATAAAATATCACGTAAAGATGTAATCAAGAATATTTGGACAAACAAAATGATTAAACAGCAATGAACAATAAAATTAAATTGTTATCAAAGCATGGAATTTACAAACACATTTTAATGAATTTAGATTTGCGACCCTTACATTTCAACTTTTACTTTTTTGAATCAATCATGACCGCAGGCAGTCCATTGTAAATTTGAAAGTGTATAAGTATGTTAACTTTATCTTACTTTATTAGTTCAGTTTTTCTGCTGAAGATAACTTGGCTATCAAAACGTTCGGAAAAAATGACTATGTTGGTGAAGCATGCTTGTAAGGATAATAGTGAAGTGTTTCCATGCCGCAGTGTTCGAGTACCTCACTGTCCATTGAGAAAATAAATGTTTTGTTTCTGATTTTGCCTTGCAAGGTACACCAATCTGTTAAAGGCACATAAAATATTCCATTTTCCAATATCTTTTAAACCAAAGTTTAACGCAATATGATATACCATCACCATCCATAATTAATGATAGTAAAAAAGATGTTTATTGATAATGTGGCTACGATTTTTTACTTAGATGATATAAATATTGTTAATGCCTTTTTCTCTAAACATCTTTGTAATTGCGAAATATGTAAGGAAACATACCATTTTTTTATAATATTGATAAAAATGCATCACTTATCGCAACTACAATTTTATTGTGAAATCCTATTACATTGAATATCGTACTAAGCACATTTTAAACCTGGGCTTAAGAAGTAATTTTATTCAGTTTCCTCCCTTAAGACCGTCTCTCCGTCAAGTTTTCTTAAGTTAGGCAGTCTTTTTGCCGCCTCTACTTTCCAAACACCTTCTTCCATACTGTCATATAATGGATTGCCTAAACAAGTATTTAAGGGAGACGTAACAGTGCGAAAACTTTTTAACTACTACAGCATGTGTTAATTTAACATTTCTAGAATTCTCCCTACCTTCTTTAATTTTAATGTTGAGAAGTTGTCTTACCTACAAAGAGTAAATCTTCCAAATTAGGAAGTTCTTGTAACTTATTGAATTCGGCCCAATCTTTCACCAAATTATTGCTCATGTATAGAACTTTTAATTTTTTGAGCACTGTCACGCCTTTCAATTTTTCAATAAAATTGTAGGAAATCCATAATTCCTCTAACGTCTCACCAACTCCTTCCTAAAAATCATTATATTAAAATATACCTAGTCGTTTTATTTTGAAGAAACCACTAACTAATCCAGAAAAGTTTTTAATATAATTCCTAGAAAGAGATAGTATCTTCAAATTCTTCAAGGAGGAAATTCCAGCTATCTTTTCTATCATATTAGTGCTCAAACTCAACTTCCTGAAAATATTCCGAAACAATACAAGTTGCCTTCGCCTGATCCTGTTATAAGCACACACTGGCATTTGGTTAGAATGGATAGAGAATTATCCATTTTTTCAATAGGTGGAAATTGGAATTGCAATGCTACTTCAGTTGCTTCATTAATATTCTGTCCTGGATGTTTCTCTTCCCACTTTTTAATTGCTTCTTTAATTGTTGTTGCTTTTGACATTTCGCATAATTTTAACACGACCAGACACCGTTTTATCGATATAGCACCGTTTTGTTTCCAGGTAACGGTCTAATTAGATAGATTATTGCCTGTACCTTGCAGCTGTGTAGTATCCACCTATTACAACCAATTATAACTTAAGGAAGCTATAAAAAGCTTATTTACTTCAAACATTGCTAAAAAGTAATTATTCATTGTCCGCCTAGTGCCGTGGGTGGACGATAATTTCTCCCCTGAGAAATTCCAGATAAAAATTATTCATTTACAAGTCCAGTATATTTTATTCAAGTATACAGGCTGTCCAATTTTTCCCGTACACGATACCAAATTTTCTTTTGTAAATAGAACATTCTGTGTTTTTCAGACACAAGTTTCTCCCTTCAATACAGCGTCTCACGATTAACGCCTGGACTTATCATTTATACTTTCGAAAAGCAACCTCGTAGGCACATCTAGACCGTTTAGATCTATATCCTAAAAATATTTCGCAATATACTGGATATTTAGAAAATGCGTGGCATATCAAAGTTATGTTTTTTTTTTTAATTGAGCAGCCTGAATATTGATCCATATTTAAATTTTACGTGAAAAAATATTTCAAGATTCCTTACATCTGTTTGTTTCTGTTTTTCAGATATTTAATTATTTTTGAAAATGTAACAAAGTTGAAAATCTCTGGAATGAATTGGTGTTGTAAAATCTCCACCGTAATAAAAAAGTTTCCGAAATACGGTACAGAAAAGGCAGGTTGAAATCTGATATTGAGTACAAAGTTTTTCTTGTACACAAATATATTTTCCGCCTTCAACTTAGTAGCCTATCGTTTTTTGCTTAATAAGGTTAGAAAAAATATGCATAAGGCAATAATTTATAATGAAAATAAAATACAAACAAATAGAAACTACACCGCTCTTTTATACTGTAGTGCTTTTTATACGTATTGCACGTTTTTATATCTTAATATTTTGGTTATAGGTTGGCTTCACTTGTAAATTTAAACAAATGCTTCTATTACTCTAACCCATAGCTCTAATTTCTTTGGCAGTGCATCCTCCAATCCTATCTGAAAATTTAAGCCTGGCTCAAGACTTGAGTTACACTCAATAATACTTTATTATAATTTTCAAACTTGAAAAGCCTAATGCCTTGTTTACACGTGGCAACTACTCGGCCGAGTACTCTACTTGCCTCGTGTAAATATCCGTTTTAGTAAAAAATAAGTAAATAAAGTAGATTAGATTGAAAGCCATTCTATTTACTATTAAACCGAGTAGCTTCCCCCATTCTGGAATCTACTTGTTTCACCACTCTACTCGTCCCGTGTGAACAACTGTTTCTAGGCGAGTGCATTTGTAAACAGTCCGTTAATACAGGTTTAGTTGCAATTCTCTTACAGCTGGTATTGAATTTCTTATAAAGCTTCTTTAACGCGGAATTGAAAAACACGTATTCTGGTTGATCTATCGCCAATTCCTTTAGATGTCCAACTGAGGCTCCACGAGCGTCTTTTCGCAATAACCATTTTCTGACCCATATGCGTTTCATTTTCTTATTCCCATTTTCGATTTGGTTTAGTATTTCGGATATTACAATATTAGAATTGTAGAAAACGGCATAAAGAGGGGAGTTGGAAGACGGAAAAAGGAGAAGGGAGTCGAGCGCGGGAAGTGAAGTGTGTTGAAAAAGGCCATTGATTAGCGTAGTTAAATTATTGTTAAATATTTCGAAATTATTAAAGTATTTTCTATTAAAATCAGTGTCGTACTTATTTGTGCCGAATGTGTAGCTAATAGAATATTCTTTAAAAATCCTTTTCATTAAAGTTCGGCGGCGATCCATACTGATAAACATTGCATTCACTTGTGCACTTGCTACTAGGTGCAAACGCATACTCGGCGAACCCCGAGTACTTGCTCCCATACTCATCCGAGTACTCGCCCCGTGTAACTCTCTTAAAGTTTTGAGAAGCGTAAGTAGGAATATTTCAATCTTTTGTATGCTTTTCT
The DNA here is from genome assembly GCA_029619315.2 of Dynastes maya. Classification (NCBI taxonomy): domain Eukaryota; kingdom Metazoa; phylum Arthropoda; class Insecta; order Coleoptera; family Scarabaeidae; genus Dynastes; species Dynastes maya. Next base: position 34,839,528 of record JAROYE020000003.1, read on the forward strand.
GTTTAGGAGAAAGTGTTCTCTGATGCTTTTCCGCGGCCAGAAACTTTTATTTATAGTCCATTCACTGTAAGTTCCGTCTTTTTAAAGGGCACTTCCCCTCCACAGTGATGCCAAATCCGCCAAACTGACGTTAGCCAATATAGGTTAGAAATCACAAGATTTTTAAATCACCGAATAAAACCAATAAAAATATGGGAGTAATTAGTCATTCTGTTAAATTTAGGCAAATTTCTGGATATTTCTATAGTTATTCCTGTTATCAATGCAAGATTTCAAAAATTCATAAATTACGATTGCGAAATTATAAACGGATTTACATTGCTAGAGGATAAGTAATGGTTTTAACCTGCAAAATTTCAGATACAAGACGTTATATTAACTTGACCAATACACCTTGAAGTATTACTCTATCAGAATAACAAAAAAAGGGAATGCATCAAATACAGAAAGAAATAAATGCGAAACAACTAGACTGTTTATTAAATTTGTTGAATACATTATGCAAGACATATAAAATTCATTCAAGTCATTTATTGCTGTAGTGAGAAATATACAAGAGAAACAAGTGGTTATCTGGATTTTAAATACATAGGTGCGAAATGAGTACAAATGTAATTAATATGTGAAAAACTCAATATTCATTCTCAGGTTCCGAACTTGAGATAATTTCTTCATCTGAAGATTCCCCTTCAAGGTTTATTATCAAAGGTAACACCTCTTCTTGGTCAAAACCAATTTCTCTCTCCCACCATTCAATGACAGTGTTTTCTGTATGGTTAACAGTATTGGACCACATTTCCGTTGTAATGTGGTCAATTGACTCTTGCCACATACTCAACACTTTTTCCATCCCAGATCCATCTCTTCCGATATGATTGTTATAGTAAACCTTACTTATACCCCAAATGTTCTCAATAGCATTGAATATGCAATGGTACGGTGGCAATCGCAAAACTCTATGTCCGTACTGGTGTGCCAGTTCATCCACAGCATAAATTTTGTTTGGTTTATGTCTAAAATAGATATATATATATGTATTGTATATATTAAAAAATAGTAAAACAACACTTACAATTGAACTAAATGTAATAGTTGCAATTTTAACATATCAGCAGCATATACAATGTTGTTTTGTGTCAGCCAAGTTTGAATGTCCTGTTTTTTCCAAGCTGCTGTTGGAGAAACATTGACGCATGTTCTGTGATATGGGGCATTGTCCATAATAATCATAGACGGTTTTTCCAAGTTTCTTAATAAATAATTTTCAAACCAGTCCAAAAATGTCTCTGCATTCATTTCTCCGTGGTAATCTGCATTTTTTGTTTTTGATGGGAAAATCAATGATGCACCAGGAATAAAACCACTGCGATTACCTGCATGTACTATGATATATCTAAAAATAATATTCATGTGGACCTCATGGGGCTATAATATCAGTTCACTAACCTTTTCCCATCAATTTTTGTTCTTTTAACACTTTGCACGCTGGTATCTTGCCAGGATCGACCAACTGTGCCATTCTCAATACCCATGTTTCATCAAGGAATACCGGGTCCCAGAAATAACTATTTTTAATATTTTGAACGTAGTTTCGAAGGAAATCAATTCTTAAAAGAGCAATATCCGAACGTTCCATCATGGCTCTGCGAGGATCGTCTTTTTTCCAAGAAAACCCAATATTCTTTAAAATTTTCATTAACGAAGTTCTCCCCCCAGAGAAAATTTCATCATCCTTCAATTTTTGTAAAAGTAAAGTTAATGTTACTTGTTGTTCTGAAAAGATACAAATTTAGCACTTCAAACCGCATTAGAATATGTAATAGTATTACTTTGTCTATACATAGTATAGAGTGCATTTCGGATTGCCACAACAGTGAAATCATCAACAGCTGTCACTGTTTTTACGCGGTGTCTGGTTTTCTTGGGGCTACTGAGGGGGCGGCATTCTTTTACTTCTGTCGAGATACCACAAACGGTAGATTTATTAATTGACAGGGCATCTGCAACTCTCTAAAAATTAAGTTGTAGTATATGTATAATACTTTTTATAATTTTTACCTGACGAACAGAGACTAATGGAATAAGGGGTCCACCATTATCACGTTCTCTTTCAAAATAATTTATAAGTGACGCGACCAGCGCTTTTGACTGCGAATTTAAACCTCTCGGCATAATGCACAATTTGTTCTGAAAAGAACAGTTATTAAAACGTATATAACACGATATATAATAACAAAATGCAACCAAAATGGAATAAAAAAACGTCAACGCACGAGAAACAGTAAACAACTGATGTTTTGGTTATCTTGCAACGAAGCATTGTGGAGGGGTGAAAGTTATTTTATATACAATTTTCTTTTTCTATATTACAGCTTCAATAATTGAAATATTAGTTTCAATTTAATTCAATTACTATATTCTTATAGTTCCAAAGGTGTTAAATTATTTCTAACACAAAAAGCAATTGTATTCTTTAAATTATGTTTTTGGTAATTTTGTTTTTCTTGATTGGCATCATCAGCCCTCAATTTGGGGGAAGACGGAACTTAGAGTGAATCGACTTTAGCATTTATTATTGTCTTGTTAATGCATTATAGATTAGTAAGTATAACTTCGTTTGTTAGTACTGCCGGAACTCCTATTATTATGCATAATTTTCATAAAAGTCGGTAATACTGGCAAAAAATAAGTGGTATTTGTTTCTAAGCTAGAGCTCCGTCTTCATTCTAGCGAACTAAAGTACAATCATGTCGCAATCTCACAATCGCATTTGTCGCATACCTCCTATTCTGTGCACTTGTCAAACAAAAAAATCGTTTTAATAAACACGTAGATGCAATACGAATGATTTAGGGTTTTTTTCCAAAGCGCCTTTTGGATGTTTTACGACCTTTGTGAACAGTAGCGTCAAGTTAGAGTTCGAGATTTTAAGGTTGTCAACACTGTTTTCAAGCATTGGCAAGGTCGTTGTCGAAATACAGACCGTTTCATCGAGCATTTTTAATCGCTATGTGACCGGCAGACACGGGTTTCAAGCGTATAGTTTAAGAAAGTAATACAAGATTGCCGTCGAGGCTATTGATTGACGATTCACTTTGCGGCTGTGCCAGGAGTTGAGGTTATATCACATTTTCCAGTTCCACATGTTTATTCTAAAGTGAACAATGTTAAAATATATTTCATTTCGTAACTTATAGGCTTTCACAGGTAAGCAACGTTCTCATAATTAGTTTCTTGTTATTTATTTATACATTTTAATGATATTCAATGTGATTTGCGTGTGTTTACAATAAAACGCCATCTGTCAAGTTAATACACACCTTATTTATAGGAACATACGATAAAGAAAACAAATTGTAATTGTTAAAATTGTAGAAAATTGTTTTTTGTTAGTTTAATGTTGGAATATTTTTGAAAATCTTTATGATGACTAATAGGAAGTTCTAATTTTGTTGAAATGAATATCGGTAAGCTGCAATATTCATTATCAGTAGAAATAATGCAATGTATTCTTCTCTAAAATAGACAATCACTTTATAAAAAGAATAAACATCTATACTTTTAGTATTTTTGAACAGCAGCAAAGACAATACTGTAATTTTGGAGCATCTTTAACACCGATTTTTTAAATTAACAGTGTTAAGTAATAACTATTCAAAAATGTTTGTCTTATTTAATAAAATTAAATTTAATATAATATTTACAATTTAAAACACGCATTTTTGCAGCATTAGTAAACCCTAAATTTTATGTATCTAAATTTTATATTTCTATGTTAATTTTGTTAAAAATATTTTTCATATTTGCTGTATTTTTTATCTCGCAATTAAAATGATTATGACTCATCGGAAGCTTTGTCGGTTCTAATTACAAAAACACTTGATTTCCACTTAATTTTTATTATGATTATGCCAAATTCATCAGCAAATGTGAAAAATATAAATTCAGTTTAGCACCGATTTTTCGTTGCACCAAAGTTATTAAGATTAATGCTAAATGTCTTAGGCTTTAGATAATAATTTGACTTCAACAGTAAAATATCTGTATAAACTCATTTTCATGCAAAGCATGTTCCTTCTTTGACCATTTTTCCATTGAAGAAAGGCTAGATCTCGAATCAACTAATTATAAATGCAAATATTAAGCGACAACAAAAATCAGGGACTTGTACAGCATAAGACAGGAAATACTTACTGTGCTTTCTTACATTCTTAATTAGTTGAATAAGAAAATACAATACATGTTTGTTAATACACTGGTATTTGTCTTTGAGAAATTCTGGTAGTTTGAACATTTTAACGGATAGGCTTATTTTTTTTTTTGCTTCTAATTTATCCTATTATTATTATGGTAAGGCCGTGGCAGCATATTGGAACGGAAGTTTAATCCGTTAAAACGGGAATGCACAGGTATGAATGCGGATTCTCGCTCCTAAGTAGAATGTCGATGCCACAGAATGGCGTTAACGCAAAAAGTTCAACTGTAATGAAACAAATACAGTGAAAGTTTTCGTAACGGGCAACTCTAACAAGCGACCATCTCCTTTAAACGGCCAAATTTCTTGGAACTGAATTTATTCCCATATTCTTACACATAAAGCGCATTCCCATAAGCGAGCGCTCCTATGGACGAGGGCGGGCAGCGTTTTTTTGTTCTCAGGCTGACTAAAATCTCCTATAAACGACCACGACATTCCAATAGCCGTTCGAATTATATTTCAAATCTAGGTGATTTACCTTGGTTTATCTACATATGGGCATTTACTTTAGATTATTTACCGGTATATTTTGTGGTTCCCCTTTTTATTTGATGCTACATCGGGATCAATTATTCTTTATGCGGCAGTTTTGTTTAAGAATCGGACGCGTGTATAAAATCTTATGTACAACAATGGTCCCGAAAAAAAGAATGTTAACTCTGAATGAGAAGATGGAGGTAGTGAACGTAATTGATAAAGAAAAACTGTCAACTCGGGCTCTGGCATTGAAGTTCAATATAGGAAAAACGCAAACTGCTACAATTGCAAAAAATAAAGAAGAAATCTGACGCCTGTGGCAGTCTGGTGTAAATGTGCACCAAAAAAAGAGCTTTTTGAAAACTGAAGGCTTAAACATAGATAAGGCATGTTTTGAATGGTTTGTAAGGGCTAGAAATCAAAGTATACCAATATCAGGAGAGCTAGTGAAAGCCAAGGTGGTAGAAATTGTAAAAAAGTACGGCTACAAAAATGTTGGTGCGTCTGATGGTTGGCTTCAAAAATGGCGTAGAAGATACGGCATTAGTTTCAAATGCATATCAGGTGAAGCGGCTGATGTAAAACAAGATACGGTTGATGAATTTTTGGAGAAACTTCCGCTTTTGTTGCTTGTATACCAACCTGAAGATATCTACAATGCTGATGAGAGCGGACTTTTTTTTCGAGCGCTTCCCAGTAAAACGCTTGCCTTAAAATCCGGCAAATTTTCAGTAGGAAAGCTGGCAAAAGAAAGACTAAGTATTTTATTTTGTGCAAGCATGGCAGGACAGAAAGGAAAATTGTTAGTGATTGGAAAAACGGCTCGTCCGAGAGCATTGAAAGACATAAACATCAAGGATTTACCTATCATATGGAAGTCAAATAAAAAAGCGTAGATAAATCGCGAACGGATGAGCGAATGGTTGGTAGAGCTGGATCGAAAAATGGGGATTGAGAAGAGAAAAATTTTGCTGTTTTTAGACAATGCAGGGTCGCATCCTCGAGAATTGGACCTAAAAAATGTGAAAATAATTTGGTTGCCTTGGGAGGCAACCAAATTATAACAAACGCAGGTTGTATTGGGATACAACCTTTGGACCAGGGTATAATTTAAAATTTCAAGTTTTATTACCGAAATCAGATTTTGAAGCACATTTTATCTAACATGGATAGCGTCTAATCAACATCTGAACTTTCCAATAAAATTAATGTTTTAGAGGCACTGTATTTCATAAAAACAGCGTGGCAAAACGTGAATTCTACAATAATACAAAACTGTTTCAGAAAAGCTGGGTTCAGAAAAGCGAAAACGGAGTTCCCAGATTTTGACCCCGAAGACGATATACCGTTGTCTACACTTGCCACAATGTTTAGAGCTGTTAAAGAGTTGGATATAACAAATGATCAAAATCTAGATGAACTCATAAGCATCGATTAAAACACACCAACTGAAGATAATTTTGATTTTGAGAATCAAGTTGTTGAATCTAAAGACAATGAGGGGAAAAATTAAACAGGGGCCGAAATAGGGGACATACAAGAAGAAGATAATCCAATAAAGAGCTACTATCAGGCCCTGAAGTGCATTAAAGACTTAAAACAATTTTCAAAAGACGACTATGTGGCTTTTGAACACATTAAGAATTTGGGATGTCATTTTCAGAATTGCTTTTTGGAGGAACAAAGAAAAAAGCTTGAACAATCAAGTATTTTAAGGTTTTTTTCAAGCTGCTCCTAAATAAATTTATATTTCTATTTAATGTTTTTGTTTCTATGTTTTATGCTTGCCTATATACAGTATGTATATTTTTAAGATGGTTGAATGATAGGTATGTAGTATCTACGTATATATTGTGGATCAAAAGAGCAATAAAGAAGTTGAAAAAATAGCTATGTAGTATGTACATATAAATACATTTATCAATAGAAAATAAATACAAACTCAACTTTTGCTTTTGAATGCAGTTTTCTCTTAAGCGGGCGCCTCCCATAAGCGAGCAAATTTGCTGGAACCGTGACTGCCCGCTTATGGAAGCTTTCACTGTATGTCAGTTCTAGTTCGCACTTCGTAACGCAGCTCACCGTTTAAATCAGTAAAAATGCGTAAATAACTGCAATAATGCGTGTTTATGTGGCGTATGTCAAGTGAAAATCTAAAAATTAATTTTGGTTAAACTTATTAAATATTTATATGGCCGTAAAGAGAAACAGTTTAATTTACAGAAATGGGTGAGATCATGGATGAATTTCAATTAATAAATTTAATTTACCTGAAATAATTATGGGCCACAAATAGTATCCGATTTAGGGACAAGAACCTTAAGTAATGTACTTAAGATACTTTAAACCTCGTTCATGAGCCAATGTAGCTAATAGCAATTCTTTTATTTTGGTTCTTCAATTAGTGGCCTGCATTTTTGTTAATACTTCTACGTATATACCTTGAAGTTTATATTATTTTATTTGATTAGTTATAAATTGTATTATTTTGTTTTGTTTTAGTTTTAATAATTATAATTTTATTTACCTTATCAGCTTCTTTTTGTTTATTTATTAGTGCTATATCTTTTCATTCAATCCTCTTTACATCTTCTCTTTTTATTTGTTTTTTGTCGTTTTATTACATGTTTTAAACGACAAAAAAACAAATAAAAAGAAAAGATTTAAAGAGGCTATCCTAGCCAGTATCCATTCCCTGTGGATTCAACGAGTACAGCCGTACTTCTCTACGTATACCGTAATGATCATGTATCTACGTAAATGTTGGAAAGGAAGAATGCAAGCGCGGTTGAAAAGGAAGAATGTAAGCGCGGTGTGGGTCTATCATGTTCCCACCTTCCCACCCAAGGGCGTGGCCAGGTAAGGGCAGGGGCGGGCATTTGCCCCCCCCCCCCCCCCCCCCCCCCCCCGATTTTTAAACGAAAACTTCAAGCAACAGAACTAAACGAGTACGAAATGAAGAAATCCATTATAATTCACTGAAAAATATAGACCATAATAAAGACAAACGCCCAAAACTAAACAGGAACACCGCATGAACTTGGCGAATGACATTTTCAACCACGGTTACTATGGTTACAAACATTATAAACATATTACAAACTCTGAAACCCTAGTTACAAACCAATTATGAAAGAGATAAATAAACGATAGTTTGCGATATATCTATGAGAGGAGCCAAAATTGTTTTTTAGTCCGAAAAAATTGGGATTCGCACATCCGGATCCAAAGCTATCTGATTCTCGAATCCGGATCCACTATCCGATTCTTGGATCTGGATCCGCTACCCGATTCTCGGATCCGGTTCCGCTATCCAGAATTTGTGTTATATGGAGAAAAAGTGCAATAGTTTTTAAAATTCGTGCATTCAGAATAATACTGGGTTTTCATGCGCACAATTCAAAGCTACTTTGCATTACATAGATGTTCAATAAATCTGGTAACTTTTACAGCTATATTGTTTGATAATTACTCGACCGATTGCAGGTATTTGCTCGGAAAAGTTGTCAGAGAATGGGCTGAATCCACGTTATCAGATAATGGGCTGAATCCACGTTATCAGATAATGGATTCGATCGCATAAAGAATCCGTATTCAACATTTTGGGCAGCGGATCCGAATCTGATGTATCGGATAATGGATCTGGATCCGAGGTTTCGGATAACGGATCTGGATCCGAGGTCTCGGATAATGAATCCGGATAACTCCAAAATCCGGATATCCGGATAGTAAATTATCCGAATCCAAAATTATCCGGATCCGGATAACAGCTCTAGTAGACACTAGATGTTTTCCGTCTAGTACGTTTTCTTGAGTAATACTTTCAGGTGGGGTTATAGGAACAGTTTTGTTTCTGTTGAATAGCCATATAGCACACTCGTCATAATATATCGCATCGTTATGCCCGAACTTCATTATAATTCAGTGCTTAGTGCGCTAGCCTCGAGGTACCGGGTTCGAATCCCGGGCTCACAACTCTCAGAGTAAGTTTTTCCGTAGTTTTCCTTACTCCAAATTTGGCGAATGCTGAGGGTGAACATCTTAAGACGCTCTACGGGCGCAGGCGTAATAATATCTCATGGCTGGCCGATGCCCCCTGTAATTGCCGTTGGGCGATGTGAAGGCATGAATTGTTATTACATCCGAATTTGGTTCTCGCTTGTTTGATGAAAAGGGCATGTTATGTGTGTAAAATATGTGCGTTTTTATAAGTTTAATTGTGTTGATTGAATAAATCGGTACAATCAGATTTTTAAAATTATCGGGATTTGGAAAGTTACCGTTACTTTCGTTCTGGAATGATGGAATTCAAACAGAAATAAGTCGAATTTTTTCACTCGCTGTTCATACAGTTAAATTGTTACAACCGAATTATCGTTATATCCGGTCTTGTATCCGAGTAAATGCAGCAGTAGGCTTGTTCGCAAAGTAGTCACAGATTACAGATTAGTCAGATGTAATTTGATTGTTAGAAAGAAATCCGCAAATAAAATCCAACCGATATCACGTTATTTGATTTTCTCTGACTGCTCTGATTAGTTTGAGATTTACTCTGCGAGCAAAGGAATTTAATTAAAGCTATTGTTTGGAATCGTTATACCCGGTGTATTATTGTATCTGGCATCGTTACAGGCGAATTGTCCTGTATTTAACAGTAGATTCATACATTTATTTGGAACTAGGTAGCTTTAAGTAAATTAAAAATGTTAGTTTTAAATAGAAAATAACTTTCTTTTTTTTTCTCTTACAGATCCCATGCGGGTGCTAGGCGCTCAGCATGGGGGGTGAATTTACCTAACTTATGTTGATATTTCTGCTGTTGATCTTGGCCACTGCGGCCAGGGACTTGTGTCCTACCCGTTGCCGATGTAACAACGAGGAGCTACAGGCGTTCTGTGCAAACGCTGCCCTGGAGGTAGTCCCTATACAACTAAATCCGGAAATTAGAAGCATCGACCTCTCTGACAACAAAATCTCTACCGTTCATCTCACTCTCAATTTTTATCACAATTTAATATTTTTGGATCTAGCAAGAAACAAAATACAAACATTGGGTTCTTCCAACTTCGAATCTCAGCATAATCTCAAATACCTAAATTTAAGCAATAATGACATAGAAACTCTTTCCAAAGATTCCTTTAAAGGTTTGAGGGCATTAGTTGATCTCGATTTGAGTTTTAATAAAATCGATGAAATTACGAAAAATGCGTTTCGGGAGATGCATTCGTTACAAATTTTACGTCTTACAGGAAACCAAATTATCAGCCTTGAAGATGATCTCCTAGAACCCGCAAAATCACTTCAGGAGTTGTATTTGAACTCCAATCAGCTGCTTAACGTACCAAAATTGGCTATAAGGCATTGTGTTAAGCTGAAAGTGGTGTCTTTTTCTCAAAATTTATTGATATCGATCGATGAAGATTACTTATTGGCGCTTCCAGAGTTACAAACCTTAGAATTAAGCAGTAATGTTTTAAATAACTTACATCCGGCGGCATTATCGGGCCTATCGTCGTTAGAAAATCTTGATTTAAGCGATAATAATTTCACCGCAGTGCCCACCGCCTCTCTTACAAAGCTATCCAAATTGAAATATTTACGGTTAAGCGGTAATTTTTTTACAACCGTCCCCCCAGTTGCTTTTCGGGGCCTTTTCCAATTAAAATACTTGAAGTTAGATCGTCTCGAACTATTGACCAAAATAGACTCTAGAGCACTAGTCGACAATATAAATCTAGAGGAAATATGGCTGGATGACAATATTGCGTTAGAAACTTTACCAACTAGATTGTTTCATGGTAATCCTAAAATAACCCATATCTCCGTTAGAAATTGTAAGTTAACGACTTTGGAGGTTTCCCATTACCCTTTGGATCAATTGAAATGGTTAAAATTGGGTGGGAATCCCCTTACGTGCAATTGCTCTATATTGTGGTTGTGGCGATTAGTACAAATACAGAAAAAACGGCATCTGTCAAATTACAGCGCAACTAACGAATTAATGATAGATGCAGATGATATCATTTGCGATGGTCCGGAACCTTTAACAGGTTCTCTCTTAGCAGATACCACAGAATCTCAGGTAGGCTGTTCTATCGGTCGCTTGGCAGCTGTCTGCGCCATTGGTTCGACTTTATTTTTGTTAACGATTGTGGTTGTGTTTCTTTATTGTGGACCGCTGAAGAAGCGCGCTCGAAAAAAAAATTCTCAGCAATCGGGCCACCACCATCGATCGCGTTCGCAGAATGTCGACGAAGAGATTCATCATTATGAAGATCCAATGGCTAGTAAGTACGTAATTAGCCCACCACTTATTGGCGAATATAAAACTTTACCACACTGGGAGCCTTACATGAAGGAAAATTCGGACTTTTGCGCTCATCAGTACAATGATCCATCGCATAACGCAAGACCACATATTGTATACGTTTAATCTAATACATGACGATTGAAATCTCTTGTACGTACAGTAATACAGTCGGTGATTTTCCTTTTAGTGCAATATGATACACCAAATTAAAAACCTGAAATTAATAACACAATATTGTAATATAAATAATATACTTACATACATAATATTATATATACTGCAAATGTTTCAGAGATGCGTAGTCACTTTTATTTCAATTATATTTGCCGAGTATAGAGTAAACATATGTATGATACTTGTTTGAAACAACATAAGTGAACATTTTGCGTTTGCCTTCTTATTTCAATTATCGCAAATACCACCAGCAAATAATACCGATTGTAATTTTTTTATACAGTTCAGTATAAAACTATTACAAGAAGGTAAATCTTAGTTTATGTAAGTGCATGTTTGAATATGAGCAAGGGGTTGAATATGTAATGATTCGGTTTATAATTTTCTAACGCGCAATTCGCAAAACCTGGCTAAGTTTTGGTGCTAGAGAGCTGCTAATGATGGTCCCAGTATCTTTTTCTAGGAACCTATACTGTTATTGTTTATTGAAAACGCTAATTCGATATAGATAAATATTTCTATTGAACATCTGAAATGAGCCAGTTTGAAGCAATCACTACAAACTGAATAACTATCCGATCAGGTTTCTAAATTACACATTCTTTGTTTTCATTTTTTCCTGGTCTTCTCCATTAGCTTTATTTTTATTTTCGAAATTTTCTTTATCGCTTTCTTCCATGTTCAGTTCTTCAGTTGATGTGATTTTGGTTGGGAACAGAATAACATAATGGGAAAGCAACTCTGGTCATGGACGTGGGACCCGTATTTTGGCGCCTCTCGTAGGCATACCGGATACTATCAGCAGGATACTCAGTTTTTTTTGTTTCAAATTTTCTTCAATTTTTGTTAAATTCGGTATTTAATACAAATATTAGAGCACAAAATACAAGCTTTTATTTGAATATACATTTATTAGCATGTATGGGTGTAATGCGTTTTTTCGCGTTGTCCACGTTAAAGCAAAAATATTGCATTGCGAATTTTTGTAGAAGGCTAAAAAAACTTGCTGACCCATTAAATTGGAGTCTATGATGACAGTACTACAAATAAACATATTTTTAAATAACATAATTTACAAATACTATAAATAATAAACGGACCTATTGCTGTAGTTGTAATACTTGTAATTGTTAAATTTGTCCGTACAAGCAGCTTTTAAAAGACTGATTTTTAAATGAAAACTTCAAACAAGAACTAAACGAGTACGAAATGACCAAATCTATTATAACTCAATGAAAACTACAGACAAACGTACAAAACTGAACAGGAACGCGGAATGACGTTTTCAACCGCAGTTACTGTGGTTGCAAACATGTTACAAACTTCGAGACCACAGTTACAAACCAATCATGAAAGAGATAGAAGTAGGTTAGTTACGGTATATCTACAAGACCGCCAAAATTAGTTTTCTCGTTGGATTCCAAGAACCACCACCCCCAGAACTAGGAATGCGGTGTGAGAGTTTATTTATTACACACTTGATAGAGTGCAGTCGATATTCTATGTACTAGCTAGTTAAAGTATCAAATAACAAATTATTCTATAATTTAACTATCATAAATCAGTATTTTATGAAATAACTATTTGGAATATTGGACTTCACGCTTTAACGGTATCACGTATAGTATTTTACCGTAGATATATTTTTAGAAAATATTTTTGTTCTCAGATTGCCTATCACTAAATGCATAAATTGAGAGCATCTATTAAGGTCTTTCTTATCTTCAAAAATTTTATTTTCCATGTTCTTTTGACTTTTTTGGCAGGTATAAAATAGTCATAAACTTCAACTCAACCGCAGCTCGTTTAATCGGGTAAGGTAAGTTTTTGATAGACAATATGTGTTTTTTAAAGTTTTTTTTGTGTTTTTACTTCTATGATGGTTTCGGCACGAACCATGAAAACTGCTGGGTCAATTTTAATATTATGTAAATCTGGCAACAATTATCACCTTTTTTTTTTTAATTTATTTGGCATCTCGGGATCATAGCCCATATGCCTCGATGTTGTGACTACTATGTAGAGATCGACTTTGAAAAACTTGGGGGATCAACAGGGATACACATTTCACATCCCGGGGCCTATCGGGATGACTAACAACTTAAACATCACAAGAAAACGGCCAACGGACTAGGTTTACCCACACAGGTAGTGGAGGGATGGGGAGTCTTATAAAGCCGATCTCAAACGTTTACTCTCATTCTACTAAGTACAGTAACTATAAGGTCGAATATAGTTTTTGAATTAACATACATTAAGGTAACTAAACTTGTTGGTAAATGAACTCCATTGGAAACTAACTGGTATACGAACTCGTCTAGGGCAATTATCACCTTATTTGCTATTGTTGCGCAACAAATTGTACAATAATTTAAATCATATAATATCATATCTATATCTTCGTACGTTTTATACTATCTATCTTTACTTAGCGCACAGTTCAAATATTTCAGGTTGTACAAGGGCAGTGTTTATTTTGTTCCGCTTCGTGGTAATTGTTGACAAATTCACGGAATATGAAAATTAGGTACTTGATGTTCATCTTACGTGGTCCATTCCGAGTCCATTGTAAAATCAACAAACTTAAACACATTTTCTATAAAAAACTGACAAATTTAAACAAACCTACTACAATCAATTAATTACAATAAAGTTTGATAAAGTAAAGCAGAAACAAGAGTTAATAAAACATGTTCAAATGACATAAAATAATAACGAACACAAAGAATGAAAGTATGACAAATACAGGTTACAATAACAATAAATAACAAGAATGATTTGCGCTTTACGAATTGAGATTTGACTGTTTGGCAATTGTTATGATTACCTTGCTTAGCAACGAGCTCTTTAGATCAGTCTAGCGTCACAAGAAACAATTTAGCCCTCTTTCCTAGCCAATTTTGCGTAACAACAAAAACAGATTACCAAAACCTTTATTGCTGCATATCGTCATATTTTAAGTTAAAGTATAACGTATGTGGTATCGTTGGATTCGCCTTTCGATTGATTACCTTTCCAAAAACGTAAAATATACAGATGTTCTATTTAAAATAAAAAAGTTGACGTCGCTTCCGGTGCCGGAAATACAGTTGGGTGGGGGGGAGCACTTTAGGACCGCACTGTATAGAATTTTTCTGTGATGCAACTTAGCAATGTAAACGATTTAGGTGGAAGGTGAAAGGTTCTTATTCTTTTACATTTTTTGTTGTTAATTAAGAAAAATACAAATAAATTAAGAAAATATTTATTCCAGTTTTTGAAAAAGTAAAATAAGTAGCTATTTCGCTTTTGAAACTTGCAATATGCATCTCTGAAACAGTTTTATATGAATATATACATACATACCTACACAATTTTATTATACACATTCATATTATATAAAGTATATAATATAACTATATGATATAACAGTTGAGGAGGGTAAGTCTATGTTTTTTATTATAAAGACTGAATTATTTTAATATGTATTTTTTTATAATGATATGAAAAGGTACTATTTTCGAAATTGTGTCAAATCCGCTACCGTGTAAGTTAGTTATAATTTATAAGTAAGTATATTGATATGTGAAAGCAATAATGTTATGGAAAATTTTAATCTTTAATGCTTCCTCGTGACTTCTCTCATTAATTACGTGTACTAAATTGTAATTTGAAAATCGTATCGCAAACCGTCTTTTGTCTTATCGCCTAGCAGTAACCCGCTTTATAGCAGCTGATATTGCTTTGTGTTGTGAATGTATGGAATAATATACTTCAAGGAGACAAAGTAAGGAGGGTGGTGTACTTTGTCTATAATTCAATATGACAATATATGATGTTGAATTCTTTATGCATATAAATTGTTTAAAAGCATGCGGGTTATTGCTGTGGTGATTTAATACACTCAAGCTTTTTTATGACAAAATGGAAAAATGTAAAAAATTATTAGAAACATGCCAATGTACATACAGTTACGTACAACAATTTTTAATATGTATATAATGTAATATACAGCCACGCAGTTTGTTATATAACAGTTATGTGGAATACAAACAAATAAATGATTATTATCTACTCATTAGCAAGGTTGTAAAAGCCTTGGACTATTAGGTTCTAAACGATAATTGTTACTGTTAGCTTCTACTATATCTCCAGAAATTTTAATGTTTAATTATTTCAACAAATCAGAAAACGGTTTCAAATTCATATTTCGGCAGCAGTAGTTGTGTGTTATTTCTTTAAATTGCTTCAAAGTTCGATTTTCATTTTGCGTTGAGAAATAACTATAGGAAACCTAATACTTATATCACAGAAAAGTTTGGCATATACATACAAAGATTAGAACAGAGCAAAGAATTAATAACAATTCGGTTTGCAATACTATTTTCGCATACTGTATTTTTATCATGTTTATTTATTAGTTTTAACTTTAATATTTTAAAATTTATATTGTTGACGTCTCAAGAAATACCAAACAGTTCAATTACTTAGTGTACGCTCAGGTTCGTGCAGGGTTATCATGTTTAATAAATTTAATATACATTTCTACATACACATATACATGTGATTATTTCATCTATACACTTTCCTATATAAATTAGTAACGGTGTAGCTGTAGCAATCTATGCACTACTGTATAAATATTTCCAGTTTACATCCATTCATTTTTAGTTTTTCAAACTTGTAAGTTAAGAGTGAGTAAAGAGAATAAAACAGCTGTAAGAATTAAGATAATCAATAATAGAGAAATAGAGTTTTCAACCCTGTTCACACATTATCTAGAACAATTGTTTATGCTGTCAATAAAGCTATAGGTGGAATTAAATATTGTTTAGATAAAGAATTACCAATTTCATCCAATGGAGGCAATAGTATTCTATCCTACGATAAGTTTTAAGACATCTAGCAAATTTTGACGGCATTAATAATTACAAGAGTAGTATTTGAAATGTTTGATACTTTTTTAAGTATCTGCGTTTATAGCAGAATAGTCATTTAATAAAAACACACCAAAATATACCAATTTAGAAAAGAATTAACGCTCTATATTATATGTCGATATATAATTTACCAAATGACGTAATTTTTATTATATGCTATATTGAAAGAATTTATTTCTTATAGACTGATATACATATGTAGTTTAAATCAAAACACTGTTATCTGTATGTGTCCGTATATTTGTTCTTATACTATTATTATACATATATATTTGTTAAGGATATAAAATATCGTAAAATATTTTGTCTTTTTGTTCTAATCTATCCGCTCATGATATAAGTAATGAGATTCAAATTAGATGGGTAAGTATTGTCAAATATAAACAAATTTGAAAAATGAAGTCTATGACTGTGGTATTTTGGAATTGATTGAATTTAAATGTAATTTGAAAAACGGAATGTGTTTCGAGATTAGTCAACCTACAGTATTTATTTCGAAAGAAGATAGCCAGATTAAAGGATATTCATAAATTTCAATTCTTAACCTACTACATGAGTCATCTATTGGGCGATAGTAGTATTATACAAGAAAGCGCCTTACACATTGCTCTACATCTACGAGAAAAATGTGAAAACTAGATGTCGCGTTAAGTACAGACAGAACCATTTCAGTGTCAAAATATCGTCTTTTTAAAACAAATTGTTTATTTATTTAGTTTAAACATAAATATATAATAACATTTTAGTTATATATGTAGGTAAGTAGTTGATGCTATTATTAAAAATGATTACAGCTAACAACCAGTATGCAATCATTCAATAATTAAAGCGCGAAAGCGGCAGCTGGTGCACTGTGGTTGCGGAGCTGTATTACAAGGCTTCGACTCCCTCATGCATATCGTGTACCTACATTGAATGTTAATGCTGTAGGTATTCGAAAAAATTGAAATCCGGATATCCGGATCCACTATCCGATTCTCGGATCTGGATCCGCTAGCCGGATCCGTTATTATTTTGCAATATAGAAAGTGTTTAATAAAGAAAACATCGAATTTGTGTTGTGTGGAGTAAAGTTATGTACATAGGTGTTCAATAAATCTGGTAATTATTATAGCTATATTGTTTGATAATTACTCGACATATTGCAGGTATTTCCTAGGAAAAGTTGTCAGAGAACGGGGCTGAATCCACGTTATCGGATAATGGATTCGATCGGATAAGTTTTTCGTCTTACAAATAAAATACATAATTGGGTTTTAAGATTTTTTTCTTTATTTTATTAATTAAAGTAAATATTATATAAATACACATATGTATACGAAAAACTAAAACTATTTTAATGTATGTAATGCAAAACATAAACTAGGTACATATTATAGATATGTACATATACATATAGATACATATATGTATACATATAATAGATAATACATATGTTCATTATTTATACATATTATTACAACATATTCATACGAAAAAACATAGTTTGTTAAGCTTTTTTAAAGTATGGTTTAATCTTTGTTTGCTTTAAATTTTTTTAGCTTCGATTTAAAAACCACAGCTTCACATGTAAGTAAAATTCGAGGAACATCCATAAAAATTTCACCATTGTTATTGTACAATAAATCATTCTGTATGTCTCTTAATTTTGCACACACTTCGCTAATACTAGATAAAGTAGATTTTGGAGTTTCACATTCGTCCACATCACTATTATCAGAGTTATGTTCATCATTATTGCAGAATTTTTCAACAATTTCTGTAATACTGAAGTTAGGGCTCTCTGTAGGCACATGACTATCAACAGAAGCATATTCATCTAAATCCACAATTTCGTTACGAACTGTAGGAAAGAGTTGGGCAGGGGGTATTTTGTCTTCTTCATCATACATTGTATCTTCTTGGATAACATCAGAGAATCTGGCCTTGGAAAAACATTTCTTAACTGTAGCAGGAGGTACCTTTTTCCAAGCAGCTGTAATCCATATAAGTGCATTGGCTAAATTTATGTGTTCAGAATTTTCAAAATCACATTCACTGTGAATAAACGTTAGAAGCCTATTAATCAAAAAATGTCAGTAAATCAATTTGAAATTCTGAATTATTCCTTGACAATGCGAAGTGGTATTTGGCGGCAGGAAGACTAGTTTAACATTTTTTAATTGAACTTTAGAATGTGACGTGGTGTTGTCCAAGAAAAGAAGCACTTTTCTATTTTGTTTTTTTTTCATTTTATTGTCAAATTTATGCAGCCATCTTGTCATAATTTCCATTGTGATCCATGCCTTTTTGTTAGAAACCCATTCTAAGGGTAATTTGTCAACATGATTACCCTTAAAACAGCGAGGATTTTTACTTTTTCCAATTATTAATGGATCTTCTTTCTCACCTTTCGTATTTGCACAGTGTAAAATAGTCAAACGTTGTTTTGCTGCCTTCTTTCCTGCACAATTCTCATTTTTTAATGCAAATGTCTTATTTGGCATGGCGCGGTAGTAAAGACCTGTTTCGACGACATTAAAGACATCTCGAGGAGAATAATTTCTTAAAATCAATGGTAACTTGGTTTTCCAGTCCTCTGTATCGTCCAAATTAACCACTGCGGACTCACCATAAATTGATTTAAAAGTTATACTGTGTCGCCGGCAGAAACTTTCCAACCTTCCTTAGATGCTGCGAAATTTTCCATCTTTAAACTGCTTGCTTTCTCCAGTGCTTTTTGTTTAAGTAGCGGCCCAGATATTGGAATTGCTTTATTTCTGGCTTTGCAAAACCAATTGTAGACGACTTGATCCACTGCCAATCCTTCCGACTGCGGAAATTTTCGTTTTTGCTCCAAGTTAACACCTTCCTCAACCATCTTTTTTAATTCACCTTTATTTTTCATAATATCGTTAATTTGTGTTTTTCCAACCCCATATTTTTCGGCCAACTTTCGCGAACTTAACGCATACTTTTCACTTTCCACGATTATATTTATTTTGTCTTTTAGCGACAAACGTTTTTTTTTAAGCGACATACTTAATTAAGAACTTTTTGAATACGGAGGCAATTTTAAACTAATCAAGTAACCGAAAGAACCTTTCGAATACGGAGAGAATTTTAAACTAACCGCAAGTAACTGAAAGACCACATTATATGTAAACTTGTAGAAATGAAGGCGATCTCTGTTTGATCAAACATAAACGTGCACGTATTTCGCCGGCAATTTGCTGTCGAGGCGTGTTCGGGATAGATCGCATTCATCGCACAAATGCGAAATAATATTGGGTACACATTTCCATCAATAAAGATACATCATACATAGTCCGGCCGATATCGGCAGGTAAATTTCTATGAAGATAGGCTGTAAAAATTTGGGTTTATTTGGCCGAGGTCGTTTTATAAGGGCTGCCGTAAATAACGGGTTTTTGTATATGGGAATTTCCTTATAGTCGATTCGGGGAACTTTGAAACTGTCCGTTACCTCAGGTGGCCGCTTTAGACAGGTGGCCGTTAACACAGGTTTCACTGTATTATGTAACGGAAATACACGAGGAAATCGAAGCGTTGTAATTGACCTCCCATTTACGTCACCACCAGTCGCCACTGAGTGAAATAATGGTTAATTTTATAATTTTTAGTCGATACAAAATACATTTTATAACCCCCCCCCCCCCCTCAAAAGTAAGGTTTGATGTCCCGAATCACGAATATTTTGATTTTTTTTAAGTCTTGCATTGTCGATTGGTTTAAATCATCCGTTCACTTGTACGTAAAAATTTTAAAAAGGATCCAGTGGGAAGTGAACGAAGGGAGATGTTCATACACGGACAACTTTTATAGCAATTAATTGCTCGGTGATCGTCAGACCTAGTGAAGCAACATGGAATGAAATTATGCAAATGTTGATAACTATTTGCGAAATTTATTCATGTGTAGAGTCGTATATACAGGTTGACAACCAAAACCAATGTAATAGGTACTCTAATAGAGAAAGGAATATTGGGTTAGGGACATCATGGAATATATCACTACGATGTGTAGCTGAATTGTGCTCTTCTCAGTTAGATACGTATAAAGCTATTAAATCAGATTGGTTGTCGACGTGCATATTAATCAACATTGTTCGATACTATTCAGTAACAAGGGGAGTAGTAGCAGTTTTGCATACACTGTTGTCGTATATTGTTAGACATTGCTGTAATGTCAAAATTAATGATAGTTACTAGAGTGGTAATTCTTAATTCAGTAGAACTATCGGAATTTTTCGGTAGATTATGGAAAAAATCGGCAGATTAAAAATATTTTTTTTAGAAATATCTCCCTTTCCTTTATTTATTAAATTTGGATAAAAAGAGCCTCAGCATACAAAAATAGTTTTGATTATACATATCATATTAAACATTAATTTTTGATAAATCTAAAAAAGGAAAGAAATCTTTAGTTACATCTAAAATTAATATTTGGTTTGGAAAGAACAATTAAATTGCCGCCTCTAAATTAAAAATTCGTTAATAGATGGTATCTACAACTCTTCTTAGTTGTAGTTTTTACATTTTTATTCTAATAAAGTGATTACTGCACCTCGTAAAAGACGCAACATTTTTAGTTATCCATATATGAGCGCCTTAAAATCAGTGGTTCAAAATTTAGAAGGCAGAATTTAAAAATATTCATTCAAAAGTAGAAAATTAGATGACTGACTACAAAGTATGGCCCAAAATATGCAGAAAACTCTTAATGAATATGTACCTGCACTTATCTCTTCTTTCGTTCGCAAAAACTTGCATTTCAATATTATAGTTGACATAAGTTCCGTCAAACATTCAGTTCGTAATTGATATTTAGTGGTTGGTGCACAATTTTACGAATTTTGGTTATGCCTATTTACTCTAGCATTGAATAAGCCGACATGCATTTCATGTATCGTCGTGCTAATGGGAATGCCAGAGAAGCGCAACGTCTTTGTGTTGGCGCTTATACTAATCGCCAGAACCCTTGGTGTTTTTGTAAGACTGCAGCAAAGACTGCGTGATGCCGGTTTATTTGGAAAATATTTGCCGGTTTAATGATACCGGGAAACCAAGGTCAGTGTCCACCCCTGAGACAGAAGAGAACATTTTAGCACTGGCAGAGCAGAATCCGGAGGCGAGTTTGTGTACAATATCAGCCGAAATAGGAATTAGTGCTGCTCTTGTTTGGAGAATCCTCCGGGAGCTGTATCTCTACCATATACAACGAGTGCAGGCCCTAAATCCACCTGATCATCAACGCTTGGTTATTTGTTGTTGGTTTCTACGCAATAATGCCGAGGACCCCGATATTGAGACTGCTGTCAAGATATTTTCATTTTGCACACGACCGCGCCATCTAGTGAAATGTTCTCACTGGCATTAATGTGAAAACGCTTTGTCAATTTAACCTTTACCACCCTAGTGACCATAGTTGTGACAATGACTTTAGAAATGACAATATTTTGCATTTAACCTAAAAGTTATATTCGTTTATTTTAAAAATTGTTTGCTTTTAGCAAAAAATATATCAAAGATTATTTTTAAATATAAACATTTTTATTGAAAACTATATTACATTGATAGGGCATTCTTATTATACTTCAATAATTCAGTACTGCACAACACTTGTCGATTTACGATTGACACAGATAGACGATTTGACATTAAATTATTCAATTGTCGTGTTCTAAAATGGATACAGTCATAATAGTATGACTTGTCCTAGATTTTTATGAAAGCGATGATACGTTCTTCATTGATCATTTGGATTGGTATTTTGGGTGATTAACAGGCGCTGCTTATCTAAACTTCTGCAGAACACAATGGGAAGCCTTTTATATGACATTTCTTTGAACCAAAGGCAACAAATGTGGTTCTAGCACGATGGTGCTCCGGTACATTTTTCGATTGCCGTTAGAGTATTTATATGGAATTTTTGGACAAACATTGATAATAAGGGGAGGACCTGTTTCATGGCGTGCAAGATCGTCTGACCTAAACCCCATTGATTTCTTTCTTTGGAGATCTTTGAAAACTTTAGTATACGCTACAGCTGTAAATGACCTCCACGACATGCAACAACGAGTAGATCAAGGATGCCACCGAATTCAAGCCTACGAAAGATTTTGAAAGTCCTTGTGCAGAGATGTTGTGACTGCTGAGAAGTGAAGGAAGGATACTTAGAAGACCTCATTTTGAGCTTTTGCCTTCGTCGTTTGTTCATAAATTACATTGTTTGTATATAATAAAAATGTTGTGTAAACGTACTTCCGAAACTGTCCACTTACGGCTCCATATTCAAAAAGACTTTTCTGCATATTTTGCAAGTATCTGCAAATCGGAGCGTTTCGAAATGTACAGTATACCGTATTTAGAAAGTAGAATAAGATTATGAACAAAATCGTAAGCATTTGGTATGGAAAAAACACTTACATGTTTGTTTGAAATTTACTTATAATAACTAGTAAACTAAGAAAAGAATTGTAGCTCAAAAAAAAATACTCCTATTTTTTTCATTGATGAATATTTTTATCCTAAAGCCATAGTTATCTCACATCTTTGAAATTTATTAGGAGATTAAAGTCACATTCATAAAAAAACTTGTTGTAGTATTGTAGTAGAAGCTATTATTAGTAGTGAAATAATAATAAATAATGTTTGAATGCATATTCAAATATGCGATCAAACATTTATATGAGAGAAAGAGCTCATCTTTTATGTTTTAGTAATTGCATACATTAATATATTCACTAAACTGTTTTCATAAATCATTTGTGATGAGACCAAAAAGATACAACATTAGCGATATAATTACACATGATTCATTACCTTTCTTTGCGTTAACGAAGATGGAAAAAAGATAGAGTGATGTCAAGGCTAACTAATAGAAGAGTTATACGAGGTGTGGCAATTAAATAACCGGACTGGTGCTACTATCGGCAAACAGCGAGCACGCCACGGCAGGTTTGAACGTGTCTGTGCTTGTAGATGCTTCTCCCACCCTGAGCTCGATGGGCACGGTTGTACATCGCTCAGTCTCGCTGTAGCAATCGTTCGTTCAAGTGTGCAACGAATGCAGTGTTCAGATCGAGCAACGAGTTAATCTTAAGTTTCTTGTGAAACACGGGGTTCTAACTACCCTTTATGAACGAGTGAGAAGACGAAGACCCGATTTGTGGAAGAGCAAATCCTGGATGCTCCACCAAGACAACGCGTCAGACCATTCCGCCTTATCTGTGAAGGCGTTCTTTGCGAAATCCGGCATCACAGTGTTGGACCACCCACCGTATCGCCCGACCTGGCCCCTTGTGACTTTTCTTTTTCCTAAGGTAAAATCGGAGCTTAAGGGGACGAGATTTGACAGTGTGGAAGCAGTGAAAGCAAAAGCGACGGAGGTTCTCAACAAGCTGACAGAAACGGACTTCCAGCACTGCTTTCGACAGTGGAAAATTCGTGTGGAGCGTTGTAGGGATCGGCAAGGAGAGTACATTGAAGGGGATAAACTTTGTAATGTAATCGGTGATCATATCAATAAAATGTTTTGTAGCACCAGTCCGGTTATTTAATTGCCACACCTCGTAAAATGAGTTTTCTGTAACATTTGTTGTTTTGTTGCTTCGACATCTTTAGCATGCGATATTGTCATTTTATAATTGATTACGGCATATTTTGAAACTATGTATTAGTAAATTCTACTTCACGGTATGTAATTGCATTTTGAAATACATGCTTCTAATATAAAATTATTTTCTTAACAGCAGTACCATACCTATACATACGTAGTTTGTAGTTTTACATTTCATACTTATTTGCAAAACTTATATTTATTAACACCTGACATTGTATTAAGCTTTTTTCACATGTCCCGATTTATTGGCCTATTAATTGAATAAGTTCTTGATCAAGAAATCGGTAGAACTATGCTGTTTTACATGCTACAATAAATTGGGCATTTTTTTAACGATCATGATTACTTCAGTGAATAAATATACTTAAAGCAGATGTTTCTGTACTTTTTTCTGTAGCCAATTATAGAATAACTTATTTTATAATGTGTACGGTTTATTACTAGTACTGAGTTCAAATGGTTCAAATATACAAAGTGCGAACAATACGATGCAGAACAATTAACCGCAGATCATATATTCAGAAGTACACTATCAATACGAAAAGCCAGCCCAGTTCTAGAGGGGAATCATCCACATGCACAGGCACGCGGAATGGCGTGCGCATGAACGCTTGGGTGCCCCTGCATGTGAATGATTCCCACAGGCTGATGTAATGGGAGCATATCGGGAAATGCCTAGAAACAATAACCAGGAATGGTGCTAGTATGGTCCCGCATGGTGTTGATTGAATCACTCACGGCAAAAAGCAATGTTAGAAACAACATTAGCCAACGGACATGTTTTTGCCAACCCGGCGTCATTAGTGCGGCTGCGACCATTTTTCTCTACCTCATATTTCTATTCGCCTCTCCGTTCATACCACTATCATATACTAATTTGTATTTGCATTTCGTGTACTCACATCTGCAGTTCATATTCAATATTCAAATTAAGTTTAATTTATATGTTAACGTTTTAAACAAGTTAATTAATAACAGAAACGAAATTCTTAAATATTTAAAGATGTGGTCCACGTTTAACACTCCATTATATGGATGTAAGTACATAAATCACTCCAGCAAATAGTCCTACGTTAATAAGTATGTAAAATTTTCAGACATTTTTTGTACATGTCAGTACAAACGGTTCTTGCTTGATACGAGGTTCGTTCCAACACGCTTAGAAAACCGTAAATTTACCATCGAGTACCTGCGCTATCCAAACGAAGTGTTCCAGCTACATTTTGTACCGTACCTTGAACGATAATAGTAGTGCTCCAACTTAATTTTGTATCGTACAAGTACTAGTTATTGTACGGTCATACCGGTACATCGTAGGTTCGTTCCAACTACCGATTTCTGTACGGTACGCGTATCAGCTCATACATCGATTATTGCGCATACGTCAGATATACATCGTTTGTGAATTAGTAAATGGTGTCGATGTTGGAACGCTTTTTGGAATCGATTGTGTATCGCTATTGAGAAAGAAAATAATAGACAATGATGTAACATGCAATATGAATGTTTTTTATTGGTGCAGCTACATAATGCGCATGTCAGTACAAACAGTACTTGTTGTATACGGTGTACCGATATAACCGTACAGTAACTGGTGCTTGTACGATACAAAATTATCTCGGAACACTATTATTATCATTCAAGGTACGGTATATAATGTAGTTGGAACACTTCGTTTGCACTGCGCAGGTACCGGACGGTAAATTTACGGTTTTTTATCAAGCAAGAACCGTTTGTACGGACATGCTCATTGTGTGTCTGTACCAATAGAGAACATTCGTAATGCATGTTACATCATTGTTTATCATTTTCTTTCTCAATAGCGATACACAATCGATTCCAAAAAGCGTTCCAATATCTATAATACCATTTACTAATTCACAAACGATGTACATACATATATCTAATGCACGCGCAATAATCGATGTATGAACTGGTAGGCATTGGAGTGAACCTACGATCTACCGATATGACCGTACAGTAACTGGTACTTGTACGATACAAAGTTAAATTGGAACACTATTATTATTGTTCAAGGTACGGTACATAATACCTTCTCCTGATAATAGCTGCTTTCGATTTGTTTTATTAACTGTACCGTATCGTTCCTCAAAGTACTGTACTGAACGGTACTGACAGTGAGCTAAATGGAACATGCATTTTTTGCACTGGACATAATTATAATCATTCTAACCTAACTTTCTATATTGAGAAATGTAAACAAAAAGTAATTCGCCGAAATAAGTCCAGTATGTAATGTAGATCAAGTTTCGAATTATGAACACAGGTGTAACCCTAAACCTAACCTCAGTGAATGGAGAATATCAATAAACCTATGTTTTGCGCATGCGTCAACAGAACAATGCGGAACGTACCAAATATTCGTCAGGGACACGAAGGGAAAGGGGATTTCAAAAAAAGTACGGGTAGGAACTATCCGTTCTTTTCAAATGGAACACACATATTTGAAATTTGTACCGTACAAATGGTTCAGTACAGTACTTTGGGGCAAATCGAAAGCAGCTATTGTAGATAAATCTTAGACAAGCGTTTTGAACTTTTTATATTGTACGAATCTCTGCGAAATCTAAACAAGGACTATAAATAACAACGCAATAATTACCTAGATAAATTAAGAGACCCGCAAAGGGTTTTGCGCGGTTCCGCGGCCAGAGAATCTTTACTGCCATACAACAGTTTGAGTTCCCAAAATCTTATCCTTGATAAGTTTTTAACGGTCCACTCTTATCATGAAGCAAGTTTGATTGGAGGAATGTCAAGAATCCGGAGTGTTGCTTTGTGTCCGATATTCCCTTCCTGAAGTTTAGTGAGCTCGTTAGGATGTATGGGTATTTTTCTTTCAGTATTTATATTCAATATATATAAAGATACTGCAAACTGGAACGATAACCTTTATTATATTATATTTTAAACAACTTTTTAGCCATTTGAAAACACTATGCTGTTGCGTTCGAATTTTAAATTTTCTTGTCAAACATTTCGCTACTCTCAATTTTATTAATAATCAGAACATGTATAATAATATTTAAATCCAATAATCGACAATAATTAATAATTTAAAAATTTATAATCCTACACTCAGATTTAAATTTTCGATATTGGCAAACACTGAGATTTTGTTGTAGTTAATATAATCTCTTCGCCACTTTGATCACATTTTCCCAATACATGCTGCAAAATCCCTGGATATCAAGTTATTTTTTACTTATACTTAAGGGTTAATTAGAGGGGGAGGAAGGAATGTCTGTAGCATCCACATCAGAAATCGGTAATATCTTCTAAACGGAAATGGTACAAAATTTTTCATTTTTGGTACAAAACTGGTATAAAACATAGAAAACGTAGAAAAAATATAAAAATTAGATGATAGGGGGGTCAGCGACATGCATCCGCTTAGTTTTAGAATAATTGAATAACGATTCAGTTCATAGAGATGACAATTTATTCTTTCCCTCTTGTAAACACAGTTGAAGGTATTCTCGCGTCACTGTTTGTGAAAGAGAAACAATTTCCGAACAATCGTTATGTACTTCTAATCTACAGAACTTAATTGCTTTCTGTATCTTATTGATTTCAGTTAAAAATTGCAATAAAATCTCAGTTAACGGTGGTATTGGCCAGTGTGTATGTGTTCAAGCGCGAGTTGGGGGTTGGTGTTTGGTGAAAGAAGAAGGGTGGCAGAATGCATAAATAGGATTTGCAATTGTTAATACAGAATAGGTACATGCTTTATTTTTCTTTCGAAGCTTCCAAGTTAGCAATCTTACTTCTCTAAATAGGTATAACTGCTTCTTCTTTTTGTTAATTCAATATTGATAGATAATTTTACTTTATAAAGTACAAGGTGACCCAGAGTAAATTTCCCTTTTCAAAAAATTATAACAAAAACATGTGTAAAATTAGAATAGATTTATTAAAAAAGTCTGGGAAGATACATATGCGGATTTACTTTTTGAAAAGAATATTGTTCATATGCAGCCCATCTTGCTCGTAGCACTCTTCTATACAGATGCGTAGGTCACGTAGGTGGGTGTTGGAACACATGCTGGCATACAACAGCTGGAATATCTTATCTCGAATTCGTTGTTTCAGCTCTTCGGAGTTGACAGGGGGATTAACGTAAACGCGGCTTGTAAGGTACTCCCACAAAAAGAAATCCAAGGGGGTAAGGTCAGGCGATCGGGGAGGCCAGTTAATGTCGTCACGTTTGGAGATGAGACAACCTGGGAATAATTCACTTCCAGTGTTTATGGACATCTATGCCGTATGCGCTATAGCACCATTTTGCTGGAACCAAGTCATATCGCCATAGTCTTGAATGTTTTGAAGGGCTGATTAAAAAAAATTACGTACCATGTTAGAGTAACGCATATTGTTCACTGTCACAGTACGACGCGAGCATCTTCAAAAAAGTATGGACCAATTATTCCATTTGCCGACATTGCACACCAAACGGTTACTTTTTCGGAATGCAGCTGTTTAGCATGCTCTTCGCGTGAGTCATTAGAGGCCCAGTATCGGCAGTTTTGTTTATTCACATGGCCATCAAAGTGAAAGTAAGCTTCATCACTAAAGACGATCTCCTCCAACTCCCATCATCCCAAAAAAATTCATCATTGTTTCGCAGAATCTTTTTCTTTGTGGGTGGTTTGTCGGTTTGAGGTACTGCATAAGTTGAATTTTATGTGGATGAAAGTGTAAATCCTGTTTTAAAATGCGTTGGACGCTCCAACGACTGATTTGCAATGCCTGCGCATGCTTACGGGCCGACCGTTTTGGATGTCGAGTCACTGCCTATCGTGCCACTGCAATATTTACTGGTGTTTCAACAGGTTTTTTTGACCTTGGTGTTTCTTGTTCTGTGCTGAACCGGTAGCGCTAAATTTGTTGATCAACGCTTTTACGACATTGTTTGTCCAATATTCGACGTGTAACTGATGCACCCTCAGTAACACGTCGAATATTGTACTGATTACAGAAATGTCGCCGTGCCAACGTGTATGAATCATTATTTTTGAAATAAGCCTCGATTATGAAGGCACCTTGCTTGTATGACCATTGCTCCATGGTTATTAACAAATCTGCACATCTACAGTGCCTACTGCCACGCGTTCCCGTCCACTAACTCTACTAGTATCTCAGCCTGGTACATTTAAAAAGGGAAATTTACTCTGGGTCGCTTTGTATAGTATTACAGCATTCTACATGATACATTATACACACAATGAAGTCATACTTAAACGAGCTGTATATTTACCAGGAGAGAATAAGAAGCATACTAAGCAAAGATAAGCCGTTTATTATGTACCAAACTATCGTTGTTTAAAGGAAACCCAATCTTCATGACGTACACTTCTTCGTTAAAAACAAGGAATGCCACGTTAACATTACACTTCATCAAAGCGAGCTCTTTATATTCCAGTATAAACCCCTACTGTGTTCCAACAAAATAAACTATCTTGATATTAGAAATCACATCGGTATTCATTAGGTAAAGATGTTCGAAATATGTTGTTTAAAACTCACGTAATTCTAGCGTTGCAGTATTTACACATATTGTTTGAGTTGAAGTGAAAATTTCCGTAAATCAATAAATATTCCAACCCAAATCGATATTTCAATCGAAGCTCCATAAAAGTAATTACAATTTCAGTAATTTTTATAAGGTTTCTTTATAAACATGTCAAGTGATTACTTTGCCGACTTCAATAAGAAAATTGACGTTTAAAAAATGATTTTCATAATTCACGGACGGAAGCCAAAGTATATTAAAGCATATTGTTATTAATAATGTTATACAGGGTGTCACAATATGAGCTTATGTTAGCCGTATATCAGAAACTAAGCAGGTTCCAAATTTGTAAATTTGCAGACTTATTTTGTTCGAGGGGACTAACTTTTAGAAAATGTCGGCACTTCTAGTCACTTAATTTTCTTAAATTGATTGCCCTAATTTTTATAAAACATTTGAATTCAGCAATTAATTTGACATAAAATCGATCTATTTCGATAGGTCTAAATGTTACCGTTTTAAAACTAACTTGATTTTTATGAAGATGTCAGTAAAATCATCATAGTGTTTTATCGCTTATTTACTCAGTATGCAAAAGTATTAATTAATGATTTTTACGAATTAGTAAGCTATAAATATAGGCTACTGAAAAGTATTTCTATTTTTGTGCAAATATTATACAGGGTGTCAGTATTTATCGATCAAATACATTAAACTTTAATCATTAACATCTATGTAATTTTAAATAGAACACCCCGTATATTTTTATTGTAGATGACGAAATATTAAATTCTTCATCAAATTATATTACATTTCCCTATACCTAAAATGAATGCTTGGACAATTATTCGCAATTAATGTTATTGTATTCAAAAATTTCGTATAAGTTAGAAAGTTGGCTATGAACGTTCATCACCGCTTTAGCGTGTGTTTAAATTTATAATGACAGTTGTGTGACAATTCTATAATGTCTTAGCAAACTTTCTAGTATATCGCACATTTTGTAATCTAGTTTTCTTTTTATAATGTACAAAAAAATGTCATGTTTGGAATTGACAAACCAAGATTACTTGAATTTACTGATTATTTATAGCGAATCTGGAAGAATTTTAAGTGGAATGTGCGCTCTGTTTCGGAAAAGATATCCGGACAGGCTAATACCCTCTAAAGATGTAGTTCGACGATTGATTAAAAATTGTTTAGAGTATGGACAGTTTGGGCCAAAAATTAAAAAACTTAATTGATGACGAAATTGTGGAGATTGGTGTTATGGGATATTTTTATACCAACTCGACTGCATCTCTTTGAGAAGCAGCAACAACGTTAGAAATCTCACGAATGTCTGTTCAAAAAGTGTTAAAAAACACAAATGGAGACCTTTTTCATACCGACAAGTACAAAACTTACATCCGCAGGATTTTTTCAGAAGGGTGTGTTTGGGAATTTTTCACAGTATCTTGTCAGGAAGATGAAAACTTCACGAACAAAATTATATGGACAGACGAAGCAAAACTTACGAAAAACGGTATCTTCAGTAGACGCAACAGTCACCTTCGGGCAGCCAAAAATTTCAAGAAAGTTAGCGATTCAATGTATTTTGTGCAATTAAAGATAATAGCATTCTTTGTCTACACATTTAAGCCCGTTTGCAACGACGTATAATTTTGTACAAAAATGTGTAACAAATTTTGTATATAAAAGTTTTGCATTTTTCTATAAAGAAAATATTTAGATATGTTTGCAGAGTAGGTATATAATTTTGTACAAAACTTGCCCAGTAACTAATGTCAAACTACTTGAAAACAGAAACTGCACTTTTAGGTTAGTTTAGTTTACTCATAGTTAATTTGAATTATGAAAGTGCATGAGAAATATATAATAGCTGCCGCAGTGGCAACTGCTGCAATATTTCTTTGTAAGTTAAGCAAAAGAAAATATGACAATAAATTCTCGGATAGAAGAAAAAGGCTGTGGATCAAAAGAAGATGTCCACAAGGAGCAAGCATATTACACATGAATTTTTATTAGATCATTCTTTATATAAAAATTTCTTGAGACTTGACTTCAAATCAATTTGCTTATCTGCTAAATTTAATCGAAGGAGCCATAGCAAAATCGTATAATTTTATGCAAGATACGATTTCACCATCTAACAAGTTGAGATATTTATTATTCTTTATATAAATTTATTAAACAAGATACCTGCTCCCGCGACATTTTATAAGCTTATACGTAAAAAGTAGATGTATATCGCACAAAAACAATTTAGTTGGTAGTTTCAAAATGGACTTCAACGAGACTGCTGTTGGGTGCGCTGTTTTAAATATCGAAAAAAACAAGAAAAAAATATTACCGGGTTCATTCAGTTTGGAATGATCGATTAATATCGGGTAAATTTTACACAGAAATTGAAGAATTATCTTAAGAAGTTTTTTGGATACTATAGAATGAGCATAAAAAGCTTTGACAAATTGCTGCAGCTTTTGACACCTGCGATAACTTTTCAAAATATGGACTTTTTTCTAAGAATCAAACAAAATACAAATAGATGCATATTTAAAATATATTATGAACATATACCTGTAATAAGAATAATTATGTTAGCAAAACGTGAAAAGAATAACACAAAAAATACAACATGGTCTTCCTCAAAGTGACTGTTACCCGTGTGCGCATATGACAGTGACAGTTTCGTCGGGGGAAAGTTGCCAAGTAACAAAAAAAATCATTCTACTGTCACGTCGCCGAGTGTACGCTAGAGCACTGCACGGGCCTATTTTTCACGGCCCGACCCGCCCGTGGCCCGTTACATCATGGAGTAGGCCCGCCCGTTGCGTTCATTATCTCGGCACAAGGCCCGCTAGGAAATTTAGGCCTGTTTGGCCCGTCTAAATTATTTTAGTCTAAGTAATTATGTCTGCACCGTCTATTTCTAATCATTTTTTAATTACTACGTTTTAATGAGTAGAATGAAACATTTATTTTGTTTGTTCTTGTATACTATATTGTATGAAACCAAAAGAAAACGTAACATAACATTGCATACATTAAAATTGTTAATACAAAACGATATCGTACAAACTAAACAGCATTTACTGCATACGTTATATCCATTCGATATAGTTAATAAAACATTCTCGGCCCGTCAGGCCCGTACAATTTTAGGCCCGGCCCGCAATGAAAAAAGACGAGGCCCGCACGAGCCTGCCCGCGGGCCGGGCTTTCCCTAGCCCGTGCAGTTCTCTAGTGTGGGCATCTCCATGCCCTTCAATGGCTCATACTGAAACGGTGACAGATTGTCGCGTGACACAAGTCACCACTAGGCGCATACCCTAACACTGAATTCCCTTACAGAAGCGCAAATACGAAACGAATTAATAAGTGTTTAGAAATGAATGGTGCCAATTTGGAATACGTATTAAAATAGTTGTTTGCTTATTTTTTAATACATTTAATTTGCATTTATTTAAATTTACCTTATATTTTTCTTGCTTACAAAATAAAATTCAATGTTTTATTGTCTTTTTTTTCTTTTTAATAACAGGCACATCAGCGCTGGCAGAAAGGCATATCGAAACGACTTTGTAGAAATTTTTGTTATTTCTCAAATGAATTCTTACATTAATCTGTCAGTGTACAGTAATATTTGATTCGTACTGCCCTTATTTTCCTAAATATTTAATACACTTGGGTGTCACTTAGCATATTTTTGAACTGTTGGTCATTAGAAATTTTGACATATAGGACGAATATTCATAGCCGTCTTTCGAATTTTACAAAACTGTTTGTAAAATTGCGAATAATTGCCCAGGTATTCATTTTAGGTATAGGGAAATGTAATATCATTTGCTGAAGAATTTAATATTTTATCATCTACAATAAAAATATATACAGTGTTGTATTTAAAATTACATAGATATTAATGATTGAAGTTGAACATATTTGATCGATAAATACTGACATCCTGTATAATATTTGTACAAAAATGGAAATACTTCTCAACAGCTCATATTTATAGTTTACTAACTTGTAACAATTATTAATGAACGCTTTTACGTACCGAGTAAATAAGCGCTAAAACACTACGATGATTTTACTCAAATTTTCATAAAAATCAAGTTAGCTTTAAAACGGTAATATTTAGACCTATGGAAATAGATCGATTTTACGTCAAATTTGTTGCTGAATTCACGTTTTATAAAAATTAGGGCAATCCGTTTAAGAAAATTAACTATGTGTTACTTCCGGTGAACCCGGAAGTTGACTAAAAGTGCGAATATTTTCTAAAAGTTAGCCCCCTCGAACGAAATAAGTAAATTTACAAATTTGGAACCTGCTCAATTTCTGATATACGGCTAATGTAAGGTCATCCTGTGACACCCTGTATAGTTTTAATAATAATGCTGTTTCATATAGGCACATAGTACAGAGAATTCAATTTTTTTGTATCAAACGTTACTAACTTCACTAAATTGTCTGCAATTATGGGCATTTCACCAGGAAAATAGATGCTATTATTCGTGTGCTAAATTAAATAAACTATGTACAGAGAAATATTCATAGTACTCCGACAACCCTTTGATACCGCACGCAGAGAAACGTTTACTTGTCCGCCCCAATTCAAGACAACTACCCTTTCAATTATCCACAGTACAATTACTGTTTGAAATTAAAAGAAATATTTTCTTAGCGTTTTTTCTCTGCTTAAGAGAAGTATGTATATACTTGTAGTGAAATAATTGTATTTCTTTGTTTAAGACATTTGTTAACTTCAAGAAAATCTTGTAGAAAATTTGAAGAAAGCGATTCTTAGTATAAGTAAATGGCCGTTAGTCTAGACTGGGCAAATAGCGGTAACAGTCAGTGTGGTAGATATGTGGTGTGGAGTCGGCGATTATTTATTTCACGTGTTCACAGCGTCAGTACTAAATCGATGTTGTATGCGAGTAGTTCTGTGTATATGTAGGCTGTCGTAACTTATTTCGTAATTGTACGCTTATGTTTGCTTTAATAATGTCGCAGTTAGGTACGTCGCGAAAACGACCAATGGCAGACACGGTTAAAAACTTTATAGTGGACCTGCCGAACTTAATTTTTGATGGCGCTAAAATTCAATGTCTAGTTTGTAAAATCCCTTTAATGTGTTGGTCCAGAAGCCATTGTCAACGTCACATCGAAAGCAAATAGCATTCTTCTGCAGAAAGTGGCATACGAGACCAAGAAAAATTTACATTTGATTTATGTGTTACTCTTATTTGATGTAATCTATCGTTTCGTTTACTAGACAAAGAAGCATTTGTCTTCTTCTGGAATAAATATGCGGACTGTAAATTACCTAGTCGGACATCGATACGAAATGTAGTGCCATTTGCTCGTGAACATATAGAAAAAAAGAATGAAAACGGAATTGAAAGTTAAAAAACTGTTGTTGTGTGTGGAGGAAACAACAGATCGTCAAAAACATTCTGTGGTTAATGTAATGGTACGTACAATGCAACCACATCGACCGTCATCCTCCTTACTTGCTACCAAAAGAGTTATAAATTGTACTGCCGATGAGATTTTAAAGGTGGTGTTGAACTCATTGAACAAATTTGAAATTTCAACTAAGCAACTTTTAATGTTTATGAGTGATGGTGCCGCAAACATGCGTTCTTTGGGCCGATCTCTTAAAGAACACAGTGGTAACTTCTTACATGTAACGTGTAAAATCCATACTCTAAATCTTGCGGTACAAACAATTCGTACTTGTTTTCCACTAGTAAATGCATTGATTGCTAATACAAAGGTGTTTCTAAAGTCCCCGAAACGTACCCGACTATTTCACAAACTGTGTCCTGATTTACCTGAACCACCACAGCCGATTGTTACACGTTGGGGAACATGGTTGCAGGCTACGTTTTACTACAACAAATATTTTGATCAAGTAAAGGAGGTAGTTTTAAAATTCAATCCGACAGAAGCTGCAGCAATCAAGAAAAGCCAGGAAATATTTCAAGATAGTCAGGTTAAAAGAGATTTGCAAACTATTCACAACAATTACTTCTGACTAGCGGAGGGAATAGACAAATTACAAAATGTTCCGATGTCGCTAGTGGATTCTGTTCAAATTGTGAATGATGTTTACGCACAGTTATGCGCTGTAGAAGGCGAAACAAATTGGTGTGTAATACGAACATTTGAAAGTGTTTTAGAGAAAGACCCCGATTTTCTTATATTAAGACAAATTTGTGAAGGTGCGTGTGAAGATTATTTTAAATATGCAAATAGAACATCGCTAGGTGTCGAACGGTCGTTTTCGGCATTAAAAAACATTTATTCCGCACGTCGTAACAGCTGTGGAATCATCTAATGATTCAAATATTTAAGAGATGTTACTCAGTTTGTGATTTCACGGAAGACTTTTAAAACGGTAAGTGTTTCAGCACGTTTCATAATTTATTTCTTACCTTCTATTTTATGTGTAAACTTTTATGCGCTCGCCACGCCTTTGGCTATTACCGCATATTTGCCCAGGTTAGTTATAATAGCCATTTACTTATACTAAGAATCGCTTTCTTCAAATTTTCTGCAAGATTTTCTTGAATCAAGTTAACAAATGTCTTAAGCAAAGAAATACAATTATTTCATTACGAGTATGTATATACTTTTCTTAAGCGGCGAAAGAAACCCTAAGAAAATATTGCTTTTGATTTAAAACAGTTATTGTATTACGGATAATTAAAACAGTAATTGTCTTGAATTAAGGTGGACAGCTTTGATACAAATGAACGTTTCTCTGCGTGTATTGCGTTTTTCCATTAAAAATAGAAATAGCTGAATAAAATAAATATTGTAATAACGTCAAATTGATGAATTTTAATTTCGTAGAATAAAGTGCAATTAATATTCAAATATACAACAAAAAACTCCTATCTTAGTCGAAATCTGAACTAAAACAGCGAAAATCTCTGTGATTAAGTAATTGGAAAAACACATCGCACACTAAAATTATAACAGTTTATACTTTAAATGATCGAAATACATAGTGCTGCTGTTCCAAGTTGTGTTGTACTACCGCTGAAACTTAGCGCTGCTAATACGGCCAATGGCCTATACAAATTACAAAATATGACATTCGAAATTTTTGCGCTGTCAATTTAGAACAGCTGTATCTCTGGTGAAATTAAAAAAATACATGCTTGGATTTTCTCACAGTTGCAGATATTAAAATTTTAGGAAAATCATGGACGATGGTTCCTTCCCCCTTGCCAGTCTGGAGATGGATTGGCCCATTGTCTAGATGT
Source organism: Dynastes maya (assembly GCA_029619315.2). Lineage (NCBI taxonomy): Eukaryota > Metazoa > Arthropoda > Insecta > Coleoptera > Scarabaeidae > Dynastes > Dynastes maya. Next base: position 34,876,108 of record JAROYE020000003.1, read on the forward strand.
AAACAATACATTGTTTACACGTGCATTGTCTACAGGCACATTACTGTGTGTTGATATTGAGTTCCTTAATGTGAAAGATAATTCTACGATTTTCATCAATATCTACTTAGATCTTACTGGCACTTTTATTCTTATCACCCGTAAATATTTACATAAGTTAACAAGTAATAAATAGACGAGGATGTTGTAAAAATATATTTGTTTTCAAATTTAATGCTTTTAGTTAATAACGAGGAGTCTTACGAACTTCAGAAATTTACTTTCTCCAAACATTTGTATATGTTACCAAATAATCATTAGTTCAAATTCTGTTATTAATAAATTGATAGGAGCACATTTCGAAGAAATTTAAATGTCAGATATAATTACGTGCAAGCACGTTCAAACTTATCTGCCTTGTTTTTAATTTCTCGCGAAGGTATAGACGACTAAGCGTAAAAAATATCTACCGACTCGAAATTAGAAACAGGCTTCCTATTACGTATTACTACGTAATCACGCTATAGTATTTATACGTCAATTTTTATAAAGCGTATGAAATTGTCAAGGTGTTTCGCACAGAAAATTACAACACTATCCATTCAGTCAAACGCTACGAAGCGAACTATCACCATGATTAATTAAAATTCCTATTTTCCATGTGCGTGCATTATGTGCACATGTCACAAATAGTTGAACTTGGGTTGATTTTCGGTATTGGGAGTTGCGCGCCCGCGGAATATAGTTCAGTACTTCCCGTAAAATAGAACGCGCTAGATGTTTTTCAAATGTGCGATATTTTGCTTTCTATTTCGTCGTAAGTACAAATTATATTCTCTCTCTTATACACACCCCAAAAACCAACAGCTTAACTAATATAAACTTATCGTAAGCGTTAGTATCGTAATAAACTTTTCGGACGACGTGTTTATAACGAAAAACCTGTGGAATCGCTACAAACATTAATTGATATCAATAAGAACGGGCCGTGGATCTATTTTGCTTCGTGTTATTTATTTTTTTCGTCGAACGGTGTTGATAGTAAAGAAATTCCGAAAATATCTCTAATTTTACAGGCTGATTTTATAGATTTAAGTATAAATTGATCATCTCGTTTATACTATCAAAGTAGGTTGATCTCAGTAGTGTTATATATAGAATGGATAGAAATGTATTTTTCTGAATATTTAAATGTGAATATTCAGGTACATTTACATCAAAAGGCAAATAATCAAATGAGCAATATCTGAAGTCCCCTAATTAATTAAAAGTGGATAGGAGCGGCATGATTTAGTGGCGTATCACTTACGCTTCTGTAATTACATAATTTTCTTTCCTACATATGTTTATTATGTGACTTGTACTATGGGTTGGAATATAAAAAAATTGATTAAAGATGCGTGAAAAGCTACAAATTATAGTCATGACTAGTATTACGTCAAATGTATAATTTGGTCATTAAAAGGGCAATAAAATGATTAAATCATTTTAAATCATATCACTGTAATAGTGTGTATACATATACATATGTATGTACATCTATATACACATACATACATGTATTATAAAGTGAACAAAAGCGTTAGAATGCCTATGGCAAGTTACAAGTGCGGTTTTATGTTTGTTTAATGTATTTTGTTTGACACGCCGTAAAATTTCTCGTATACACTATACTTCCTATAATAAATATCATTCTTGCGTGTTTTTTTGGGCTAGTATTTCTACGGTAGCCGCATGAATTTGTGAAACATGCATCATTGAGGGGATCTTTATGTAGTATCTTTTGAAACTTGTTAGAGTGAGGGAATTGACATTAGATTTTTGTTACACCTTTAATATCTAAAATAACTTTGCCTTGTCGCTAATTCTAAATTATTTAGGTAATAGATGCCATAATTCCAATTAATAATTTGAGTTATTAAACGTTTTTTTCTGTACCTGCGTGAAATGTAACTTTGAAAGCTGAAAGCTTTTTAAATCTAGCGAAACAATTGTTTTCTCTGTTTTAGTAGGAGATTAACTCTCACGGCTTGTGAAAATGATTTCAGGGTTGACTGCGATACTATTTATAGCTATAGTTAACAAACAAGTAAATATTCGAGTAGGTATGGTTTTTTATGTGATATTTGCATATACACCTGCACAGCGTGACTATTTACTCTAGGGCGGAAAATAAATTTTACCCTTACATTGCGCAGGGAAATAAGTGTGAACACTCAAAAAAAATAATACCAGGTATGGGAAATATGACATCTTCCTTTTAATATAATTTATTATATCTAGGGACAACCAGATCTTTTTAGTAAGTGTAATTTTTTTAAAACGTAACGTAGGGCAACATTTTTATTTGAGGTGATAGAAAATTACTTAATTAAGAAACATTGTCAAATAACTCCTTTTCAGTTACTCAAAGTTACTTACATAATAGGCGCCATAAATTCTCGACCTGACATAGTAAAAATAAAATATAACAATTTTTATTTTTCAATATAATCCCTCCCTTAACTTCAATATATTTAGTACAACGATCAATTAATAATTCTATACCCTTGTAAAAATAATCTAAAGCTTTTCCCTACAAAATGTTGTATTATAGCCGCTTGTAATTCACTATCGTCCTTAAAACGACGTCCCCTAAGGTATTTCTTTAATGATGAGAGAAAATTTTAAACCAGAAAATAAATAATCGCTTGGAGCCATGTCCAGACTATACGGTGGATATTCCAATTCGTAAAAGCCACATTCGCGGATGGCAGCTTGTGAGATAGCGGCAGTTTGGACGGGTGTATTGTCGTGCAATAATCGAACACCTTTTATCAATTTTTCTCGACGTTTTGCGTGAATATTTTCCCTCAATTTATGCAGGAAAGACGCATAATATGTCCTGTCGACAGCTAATATCATTTCTTCAATAATTGAAATGTTATGAGGCGTTATCAGTTCAATTAGCCGACCGAGACGCTCATCATCAAGGAATTCTTGCTCCAAACGGAAACATTTTGCCCCCTTTTTCACAGTGGAATATGAAGGAGATAAATTACCATAAACGCCGTCTAAACGTTGTTTAATATGATTAGGCGTATGTCCTTCTTTTGTTAAAAATTTAATGACCGCGCGGTAGTCAATTTTCGTTACCTGAGACATTTTCATGCACTAGTTACGTTGTCTGGCTGGCGTAACGGAGTTTGAACACGCTCGAACCTGTATCGGCCTGTCAGGCCTCGTAACAACTTTTTTATTTGAAGTGATAGAGTAGCACTTTCAAAAACAAAATTGTAGAAAATTACTTAATTAAGAAAAATTGACAAATAACTCCTTTTCAGTGCTACTCAAAGTTAGTGTATTACTAAAGTTCTTTTTTTTAATTGCAAGACCATGTTTTTACATAATTTGATAGATTTAAATATTCTCAATAAAAAATGTTATATTAGTAATATAACAAACGTAATATAATATTACGTTTTTTCGCTGGAGTAGTAGTTTTATAGGAATCGGTAAAAAAAAGGCTAAAATTATTAAATCACTTATTTTTCAGTAACAATACAATACATTTTTTTTTCAATAAACGATTGATGCCCTCCTTGTAATCTACAAAAATGAACTCGTTGAACAATACAAATCGCCAACATTTTCCAATATATGGGATGCAATATTATTAATTTCCCGCCTAATGGATTGCGTCAGATTACCAACAGACTTAGGAGCGGTCACGTAAACTTTGGTTTTTGAAAGTCCCACAAAAAAAGTCTAATAGCGTAAGATATTCTATAAGGATCGAGAGTGTTGCTTTTTACAGTGTCGTGTCGAAACGTCAAACTTTCACAGCACTTTTCTGACTATTCGTGCCACTCAACTGGATCCTTTCTTATCCACCCTTCAGGTAGCGGCTCATTGAGATAATCCTGTACATATCACGTAAAATGAGATGATGCTTCTTCTTTCTGCTAAGGGTAGTTCATCAATAAACAGCTCAAGTGCGTTTTTTAATAATTCCAAATGAACTTCACCATTTATAAGTTTTGCTGTACAATGATAGATCATACATATCACCTTTTAATTGTACATAAATTTCGTACCACACCTTAACTCTAGAATTATTTTAGCTTCTCCGCTTTTCGGCCCAACAAAGATTAATGTCAGACCAATATCTGTAATTTTGTCTATTAACCATACCATTTAAATAAAAGCTTGCTTTGTAGCTATAAAAAGTATGCTTCTCGAAATTGAGTTGCTACCGCATCTTTTCTAAAAACTAGTCACAAAATTCCAGTCTTCTATCACAATCATCATCATGCAATCCCTGGACGCTTATCATTTTGTATGGATGGAATTTGTGTTGTCCATACCTTCGATTGAGAGCAACCTAGTTCTTGTGCAATTTGGTACGTTCATTTATGAGGGTTTTTCACGCTACAAATAATATTTTCTTCAATGGTAACATTTTTGCATGAAATTCAACGCACGCATCGCGTAGGCTCAAACCATGAAGGAAAATTAATTCGACTCTCTCTTCATTTTAGCAAATAAATTAAAATGTTATTATAACAGACGCAAACGCAACAGCTTCTTTCAAGCACAATGACAACTCCTTGTAAACAACCCAATTTTTGTTTGTTTTCCAAGGTCTACTATTGATATGTTAATCGATTAACAGTACAGATTATATTAGCCTTTTTTACCGATTGCTATAAAACGGGTACTCCAGCAAAGAAATACCATATAACATTTTTTAATCAGAATTTTGAGATCTATTAATTTGTATTAAATAAGGTTGGCATTTAAAAAACATTGTTCTAGTAATTACTAGAATATTTGGCAACTCTGAAAAAGAGTTATTTGTAAAATTTTCTTAGTTAAGTATAAGTGTTTTCTTACAATTTTGCTTTTGGAAGTACTAGTCCACCGCTTCAAATAAAAAAGTTACCCTAAGGCTTTAAAAAAATACACATATTAAAAAGCAGGTACCAGATATGAAACGGTAAGATAATTCTAATAAAGCTTACTAACATTATAATAAAATTTATTACATGCTTTTATTATTTATTTTTTGAGTGAAGATAAAAAAAGAAAGATAAAATAAAATAAAAATGTTAGCGAAACTTAGTGGAAATGTAGAGTATGCCCATAGAATTTTTTATCTTTGAAAGAGAGAAACCCGTTCAAAGTTTCGGTTTTCTCAATATAATTGTAGAGTGAAGACAGAAGTATACACATTGAGAAAATGTGACATTAGCTATATATATACGGCGAGAGAGCGAGGAGGGGATTGAGTAAAATCCGATTGTTTCGATGTGGGTCGCGTGTTAGGTGTTAGTACGCTAACAACGTTGGTATGTAGACCTACTGTGTGCAAGAACGCACGAAATAATTTGTAAGTCATGATCGCCTGGAAATGTGAGTTTCTCATATTTATTTTGTTGTTGCTGCGAAACTTAGACGAAACTAATAAGAGATTCTGAAGACGAAAATAAAAAGAAATTCTGATGAAATAAAAGAAAAGAAATATAAATATTCTAGAAATTCTTACTAAGATCGGTACACATCGGTATAAGCCGTCGACTGCCGCTAACTCCTCCGCTTGTGGTGAATCATCCATTCGCGTTTACCGTTGTCACATGTATGCTTTTTCGTATAGCTAGACATTTTCTTTCCTTACGTGTATACCGGCTATTGCGTTTAGAACTCCTATGCGTTCCAATACGAAAAAATATGTTAAGTAAAAGTTGTTTCGGTTTTATGTTTGAAGCCATATAAGGTTTATCAATATATAGGGTGTTCCTAAAATGAATATCACTACATCTTCAGTTCCTTTGGGTTTAGACGTGATTTTTATATGGCGCATTTAACTTTATGTAAATTAGAAGCAACATTTATTTAATTTCTAATATTTTCAATTTATATCCTACATTACTGTCAGTTAGTCAGTGTGCAGTAACAGCTCTGAAGATGTCCCATAAGAGTGTGCACGAAACGTCTACAAAAGCTACGACAACAACGTTTATGTGAACCGCGTATAAATTTACATGATTATCACTTATATGTAGATTTAGGTAGATCATTATTACTAGTCTGGGCAAACAGCGGTAACAGTCAATGTAGTAGATATGTGGTGCGGAGTCGGCGATTATTTATTTCACGCGTTCACAGCGTCAGTACTAAATCGATGCTGTATGCGAGTAGTTCTGTGTATATGTAGGCTGTCGTAACTTATTTCGTAATTGTACGCTTATGTTTGCTTTAAAAATGTCGCAGTTAGGTACGTCGCGAAAACGACCAATGGCAGACACAGTTAAAAACTTTATAGTGGACATGCCGGACTTAATTTTTGATGGCACTAAAATTCAATATCTAGTTTGTAAAATCCCTTGAATGTGTTGGTCGAGAAGCCATTGTCAACGTCACATCGGAAGCAAACAGCATTCTTCTGCAAAAAGTGGCTTACTTGACCTAGAAAAATTTACATTTGATTTATGTGTTACTCTTATTTTATCTTATAAAAAGGATGAAAACGGAATTGAAAGATAAAAAACTGAGGTTGTGTGTGGACGTCAAAAACATTCTGCGGTTAATGTAATGGTACCTACAATGGAACCACATCGACCGTCATCCTCCTTCTTACTTGCTTCCAAAAGAGTTATAAATTGTACTGCCGATGAGATTTTAAAGGTGGTGTTGAACTCGTTGAACAAATTTGAAGTTTCAACTAAGCAATTTTTAATGTTTATGAGTGATGGTGCCGCAAACATGCGTTCTTTGGGCCGATCTCTTAAAGAACACAGTGCTAACTTCTTACATGTAACGTGTAAAATCCATATTCTAAATCTTGCGGTACAATCAATTCGTACTTGTTTTCCACTAGTAAATGCATTGATTGCTAGTGCAAAGGTGTTTCTAAAGTCCCCGAAACGTACCCGACTATTTCACAAACTGTGTCCTGATTTACCTGAACCACCACAGCCGATTGTTACACGTTGGGGAACATGGTTGCAGGCTGCGTCTTACTACAACAAATATTTTGATCAAGTAAAGAAGGTAGTTTTAAAATTCAATCCGATAGAAGCTGCAGCAATCAAGAAAAGCCAGGAAATATTTCAAGATAGTCGGGTTAAAAGAGATTTACAAACTATTCATAACAATTACTTCGGACTAGCGGAGGGAATAGAAAAATTACAAAATGTTTCGATGTCGCTAGTGGCTTCTGTTCAAATTGTGAATGATGTTCACGCACAGTTATGCGCTGTAGAAGGCGAAACAAATTGGTGTGTAATACGAAAATTTGAAAGTGTTTTAGAGAAAGACTCTGATTTTCTTATATTAAGACAAATTTGTGAAGATGCATTAAGTTGGTTCAAAGGTTATTTTAAATATGCAAATATAACATCGCTAGATGTCGAACGGTCGTTTTCGGCATTAAGACATTTATTCCGCACGTCGTACTCACTTGACTGAAATAGCTGTGGAAACATATCTAATGATTCAAATATTTAACTGATGTTACCCAGTTTGTGATTTCACGGAAGACTTTTAAAACAGTAAGTGTTTCAGCACGTTTTATAATTTATCTCTTACGTTCTATTCTACGTGTAAACCTTTATGCGCTCGCCACGCCTCTGACTGTTACCGCATATTTGCCAAGGTTAATTATTACACAATAAGACTTTTAAACTTACTGAAGTTGATTTATTGTTTTTGCAGAAAACTTTTTGCATTCTGTTGGACAAATAACTCTCGAACTACTTTTTAGCTACACCACGTATTCTGTAGTATACGCACTTTTGTTTGGCACAAAGCATGCTGACACAAAGTCAAAACATTGGAGTCAGTTAATACATCGAAATGTTTTATATATCTACTAGCGTCTACAAGGTGCCCATCGAAATCGTTGCCATGTTTGATTCATGCTGTTTTAATTTTATTAAATGGAACAGCCTGTGTATTTTTAGATAATTTGTTAGAGAAACCGTTCTATATAGTTTTTTGTAAACATTTTCTTGTACCTAAGTTACGTACATATTCAGTCGTCGAGCAACAATTCGCTGGTTATGTCCATTTTCGATTAAAGCAATTACTTGTGTGGCTTTTTGCGGTGTAGTATGCATTAAACTAACACACTTTGAGACTGACCAAATTATAAAAACTAAATTATGTTTAAACAATTACAGAGACAATAATTACATCTGTCAAAAGTTTGTTTATAGTCATGGTAACATTCACTTTATATGCGTCTTTTTCTGTTTTCGCTCGCTACACTTCATAAACAATAAGCACTCTTGATTTTATACACATGTCAAAGCATATTAAATCTTCTTTCAACCTGTCTATGTTTTGTTTTGATCTGACGTATACTTTCTAAAAGAAATACAGTTAAAGTCAAAAGCGTGCAGCGAGCCGATTTCTGTACACGTAAGTTTATTTGCTTCTTTAGTAAATTAAATATGAAGTGATGCATAGCGCAACGCAACTGCGCTGAAAGCCAGTGGCGGATGCATAAAAGTTTACACAAAATAAATTAAATGTGATACGTGCTCAAACACTTACCGTTTTAAGAGTCCTCCGTGAAATCACAAAGTGGATAATGTCTATTTAATATTTGTAACATTAGATATGTTTCCAAAGTTGTTTCGGCAAACCGAGTGCGGCGTGAAGAAAAAGTGTTTTTGTATGCCGAAAACGAACGTTCTACATCTAGTGACGTTATATTTGCGTAAGTAAAATAATCTTTCAAATAACTTAACGGTTCTTCACAAATTTGTCTTAATGTGCCAAAATCAGAGTCTTTATCTAAAACACTTTCAAACCTTTCTAAAACACAAACATTTCTTGCGTCTTCTATCGTGCATAGCTGTGCGTGAACATGTTGCACTATTTGCAAAGATTCCACTAACGACACCGAAGAATTTTGTAGTTTTTCTATCGTATCCGGTAGTCCCACGTAATTGTTCTGAATAATTTCCAAATCTATTTCAACTTGACTATCCTGAAATTTCAAGCGGCTTACCTTGACAGCCGCAGCTTCCTTTGGGTCGAATTCTAAAATCACGTTCTTTATATTCTCAAAATATTTAAGATAATAAAATGCAGCCTCTCACCATGTTCCCCAACGAGTAAGAATAGGTTGTGGGGGTTCAGGAATACCGGGGCATAGTCTATGAAATTCCCGAAAATGTTTTGGGGATTTTACAAACACAGCTTTTGTATGTGCTATTAGAGCGTCTACCTCGGGATAACATTTTCTGATACTATCTGCTACGAGACTGAGAGTATGAATTTTACATGTAATATGCAACAAGTTAGCACAATGTTTTTTAAGAGATCGACATCACTCATAAACATCAACAGTTGATTTGTTGAAAGGTCAAGCTTTTCCAATGTATTTAACACCAACATTGAAATTACTTCGGCAGTACATTGTTGTATTCGTCTGGAAGCTAGTAAAATTGAGGGTGACGGTCGATGTGGTTCCATAGTGCGTACCATTACATTAACCACAGAATGTTTTTTACGATCTGTTGTTTCGTCCACACATAACCACAGTTTTTTATCTTGCAACTTCTATTTAATTCTTTTCTCGACATGCTCACGAGCAGACGGCACAACTCTCTGTAATGTTCTCTCACTTGGTAACTTAAAGTCCGAATATTCATTCCAAAACGAGACGTATGCTTTCTTCCTTAGTAAATGAAATGGTAAATTACATGCAATAAACACATAAATTAAATTTAAATTTGTCATAATCTCGTGTGGAATTTTTTTTTTAAACATACCCGTGCCGTAGACAATCACTTTTCGACTAACACATAAAATCTATTTTACACACTACACATTGAATTTTAGCGCCATCACACTTTAAATCAGGCATTTCTGCAATAAATTCTCTTATTGTGTCCAACTTTAGTCGTTTCGCGACGTAGGAAACATTTTCAAAACAAACGTAGAATTATGATATAGTATACGACAGCGTAGATGCATACACAACAGATCGGCTTTCGAGTCGCAGTTATACTGACGCTTATTGTCCCGGCCGTGTTTATTTTGTGTAAACTTTTATGCGTCAGCCTATGGCTTTCAGCGCAGTTTGCGTTGCTCTAGTGATGCAGATACGTTTTTTTTTTACTAAGTGCTGCGACGAAATACTACTACTTTTGTTCCTTATATTTTGTTAAACACTTACCTACATTTGGAGAGTAATATTTTGTATAACGTCCATGTTACACGTTGTCTTAAGAAATTCACCCAGAAAGTTTTTTTATAAACATTTTTATTTACCTAAATTGCGAAATTAAACAATTTTCAGAATACTATTTTGTATCGCTATAGCATTAAATGGTTAAAGCTGATACACTTTCCAAATTTGTAACAACAAAACAATTGCAAGGATTATTCGGCAATATATTACATAACATCAACGGCACAATAGTAATTAGGACAGGCCCATCTCGGAATGAAATAAATTCAATATAGGTTGCCATTTAAACTAGAGCAATGACGCATAAACAGGGTGTGACGCTCTGATGGACTCAAAGGGTCACGAAAGCTTCGTTGTATATTTATTTTTATTTCACGTTCTGAATTTTCTATTTGGGCTACTTGCGGAAATTACATTAGATTTATAGCGTAATGCTTACTTATGAAATTAGAAGTCATATATATTTTTGAAGAAGGAAAATGTATTATCCAAATACCTTAACGAAATTTTCATATCTGGGTTAAATAAGCAAGTAGTAATTTCCATATTTTGCTTTTAAAGACTGCGAAGCATTATTTTTATTAATTGCACGATTAATAAAAATAATTAGTATAGCACTTTAAGGATTCTAGATGCAGATGTAGATTTTAAATTGTTCTATGGTATAGAAAGATATATAAAGACTTTTAGAAAATCCTTTAGCGGTAAGAAATGTTCCTGCTTTCTATTGAAAATGTTAATAATTTTGAAATAAATCAATATTTGTATGTTACACCTGTTCAACAGATTGCTACTCAGTGTTACTATCTATTTAGTTGGCATCTTGTTCTGCAAAATAGGCGATTGTGATGGCCTCCTCATTCAATGAACATTTTTGTCCTTCAACCGAAACTTTGAGCCTAAGAAAGAGAAAAAAGTCGCTGAGGGCCGGATCTGGCGAATAGGGTGGGTGGTCTATCAATTCGAACACTAATGCGTGAATTTTTGCCATGGCGTCCACAAGTGTGAGACGGTGCGTTGTCGTGGTGGAGCAAAACTTCCTTTTTCTTCAAATGCGGTCGTTCATTCGCAATTTCCGCCTTCAGCTTGTCGAGTAATGATGGATTGTATGCATGCCCTCGTTATTGTTTTTCCTTTTTCAAGATAGTCGATTAATACAACTCCATGACTACCCGAAATAACAGTTGCCCTCACTTTCCCGGCCGATGGAACAGCCTTCGCATTTTCGGAGCCGATTCATCCTTCCCAATCCATTGTTTCGACTGTGCCTTGGCTTTAGAAGTGTACTGGTGTATCTAAGTTTAATCTACAATTATTCATCGACGCCAAAACTCCGACTTATTTCATTTAAACTGCTTCAACAGGGCTTGTTCGTTCAAATGCGTTTTTGGTCCTGAGTGAGCAAGTACGGCACCCAACGCGCGGTTGGGATTTTCATGTCCAAATCTTCAGTCAATGTATAACAAACACATTTTTTCGAGACACCCACAACTTCTCCTATCTTTCCAATCTTAATTTGATGACCGTTGGTGAACTTTTCCGATGTTATCGGCAGTAGTTAAGTTCAACTTTATGAAGCACCTCTTGAACATATTTTTTTGCAATTACCATAGATAGTGAAAAACATTAGTGCATGGCACTTTGATGTGAAAACTTTATTTTGAGTTATACAAACTTAGATAACAGAGCTTATTCGCTGAGGGGTCACTTTGATCAACATTAGCTTTAGGTTAAGAAAAAGTTATCTATGTATTATTATTGAACACATATTGTTTCTTATATTTTAGGTTGTAATTCTATTTCAGTTTATGTACTATTTGTTTAGTTTCTTAAATGTTACTTCTTCATTTTCCAACAATGTTTTGTTTTTGACGTGGAAAATTTGTGTTCCCAATCGTATTATTGACTTTTAACCCTAGGATGCATGGGTGTTCGAATATACAGATTAACATTTCTCGGGTCTCTCAGGCCCGGTTGTTTCTTTACTCTGTTAAAAATATATAGAACATGAAATATATTTAAATCATTTATTTGTGCGTGTAAAAATCTTAAATAATTAAACAAAACCTCTAACTAAAGATTACAGCTCTTATAAATGTAAATACATGTTCAAAAGGAGTAATTTTTACAAATTCTTACACTATGTTTGTTACACACATTATTGCGACATTTGCATCTCCTCCTTTTATTTGTAACGGCATCAGTTGCAGTTTTTTCAATGTTAATAAATTTGTTCATGCAATTTATAGAATTTCTTGGTATTTTCGGGTTTTTTGACCTCCTTATCATATGCGGTATTACCAATTGTTCAGCTAATTCCTCGAAAAATAGTCGTCTAGCGTGTGTTACATTCCTATGATAATCAGGTTTCAACGTGGAAAATATAATAAATGTATTTAGTGCTGCAATATTGATCATATTAGAAAAAAGCGCCATAGGCCAACGCTTCGTTTGCCTTTTACATGTATAGTTGGACTGTTTTTGATCCATTACGTCTACTCCCCCTTTGGTCTTGTTATAATAAAGTATTAATTCCGGTTTCTGATTAACATTTTCACTTACAGACATGTCATTGTGCATGGTGTTGAGCAAAATGACTGACTTGTTTTTCTTAGGAATGTAGCCAACCATAGTCATTTTGTCATAAAAGCCAAATATAGAAGAGTAGACCGGTTTGTTCCTTGCATCTCTAATTTCATTTGATATTTCTCTCTTATTTTTTCTTAGCGTTCCAACCAGTGTTAGGTTATTTTCTAATAAACATTTACCCAATGGAAAGAAATTGTAAAGAAGTTATCCATTGTGACATTTAGTCCAGAGAAGTGGATGCTGCGTACTAAAGTTTGCACTATTTCAAAAGCAAGATTTGTATGGATAGGTTGATTGGGTCGTCGTCCGGTATATACCATTCCATCAATTGCAAATCCTGATTCTGACTCACACATCCAGATTGACATCGTATTTTGACGGTTTATTTGGCATATACTGAATAAATGAACATCTCCCTCTAACGAGAGTAACTGCTCGTCAAGGGTAACACTTTCGTTTGGCACCAAAGATGACCTGCATTGTTGTAAAAATAAGTTCCATATATACGACATCGGAGCTAATCTATCGATCTGTAGGCGAAAATCACGAGTTCTTTTGTCATTGAAACGCAGGTACCGTCTAATATCTTGAAACCGATTAATTCCCATAGTAGCTTGATAAATAGGATTACATTTATCAGAAGAAAACAGTTCTCTTATCGGCACGTCCCAGTTTCTTTCCACACCAGCTTGTATCAGCAAACCTAAGAAAGCATTCAGCTCCATCACATCAGTATCTACCCATCCTTTGTCTTTTACTGTAGTTACTCTTCGAGCTTCAAGGTTTGTGCACTTGACGACTTCTTCTAAGATTGTTCTTGTAATAAAAGATTTGAAAGCATTTTCAGGTGTATCACAAGATACTGCTTTAGTTTTTACGCCTGGTGCTAAACGCAGTACGTTACGTTTTGCAGTTTTCGTAGAGCTTGGCGGAACTTTATTCCACTGGATGCCGGATGGAGAAGCGAAACAGTTAGGATTATCACTATCGGCCTCCCCTGTAGCTACATCTTCTTCAGACTCAGAATTTGAAAAGTTTGAATTGGCTTCTAATGAATCTTGACCAGGTTCTTCAATTTCAGACGTTTCCCTCTCTTCCGATAAAACTTCATCACATTCCTCTGCCCACGGCATTAGAGTTTCCTCGTAATTGGGATCTCCGTACCTTACTGTTGCACGTTGCCCGGTCGATTTTCTTGAACTTGAAGCCGCCATAACGAACATTCACAAACAAACACCTCAAGCAAATTTTAGCAACTGAAGTCTTTTTTATGCGTTCGCATATTTATATGATATGCATTTCTGCGTGTTGAAACCTGCATACGCCGTTGAAACTTGCAAACTCCGTTGAGCGCAGAAGCAGGCCTGTTCCTACATGTTACAACATTTTGCAGCCGATTGTTAACAAATTGTATTCCAAATAATATTGCAATATGCAGTACATTGACGCCAGAAGCAACAAATTATTTAAACAAAAACAGTTTTGGATGTAAATATAAACGATTATCAATCAAAAATAAACCGGGCCTGCGAGGCCCGAGAAATGCAAATACGCGGTAGAATTCAAATATCTAAAATAGATTTTCTTATAAATTATATAGATCAAACGCCAATTAGAAATAGCAATAGGGAGATCCAGTTGAGACATATACAAGGCCCAGAAGAAAAAAATTTAAAGATAAAGAAGTTATGAAGCTTAGAATACCACGCTGGGCTTCGGAGGGCCGTGTTATGCATCCTAGGGTTAAAATAATGGTACATTTCATTTTCAGATTTACTCCAAAACCCAGCAGTGGCCAAAGTAACCGCACTCAGCTTTTAACTTTAATTAGACTTATTTTAATTTCTTTCTCAGTACTTCTTGCACCTTCGACATTTTTTTTTTGGTAATTCAGAAATCACACCTTTGCAATACGGCCATATTTTTATAGCTTAATTTCTAACAGCAAAGATTGTAGAGTCAAGTAAAGTTAAAAAATCTATCAAACCAACCCCATGTTATGGCATACTTATTTTCACTTGTACTTTTATAAGGAAGGCATGTAAAAATGTTAGGGAAGTGCATATTGCACGTATACCTATATTGAAATGTTTTAAAATTGTGAAATTATTAAATAAAATTAAATTTTCAAAATTAATTTAAAAATTAATTAATTATACGATTTAAGGATTCGGGAGTGACCTCAATTGACCCTTTTGGCAATTTAAAATGAAACTAGGTATCAATTGATGAAATTTTAAAATGAAATAATTTTACCTCCTGTCAATGACATTTCACAATCAGCTTAGTAAAAACTGGCTTATACAACCTTATTAACGTGTGGGATTTTGTAATAGTGTAAATTAGGGTTGATTATCAGCACTATCAACTACGTTTAAAGTTCCATAAGCATCTTGTAAAGATATATCGGGTTTAGTAGAACCCCACAAATATGACACTAAAATACATATATGTATATGTGGGATTGAGAGGGTAGAAGATGTAGCAAGCGGTAGGGAGAGTGAAGGGAAGAGGGAGTAATGACGGAAGTGATGTGATAGACTTAAGATGTGTAGAACGTAAGACGAAAGATCTAAGACGATATAGTGTAAAACACGTCAAATGCGAGACGAGAGGTAAAAAAACGTACAGTAGAAGACGAAAAGACTTGTATTTTTTCTGTTGTGTAGTTTACTTTATATTTTGTATCTTAATATTCAATATTTACTCCGACGCCCTGTTAAGGGCACAAGAAGAAACAGAGAAGAGGAAGAAGAAGAATATTCAATATTTCAATAATAAAACCTACCATATACATTATACGGCAAAATTTCATTGCAGGTGTGATGTAATATTACAGTCTTATTATTTTTACAGCATACAGCTTCAATTAAATTCTTATTTAGAGTAGCCGATCATTAAGGAATATTAATGGTCTGGTGACATCTGTCAAGATTTTACTTAAAAAGCACCATTAATATTCCATAATGTTACCAAATTTATATTGAAGTCATGGGCTACTTTAAATAAGAATTCAATTGAAGGCATTGTATGCTTAGTATTATAGGAGTATAAAGCATATACAGTCAAAACAATTGAAACTACAAATTCTCTTTACAGGTGAATAAAAAAGTAATCAAGTTTGCTATATAAAAAATTTTGTAATAAGTAATAATGATAATGGTGCGTAACCGTAATCTTTGCTTTGAAACTTCAAATTTTTAGACTTTGAAGAAATATAGAAACACAATAAGTTTTTTCTTCAGCAATATTGTTGTGCCATTGTTTGAAGTAGCATAATAATTCGTAGGAATCACCTTAACAAACATTAGTTGTAATGATCAAGTCATTATATTATAATTTTATTTTTATTTTCAATTATGGCCTCTACGAGATTTATGTAACATAAACCGCTTTTCTAGAAAAGGTTTGAATTACTCACAGGTAGATCCATAAACACCATACCATACGATATTTACTTTTGTTGTAAGTGAACATAGTGATAATTATATATTTACCGCTAATTTGCAGAATATTGTGTCTATCGTCATCGGTGCAATTTAGTAGCTGTAATTTGGAACATTGTAAACGCCAACCTTTGCCTTTTACGTACAAATTTGCTGTGTGTGGGAAATAGAACGTTTTGAGAATATTTTCCCTTTTTCATATAACATGCGATTTTCTCTATTACAGATAGGATATACGGCGTAGGTTATCACTAGAGTTTGTTAAAAAGGTGGTACCGGCAGTGGCGCACCGCGTAAAAGTAGGTACGTAATGTACAATATTAGTGAAAAATAATATTGTTACCTTTTCCTGTCGTCTTGATGTCCACTGTGGCGATTGGAAACCGCCCTGGTAAGCTGCGTAGAATTGCAACATCAGCAACGCTTCCATTGTCGATTCATTCAGCCGACGACGGTGTTGTGAATGCGTTGTCGTATACTTCGAAAATGATCGTTCGACATCCAGTGAAGTAAGATTTGCAAATGTTATATATTCCTTTTCCTCATCTGGGCACTCTTGATTTTCAGTTATAGACCGAACCTTTTGTAAATCGGGATTTTTCGTTAAAATTGCACCAAATTTTTGAGCAACATCGACTCCTATGGTGTTCGTCAAGTTTTCTAGAACGGCTTGTAAATTGTTTATGCAATTTAATGCGTCTCGTGCAGATAAGTGACTGTTTTCTAATTGCTCAATAGCTTGTGCAACTTCAGAATAGTTCATGGAAATTTTGTCTATTTGTTGTTGAACGTCCGAATTGGAAAAAAGTTGCTGACTATCTCGAACTGCTGCAGAATCATTTGAATCAAGCTTCAAGATGACATTTTTCACTTGTGACAAATATTTCTGATAGTAAGATACTGCCTGAAGCCATATTCCCCATCGCGTTCTTACAGGCTGAGGTGGTGGTGGTAATTTCGGACACAATTGTTTGAATACACGGATGTGTTTGGGAGATTTGATGAACACTTTTTTGGTAGATGCTATTAACTTATCCACCATCGGATACTTCGTTCGAATGGTTTCTGCTACGAGGTGACATGCGTGTATGAGGCATGTTCTGTGAAGAAGAGTCGGAAAGCATATTTTCAACATCCTACCAACTCTCAGCATTGTTGCGGCTCCGTCAGTAACGAACATTGTGACTTGAGTTCCTGTGATACAAAATTCTCTCAACGAATCTTTTATTATCTTGACAACGATTTCTGCATTAATTTTCTGAATCCTTTTACTGGATAACAACAATGAACCGTACCATCACGTTTTAAAGGACACGCTACAACATGAATGACGCTGTGTTTCTGAGCATCAGTTGTTTCATCCACACATAGGCAGATTTTCTTATTTCTCAACTCGTCTTTTATACATTCCTTTACTGTACCTTGCACACGTGGCAAATTGCATCGTGATTACATAGATGTTGGCAGCTTCCATGAGGGAACGTACTTAGCCCAAAAAAGTCGAAAGTGTTCATTAGATACTAGATGTTGTGGGATGTTGCATACACTTAACATAAAAATAAAATCATAAAAATTGCCAGTATGGAATACTGTTTCTTAAATTCAATACATGACGTTTACTTTTACAATGTTTTCTACACCTATCACGACTTAGCAATCCGCTATTGCATATTGTGCAATAAATATGCGGAGTTCTATATTCTAATCCAGGGAAATGCCTGAGATATTTATTCACATTCGAAGGGAACGTTACACCCTTTGGGCGTCCCACCTCGGCGTACTTATTTGATGTGCAGCGTGCAACGTACTGTCGCTTTGAACTCCCACGCGGTACTGTCGAGATCGACTATGAGTTGAAAATTACCCCTACCCACGCCGCTACCGCTACGCTACTGCCATCCGGTACCACCTTTTTAACAAACTCTAGTTATCACCTACCTTACTGAATTTGCTAATCTTGGGTAACTCCTTCACCGCATAATGTTAAAGAGCGCATTTTTTTTTTTTTATATTTGATCGAAAAATGATAACAATAACAGTATGTGAAAAATGACAACAATAGCACTAAATTGGACAAGAACACTTTCTCCAGTTAAACTTTGCCCATATTGTAACGCCACTTTAAGGATAATAAAACAGGCCTGTAATTAGACAATTTGACCGTCGTTTGTCTCTATTACATACAGTTTTTTTCTATACAATCATTATAGTTTTTTTTATATAAGGCCTTTAAGCTAAGGCTGTTCTACATTATGGCAACTTTTATGCTTCTGTTCCTGTTGGCTATTCAACTCAATTGAAAGAGCTCCTCATGAGAATAACAACGGGCTACTATACAGCAACCTACTTACTTTTAGGTAGACAATCTGAATAAAATATCCACGTTTTTTATGTGAATGGGGTAGTAGAGCTAGAGACAAACATTGGGTAAAGAGAAATTGGCCATCAAGAAAGCATTTAACAAGGTGTGAAATGCTCTCTTGACACAGTCTTGCTGCGTGAAAGTCTAGTTGATCCTGCAAAAGTATTATTACCTCCACTGCATATTAAACTTGGTCTAATGAAACAATTTGTTAAAACGCTGGACAAAACAGGTCAATGTTTCCAATCCTTTTGTGCAAAATTTTCTGATCTATCCGAAGCGAAGATTAAGGAAGGTATCTTTGTTGGTACTCAGATTAGAACCTTAATGAACATCATCGAAAAAATGCGCGGAATGCTTTTAAGGAAATTGCAAAGAAATTTCTGCGAAATAATAAAGACCCAAAGTATATAGATTTTGTGGAGAACATGCTGGACAAACGACTAAAATAATCCTGAGTAAACCGTTAACGTTGCAAACGAGGACCGATTTTCATCTCATTTATAAAAGAAATTAATAGTTATTTATTGATCTCTTTTATAGCTTAGAGGATGTTGATTTATATGTTATGCAAGCGTCTAGTAACAGTAATAAATAGAAGAAAATGGAAATATCATTACAAACTATTTTTAGATAAAAGCATTGGAAGAATGTAATTTTTTCATGAAAGCGGTTTATAAAAAGAACAAGAGTTGTGGTAACTGTGAAAATAAAAAAAAAACGAAGAGGACTATTATAATAAATTCATAAAGTTATATTCTTTTACACTCATTAAATACGATTCTAACAGATTATCATTTTTTGGGACGTTGTAAAATTAATTTGTCTGAAGCCTCTTCTTCTCACAAACTCATGAGTAACATGTACACGCAGAGAAATGGTTTCTTGTAATTAAGAAAATAGATTTTCTTGCAAAAGTCAGTCTCTATTTAAGAAAATATTTTTATTTCAAGACTATCAAAATATGTAATATGAGAAAATAATTTTCTTTAAATTTTATTTGTATTAAATAAATGTTTTCTTAGTGTTAGAAAATCAAGAAAATCCACGACAGAAAAATGTTTCTTCCAAGTAAATTAAATAAAAAATTATTCAGGTCTGAGAAAGTTCTATTGAGAAATTAGGCGACCGGTTTCGTATTCAAAAAACACCATCAGGATATCCATTAAAAGAAAAATTATAATAATGAAAAAAAAAACCTAAGGTTAATAATTAAAATTAGGAGCAAGTGAATAAACTAATGGAAAATTTTTTTTTATATGTTATAGTATAATTAAATTATATCTTTAATAATGTAATTAAGTAGGAATTATTTTTATGTACTTTAATAATTAATGAGTTAATATTTAAGTTTATTTATCCCTTTTATTATTATTATTATTATTATTATTATTATTATTATTTATTATATATTTAAAAATCTATAGTTAAACTAATACACGTGGTAAATAGTAATAAAAAGAAAAAAATATTACATTAGCGGGTATCTTTTGAAAACATTTATGAAATGTTGCACGTCATTGTGTGGGTAAGGATTGCATCTGTATTTCGGTTTCTGTCGCTATTCTCTAGGACGGCATGACTATATCTCTTGGCAGTAGGTGGCGCCAGGAAATATTTCAGTTACTGTTTTTGAAGATTAGTGGCATAAATTGAGAGATGATCAGCAATATGGGCAGGCGCATAAAGCGTTAATGCTTTTCTCTTCTCACATTGCTTTTGACGGGAGTAATTCCATCAATACCATGAGCTATTTATTAGCATTATCTTGGTTATTGTTCACTTTTGTTTGAATTATATTGTAGATAATTGAAACAGTAATTGTCTTGAATTGAGGCGAACAGTCTTGATACAAGTAAACGTTTCTCTGCATGTAGGATGGCTCAGCATTAAGACTGTTCACTGGGCAATGATTCTATTGCCGATTTTTTATGAAATAAGCAAACAGACGACCAAAGCTAATAGAAAGTGAAAAAAATATGTGTGCGAGTGATTATAAGATCACTCTAAAAACTTATGCTTACGGACCACGGCAAATTATTTTCATGACGATAAAAATTTCCTTACTAACGCGGATGTTCGTGCTTATAAACACTAGATACGCTATTTTATACAATCTCATAGGTTAAATTCCGCAGTCCACCATCGGTTTCACTTATACATACTTACATATGTATGTTAGTAGTAAAATATACAATCACCTACTTAACTATTTGAAATTACTGTCACGACGGGAGGTTGGACGTGAACATAAACAGATCTCCCAAAGATGTTTTTATATTGAAGAATTTGGCAATGTAAACTGTATTTGATATTATTATGCTTAGATACTGGGATGCACTATTGTCATTAGTATTATTTCAATTACACAATACAATGTGTTTTTTACATTTCTTACTTTTATAGTATATTCGTGCATTATTTATATTTATTTGTATATATGTACTTTTATTTGTCAAATACCATAGCACATTTATGTGTACATATATGTATGCCTTTTAATGTTAAGAATAACCCTATTTATAATCCGTGGTTAGTGTTGTTCAGCCACATGCATTGAAGTACGACAGCAGCAGCTTACATAACTTCCCTTTTTGATCTCCTCCTCTTTAACGAGTCGTCAGGCTCACTAAGGAACCATATTTCAAGGTTGTAGGTACGCAGCGATGATACTTTGCGGTGACGATAGACGGCAAATCGTAGCATAATATTACAGTCTGAAAAGAAACGTGTAATTTGAAACTATCTATATAAATTAAATTACCTAATTTAATTTTTAAAATAACAGTTTTTGATAGAAGATAGACGTAAGTAGTATAGCTATGAGAGTTCTGGCACAAATTTCCATAAGATTTAACATAGGGGTCTAAAATTACTTAGTATCCCCACCACTCCTACTTCTGGCCGTGACGTCATAAGCCCCGTCTCTTTTGAAACGCGTGCGAAGGATGTACTAAGGTCGGTGGGAAATTTAAAACGCGTGAGCTACCAAAAGGTCTTAAGGTGTACTAGTGACGATACAATGGCTTGGGGTGATTCGATTTTAACGTCGAAACAGCCGTAACTCTTACGGGGGCTGAGATACCGCTCAGGGATGTGGATGACGTAATACATGTGAGAGTACCAAGTTCCATCATAGTAGGTAGGTTATGCGAGTACGGGGCCACTTTAATCGAGCTTTTAATCGAAGTTTGATTAGAGGCTCGCGCTTTTAATCCGCGGGTAATTTCGCGGAATCGAAGTTTGATTAGCGGCTCGCGCTTTTAATCCGTGGGTAATTTCGCGGAATCGAAGTTTGATTAGCGGCTCGCGCTTTTAATCCGCGACTTTTAAACGGCTACTAAACAGCTTCTGAACGGCTTTTTGAACGGCTCCTGAACAGCTTTTGAACAGCTTCTGAACAGCTTTTAAACGGCTTTTGAACGGCTTCTGAACAGCTTTTGAACAGCTCCTGAACAGCTCTTAAACGGGTATCCGTTCAATGACCATATCTCTTGGCACTAGGTGGTGCTAGGAATTTATTTCCGGGTGTGATACATCGTATGGAAGCTATTGTTTGTGGAGGTGACTTATGTTTCAAATGTGTTTGGGGGTCAGAGAGGTAGTAGGTACGGGAGAAGCGTGCGATCTTCATTATCTATTTGCGATCCCTCTCAGGTGACCCCTTACCTACTTCCTCTCTGACTCCCAAACACATTTGAAACATGAGTCACCTCCATAAACAATAGCTTCCATACGATGGATCACACCCGGAAATAAATTCCTAGTGCCACCTAGTGCCAAGTGATATGGTCATTGAACGGATACCCGTTTAAGAGCTGTTCAAAAGCTGTTCAGAAGCTGTTCAGAAGCCGTTTAAAAGCTGTTCAGAAGCTGTTCAAAAGCCGTTCAGAAGCCGTTCAAAAGCTGTTCAGGAGCCGTTCAAAAAGCCGTTCAGAAGCTGTTTAGTAGCCGTTTAAAAGTCGCGGATTAAAAGCGCGAGCCGCTAATCAAACTTCGATTCCGTGAAATTACCCGCGGGTTAAAAGCGCAAGCCGCTAATCAAACTTCGATTCCGCGAAATTACCCGCGGGTTAAAAGCGCAAGCCGCTAATTAAACTTCGATTCCGCGAAATCACCCGCGGATTAAAAGCGCGAGCCGCTAATCAAACTTCGATTCCGCGAAATTACCCGCGGATTAAAAGCGCGAGCCACTAATCAAACTTCGATTCCGCGAAATTAACCGCGGATTAAAAGCGCGAGCCTCTAATCAAACTTCGATTAAAAGCTCGATTAAAGTGGCCCCGTACCCGCACAGCCTACCTACTTGGTACTCTCACATGTATTACGTCATCCACATCCCTGAGGGGTATCTCAGCCCCCGTAAGAGTTACGGCTGTTTCGACGTTAAAATCGAATCACCCGAAGCCATTGTATCGTCACTAGTACACCATAAGACCTTTTGGTAGCTCTCGCGTTTTAAATTTCCCACCGACCTTAGTACATCCTTCGCACGCGTTTCAAAAGAGGCGGGGCTTATGACGTCACGGCCAGAAGTAGGAGTGGTGGGGATAAAAAGTAATTTTAGACCCCTATGTTAAATCTTATGGAAATTTGTGCCAGAACTCTCATAGCTATACTACTGACGTATTTAGAGGCGAGTTCTATTCCACAGTAGTATAATTTGTGAATTTAATGGTTCTGATTTAATTAACTTGCCATTCTGTCATGTTTTTGATCTTGATGACATTTATGAGAAAATCGCACTTTTTAATTCCCTAATAACTTCATTATTTGACCATCATACTCCGGTACGCACCTGTAAGATCACGCGTGAGCGTAAACCGTGGATTACCGACACCATTAAAACCATGCAGACTCTAAGAGATCGTGCATTTTTGAAATTTAAACGTAGTCGCAATCCGGAGCACTTTTCTTATTATAAATCTTTAAGAAATTTAACTAATAACGCCATTAGGAGAGAAAAGACAGCTTACTTGAATTATCGCGTGCGAATTTCGAATAACAGAACCGTATGGAAAGATTTACGTGTTCTTAATATAATCCCTTCTTATAAAAAAGACTTGACACTACCACCTCATCTTTCTAATGTAGATTCCATTAATAATTTTTTCTCCTCTTTATGTTCAGTAGTTTTCGATCCGAGTCCCGATATTGTTAACTTCTATAAACGACTATCGATTTACTGCAACCCTGTTTTAACTTTCATGCTGTGTCTGAAGAAAACATATGATCAGATTAAGCTGTGTTGTCCTCACATTCTACCGCTTTTGAATCATATTTTTAATCAATGTATTTCCAATAGTTTCTTCCCTCGCCTCTGGAAAAAACCCATGTTATTCTTCTTCCTAACAAGCGACGACCTGAAGAATTTGAGGACCTGCTACCCATCAGTATTCTATGCGCGTTATCAAAAATCTTTGAAAAGTTTCTGGAAAAACAAATTAGTGCGTATATCAATCACCACAACATTTTACCTACTTACCAATCGGGTTTTAGACCGGGCTATAGTTGCGCCTCCGCTCTTTCAGCAGTGGTGGACGATGTTCTTACGGCTGTTGATTCGGGTAAATTTACATGTCTTGTTATGCTTGATTTCTCTCGCGCTTTCGATACGGTCAATCAGTCTTTTATCATTAATTTTAAAGTATCTTGGTTTCAATAACGAGGCTACCTCTTTGATTAAACATTATCTGTTGGATCGCTGCCAACAAGTCACTTTAAGGTGTCAAATACCATGCTTCTACACAGTGGCGCACTACAGGGTTCAATTTTGGGACCTTAACTTTTTTCACTTTGCACATCGAAACTGCATACATGTTTGAAAACCTGTAGTTATCACCTTTATGCGGATGATACCCAAATTTATTTTACATTTGAGCGAACTGATCTGCCATCTGCTAATGATCGCATTAATTCGGATCTTGATCGAATAATAAACTTTTCTATGCAGAACAATTTGCATATAAATGTCAATAAAACATCTGTGTTTGTTAGTTTGTTACTAATAATCTCATAATCAAAGTCAACAACACTTCTTTGCCTTTTTCTAAGTCTATTAGAAACCTTGGGCTCCTAATAGACTCTGACTTAAGATTTAAAGGTTACATTGGTATGTGTATCCGCACAGCGTATACCAATTTAAAGTATCTCTATTCCCATAGAAATTGTCTCTCTTTCTATCTAGGAAACGGTTAACTGATGCGCTCGTTTTGTCGCATTTTAACTATTGCGACGTTGTTTATGGACCTTGCCTTGATAGTGTTACTGTGCAAAGAATACAAAAACTTCAAAATTGCTGCATTAGTTTTGTGTACGGTCTAAAAAGACGTGAACGTTTCACATAAACTTGCGGAACTCGATTGGTTACATATGCGTTCTCGTCGCTACTTGCACCAATACTGTTTCTATCATAAAATTTTAACAACAGAGATTCCGCTACATCTCTTCCTCAGGTTAAGGTTTAGAACAGATGTGCATAGTATCAATATTAGATTTCCCCACTACATCACACCCCCTGCTCATCGAACCACTCTTTTTGAAAGATCATTTTCGTTTAATGTCGCGCGACTGTACAATGGTCTGCCGAATTTCGTAAAAAAATTATCAGTTCCTTCTTTTAAATATCATATAAGACGTATGATTCATGATTCAATTACTTAAATCTACAATTTAATTAATTTTTTTTTTGATCTCTTTACTGCTTGTATGTTGACATGGAAATATCAGCTTTGCTTTTTGTACATAATAGCTGCATAGCTTTTTTTTTCTTGTAGATGTAATCATTGCGGCAGGAACAAAAAACAGACGTTGCATTCGTGTGCAGATCGTCTGACTTTCTACCGTTTACCGCAAAGGGTTACTGGAATATTTATTGAAAATATATTTATATACAGTCCATTTTTTTTCTTTTTTCAATGTTTGTAATTATTTTTTTGTGTGTAATAAAACAAATATTATTATTATTAAATAATACATCAAAATTGAGTAGAGGCTGTCTTTTGTTCCATTATTCATGCTAATGTATGTACTATTACTACTCAGTAAAAAAGTGAGAAGTTCTTTAAGATTTTATTACATCATATACCTTATTCCATAGGTGATTCTGATTAATATTAATGCTGCAATGAAGTTCAACTCATTAACGGCTTTTTATTGCACTTCTACAGCAAAAATGAGTTGTGTTGGTGACAATTAATGCAAAAAAAAATTCCTCTGGTTAAATTTTGTTTCTCGTTTCGTCATTTTTAAACAATAATATATCTAAACATAGAATATAAAATGTAAGTACATTATAATAAAAAAAGGAGCAAATTATAGTTTATTTTACGTACGAAGCACTCCAAACATACCGCTACTTTGCATTCAGCACAAATTATCAACTTTTTGATATTGGTTTTCGTAGAATACACATCGTATATATTTTCTTCTGAAGTTTTCCGAACGACTGTTTCGGTGGTATCTCAGAAGGAGAATTGTTTTGTGCATGGTCTATTTCAGGGCTAAAGGATTGATCAAAGACATACTTTTGTGGTGTACCACTTACTTTCGTCCGTTTCATGCCGATATTGGAGGCATCAGTAACGCCATCTTTGTCACTCTCTGCGTTATCTACATCAGACTCCTTAATTAACAAAATACGTCGATTGCTTATTAGGTCCGTCTCTTTTACATCATCCTCAAATTCCGCTTCAGGAAGAACTTCGTAATATAAATAAAATCACTCCGATCATTATCGTCATCATCGCCAAATTCGTTTTCTGGAGGCACATAATCCCGGTCTAAAGTAGAGTCGTCGCCACCAAAGCCCGAGGAAATTTCGGTGGTAAAAAATTTGATAATCGACTAAATATTGCAAAAAAGCTGTTGTATCTTCTAAGTGCATACAATCAAGTATACCAATCACAAAATTACTTACCAACCATTTTCACGCGAACAACAATAAACAAATTGACAATAAACAAACACCTATGACCTGCTCAGTACACTAATCCACAGCACCCCAACAGTTAGCTGCAAACACTGCAGTCGCATATTTGAAAATTCGGCGGTAATACGTTATGTGGCCACTGTAGATGCCAGAAACCATTCCGTAGGATACTGTATACCGTTAAGAACCAAAACCGTACCGTAAGTGGCTTCTGTAGCATCCATTACTCTGTAAAAGGTTAAATGATCAATAGAGTTTTCATTTTCTAAATTTCGCAGATGATTTAAGTTGGTAGTTTCGGCAATAAAGGACATATTTGCCAATTTCTTAGTGTAATACAGACGAATATGTCCTTTATTGCCGGAACTACCAACTTATGACCGCGAAATTTAAAAATGCCAACTCTAATAATCAAATCTCCAATACCGTGACGCAACTGACTATCTAACGTCGATTGATACTTATATACTTATATATATATACATTGGGAACATTTGAAATTCGTTATATCTATGTATGTACGGCGAGAAAACGTAGGGGAGTTTGATTGGAATCTGAACAATTCGGTGTGTGTCATTAGTACGCTTGTAACAACGTTGGAATGTAGACTTACTGTGTGCAAGAGCGCACGTAATAATTTGAAGTCATGGTCGCCTGGAAATGAGAGTTTCGCATATTTATCTTGTTGTTGCTACGAAGCTTAGACGAAGCTAATAAGAAACTCTAAAGACGAAAATAAAAACAGATTCTGATGAAATAAAAGAAAAGAAAAATAAATAATCTAGAAATTCTTATTAAGATCGTCTGCACATAATGCAGTCTACCTGTCTACCTCGTAACTAACCACATCGGTAACCGTCGTGAGCCGTCGGCTGCCGCTAACCGCTCCGCTTGTGGTGAATCACCCATTCGCGCTTATGTGAATATACTTTTATTTAATGCTTGTACACTTAATATGTATTGATAACTATTGGAGATATTGCTTATAGAATTTGGGATCGGGGCATAAGTCTACGTCAAACTAGAGAATGGATGTTCGATTAAAAAAAACACCAATTTTTCAAACATTCAAGGTTAGTTTTGGAGATTTAAATATTGTTTTACCATCAATACTAACGGAAATAAACTAATGATTGAAGAAACACAGGCAATCTAAAAAATTCTTTAACGTTGAATCAATAAAATGTAATTTTTTACAAAATATCGGAACTAAAATATAATAAACAATTCAGCATTTGTTTTTAAATTTCCTGAGCTTGGTATCACCTATTGATTATTTGTTAACCTAATGGCAAGGAGAAGCTATTAAAATAAATACATCATCTTACATATACATATACATATAAATGAAACACTTACGTAGATTACAACCATGTAAACATTCCAATTAACTTATTAACTAGATGGAGTTAGAAAAGTAAATGGAGAAACAATTTTTTTATACGTATTTCTGTATCGCCGTTTTACAAAACGTTTGAAACATAGCGCAATACACACCAATAATTTGAGAGTATGCTAAAAATACATGGGTAATAGGTTCATATTAATGAGAAAGCATATTTTAAGATATCATTTATTAATAATCATGATTTAGTAACGTTGTAATTTTCAAAATGCTGTTATTCATGTCATCGATTACACTACATGACCAGTAAACACAAAGGATACATGAAGATAGAAACTTGTATGTATTTGTGTTTTATTTAACATTCCTTTTTCTTTAATGCACAGATTTTAAAAACTATTACACTTTCTCCGTATAACATAAATTCGATGTTTTCTTTATCAAACACTTCCTATATTGCAAAATAATAATGGATCTGGATCCGAGAATCGGATAGCGGATCCGGATCCGAGAATCGGATAGTGAATCCGGATAGCTTACCTACTTCTGGTACATTTCGTTATAGATTCATAAGTTTATAGATGCCATGCAAGTCCTTATTTATATATTTACGTTACGGGCAATTCTGTAAGTTTTTATAAACACTGGAGACATACTGACGTGTAAAATCCATACTCTAAATCTTGCGGCACAAACGATTCCTACATGTTTTCCACTAGTACATGCATCGATTGCTAGTACAAAGGCAGTGTTTCTAAAGTCCCCGAAACGTACCCGACTATTTCACAAACTGTGTCCTGATTTACCTGAACCACCACAGCCGATTGTTACACGTTGGGGAACATGGTTGCAGGCTGCGTTTTACTACAACAAATATTTTGATCAAGTAAAGAAGGTAGTTTTAAAATTCAATCCGACAGAAGCTGCAGCAATCAAGAACAGCTAGGAAATATTTCAAGATAGTCAGGTTAAAAGAGATTTATAAACTATTCACAACAATTACTTCGGACTAGCGGAGGGAATAAAAAAATTACAAAATGTTTCGATGTCGCTAGTGGATTCTGTTCAAATTGTGAATGATGTTCACGCACAGTTATGCGCTGTAGAAGGCGAAACAAATTGGTGTGTTATACGAAAATTTGGGTGTTTTAGAGAAAGACCCCGATTTTCTTATATTAAGACAAATTTCTGAAGGTGTGTGTGAAGATGCATTAAATTGTTTCAAAGATTGTTTTAAATATGCAAATATAACATCGCTAGATGTGGAACGGTCGTTTTCGGCATTAACAAACATTTATTCCGCACGTCGTATTCACTTGACTGAAACAGCTGTGGAAACATATCTAATAATTCAAATATTTAACAGATGTTACCCAGTTTGTGATTTCACGGAAGACTTGTAAAACGGTAAGTGTTTCAGCACGTTTTATCATTTATTTCTTACCTTCTATTTTATGTGTAAAGTTTTATGCGCTCGCCACGCCTCTGGCTCTTACCGCATATTTGCCCAGGTTATTAATGACAGATTATATGGTTATTCAAGCGCACGATTCTAACATAGGTATATTTGTTTGACTCAACAAAATAATGTTGAATAAAAAAGTTTATACATTCAAGCAAATTCAATATGTTGTTCTTACAAAATGTGCTTTCACTCAAATAAACCTTTGTTGAATTAAATAAATAATTTCAAAGATATATATTTGTTTGATTCAAGAACTTTTTTCTCTGTGTATAAATTTAACACTTACATACCTTGAAGGTGCAAGGGAATATTTCCTAAGTAATGAGGATCATCTTTGATGGAATTTGTTAAACCAGTGCTTGCTTTGTCTAATCTAAATAACTGCTGAAAGGTTATGTTTATTCCTTCTTGATTATTTTTTTTGCTTGTAAAGCCAGTTTTACACGTCCCATTTTATTGGCCAATTAATTGAACAAGTTCTTAACCAAGAAATCGATAGAACTATATTGTTTTACATTCTACAATGAATTGGACAATTTTTTAACGATCGTGAGTATTCGTTTAGTTTCGTTAATAATTGAACGGGGGAATTATCAAATATGTTTCAGCAATTTTGGGTAAGCACAGATATATCTTAGGCTGCTTCGGTTTCGGTTAATTAATTTAAATTATCCATTAGATCTTAATCGCCGTAAATTTTCGAGATTTAATCTTACTTTAAAAGCACTAACAACATTCGTAGGTACTTTTCTGTTATTGGACTGGTATTAAAACAGCAAATTTAATGAGTAATCGTACGATATTTGTTGTTTTACACGTTACGAAAAAACCGAAGATCGACTTGTTCAATTAATTGACCAATAAATCGCGACGTGTAAAACAGGCTTAACATATTTTTACATACCTATCTTCTTTTTCCTTCATCGTCACACCAATGAATGCTCTTAAGGCAGCGTTATTCATAGTTTTTATTAAAAACAAGTCTCAACTGCAGTACTTATGGCTACTATACTTTTTGTCACCGTAACATTTACGGACATCGGCTTGTAAAGGCATAGATACTCTGTAGGTAAAATATTTACACACAAGTTTTTTTTTAATGGTAAATGGTTTTTTTTTCAGCGGATCCGTGAAAAATTAATTTCGCAGAAATATGTAATTCATATAAAAAATTTTGTTGTGGAAAAGTTTGACTGTATCTTTAATTTATAGATTGTGGGTTGAGGAAGCCTGTTTTGGCTTTCTTTGTTTACTTATCTCATCATACACAGTTGTGCTAACATATGTATTTGGTGTATTTGCGGAATTGCATGTTGCATAGAAATAATGTATTTTCTTTTAAAGGTTCGGTTTTGGTATTTATACTGGATAAAGCTTTATTAAGTGTTGATAAATAAGTATATGACCGTCGATCGAAATACCAACGGCATTTTTCCAGGGCGCCGTGATATTGACCGCTCCTAGTGTGGCGCCTACTATATGTATTTATCAATAATACCTCCGCCTGAAACCTCATCACGTCTATCTTCGCAGGACTGAAACGCCACTATGTCCTAGTTCGCTATTTCATTCTTAATGCTCAGGCTTCATTGTCCTGAATCAACGCATATCTGCATAATTACATAACCTAGCTGGGTATGATATTAAACATATTTGAAAGAGTATTACTGTGAGTATTATTATCTGAACTATGAATCAATGTGCGGGCTGTTCTAATTTTTTGGCGTCATCTTTTGCACGATCTTGCACCAAACCCGCAGAATTTAATAAAACTTGGGTGGTTTGTAAACCTCGGAGAACTATGTAAAATACCGGTTTACGTTTCTACTGAGAGGGCGAAATTGGTTTTTGAAAATCCTATTAGATGTTTATAAAAATTATGGATACATACACTAAATTTGATGCAATAGGAGATGGGCGTGACCTCCACCCATATGTACAGAAGGGTGTGCATCTGTTTTTGTGGTGATTATATCCACTTTGGCATACCATTCAAAGCAAACGTATGCATTTTTGTGTTTATTGATTCACCAGTAACACAATTTAAAAGTTTAAAGAATGTAGTAAACTTGTAATTGTCCTAGTTTATGAATTGTGTTACTTTTCGTTACTTCTTGATATTCATCCACCTGATGAAATCACAGTGTGGTGAAACAATATTGTAGTGAAAACTGTAACAAAATATTGGAGATCTCTAGTTCAGTATACTTTATTTATTAAATTGTACATATTATCTTTCCTGTATTACTACATTACATTTTATAAAAATGTGTGAAATAGTAAGAAAAAACGTGGGAATAGAATTGTGTTATTGAATTATGACTTGTACGATCGCATATTGGACAAATCATTACTAGAGCAACGCAAACTGCGCTGAAAGTCAGTGGCTGACGTATAAAAGTTTACACAAAATAAACACGGCCGGGACAATTCGGTATAAGCGTCAGTATAACTGCGACTCGAAAGCCGATCTGTTGTGTATGCACCTACGCTGTCGTATACTATATCGTAGTTCTACGTTTGTTTTGAAAATGTTTCCTACGTCGCGAAAACGACCAAAGTTGGACACAATAAGAGAATTTATTGCAGAAATGCCTGATTTAAAGTGTGATGGCGCTAAAATTCAATGTGTAGTGTGTAAAATAGATTTAATGTGTTGGTCGAAAAGTGATTATCTACGGCACGTAAATAGTGCAGGGCATGTTTCAAAAAAAAATTCCTCACGGGATTATGACAAATTTAAATTTAATCTATGTGTTTATTGCATGTAATTTACCATTTCATTTACTAAGGAAGAAAGCATACGTCTCGTTTTGGAATGAATATTCGGACATTAAGTTACCAAGTGAGAGAACATTACAGAGAGTTGTGCCGTCTGCTCGTGAGTCTCCAAACGAATACAACAATGCTCTGCCGAAGTAATTTCAATATTGGTGTTAAATACATTGGAAAAGTTTGAACTTTCAACAACTGTTGATGTTTATGAGTGATGGTGCCACAAACATGCTTGCTGTAGGTCGATCTCTTAAAAAACATTGTGCAACTTGTTGCATATTACATGTAAAATTCACATTCTCAGTCTCGTAGCAGATAGTATCAGAAAATGTTATCCCTAGGTAGACGCTCTAATAGCACGTACAAAAGCTGTGTTTGTAAAATCCCCAAAACGTATTCGGGAATTTCATAGACTATGCCCCGGTATTCCTGAACCCCCACAACCTATTCTTACTCGTTGGGGAACATGGTTAGAGGCTGCATTTTATTATCTTAAATATTTTGAGAATATAAAGAACGTGATTTTAGAATTCGACCCAAAGGAAGCTGCGGCTGTCAAGGTAAGCCGCTTGAAATTTCAGGATAAGGTCAAGTTAAAATAGATTTGGAAATTATTCAGAACAATTACGTGGGACTACCGGATACGATAGAAAAACTACAAAATTCTTCGGTGTCGTTAGTGGAATCTTTGCAAATAGTGCAACATGTTCACGCACAGCTATGCGCGATAGAAGACGCAACAAATGTTTGTGTTTTAGAAAGGTTTGAAAGTGTTTTAGATAAAGACTCTGATTTTGGCACATTAAGACTAATTTGTGAAGGTGCGTCAACAGAACCGTTAAGTTATTTGAATGATTATTTTACTTACGCAAATATAACGTCACTAGATGTAGAACGTTCGTTTTCGGCATACAAAAACACTTTTTCTTCATGCCGCACTCACTTTGCCGAAACAACTTTGGAAACATATCTAATGTTACAAATATTAAATAGACATTATCTACTTTGTGATTTCACGGAAGACTCTTAAAACGGTAAGTGCTTGAACACGTATCCCATTTAATTTATTTTGTGTAAACTTTTATGCGTCTGCCACTGGCTTTCAGCGTAGTTGCGTTGCTCTAATCATTACTTCCAAAACTTAGAACAAACAACGTAATAAATAAACAAATCAAAAGTGTGAAACGTCAAAAAGTAAACTGTACCTTCTTCTCTAAATTGCTTATTGCTAAATTGCGAATAATATCACCTCGTTCGATGAGTATACTTTTTCGTCTTATCTTTCTAAATTCAATATCCATACTATGTAACAATCTGCTCCGAAAAAAATCCTGTGAAGATAATTCCAACGACGTCGTAGGAACGATTTTTTTTGTTTCACGTAATTGTAGAAAGCTAGAGTCATTTTCGTTTAAATATTGGAGTAATTTTATTGTAGTAAAATATACTTAAAAACTGGCGAAATTCACAAAACGTAGTCTAGTTCCTAATACATACTTGAGTGATTTAATTAGTAAATTTATCTGACAAAAATTAAGGATTTTGCTATTCAGTAATATAGTGATTCAAACAGTTCTAGGAGAGTCAGTTAAGTGAGTCATATTATCTTTCCTATATTTCTCCTTTGCAATTCATAAAAATGTTTGAAATAGTAAGAAAAAAAAGTAGAATTGTATATTGGGCAAATCATTACCTCCAAGATTTAGGGTTTTTATAGTATTGCATCACATTATTTTAAAATAAATAATAGAAAATGAGCGAGTTTGTAAATAAATTATTTATCTGTACAGACGATTTCACTGTCAAAGCATTCCTAAATGCTTAATTCTTGTATTTTGGGATGCATAAAACCTATGTTTTGGAGGTAATGATTTGCCCAATATGCGATCGCATAAGGCACATGATAAAATGACGCAATTCCTGGTTTTAGCAATACAGGAAAGATAATATACTTGTTCGGCTCTCCTACAATTGTTTGAATTAGTATAATATTGAATATCAAAATTTTTGTCAGATAAATTTACTTAATGTTTATTAAATATAAAAACACCATATTCTTTTACTTGAGTATTGGGAACTAGATTACTTTTTGTAAATTTCTGCTAGTTTTAAAGCATATTTTACTACAATAAAATTTTTCCAGTATTTTAAAGAAAATTACTGTTTAACGATGGCGCAGCTTTCTACAATTACGTGAATCACGGGATTCTTTTCTGTGTAGAATAGGTAAATTACTCGTGTCACTGCGTTAGAATAAGGAGGCAGTAATTGAAATTTTAATTTAGATGCGGTTGGTCTCATCATCTTCAAACGTTAAACTAAAAATTTACGCTAACAACGTACCGAGTCGTACCTAAGATTATGTGGTTTTGTCCGGCACGATATCGATTTTCTACATGAAAGCATCATATATGCTTAACATAAAGTGCAATAAAGACGTTGTAATGCAATTGTTCCATGCAATTTAATTAATATAAGCAACACGCGACCTCCCTTGATAGGAAAGCGTAAAAGAATTCTTAGGTATTGCCACAATAATTTTCAAGTTGATATTTGCCAAAGACATCTTTCTATCGGGTAACCAAGTAAGTTCGTGCGGTTTTCGATGGTAAAATAAATATTTATTAAGAAGCAATAATACACTATTATCCATCGAAGTAATTACCATTACAGTCAATGACCTTTTGTCAATGTAGCACCAACTTTTGTATGCCGGTATTGTAGAACTCTACGAGTTTGGAACTGGCTATGCCCCATACAATTGCCAAGAGACAAAAAATGATGATAATCACTTGACGAAATGACAGGAGAATAAGGAGGGTGTAGAAATGTTTCCCAGTCTAGTTCAGAAATTTTTTCCCGTAATATGGCATAAGGTCTGGCGTTGTCCTGTAAGAATACCATCGATTGATCAAAGAAGGTTGTTTCTAGATGAGTGCTGCTTGCACTCATTGAAGCTGTTCACAAGTTAGCAATGATGGTTTGACTTGTTTCCAAAAACTCATAATGAATAACTCCAGCTGTTATCCACCAAATATACAATAACATCATTTTTGTGTGCAAAAGAAACCTTGGGAGAGTGTGGTATTCGATCAGTTGGTGACAACAAATGTTACGAATGCTTAAAATTTGAGTACAATATGAACTTTTCGTCGTAACTTAACAACCGATCAAGAAAAGGTTCATTGTAGTTGCATGAAATATTTGCCGAACAAATTTTAAGGCGGCTGCATTTTTTATCATCTGGCTAGCTGGCCAGCATCATCTCCGAATGCGGTACATATTTTTCGCGCCATCGCACTATAGGGCCGCTGCGTAAAAACCTGACCAAAAATGATTTTTATGGAATTCAACATATTGCTTTGATTTATTTTTTTTAGTATAGTTAACATATTGAAATTTGTTAACCCATACATTTTTTTGTTTTCTTTTTAACCATTTGTCAAATAATCGACTATGAGTTTAGCGTATAAAGCGTGGTTCTGTACGCTAAGAATTCTGAGCGTTGTTTAATTAAAAAATAAACCGCTTAAAAGTAATTATCTCATACAATGTTCTACACCAACAGAAAGGATGTTTTATATACTTTCTTATGAAATTTTAGTTTTATTTAAATAAATGACTATTTTTCTATGTACTGCAATTAAGTAGGCGCATGTTAGAAATTCTATTTCTAAAGTTGTTCTAAGGTTTTAGTTGTTATCAGGGTTTGTCCCAGTAAAAAATTTTGGTTCAAAAAACAGAAAATTTTATGCATTATGCGATCCAGAAAAAAAACCTGCTACCTGATTGCACTTTGTTGGTTTTTTTTTCGGTAATACGAAATGCTGCGCTCAGAGTACATATTATAATATGTGCTGTACAAACTTACGGTTTCTTAAGTTGCCACGTCCTGAATATTGTTTGTATTTTTTACGCTTTTTTTAACTAACTGTAAGTTTTTAAGCCATATTATATATTTCGAAATTTTTACCCCTCAATAATAATAATTATTAAAACAAATTACAATTGTGTTTGTTTCATATATAATTTACTAATAATGTATAACTGGCTTACAGTATAGAAATTCTAAATACACAATTTATGTATTTCGATTCCAAAGGATATTTTTGTGGTTTCTTGATAACTAAATAACATTTAAAATAACTGCAAAATATTTTTAATAACATGCTGTTGACGTAAAAATAAAAACAACTTGCTTATTGGAAATATTATCAAAACCATATCTAACCTCAAAGTCAATACATTTGATGATAGGATTTTGAAAATATTGTTTTCTTATCAATACCATTATTTTTGTTTGTTTGAATATTTCTATACCTATATAAAGTGAATGCAATATACCTACATTTGTGTATTGGTTATTTGAAATTTTACAATATAGAATATTTGATTGTTTTGCTAGAATATTTTACAATGAGTTCTTTTAATATTATTAAACGAGACTTATGTCTGGCTTTCATTGAACATGGAAAGCATATATCTACAGCAGAAAGATATATCAAAGACACATTTAATCTTTCTGAGAGTAATTTATCTTGTGTAATTGTGAAAATATTTGGTACCTGAATTTAAAATCCGATGGAATAAAGCAGGAAGAATAAAAGCTAAATTTTTGGAGACCAATCGACAATGGTTAGATGGTGAGTTTTCCGTATCATTTGAAGAAGCTGATGAGTCTTCAGTACCTGAACATAAACGAGGACGACCATGTAAGCCATATGAAGAATCGGCGGAAGTGACACAACATAGAAAAGCAATAAGATTATTTTGTGAATCAGGGTTAGACCACATCCATCAATCCTACATTCAAGGGCTGCATTCACTTGGTGAAACAACAGAAGCATTAATTGTACGAGAGTTACGCTTAACATCCTACAAACAACTTGGGCAAGCTAAAGAAGCATGTTATCCAGATAAGACGCAAATTGAAGTTACCGATGTTAGTGCCAAAGCAAGATTGCAAGCACTTCTAGATCACACTACTGCAAGACTAATGAAGGTAAAACTTTTGGAACCATCAACCGATTTAATTTTATATTGCAAATGGGGCTGTGATGGTTCCTCTGGACAAAGAGAATACAAACAAATACTTTCTGGTGAAAGTCAATTTGTATCCGACAGCAATCTCTTGATATCTTCTTTAGTGCCTATTAGGTTTGTTGATGATGTAAGTAAAAATGTTGTATGGCAAAATCCAATTCCCTCATATGTCCAATATTGTCGACCAATTTCGATAGAATTCTCTAAAGAAACTCCAGAAAAAACAAAGAGTGTTGTTGAAGAAATTGAAAAACAAATCCACTCTCTTCTACCTTCAAAAGTTTTAGTAAATGAGAAATTGTTCTTAATAAAACATGAACTCCTTTTTACTATGATAGATGGAAAAGTTGTCCAAGTGTTAACAAATACTCCATCTGCTTCTACTTTTAATGTATGTCTTGCAAAACCAATTGAAGTGAACAGTTTAGAACGCGTCCAGCAAAGAGTTGAGAATGAAGAAAGCTTTAGATTTGGACTTTCAACTTTACATGTATGGATTCGTTTTATGAAGTTCGTTCTGCATGTTTCATACAATTTATCGTTTAAAAAATGGTCAGCAGTTACAGCGGAAGACAAAAAAGAAAAAGTCGTTAAAAAACGGTATGTACAAGAACGATTTCGAACTCAACTAGGATTAATAATTGACCAGCCTCGACAAGTAAGTGGTAACAGTAATGACGGCAACACTGCTAGAAGACTTTTTGCTAATTTTGAATGTACATCTGAAATTACAGGTTTTGATGTAGAACTGATAAAACGATTTCATATCATATTACAAGCTATGTCGTGTGGTATGGAAATAAATCCTGAAAAATTTGGAGAGTATGCTCTTGCAACTGCCATATTATATGTAGATAAATATAAATGGTATTACATGCCATCTTCTGTCCATAAAGTACTGATTCATGGAGAAAATATAATTCGTTTTGATACTGTTTTACCTCTAGGGCAACTCTCTGAAGATGCACAAGAATTCGAAATAAAGTTTACAAAACTTTTAGATTACATCATGCAAGAAAATGTTCTCGATCGGCTACTAATGAAGACGTTTTTCACACTTTACTTTATACATCTGATCCTTTTATCACCAGTTTAAAAATGCCTACATCGAAAAATATAATTGAACTTGATGAGGAAGCCAAGCAGTTATTATTAAATTAAATATAAAATACTGATATATACTTACCTAATAAAAAGAAGTTTTTTAGTGTTACTTTTGGATTTTATGGTGTTTACATAAAAAAAAATACGTTTTTCTATATTTACATAATTGTTTTAAATATACATTCAAAAATCATTCTGTCTTTGTTTTATTTTATTAATGCACATTCAGTATTTCTTATGTCCTTCAATGATTCTCATAATTTTGATATGTTTCTCTTGCTGCGTCGGTCTTAAATAAATGATTTTTATAATTATACCATAACTATTTTGAAGCTTATACATGCCTTTACACAATCCAAAAATTTTAGTTGCCTGCAATAAATAATAAAAAAGTTATCGATTTTTGGTCAGGCAAATACGGTTTTGCCTCATTGTGCGTCGCTGCAGCTTTGGTGCCGTGTTTGTACTCATAGAATAAACAACCTCGAACTAAAGTTTTATTTGGTGCCAATTTAAATTATTTTTATGAATTAAACAATTGTCAGCAAAAGTGTATGTATGCAATGAAAGAAAGATTAATATTAAAGTAGATGACGGGTAACAAACATATGCTATCGATCCACAACTTAAAAAATATTCATGGCAATGTGATGTCTACAAAAACCGCAAGAACTTATTTGGTCACCTGATATATTTATTTTCAATCTCTAGCATTTTTATTTGCGTCGTTTAAAAATTTTAAAACCGTTCTCAGAAGTATAAAATGATTCGTAAAATGAACTTAGGTTTTAAAAAAGAAAGGTGGCGGTGATTTCAAAACGAACGAATGTCATTAAAAAAAGCGGCATGGAAATTCTTAAATGGACTAACGCTAGGATTCTATTCGAGTGGAATTAACTATTTACTTTAATAATATTCGGGGCCCCCATTTTTTTACGAAACGATCTGTACATGTAGGTCACGGCCTAGCGATGGCACGATCTAAGCTAAGCTGAATTTAAACATCAAATGTGCGTTGGACCGTTCAGCAAATCATCGGACATGGTCGTTGCTGCGCCTAGGATCCCACGAATACGCAAGCACATCAAGGTTTCAGATTTACAGGTTGACGTTTCGAAAGATTATTATGTGCCAATCATTTTTGCTCACCAAAGAAACTTTCATTTATATTATGATGCCTACGTATTGACATATGTAATAATTAATAATACATACAGAATGAACTAGAAAATTCAACTAACAATAACAACGATATAATACGAGGGTCACGCTATATATTCTGCATCAATGCACTTTTCTGCCAAAAACCCCAAGAAATACTCAATCGAATAAAATTTGAATCACCATCCTAGCGTGTTGAAGATACCCGCCGTTAAAGAAACAGCGAGATTTTGTTAATTATCTCAAAAACTAAGATAGATAGGTATAGTGAATATTGGTGAAAGTTGCTACGAATTGAAGAATGGTATCTTAAAATCGTAATAATATAGAGGTATTCCATTAAAAAAAAAATTGTATCGTGTTCGGCGGAAATTGAACATCCTGTATGCTTGAATATAATTTTATGTTGTGTAATATTTGTATCCGAATATTTTCTATTTGAAAACTATTTCTCTAAATTGCTCAGGAAAGAAATTAGTTTCCGTCCACGCACTAGGTGGACATACTGTATATATCAAATATTAATTTAATCTTTTTTTTTTAAGAATAAATAGACTAAGAAACCGTTGACTCACCGTGTATATTAAAAATCCTTAGTGAAAGAAAAATTACCTTATATCCATAATCTTTTTACATTTAGAAAATAGTTAATTCTTACACTTGTAGGCACTATCACCAGCAACACAATTACATAAACTTAACAAATTACATCAATTAATAGTTCGAAACTCAAAGGTATTGAGGGTATTTTCAATAAAAGACAACGAATAGGAAAAAATTGTCACAAGCTTTAGGTGTCTTTTTTTGTTATTTATCTTTAGAAATAAAGTTTACACACAGTATTCTATACAATATACAAACAAAGTAAATTTAATTTGGAGCAGATGGGAGATCCATCTTTTCGTGACCGTTAGTTTTTTTTTTTTGCAGTAAGCCGCTTCATTGCTATTATAATAACCGGAAGTAAAAGAATTATGAATATAATTGATATAACCAGCTGCTGTTATGCATTTCTTTGTACCCCAAGTGGTTTTTACATATTTCTCAAGGTATAATTAATTATTTTTCTTTAAATATATTTCTTTTTCGATTAAGGATAAGTAGTGTTGTTGTGTGGCTGTACCATTTACTTATTTGTGACTCGCGGGCTCATGGAAAAATCGATCGACTTTACAAAACTAATATTGCTTTAAAAGAAAAAGGGGAATGATTTACATACATCAATCTTTATTATTAAGATTAATTAGTTTTCATTTTGATGAGGGTTTTAACTTTCTGGATAATTAATCTTACCCTCTAGCTGTGGACATGTCTTTTGTATTATAGATAGAATATAGACGTAGAGGAAGCGTGGGCCATAGACGACCCATTAAGGATCAGATAAATGAAAAAGCTCCTCTACTAAAATTGATGTACATTGATGTATGTGTTACAGTTAGTTAAATGCTCACTCAAAATTTACTATTAGATTCTGGAATAAATCTTGAAAAAGTACCAGCATACTATTAGGCCTATATACTGCATAGTTCGCGGTACACGGTTCCACATTATTACTTATTTTTCATATAGGACTTTCGCTTAAAATGGAGGCTTATTGAAATGTATGTATGTAATTGAATCGGTGAAATCAGAAATAAGATGAGGCACGTTTTTTAAATTTTACAGGTGACCAAAAAACTGACTTGCACTA
Organism: Dynastes maya; assembly: GCA_029619315.2. NCBI lineage: Eukaryota > Metazoa > Arthropoda > Insecta > Coleoptera > Scarabaeidae > Dynastes > Dynastes maya. The sequence continues at coordinate 34,917,183 of JAROYE020000003.1, forward strand.
TTTTTGCGCACACTTGTGTATTCAAGTAAAAATGATAATATTTCGTTATAACCCCACTTTAGAAAATTTTTGACTTATGTTGTTTCTGATTTCGCCGATTCGATTAATATGAAAACTTTTTCAGCACACTTATCATGAAGCTAGACACTGCGTTGAATAAAACCTTCTCCTGGTTTTATTCACAAAATTTACCGGAGCAGTAGATGCAAATAGTATCCTCCATTCTATTTTCTTTACCGTTTGATAGGACAAGTAGTGGTCCTGCCTGTCCCAAGTGTGTATATTAAACCGTTCGAAAATTGATGCTAATATAGCTTGTGGTATTGGTGGAATCACTCCTGACAAAAACAATGTGAGCAGAGAAAAAGCACTAACCAACGGACATGTTCTGCAAACCCGGCATTATCAGCGTTGTTCCGAACGCTATTTTCCGCTGCCCATATTGCGTTCATCTCCCAGTTTATGCTACTAATTTCCAAAAACAGCACTGAAATATTTCCTGGCGTCACCTAGTGCCAAGAGATATAGTCATGCCGTCCTAGAAAGTAGCCTAGAAACCGGAACACAGATGCACGTCATCTCTCGGGCAGCTCATGGTCTGCTTAACGCAAGATGGCGTTGCGCCTGGGCGCTACAGTATCTGCATATGTAAAATGATTCCTGAGGCTTACCGTGATGTATTAAAAATACACATGAAAAGAGTGCCTAGTAACAATAACCATGCCGGGAGTGATTCCACTGATATCATGAGCTATAATTAGCATTAATTTTTGTTATTGTTACTAAGCACATGTTCATGTGTATGTTTGCAAATGTCTAAAAGAAACCTTCTAGCCTAGGCAAAATATGTATGTATAGTTTTTCGTCTCATATTTTGTGTTGCAAATCTCAGTTATGTATAGTTGTGACCCGTCTTCCCCTACACAGTAAACAGTTTTCTACAATCGATATTAAAACATGAACCAGGAAAACTTGAAAAGGATGGGTGACAGTTTATTAAGAAAGCGATCTCACTTTAGCCTGAAATCTCAACATTTTCCGAAATTTATAAATAATGCCTTTTTAAAATATACACAACCTGTATTTATCGAGATAAAGTGAAATTCAACTTCAAATTACGAGGGTAGCCTGAAGAGTTTCCAGCACAGAAGCAAGTATTTTCAAATTCAGTTTTATTTCCCAACATAGTTTCCTTGTAAGTCTACACACTCTTCCCAGGGATGCTCCCATCTCTTTAGTCCGTCCAAATAGTAGTTGGCATCTTGTTCTGCAAACTACGAATTTGATTGCCTCCTCATTCGATAAAAATCTCTGTTCTCCGAGCGAAACTTTCAGTCTAGGAAATAGAAAAAAGTCGCTGAAAGCCAGATCTGATGAATAGGGAGGGTGGTTTATCAATTCAAACCACAATTCGTGAATTTTTACCATGGCGACCGCTGAAGTATGAGACGGTGCGTTGTTTTGGGGTAACAACACTTTATTTTTCTTCAAATGCGGTCGCTTTTCCGCAATTTCTACCTTCAGCTTGTCAAGATAGTCGGAGCCAATTCATCATACGCAATCCACTGTTTCCACTGTACCTTACCTTCGGCAGTGTACTGGTAGATCCAAGTTTCATCTATAGTTATTAACCGACGTTAAAACTTTGACTTATTTCGCTTAAACTGCTTCAACAGGACTTTGGAAATATTCATTCGAATGCGTTTTTCAGTCAATATATGACAAACCGGTTCCACCGAGACAACAAGGCCTAGCGTTTTTCGATGACGTCACGCTGTTTAGGTGACGTGTCGCCACGCGCGATATTAGCGTAAGCGGTAAAGGAATCGTTTTTTTGCATTCCTCTTTTCAGTTTCGAAGGTCTTCCGGTTTAAAGAGGATGCCAGTCATCAAATGAGCCCTTCTTCGCATCCCATTCTATTTTATTTTGGAAAAACGAGGTTTCAAAGCAAAAACCAAACACGTAACCGAGCACCGTTTTCGTGAAAGATGTATTTGTGGTTGATATTTAATCAACTAATTATTATTATTTGTAATTGTACATATATTTGGACGAAACTAAGGTTAAAATGATGCAGTAATCGCAACTTTATTCGAAATTTTGTTCAATTTCCTATTTTTTATGAGGGTGTCGTTGTCTTCAACCACTAGTTTATCGTTGTAAATGATACTTTGCTTGCATATTTCGCACAATTTTCCCCTATTTTTCCTCTCGACTTGCTCGCGGATTCACGTTTTTTGTCAAATGCAACGGACAGTTAGGGAATTGAGTTGGAATAGCATCATTTTTAAGTCTAGGATTTTTTAAACTTACAGTTATAGTTTCATCGGTCCTTGAATCTATAGCTGTTGAAAAATAAATATCTTCTTTTACAAAGTGTAACACACAAACCCTAGTAAAATTTTCCCTATGCAGAGCACAGACCCACTTTTTACACATTTTTATTGTATCAGAAAAGGTTTTGTCGCTTATACAACAGTAGAAAAACATTACAGGTATCACCAACAAAGTTAGGAAATATCACTACACAATATTGTTTTAAATAAAACCAATATAATTTGGATAAATCAATTTAAAACGCAAGAAATGGTCCGAACGTGTAAATGTCAGTCCCATAAATATGGCTGATCGTTTACCTAAAGCATTATACGTCACAGTCTGCTGACGTCAGAGTTGTTTGGCCTTCGTGTCTCGGTGATAACGGACAAACACGTTCTTTCGAGATGTCCACAGCCTCTGCTATCCCTCTAACCTTAATTCGACGGTCATCTAGCACCATAGCTTCACTTGGTGAACTTTTCCGTTGTTATCTGTAGCGGTTTCAGTTTTTGGCCGTCCCGAACGTTCGTCGTCAACCAAACTGGTACGACCACATTTGAATTCAGCTGCCCAAAATTTCACTATGGCAAATGATGATGCGGAGTCCCCGTAAACAGCCTCTATCTCGGCTTTAATTTATGTAGGCGTATTGCCTTCCAAATGCAAGAATTTAATGAGGGCTCGATGTTCGATATTTTCCGTTTTTACAGAAGCACTAATATCAATTGACACAGACAACTGCTAAACAACAACTGAGCATTCAACATGGCTGAAATTTTCAACGCATGCGCAATTATATTACTCGAATATTTTTGACGTGTAACGCCATCTTCATGTTGAGGTTTGAAACTTTTCAGACTACCCTCGTAATAGTGCATTTTTGGTAACGCCATCTTCATGTTGAGGTTTGAAACTTTTCCGACTTTCCCTCGTATATTGCCACTTCTGAAATAATGTCAAAAGTTGACCTTTTCTAATTTCTTATAAAAACGTAATTTTTAAACATTATATATACAGGGCAAGCGTGTATCACCGTCATTTTTTTAGTTTAATTATTCTCATACCTCAGTTTGCGTTATATAAAAAAATTACGGTGATACTCGCTGTCGCTCGTAGTATAAATAAATAAATAACGTTTGCTGCTTTGAGAGTGAGATTAAAAACAATCAAGTCGCTTAGCTTCAACTCCACATAATAAGTGAAGAATTAGACGGCCGTTGAAAACGCAGCGCGAGCAACGGATTTCACTGGATGAAATGTGTTACAGCACATGAGCTTTTGCCTAACGCGGTGCGCGCTAACAATTCCAACACTCAAAAAAAAAAGGCTGTGTTGCTCGCGCTGCGTTTTCAACGGGTGTCTATTTCATCGCCTTCCTTATTTTTAGTATACAGATCTTGTGAAGCGAATACGTACAGCAAAAAATAGTGAGTCACCCGCTCCAACTCATCGATTGGAAATCACAAGTCAATCGCGCCATCACGCCCTCTCCTCCTCACGTGTAAGTATGTATGCTCTTACTTGCTCGACGTAACGCCCACATTTTTTGCTGTACGCATTCGCTTTACAAGACCTGTATACAATGTATTTTTTAATAAAATACACAAGCTTTTTAGTTAAAGTTAATAAACGTAAAAAATACAAACCTTTCTGGTAGTGATAGTGCACACCAACTCAATATTCAGAATATAAAAAGTGTCTATAAAAAGTAAGCATATAAACGGAAACCAAAAAAGGGCTGCAATAAAAGAAAACAATATTTCTTTTACTGCATTCCTTGAGAAATTGAAATGAATTTATGAATTTCAAGTGAGGCCGCTTTTATTAAGAAGCTAAAACATAAGTAGTTAGATTTTCTATACGAAATTACAAGCGTTTTCTTATATTTCCAGGAAAGTGGGAAATACCAACAAATATTCCAAGTAAATAGATCTCACTAATATCGGTAAATTACCAAATTTGAAGATTTTCCTATTCGCAGTTTTTCCCAAATAATCCGTGGTTTTAATTTTCTGGTGAAGCATTTTGGATATATGAAATGATATAGAATCGTATTTAGATAAATATCTTACAATATGCACCTTTTTAATTTATAGTAATCCTGTTAGATGTTATATAACGCACGTGTCGCCGCCGGGAAATTGCAAATAAAACCGTGTATATAAAGCATCAGCCAAATATAGGTTTAAACAAGGTCATTATTTCCAGGACATTCGTCAAATTCGTGAACCGGTGCGAACAGGAATAGATACGATATTGATTAATTCTAGTTAAATTCTGCGTCTTCCCCTTTTTCTTCTTTCTTTGTTCTCTTTCTTTGTATATAATCATTTTCTTTTTAAATATTTTCTACAATAGAGTATACTTTCACATTACGTCCATCACAGATTTTTTTCTTAAGGCTGTTTTACACGACGCATAATTTTGCGTAAAATTATGCACATAAAAATTATACATCGTGTAAATCAGCAAACCAACACCGGACAAAGATATACAGGAGCCAAACAAGCATTTACGATTCTTAGGATTTCTGCATAACACATACAATTAATATGTTCTTTTGAGAAATAGAAAATTCAAAAATACGAAATACGCATGCGCCATGCCTAATTATCAGAGAACGGCAAAATTATATGGGATGACGCCAGCCGCAGCAGAGCCGTATGCAGAGTACGCGATGATTATTTCAAGATCGAGGAATCAGTGAGTGGTATGCAGTCGTAGTATTCGCATCGAGCTCTCTCCTCAAATTATTCTACATATATTTGCTTTATCCATTCTTTATTTTGTTATTAGCTTTTTAAGGTATTTATTTTCCATATTAGATACTTAACACCGACGATACAATACTTCGAAAATAAGTCGAAATATAAAATTGGGAGACGCGTTCAATACATTAAACGACACTATCAATAAATTAAAAAGTATTCCCGGTGATATTGGAAATAGATTCAGAAAGTTGATGCACTGTTCAGCAGAAACCCCGATTTAAATACAATATACCAATTGTCTATAGGAGAAATACAAAGTTCAGTAATACCTCGGTTCACCGAATTAATTGGTTCCAAAAACCTTTCGTAACCCGAAATTTCGGAATCAAATGTTCTTGTAAGAAATAAAGGAAATATAGATAACCAAAAAAATAATCATTAATTCATTTTATACATTTTAAATACAACTGAACATATAGAAAATAATGTTACGTAATGAAATCAATAAAAACTCATTATTTAAATTAATAAGAAATAACTGTAATGTAAAGATTTTACATTAACATAAAAGGATTTTCGGATGAAGTAGGAACAATATCAACTATGAATTCAAGTCTGATGCGAATCGGTGGAATAGTGGGAACCACCGCATTACATTATCTGCAACTATCTCTTTCTAACATGTACACGAGTCGCGCGGACATTCTGCCGAATCTGTAAATGTTGTAAGCCGCGTTTTGGAAACAAAAATTCATCCAAATTTTCTTCGGCAACTCGAAAATTTCGTAACAAGATACTGTGAACCAAGCTAACATTGTATATGTATAAAATATAACTTTCTTATATCACATTTTACTTTTGCTTCACATGCAAGTTGTGAAGTTGAAAGAACGTTTTCAATACTGAATAAAGTACTGACTTCAAAAAGAACCCGTTTTACTGCAGGAAATATAGAGGTCTCTTATGGCAATGGCTAATTCCTTTCTTCTATTTCCTACTTGAAACAAATTTATTACATATGTACATATCTTCTATTTCAATTTATAATGAATATATGTTTCATTTAAATACATTTATACAAACTCAGCCTCTTAGTTAGTGCGTCTCTGTATCATGTTTACGATGTGCGGCTCTAAGTTATACCCTTTACGATTTTGCCGTTCACTATTCATCCTGTAAAACACATATGGGCAACCCCCGGCCCCCGGGCCGGATCCGGCCCTCCACCAGCTTCAATCCGGCCCGCGAGAGAAATTCAAATAACGCGCCAAAAAAATTAAAGATTTAGCACACAGTTTATTTGTAATTGCCGTCAACCAACCTAAAACTGTATTTATTCAAATCATAAAGACTAAAATCGATAAATAATATTAAGCGTACGCAATGGAACGCCACAGATCGAGTCAGAAATAGTCGTTAGAAAGAGACAAACAGGTAAACATTCCTGAAGCAGCCCGATGACCTCGAAGCGCTCCAGAGCCGACTGTTATTCATAACGCGGCTAGTATCGCATATTCGCGTACGATCGAGAGTATTCTAGTTGCTTATTGCGGGTAATATATAAACCGCTCAGCGCGCGTGTCAACTCATTACTTCTTAACAACTGACAAGAAAAGACGTGGTAAATATTCAAGCAAATTCAGCTCAGAAGAAAAAAATCTATCAAGATATCTGGTTTAAAAAAGCGGAAAGTGGACACAGAATGTCGTCAATTCCAAAACAAATGGACTGTAGAATACTTTTTTATCATGCACAGTGGTAAACCTATGTGTTTGCTGTGCAATGAAACAATTTCTGTTTTAAAAGAATACAATATGAAGCGGCATTACTTCAGCAAGCATTTCGCTCAATATAAATTACTTACGGGCCAGTTAAGAAAGGATAAAATTAAAAAACTCATTACCGATTTAGGGAAACAGCAAGAAATGTTCCATTCACAAAGATCAAATCTAGACAGTGTTGTTAAAGCTAGTTTTATAGTTAGTTCCAAAATAGCGAAAACATCGAAGTCATATTCTGAGGGAGAGTTTGTTAAAGAGTGCCTAGTAGATGTTGCAGAACTTTTGTGTCCAGAAAAGAAAAAAAGAGTTTGAGAAAGTGAGCTTATCGCGACGTACTGTTGTTCGACGTATAGATATGATGGCTAATGATATCAAGAAAACATTGACTGATAGACTGGCTGGTTTTCAAGCATTTTCGATTGCTTTGGATGAGAGTACAGATTTATCTGACACAGCCCAGTTAGCTATTTTTATACGAGGTGTTGATGAAGAATTTGTAGTGGCAGAGGAATTACTGGCTTTACGGCCGCTACAAGGGACCACTACTGGAAAAGATATTTTTGCAGAGGTGCAAAGTACTTTTGAGCAATATGGCTTGCAGCGGTGTAAATTAGTTGGAGTGTGCACAGATGGTGCGCCTTCAATGGTCGGTCCACGAGAAGGTTTTATCGGAATTCTGAAGGAAAGAGCAACCGCTATGAATGTGCAAGAATGTGATTTTTGCATTATTCACCAACAAAACTTGTGCTGTAAGTCCATTCGACTGAAGAACGTTATGGATGTGATAGTAAATACCATCAATTTTATTAGATCCCGCGGTCTTAACCATCGCCAGTTTAAAGCATTTTTGGATGAACTCTCTTCAGAACACGATGATGTGACATACTATTGCGAAGTAAGGTGGCTAAGCAAAGGCAAAATGCTAAAAAGATTTTATGACCCTAGAAAAGAAATAGCTGATTTTATTGAAATGAAAGAGAAAACATTGCCGCAAATTTGTGATCCAACATGGCTTTGTGACTTGGCATTTCTGGTAGACATCACAGGACACTTAAACGACCTGAACTTGAAGCTTCAAAAACAAGGGCAATTGGTGAATCACCTGTACAGTCATCTAAAGCTTTTCAATACAAAATTCGCTTGTGGGAAACACAAATGAGAAGTAAAAACTGTTTTCATTTTGTAACATTATCCAGTCAGGAAAACATTGATTACGGTCGCTATGCTGAAGAACTGAAACCACTGTTAGAGCAATTCACTGATCGGTTTTCCGATTTTAGGAATATGGATAGCACTTTCAATATTTTTGCAAATCCGTGTACGTGTAATGTGGAAGATGCTCCGCTTCACCTACAAATGGAGTTGATCGAGCTTCAAGAAAATTCATATTTGAAGTCTAAATTTGATGATGTGGAACTAAGCGAATTTTACAGAACATACCTTTCCGAAGAAAAGTATCCACAGCTGAGAGTTTTCGCAAGAAAGATAATTTGCACATTCGGAAGCACGTATAAATGTGAGCAGTTTTTTTCAATCATGAAAATTAATAAAAATAAGCATCGTACTCGGCTTACAGATGTTAATTTAGAAAACACTTTGCGCCTATGTACTAGTGATATCGACCCCAATATTGATCATCTTGTTTCTCAACTTCAAACTCAAGTCTCTCATTGATTTTCATTTGATTTTTCTATCTTTTTTTGTTAATTTGCTTTTTATATGTTTGATTATGCTATTATAATTCTAATAAATAAAAAAATGTGTGAATTTTTATCGCCTTTTTATTCACTACTACCTACTTATTTCTTACCTACAGCCCGCGACCTGATTAAGTCCCGAAATTACGCCCTCAGCTAAGCAAAGGTTGCCCATACCTGCTGTAAAACAATCTTCTTTGGAAAAGATTCTTACAATTTACATAACAGATACTTGGAATCCATTGTAAAGTTTTTAGAATGAATGGAACTAATTACATATGTATACACATAACTATACTTTTCAATGAATGGTACAGAGGAAATGAACTGTTTACTGTAACAAGTACTTTGAAATAGCTAGTTAATTACACTATAAAGACTCATTAATTCTGGTTATTACCTTAACATATTAACTTCTATCAACAAGGCTTGATATTGATACCTTATTTGTTATTTGTCTAAAAAAGCATGTGTAATACATACAGAGTGAGCATTGAACGTTAGCCAAGATGAAAATATACCTAAATACACCTTTCGCCAGTGGTAGCGAAAGGTGTGAATGCATCGTCGGCGCATTTAAGACGTCTAAGGCAAGCGGACTTGACGGAAATTCCTTGGCGTAGTTTTAGTCATGGAATTTGCGTCACAATAATTTTACGTTTCAGTTTACATTTCTATGCGAATACTCAGTAGCTGCTACACTAGACAGAAATTTCGTTTCAACGTTTCGTACGAGTGTTTGAGCCAGCATACGCCACTACAAATTTTCAACGTAAATTCGCTTTTTTAAATTTGAAATTTTTAAAGATTAAAATCCATGCTTGGTTCTATCAAGGCATAGTATTCGAACACGTTCGAAATATACAGGATGTTCAGTATTGAACAGCAAACTTTGACAAATTCACCAGAAACGTCATTTTTTAATGGCCGTGTGAAATTTATACAGGAAGGTTCTAAAATATCTCCCCCCCCCCCCATGCTAACTTTTGAACGATAGAAACTAGCGTTTTTAGAAAAAAAAAAATAGGCCGATTTCTGCTTGTCTGTCAACTAAATTTTGATGTTATCGGCAGTTCAATTGTATTTCCGGTGTTACTGGAAGTGACGTCAACTTTCTTATTTTAAATAGAACACCTGTACATGTTTATGTTTTCGGAAAGTAATCGAAAGGCGAATCCAACGATACCACATATGTTATACTTTAACTTAAGAAATATGACGATATGCAGCAATAAAGGTTTTGGTAATCTGTTTTTGTTGTTGCGCAAAGTTGGCTAGAAAGAGTGCCAAACTGTTTCTTGTTACGCCGGACTGATCTAAAGAGCTCGTTACTAAGCAAAGTATACATAACAATTGCCAAACTGTCAAATCTCAATTCCAAAAGCGTAAAGTATTCTTGTTGTTTACTGTTGTTAGTTCTTTGCTTTATCGAACGTTATGGCAATAAATTAATTATGGTAGGTGTGTTCAAATTTGATAGTTTTTGATAAACAATATGTCTGTTTTTTGGTTTTTGTGTTGTTACTTTTATGATGGTTTTTTCACTAAAGAATGCATGTCTCCAGTAGCACTAAATCTTAGCTTTAATTCGACAAATGTTTTCGGTTATGAACATTGTCGGTCAGGATAGCGTAGCTTATACTGTCAGCTAGCTAAAATACAGCTTTCTTTCATATTTTCCTAATACATAAATTATATCTATTCCCTAACTCTTCTCTACTTAGGCTTGAAATTTGTAATCAACGGTATAAGATCGCCAATTTCAGTATGTTTTGTTTACTGTTGTCATGGTAACCAAACTGTAAATAATCCAAGACTTATCCTTGACTGCAAATAGCTACTTGGGCTTAGCGTTTTGAATCAACAAAAATATTATCGTCAGTATCTTTTCTTCATTGTTCTCATGGTAACCAAACAGTACTAACACCAGAAACCACTCTTTTTCTTTTAATGTCAGACATACGCGGCATTTCACAAAAACGTTGAAGATATAAATTTCCTGTACGACGGACAGTGAAAAAATATATGGTGCTATTTAAAAAAAGACGTTTCCGGTGTTGAATTTGTCAATGTTTAGTGTTAGTAGTATATTTCGAAGGCTTTTTAATGCCATGTGCAGATAGAAGTAAGTATGCAATTCTCTTTTCTAGACAGTCTGTATAAATTTTTTATGTAATAAATTTTATAATTTATAAAAGAATAATGATCTACTTATCTATTTTTTATAATTTATATTTGTAATTAATTGCACATGTTTTTATTTATTTATTGTTTTTTACTTGATCTGCCAAATATCTAACCTTACTCAAAGTCTGGAATTACATTCATATATGTATTTAATATTTTAACATTTGCATTATATAAAGGGATTAACTAAACGAAGAAACATCACTTATCAATATCAAAATATTACTTTTTGTACGTAATCTTACATTTATATTGTTATACCTACAGATACATAATTTTATTAGAAAATACGCGGCATATTAGTTTGCTTAATCAGCCATGCATTTGAATAATCATAACTGAATACAATATACTAAGGACATTTAATTTTTAAATAGCTGAAAGAAAAAAAGGTTTTTGATTATCAGTTATCAGTATAAGTACATTGCTTGTTTGTAATCTTAAATATCATGTGACCAACTAGTTAAGATTTATGATGAATTAATTTTTCTTACGTTAATCTCAGAGACTAAAGTCTTGCATTGTAATAAAGATATCATAAAGCTTAGTCACTGGTTTATTAAATGGCGAGGAAGTGATTTTAGTAATTTTGTAGAATTGAAGCAGCGCCTTAGTAGTATCAAAGTGTGACGTGTGCATTATACAAACTTTCTCACTACACCTTAATTCTTATAATAATTTCGCACTACTGTATGTGAACGGTATTGTAGACTTTTATATAGTGAAACTAGTTACATTACAGTAAAAATAATTACAATTTAATTCCATTGCGCCAGGTTAGATGTGAGGTTGCGCGGCTTACGACGCGATGTATGTTTGAATACAGACGAATCAGCATGAGCTACTTCAGCGAATGAAATTATTCTTTTATTGCAACAGTTTCTGCTCAGCCTTTTGCAGCGTTACACATAATCATAAAGATACATGTATGTATGTCTAACGTACGCAAGGAAAATAAACGACCGTTGGCTGATAAAGTCACTAAATTTATCAGTGAATTTCCGGATTTGAATTATAATGGACCTAAAGGATTATGTAAAGTTCGCACAGCGAACATCCTTCACCGAGACCAATGTGGAAACAAACCTGATAGTGCCAATCTGATCCACGCTGTTAAGAAGTTACGTTCATTTATTATATTATTTTATTTAACTTTTTATGTGGCGTTTTAAAATTAACGTAACCTTAATTTTAAAAAGCAATCAATATAAATACTTTTATACATTTACGATATTAAGTACAACAGATTTTTGAAAAAACTACTTTGTTACTTAATATATTTCGGCTTCCGTCAGTGAATTATAAACATTTGTAGTTTTCTTTGGAATTTTCGACGTAACTAAATACTTGAAAAAATTTCGTCCCAGTAAGAAATCGACTCGCCGGATGGGCGTACTGACCACATTTAATTTTCTTTGTCACCTAAATAGATAAGGCACTGTATTTTGGATTAGTAGAATCACATTTACATTGTTGGATTCCTATTTTGTACTATAAGTACGTTCTGAGAGTAATGTTGCCCGTTACCTGTTAAATTCCAAACTTTTTATCTATAATGAATTGCATCGAGTTTGAACAAATGATCACTTTTTAAAAAAGAAAACAGAAACATTTAAACTTCATGATAAGTTGTTTAGCAAACAACACAAAATACCGGCGCACTCCTCACCATACAAAATATTAATTAAATTAATCCGGAACAGCTGTTTCGAGGGCTCCTGGGCAACCTCATTATTAATGAGCTTACCCAGGAGCCCTCGAAATAGCTGTTAAGAGATTTAGTGGGTCATTCGGTTGATAATGACTCATTATCAACCGAATGACCCAATAAATCTCTTAAATCTATTTATTATAAGTTGTTTACACATATTATTTGATGTGTACAAATTGTGGAATACACCGGTACCTATTTATAATTATAGGTAGCAAAATTAAATTCAATACTAACGTGTACATAACCTATATTTTATTTTAATATCCGTGATGTTTATTCGTTTTGCAGAATTACAAAATTCTCGTTTAATTAACATTGTTGGTTATGGGAGCTGTTTCTTTTTCTGGAATATTGAGTAGCAATGAGTTTTAATTTTAGACCAAGTCGGAATTAAGTGTAGCACGTGCTTCAAATTTATATATAGGCCGGCTAGCCGCTTACGTAAGTAAAGGAACATCTAAAGCTAATTTATTAAAAAAAGATAGAACTCGGAAAAGTGGAAATTCGTTTCTCTTACAAAAATACGTTTTTTTACGGCTACAACATATTTCTAATTTTACCTACAATCATCGACTTATTCGATTTAGTGCAGCAGAACTTTATGATTTTTTTATGAATGGAATAGCCTATAAACATTCTAAAATTTTCGACTTTATTAATGTTTAAAAATACATATCGTTATCGCTTGGCATATAATAAATATTTATGTTTCACTTATATATAACCTTACTCAGAAATGTGGAAGTTTGTGTAGTGAAGACAATTGTAATTCCAAATTCCAGGTTACAGTACTCTTTCTTCTTAGTTTTCCAAGAACATATACGTAGGTAAGTATTTTAATATAAGGTTGTTTTCAAGAAACATGATTAAATTTGCTACTAAAAATTATATTAGCAGTGTCATTATACGGAATTATCCAAATTAACGGGCCATCAATTTCTGTCTTCATTATTATTGGTCCCACAAAAATCGGTTAAATTGGCAAACAGAAAATATTCTTATTGCTGATTAGTATGCAACTAATAGAAAAATAATTAAATAACATGTTTATAAAAAAAGTAAATTAAAATACAGATGAACTCTGATATAACGTACCCTAGATGTAACGAACACATGCTTTTAACGAACGAAAAGTATTTTCCCAATCATAATTCCTATATTTCTAATGGGTTCATTTGGTTTGAAAGATCAAGTTAACGACAAAATTGGGTCACGTTCCTCGGTTATAACGAACTAGGTCACGCAGCAATTGGTCGAGTAGGACTGGATCAAATTGCATTCATTGATTTACCGAATAGAACTTGTGTCAGATCGGTGCTTGCCCTGATTCGTTGGTTATTTTCCCATTAACACTCAGTACGGTTAACGTTCCTCTTCTGTGCAACTGACTTGCTTTTTTGGTTTATTCGATTGTACTGTGGATATAATCTAGTCCAGTTCTTATTACTTTGAGAGTATAAAACTACAAAAACGCATATTGCGGTAAAACGCAATATTCGATAAAAGAAAAATTGCCAATTATTGCTGAATTGGAGAAAGGTCGTCCAAATCCAGAAATATACCAGCAGTATTATTTATTGAAATTAACTGTGACTACAACTAACAACAACAGTGAAAGTTATAAGCTGTGAATAATTTGAATATTTCTAAAACTAAGAGAATCAGAAAAACTTCTAGAAAGGATGTCGACGGCGTTTTATTAAAGTGGTTGGGATATCAAAGAAGTTAGGAACTGCTAATTAGTGGTGAAATTTTGAAATGTAAAGCAGAAGAATTAGGACGACACACTGATCATAGTTTTACATGCAGCAGAGGCTCGGTAGGTAGATTTAAAAAATGCTATAATCTAGTCTCAGAAAAGATACATGGTAAAACTAGTGTGCCAAAGGAAATTATAAGTTCTTAGATTAAAGACATTTGATTTGACTGAAGAAGGAAATAATATAGCGATGCCGATATTTGCAATTGCGAGGTTTATTCTATAAGATGACAAAATTTAAAAATTTGATCGTGAAAAATGTATTGTGTCCAAGTAAAGTAAAGAACGTATAACTGTATTTGTGTGTGCAAATATGATTAGTACAGAAAAACGGAAATTACTAATTGTTGGTAAATCTAAAAATCCTAGATGTTCCAAAAATTGAGGACGCTTGCCTATTACTTATTTTGCAAATAAAAATGCGTTGGTAACATTCGAAATTTTCGCGCATGTTACGATGAACTGAAGAGGAAAAGTCGAAAAATTATGCTGTTGGTAGATAACAGCTTTCCTACAACCGATGGATCAGGGAGTGGATTCGATGTCTGAGGTCACGTTATAAACGAAATTTTTAACTCGGTTATCGAGAACGAGATGAGTTTCAAAGTTTCGTTACTAGATGCCATAATAATGATAGACACTGCCTAGGAACGTGTGACCTCTACAACTGTTAAAAATAGTTTCCGTCATGCAGAGGCGGATTACCTGTAAGGCAAACTAGGCACGTGTCTAGGGGCCCCGGACCTCAGGGGGCCCCCGGCTCATTTAAGGTTATATTCCTAATATAGATTTATTTTTACAATAAAATATATTTTACAATAAAATTATTTAGGTAAGTACAAATTTCAAAAGTCTAATAATTTTCTTAGGCCCTCTCCTGGATTTTTGAAAATAAGTGTATTTTATTAGTTAATTTTTAAAATTCTAACTGTTCTTAAATTTTTTTTTAAGAAAAAGTAGTTAACGAATTACTGGCTCATTATTAACTTATTTTGTATTTAATAGTAAAAAATTTATTCTAAATAGTTATAAACTATAATAACTATAAAGCGCTATCCCAAATAGTTATAAACGATAAATAATTATAAGTATAGTATTCACTATTCCAAATAGTTATAAAAATTTTATTATTTCATAATCAAAAAGCAAACAATTTCAAAAATTTCGTACCAGAGAAGTCTAGAAGTCGAGCGCAGTATCTCAAATACCGTGGAACAGTGTGGAAAGTTCCAGTGTCGTCTCGATCGATTTTGTCCGCATATACTTAAGCGCGACGCGTTGCTCTCCGCTCAGTCTACACACGACAGCGATATACGTAAGAAAGCAGATATTAGTAAGCTACCGAACCGCTTGCTATTCAGTGATCGTGAAATATTATTCTGACTTGTACATTTCAACTTTATTTCCAAATTTGGCAATAAGACACGTGAATTTATAAAGGTAAGTTTTATTATTATTACTAAACAGTAAACATATTTAAATACCTACTCAAGCACAAAATAAATTGACTTAAAGTTTGAGAATTGTGTCCATTAGAGGCCAAGCTTTGCAATTTTAGTAATCGAATAAATACCGTCCTAATACATGCTGAAATCGTGGCCTTACAATTACTACTTTTCAAACTGCACTTATCTATTAATTAAATTTATAATATTATTAGTTTTTACAGAAATGAAACGCCATTATCTCAGTGGAACAGAAAAAAGAAAATTGCACGAAAAAGAAATGAAAGAATCTGCTAAAGGACAGACGTCTTTATTGGGATTTTTTGAAAAAGAAAACACTACTTTAGCAGGTTCAGATGTTCAAATGGAATCACCAACCGAACACGAAGATGAAGTAATTGAAATTGATTCATGTCGACATGGACCCATATCTAATGATACTGGCAGCGATAAACAAGAACCAACAACATCCTACAGTAAATACGAAATATTTAGTAATGATCCTGCTGAATGGAATGAGTCTGAAGAAATTTTGCGATATTTGATCGAAAAAGGTAATTTTGAACGAAACACTGATTTTGAAGATAAGGAAACGATTAAAGCTACTTTACAAGTTAGCGGATCGACGCAAAGATTTATTTCAAAATCAATGTTTAAGCGCAAAATGTTAAATGGTGAAGAAGTAGATCGTTTTTGGCTAATATTTTCGCCAAAAACAAATAAAGTTTACTGCGGACTCTGTAAGTTATTTTTACTTGAAGAAAATCAGGATCAATTTACCGCAGGTTTCAATGACTGGAAAAATGCCACGGCGAGAGTCGTATCTCATGAAAATAGTGCTTCTCATACCAAGACGTGTTTTAACTGGATGGCTAGATAAAAAAAAAAAACAGGGCTTGGAAACAGGTTTTTCAAAAGCATATGAAAATAAATGCGAGTATTGGCAAAAGGTTTTACAAGGAATTATTGATGTTATAATTTTTTTGTGTCAACGTGGACTTCCATTAAGAGGCAAAGATGAAATTTTTGGATCAGTGCACAATGGGAATTATTTAGGCATATTGGAATTACTGGCAAAATATGACGGGTTTCTAGCAGATCATTTTGAAAAAACTAAAAATATTGGACGGGGCAAAATATCTTATCTGTCTTCGACAATTTGCGTTGAATTTATTCAATTATATATTAGGCTATCATGTTACTAATTTAATTTTACAAGAAGTAAAAGAATCAAAATATTTTGGAATAATAGTTAATTCTACACCTGATTTGCAACATGTTGATCAACTTTTGTAATTAGATACGTGAATTCACATTTGAAGTGTCAGAAAGTTTTTTAAAATTCTTGCCTCTAAAAAGCCACAAAGGGATTGATCTGGCTCGATAAATTGTGCAATATTTAATTGAATGCAATCTTGACATTCAAAATTGCCGTGTCTGGAAAATATCAAGGTGTCCAAAGTAAAATAAAAGAAATAAACAAATTTACAGAATTTGTACCGTGTAGTGCTCATTCTCTGAATACACATACAGGTGGAATTTGCTAAAAGAAGAAATTAATACAAGAATTTCATTAAATTCTAATGCAAATGAAAGAATTTTTGTGATGAAATCTCTGTGACACAAGATGGTCAGCGAGATATGATGCCTTAAAGTTATTAAAACAAAATTGTCATGAAATTTTAATAACCTTAAAATAATTATCTCAAGATACTGACCAAAGTTGCGATACACGAAATGAAGCAACAAATATTATGAATAAACTATGTGAATTTGAAACATGTATCCTTAGTTTATTTTGGTACGATGTTTTAGGGAGAACAAACAAAGTAAATTTGACATTTCAAAAAGAAGGTCTTATTTTAAAAGAATTTGTAGATCAAATTACCTCTTTAACAAAATAGCTAAAAACTATTCGTGAAAATTTTGACCAGTATGAAGAAGAAGCGAAACTTGTTTTGAAGGTTTCGACTAAATTTGAGTTTGAAGTTCCTTCTAAAAAAGAAAATACACGCTAAATTAACAAAAAATACATACCGCATACCCGGTAGATTGGTGCTCGATGGAGTAGCTCTCGATGATCCTCAACAAATTGTTGACGCTTTTGCAACAGTATTTTCTGAAGTTTATACTTTATCCAACATCACCGACCCTCCGCTCAATCTTCCACAACTACAATCGTTTAGTTTGGTTCCGACAACAGAAGACGAATTGGTTAAAATTATGGCTGCCTTCCCAGATAGGGCCACCGCGGGCGATGACTTGGTGCCGAGCTTCTGTGTTAGGAATTTATGTAATGCCTTTGCGATACCTTTATGCCAGATTATTAATCTTGCCATCAGGACCTCCACTTTTCCGGATAGATGGAAACGTGCACGAATTATACCTGTCTTCAAGAAGGGAGATTGTACTCAAATTCGAAATTATGGGCCCATCGCTATACTTAATAACTTTGCGAAGGTTTTTGAACATATTATATATACTACGATATACAGGAATACTCGCTCACATATCGCAACTTACCAACACGGCTTTGTGAAGGGACGCTCGACAGTAACAAACCTAGCCTGTTTCACACAATTTATAAGCGAAACTTTAGATGACTGTGGACAAGTTGATGTTATCTTTACTGACTTCTCACATGCATTTGATACCCTCAGTCATGAATTACTTCTATATAAACTGGACTCGTTTGGTTTAGCTCCCAACTTCTCCTTGTTAATTAAATCTTACTTGGTAAAAAGAACTAACTATGTATTTTATAATGGATTTAATTCGTTTGAATTTGTATCTAGCAGCGGTATCTCACAAGGATCCAATTTTGGTCCATTGATGTTCATTCTATACATAAACGACCTCTTAACATCCTTATCTTTCCATGTCCTCGCTTATGCCGACGATGTTAAACTGTTTTGTAATATTGACTGCCAACAAGATGTCGAGAGTCTTCAGACGAGCATTAATATACTGACCGAGTGGTCAAAATCCAATACACTGACATTAAATTCTAGTAAATGTAATTTTATGTGCTTCACGAGAAAAACAAATCCATATATCTCCACTTATCAAATCAACGATATTTCCATCGACAAGATTACCAATCTTAAAGATTTAGGTGTCACTTCTGATTCAACTTTATCGTTTAACATACATATTGAACAAATTTGTTCATCTGCCTCTAGAATGATGGGTTTTCTTATGAGAACGTCCAAATACTTCAATGACGCACTAGTGCTAAAATCCCTTTATTTTGCATTTGTATTATTATTATTATTATTATTATTATTATTATTATTAAAAAAGTATTGCACGGTGATTCCCCCTATTCAGAAAACTTTTCTCCAAAACAAAATTTTAGAGTAGAGGGATTGTTAGTAATATGTGATAACATAATTTCTGAAATGGAAAGATCTTGTTGTTATAAAGAATTGCAAGTATATTTTTCGTTTATTTTCGATTATGAAAAGAAATTTGAATGACAAACGATCCGCAGCTCAACGGCTTCTTAAAAAATATCCGTTAGATTTGGAAAGTGAATTAGAAAACGAAATAATACATTTTCATGAATATCTGACAAGAAATGAACAGAGCTTAAAAAATTGCAACAGCCAAGAAACATTAAAAAGTGTTAAAGAAGTATTAAAGTCAAACCTCTATCCTAATGTAGCTATAGCATTTAGAATATATTTAACTTTAGCTTGCGGAGTTTGTGAAGGAGAAAGAATATTCTTAAAACTGGCGGTAATAAAAAACCAAAAAAGAAGCGTTATGAACCAAAATCGGCTAAATGCTTTAAGCTTGTTATGCATAGAGCATGAATTAGTAAAAAAAATAAATTTTAAAGAAATTGTGCAAAAATTTGTTGCTTCTGAAGTCCGCAAAGTTAATCTGCTATAGAGCCCTAATGTGTAGACTTCATTAAATATTTTTATTAAGAATAAAAATTTATTTATTTTTAATTTTTACTATGTTTTACAGATATTACATATTTATAAAACAATGTTTTTATTAGGAATGTAAAATTTTGTTTAAATATTTTTATTGAAAATAAATTTGTTTACAATTTTGTTGTTTATTGTTATATTATTAAACATTATTTGCAAATATATGTTCTTATAAAAAATTAAAATTTTCATTTTACCTACTTGTGTACACATCTTTGAAATTGCTTATTTTACAATTTGCAATAAAAGATGGAGGGGAAACCCGTTATTACTTGCGCCTAGGAGCCCCGAAGGCTCTTAATCCACCATTGCCACCATGTTGGTTTTAACCCATTAATGGCCAAAGTATCATAAACGAAACATTAAAGTGTATATTTTTTTACACCCTATAATATAATATATCACTCATTAATTTGAAATTTTCTTAAAAACATGTACCTAACGGTCTAACACAGGGGTGTCCAACTTGCAATGCCTCAAGGGCCAAAACTAAAACTTTTGATGTTGTCGCGGGCCATATAATAATTTTGTTACAAGTAATAACAAAATAAAGTGAGGTATAAAAATAATTAAAACAAAAAAGAGTATTATTTCTTTTATTGCTCAACAACTACATTTTTTTATAAACGGAAAATTTATTGATAACACTTCTCAATAATCAAGACAAACATTGCAAAAGCAACGAAAAAGATGTATCCAATTAGTGTGAGGACTGTGGTCGATCGGCTTCATCCACCAATGAAGATATGTCCACCTCCAGTTCAGTTGTAGACAGTCTCATAAGATAACGTAAGGAAGAATCGATAAGGTTGCTTCTGTTTTTGTTTTTTATGTATTTCATGGAGGAAAAGGCACTTTCACATGTATATGTGCTTCCGAACATTGACGTCATTTTCAGTCCAAAATCTCGCAGGTTTGGGAATTTCTCCTTTGACAGTAATTTGAAAAATTCAGGTCCCTTTTCTTGTCTGGTGATTAGGAACATGTCTGCTTGAAGATCACATAACTCAAGCTGTAAGTTGGGTGGTTGATCATCAATGGTTGCTCCAAGAGGGTTATTATAAAGTAGTACACTGCTTTTGAGACTTTCAATTTCTTCAAATCTTGTATTGAATTCATCAATAACCTGTTCAATTTGTGAAATGCAGGATGAAAACTCAATATTTTCCTCACCGTTGAATTCTTCTGCTATTTGCAGACAGCTAGGGAAGTGTGTCAGGTTGTTCTTTTCCAAAGCACGTTTAAACACGTTCAGCTTATTCCGGAATCCGTTTATCATTCCGATCAAATCTGAAACCGTCTGGTTTCTTCCTTGAAGACTCAAGTTTAACATGTTAAGATGATTAGTCAGATCTGTTATAAAAGCTAACTGTCTTAAGAATTCTGGATCCTTAAACTTCTCTTCCAGTTCAGTTGTGTCAGATGAAACGTATTTGTTGAGGAATGCAGGGATTTCCTTTCTTATGGCAAAAAATCGTTCCATGCACTTTCCTGCACTCAGCCACCTTACATGGTTGTACATTAGCAAGTCTCCATACTCAGCCTCTGTTTCCACTAAAAACTGCTTAAGTTGCCTGTGTAAAAGAGATCGATTTCCACCTCTAATCATATTTATAATCTTAATCACGGTTTGGAAAACTTGATCTTCCTTGACTGATTTTCCACATAAAGCTCCCTGATGTATAATACAATGAATTGTTGGGCAAGTGACACCATTCTCTCGAAGCAGACCCACTAATCCAAATTTTTTACCTGTCATTGATGGGGCCCCGTCTGTTGCTATGGCTGAACATTTATCAAAGCCTCCAATTCTGTCAACTGTTTTCTTCACAGCCTCATAGATGTCTTTTCCTTTTGTTGTTCCATAAAGAGGACAAATATCAAATAACTCCTCTTTACTGGTAAAATCATCAAAAGTAGTGCGCACAAATATTAACAGCTGACTAACATCGGTTTGATCAGTGCTTTCATCCAAACAAAGTGAGAAATATGAACTTTTCTTAACAAGGCTAAGCATAGATTTTTCTACTTGCTCACCCATAGCAACAATCCTTCTTTGTATGGTTTGATGTGAAAGTGGCACTGATTCAAATTTCTCCGCCATTTTAGAATCACCGAAAGCTTTGGCCATTTCAACAGCACATTTTTTTATCAAATTGCCATCAGTGAAAGGTTTTTTTGCCTTTGCCAGCTCAAGCGACACGGCATAAGATGCATGCAAAGAATGCGTTTGAGAGTGTAATATTTGACTGAACATACCAGTTTGCTGTTTAAGCTTTTTCTTCAAATCTGCAACTAGGGCACGCCGACTTTCATTTGTGTACGTAGCATACTTATTTTCATGCACTGTTGTGTAATGTCTTCTCACATTATATTCTTTAGGCACTGAAACGACATTCATGCACACTAAGCACTGCAACTTTCCATTATTGTTAGCAATCAAGTAATCACTCTCCCAACTTTCTTTGTAAATTCTGTTCTCACTATCAATTTTCCGTTTTACTGGTTTTACACTCATTATTGTATAAGAGGAATCAAGACAAAGAATTAATCAAGTTCACTGTTCACTAGCAACGTAATAGATTAGCCGACTAGCCTACGTGTCAGTAGCACACTGGCACGATGGCGGCTGGCGACGGATGGTAAGCAGTGAGAGGTGTGGCCTGCGTGAACTGTGATGCGCAGTAATCAGTGCAGTTCTCATAGTGGTGGAGGATGATTATGTTCGTTACACGTCCGCGAAGCGGCACGCGGTACAGTACTTGTGTACTTGTGATGTAAAAACACTGGTACACCATAAAATATAAAATAAGTTAAAAAATCTTTTTTCACAGTGGCAGCATTTAAAGAAAATATATGCTTTTCGAAAATCTTACGTGGGCCACAACAAATAGCCTCGCGGGCCGGATGCGGCCCGCGGGCCGCCAGTTGGACAACCTTGGTCTAACAGATACAAACCCAAACTTTTACCACGTACACCCACTTCCAAGCTAATTTGTTCCGCTCATTTATGTGTAATGAAAAAAAAATCAGGCAATTTCTGATCCAAAATAACCTTAATCAGTTAATCATTTTTTATAATGCACCTAGCTGCACGAATTATATTTTTACGTAATTGTGCCTTAAAGTTGTTACTAAATTTGAAAATTAAAAAATAGTTGTTGGAGCAAGACTATAGTTACTATTAAAACTTCCAATCTTTTTCAAGGGTACCAGTGACTAAGCAAGTAGATCTGATTGCTTGCTTATTGATAAGTAAACGATACTATTGATTGCATAAACTGTAAGTACGTGCACATATTTGGCAATGTAATTGACAGGTATTTTAAAATTGCCCATATCATTTTTTAATAACACACATTGTCATTATGATTAGGTATATAACAAAAATGTTAATCATTGCGTGTTCTATTTAGATTTTATTATAGCCTTTCCTTTTTTATTTGACAATGATTATTTTATTAGTCAAAATAACTTGTAAATACGCTAAGGTTTTAACGAAAGCATTAATAAAGAACCTGATTGGCTTTCATATCTGTAAAGTGCACATATAAGGTGAGATATAACTTGTATATTGTAGTGATATTTTTGAATGAATATCAATTGAAAATTGTATTTTAATAAATTAAATTAAACAAATTATCTCCGAGTTTACTTTTAGTTGTAAGACGTGGGAAATCTCACTTATTATCTTTTTGCAATCAAACTATTTGATAGAAAAATTAAACGATTCAATAATTTTGAAGAGTGATTTATTAATAACGCTGGCCACGAGCGGTACCGCGCATCGGCGTAGAATCGGACCGAGAGGAACGGTAGTATTACTTCGTCTGCGGAGCAGTACGGACATTTTCGCTGCCGGTCATTTGCGCAATTGTTTATCTGTCCTAGAAAAATTATGATTTCGTCAGCAAAACGACCGCGGTCGGACAAACTTCGAAAATTTATTGCAGAAATTCCAGACTTAATATATGAAGGTGCTAAAATTAAATGTGTAATCTGTAAAATCCCGTTAATGTGTTGGTCCAGACAACATTGTCTACGACACGTAAATAGTGAAAAGCATGTCTCAAAAAGAAATTGCGCACGAGACAATGAAAAATGTATATTTAATTTATGCGTTACGTTTATCGCATGTAATATACCGTTTAATTTACTAGACAAGGAACCATTTATCTGCTTTTGGAATAACTATTCGGAGTGCAAATTACCAAGTCGAACATTGTGCCATCTGCGCGCGAACATAAAAAATAAAATCGGAGTTGAAAAATCAAAAATTGTGGTTATGTGTCAACGAAACAACAGATCGGAAGAAACACTCTGTTCTTAATGTAATGGCACGCAAATTGGAACCTCATCAATCGGCACCTTCAATTCTATTAGTCTCCAAACGAATACAACAGTGTACTGCCGAAGTAATTTCAAAGTTAGTATTAAATACATTGGACAAGTTTGAACTTTCAACAAACCAACTCTTGATGTTGGTGAGTGATGGTGCTGCAAACATGCTTTCTGTAGGCCGGTCTCTTAAAAAGCATTCTGCTAATTTGTTACACATTACGTGTAAAATTCATGCTCTCAATCTTGTGGCGGATAGTATCAGAAAATGTTATCCTGAGGTAGACGCATTAATAGCGCATACCAAAGCAGTATTTGTCAAATCACCGAAACGTATTTGCGAATTTCATAGACTGTGCCCCCGTATACCAGAGCCACCAGAACCTATTATAACTCGTTGGGGAACATGGTTGCAGGCCGCGTTTTATTATCATAAATATTTTGACAATATTAAGAACGTGGTTTTACAATTCGATACAAAGGAAGCTGCCGCTATCCAGAAAAGCCAGTCGAAATTTCAAGATAGTCAGGTTAAAATGGATTTAAAAATCATTCACGACAATTACTTCGGGCTAGCAGATGCAATAGAAAAATTACAAAATCCTGCGGTGCCGTTAGAAGAATCTCTACAAATAGTGCAACATGTTCACGCACAGCTATGCGCGATTGAAGACGCAAAAAATGTTTCTGTTCTAGAAAAATTTGAAAGTGTTTTTGAGAAAAATTCTGGTTTTGGCACATTAAGACACATTTGTGAAGGTGCGTCAACAGAATCGTTAAGTTATTTTAAAGATTATTTTACTTACGCAAATATTACGTCACTAGATGTAGAACGTTCGTTCTCTGCATATAAACGCATTTTTTTCCTCATGCCGTACTAGTTTTGCCGAAGCAACAATGTTGCAGATATTTAACAGACATTATTCACTTTGTGATTTCACGGAGGACTCTTAAAATGGTAAGTGTTTGAGCACGTGTTATTTAATTTTTATTTAAAAGATGAGCGAAATTATTTGCGGCAGCAAACATCTCTATTAGCAGAATAACTCTAGTGGAACGCGAGGCCTGGTCGACTCTACGCTACTGCGCGGTACCGCTCGTGGCCAGCTTTATTTATTAATAATAATTTTGATATAAATTTAAAATAAGATAAATTATATTTCTTTCAGACAAAAAGTTGTACAAAAAACCTATCACAAACCCTAACTAATAGCTATTTATCAGTCAAATTGTTAAGTTGAAATTTTATATTTTTGAAATCGGATTTTATAATTAAATGAATGGATTTAATTTCTAATTTTTATTTATTTGTTTGGCCAAATTTTTAATAATGTTCGGTACCTGTGCACTGATGTGTTTCTTCGGCATCTATTTCTTTGGGTCGTAACCGGTCTTCGAGTCTTGATAATTACAAATCACAATTGCGAACGGCTTTTGACATGTCCTACTGCAGCTTATTCGGAGTAAAATTTCATTTACTTAAATATTTGTAGAAATTATCGAGGAATTTTAAAATTAATTGTGTGTCGAAACTTGTTTATTTTCTATCTAATCACTTTTTGTTTGCTGAAGCCCCAGTTGACTATATTTTCATAAATAAGATTGCCTCTTGTACGTGCATTTGAAATTCCCTTCGCTTCCGTGGTTATAGTGGTTTGATGTTGTAGGTACGGTAGTGCAATATAAATGTGGAAAACGATGATTTTAAATCCATTAACTGTAATGTTTAGCAAATTACCTATCCAATTTCAGTACATTTTCAAATAATTATTTTTAAAGAAATATAATTTATATTTTGCTAGTAAAAATTTGTGTCTCACTGTACACATTGTTGTCTGGTCTTATTTTTTTTATTTTATTTTTTTAATTCTTGGTCTTTTTGTTTTTAATGTATCACTAATAATCTCATACATATTAATTTACGGTGAATCACCATTTAATCAGATTATTACATCGTGTAAAATAAATAGAACAATTGCAATATATCGAATTCCTGAAACGTGGTGCCCGGTCATCAGCACTGAGAATTATCAATTCCCATTAACAGATATGACGTAATTATTGATTTCTGTGATTCAAACATGTAGATTTGAACAGAGATATTATCGAATATTATTTTATTAACCAATACTCATGCACAAATGGTTTTTGTTTGTAATTTAAAATTAAAATCTAACAACTTTAATTGTTGTAATCTTTGTTGTGCACTTTTATCAAGTTAGTAACGAATACTTATGACTTATGACATTTTTGGGCAAATGTTACGTTTAATTTCATTTGTTTAGTACAAAAAAAAAATAATAAATGAGAAAATACTGTTAATTTTGTGATCAATTGTAATTATGGTAGATATTCTAGCTTAAGTGATGTTTCAGAGCATAAAGCTTCTTTCGTTCATTTTAATTTCATAATTATCTTTTATCACTTAAAAACCTTATAAAAAAGTTTCAGTTGGAAGTGACTTCAGGCGAGAAAAAAACAATTCCTACAAACAAATACAATCGGTTAGAGTGAAAGCGAATTGATATTCGTGACACTTCGCGAAATCGCTTGCTACATCGCCACGCTGAGAAAAGCTGTAATACACACAAGTTTGTACCGTTACCGCCGAAGTATGTTCAGTATGGCCACTCGTTCAATGTCAAAATCTTTGTGGTGGCTAGTAGCTCTTTTTCGGTAGCTCCTACTCCTTTTATGGCCCCCTATTGTTGGAACGGGGGTACTAGCGAACTCATTCAAGTCCAGTCAATGACGATCATGGTGGAACGGATAAGTAACTTCTCTTCTGTTAATTTTTTTCATATCGTAAACCTTCAAATTTAATGAAATATTGTTCTACCAGTGACAGCATAAATTCAGAGGTATTTCTAGCATAATTTCGAAGATTAAATATCGCTCGTCAAGTAATCATCTTGTGTGTCAGTAAATTTTAATATTGTACAGTTGGTGGTGTTATCTATCATAGAGTAGCCTAGTTTAAGTCTTCCAGTTGCGTCACTTCATGGGATGCACTATGCTACTTTTAAAAATAAGAATATTCGATGGAAATTCATCGTCAAATTATATTTCGAAAAGAATAGTTATTAAAATTTGCTGTGTTAGAAACAATCGCTATGGCGATTAAAATAAAAGAGTTGCGGAACGCTAATTAATTTCCGACTTTGAATCAAGATATTCATAATACGTAATACGTGTTTGGCTGTGTTCCCAGTTTTTAAATGTTTAACGTTTAAATCGTACCATAAATACGATGTAGAAGTCAAGTTTGGTGGTTGAAGAATATGCAGGTTTTCAATAGATAACATATAAACATAAAGTTTATATGATGTCGTCATCATTCCAGGTTAGTTTTCATTTTTTCAGTTTTAATATTCGTTAAATTTCATTAATTGAGATCTAGTTTAATTTAAATTACCGAAATAGTGTGTTTAGGAGACTCCCAAACCCTCAGATTGCACAATTAACTAATTTCGAAAAATTTAATTTTATTTCAATAATTTCCCACATTAAAATATTATAATACAAAAACAGCTTTCCTGCCTTCAATGCCCAATCGCAGTAAAGCTGTTATTAAAGTGCATGGTGGTGCCATAAAATATTAAAATATATAAATAAATTGTTGTTTAGAATACGTATGTGAAAGCAGTTTTATTTAAACCATTTTACTTTTACACATACTAATAATACATAAGGGTGCCTAAGAAGTATGGCCAAGGCTGTATGGCTGCATACTACACGCAGAAAAACGTTTATGTGCTTGTATCAAAGCTGTACGCCTTAATTCAAGACAATTACTGTTTCCGGGGCTTATTTATGATCTAATCAAATCCATAAAACTACGTTTTTGTTGAGAAATATTTTATTGTAAATTATATTACTTATCGGGTTTCTAATGAAGACACACCCTAGTGTACACCAGGTCTGTAGAGGATACGTAAATAGCCATTATAACACAAAACAATATTTTCTTAAGGGTAGTAAATAGTTTTCTTAATTCCAGAATGCGTTTAGGTATTGTTCATAAATCAATAGTTTTATTTTCTTAAAATAAAGCATTTTTTACTTAAAATTCTTAAAATGCACGCACATTATTAATTGCGCTTACCTTGTTTAAGCAGTACGACATAATGCAGCTAAAAGTAAAAGTTATCTATAGAATAACGCTTAAACAAAAGTGAATTTAATATAGAAAAAAATGCCTAGAAACAATAACCAAGGCAGATAATGTTAAATAAATAGCTCCTGGTATTGCTGGAATCACTATCGGCAAAATCAATATTAGAAGAATAAAAGCATTAAAGCTTCTTACTCTTGGCCACCTTACCCTTACATCTCTCAGTTCATGCCACTAATCTTCAAAAACAACAATTGAAATATTTTCTAGCGCCACGTAGTGCCAATAGTTATAGTCATGCCGTCCTAGAGACAGTATACATATATGTATACTGTTTGTTTGTGAGTAGCGAATATTAGAAATCGAAATATAGATGGCATACTTGCCCATGCAATGATATCTTTAACGTACGACGTTTTATAAACATTTTCAAAAGATATCGGTTAATATAATATTTTTTTCTTTTTATTAGATACTATTTACGACGTGTATTAATTTAACTATAGATTTAAAAAAATATATATATTAAATAATAAAAAAAGAAATAAATAAACTTAAATATTAACTAATTAATTATTAAACTACATAAAAATAATCCCTATTTAATGACATTATTAAAGAAATAATTTAATTATACCGTAACCTATAAAAACACTTTTTCATTAGCTCATTCGCTTGCTCCTAATTTTAATTATTAACTTTAGGTTTTTTCCATTATTGTGATTTTTCTTTTATTGGATATCCTTGTAGCTGGCCTGATGATGTGTTTTTTGAACATGAAACTGGTCGCCTAATTTCTCAATAGAACTTTGTGAGATCTGCACCATTTCTTGATTCCTACCTTTAATATGAATATTTTCTTAACTTAAAACTAAATGATTACTTGGAAGAAACATTTTTCTATCTTGGATTTTTCAACTCCAAGAAAATTTAAACCAAATAAAATTTCAAGAAAATTATTTTCTTATATATGTATTATATATTTTTATTGTCTTGAAATAAATGTATTATCTTGAATAAAGACTGAGTTTTGCAAGAAAATCTATTTTCTTGATACAAGAAACCATTTTTCTGTGTGTAGAATCTGTAAAATACATATTCCGTATAAAAAGTTTCTCCGGCTAAAATGTTTTTTCTGCCCACCTTGCTGGTTGTTGCTAGTTAACCCTAACCTAATTAACTAGTCACCACTATAATTACGTCACACAAAATATATTTGTTCATGTGCGCTAGCATAAATAGAGTATCAAGTTTTCGATGTCATGCCCTTCGTAATAATTCGACTAAGAAGATATATAAGGTTACATGTGCTAATTGTCTCTTAATTTTGCGTAATGTTGGTCCATAAATATTTGGCAATTACTTACCTATATGTATGTATATGTTTAATATTAATAGGAACGTAAGTATATTTGAAGTTACTGTTTATCTAGCGTACGTATATTAGCATAGTCAAATATTATACTATTAACGGCAAATAGTGAACTCGTTATTGTTAGGGGATATATACAGATTGTTCAAAATTATTGGGCCACCATTGCTAACTCTGTGATTCCTACGATGTTGGTTAAACTACCAAAGATGTAGTGATTTTCCCGCTGAACACAATAGTGTTGAGAAAGAAACAATTGCATGTCGCATTTCAACGCCAAATTCAACTGTTTATATTTTTTTTATGTTGAACAGCCTGTATATTTTTCAATTATTCGATAGGAAATGAAATTTTGTGTAAAATATCCTTGTAGTACAATGGCAATAAAATGAAAAACAAAAGATACACGATGAAATTTACATTGGACAATTTAAACTGTAATAACACTGTTATTAGAGCAGCTATTGAGATAGTCGAAACATGATGTATGTCATTTATTCCGCCCAATAAAATGGTATAATAAAATGAATGCGCATCGTATTTCAGCGTTTGGTTAAATAACTCGCTTTTTTATTAAACACCTGTATATTTTTTTCACAAATCGATAGAGAGTGACATTTCAAATAAGTTACTCTTATAACCTTAAGGCTCCAAAATGAGAGAGAAAAGAGATTTGATAAATTTTAAGATAAAGGATTTAAAATATGAACCAAGCTTTTTTTGAGCCTTTGCAAATCTTGTTCGGCATTGCGATCAATTAGAGAATTTATTAGTGGGAATAATTACTTTTAGCTTCCGGTTTTTTGATTTCTTTTTTGCTACTTTTATGCGTTGTTGTTTTTGTTACTAAGTGTGACAAGTTTGAGGCATGCAGCAGGAACTGTGAAAGAGCCCTGCAGTGTTACAGCGAAACATTTTCGGATAGGGTGCTGCCTAGTAGAATATACTTTCTACGGCTCTTTCGAAAATTTCGCGAGAACGAGAATACCTTTAAAGCTAAGCAATGTAACTATAAAACAGGATGCAAAGGGAAACGTTCTAGCCTACTTTAGAGCTAATCGCACCAGTTTCATTCGTCAATTGATGCAGATTAAATATTAGCATAAGGACTATTCACGCCATTGCCATTGCCAAACGGGGCTTAATTTCTGGACGTGCCTCGTATATGCGTCATGAAATGGCCAGCCCAATTTCGTAAATCCTATAATAAATACCTATGGGAAGAAGTTGAGAGAGGTATACGTGGTTGAACATACCACAATAAGACTGACGACGTTGTAAGGCATGGTGAAATGCATCATAAGCTCTGGGAGAATTCAATAGATTGCCGATCCTGGAAGCAGGGATGGATAAAATTTCATCCCTTTCTGTTTACGACAAATCCAACAAATGTTTGACACACCAACAGACCGATAGCGATGGAGACAGCTCATGTCTCTTCGTAGACGGATAAAAAAGCAACAAAGGAACTAGAGCAGGAGTACTTTCAGAAAAGCTCCACCTAAAAGAATAATGGTCGTTAGGGATGGAGGTCACCGCTTTTCAGGCGGAAATCTAGTGCTTAACTGACCTGAAGATTGCAGTCAGAAACATCGACCTGTTTACTGACAGTAAACAAGTAGTATCAGCATTGAACCGACTGATAACGTCGAATCTTGCACTAGACTGCCACAGAGCTCTATCCTTAGTCTCAACGAACAATATCAACGAAATATGGCTGAAGGACCACAATGGAAATCTTGGCAATGAAGAAGCGGATAGGCTGGCCAGGAAGGGTTCGAACATGGCTGTATATTATCCAGAACCCTCCATTCGACCTCCTGTGTATGCGCTTTATGAAAGGATCAGAGCTACCACCCATGAAAAATTCTTGAAAAGGTGGGGTGAAACTAATTCCTGCTGTACCGCTAAAGTCACCTTGACATATCCGAACAAGCGGACAGCACTAAGATACCTGAAATTGTCCAGAATAGACCTTCGCATGGGTGTTCGGATTCTGACTGGACATTGCTGGCTAAAAGGGCACAAGTTAGGATTAGTCGAAGACCTGTCATGTAGGGGCTGCCAAGTTGAAGACGAAACACTGGAATACTTCTTCTGCAAGTGCCAGGAGCTGACGTCAATTAGAAGAACCATGCTAGGTGACGAGTTACATCTTGCGGTCATTAGGTGATTCCTTTGGGCAACGCCCTGACCTATGCCATAGCAGTGGGTTGGTTGACGGCCTAAAGGGCCCCTCGGCCTAGAGAGGATGAATAATGGGCCTATCATGTCCATAACCATCACCATACCCAAAATATTGAACGAGTGTGAAAAATATTGGTCATGATATTGAACAATTACTAACGTCAATGCCTAACAGATGTGCTGAAGTGCTAGGATAGAATGGTTTTGCATTTAAGTATTAGTTAATGTTATGAATCTTTATATTTTTTGTTTGTTATTAATTACTTTTCAGAAAATTTATTTTTGTTGCTTTTACTTTCAACGCATTAATCATTGCATAATGAAAATATTTCTGTTTTTAATAACATTCATTTTCATCTGTTTTCTTTAAATATACATGTTTATGAGACACAGTAATGTTGTGAATCATATAAATAAGTAGACATAAAAATCCATCAAATCATAGTCTGTTTTGACTTTTCAATAATAGTCTGTTAAAAATGTTTGTTGCTTCATTTTTGTCCGATACTATATATCAATAGTTTAATCATATTTTCCAATGAATTTCATTTATTAATTTTTTTTTTATGTACTGTTTATATATGGCACAACTGTTTTTCAAACTTCTTGCTAAAGCTTTGCTACGTGCTCTGTATCTCTCCAATCAGTAATTTGATTTTAATTGCGTGTGTTATTCACTACTTTAAGTGAATTTAGCGTTTATTTTCGATCCTAAAATAGCATATTTCTAGGAGGGTAGTCTGAAAAATTTCAAGCTTTAACATGAAGATGGCGTTACTGGCCAAAAATTTTCTATAATTGTGCATGCCTTGAAAGATACTTTTGAACATTTCAGCCATGTTGGACGTTCAGTTGTTGTTTAACAGCCGTTTGTGTAAGTCGATGTTAATGTTTCTGTGAAAATGGAAAAAATTCAATATTGACCCGTCGGAGATGGATGCCGTTCACGGGTACTCCGCACCATTATTTGCTACAGTGACATTGTGGATAGCTGAATTTAAACAGGTCGTAGCAGCTTGGTTAACGATGAACATTAGGGACGATCAAAAACTGCAACCACTTCCGATAACATTGGAAAAGTTCACTAAATGGCGCTAGACGACCGTTGAATAAGGTTAGATACATAGCGGAGGCTGTGGGCATCCCGAAAGAATGTGTTTGACTGAAGATTTGAGCATGAAAAAGCTAACTGGGCATTGGCTTACTCGGGACCAGAAACGCACTCCAACGAACCAGAAACACATTCCAAGCAGTTTAAGCGAAATAACTCGGAGTTTTGGCGTCGATTAATAACTGTAGATGAAACCTGGATACACTAGTACACCCCTGAAGCCTAGACTCAGTCGAAACAGTGGATTGTGAAGTGTGAATCAGCTCCGAAAAAGGCGAAGACTGTTCTATCGGGCGGGAAAGTGATGGCGATGGTTTTTTGGGATAGTCATGGAGTTGTGCAAATCGACTATCTTCAAAAAAGAAAAGCAATAACATAAGGCCGTTACTTGACAAGCTAAAGTTGTTTCCGTGTTAGGCTGGAGACTTTTCAGATTACCCTCGTATAACAATTATTCATATTTTCGAATATTTTTTTTTTCTTAATTGCGACTTTTGACACTGTGTATGGGTTTTTGGAGTTAATGCACGTCAAGCGTTATCTAGTTTGTTTCTGATTTGACCGATATTTGTATAATTGTAACGTTTTTTAAGCGGCATCGCAATTAAACAATTAATTAGATAATCTCTTAATATAAAACTTTGTTTTCAAATCATAAATATATATATACATATTTTAAATTAACAAGTCTCCGGCAAAACTATTATTCCTTTACACCTTATTAAAATTTCACTTGAAAATTCAATTTTGTTCTAATTATTTACTCATGTATTAGGTGAAGATAAGGTGATATCGATTCTTTCTTATCTATTACACATTTTCCCGGCGTTGTATAGATTATACCGGGTTAGTAGTGAAGATCGCGTGGCGTATTATCATCGAACCGACTAGTTCAGCTGCATAAAGTATACGTTTAAGTTAAAAAGTGCTTCATATATACTATATACATTGTCGTGGTAAAAATTCACAAGGTGCAAGGTAAAAATTCAAGGTATATCATCAATATTTAACCTATCGTACACATTTAAGAAAAACATAATGTGTCTATGTGTGTGTATAATCTTTATATTAGCATAGATCTTACAGATTACACAAAATACCGGTTAAATATTACGAAATTCATAGTGCCTGTAATTTTAATAAAGATTTTAAGGCGTTCTAGAAAATATTGAATACCACATCGTTTAATTAAATTAAACCTTTATCATATTTTAATATAAGAGATCAAGTTACTATGGAATCTGCCTAATCTTACAATCCGAAGTGTACATTGAATTGATTACTTCAAAATCGCTCCACATTTGATGTTTGCATCACAAAAATCTCCATACGTCGCGTCACGTAATTATTACAGTTATAATTAAGAGAGATATTAATACAATATCAAAAAAATGTAATCGAGAGGGCTATGTTTTTCTTTTGAATTATTTTTTGTGTTGGTTACAACTACATCTTAGTTCAATCTGAGGCGCCTTCCTTTTACAAAATAACTAAGTGATTATAAACTGAAATGACTTGCAAGTGATTAGAAGGTGAACCAGCTCAACTGAAAATGAAGTCATTAAATGTCAGAAAAAGGGACACATATTTTAATTTACGTAACCACAACGTGATTAACCAAGAAAACAAATGATTACGATTTGAACTTGTTCAGTATCTTAGCAATTGCACCGAAACTGAATATTTGTTAATGGAACGCTATCAGCGTCAAAGTGATTAGAAGGTGATTTTGAATCAATAAATATTCAGTTAATAGGGTAAAAGGAGGACGCCTCTTGCTTAAACCATATCAAGATTGAAACTTCAAATCACGTTTGACATATTTGGCAAATAAGCGTAAATGGTTAATGTGGTAATCTAAGTCAATAATAATAAAGCGAGCAGATTAAAAAAAATATTTCTTAGTAAAGGTAAAAGAAGAATTTTGCAAATAGCTGTGGTAAATGTTGAAAGGGATTGCCTTCGATTTCTATAGAAACCCCTACTCATCGTTTCATGTTGTTAAATGCGTTTACGAGGTGTTGGGACAAACATTTTAAATTGCATCGATAAGTTCTTGTATTATGTATGGTGTATTGTTAAAACACTTTTTAAGCGTGGAAAAATAAAATAATCTAAAATAGTTACACCAGGAGAAGGTCAGGAACTACACGGTTATCAAAATATTCATGAAGAGGATAATTGTTTGTAGTGTTTTATGAGCTGTGGCATCATTTAGTAAGTATTATCCTACTAGTTTTTAGTAGCCAGCCAGACAACGTGATTAGTGCATGAAAATGTCTCAGGTGACGAAAATTGAGTACCGTGCGGTCATTAAATCTTTAACGAAAGAAGGGCATACGCCTAATCACTTTGAACAACGTTTAGACGGCATTTATGGTGATCTATCTCCTTCATATTCCACTGTAAAAAAGTGACCAAAATGTATCCGTTTGGGGCAAGAATCCCTTAATGATGATAGTCAGACAATTAAACTGATATCGCTCAAAACATTTCAATTATTGAAGAAATGGTATTAGCAGATCGTCGTTTGAAAGTGAAGGAATTAACATTTTTGAAACAAGTATTCGCCGAATTCTCCATAACCATTTGGATATGAATAAGATTAGTGCAAGATGGGTACCGCATCTTCTTTCTGCTCTCCAACGTGAACGTCGGGTCGAATGTGCCCGAAACCGATTTTGGAGTCCATTGTCACAGGAGATGAAACAAGGGTTCTGCATTATGGTCCTCTATCGAAGGAGGAATCATCTTAAGGACGGTAGTGAGTTGCAAGCAGCTGTATTACATCATTTTGAGGGAAAAACTTTAGATTATTTTTACAAGGGTATAGTATTGTTAATTGATCGTTATAATAAATGTATTGAAGTTAGGGGAGATTAGAATGAAAAATAAAAAGTGTTATATTTTACCAAGTTTATTTTTTTTATATCAGGCCTAGAATTTATGGCGTCTACCTGGTATATTTTAATCCAGGTAGGAAGACTCAAAAATATGACGCATTTGTTCACGAATGCTCCAAACAAAAATCGTTTTTTGATTTTTTAATTCGTTTTTAAGAATTACATTTTCTTATTGGTTTTTCCGTAGTCAATACTTTGGTAGATGTTATAAGTTGGCAGTTTAGAAATACACGTTTTATTTCCATAATCAAAACCTCTAGATTAGAGAACGTATATACAAATAGCACTTAAATATATTATGTCAACTAATTCTAATATATTTTAGTAAGAACGGATTGAAATTTTCGCCGAATGTTTGTTTCTACATACTTAATCTGAGAAATAGACAAGAATTTGAATCTATCAAGATACCATTTTGTTATTGTATTTGGTTTTTTAATCTTTATCTTTGAAAGTAAAGAAAGTTATTCCACCTTGCCTGTATTTGTTTTAGATATAAATACACACGATTGCGCTGTGTCATAATATTGGAATGTGTATATATGTACATAGATCTATGATATTATTTTAACAAATAAATAGGACCTATGTATTTTTAAAAATAATTGCAAATTTATATAATTATTAAATTCACGTAGACAATAATACATATTATGTTATACTGAATCAAGTAATAATTATCCTATTAATTTATTCTTCCACTTTAGACTAAAGGAAATCTTTGAAGAGATTTGTTTATATGTAGTTTATTTATTTTGGTTTAGTGATTTCATAAAATTAATATATTCTTCAAACATTGTTTCAGGTTGATCCACCACTACCATGGGTGATAACTTCTATGTAAAGTACGTAGATCAAAATTACGATATTCGGGAGTTTTTAAGAAATCACCCAGGAGGAGTAAATTATGTACAAGCGTACGAAGACAAAGATGTCACACGAAAGATGCTGGACATGCATCACTCGAAGGCGGCCTTTTATTTACTCAGGGAATATAAAGTTGGAGGCAGAGATTTAAAAACAAATGAACATACAAAAGATTTAGAGGTGAGTAATAATCGTCTAAATACGTATATAGGGTAATGTTGTTTAAATTGTATCATCTTTTTCAATTAAACAGCTTATTATAATATGAATTAATTTTTTTGAAGATGGTCTAGCGCAAATTCTGGAATGGTTATCTTTGGGAACAAATTTATAACACGTGGTTAAAACTGTCGGGATGACGACTAAAGTTTCAGCAAAATGTAACTCTTAAATTTCACCAATATTTCGCTTTTATTTTAAAGCTTCATCTGGGTCATACTACAATTTCAAATTTACAATTGTTAAATTAAAATTTGAATTTGTTGTATGACGCTGATGAAGTTTTAAAATACAATCAAAATATTGGTGAAATTTATCTGATTACTTATTTTTATTTATTACAGAACATATCTTAGTTAATTAATCACGCCAACATTAATATTGAGTGATCAACAGAGCAACGTAACTGCGCTGAAAGCCAGTGGCGGACGCATAAAAGTTTACACATAATAAATTAAATGTGATACGTGCTCAAACACTTACCGTTTTAAGAGTCCTCCGTGAAATCACAAAGTGTATAATGTCTATTTAATATTCGTAACATTAGATATGTTTCCAAAGTTGTTTCGGCAAACCGAGTGCGGCGTGAAGAAAAAGTGTTTTTGTATGCCGAAAACGAACGTTCTACATCTAGTGACGTTATATTTGCGTAAGTAAAATAATCTTTCAAATAACTTAACGGTTCTGTTGACGCACCTTCACAAATTAGTCTTAATGTGCCAAAATCAGAATCTTTCTCTAAAACACTT
The DNA here is from genome assembly GCA_029619315.2 of Dynastes maya. Lineage (NCBI taxonomy): Eukaryota > Metazoa > Arthropoda > Insecta > Coleoptera > Scarabaeidae > Dynastes > Dynastes maya. Next base: position 34,954,601 of record JAROYE020000003.1, read on the forward strand.
TCAAACCTTTCTAGAACACAAACATTTCTTGCGTCTTCTACCGCGCATAGCTGTGCGTGAACATGTTGCATTATTTGCAAATATTCCACTAACGACACCGAAGAATTTTGTAGTTTTTTCTATCGCATCCGCTAGTCCCACGTAATTGTTCTGAATAATTTCCAATCTATTTTAACTTGACTATCCTGAAATTTCAAGTGGCTTACCTTGACAGCCGCAGCTTCCTTTGGGTCGAATTCTAAAATCACGTTCTTTATATTCTCAAAATATTTAAGATAATAAAATGCAGCCTCTAACCATGTTCCCCAACGAGTAAGAATAGGTTGTGGTGGTTCAGGAATACCGGGGCATAGTCTATGAAATTCCCGAATACGTTTTGGGGATTTTACAAACACAGCTTTTGTATGTGCTATTAAAGCGTCTACCTCGGGATAACATTTTCTGATACTATCTGCTACGAGACTGAGAATATGAATTTTACATGTAATATGCAACAAGTTAGCACAATGTTTTTTAAGAGATCGACCTACAGCAAGCATGTTTGCGGCACCATCACTCATAAACGTCAACAGTTGATTTGTTGAAAGTTCAAACTTTTCCAATGTATTTAACACCAACATTGAAATTACTTCGGCAGTGCAATGTTGTATTCGTCTGGAAGCTAGTAAAATTGAGGGTGACGGTCAATGTGGTTCGATTGTGCGTACCATTACATTAACCACAGAATGTTTTTTACGATCTGTTGTTTCGTCCACACATAACCACAGTTTTTTATCTTGCAACTCCGATTTAATTCTTTTCTCGACATGCTCACGAGCAGACGGCACAACTCTCTGTAATGTTCTCTCACTTGGTAACTTAAAGTCCGAATATTCATTCCAAAACGAGACGTATGCTTTCTTCCTTAGTAAATGAAATGGTAAATTACATGCAATAAACACATAAATTAAATTTAAATTTGTCATAATCTCGTGTGGAATTTTTTTTTGAAATATGCTCTGCACTGTTTACGTGCCGTAGACAATCACTTTTCGACCAACACATTAAATCTATTTTACACACTACACATTGAATTTTAGCGCCATCACACTTTAAATCAGGCATTTCTGCAATAAATTCTCTTATTGTGTCCAACTTTGGTCGTTTTCACGACGTAGGAAACATTTTCAAAACAAACGTAGAACTACGATATAGTATACGACAGCGTAGATGCATACACAACACATCGGCTTTCGAGTCGCAGTTATACTGACGCTTATACCGAATTGTCCCGGCCGTGTTTATTTTGTGTAAATCTTTATGCGTCAGCCACTGGCTTTCAGCGCAATTTGCGTTGGTCTAGTAATGATTTGTCCAATATGCGATCGTACAGGTCATAATACAATAATTGTTTATGTTGTTTAAATTGAACAGCCTGTATATTTTTCAATTAATCTATAGGAAATTAAACTCAGTAAAATATCCTTATAGTACTATAGCCCTAAAATGAAAAACAAAAGAGATACGATGAACTGTAATAACTTCATTATTAGAGCAGCTAGTGATATAGTCCGAACATAATTTATTCCGTCCAATAAAATGGTGTAATCAAAAAAAAATTGCGCATCATATTTCAGCGTTTGGTTAAATATCTCGCTTTTTTATTAAACGTACTGTATATTTTTCCACGGACCCATAAATAGCGACATTTCAAATAAATTTCTTTTATAACGCTAAGGCCCCAAAATGAGAGACAAAAGAGATTTCTCTTTTTGACTTTTTGCAAATCTTGTTCGGCATTGTGATCAATTAGAAAATTTATTAGTGAGAATAATTACTTTTTGCCTCTGTTTTTTTTTTTTACTTTTGTGTTTATTATGTGTTTTATAGTTGTTATTATTGTTACTAAGCGTGATATATTGAGGCATATTTTGCGCGCAATAGGAACTGCGAAAGAGCCCTGCATTACAGCGAAACATTTCGGGATAGGGCGCTGGTTACTAGAAACTAGAACATACTTCCTACGTCTCTTTTAAAAATTTCGCGAGAGCGAGAACACCCTTAAAGCTAAATGATCTAATAAAAGTGTAATCACAAATGAAAAAGAGGAGGTAAACGATTTAGGCTACTTTGAAGCTAATCCTACCAGCTCCATTCGTGAAGTGTTGCACGGACTGAATATCAGTAAAGAATTCACGCAATTCCGAAAAAACAAAAATATGTACTTTTTAAATACAGGCCAGTACACCCGACACCAGATTCTGGTAGAAGGGTATTTTGATAATATACAGCCTTGGCCAATTGTATTAGACATCCTTCCTTTTTATAGATTCGGACCAAATAGGAAGAAACAGAATAAAACTACAAGAAGAAAAATGCATCAAACAATAATTTATTTGCAAAATATAAGAACTATTAATATTTCGTGCTTCCTCCACCTGCTTTTATAACCGCACGGACTCTCTTTGGCATACTTGCCACAAGATGATAACATTCATCTGCAGATATTTTCTCCCATTCTTCAAATATTTTTTGTTTTAGAATGTTTTTATTTTTACATACATGTTTTGTCACTGTAACTTTTAAAATCTGCGGCAAATGTTCAATTGGAGACAAGTCAGGAGACTGCGCCGGCCACTCCAATATTCACACGTTATTTTCACTAAACCAACGCACTGACTGTTGTGATTTATGGCACGGCGCATTATCCTGTTGGAAATAATATTCCGGTACTTCGGTATCAAATAATTTTAAGGCGGACGGCTCTAATACCTCTTCTAACATCTGAGTATAGCGCTGGCTGTTCATGCGGCCCTCGCACACGAAGAGCTCTCCGACGCCGGCTGCCGACATGCATCCCCAGACCATGACACTACCTCCATCGAATTTTACGGTAGGGACAATACAATCGGGATGATATGCTTCTCCCTGTCGTCGTCGAACGTACTGTGCCTCAGGCCGCTTGAAAAGCGGTAAACGGTAACAATAAAATTTACCTAAAGGGGCCTTCTTTGTTTTTAAAAAGTGTAGGCAGTAATTTGAATTTTTCACATCTACTAGTATTCAAAGTGGTCATACTTACGTACCTCTATGTTACTTTCGTCCGACCATAGCACATTAGCCCAGGCCTCTACGGTCCAATTTTTATATTTTTTTGCCCACTGAAGGCGTTGTTTCTTGTGCACTGCAGTCAAGCGAGGTTTACGACGAGCTATTCGTGCATGTAAACCACGATCTACTAGACATCTTCTTACTGTACGTGCAGAAACAGAAACTCTATGGCGATCTAGTAGTTCACTAGCTAGATCTCTTGACGATTTTGTACGATCTCGTATAGCTATCCTCTCTATAATGCAATCGTCTCTTGCTGTTGTAAGGCGTTTTCGGCCGCTTTTTGGTCGATTTGTTAGCGATCCACTAATTTCATATCGTTGGAGCGTGGTACGAACCGCACATTGCGAACATTTCATTGTTCTCGCTATGGCGGCTAAAGTCTTACCTTGTGACTTAAGCAGGACTATTTGGCCGCGTTCTATTTCAGTTAATTCTCGAATTTTTGGCATTGTTTCACTACTTTAAGTTTAACAATCAAAAATAAAAATATAAAACACAAAATATCCTGGTTATAAACTCGTAATACACACTGCTCTGTTATCACGTCGAAAATGCATTGATATTTAAAATTGAAACATTGTTCCCTGCTAAACTATTGTCGCACAGTAAGCAATTAGGTCATAAAAATCCCATTAAATATGCAAATTAAGTACAAATTCGGTATTCATTTTCTTGGAAATATAATATTACTCATAATAATGAGATTTTATGAGGGTGTCTAATACAATTGGCCAAGGCTGTATATAAATACAGGCCAGTGTAAACGCATTTACCAACGAATTTAGAACGGCGGATAAACCTTTGTGTGTCGTTTTAAGAAATGTTTATAAATAACAGTAATTACAAGTACGTTCTATGGAGTGACGTAACGAATTTTTCAAACTCCGGTATGTGTGATTTGAGAACCATGCATTATTGGAACATTGTAAACCCCCTTATTCCGCAACCATGTAATCCACAGCATTGATTTAGTTTAATATTTGGTGCGGCATCTACGAAACCGAGTTGTCGGTCCATATTTCAGGAAAGCGGTAGTCCAATCATATTAGAAGAATTTTTAGACAATTTAAATCTGGAGGAGAGGCCTCTTTCAACAGAACGGTGCTTCTGTGCATAATTCTTTGCACACCGCAGACGCTTTAACTGAAATCTGTGAAGATTGGATTGGCACCTGCTAGTTGGCCAACGCACTCCGCCGGCTTATTACCCCTGGATTTTTGCTTGTGGGGGCTCTTGAAGAATACCATGCACATGCAGCGATATAGAAATACGAAGGTATCGCAAAACGCAATTAAAGGAACCATAGAAAATATAGTTACAACTCATAAATTTAATAAACAATGTAAATTTCATCGTACCTGTTTTGTTTTTCATTTTAGAGCTCTAGTACTTAAGAATACTTTACGCAACGCAGGGTGTTCAATTCATTTATGATTACGCTTTTGTTAGATCGCTTAGCTCGTTTTCGAGAAATTTCCGGAAAAGTCTTATAACAACCTGCATATACGTGGGGTGTGTATATCCATCATGCATCTCCGATCGGCGGTCGATGTTAATATTCGCTTCACCCAGTCGGCTATCTGTTTGTGGGTACGTACATACTTACTACGACCCTGACCCGCCGCAACCCTATTTCTTACACAGATGTGTTACGGTTATATCAAACCAGGATTACAACCGCACCAAAGGTGGCTTAGTGTAGACTTGGACCATATCCAGCAATCGACTTGAATTTTTTTTTAGCTTAAGCGCAAAAAAGCTCCGTTTTTTTTCACTATGTAATAGAAAGCATCCTCAACTACTGTTTGTATAGAAAAAATTCAGAGAATAAATCCTGATAATAGTCAAAACTTTAGCTTCATTCACTCGTTATTTATTAACCAAGTTAGTCATTTAAAATATTATAATTGCGTTTAAAAATTCATCAAACGCCTTTTCTAACCACACATCCCTTTCAATGTTTTCGGAATTTACATAGCTGCAAATTCGTACTCGTAAAATTGACTCTCTAGCTTGGATATTTTCATCCATTCCCGTCCGTCCCTTTTGTGGCTCTGTAACTTTTTATGGTAACGTGAAAACGAAATACTTCGTACTGAATATTAATGTCAGATTCAAGTACTATTAAAACACATATTTTATAAGACGTTTCGAGTTTTCAATTTTTACATTTTTGAGACCGTTTCAGTCACAGTTCGCCTCATGGTAGCATGCCGTCATGATAAACATTGTTATCGTGAACTGCCGACAAATACCCTAGCCCTAATTATGACAAATGTCCTAGTCCTATTGAACAGTAGCTGCATAAAATATAATAATAATTTTTAAATGATGTTTGTAATAATAATATGTAATCATAATTTCTTTTCATAAACGGACACTATTTCCGTTATTTTTCGTAATTTGAAAACGGATGAAGTTATATGCCAGTCATGGATTCAACATGCGCATAGTAGATTAAATAAAGATAAATAGGCAAACAATTCCATTCTAATCTCTTTGTTTATCTTGTCATCGCATATGTCCTGTACTGTAAACCGGCTAGTCATAATGAATTGCATTAAATAAGAGGAACATCGATCTTACACAACTTATACTTACTAGGCCACTTTCTGTTTTTCAGAAAATGTTTGATTTCCTTGTCGTGTATGTATGTATAATCTCTTATGTAGGTACGCTTGTAACCTTATTAAAACTAGTTCACTGCTCAATAAATTATCAGCTGTTGCAAACACATAAAGTGAGTATGTATTATATACTTGATTTACATATAAACATTGCGTTTCTTTCTCCGCTTTAGAGAAGTATATACTTGTAATGAAATAATCGCTTCTTTGTTTAAGACAATTGTTAACTTGATCCAAGAAAATCTTGCAGAAAATTTGAAGAGAGGGGTTCTTAGAATAAGTAAATGGCTCTTATAACACAAAATAATATTTTCTTAAGGACAGTAAATAGTTTTCTTAATTCCAGAAAGCGTTTAGGTATTGTTCAAGTAAATGAAGCATTTATTCACTTGGAATTCTTGAAATGCATATTATTTATATCTACATTATTAATGGCACTTACCTTGTTTAAAACTAAGGTAGAGATTATCTACAGAATAATGTTCAGACAAAAGTGAACTCAATGTAGAAGTACACATGAAAAAAATGCCTAGAAACAATAACCAAGATAATGCTAATAAATAGCTCATAGTCTTGATGGAATCGCTACCGGTAAAAACAATATGAGAAGAGAAAAGCATTAAAGCTTCTTGCTCCTGGTCATATTGCTCTTACATCTCTCAGTTTATACCACTAATCTTCGAAAACAGCAACTGAAACATTTCCTGGCGTCACCTACTGCCAGTAGTTATGATCTTGTCGTCCTAGGTAGTAGCGACGGAACCAAAATACAGATAGCAGCTCATACAATTGATTGATTGATCGATTTTTCTACCAGAGCAGGGCTGTCTTTTCATCCCTAACACTGAAGCTTAGTAGCTTATTGTATTATTCCTGCTTCGGTTTTGTTTTACTTGAATAGATAGAGTTTGTTACTACTGATTCTATTCTGGTGTGCCCAGATCCACTGTGGGATCTCCAGTTGCTAGTATTTTTCAGTCTGTATGCCCCCATTCTGGCTTCTCCCTTGATATAAATCTCAAGAGGAGGTAGGTTTAGCATGGTTTCCATAGCAGCTGTTGGAGTGCTTTTAATAGCTCCTGTTATACATAGACATGCCAGTCTCTGAATTTTCGAGAGACTAGTTATCGCATGCTTCTGTGTGATCTTAGGCCACCAAACCAGGCAGCCATAAGTTATCATGGGTCTTACCACCGTAGTGTACAGCCAGTACGGCATATGTGGTTTGAGTCCCCATGTTTTCCCAACTGTTCTACGGGTTGTCATTAACACCCTCTTACATTTGTCGGTCATTTTTTGTAAATGTGAGTTCCAGTTCAGTTTAGAGTCCAAGGTTACACTAAGAACTTAGCCTCCTGACTGATCTGTACTACTTCGTTGCAAAGAATCGGCTCCCTTAAACCGTCCAATTTCCTTCTCTTGGTGAAGGGTACAAGTGCAATTTTTCCAGGATTTACTCTAAGGTTCTCCTTCTTGCACCATACTTCTACCATTTTTAATGCTCTTTGCATTAGTTCTGAGATTATGCTGGCGTTTCTCCCACTGGTGAGTATTACAATGTCATCAGCATATCTATGTGTATAGTAGCCAGCATTGTTTAGCAAGATCAGCAGTTCGTCTATCACCATATCCCACAATAGAGGTGATAATACCCCTCCCTGCGGGCATCCTCTGGCGACAGACACCCGCATCGTCTCACCTGCCAGTGGTGCCTCAACTTGTCTGCCATGGAGCATGGCTCCAACCCATCTACAGACAGTGTTGTCTACTCCATGGCTGTTCACAGCCTGTAATAGTGATGCAAATGAGGTGTTATCAAACGCACCTTCTATGTCAAGAAACGCAGCTGATGCAATTTCTTGATTATTTAAGGATGCTTCCACCCGCGACACGAGCTGATGCAAGGCACTTTCACATGATTTACCTGCTTGGTAGGCATGCTGGTTGGGATGTAATGGCCTTTCTATTAGAGAGGTTTCCCTGACATACTTTTCAAACAGTTTTTCCATGGTCTCAAGATGAAGGATGCTAGGGTTATTGGCCTGTATGCCTTTGCCTCGGCGTATGAGCATAGCCCAGATTTTGGAATAAACACGACCTTAGCCCTATTCCAGACGGATGGTGTGTAACCCAGCGCCAGACTGGCTCTATAAATTCCGCAAAGCACTGGTGCTATTGCATCTTTACCTTGCTGTAAGAAAGCAGGAAAAATCTCGTCAGGTCCTGGTGACTTATAGGCCTCAAACGAGTCGATTGCCCAGACAATCCTGCCGTATGTTATTGCCCGTTTAGCTAGCTGCCAGTCTTCCTTATTTGGCCTTCGGAAAGGCCATTCGAGGTCCCGGCCACTTGATATGCTATCCAGGTTAACATTCTTTGAACCTGGGAAGTGCGCTTCCAGTAAAACCTCAAGCGTTTCTGTCCCAGTGTTCGTAAATCCTCTTGTGGTTTTTCTAATATTGCCCAGAGGATTTGTTGGATCTTTAGCGAGTAGTCTATGAAGTCTTGCACTTTCAGATGTGGTTTCTATGTCTCCACAGAACTTCCTCCATGACTCTCTTATTCATACAATGATATAACATTTAACGTACAACGTTTCATAAGTATTTTCAAAAGATACCGGTTAATGTAATATTTTTTATTCTTTTTATTACTATTTACCACGTGTACTAATTTAACTATAGTTTTTAAAGATATATTATAAATAATAATAAAACAAGGGATAAATAAGCTCATTAAGTATTAAACTACATAAAAATAATCCCTACATAATTTCGTTATAAAAGAAATAATGTAATTATTCCGTAACATATAAAAGAAAAAACTTCTTCATTAGTTCATTCACTTGCTCCTAATTTTGATTATTAACCTTAGGTTTGTTTCCCCTTACTGTAGTTTTTCTTTTATTGGATATCCTTGTAGTTGGCCTGATGATGTATTTTTTGAATACGAAACCGGTCGTCTAATTTCTCAATAGAACTTTGTGAGATTTGGACCATTTTCTCATTCCTACCTTTAATATGAATATTTTCTTAGCTTAAAACTAAATGATTTACTTGGAAGAAACATTTTTTTGTCTTGGATTTTCTTGATTTTCTAACCCTAAGAAAATATTTATTTACTACAAATAAACTTCAAAGAAAATGATTTTTTTATATTATACATATTTATAGTCTTGAGATAAAAATATTTTCCTGAATAGAATCTAATTTTTGGAAGAAAATCTATTTTCTTGATGCAAGAAACCATTTCTCTGCGTGTAAGGAAGCCTTAAGTAGTACATATGAATTTGGCCCGTATTCTCAATCTGCATAACTTAAGAACTAGAGTTAAAGCAGTTATAAAACGTACTGTACGGAAAAAAAATCACTTAATAGAATGTACTACAATATTGTAGGAAAAATATAGCAGCATACATTTTTGTTCATTATTACATGTTGTTGTCACGGATATTTTGAGGTTGCGGTCAAGTTTCTGTTGAATTGTTTTACATAAATGCAACATATTTTCCAACAATTTCTAACAAGATTGGGATAATTTTTGTTATAAAACTTTCTAATTTTTTCAAAATAAATAATGAGCGAGTTTATAAATAAATCATCACTTATCTGTGCGATTTTATTGTCGAAGCCTGCATAAATGTATGAATCAAATTTTCCCTGTCTTAGTATTGGACCCAGATAGCACTTGTTATTCACCAATAGATGTCGCAATGGAAACTGAATTTTTTTCTAATAAATCATCTGGTTTTATATAGTTAAATCATTTTCATGGGGTCCACAATTTATTTGGAATAAAGTCCTCTGTAGTTTATCTTTTCACTCAAAATTTCTCGAATGTTTGGAGGGATGGATCACATACCTGCGAAACAGCACAGGTGTTGGTAACATTCTCGTGGCTGCTGGGGAGCTGTTGAAAGAACAAAAACATAAGAATAGATATTGTTATTGCGCTTTATTTGTTCTTTCAACCATTATAGTTATAAGAATATTGCATACATATTGCTTATGCAATACGATCTTTAGAACAATATCGTTGCATACAACGTGTGTAACTAAAATTTGTACACTATTGTAGCAACCTTTGTAACAGATCATTGACTAAATTTTTAACTACAATGATGTATTTAATAGAAATACAATCCGTTAACCACAATCGAGTAGTAGGGGTTTGCGCAAGTTGTAGCCAGTCGTATATTCTCAAACAAATTGTAGTAATATTGTTCTACAATTGTTTGATTCTTTATAACATATTTTCCGTGTACTTATGTACTAATTGACAATATAATTCATTATCTGTAGGCAATAACTTTGTTAATATTATTAGTGAACATGACTTTTGTAACTACATGTTGAGGATTAAAACAAACCTAGTATGTTATTTCTGTATGCGGATCTTATCAAGATTTTTTGATAAAGTTGACCGTGTACTGTTGCTAAATAAATTAAATATTGTCGAGATAGGGAGCTGGGAGTTGCTTACATTTAATGAAAGTAATGTGTTTGTTTATATTGTTTTTATTAGATTTGATAACCTTAGGCGAGACGCAACGTTCCTGTTTCCATGTATTATTTAATGTTTATATTAATCTTGGGTTCGGTTCAATTAAGACTGACTTTTTGACTTTTGAAGTTAAATAAACAAAGTACCCCTAAATTTAAATGTCCGGTAATAACATTTACAATGATCAAAACAATTACTGTAATTACCAAATTAACAATCAACTCGTGAAGGAAGTAAAATGGAGGGAATTTATGATTGATAAACTAATTTTTTACAAATAATTATTAGATGTGTGTACAATAAAATTAAACGTGCTCTGTTATGTGCTTGAACCAGAATACATTAAAGACTAATTTTGTGGCATAGATTAATTCGTGACGTTTAGCAAAATCTTCATTTTAATTAACGCTTCTGAGCCATAAGGTCGCCTCAAATTCAATATTGCTAAAAGGTGCATTAAGAGGTGAACTGGTGTCAATTGTTCACACAATTTGTGCAAATATACTATTCTTGCTTACGCCAATTTTATTAATAATTTGTTTTCAAACATTATTCAACAGAATTCTCTTATATTACCTCTAGGGCAGCGCTTCCCAACCTCTTTCTTCTTGCGAACACTTTCTAGAAACCACAATAAGTTGACGAAGCTCCCTGTGTAGTCGTTAGTAACACTAAATAAAATAATAGAGTTGGGTTGTTATTAAAATTTATTTTCCATATTGAATATTAGGTCATAATGAAAAACTCGAACATAATAATAAAATATTTACAGACAAATATTTTTAAAACTAATGTGATAGTTTCACCTTCCAAAAAAATGAAATATAACAGGACATTGATTCTAGTAAAGCTGGAAACAAAGCAGAATTATCGTTAATCTCAATGAATGAAGCTTCACTAAGAATCAGTTGAAATTCTTAGCTAAGTGTGGTTAATCTTGAAAAAACCTTCAATGGGGACATTTGTACCCGTTTAGGGGAACAAAGAAATTCAAAATTGGTTCGATGTCTGAAAGTTTGAATCTTAGATCTGGTTCTGCATTTAACCTGTTTCTGTGTTCATCTTTTAGAGATGTTGAAAATTCTTTCTCACATAGATACGAGGTAGGCGCCATAAATTCTCGGCCTGATATACAAAAAACAAACTTGATAAAATAGAAAAGTTTTTCCCTCATAATGTTGTGTTACAACTGCTTGCCACTCACTATCGTCCTTAAACCGACGTCCCTTAAAGTCTTTTTTTAAATGAGAAAATAAATAATAATCACTTGGAGCCATGTCCAGACTACACGGTGGATGTTCCAATTCTCAAAAGCCACATTCACGAATGGCAGCTTATGAAATGGCGGCAGTATGGACGGGTGCATTGTCGTGCAATGATCGAACACCTTCTCTCAATTTTCCTCGACGTTTTGCACAAATATTGTCCCTCAATTTATATAGCGAAGACGTATAATATGTGCTGTTGACAGTTGTATTGCGTTCTTTAAAGTCGATTAGTAAAATACCCTCACAATCCCAGAATATTGGGACGAGGTTCATCGGGTCGCCGCGATTCCATCGATTCCTTTTTGGATAAAGGATCACAATACAGAACCATCGTTTCATCTCCTGTGACAATGCACTCCAAAATCGGTTTCGGGTCGTCTCCACACATGTTTAAAAACGAGCGTACACATTCGACCTGACGTTCCACCCACTTTGCACTAATCTTATTCATGCCCGAATGGTTATGGAGAATTCGGCGAATATTTGTTTCAGAAATATTAGACGTTATTGCTAATTCCTTCACCTTCAAACAGCGACCTGCTAATACAATTTCTTCGATAATTTAAATGTTTTGAGGCGTTATCAGTTCAATTGGCCGACAAGAGCGCCCATCATCTTCAAGGGATTCTTGCCCCAAACGGAAACATTTTTCTCACTTTTTCACAGTGGAATATGAAGGAGATAAATCACCATAAACGCCGTTGTTTAATATGATTAGGCGTATGCCCTTCTTTTGTTAAAAATTTAATGACCGCGCGGTACTCAATTTTCGTTACCTGAGACATTTTCATGCACTAGTCACGTTGTCTGGTTGGCTACTAAAAATTACTGCTCTTCGAGCCGTAATATACACAGCGTAGGCCTCGCATACGCGCAAGTATGACGCACCGGAGTTTGAACACGCTCGAACCTATATAAGCCTGTTAAGTCGAGAATTTATGTTGTCCACCTCGTGTGTTGTACAAGAGGGTAATAAAACTTTAATAGCTTTTTCTGACAAAACAGGATATTCATGTCTTACACTGAGCCAAAAGTAAATTAAAGAGGGATCTTTAAAGACAGCATTTATGAAATTGTTAGAGGATAAATCAATAAGTTTTTCTTTTTCCAGCAAAGTTAAAGTAGTATTTGAACTTATATCTTCTTGTGAAGGACTACGTGTTCAGTTGTTCGATCCATATATATTAGGTCTATGAGAAAAACAGTCCTTGAATGGATGCTCAAGAAAAAGTATATGCAGTGGTGAAGAAGCGTTTTGTAGCACCCAACTTTATAAAATTTACAATTTTTATAGCGTGGGTTAAAGTACAGTCGTCCAATTCTACAGGAATAATCTTAAATACCAGTGCTTGTCTATGAACACAGCAATGAGTCATTCAATATTTTCGTTGATCTTCTTTACTCTCACCACAAGACCAGAAAATTTTCCGGTAATTTATTTTGCACCATTTTTTTTTCAAAATAACCATTGATAAAATCGAAAATTGCTTTTTCTGTCGTATAGGTTTTCAGAGACTTTTCAAATAATACATCTTGAGCGGAATTCTTAAAAATATAATGACAAGCAATACGGTGCCGTTTGTTATATCGATCGACTCGTCAAGTTGGATCGCGAAATAATGTAATTTTATTCTTCTCAAAGGTTCACTTTCTATATCATTTGCCAAATCATTAATTCTACGCGACAGTGTGTTTGAAAAGGGAACCACCTCAATTTTCTTTGCCGTTTTTTCTCCATCCATATACTTCGTGATGTCTTTCGCACAAGATCGAATCAAATTCCCTGCGACTGTATGTGCTTCTCCAGGTTTAGCAATTCTACGACTATCTCGAAATGATGCATCAAGAGCTATTTTACTTCGTTTCAAGCTGACAGGAAAGAAGAAAACTACATTTTTTATTACATGCCAATTTTCTTTTAAAATACTCATTAGGTTTACCCTTGTGTGTCGGATATTTTGTTTCAAGATGTCTACGAAAAAGTGATGGTTGCTGTTGGCCAAGACTTTTATAAATTATCCAAAACGGTTTAGGTTCTGACTCCTCCCCGGTATATTCACTTCCACAAATTACATATACTCTATAGATGGGAAACTATAATGTTAGTAGCTGAATCTGAATATCTATTACCATCTAGCGTTTGGAACGAAAATCAAACATAATTCCCAATTATACAAAATAAATTATATTATCACGTCGGTTTCATATAACGCGAAACTGCAGAAAACCGGAACATTTATGATTAAAATTCTAAATTCTCTCCAGAAATATTCGCTTTTCTGCAGTTCTGCGTCCTGTGAAACTGATTTCATTGGTCAGGAAAAATGCAATGAAGTAATTTTCCTCTTGTATTTTTCCTGATCATTAAAAGTCGAAATTATACTCTTTTTATTTTCACATTATAGAGATACATATTTAACAAGAGAAATGAAAGTGGAAATATATTAGATAATTTTATTTTTTGCCACATGTACGACATCAATACTTTGTTTCAAACAAAATTGTTGAAATAACTAGTGTTGGGCGATTATGAATGATATAATCGAGATATATCGATTATACCCGAATAATCGATCATTCGATTATTGTTCAGAAATCATTCATTATTCACTCGTCACTCGGATTCTGTCAAATAATCGTGAAAAATAATCGAAATCGTTAGTAAATATCGAATGATCATTCGATTATTTTAAACGATTATTTCGATTCATTCGATTATTGAAATATATCGATTATGCCCAACACTAGAAATAACCTACTCTATGAACTGTCATCAAAGATTGCCTAAGTAGATAATGTAGATATCTTAATTTATTCCTCTGCGGCCATCTATTGATAGGAGGGAATACCAAATGAAATATTTGGTATTGTCCATTAAAATTCCAGGCCCTGTTCACTTCTGTTTGATTTCATTCGACTGCGTTCAGCTATATTCGGTTTTGTTTTGTTCCATTTGACTACGTTCTGGTATATTCGATTTTGCTGGGTTCCATTTGGCTACGTTTCGCTATATTTGATCTTGTTTCTTTCAGTTGTGTTCGGCTGTATTCGGTTTTGTTTGGTTCCATTCAGGTGCGTTCAGCTATACTCGGTTCTATTCGGTTTCATTTGGCCACGTGCTATATAGCTGTATTCCACTTGGTTCAGTTATGTATGTACCATCACTTTCATAAAAATCTGGGACAACTCTTATGAGCTCATTCTGACGTTTTTTTCAATCTTGTGACAATGACTTGTCCATTTACGATTGACGCTAACAGACAATTTGATATATGTTTTCATAGTTTACAAAAGACATGTTTAAAATGGGTATTGTCATAATAGTATCCCTTGTCCCAGATTTTTATGAAAGCGATGGTACATAGTACGTTATTTTTCCGTTTCTGTCCCCTCTACACGTTTATTTCGTACTGGAAGGGCATCTATTTTTCTTCGATACGGTACACTTGTTCCGAGAAATCCATGTATGTGTAAACACACCTTTGGGTGACATGATTTACTTATATTGCTTCAAACGTACGACCGCTTTTCAAAATTTGTCCATAAATAATGGATTGTGTTTGTACGATAATCATGATTGCTTTCTTTTGTTAAATTTACCGGAAAAACGTGCCATATAATACAAGGGGCAAACGAATGTATTTGGGGAAGTCTAATACAAATATAATTAATAAAACATGTCCTCTTGTCATCACCGCAGATAATCTGTTTATGTAGTATTATATTTCTTACCAAAATATGTATGTCGTGTCTGCCACTTGTGAAAATTATATTCACAACTCGATATAGAAAAGTTAATACCGGTAGCCTCTATTGTGTTAAAATATTTAAATATTGAAACATATAGCTGAAAATTAGAATTACTTTTAGGGGCGGCTATTAATTGTTTCTATTGTAAACATGTAGTTGGAATACTAGCTAAATTTTAAAAATTCAAAACCTGTCAAAACAATTGTATTTGAAGGGAATAAGGTACAGAAGCAATTTTTCCAAGTTACGTTATATGAAAGACCATTTAATGCATTTCAATATATTGTAGTGGGACTTATTGGTGTGAAGTGCGTGCACTTACACCTCAATTCATTAATTTTGTTATTTTAATGTCAATATTCGCAAAATATCAGAATTTAACGTAGCATTTGCCGAATTCGGATTATTTTCGGTTGTTATTCGAATTCTGGCATTTTGATAATTCATATTATTAATCTTTTATTAAAAAAGAGACTCCAATGATATTATTTTGTGAGGGGTAATCAAAGTGCCGAGTTATTTTCAATAATTTACATTTTAAAGATATTTTTTGTAAAAATGACGTGAAACTCATATATGTACAAGTCGTTGGATTGACAATGCGGGTCAACGAATAAACAAGTGGAGATAGAAAAATAACTTTTCTGACAAAAGATATTTTTTCGACTAATCATTTAGAAAGTTAATTTAAAACTCAAACGTACTTGAAACTGTAAGTATTAAAAAACTGTTAAAACTAAACAGAAACAGTTTAATAAAGAAAATAATCAAGATAATCTAATCAAAGAAGCTAAGATGACGACTAGAGGGGTTTATTATAAGAGGATATTGAACATTCATTCAAAAAGAGGAAGTCAGGATTTAGAAAAGGAACTTAAAACGACACACACACCATACACATACAGTATGTCCCTGGATTAACGCATGGATAGGTAAGGCAGACAGGAAATTATTGAGTTGAATTTTCATCTTTTGGGGTTCGGCCATGCTTACACACTAAGTACTAGCATAATTTATTACCCTGAACATTGTTTTTTAATAATCCTTTTATTGTATCTCCTACAGAAAATACATTTTACTGATTGAAAAAATTTCTTTTTTGTAAATTTCCAAGATATACTCGATTTATCGGCAATGAAATTATGGCGTAAGTTGCTTACTATTCAAGCATGGCGGAACCCCAAAAGGTGAAATTTCAACTCAATAAGTTTCTGTCTGTCTTACCCATCCATGCGTTAATTCGGGGACACGCTGTATATTACTGTAAGTAAATTAAAAATCATTTTTGTGAAAATTGAAAATAATAAACGGGAATTATCACTTAATTTAATATTTTCATTGTAAAGATCTCAATATATTTATAGTCCGCTTAGAAAATATTCAGAATTTTTAATTTTCGTACTTTTTTCTATAATTTCCCTTAGTGAGATTCCTTACGTCTAAGATTTTGTATGTAGGTTGTATTGATAGTCGGCTATGAATGTACCAAATGTCAATGGTATATGTCAAATATAAAAGAAAGTTGATAGAATATTTATATAAAAAAGGGGTCCAGGAATTAAAGATAATGGTGCATTTAACAAATCTGGGAAAGAGTGTAGTTTATGAAGTAATAAAGAGAATTACAAATGGTGAAGGAGTGGAGCATATACCAGCATAAATGATTTCTTTAATAATGTAATTAAATAGGGATTATTTTTATGTAGTTTAATAATTAATGAGTTAATATTTAAATTTATTCATTCCTTTCTTTATTATTATTTATTATATGCTTCTTCTTCTCTTCCTCTTATGCCTTTTCAGGCGTCGGTCCGGTTCTTCTTTTACTCATATCTTGCTTTCCTATCTCTTGTCAAAATTTTCATTTCATCAAGGGTTTTTCCTTTTTCTCTTCATATTTCCTCTATCTGGTTCATCCATGTTTTCCTAGGTCTCCCTCTTCGTGTCTTGCTTGATTTTCCCATTTCCATTACTTTTTTCGCCAGCCTATCCGGGTTCATTCTTATCATGTGTCCATACCAGTTTATTTGTTTTTCTCGTATCTCTGTCATATATATACTTAAAAAAACTATAATTAAATTAGTACACAGTGGTAAATAGTAATAAAAAGAAAAAAATATTACATTAACTGGTCTCTTTTGAAAATGTTTATGAAACGTTGTACGTTATTGTATGGGTAAGTGGCATCTGCATTCCGGTGTCTACTATCTAGGACGGCATGACTATAACTACGGAACTGGGTGTCGCCAGGAAATATTTCAGTTGCTGTATTTGAAGATTAGTGGAGCAATGCGGATAGGAACAAAAAGCGATAGTGCTTTTTCACTTTTCACATTGTTTTTGCCTGTGGTGATCCCATCAATACCGTTAGCTATTCATTATTAGCATTTCCCTGATTTTTGTTTCTAAGCACTTTTTTGATGTGTACTTCAACATTAAGTTCTCTCTTATTTGAACATTAATCTGTTACAAGCATGAGAATAATTTACTGCAGTATGCACGGATATGTCGTGCTGCTTTGAACAAGGAAAGTGAAATTAATAATGCGTGTAGTAATGAGTACATTTTGTAGTAATACCTTTTAACGACAATTTTACTATAAGTGTATGGTAATTTACCTAGAATTTGGTAGTGGTCTTCTTACTATGATTTTATAGAGATGTTTACAATTTTGGAGTACTATTTTTACTGTAAGTATGGAGTACAGCCACTTCAAAAAACTACAATAATAGAGTATTTTCTACTTACTTCGATAGTTGTCACTATAGTAACCGTCAATTCTGGTAGGATACACTACAATTGTATAATTTACTAAACATTTTATTCGGTGTAGGATGCTTTTCAATCCGGATCTCGGTTTTATCAGATACCAACAGCACTAGTAGTAACTAGAGTTGCTCACAAGCGTCAACAGGCAGTGGCGGAGGTTCGATACAACCCTCAGTATAACTGCGAGTCTCAACCGGACCTGTTGTGTATATATGTACGCTGCCGTTAATACTATTTCGCAGTTCTACGTTTGTTTTAAAAATGTTGCCTACGTCACGCAAACGACCAATGTTGGACAAAGTTACAGAATTTATAGCAGAAATGCCTGACCTAAATTATGATGGCGTTCAAATTCAATGTGTAGTTTGTAATATCCCTTTAATGTGTTGGTCCAAAAGGGATTGTCTAGGTCACGTAAATAGTAAACAGCATTCTTAAAAAAAAATTGTACACGATACTATGACAAATTTAAATTTAATTTATGTGTTACCTTTATTGCATGTAATCTACCGTTTAATTTACTAGACAAAGAAGCATATGTCTTCTTTTGGAATAAATATTCGGATTGCAAATTACCAAGTCGGGCATCGTTACAAAGAATTGTGCCATCTGCTTGTGAACATGTTGAAAAAAGAATTAAATCGGAGTTGAAAGATAAAAAACTGTGGTTATGTGTGGACGAAACAACAGATCGTATTCTATGGTTAATGTAATGGTACGTACAATGGAACCATATCAATCGTCACCTTCAATTCTATTAGCTTCCAGACGAGTACAACAATGTACTGCCGAAGTAATTTCAAAGTTAGTATTAAATACATTGGAAAAGTTCGAACTTTCAACAAACCAACTGTTGATGTTTATGAGTGATGGTGCCGCAAACATGCTTTCTGTAGGCCGGTCTCTTAAAAAACATTGTGCCAACTTGTTACATATTACGTGTAAAATTCATGCTTTCAGTCATGTGGCAGATGGTATTAGAAAATGTTATCCTGAGGTAGACGCCTTAATAGCGCATGCAAAAGCAGTGTTTGTCAAATCCCCAAAACGTATTCGCAAATTTCACAGACTGTGCCCCCGTATGCCTGCCAGAACCTATTCTTACACGTTGGGGAACATGGTTACAGGCCGCGTTTTATTGTCATAAATATTTTGAGAATATTAAGAACGTGGTTTTACAATTTCAAGATAGTCAGGCTAAAACGGATTCAAAAACTATTCAGAATAAATACTTCGGACTGGTGGAGGCAATTGAAAAATTACAAAATCCTTCGGTGTCGTTAGTGGAATCTCTGCAAATAGTGCAACATGTTCACGCACAGCTATGCGCGGTAGAAGACGCACAAAATGTTTGTGTTCTAGAAAGGTTTGAAAATGTTTTAGAGAAAGATTCTGATTTTGGCACATTAAGACAAATTTGTGAAGGTGCGTCAACAGAACCGTTAAGTTGTTCCGAAGATTATTTTAGTTACGCAAGTATAATGTCACTAGATGTAGAACGTCCGTTTTCTGCATATAAACACACTTTTTCCTTGCGCCGCACTCGATTTGCCGAAACAACAGTTGAAACATATCTAATGTTGCAGATATTTAACATATATTATTCACTTTGTGGTTTCACAGAAGACTCTTAAGACGGTAAGTGTTCGAGCACGTATTATATTTTATTTCTGACCATTTATTTTGTGTAAACTTTTATGCGCCCGCCACTGGCTGTTGGTGCAAATTGAGCAACTCTAGTAATAACACATTGAATCAAATGAAGCATCTGCCTCTACGAACATGAACGTCATTCTCTTCTCCTATTATAACTACAACAGAGACGCATCAATTTTAAAATTACAACTGATGCATGTTTGCTGTAAAATAATTTTTCTTAGGGTAAAACGATTAATACGAGAAATTTCTTTTTCTTGCGTAATTATGTTCGTATTCTTTACAGGAGTAGAGATTCTTACATTAAAACGTTATCATTACTGTTCTGATAAAATACAATTGAATCAATATTTCTTCTCAAGCTGAAAAGCTAAATTAAGAGGCAAAAGATCAGTTGCTATTTCCATTAGGTGTTATTGTTATCACCCGGTTATTATCAAAATCTGCACGTCCCAGTGTGATTACAATGAGCGGAAAGACCTAAATTCCCCTAAACCATCTTTGATGAAACAAAAATCATCTTACATATTCTGATATAAGTTCTTATTATTCAACTTAACCGGGTCACATTTTTTCATAAAGTTAAGTAGCCAGAACACGAATGTTAGAATTAACACCATCCTCTTCAAATATTTTGCATACGTATATTAGTTAAAACGCTAATTACACTAAAAAGTGTTTTCATGCATGGCAAATGGCAATGAAGCGTTTAATCTCCTAAAATGATTAGACATTTAGGTCTTTTAAGAAATTTAATTGATAATTACAGTAATAATAGTAATTGTGAAGAGTAACAATTACAAACTGACGCTATTTTTTTGTCCAAGCAATATCACTGGTGAATTTATTGGATGATTGATAAATCATTGCGAACATCATAGATTTGTAGAGTATGAAGCGACTCTAAATAGGAGCCTAGCAAGTTATTTCCTTTACAGTCAAACAGAAGGTATAAATATATTTCCAGTACAAACATGTATCCACAATAATTTGTTCAATCTCACACATTTAAGTTAAAACAAATTATCGTTTTTAACTCTTGCAACCTATAACATAAAATATTAATCAGGTTGAATTTATTGAATCGTTTAACCTTCTCGTTACCAATAATCCTTATTTCAGCTACCTCAGGTACGATTTTTGTACTGGAACGTAATAAATAATTTTATTATTTAGTTTATGTTTTAGATAATCTTTAAACATACTTAAACAGTTCTTATGGTATAGCACTCATCACCCAATTCCAATAAATCCAAATGTTTTTTTTCACTATATTCGGTTCCGTTCGGCCATATTCGATTTTGTTCGGTTCCGTTCATCTTCATTCGGTTGTATACGATTTTGTCTTGCTCCGTTCGACTATATTCGCTTCCGTTCAGGCCTATTCGTCTATGTTCGGTTCTATTCGATTCCATTCGACTACGTTCGGCTATATTCGCTTCCATTTGGCTATATTCGGTTGTGTTCGATTTCATTCGGCTATATTATTTATAGACATGTATTTTTTATAAAATAAAGGTTCTAAGGTATATACTGATTATTTATTCTGCATACAGAAATTTTTCTTAAAACAACGAATATTAATATGAGGTATTAGGTAGCGAAAGATTCTCACAGACCTTGGTGACGAAAAGGTTAATAAGAGTGAATAAGGGGTTCTTACAATCAACATAATAGGATCGGAATATGTGATGATATGACAAAATAACCCACTTGGTATGCTTCCAATTTTGCCGATGATTTAAGTCGTCAGCAAACCTACAGCATGTTTGCGTTATTCTTATTATTCTTCTTGAAAATGTCGAAAACATCATTTTATCCACAGTAACGTCGATAAGAAAATAGTCTCCAACGCTACATATACTACAATTTTACTAGGCCTCTGTTGCAGTCTTTGCAAAAATTAAGAGCTTGAACCAAAACATTTCATTATGAGTTGTTTTGCTGTGCACATATGGGTGCCGATTTTTCAAAATGGGTAAACCTTGGTTGTAGTAGTAAGATACAAAATATCAGTATAGAAATAAATTCAAAATGTTATTGTTTTAAAAAAAAATCTTTCATTAAGTAAATAAAATTCTTATATAGCTAAGATTACATAAATATAAAATTGCGGCTATTAGGTAAATATTAGGAAACTAAAATTTTCTGATGTTCAGTATTGAGCACTAAACTTTACCAAATTCAAACACCGGAAACGTCATTTTTTTAATAGCACCATATATTTTTTTTGTATCCACCGTACAGAAAATTTATATCTAATGTTTTTGTATAATGGTGCATATGTCCAATATTTAAAGTAAATGAGGTAACTACAGTTAAGTGCGAGTTCTGCATTCGGATATTGCATCCAAATGGTTTCTGGTGTTGCTGTTGTTTGGTTACCATGACGACAGTAAACAAAATCTTGAGTTTTGACATGTTTCATCCGTTTAGTTTAATTTTCAATACGATGAATATTTAGAAGAATCTGCATATTTGTAAGTAAATTTTTTGCAGTTTATTTCACTCTTGTACTTGTAACTGCCTTTCAATAATTTGCGCTGATGAAGAATGCAATTACACTCGAAAAATGTTAATGGGGCAATAAACGAAATTACACAAATTTTTCAGCTTTTTGCCTTTCCTAATTCGCCATTACTACACCGAGGTCGTCGTTTGGCATTACAATTTGTTTCTTTTTTTTACTTTTTTGTGAGCTTATTGTTTTGTGTTTAACTATTTTACCTTTTCTGTTGATAACGTTCTCGTTTTTTATATATTTTTTATTTA
Source organism: Dynastes maya (assembly GCA_029619315.2). NCBI lineage: Eukaryota > Metazoa > Arthropoda > Insecta > Coleoptera > Scarabaeidae > Dynastes > Dynastes maya. The sequence goes on from JAROYE020000003.1 coordinate 34,977,039, forward strand.
CTGCTGCTTATATTGGTTACACGTTGGGAGCCTCTCAAAAATATTAACTACGAGTCGCCACTACAATCCCTGTCATGGCTAGTAGTACGAGGTGTGGCAATTAAATAACGGGACTGGTGCTATTAAACATTTTATTGATCACCAATTACATTACAAAGTTTATCCCCTTCAATGTACTCTCTTTGCCGATCCTTACAAATTTTCCACTGTCGAAAACAGTGGAAGTCCGTTTCTGTCAGCTTGTTGAGAACCTCCGTCGCTTTCGCTTTCACCGCTTCCACACTGTTAAACCTTGTCCCCCTAAGCTGCGATTTTACCTTAGGAAATAAAAAAAAAGTTACAGGGGGCCAGATCGGGCGAGTACGGTGGGTGGTCCAACACGGTGATGCCGGATTTCGCAAAGAACGCCTTCACAGATAAGGCGGAATGAGCTGGCGCATTGTCTTGGTGGAGCATCCAGGATTTGCTCTTCCACAAATCGGGTCTTTGTCTTCTCATTCGTTCACAAAAGGTAGTTAGAACCTCGTGTTTCACAAGAAACTTGAGGTTAACTCGTTGCTCGATCTGAACACTCTGCATTTTTCCGACGCGACGCAAGCGTAAGGACTCCAACGGGCGATTGTTGCAGTGAGACTGAGCGACGTACAACCGTGCCCATCGAGCTCAGGGTGGGGGAAGCATCTACAAGCACGTACATGTTCAAACCTGCCGTGGCGTGCTCGCTGTTTGCCGATAGCAGCACCAGTCCGGTTATTTAATTGCCACACCTCGTATACTTAAAGTAGAATTAGGAAACATAAACTGCAACAAAATTTTCAAAAAAATCGCCATTAAATGCACTCTTTCAGAAGAATTTGAAGAAGAGATCGATTCCAATTACAGAAGGAAATGCCAAATTAGTAGAATTTTGGAAACAAAATTTAAATCAGGGATTCTTAACGGGGTCGGTATCGACCTCTTGGGGTCGATGAAATTTTAAAGGGAGGCAATGATGATTGAAGGGTCGATAGCCGAATATGCACCAGCATTGAACATTACACTATACGATGAATAAGCGTGTGTTTCTCAAACTTATTTATATTCTTTAAAATTAACAACGACAATAGTACAAAAAATAGTAAAACATAAATTTAATACATGATTTTTTTCTAAAATTCTATTCATACTCTTAGTCTAATTATTTGTATGTTATATGCTGTACATATAAAGAAAAATGTAAGGGGGTCGATGAAGAAAACCATTCTTTTGAAAGGGTTGGCAATCCCTGATTTAGATGAAGATGAAGTATCAAATTTCAATTTATCTTATTTTTTAAATAGTTTTTGAACGTTGTGCCCATATTTTTGTGTATGTATATTGTACAGAAAATATATTTACTTCATTTATTTATTATTCATAGCACTTTAATCTGTCCTTAGTTTCGGTTTAACGCATGGATAAGTAAGGCAGACAGGAAACTATTGGGTTGAATTTTTATCTTTTTTGGGGTTCAGCCATGCTCACACACTAAGTACTAGCATAATTTACTACTCTGAACATTACTTAAAACATTAATTTGAACATTGTTTTTTAATAACCCTATTATCGTATCTTCTATAGAAAATACATTTTACTAGTTGAAAAATTCCTTTTTTGTAAATTTTCAAGATCTACTTGATTTTTCGGCAGTAAAATTATGGTATAAATTACTATTCAAGCATGGCTGAACCCCATTAATTTTTTGTCTGCCTTACCTAACCATGCATTAATCCGAGGACACGCTGTATAATGTGTAAAACGTACAATATAACTCTTTAATTCAATATGCATTGCGGTTGAATTTATTGCGCAGAGAAAAAAAAACAAATAACCATTTTGCTAATGCATACTTTATATTCGAAATCTTGTTAGCGTGTACACACATTTCTACCTACTACTGATATCACAAAGGGTAAATTTTATAGCTGTAGATATATATAATTGCAATTTACTCGACATGTTTCCAATCTTTCCAGCAATTCCCCCAAGCATATAGGTAATCGATATAGTCTTCGTTCATTATTCATATTGGCAAACATTCAACGACAAATACTACCACATGTTGTATGTGTACTCCAGATATTCTTTGTATTCGAACTTTTTCCATCCGTGTAACGGGCACTTAATTTTCTCGATGCAAACTTTCAATAACGTTAGTGTATCAATACTAATTTTACAAGATTATTTATCCGCTTGTAATAATTGTAGTTAAACAAATGACGATGTCGTGTGTGTTTTAATTGAAACACAAAAAATGAGTTGTAAAGATGTTATTCCGAATATCGTAATAAGTAACGCTGGCCACGAGCGGTACCGCGCATCGGCGTAGAATCAGTTCGGACCGAGAGGAACGGTAGTATTACTTCGTCTGCGGAACAGTACGGACATTTCCGCTGCCGGTCATTTGCGCAATTGTTTATCTGTCCTAGAAAAATGATGATTTCGTCAGCAAAACGACCGCGGTCGGACAACTTTCGAAAATTTATTGCAGAAATTCCAGACTTAATATATGAAGGTGCTAAAATTAAATGTGTAATCTGTAAAATCCCGTTAATGTGTTGGTCCAGACAACATTGTCTACGACACGCAAATAGTGAAAAGCAATTGCGCACGAGACAATGACAAATTTATATTTAATTTATACGTTACGTTTATCGCATGTAATATACCGTTTAATTTACTAGACAAGGAATCATTTATCTGCTTTTGGAATAACTATTCGGAGTGCAAATTACCAAGTCGAACATCGTTACGAAGAATTGTGCCATCTGCGCGCGCGAACAACAAAAAATAAAATCGGAGTTGAAAGATCAAAAATTGTGGTTATGTGTCAACGAAACAACAGATCGGAAGAAACACTCTGTTCTTAATGTAATGGCACGCAAATTGGAACCTCATCAATCGGCACCTTCAATTCTATTAGTCTCCAAACGAATACAACAGTGTACTGCCGAAGTAATTTCAAAGTTAGTATTAAATACATTGGACAAGTTTGAACTTTCAACAAACCAACTCTTGATGTTGGTGAGTGATGGTGCTGCAAACATGCTTTCTGTAGGCCGGTCTCTTAAAAAGCATTCTGCTAATTTGTTACACATTACGTGTAAAATTCATGCTCTCAATCTTGTGGCGGATAGTATCAGAAAATGTTATCCTGAGGTAGACGCATTAATAGCGCATACCAAAGCAGTATTTGTCAAATCACCGAAACGTATTTGCGAATTTCATAGACTGTGCCCCCGTATACCAGAGCCACCAGAACCTATTATAACTCGTTGGGGAACATGGTTGCAGGCCGCGTTTTATTATCATAAATATTTTGACAATTTTAAGAACGTGGGTTTACAATTTGATACAAAGGAAGCTGCCGCTATCCAGAAAAGCCAGTCGAAATTTCAAGATAGTCAGGTTAAAATGGATTTAAAAATCATTCACGACAATTACTTCGGGCTAGCAGATGCAATAGAAAAATTACAAATCCTGCGGTGCCGTTAGAAGAATCTCTACAAATAGTGCAACATGTTCACGCACAGCTATGCGCGATTGAAGACGCAAAAAATGTTTCTGTTCTAGAAAAATTTGAAAGTGTTTTTGAGAAAAATTCTGATTTTGGCACATTAAGACACATTTGTGAAGGTGCGTCAACAGAATCGTTAAGTTATTTGAAAGATTATTTTACTTACGCAAATATTACGTTACTAGATGTAGAACGTTCGTTCTCTGCATATAAACGCATTTTTTCCTCATGCCGTACTAGTTTTGCCGAAACAACAGTTGAAACATATCTAATGTTGCAGATATTTAACAGACATTATTCACTTTGTGATTTCACGGAGGACTCTTAAAATGGTAAGTGTTTGAGCACGTGTTATTTAATTTTTATTTAAAAGATGAGCGAAATTATTTGCGGCAGCAAACATCTCTATTAGCAGAATAACTCTAGTGGAACGCGAGGCCTGGTCGACTCTACGCTACTGCGCGATACCGTAAGTAAACAAAGCAGGTTTATCTTGGAAGAATCGTTTTTGCGTAATTTGAAAAGTTGTGAGTAATCCCTTTACGTAGGTTTAGGCTTTTGGATGTTCCGAGCAATTTTTGAAAGCCGTGCCTCTGCTAGTCTTGTGCAATCGCATAGTTTGTGGACGGCAACCTTTTCTTCCTCCTGGCAGAAGTTCTATTAGGCCTAAGCTGCTCATATACTTTTTGACGATGCAGTGTCCTGTTAACAACCTTACTATTGTTTTATCAGATTTTCTGTCTCTGTCTAATAGGTTAGCTGTAAATCTAGGCCTGTGACCAATTAGAAGTTGCTAGACCTATCTTTGATTCAGAATATTTTTCTACCAGTTTTGAGATTTCTTTTCTTTCCATCGTTTAGTAGCTACTGTATGCGCCATGGCTACAATTTTTGTAATTGATGAGCTTACTCGGGCTAGTTCGTCTGCTTTGATGTTACTTTATCCGAGTTATCTAGTATATCTAGCGCGTCCATGCATCCCATACCAGTTTTTATTTCACTTGTGTGGAGTCCAGTGCCTTTAATACTGTTTGACTACTAAAATACAGTCCTTGGCCATGGAAATAGGACCATTTGAGAAATATTAAATTTATAAGAGTATTTATTAAATATAATTTTAATTTCGAAAATCTATAAAAGCATAATTGTTGTTGTGAGTAATACCCTAATACATTATGGTCACAGATAATTCCTGGTTATAAAAATAGTGCTTATTATATATAATGCAATAACTATGTTTAGTTTGAATTGTGTCGTTCATCGTTAGTATCATTGCAAATATAAATAAAAACAGTTTTTTACCGATTTTCCAAAGAATTTATATTTCAGAGTTTTAATTTTATTTGTGTGCGTCTATTTTCGCGGTCAATTATTATCATAATGGGAAAGAAGAAGGATATAACCACAGAGAAAAATGCACGAATTTCTTCAAAAAGTGTAATGCGATACCTTGAATCTAAAAATCTGCGTGTACTACCTTGGCCAGGCAATTCACCAGACATAAACCCAATTGAAAATGTGTGTAATGTCTTGAAAAACATCGTGAGTGCAGGAAACTCAACTACAAAGGAAGAATTACAACATCATATTGAAGATGTATGGCTATGCTAAAAACTGAATTGGCAGTATGACAAAAAGGATTGAGGAGATAATAAAATGCAGAGGAGGTACAAGAAAATATTAGTAAACATATGTTCAAGTTATACTTACTTGAATATTATATATAATTAAATAATAATATTACCAACTGTTTTTTTTTTTTTATTTCATCCCAAAATCATAATATTTTTAAGCGGTCCTAATTCGCTGGCCAGTAACTGTAGATAGCAACGGATCAATAACCAGCCTCTTGCTTGTCTGTTTCATAAATATACGCCAGCACTACCACTATTTCGGCTTGGAATATTTGCTTATTCGCAAATCTGCACTACTGTACACTAACATACCGTTCGTTATGTTTATTTTCCTTCTCTGAAACGGAGAATACATCGGAGAGTACGGGTGCCAGCATGAATGCACACCGCGCTTATATTCTTTTTTTTTGTCATTTACGTAGAGGGGTGAGCACTACTGTATATCTACCTACAACAACGGATTCGATCCTGTTGCACCGCCGAGAGTTGCAACTCTAATTATCATTACAAAAAATTGTAAACTCATCCATATAGAAAGGTATTATAATACTATTGGTATCAATTTTACACAATACATAGTGATGAAATTTTGATTTTTGATGCTTTAAGCTAGATAAAACTGCACCAATATTAGTGCAACAAAAAGCTTACACTCAACTACAATACTTGTTGATTCAGCGCAAGTATAAAGGTACTGCATTAAAAAGTAAACGGTAGTTGATACGAAATTTGAAAAACTTATACTTATGTATGTGTATTGTTCTGTTATGTTCAACGTTGTGTTTACGACGACAACAACTTCTCTCGGTTGTCATTTCGGTACTGAAGTCAATGTCAGGCTGGCCACTCGTTGGCAACCAAATACCCCTCTTGCGGGGATAATTGGTAATTTTTGCGTTACCATTCCCCCCCTCAGCCAACCGTCCTTGTTGTAGAATTTAATTATAAGTCCAGATAACGACGAGTGTGGGGTATCATGGACAATTCTACTCTTTTATCAATTTTCCTATTCAATTATTTCTTCCAAATTAATGTAAAAATCGTCTAGAATAAGCAACAACGTAAATTGCAAAGCACAACAGATAATATTTCGTCAATTAAATCTTTATCTGAAAGGTTTCTATAAATTAGTAGTGGATTTTCTCTTTTAAAGCTTGTTGGTGACAATTCGTACCACAGAATCATCAACACACAACCTCCTGGTTAAGTCACTGCATTCGTTCTCGTATGCTAATATCATTTTTATTGAAAGTCATTGAAAAGTTAGTTTCTATTTGGGTAAATTATCAAAATTGGCTGTGAAAGAAAACAATCGCCGGTCTTTCGCGATTTAAAATAAATGAAAGAGAAACGACGCCCTCAATTTTCATCAATCTTTATTCGGCCTTGGTTGAATCAAAGTTTGTCGTGAATCCAATCCAAAGATAAGTGTTCGTGGTGTATTCAGTCATTATTAGAAAAGTAAATAGGGTTAAATATCCAGAACAGGCAGTTCCTGTGGAGTGTACATAAACAGAGTGTTTATATACATTGGCGTCGTTCGAAAGTTTAAAGGTTAGTTAATTTTAAAATCGTAAAAATTCGTTAATTTGATTTCACTAAGTTACAAATTCATTCAAAATTGCCGCAAGGGTATCTAGGGATATCTCCGAACCTAACAAAAATCATTTAATACAGTTAAATTTGAAAATTTAACAAAATTTAGAGTAAAACCCCTGAGAAAGATATTTCAAATTTGGCGCCCAACGTGGGGCGCCAAATTTGAAAATTTAACGAAATTTAGAGTAAAACCCCTGAGAAAGATATTTCAGTATATTAGAAACGAATACAACGTAGTGCACATGTTTATTCTTTATACAATATTGATAGAAAACTAAATTATTGCATTCGAGTGTTTTTATTATCATATGTGTACTTAACGTTTCATATAGCTATCACTACCAGGGATTAAATATAGAAGCATCAACAAATACGCAGTGCATGAGTAATGTAAAGCACTCATTTACTAGGCACCAAAAAAACATTTTTTTTAGGCCCGCAGAACATTATATATCCGTTGAAAAAAATCGTTCGGATAATTTGTGACGCAAAAAGTAGTCACCGCGGCTTTTGCAAGCACATACGATGTTAATTTCTACAGGCCCATAAAATGTTTTATTATGAAAGGCCCGCCTGAAATCTCAACATCTCTACTTCATTATTGTTTTTGCTATGTTTATAAAAAGACTAAGATCGTATCGTTCATCACGATGCTGTATAGGATACAATAATAACTCAAAGTAATGTCATCCTATAATAAGGATAGGATTTCAAAAAAGGTTTTTTTTCTATTTTGCGTACCAAATATAGACTCTTCCCCACGCAAACGCGTCTCGAACTTCATTATGATAGGCAACATTTGATTATTTAACATTGGGATTCCTGAACATTAATGACAATGAAATAACAACTAGACTCGGTATCTTTTTTAATGAACGTTATGAATTCTGAAATACATAAACGTATTTAATACAAATTAGTATGCGCACTACCGGCCATTGAAGTTTGGACAACTATTAGAATTTTAAAAGATCGAACTTAGTATGCAATACCCTTAGTATTACTGTAAAAACTTCTACAACAAAGTTGGGATAACAACAAAGTACATAAGATAGAAATCCTCATTAGAATAAATGTTATGGAGAGAAATTTCAATTTATCCTAATAGCACGTAATAAAATTATTATATTAGAAACAATATTTAATTAATGGCCTATAAGCATGTTTACAAAAGAGGGAATGGGTCATGGCTTCCTAAAATTTTACCTGTGTGTCTCCGATCATAATAAGAAGCTATTCTTATCATATTCGCTATGATACGGTCTGTTAGTAAACCAATTTCAATACGGATGCTCGGTTCCAGTGTTTGTGGAAGAAATATTTAAAAAACTGGCGAAAGGAAAACCCATAACTGTAGAAAAGCAATAGGCTATTCTCACATTGCACAAAGAAGAATATTCCGTGCGTGTGATTGCGGAAAATTTGGCAGTTACAAAATCAACTGTGCATTATACTATTCGCCCTTTACCGAGCATCCGCGGCATTAGAAGACCGTAATCGCCCAGGTCAGCTAAGAATGACAACGGAAGCGGAAGATCGATGCTTTATAGTGCTAAGCAAACGAAACCGGCGATTGACGGTGCCAGAAATCGCAGCAGAAATCAACAGGGGACGTGAACAACCGATTTCTGTAACCACCACTAAACGCCGTTTAAGAGAAGCCGGTCTTTACGGCCGCGTTGCGGTAGGAAAACCGTTGCTGCGTCGTGGAAACCAAGAATGATAAAGTGGGGCGAAAATTATGGGGATTGGACGGAAGAATATTGGAGAAATGTTCTTTGGATTGACGAATCCAAGTTCGAAGTGTTTGGTCAGAAGCGCGGAGTTTTCGTGGGGCGAACGGAAGACGAAATGATGTTGCGCGATTGCGTCGTTCCCACAGTAAAACACGGTGGTGGTTCAGTGATGGTTTGGGATTGTTTTAGCAGTGCTGGGACCGGAGATCTAGTAAAAATCGACGATAGTATGCGCAAAGAAAATTATAGACGAATACTAGAAGAGAACGCTGTGATATCCAAAATTGCGGTTAATTGGGGAGAACTTCGTGTTTGTGCTTGATAACGATACCAAACATACAGCATGAATCTGTAAAGAATATCTAACGTCTCAAACAGAAGAGAACGTTTTGCAAATTATGCCCTAACTCCCGCAGAGTCCGGATTTGAACTCCATCGAACTATTATGGGATGAGCTCGACAGACGAATACGAAAAGTCTGTTCAACTTCGAAAGAGCACCTGTGGCGACTCCTCTAAACTGAGTGGAACAACATTTCCGGTGAAACTCTAACTAAATTAACAGAAAGCATGCTAGGAGTTGTCCGGAGAGTATTACAAGCCAAAGGAGGCCATTTCGATGAGCAAAACATATAGCCGAATATTTTAATGAAAATATTTTGTTTTATTTTTGAATTGAGTTATTTTTCCGGTTTCCGTTTCTATGCCTCCTTCCACGTGCTTATCGGCGTACTTCGCTCCACTTGATATTTCTGCTTTCTGCCGCTTCCTTGACTTCGTCTGTCCATGTCTTCCTTGACCTTCCCCTTCGTTTTTTCTTGATTGTTCTCGCTTCGTACACTCTTCTTACCGATCTGTTTTCGCCCATTCTCATCACATGTCCCAACCACCATAATTGTCCTTCTTCCATTACATTTTGTACTGGTGTCGTCTGCAGTTTTTCCCTAAACACTGTTTTTCATTTTGTCTAATCTCATTTTTCCTTCAATTTTTCTAAGAAATTGCATTTCGGCGCTTTGAATTTTTCCTTTTTGGTTCTTTGTCATTGTCCATGTTTCCGACCCGAACGTTCTGTTTGGCTGTGAATCTCCTTCTTGTTTAGGAACGAGTACTTTATGCTGTTGAAGAGTTTGCCTGTCTTTGCCGTCCTTGCTTTGATTTCTTCGTCCAATATTCCATTTTCCTCTATCATCGCGCCCAGGTATTTAAAGCTGTGTACTTGTGCTATTTTTGCTCCACTCAAATTTATTTGATTACCATTGTCTTGGTCTTTTCGTCTATCTTCATATGTATCTTTTCTAAGCTTTCATTCAGTATTCTTAGGTTCCCACTCATCTTCTTTTAATTTTTTTGCAAAAAGAACTATGTCGTCGGCGTATTCTATTGTCGAAATCTTCATAGATACATTACTACACGCCAGTAACGAAAGGTCAGTCGGCAAAAAAGCCACTGACCTTTCACTTCTGACGTTTCAGTTGGCAAAATGGCTTTTTTGCTGGTGAACATGCACCAAAGAAGGCGAAGACGATTCGATCAGCGGCGTTATGGCGACGAGTTTTTGGGATTCGCAAGGCATAATCTTAACTGATTATTTGGAGAAAGGAAGGTCATTCACGGGACAGCACAACACTGATTAATTGGACCGATTCGATGCTGAATTAAAGAGAAAGAGGTCCCACCTAGCGAAGAAAAAAATTCTCTACCATCATGATAACGCCCCGGCCACTCATCAGCAGTTGCGACAGCAAAACTAGTGCAGTTACGGTACGAATTGATGCCCCCATCTACCATATTTGGCAGATTTGACCCTCTGTGACTTCTTTCTTTTTCCAAACTTAAAAAAATGACTTGGCGGAAAGCGGTTCACGTCAAATGAATAGGTCATTGCCGAAACAGAGGCCTGTTTTGCATTGTTTGAATGGTTTAGGAAAGTTGGAATATCGCTGGACTAAAAGTGTGTAGAGCTACAACGGGATTATGTCGAGAAATAGATTTACTAAATGCGTTGTCTTTCTTAACACAGGTATTGCCATACCATCCTCGCACATGCATTAGAATGTAATCGTTTTAAGTTACAATCGTTACTAGAGAATTATATTTAACAATACATGTGACGCTGGTTAAACACTAACAGCCGGCAAAAATCAATGATTGACTCACCATTTAAGGCATGGTTGGATTAAATGACGTGTACTTTTTACATTATCGTTTTTTAAATATTAAAGTAGTTTTAATCAATGAAATATAATAATTTAACATGTATCGAGTACGTACAATAATGTGAAATATTCCATGTGCTCAAGCGTTCCGACCCTTTTTCTCAAAGAATTAATGAATTAATACACTATTATTAATTCATTTTATTACCGTTTGAATTCTAATTTCCTGCGCTGTAAATTCTCCGGCACAAGTAAACGAAGGACACAAGGTTTATGAACAAATCTTGGACGTTTGTTTTGAATGTACTCAACAAGGCAGTACATATATCAGAGGCTATAATTGTATGGCTAGTAGTATATATAACCTTCAACTATTTTCGGAAATTTATACAAACGCACTAGTTGTGTATATAATTCTTTTGTATTATGTAATTGTAAATATGAAAATAGATTCATGTCTACAACCGCTTTATCATCTAATAAGGGGAAATTATGTATTTTTCGTGTAGGTCTCGTGTTATTGTACCAATAGTAATTAGCCATGTAATTTTTTTGCTTTCTCATGTACGCTTAAAAAAATAATTAAAAATATTAATTAATAAGTAATATTTAAATTTACTTAATTTTTACATATTAGATTGTTTCTTGTTTCTCTCTTCTGTGTGTATGTCCCAGACGTACTGTAAAATGCATTTATCTGTTTACAATCTAACTAAGGCCCGGTCTTTTAAAGTCCTTTTTAACAAAAAATAATATTAAATTAAAAGTCAGATTAATCTGACTTAAAAAAAATGCGTCTTTTATATGGTATAAAACTTGTTCTCCATCGCGTTATTACAGGCTGAGGTGGTGGTGGTAATTTCGGACACAATTGTTTGAATACACGGATGTGTTTGGGAGATTCGATGAACACTTTTTTGGTAGATGCTATTAACTTATCCACCATCAGATACTTCTTTCGAATGGTTTCTGTTACGAGGTGACATGCGTATATGAGGCATGTTATGTGAAGAAGAGTCGGAAAGCATATTTTCAATTTTTATTTATTTTTATTTTGGCCCACGACGCGACACATGTATGCGGACGAATCGGCCCGAGCTACCTCAGCGAACGAAATTATTGATTTATTGTAACAGTTTCTCCTGAACTTTTCAAAGCGTTACACGTAATTTTAAAGATAAATATATGTATGTTTGTCTAACGTTCGCAAGGAAAATAAACGACCGTGTGCTGATAAAGTCACTAAATTAATCATGGAATTTTCAGATTTGAATTATAATGAAACTAGAGTATTGTGGAAAGTTTACGAAATACCTTTCATATGTTGGAACAAAGGCGACTGTAAATAACAAATATATATAAATAGTGTACAACACAAAAATGAGGAAAATAGCGCGCCACCTCAAACGCAATTTTAGTTGGATTTACTTTTCATGGTCTTCCGCTTAGATAAAGATAAAGAACCATTTCCACAGATTTGGCGTACATACAGAATTACGTTTATTTATTATGTTATATTATTTATTGCAATCAAACTTGTTATGTGGCATACTAAAATTAACATAACCTTAATTTTAAAAAGCCATCAATATAAATACATATATTCGTTATTTCTGAAAAACAAAAGTGTTTTTTACTACATACCTATAGTACAACAGATTTTTGAAGTAACTACATTGTTTACTTTTTACGGTTATTATTATCACATAACAAATGCCGTTTTCAAACAAAAATACAAAAAAATGGCAATAAAAACACTTCAAGGCGTGCATATATTCGCTTTATTTACTAAACATTTTAATTGCCTCAGTTTTTATTTTTTACCATACCACACATACACTCATTTAAAACACGCGGCCTATGCGACTAATCCGATTCTGCCGCGAAAACCGATTGTGCCAGGCTTAGTAATAAATATAAAGAATAAAAAGTCAGTTTAATGGAGCAATTTGTGGAATTAAAAATTATCTTTGAGATTATTTTAACTTGACAAGTTAATATTATATGTAAACTAAATTTTTGTTATTAGAATTTTGCATGGTATTTATAGAATAGATTGCTGAAACATTTCACTAAAACCCTTACCACAATACTTCACTCGCACTGGACGCACGTTTCGATAGCCAAGCTAGCATCATCAGCAGTCAAACTGAACTGCAGTTCAGTTTTACTGCTCCAGTTGAGTTTTACCTACGTCCTGCGTCAGAATTTCCAAAAATGCAAAAATATATAGCATATTCCATTTTAAAAAATAGCACTTTGGGTAGTTACGAACTTATGAGACAGCCTGTAGGTTTCAATATAATTTTAAAGCATGCCCACAAACATACCTCGTCATTCCTAACAAGAAAAAGAAACTGTTTTAAAAAATCTCCACTCGCAAAAGCAGCCTCCGAGCCCGAGGAAATGATTTGTCCCGTATATTATCATTTTCTAGCTTACATAAATTAATTTATCAGTAAAGCTGGCCACGAGCGGTACTGCGCAGTAGCGTAGAGTCGACCAGGCCTCGCGTTCCACTAGAGTTATTCTGCTAATAGAGATGTTTGCTGCCGCAAATAATTTCGCTCATCTTTTAAATAAAAGTTAAATAACACGTGCTCAAACACTTACCATTTTAAGAGTCCTCCGTGAAATCACAAAGTGAATAATGTCTGTTAAATATCTGCAACATTAGATATGTTTCAACTGTTGTTTCGGCAAAACTAGTACGGCATGAGGAAAAAATGCGTTTATATGCAGAGAACGAACGTTCTACATCTAGTGACGTAATATTTGCGTAAGTAAAATAATCTTTCAAATAACTTAACGATTCTGTTGACGCACCTTCACAAATGTGTCTTAATGTGCCAAAATCAGAATTTTTCTCAAAAACACTTTCAAATTTTTCTAGAACAGAAACATTTTTTGCGTCTTCAATCGCGCATAACTGTGCGTGAACATGTTGCACTATTTGTAGAGATTCTTCTAACGGCACCGCAGGATTTTGTAATTTTTCTATTGCATCTGCTAGCCCGAAGTAATTGTCGTGAATGATTTTTAAATCCATTTTAACCTGACTATCTTGAAATTTCGACTGGCTTTTCTGGATAGCGGCAGCTTCCTTTGTATCGAATTCTAAAACCACGTTCTTAATATTGTCAAAATATTTATGATAATAAAACGCGGCCTGCAACCATGTTCCCCAACGAGTTAGAATAGGTTCTGGTGGCTCTGGTATACGGGGGCACAGTCTGTGAAATTCGCGAATACGTTTCGGTGATTTGACAAATACTGCTTTGGTATGCGCTATTAAAGCGTCTACCTCAGGATAACATTTTCTGATACTATCCGCCACAAGATTGAGGGCATGAATTTTACACGTAATGTGTAACAAATTAGCAGAATGCTTTTTAAGAGACCGGCCTACAGAAAGCATGTTTGCAGCACCATCACTCACTAACATCAAGAGTTGGTTTGTTAAAAGTTCAAACTTGTCCAATGTATTTAATACTAACTTTGAAATCACTTCGGCAGTACACTGTTGTATTCGTTTGGAGATTAATAGAATTGAAGGTGCCGATTGATGAGGTTCCAATTTGCGTGCCATTACATTAAGAACAGAATGTTTCTTCCGATCTGTTGTTTCGTCGACACATAACCACAATTTTTGATCTTTCAACTCCGATTTTATTTTTTGTTCAATATGTTCGCGCGCAGATGGCACAATTCTTCGTAACGATGTTCGACTTGGTAATTTGCACTCCGAATAGTTATTCCAAAAGCAGATAAATGATTCCTTGTCTAGTAAATTAAACGGTATATTACATGCGATAAACGTAACGTATAAATTAAATATAAATTTTTCATTGTCTCGTGCGCAATTGCTTTTCACTATTTACGTGTCGTAGACAATGTTGTCTGGACCAACACATTAACGGGATTTTACAGATTACACATTTAATTTTAGCACCTTCATATATTAAGTCTGGAATTTCTGCAATAAATTTTCGAAGTTTGTCCGACCGCGGTCGTTTTGCTGACGAAATCATAATTTTTCTAGGACATATAAACAATTGCGCAAATGACTGGCACCGAAAATGTCCGTACTGCTCCGCAGACGAAGTAATACTACCGTTCCTCTCGGTCCGAACTGATTCTACGCCGATGCGCGGTACCGCTCGTGGCCAGCGTTATTTATCAGCCTTCTAACACTGCGAAAATGTACAGTTAACAACGTAATTTATTATACATACAAGTCTTATTGTTTAAGTAACAGTACCCGATTTTGCAATATAATTTATACAACACATTGTCAGTGTTGTAAAATGAGTGTTTTGCTTACAAAATACCGGCTTTTTACAAACTGTAATTTTATAATTTGTTCACGTTAGTTGCGTTTATTGACAGTGAACTGGTAAAGAGTACTCAAATAATTACAGAAGTCATAACATTAAATACAAAGGAAATACAATGGAACTAATTGGAAAAAAATTCATGTTTATATTTTGCAAAAGATGTAAGATACCACACAACAACATGACTTAAAATTATAAATAAAAGTCAACATACGTACATGCATGCATTTGCATGACATGGGAAAACACTCAACATTATTCCAGGAAAATAATATTACAGAAGCTATTTTGCTATATGTCGATATAAATTTAAAAAGCATAGCAATTAAACGAGCCTCATATTACAGAAATAACGTAGTGTTCATGGTATATTGCCATCAACGAAATATTCGACCTACGTTTGATCTACGGAAGCTCTATTATAATTTGATAAATAAGTATCGTCCACTTCAATTAAGGAAATTAAAAACTGGTTATATGCGTGCTACCATATTAAATATTCATCATATGAAAACCAATAAACAAATGCACCTAAACTACAACACGATAGGAGTGGTTCACAGTATCAAGGAAGAGGAGAGTATTTTAGAAAAATTATATAAAAATTTGAATGGTGGGAAACTTTTACATATATTTATTATAATTTTTTTAATGAAGGGAAATAAAAAGCCGGTCCAATTTTCTCACAAATTCTATCAACTATCAGGTGACCGGTTTCGTGTTCAAAAACACATCATCAGGCCAACTACGGGGACCACCATGAAAGAAAACAAGCAAATATACATAAGTGACCAGAAAATTATAAAGATAATTGTAAAATTGCACCATAGTGACATGTCAACCAATTAAAATACGTTATGTAGTATATTATAAAAAACTAATAAATTAAATATTATAATTTTTTAATATGGAATATAATAATATGTGGACTTACAAAGAAATCTTACTAAATGTTACATAGCAATTTGAATAAAATTTAGCAATCTTGTAGAATAGATCATAATTGTTGTAAGAGGCGTTCTCCATTTCGCTGAAAATACGTTTAAGAAGTGTAATCAACACATGAATTTTGTATGAGTTTTATTTATTACAGTTTGCTCCGATAATACTGAAAAATTATACTAACAGTAGCGTATTAAATTGGAAAAACAAAAAATTTTCAATTTTTGCCGTTAAAGGAAATGCCGAAAAGGAAGGTAATATTGAACAACACTGTATTGCAATTCTGTATTCTATATCGTGATCCTAGGATCAAAAGGATTAAAATATATTATTACTGTTATTATTAAGAAGAAGAACGTGTACAATGTAAGTATTAACATTGCGTGGACATTTTGAACATATTGTATGGAAATATGAAAATCAATGAAAACTGTAAAAATCACCAAGCCGAGGACTCCTTGGATCACAACTAATGTAAAACTGCTTCAAAAATTAAGAGATAAAGAAAAGAAAAAATACAAAGCTGCGGGCTGTCAAACTCATTTTAACTATTACAAGCAATTAAGAAACTATACAACATCTGCTATTCATCGCGAACGATATGCTTATTTTCAACACTTATCCGCTTCTCCAGATAGTACTCGCATATAGACTGAAATCAAAAAACTCCAAAAATCCAATAAGAAAGTAATGTCCATCCCCGCAGACTTGAGCGATGCCACTAAAATCAACTAATCTTTGTCGATAGTGTTCCAGACATCTTGGGTGATTTCTCTAGGATTACTTGGATGTACCGAGCTTCTTCTTTCAATAACATAAGGTCTAGATTTTACTTCCATACCGTTGACGAAGCCACCGTCAGCAGTTGCATTTACGGAATTAAAAGCACAGCTTATGGTTATAATGGTATTAATAACGTAATGCTAAAACTATTGATTCCCTACATGCTACCATTCATCGTTCATATTTTAAACTCCTGTATATTAGAAAATGTTTACCTAGATGATTGGAAAACTTCTGTCGTCCTCCCACTTCCTAAAAAAGCTAAAATAGTGTCTTTCACCGATTTACGACCAATCAATCTGTTATCTACAATTAGTAAAGTTCTAGGGAAAATTCTTCATCGCCAAATCAATGAACATCTGTGTACACACAACATTTTACCATCTTGTCAATCAGGTTTCAAAGCTAAGTACAGCTGTACTTACTACATTGTTGAAGGTTACGGATGACATCCTTTCAGCTAAAGATAAAGGGGATTTAATTCTTTTTATATATACATATTTTTATTAGATTATAGTAGAACGTTTGACATTATAAATCATGACATTCTTCTCAGTATTCTACAGCATGTCGGTTTTGGTAATCCTGCTCTTGCGCTGATGTCTAACTATCTAGCTAGCAGATCTCAGTACGTGAAAACTCCGTCTGGATGTTCTTCGTTGCGGCGACCCGGTAAAGGCCTTGCGCAAGGCTCCATACTGAGCCCATTATTATTCTCTATCTATACTACGTACTTGCCTTCCCATGTCTTACATTCCAATGTTCAACTGTACGCAGACGACACACAGATTTATAAAAGTTTCCCAATAACCGATGTAAACTCAGCAGTGAATCAGATTAATCGTGAGCTGATGGAGATCAGTAGATTTTCCAAACATCATGCACTTAAAGGAAATCCATATAAATTTGTAGCAATCCTGTTCGGACGACCCAAATTTAATTTTCAAAATTAAGAAGTAAAAGATTAATTGGTGTATACATCCCACACCATACGTACTTAACTTACGCATGTAAACAATTTATAAAGATGAGTGTCGTATTTTCATGTAAATTGTGGAAATTACATTTAACCATGTTACCTACATCTGTTAAATATTTATGTTAAGGTTAATAACTGTTGCGATCCTATTTTCGTACACATTTACGATAAGAAATTTTTACACAAAGACAACAAATTGTTAATGGACCTACGTACATATATTATACTACTGTCATTAAAGTTTCAAACGACTTAAACAATAAAAATGATGTTAAATACAAACGAATACCAGCTAATAATAATCATAAACCGTACAAACACGCCTAATCCATTAAGTTGTCGATAAAAGTTTAACGTTCTATGTGTTTGTTTTGGTGTTGAACTAACACACCTTAAAAAATAAGTAGTGTATCTGCATTGTGAATATACGAAATTAAAAGCATTACTTTTTCAATCTTGTTTCTTCTCTTTATTTTTTTAAATTATAAATAATCAATATTTTTACAATCTTTAATATTGTGTTTTCTATTATGTCTTTCTGCTAAAACTGCGATGCGGACAAGTTCTAATGAATATATTTCTATCTATCTTTATTGCATACAAAAAGATTACACTGTTATCTAAATTATTGGAAAACAAGGTATAAAATAAAATAAGGAAACAAAATAAGGAATCAATACAAAAGGAACAATGTTCACGAAAAGTCAACACTGTCTAGCCTACGTGGACGATATAGTGTTGATTACAAGAAAGAAGGAAGAACTAATAGATGCAACAAAACAACTAGTAACTGCAGCTAGGAAGAAGGGGCTACATATAAATACAAACAATAGTAATTATATGAAAAATTATATGAAAGGAAATTAAAGAAAAAGAAGGATTACAGGTTAAGATTAACCAAGAGGAAAATATGGAATTTAAAGAAGTAGACAGCTTCTTGTATTTAGGAACATTAATTAATGACAAATGCAACGAAGAAGCCGAGATAGATTTAAGAATAACGAAAAGTAACAGATGTGCCAGTGGACTATATAACATATTAAAGTCGAAAGAAGTTTATATAAAAACCAAAATAAGAGTATACAAAACTGTCCCAAGACCAACTTTATTATACGGATCGGAAACATGGGCGACGAACAAAAAAATACAAACAAAGATAGAAGCATGGGACAGAGAAATATTGCGCCGAATTTTTGGAGGAAGACCAACTCAAGTAGGATGGGAAAGACGAGCGAATAAAAAAAATGTATGACATATTTAATTAACCAAAGATCAGTGATGTGGTAAAGGCAAGACGACTGCAATGGGCAAGAAATCTGGAAAGAATGAAGGAGGAAAGGATAGTGAAAACAATAGGTTGGAGAGAACCAGAAGGGAGAAGGAGGAAAGGATAGTGAAAACAATAGGTTGGAGAGAACCGGAAGGGAAAAGGAAGAAAGGTAGACCCAGAAGGAAATGGAGGGAAGCCACCTCAGAAGATTTAAAGGAGAAGCAAATAACAAATTGGAGATTTAAAGCAAGAGTAAGGGAGCAGTGGAAAGAAATTACACAGCTATGGGCCTAAAGGACCTGTTTAAAACTTTTATACAGGCTGTTTATTAAACATACGGCAAAAATTCAAGGGGTTATTCCATGAACTATTCTAAGAATATTTTGTACTTTTATGATTTTTGAAAAGCCCCTTTGTTTCGAAGATACAGGGCGAGAAAAAATTTCGACAAAACCAATTTTGATATTTTCGAAATTATTAATGTAGCCGAAATAAAAATATGGCGTACAACACTGGACTTACCGAGTATAAAAAAATTGCAAAAACGCGTTGTTATCTTTTAACAACATTCCGGCAGTCAATGGGGAGAAGATTGGATTCTTGCATCCTAGCTGGAGGTAGTCATTTTCAACAGTACTTGTAGATTAAGAAACTTTAAATGTAATTTTTAGTAATAAAATGTTGGTTTTGTCGAAAATTTTTCTCGCTCTGTATCTTCGAAACAAAGGGGCTTTTCAAAAATCATCAAAGAACAAAATATTCTTAGAATAGTTCATGGAATAACCCCTTGAATTTGTGCCGTGTGTTTAATAAACAGCCTGTATATATATAAACTTAGTAATATGTGGAAGTTCTTCTTCAAAGCTTGTAGTTTTCTAATGATGAATTCAGAAAAATTATTCAAATCCTTTCTGCAATTAACGTTCATAAAAATTTATATATTTTAAATAAAGAAATTAAAAAAAATATATATTTTCTAGAATCCTATCCTCCCAGTTCGTTTGTCTCTGCACCTTGCCTTCTAGCTGTTTATGATATGTCCTTGTAAAACGAGTTAGAATGAAGATAAAATTCATCCATCTCTTTAGAATGAATAGGAACATTTGTGAGAAACTAGCGCTTTCTATAAATGTAGACAGCTTAAAAATGTAGGTGTAGGGTGCGTTACGCAATTTCTCAGAGATTCTGGAGTCCCTGCTAATATTTTCTTCAAAATGGGTTTGTATGTTGCGAATAGGATCGTCCGTTAGAATAATTCCCTCAAAACATAGGACATCCTCTATGACTTGATGTATGACCAATGTATTCACATTTCAGAAACGCATACCTAAGGCAGCAATCTATTTTACGCAGTAAAAGTAATCTTCTCATAATTCGATTCAGTTACATCACTGCACAAATCATACGTTAATTGAAGTATGCACCCAATCTCTAAATTGGCGTCTATTTATCGACAATAACATTTTATAAGACGTACGAACGTCTAGGACATGAAATTAATAGGTTGGTCTAATAATATTTAAGGTCACAGTAAACTGTAAATGTACAGCTCAAAGACCACGGTAACACTTGTATTGGGATTTTAGTTATGCCGGTACCTTGTTTGGTTTGTTCCGATTAAATTAATCGTGAAACAATTAATATGCCCGAATACGAATTACATATTAATAGGAATGTTAAGGTAAATGTTTCGTTCTTTGACGCGGAAATTTAAACCTTACATAACAATTCTTGAGTTGTTAATTTGCATACGTTTGGCTTTATAATTATAAAACAGATGGCTCGAGGTACATTTGTAAAGTAGTAATTCTTTGATTTGGATTATATAAGAAAATGTTTCATTACTCATTACATTTCAAAAGTGGAAATACAATGAGTAAGGTTCGACAAACGAGTGCAACGTCAGAGGTGTATCGCGCAAAAAAAGGTACGTGGGACACAGTATTATTACAAAATAATATATTCTTACCTTTTATTGACGTCTTGATGTCCACTGCAACAAAATACTACTGCCCAAAGACGTAAAGAGGTCAATAAAAGGTAAATTTCCAAAATCCAAGAAAATAATCCAAGACAGAAAAATGTAGTAAAGTAAATCATTTGTTTTAAGTTAAGAAAATATTCATATTAAAGGTAGGAATCAAAAAAATGGTCCAGATCTCACAAAGTTCTATTGAGAAATTAGGCGACCGGTTCCGTGTTTAAGCAACACATCAAACCAGCTACAAGGATATCCAATACACGAAAAATTGCAATAATGGAAAAAAAACTAAAGTTAATAATTAACATTAGGAGTAAGCGAATGTACGAATGAAAAAGGTTTTTCTTATATGTTACAGTGTAATTAAATTATTTCCTTAATAATGTAATTAAATAGGGATTATTTTTATGTAGTTTAATAATTAATGAGTTAATACTTAAGTTTATTTATCTCTTTTTTACTAATATTTATTATACATTAAAAAAAACTATAGTTAAAAAAATATTACATTAACCGGTACCTTTTGAAAATGTTTGTGAAACGTTGTACTTTAAAGGTTGTATCATTGTATGGATAAGTATGGTATCTGTGTTCTGGTTCCGTCGCTATTATCGAGGACGACATGACTATAACTACTGGAACTAGGTGGCGCCAGGAAATATTTCAGTTGCTGTTTTTGAAAATTAGTGGCATAAACTGAGAGATATAAGAGCAATGTCACCAGGAATAAGAAGCTTTAATGCTTTTCTCTTCTCATATTGTTTTTGCCGGTAGTGATTCCATCAATACCAAAAGCTATTTATTAGCATTATCTTGGTTATTGTTTCCTAGGCACTTTTTAGGTTCCTTATATATATATATATATATGGAGGAAAAGATAAAATATTCTAGTAAGTTTTTTTGTAGTTGTTTGTTAACACACGTTATACCTTTTGGACACTTTTCTTTTGTAACAAATGCGTCTATTATGTAAACATTGCTCCGTTGCCGGTTTGCAGGAATACTTACCCCCTACTTGTGACTGTTTTACGTTTGAATAAAAAATGTATCATATTTTATGCCGACCCTAAAATCCTTCACTCGATATTGCTTCTTACTGGTATGAGACAAAAGAAAGAAAATTTGTTATCATACAATGTGTTATAATTTATAATATTGCGTCATTTTTATCCACAGCAAAATTTATTCTGTCAGCTCTTAAAATATGCTTTCATGTATGTATATACAAAGTGAGTTATCGCATTGAGTAAGTGTGTACGAATTAAAACCTACAAAGTATATCTAACATATAATGAGACATCGTCCCGAGTATAAACTCCAAATTTAGAGGAGCCTAATTGACTCATTCGCCGAAAAATTTGAGATATTTCAAACGCTTCTTATTAAATCTCTCATTACCCTTCTCCTGTCAATTAAGGTCAATTAGTGACGCATGTATAAATTAATAGACTTGATTTCCGAAATGTTACGACGACGTGTTTATTTAAGAAAAGTTACTCTTGCATTGCTGTGGAGCCAAAGAATTTTAGACTATAATTGGAAAATTAGTTTAAAATTCATATTTGTTATTCATATACTCTATGGTAGTATATGCGAAACGTCAAGGTTTGAGGTTAGTTTTTCTCCTTATATACAGTACTGTGATGTTGTAGACCGGTAATTACTAGAGTAACCAAAACTTGCGGACTCGCATAGGCGTCGGTATTACGGGTTAATATAAGAATACGAAAAATTCATAAATAAACTTACTTGCTAATTAGTCAACAAATTAGAGGCATCAGGATGTGAACTACTGTAAACTTGCATCATTGCATATGTTTCCACAGTTACTTCTTTAAACCTTGTGCGTCGACAAGAAAAAAATATTCTTATACATAGAAAACGATCTCTCCACATCTAAGGAAGTTACATTTGCATGTAGAAACTGTTTTTCAAAATCACTTAAAAGTTCACTATTCTTACACTTATTATAAACGGCCTCTAAAATATTAAAATCGGGATTTTTCCTTAAAACATCTGCCAACTTTTGACTAGCGCATAATCCTGGCGTATCATTTAATGTGTGTAATTTATTTTTTACACTCTCCACTATGTCTAATGGTTCCTGCAATGACAATTCAGTACATTGTAGTTTTCTGATGGCATCTAGTAATACTGTATAATTGGTACATATTGTTGTTAAATCTTCTGAAAGTTGAGGAATTTGAAATTCTCTTTGACTTTCTCTAATTGCTTTGGATTCATTCCGATTAAATCGCATTATAACCGATTGAATTTGTTGAAAATGGATCAAATAGTAAGAAGCTGCTGTTAGCCAAGTACCCCATCGCGTTAAAATTGGTTCAGGAGGTTCTGGAATACCTGGACAAAATTTACGAAATTCTTTTAAACGTTTAGGAGATTTACGAAACACTGCTTTAATACTTCCAATCATCCGATCAACGTTTCCGTAATGTTGTCGAACAACTTCACCAACTAAATGCAAAGCATGCGGCACGCAGGTTATATGTATTAAGTTAGGAAATACATGTTTTAAGGATCGCCCAACACTTAACATCGTTGCTGCACTATCTGTCACAATCATCACAACTTGATCTTGGGCAATTTTAAATTTTTTCAAAGCGTTCATTATCACTTTTTGAATATTTTCCGCGATACATTGTTGAACACGTTTGCAAGCTAACAAATACCGAGATGCTGTGTTCTCGCTAGATGTCGTCTCATCCACGGTAATCCATATTTTTTTGGAACACAAATCACGTTTACACACATTTTCTAGCATCTCTTTCATTCGCGGCAAATGATTCTGTAATTGTGTTTGTGAGGGTAATGGGTACTTTGGAACGTATTGTCGCCAAAACGTTTTAAAAGCTGCTTTTCTCACCAACGGCAACGGAAGATTACAAGAGGTAAACATAATTAATAAATGTATGAGGAATAGTGTATAAGGTATTTCAGTTCTTGCATTTCTCACATGCTTAATACCATTGACATGCCTCTGGCAATCAGTTCTGTCCAATGCAGCCAAACGAACATTGCATATTAAGCAAAAAACTGCACTACCGTCATATTTTAAATGGGGAAAAAGTGACACATACTTATGTACATTAGTAGCAAATCTATTATGAGGCATTGTTTTCTTAGGTATGTAAATATTAGTTCTGTATGAAACGATACACTAATTATGTACTTGGTATAATACTACAACACACAAAAAACACCAGCTATATTTTCAAAAGCGACACGTAAGTACATAACCTTGACCGTTCGACTAATCTCTGCAACAGCTCAACCGGTACTAAAACAAAATCTCTCGCGGTTTAACATGATTTATATTCAAGGTCGACACTACATGCCTGCTTCTCTACCGGTTTAGTTTATTTATGAATTTTTCGTATTCTTATATTAACGACGCCTATGCGAGTCCGCAAGTTTAGGTTACTCTAGTAATTACTATGAACGTCTTTATAATAGCAGACAGAATATTTGTAAGAGCAGAGGCAAAATAATATACAGGTAATGTTAAATAACACATTTATATGTCAAACTACACAATACTTCAAGAAATTAATAATCTTAATATAAAATAAATTAACATTTTGTGTGCCCTCCCTTAGCAGAAAACAGCATTTCGTTTCTTTTAGGTAGAGAAGCATACAACTTTTCAACAAATATGTATGGAATTCTATTCCACTCTTCTCTGAAAACATTCGTTGGCTAACGCTCCGTCTTGTTACGGTCCAGATAATCCCAAGCATGCTCTATTATGTTTAAATTTGGGCTTTGAGAAGGCCATTTCATGACTTCCAAAACGCCTTCCTCACATTTTTCTGTGAAATAGTGTTTAACAACATTACTATAATGTTTAGGGTAATTATCTTATTAAAGCATGAGGTTTGGACCAATTAAGTGACGTCTAGAGGGAACAGCAAAATCCTTTAAAACTTGCAAATAGCGCTGCGCCGTGAATTTTCCTATTATTCTAATTAAATCCCCAACACCTGGTGATGATATGCATCCCCATACGAACACAGAACCACCGCCGTGTTTAACAGTAGGTTATATGCAAGTCGAATCATATCGTTCCCCCTTTCTTCTACGACCATCTTGGTGGCGTTTGATTCCGAAAATTTCGAATTTTGATTCGTCAGTGAACAAAACTCTATTCCACATTTCTAAAATCTAATAATTGTGTTCTCTTGCATACTCCAACCGCTTTTGCCTATTTCCACGTCGAAATAATGGTTTTCGAGCGGCAACCCTTCCCCAAAGATCTTGTATTAAAAGTCTTCTTACACAGGAAGGCGTTATGCTTGTTCCGGTAGCCCTCGGTAAGTCCACGGCCAGTTCTGTCGAAGTTCGAAAGCGATTTCTTACGGATTGTAATTTTAAATATCGCACATCAGCCTTCTTTACCTTTTTAGGTCGTCCCATCTTATTTTTGTTTTCTACCGATCCATTTCTTTAAATTTTTGTATAATGCTGTGTAGTGCGGTCTTATTAGCCTATGTTTTTACTGCAATTTGTCGTTCGCTATAACCTTCCTGGTGTAATGTAATGATTGTACTGCTATCACACATTAAGATTTTACCCATTATGACACAAATTTCAATTAAACCTCACACTTCCACTAATTATTCGAAAGAAAAATTACAATAAGAAAAAAAAGCAAATTTAGTGTAATACGTTTACATCAAACTATTTACTTATAATTCTTATAAAATACTAGCGCGATTTATTGTACACGATGTGGTTGTTCTTACAGTATGAGAAATATTTTATTCTTAAAAGTATTTTCTCTGGAACTAGAATTACGGGAAAATAAATCACCCCACGTGTTTACTTATAAATTCGATAATTTGTTCTTGAAAACCTATATAAAAATGTGTGAATATTATGAAATAAGCGTAACATCCTTTATATAGAAATAGTTTTAATTCAAATCTGTTGAAAATTTCAAATTAAGGGTTTTCTACCTGCTGGTCTAAAACATATTCACACTAGTGTATTCGTTGTTAATTTTTAGCAAAGTAGTGTCTAGGAGACACTCCCGGACCTACTGGCCGTGAACAATTAATTAAACTCATTTAACAAAACAAATTTCTTCGTTTATAACACTAGCTAATTAGCAAGCTGGAAGACATACACTGCGTACAACGAATATGACTTGTATCACAATAAAATTGTACATTGCTTTAGCACCAATAATTAGTGTTGAAAGATACTATTGGTAGGTATGCAGAAGCCCAATTTTTTGGGGTAATTGAGATAATTTAATAATTTTACTAGAGTAGTGGTTCAAATTTTATTTGAACATGTAGTTCTTTTTTATTAACATTTCCCTACCCACTAAATTTTGTTTATACGTGGAAAAGATTAAAGTATTTAAAGAACGTTATAATTTCATGTATTTCCTTAGGGCTATTGTTCATATCTTGAAAGCAAAATGTTTCCTCTGGTGTAGTAGAGTTTTCCATATTTTTTTTGTTTCAGGATTTAGTGGATTGGAACAAACCAATGCTGCGGCAAGTAGTAAACTTAGGACAAAAATATTACGAATGGGTGAATTCGCCAGTAGACAGACATATGACGTTATTTGGCAATCAGATATTGGAAAACCTGACGATTACACCATGGTATGTTGTACCTCTCATCTGGATACCTGTATCATTTTATCTCATTTACTTAGGAAGTATTAAACAATTGGAAACTTCATACAGTAAGTAAAATTGCGATTACGCTTACATATTTATTACTTTAAAATTTTGTTTTTTTTTTTTAAAGCAAGTCTTTGGTCTAAGTATTCAACATACGTAAATTATTAGAATTTTGTTTCATCTTGTACGCGAAAGTATGTGAGAACAAATGTTAACACGTATATTTTTGTTTAATAAAAAAAAAGGATTACTTTATGTTTTACTACTTCATTAAAGAGTTAATGCTTCCTATAAACAAACCATCTCTTACTTACAAGGAAACACCGGCAACCCGAAAATTCAGATTTCGATGAAACTCTAGAGATTGAAAGAGTACCTTGGTATAAGAACAACGCAACTTTTTTTAGCGACTGAATCGTCCGATTTCGGGGTACAGCCCCCTCCAGACATGAGCACGTTTTTAAAATTTTTGTAAACCTCTAGGAAACTATAACAGATTTAATATTTTTAGAGCATAATGTGAAATATATTACATAGTCTCGCTGGTGATGTAAATTGTTTTCGACAAAAATATATAATGGGAGATCGGGATATGTTTAGGTATATTTAAAATGTTTACAGTTTTATCTTCTGACACCAATTTCTGAAGTTTGGCAACACAATGCCCACTCCAAGAATTAATCAAGATAACATTGTTTGGTCCGATATTTGGGAAGAAAACTTGCGTTGAAATAAAGTGAGCTTTTCAGACGTCAAGGAAGAACACATTTACGGGTTATGCCTTAAATTCGAATATTAGTATATTTGAATATTCGAATAATGGAATACTATTCGAATAGTCGAATATTATTCGAATAGTCGAATACTACTCGATTAGTCGAATAATTGGATAATACCGGAATAAGTTTGCAAAAAAAATTTATGCATTCAATGTGGCTAGCCCAAAAAATAGACATATTGTGTATCAAAAACTAACATATTTAAACAAACTTACCATAATTAATTAATTGCAATAAAGTTCGATAAAGTAAAGAAGTAATAACAATTAACAAAACAAGCTAAAATGAGAGAAAATAATAACGAGAACAAAGAAGGAACATATGACAAATGCAGGATATAACAATAATAAACAACAAGAACAATTTACGCTTTTGGAATTAAGATTTGACAGTTTGACAATTGTTAGATTACTTTGCTTAGCAACGAGCTCTTTAGATCAGTCTGGCGTCACAAGAAACAATTTGGCGCTCTTTCCTAGCCAATTTTGCGTAACAACAAAAACAGATTACCAAAACCTATATTGCTGCATATCGTCATATTTCTTAAGTTAAAGTGTAATATATGTGGTATCGTTGGATTCGTCCTTCGTCAACCTTTCCAAAAACGTAAAAATATACAGGGTGCTCTATTGAAAAAAGAAAGTTGACGTCACTTCCGGTGAAACCGAAAATGCAATTGAAATGTTGATAACGGCAAAAGTTAGTTTACAAAAAATAGAAATCGACCTATTTTTTCTAAAACCGCTAGCTTCTCTCGTTCAAAAGTTAGCATGAGGGGGAGACACTTTACGCCCGCACTGTATAAATATCCGAATAAAATTATTAAATACTATTCGAATAGTGGAATATTCGAATAAGTCGAATATTCCAAAAATTTCCAAATTACTATTCGAATAACATCAGTTAAAAAATTCCCAGCTCTAGTTTAAACAATGACAAATTTTTTGTAACTGTTTTGAAGTCTGTTACCTTCCAGTCTCCTTGGTTCAAATCCATAACCGTATAGTATTTTTCAAATATAGTGTGACACTCTTCAGGTGGTGCTATTTTTTCGTTTTATTATGATTAGTTTTATCTCCAAAAACGCGATCGGGTGGCACAATAGCTATGTCTCCGGATGGGAAATATATGCATAATCTTCTGAAATACTTTGTTTTGTTGAACAAAGTGCAGTGAAACTGTCATAACAGCCGAATTTTTGTACCGTATGTTTTAGCATGGGGACTTAGTCAAGTTTTGTTTTAAACGCTTAGGCGGATAGAAAAAAATCGCAAAATTAGTTAGAGGTTTTATGCGGGATTTAAATGAAAATAAATCGGGCGTGTTTACCATCGTTACCGCATTTTTTTTTTTAATGGCGTTTAGTGCAGTTTTGGAATAGAACTCTTCAAATATGGCTAGCAGAATTATGTAACTATGTGTTGTACAGTGCAAAGATTGCATAACACCTTCAACGGTTTTCTCAGCATACTCAATCTTTACTGCTAAAGCACGGGCCGTTAATAGTAGTTTTACTAGTCACTGGGCCAGTGACTAGTAAAACTACTATTGTTTTGTCATATACTTAACGTTTGACTGTCTAAATTTGTTATACAACACCTAGCAGACTTTATTTTTGATAAATAAATAAAGAAACTATGTAAAAAATTGGAGTACGAGGTCCCTCGTTATATATTTTTTTCGAAAGTAATTTACATCCCTTGAGACTACGTAATACACTTGAAATTATGTTCTAAAAAAATATTTATATTTCGAGATATTTACAAAAATTTAAAAATTGTTCACATTTTTGGCGGGTCGATTCAGCCGCTAAAAAACTATATTGTTTCACCAAGGTACTCTTTCGATCTCTAAAGTTTCGTCGAAATCCGAATTTTCGGATTGTCGGCGTTTCCTTTCAATTGTATATGCAACAAAAAAAATATGCATTGAAATAATATATATAAACACATTATTTATAATACACTTTCCCACATAATTTATTGATTTAAAAAAATTGCGATTCACTTTTAGAAACAATTTATGACCAAATTAATTATAAAATTTATAAAAGATACACGTATTTCTGTTTGTTTAATAATGTAAATTTTCAGATATTTTAACTCTAACTGGACCAGTAATACTAGGTATACTATTGTGGACCTTACTAGAATATTCACTTCATAGATGGGTATTTCATATAGTTCCATCTGGAAAATCGAAAGTCCTTATTTATATTCATTTCACTATACACGGCCTGCATCACAAGGTAATCATCGCTGTTTCATGTATGGTCAACTGTATCCCGACACATTTCATTATAGGTGCCTTTCGATTCTAGAAGGTTGGTTTTTCCGCCATTTCCAGCCGCATTAATTGTCTTATTAGGATACTATCTTTATTCGTATGTTTTTCCGGAAACCATATTTCAATTGGTCGGCGGAGGAACTGTTCTAGGTAAATAATATTAAGATAAAAGGGATGAATCAATAGTATAGTAGCGCCATAAGTGTAAGATGTTTACAATAGTTTGGAAATTGTGAAATAGTTGAAAATTACAAACCTTCCCGCTTTAGTCTTTACAGAGTGAGCCAACGATTTGGCAAAGTCCATTTATTCTCCAAGTGAAATGAAAATTTCACGTATATGGACGTATATAGTAATTTTCACTGCGTAATCTTAAAATATTTATAATGCCATAGAATGATCACATACAGTGTGGCGCACCAAAATTATTTTCTTTTAAATGGAACATTCTGTACAATATATTAATTTATAATTATTAAGGAGCGGACCGACGACTGTCTCGATCGACTCTGTTTGTGCGTCTTCGTGACGCGATAGGGACAGCCGTCGGTCCGCCCCATAATAATTATATAACGTCGAAGCTCACTGTCATTATCGCCATGCGGAGTGAAGTTGACCCAAGTGCGGTCCGAGAACTTATGTCAGAGCGATCCTGTTTTTGATCCATTTTCAATTCTTCAGCGGTTTATATAGGCTCGGGTACCCTTTCCTTGACCCTGGCGTTTTATTAGGTAAATGTATCTCCAGGCAACAATAATCCCCGGAGGAACGGCAATATTACCCGTCTTAGCTCCATTTTCTTCACGTCCGTAATGTTCGTGTTTAATATAATTTTTTCCTATAACCAAATACAAAATAAATTCTTTTGTGCCTTTACAATTATTTCGCAAATTAAATTAAATATTTCTGAGTAATAAATCACCAAGTCCGATAGTAAATGTACAGTTGGCGATGCTCGCAAATGTCAAATCCTTTAATAGATGATTGCGATCTCGCCTGGGGTATTTCAGGTTGTAGTCTGATATTTTTAGAGAGATCAAATTTTAGTTGATTGAAAATTTGTTTGTAAGAATATGAATTATTTCTATCGGCAAAAGGAGCGAAGGGATGAGAGGATAATTTGTCTCTTTAGTTCAAATTGCCGTTGAATGAAGTGTCAAAGATCAAACAGTAGGTTTAAAGTTTGGGAAAAAAAAATTGATGTACTAGTAAATGGTGTAGTTTGAAATAAAGAAATTAAACAACATGATAAGGTGAATAAACTCATGCAGATATGCCGCACAAAAAAAAACCCAAAAAAAACTTTAAACATACAAAAAACAGGAGTTGGAAAACCGCACAATAAACTGTGGCTGAATAAATAATAAACTTGCCACAGATATTTTACAAAATATATTGCAAACTTCTGGTCAAGTTTGGCATTAACTTTTTTTTTGATGTGTCTAATGGGCCGTACGATTTGGTTTATTGTAGATAGACATACCATATGGTCATGGTCGTAGTCAGGGCTTTAACCAGAGGCGGGCAAAGTTTGATCAGGGATGGGTAAATTGTGAACATGGGTGGACATGTCTTGACCTGTTAAAACGCCATTAAACCAACGATTACAAATCCACTGAAATACACAGAGTCTCTGCTCTACACTATTAATAACCTACTACCGTATTCAGTCTTTGATCAACATTGTCATGAAATATAAGGAACTTTGTCAACATCACAAAAAGTACAGGGTGATAAAGACCAGTACCACAAACCTAGAGGGAAATTATATGGCCCAAAATATACAGAAAAGGATTAAATTCGGCGGCACCTTTGATCTACTACTTTGTTGCAGTTCCTCAATGTCATTTACAGGCGTAGCGTACAGTAAAGTTTTCAAATATTTCCAAAGAAATACATTAAGGGGATTTAAAACATGTGATCTTGCAGACCTTGATACGGTCCCGCCCGTTAATACCCATCTTTACCCAAAACTTTCGTATAAATGCTCTCTAACGGCAGTCGAAAAATGCGCCAAAGCACCATCGTGTTGGAACCACATTTATTGTCTTTGATTCAAAATAATGTCGTCTAAAAGATCACCCACTGTGTTTTGCAGAAAGTTTAGGTAAGCAGTGCCTATTAATCGGTTTGGTAAAACAACCGGACCTAGTAATCTGTTGCCCAAAGTACCCATCCAAATGGTCAATGAAAAAGGTGATGTCTGGATTCCATAATACCATGAGGATGTTCGTCTGCCCACACATGCGTATTGTGGAAATTAAAAACTCAATTTTGTGTGAACCCGGCCTCATCGGTAAAAAGGATTTAGGCAGCAGAATTGGGATCCTCAGCACCATTGGGTAGAAACTAGCGGCAAAAAAACAAACGTACTTGATAATTAGGTGGATTTAGAACCTGTATTCGTTTTACATGGTAAGGGTAACGCTGCTGTACCTGGAGGACTCTCCAAACAAAAGAAGTACAAATTCCTAACTCGACTTATATTCTCCGCAAACGCGTCTCCGGATTCTACTCTACTTGTACTAAAATTGCCCTTTATGCTTCAGGAGCGGACATCGACCTTGCCCTCCGGGAATCGGTGTCACGCAATCTTTGGTGCAGTTTGACAAAGACACGAACTGAAGGGATCTGGCGATTGGGATGAACGTCAACATAAGATGTTGCTCTTCTTTGACATTCCCATTATTATGACCATATATCAAATGCAAATTGCCGAATTCAATGTTAGGGTAAACAGGCGGAGCTACGATTCTGTAATATTCGTCGTAATATTCTGCACTAACCACGGAATATTAACTACAAACTGTATGTTTGCTAGAACCTGTGTCTATGATAAAAAAAAATGCGAAGGAAAGAAGAAATAAGCCAAAAATATGCGCAAATGCTATAAAAAGGAATAATCCTCCGTAACACCGAAACCCTCCATTTGCGAACTCATGTTCATTAAATCTTTGTTGCATATTTTGGTCCGTACTATCCCCCATCAAAGTTTGTGTTACTGTTTTAATACCCTGTATATTATACAAGGTGTTCTATTTGAAAAAGTTAACTTAGTTGCGCCATTCTGTAAATACTCGTATGAATTTATAAATATTTATATTTATTAATGACAATTATACATTAATATAATTACTATATACGTCTACATATGTCAGATTTTAATTTCAATCTTTATTTCGAGAATAAATGCCAAACAGTTAATTCACTCCACCTGTACTCAATAAGCTGTGAACTTAAACTTAAATATGTCTTATCAATACTACATCACTCTATAGTGTGCTGGACACTGCTTATTTTGTTATAGGATGAGCAAAATTATTATAAATAAAGATCTGAATTGACTTTAAATATTTATGAATAAATTATTATTTAGACCAGGTGAGTTTTATTAGAATTCTTTGTGTTAAGAACTTAACTACCGCTAACTGAAATACATTTCTACCAAATTTATGGCACCTGAAAGGAAATTTTTGGCAAGACGTTTACATTTTCATTGTTCGAAATTTTATTCTTGTAAACGGATCTATTTTTATCAGAATAACGCAAAGAAAGTAATGAACAGATTAAACAAACTTCTTAAACGTTGTGCAAAGGAAGTTTTATTATACCTACATGTTAATACATAAAATTTAAAAATCTGGTTTGTAAACAATCAATTTTCATTTGATGTATTAATGAAGGATCCATTTCGTCTATTATTACTATGATGACATCATATCTACGAAGAGAGATTTTATGCTATCTACCTAGCTATGACGAAAAAGATTTAGGAAACAAAAAGAATATTTTTCGACATATAAACCTATACCATAAAAAAAAATCTTTCGGTAGGTCTTAAAAAAACTCTTCCACCGCCGCTTTCAAGCATTTATTCCAACGCCGTCTTCTCGAGTATTTTTTTAATTTAGGAAAAAGGTAATGGCCACTCGGTGCCAAGTCCGTACTGTAAGGTGATTATTTTTTGGACTTAGTGAGCTTTGTGGACTTTGGCATTGTTATGAAGCCAGCATAATCTTTCGCTCACAATTTTTAGGTCTTTTTGTTGAATGGCAATTTTCAATTCTTTAATTGTTACCTTACAGACTTCGCTGTTGTTGTAGTATCTTTATATATATATAGAAGTTGTTTGCAGACCGTTTAGGTCCATAACTTTATCATCCTTTTCCATTCCTCCCGACTTTTCGCCTTTCTCCTCCAGTTCTGGATTTGTCTCTCTCTCAGAGTATCCTCCACCGCATCCCTCCATTGCTTCCTCGGTGTTCCCCTCTTCCTTTTCCCTTCAGAAATTTTCCATGCCACTGCTTTCGTCTCCCTTCCCTCCTCCATCCTTTCTAGATGCCCCAGCCATTGTAGTCATTAAACAGTTCTTATAAATCTGCGTTCATTCTTCTTTCCCAACCAAATTCCGTCAGTCTTCCTCCAAATATTCTTCTCAGTATCTTCCTCTCCCAAACTTCGAGCTTTTCCTTTATTTTGTTTGTCATTACCCAAGTCTGGCTTGCATAGGTAAGGGTAGGTATAAGTATAGATTTATAGATTCTTATTTTTGTCTGTCTGGACACCTCTTTAAGTTTCAAGATTGTCCGTAGTCTTCCTGCGCAGCTGTTGACTTTGCCTTTAGGTGTTCTCAAATCTGCTTCTTTTTCTTCCTGGCATTTTTTGTTTATCATACTTCCCAGATACATAAAATTATCGACTTCTTCGAATTCAGCCACCGACAAATCTTATTTGTGCACTAGTAAGTTATTTTTCTTTTTACTTCCACACTTATTCTTCACTTCCATATATTTTGTTTTATCTGTGTTAATTTTCAAACCAATCCTTTCCACCGCATCCATCAATTGCCTTGCTATGTCCTCCAGTTCTTTCCTGTTTCTTGCCATTAGGGCGATATCATCTACACATGCAAGGCACTGGTCGCTTTTATTGTACAATAGACCCTTTCCATTGATGCCATTTTCTCTTATGACATTCCAGTTCCAAGATGAATAAGGTTGTTGAGAAGGGATCCCCCTGTCTTAGACATTGTTGGACTTTGAAACCCTCACTGATGTTTTCTCTAAATTTCACTCTATTTCTTGTATCCTCCAGTGTCATTTTTATCAGTCTTACCGTTTTCCCTGGAATTCCCAGT
Organism: Dynastes maya; assembly: GCA_029619315.2. NCBI lineage: Eukaryota > Metazoa > Arthropoda > Insecta > Coleoptera > Scarabaeidae > Dynastes > Dynastes maya. The sequence continues at coordinate 35,011,852 of JAROYE020000003.1, forward strand.
TCTTATTAGTTGTCCTCTATTGATTGTGTCGTAGACACTTTTAAAATCGACAAACAGTATGTGTAGAGGGATCTCGTATTCGTAGCAGCCTAACGCCACTTGTTTAAGCATGAAGATTCGGTCTATTGTCCTTCTTCCTCTCCTAAATCCCCCCTGGTATTCCCCCAGTTCCCTCTCTGCGTATGTTTCTAGTCTTCTTTTTATTAGTGATGCTAAAATTTTGTAAGTGACGTCCAGTAGGGCAATGCCGCGATACAGCGGCACTATCAGCGTTGCCTTCCAGCTATGTGGTATGGTTTCCGTCTCCCAGACTTGTCGTATTTATCTCATTTTTCAACTTTTCGCCCCCATACTTTATATGATGATTCCGTTTGATCCTGGGCTCTTGTCATTTTTTATTAGTTGTATCACTTCCTCCATCTCTTCCTTCGTTGGTACTGTTACTGTCTCATTAACTGTCGGTTTTAAATTGTGAGCTATTTCTTGGATTTGACCTTCAGAATTTGTTGAAAGTACGCTTCCACCTTTCCAGCTGTTCCTTATCGCTTCCTATCAGGTTTCCTTCCTCGTCTTTTATGTATGGAGCTGTGCCACGAGTCTTTAGCCCTATCTGTCAAAAAAATAAAAACCTTCATTTAACATTTTCGATTCTTGTATATATTTTGAAATTAAATTACCATGTTTTCTAAGCACAACACACACATATCACAACCTTAACCTCAAATTCCAGAAGTATATTAAAAAATATTGGAGCGTTTGTGACAAGGAAACATATTTAATTTCCGTTTCTCCAAAACTTAAAATATAATATAAGCAAAATCTTCAAACATGTGAAGATGTTTTGGATGAATTAACTCTACCAGTGTTAAGAATCCGCAAAGTTTTCAGATGTCTCCAATTCATACGTTTCCAGATATTAATAGTTGCAATTTCTGGTGAAACATGCTGCATATTTTTGTTCTCTTTTGCTGCCGTATGTATAATTAATCTGGTTGTCATGATTGGAACACTCTGATTACGAAAATATTAATAAAAATTATCTACTTTATAGGTGTTTGTTACATTATTTACATTAGAACGATAATTTTGATATTACAGATAGAATAAGTGCTAAAATTTTACCTATATTTGTAACAATGTGTAATTTTTGTTAAATCTCATCTGTTTCCACAAAAATCTGATCCAATAGTGTTTTCCATTGGTTACTACAACACGTGGAGCATTAATTCCACGTACACTTGATGCCGCTTAACGCAAGTTTGCATCTATTGAAGGGATTACTATACTCCAAATGAAATTGAAAGTAGCAAAAAAATTGTCAATTATTTTTACAAATGTGCGTATAATTTTCATATTTACAGAACCCCAGACGTTTCTAAATTAAACAAGCTTAAGCCAAATCTTATTAAACATAACAAAGTTATACGCGATACTCTAATGAAATTACCAAAATCCGAATTATTTTATATTTGCTATTGATTTGCTGACGCTATGTATGTATATTTCTACAAAAGTAACTATGGAACTGTAGAAACTATAGGAATAATTGAAAGCTTAAAAACCCGTAAACGAAATGAAAAAATTAAAAAATCTAATTGTGTAGTAATTGCATTATCTTTGGAATTACGATCTTCATTAAATACGAGTTTCATTGCAGTTAAATAGTTGGAAGTTCTAGAGCTGTTATCCGGATCCGGATAATTTTGGATCCGTATAATTTACTTACTACGTTATCCAAAACTTCGGATCCGGATTCATTATCCAAAACCTCGGATCCGGACCCGTTATCCAACAACTCTGATCTGGATTCGCGATCGGATATCTTGAATTCGGATTCTTTACCCGAAATCTCGGACCCGAATCCATTATCTGATAACGCGGATCCAGTCCCGTTCTCCGATAACTTTATTGAGCAAATAGTTTCGTAGTAAATTGTGAAAACTAACAATAGATCAAGTAATTACATTATCAAACAATATGGCTGCAATAATCACCAGATTTATTGCACACCTATATAATGCAAAGTGACTTTGAATTGTGCCCATGGAAATTCAATATTACTCTAAGCTCACGGATTTTAAAAACTATTGCACTTTTTCCATGTAACATAAAAAATTCCATGTTTTCTTTATTAAACACTTTCTATATTGCAAAATAATCTTGAATTATACATATAACGTTTCAGAATTTGTCTAAAGAAAACATTAGGAGCTATTATGGTATTGCATGTAACATCTTTAAAGCAATATATGTATACACATTAATGAATAGATCTTGCTAATCATTATTAATAATAAAAATACTGAATACGATACTTATATTTTATTTCGCAGTCGGACGTTATTAAATTTACATTGGATTTCATTAACACATACACATATAAAATAAATCTATGAATACGTATACTACTTCCTTTCAGTTGTCCGATAAATTGTATCTTTTATGTAAGGTTATTCAAAGTAGCAAGCTCTATTCCAAAATAGAAGAATACGGATCCAAAGAATGGGATAACGGATCTGGATTCGAAACCAGATAACAGATCCGTATCCGAAAATCGGATAACGGATTCGGATCTCAATTTTATCCAATACTAACAGCTAGGCTGTTGACTTCAAGCAATTCTAATAGTGCAAATGAAAACACGTTTTATATCAATTCCTTTCTGTCAATTATATTGTAGAATTAATTTGGGATGTACATATTTTCAGGATATGTAATTTATGATATGGTCCACTTTTACATACACCATGGTAATCCGAAAGAAGGCAGTTACTTATACGTCATGAAAAGGTATCACAATCACCACCATTTTTCGCAGCACGAATCTGGTAAGTTTACTTATTAGCCGAATTACAAAAATTAAATGAACATTGTTTTTCTTTCAGGATTTGGAATTAGTAGTCAGCTGTGGGATTTCATATTTGGCACGGTGATACGTTTGAAAAAACTGGCAATGGGAATTCGATGGTAGCGATTGTACTATAATACAAATAATATCGTCGCGTATTGAAAATAAAGATGTGCTAGATGATTTTACAAAATCTAAAACGTCAAGTCTGATAGTTTATAATTTACTTAAAAAATTAACGAATATATTACCCATATTTATAGGATCAAGTGCCCTTCTAGTTACTTCCATGAAAACCATTAAAGCTCTCACAATCTATACAAATAATTCCAGTTCAGCATTTTTGCTTTTTAAATTAAAATCGTAAGGAGTACCATTTTAATGTCAAATATTAACAGTTGCGTCAGAAAATCAATTTCATGTCTTTAACTAAAAGCAAATTTTCTCAAGGTACCAGTATCCTTGTGTTCCAGTATCCCACAGTATATTGTAGGTACTGTAGCGAATGATATCATTGGAGGGAAATATATTATGACGCAATCATGACGTTTTCACTTTGTGTCAAAAACATACCGCAACTATATAACCACAGTGCCACAACTAACCTGAATCCAATGGCGGCTCGGGGTCAAATGAATGAAGTGATCTTATTGGCAAAAAATTAATGTATGTCTCACCTTCTATAGACTTGAACTTCAGAGCATTTCTTCGTTCTTTGGAATCGTTCGAAGATATAAACAAAGCAATAAAACGGATTACTTATATCACAACCACAAACCCAGTCAGCCAAATCATACATAGACCTATGGAAATTATGGATACCCTTCTTTATTTTTATTTTCACTGGCTTGCGGAATTTTAAGTTCTGGCAAAGAGCGACCATTTGTTTTCAGTTCTAAGCGTTTCTCAAAATTTAGTTCATTAACCCTCGGTTTACAAAAAATGAATTAAATATTTAATCACGGATTAGCACGATAATCTCCGGTTAACCAACTTTTGTCGTCACTAATCTCGATTAAACAACTTTAATCATCGATTAAATTAATTCGTGATTGAGACCAACTGTCACTTTGATATCTGCCAATGTTAACGAGAAAAGAAGGAAAATACCAAGGAAATTGGTATTATTTGCATAAATCTAGCAAGAAATTCTTTAAAATAAAACAGATAATCACTATAGTCATATTATTAATCATTATATTCAAAGGGTGCATCTATTCAATTTACTTATATTTTTAATGGTTTATGGTTACAAATTTGCGAGGCAAAACACTGCGGATCGCCTCTTCCGTGGAATTTCCTCTAGATCATTTTTTTGCCCTTGTCTTGCACATGAGGGTAAGACCCATTTTTGTTAAAAAAAAATCCAGTAAATAACTCTTAATGCACAAAACAAACTTCACCATCGGCAACTTTAATTATATCTCTTAAATTCAAAATTAATTACATGCAGTGTGTATCTGTGAACTCACATACAGTACTTAAAATACTATCGTAAACATGGTAATATGTTAACGAATTTCAACTGTCAAAATTCTTCGACTGAGTAAGAGATACAAATAAATATCAACATATATCCACATTAAGGTATAAACATGTATATTGAATCATTTTTGGATCCTTTATTTTGAAAATTATGAAATTATAAACAAGTTTTGAAGAATGAATACATTTTGAACTTGATTTGGATACAACGACAGGGCAGGACTTTCTCTAAGGACATTGAACAATATTGTCACTTGAAGAACTACGGTGAGTAGTGTAAAATTTATTAATTTGCCCAAATAAACACAAAAATTTGAAAACATTTAATTAAATAAATTTATAAAAACAGCTGCCGGTTTGGGTTTAATTTAGGAAGCTGTAAAATTTCAAAATTTTGTAAAAAGGAATATAATTATTAGATTTGATAAAACTGTAAACTCTTTTTAGTGTTAAAAATTGTTTACTGGACTGGTTTTTTTAAAGCAAAAATGGGTCTTACTATCATGTGTAAAACAAGGACAAAAATTGATCTAGAGAAGGGGCCACCAGCATTGCTTCGCCTCGCAAACTTGCAACCATAAACAATTAAAAATGAATACAACCTCAATTTAAAATGTAAGTAAATTGGATAAATGGATATCTTACATTCTTACACAAACGATCGCCAATATATTTTAAGGAAGACATAAATTATAATTTGAGGAAATATTTTGTCAGTTATTTAGAAATGTATTTAGGTCATTGACCAATTTATTTAATGGAGGAGCCGCCACCGATCGCATCCTGTGGTTAGGATATGTTTACATGCCACTAGAAAATATAACCTGTTCGTCAATTCACGTAAAAATAAGAGTGGAACACAAAATGGCAAGAAAACAAAACGCAACCGCTGGTAACCATACTGGTATGTGTTGGAATCTTGGGAAAATATGCATTGAGGTTAAGGCCAGGAATAGACAACCACGTAACGCAGTACCAGAAACGCAGCATTTTTTAAAATGGGATAGATCTCGTTAATTCCAATGTGTTGCAGCAGATGAATCTTTACTTAGCGTGATGCGCGCAAACAATCCCAACACATTAAAATAAAACGCTGCGTTTTCCGCATTCGTCTATTCCTGGCCTAAGGATATGTGATAACTGATAACCTATAACGTATATATATATATTCGAGAGTTTTTTCAATAAATTATATAGAATTACGACACAGATTTATATATTATACTAGGAGCTATTAATTTATTATTACAATAATATTAGATACTCTGGTGAAGCAAATTCAAAATATATCTATGTATATAAAGCTTCGACTATTGATCGATTTAAGAAAAGTGAAACTATTTTTATCTACTATATACACACGCTTAAAATGTATGTGCGGAAATTTAATGTTTTTTACCTTTATATATCAAGAAACGTAAGATAGAACATTTTTACGGACATTATATGTTGTTTTCCCGTCTGAACATTTGAAAAAAATGTATATAATTTATATTTTTTATTTTAGTTTTGTGATAGTGTAGTTGCCCTAGACTTAATTTCAAAGTTCAAATTATTTAAATTTAAGTAGACTTACTCGACAGTTAAATAAGCTCTATAATTTAATAGCATTTTTATTAGAGAATGATTGCTTTTAGTTAACTTGTCAAAGTCACGTAAAAAAAATCACAAGAATGCTAACATACCATGACGCATTTCTAGTTATGCCAGATATCCTCGATGACATAGTCAATCAATCATTCGCCGCAATTCGTAACATTCCAAATATTTCTATAAATTATGATTATTATTACGTACTATATTAGCGCATTACAACACATTATTAGCGACAATGTACGATATCGAAGGGACGTCACATAAATTTTGATCTTCAATTCTACACTTTTAATTTTCACCATAAAAAGGGATTATTTTCGTAAACACCGAGTTATACACTACCGGACATAATTATGTGCCCACCCGAATAAATACGCATAAATAAAAGAAGTGATAACTGAAAAAAAAATGCAGTTTTGCATTTCATAAAATACTCTTAAAACAAAGAAATTGATAGTCTTTATTAAATTATAAAATTTGACACAAAAAAAAAAAATCTTCGTTTCGAAATGTCCACCTCGACTATTAATAATTGCGGCACGCACTTGCGGCATTCTCTCTGCCAATTTCGTCAGAGTAGCGGGTTCTATTTTAAGACAGACTTGTAGTTGTTTCCACAACGATTCCTTGGAACTTGGAGGATTTATTTTCACCTGCCTATCAAGTTCTCCCCGCAAAAGCTCTATGGGATTAGCATCTGGGCTTTGAGGAGGCCATTTCATTATTTTGATATTGCTTTTGCGTTTCACCGATTTTAAATATTACAGTTTAGAGGTGTGTTTCGGATCATTATCATATTGAAATATAAAATAGTCACCAATTATTCTCATTCCAGATGGTATACGATTTGTTTCCCAAATTTCCCGGTAGCGCTCTTTTCTTAAAATTCCATCTATTTTTAACCAAGTCTCCTACGGATGCGGCGCCAAAACAACCCTAAATCATTACCGATCCGCCCCCATGCTTGACTGTAGATACTACACGCTCGTTGTCCTTTCGAACTTCGAACGAACGTTCTTCTCTTGAAATCGAAGAGTTCAAATTTGGACTCATCAGTCTAGAAAACATTTTTCCACTCATCAACTGTCCAATGTTGATGCTCTCTAGCCCACTGCAGCCGTTTTATTTTATTTTGCTTGCGTAAGCGAAGTTTGCGCAACGCTATTCGTCCAAATAAATTACCCTATCTTAATCTCCTTTCCACGGTGGTTAATCTAACTCGTTTTTCACGCTCAATATTTATTTCAGCCGTTATTTCAGGTGCAGTTTTTCGTCTATTCCGTTTACTTGCCATTATATTCGACAATCTTCCGCTGGTGTTGTCACTTTCCGTCGTCCTGTTCGTTTTACATTTAATAATGTGCCAGCCTCTTGATATTTTTCAACGTTATAGTCAACAGTTGCAAGACTTAATTTCACTTTTCTTGCGATATCTCTGTTGCTTCGGCCGAGATTATGTAAACCAACAATCATTGTGCGGATTTCTAATGGCAACTCTCTTGTTTTCGACATTTTAATACTAATTTTAGATAATTTTATAAACGATATTCACTGTTTAAAAGGACAATAACTACTAAATCTAAATTTATAATACTAGTTGGGGTAAATAGGCATTTGTCATCTTTATCCTGCACTACATTAAATATTTATTAGTGAAGGACAATTGTATTTCATTTCGGGTTTTTTTATGGCCCTACCTAGACCCCTAATCAGCTGATTAAGGAGATTGAATCGATAGCTAAGTATCAGAGGAGTCTTTTGCGGAATTATTTAATTTGATATCTTTCTTTTACTTATTCTTTACTAGGTAAATAGTTATACCCCCTAAATAGCAATAAATAAATAATTTTCTAAAATCCAAGCAAAAATGCAGCTGGGTAAATAATTATGGCAGGTAGTGTATGTAACTTTTAAGCAGTACTCAGAAACTTATTGGAATTATTGACTCACAAAGAGATTGATGCTAAATATTGCCATTTAAGAGAAAGATTGATGACGTAGTAACCAACTCCCAAAGTTGGAAAATCAATACTGCCCCTTCCATGTGCGTAATCGAAAAGCGGGGCAAATATTTTCAATATAAACATCTGGATTGAAAAATTGTATCATACATACGTTATTGCTAAAATTAATGAAAACAATTTAGACATTAAGTGGGCAAAATAAGATTTCATACACTAGTTCCCATTTAAAAGGTAACAACTAAAATATTTTTTGAAATAATAATTTCATGATAAAATGCTGAGACAGATCAATTTTTGTTTTTAAGGTTGTAATTCCAAAAGTTCAAACGGAATTATGGGATCAGTGATACTTCATTTGAAAGCTATTTTATCGAAGATAACGCCCCTATTTTTTCTTTATTTTGTCTCATTAGTATTCGAGGTATGTAACAATATTTTAATGAGTTTTTCTAGTAGAACTTTTATTGCTAAATTTTGGTTAAGAATATGCCTGCGATAGAAAATCGAAGAAAACGTAACATGGATTTGAAATACACATTAACATGTAAAAATCTAGCTATGGTCAATTTAGAATAAGCCGCTGCATTGTAACAAAATCCATTACCTGTATGGATCATTGATTCAATAGTATAAGTTTACCTTTAAGGTAAAGTACACACTTTTCTTATTTACTTCTGACCTTTCTAATTTGACGTATGTATTTATTTAAGTTATGTTAAGTTCCAAGTATATTATTACAGCGTTACACATACAGAGCCGATACGCCCATACCCAAAACAATTATAAACGTGCTTGCCTTTCTGCTTTTACAGTTTACGCAGTAGGGTAGCACTTAGCTATATGTAATTTTTCGAAAGTTAACATTTTGCTGCTCCCACTCTCAAATCCTGTTCCAATAAACAAACAAACGGGCTATGCAAAACTTCAGCTCAATCGAACAACTGCTAGGCGACCCTCAAACGTTTTGAAATGGGAACATAGTACACGCAACGATTAATTCCGTTCAAAAGCGGTATACTCCTTCCTTATCACGAAATTTACGTGAATACATCCAGGCAACCCGAAGAAATGTTTAAAAACATCATTCTGAATCAATTTTGCTAAAAGTTAATTCGAAAAATGTCTGTAGAATCAAAACATAATGTGAACAAATGAACCCTGAACATTGTTTGTTCCTAAGAGAGAGATTTAGTAGAGTTGGGTATTTTTTACGGTCTTCGGCAAAATAAATTGTATTTCAGTTTCATTTGTTGTGAGACTGTCATTGTAATCTTGATTGAGTTTCACATCTCATTTTGCAACGTTACTCACAACAACTACTGTCTTCTCAAGTTTTTCAACTCCATTTTGTAACCAGGATCATCTTTCCATGTTGAAGGGTCTTCGTCGAGAAAATTTGTGCCGATAGAAAATCTCATGAAGAAATTTTTATACCAGGATTTACGAAAGCAAAAACTCGATGTTTGTAGAGGAAGAAAATTAATTTTGGTGCAAAATGCACTTCGTCTGTTGATTTATTGTTTCTTCCTCTTCTCCGCCTTTCTCTGCTTTCAGCATAGTTTGAGCCATTTTTGTCTTCACTGCCGTTGGAACATTGTCATCAAATAAGGATAGAGCCACAGTTTCTGGAATTAAGTACCAGATATCTGTAGGATTTTTTTTCGCAGCAGCCTTACTGATTTCTAGATCAATATCCTGATAATTTATTACTTAATGCATGAACAGAAAATCAGGCTCGAACGTAAACTGGAACAAGGAAAATATGTAGGTATTCTGCTTAAAGAATTCTTCTTGCTGTAAGATAACTGAAATTGATCTTGAAACATCATGAAAGCATAAATTATCTGTGTCGTCCACCTAGCATGACTTACAGCTGCTGGTATCCGAAACGATATCACATTCTTCGGAATGCCGCCAGAGAGATCTTCGTTAACACCAATATTTTTCGGTAATCATTTTATGGTTGCTTCTATGTAGAAAGGTGGTGTTCAAGAAATTCAGAAATGATAGAGGAAACATCATTAGGCACTTTATTGCTACCAGTTATATAAACGCTCTTGTCGAGTTTCGTCCTGGTTTCCCTAAATCTTTTGAAAAGCGCCATGTTTGGACCAAAGTTGCACTCGCTAACAAAGTCGAAACAGCTCTTCAAAATTAACGCAAAAATGTGATGACGCCAAGCGAGATACAACAAGTTAGGACTTAACAATTTGGATCTATACTCGACATGTATTGCTTGCTGTCATATCTCAGCAAAGTGCCTGAATTTTGTCGGTTATATCCCACTTCACTGCTTGGTAAACAGCCATGGCTTGCTTTTCATCTGAAGATGGGATTTTAGGGACTCCCATCAATTGGCCTTGAACAGTTACTATTATTGACAATCGAAATTGTAAAGGCTTTGTAAGATTACCTGTTTCCGAAAGTGTATATTTCTTGAGATAACTCTTAAGTTTGGCGAAGAACAGATGTAAACAGACAAATCATTCCACCCAAACGCAAAATAGAAAAGTTACGCCAAAACCAACCAATCAGCAATGACTACTGAGAGTGATTTAAAACATCCAGTCATGGCGTACATTGAAGTAAAAAGCAAGGTAAAACATGTTGAGACGAATGAGAATTCACAACGGATCTTTTTTCCTCAGGGCGAAATTTTTTCAGTGAAAATTTCAAAACTTCGTGGTCGATGAGGGGAGGGTCGCCTTGCAGTTGTCCGATTGAACTAAAATTTTGCACAGATCGTTTTTTCGTTGATTGAAATAAGATAGGTGGACGGGAGCTAAACATTTAAAAAGTTGAAAATAAGGACCACCCTGATAACAATTTTTCAAATTATCAGGGCGCTATTTCTAACTTTGTTATTATTGATGCTACGGTATATAGATTATTTTGGTTATTAGCAAAGTGTTTTTAATGCTGCATTATGATTTTTTAAGTGAATCATTCCGTATATTTTAAAATATTTTGAAAGACGATTTAATTTGGAGTACAAATGATTTATTAAATAGTAGCCTTAAAATAAATAATAAAAAAATATGACAAACTTTAGTTTACTTCAAAGATACGCACTGATTTTGGAAAAATCAAACGTAGTAGGCTTCTTATTCTATAAACAAATATTTTTATGCATTTATTGCTGTTAAAAGTATTTATCATTTGTTAAACGTACCTTTCTTCAAAAGTAATCAAAACATGGCTTTCGTTTAGAGTGTTATGAATAAAGGTTAGATATTATAGATAAACTGTCTCTATACGATGCATTCCACGAATAACCCTTTTTAAGTCAAATTTAATGATGCCACAAATCATGAACATGGGACGCACCAAAATTGAGAAGCTATTTTTTACAAAAGAAGAATTAACACTTTTTATTCTTGTTAGTTATGCAAATCAAGTTTGGGATCCTTGTTAACTGCATAAACAGCTATTTGTAATACTACAGAAATTTACTCCAACTAAACAAATGATTTTTTTAAACAGCAGCTTCTATTTTTTTGCCGGGTCGACATATTCCCCTCCAAAAAATATAGATAAAACATACCGCGCTAGTAAGTTCCATAGTAAAATGAACAGCTAAAATATATGAACAGTGTTGCAACGTTTGCCCGCTATGAAAGTATAAGGTGGGGAGTCGCGCGAAGCGAATCTATCTCTATCAGTAAGAATCCAATCGCCGTCAGGAGAGGATCGCGCTAGACTCTAGCCATGCATTATACCCGTAGCTTATTTCTTTAATTGATCATCCTTCCCTCTCATCTTTTCTCCTTAATTGATTATTTGAACATTTATTATAATAATACGTTCAACTGAATTTTTACACATACAAATACGATTCATTTTACTATAAAATTCCATTCATTATATTTAGAAAACATGTAAGTATTTGTTATGCGCTTATCATTTGAACATTTAATATATTGGATATTTGGAAATGAAAAAATGTAGTCTAGTTATAGAGAGGTTCTATTTGGTTTTAGATTTCGTCATTTTCCTTTTAAATTAAGGACGTTTTCTTTGCTTGTTATACGACAATAGTATTTATTCTGAAATAATCAATTATTAAGGTCCATCAATAGGACAAAAATCAAATAAGATGCATTACCTATTTCCTAACATCTGTGCTGAGCTATTACCCAGACTACGTATGCTAGGCGACTGAGTTGCGAGTGTGTGTGCTTGTTTAGGGGCACAGGAGCGGAGGGGACGTTCCCAGCACAAGGGGTAACATTATTCGTTATATGTATGGGAGTCGCGCCTATAAATGAATCCTTACCTACCCTAGTATTTTATTTCCTACATCAAAATCGATATTCATCTCTTTCCTATACCTAAATACCACAAAAATCTTTGCTAGGAATATTAGTAACACTTTAAAAGGGCAAAGACATTAATTTTTCTTTAGAGTATAGGAAGCCTATTACAATTTTTTACCCAGTGAAAACAATCATTGATACAAACTAAAATCCATTATATACTTTTTGTTATTCATTTTAAGGCCATATTTTATTCAAGCTATTGCAATTATTTATTTATTGTTTACTGTCACAAATTAAATTATTTCTCAAAAATTTAGGCTGTACCATTTAGAAATACATATGTATATTAAAATGTAAATATTATCTATATTGTCTTGCGCAATTGTTTATTTTTGTTAATTAAATCTTAAAAGCATTGCGACTTTGCTAATTTAACCTACGGTACACCATCGATAATGACAAAGTTACCACGGGCGCCCCGGTCATTTAAAACACCCGCATCCAACAGAACCTGTTTCTTCATTCCTATTTCAATACATTCTAAACGGATAATGCTGGTACAAACAGAACTTAGTATAGGTACTATTGTTATTTATTTTAACCTAATTATCGTATTTGTTAGTACACTTTGAATTTTATCTCTTTTTTATTCTATTTATTTTGCCAGTGTACGAAAGATAGATTGTACAAAACAATTGTAATACCAAATCCTTATTATTATTTTGAACCAACGTATAGCCATAGATGGAAATGTTTGTTTTAAATTTTAGTATTTTTAATACAGGACATATTCGCCAATTTCTTAACGTAATGCATGCGAATATGACGTATATTGCCGGAATTACCAACTTAACCGGGTACTTGTAAACAAATCAGGAATTAGAATATTTTAATAATAGTTTTATTTTATGATAATGGATTAAGAAAAGGCTCGTCATTCTCTAATAAAATCTTATTCGCCCAAAATAGTAGCCAATGTTGTAAGCTAGTGTACGCTAATCTATGTATGTACCTTTAACTTTTTGATGTAAAATCATCTTGTTACATTGCGAACGTACAAATCGGAACTTAAAATAAATCGAAGTTGTTTGAAGCCAGACCGCAACGTGTTCGAAACTTGCTGTTCATCGTATAAGGACTTAGGATAAAGAAGAATAATTTAATACTGTTACAAATAATGAAAAAGTATTTTTACCTGTTGGAAATTTTATTTAGATTGTGTATATACATATTTTATATTTGTTTGAAATAAAATGTTATTTTCATTAAATATACGCTTACTAACTAATCACATCAAATGGTATGGCATTTTCCTTTCGAAAACGATTTATTGATATGGTATATAATTCCTGGTTACATATCTACTTTCAGAAAGATACATCTATTCAGTTCGATCTGATAATCTTTAGTATAAAAGTACATTTTCGTTAACTTTAATGAAAAGTCAATGGTGTGTTTATAGTAAAGCTGCGATGATCGATGAGAGTAGTGCCGTAGCAAAACGAGCCAATCAATGAGCGCTGTATCTTTCCGTAACCATGGTTACAGAAGTGAGCTGTAATACTCGATAAGAGCAGCGATGAAAGCAAGAGAGCGGCGATAATAGCGAAGCGAGTGTTTATGTTGGAGTTACGCGCCATCTGTGGGCAGCAATAATGAACAAAGATAAATTAATCGAACTGTCAAATTTTAGTTTAATCAGCTTTAGGAATGGATATCGAAAATTTAATCACCGATATTTACCCTTGGCCCCCGATATAGGACCAAAAAAATCAAAATCAACGTAAGGTAAACTCGGGTAAGTGTGATTCTGGGGCAAGTGTGAACATGCATTGGAAATCCAACGCCGTTACACCAATCATAGCGCTATCTCACAGGCAGTAGTGTAACTAAGTGCCAAAGGCATGGGCTACAAGAGGAGTCCTGTAATGCCAAACGTTCCAGAAATATTCGACAATATTTCGCAGTTAGTCGATTCACTCTAAGTTCCGTCTTCCCCCAAATTGAGGGCTGATGATGCCAATCAAGAAAAACAAAATTACCAAAAACATAATTTAAAGAATACAATTGCTTTTTGTGTTAGAAATAATTTAACACCTTTGGAACTATAAGAATATAGTAATTGAATTAAATTGAAACTAATATTTCAATTATTGAAGCTGTAATATAGAAAAGAAAATTGTATATAAAATAACTTTCACCCCTCCACAATGCTTCGTTGCAAGATAACCAAAACATCAGTTGTTTACTGTTTCTCGTGCGTTGACGTTTTTTTATTCCATTTTGGTTGCATTTTGTTATTATATATCGTGTTATATACGTTTTAATAACTGTTCTTTTCAGAACAAATTGTGCATTATGCCGAGAGGTTTAAATTCGCAGTCAAAAGCGCTGGTCGCGTCACTTATAAATTATTTTGAAAGAGAACGTGATAATGGTGGACCCCTTATTCCATTAGTCTCTGTTCGTCAGGTAAAAATTATAAAAAGTATTATACATATACTACAACTTAATTTTTAGAGAGTTGCAGATGCCCTGTCAATTAATAAATCTACCGTTTGTGGTATCTCGACAGAAGTAAAAGAATGCCGCCCCCTCAGTAGCCCCAAGAAAACCAGACACCGCGTAAAAACAGTGACAGCTGTTGATGATTTCACTGTTGTGGCAATCCGAAATGCACTCTATACTATGTATAGACAAAGTAATACTATTACATATTCTAATGCGGTTTGAAGTGCTAAATTTGTATCTTTTCAGAACAACAAGTAACATTAACTTTACTTTTACAAAAATTGAAGGATGATGAAATTTTCTCTGGGGGGAGAACTTCGTTAATGAAAATTTTAAAGAATATTGGGTTTTCTTGGAAAAAAGACGATCCTCGCAGAGCCATGATGGAACGTTCGGATATTGCTCTTTTAAGAATTGATTTCCTTCGAAACTACGTTCAAAATATTAAAAATAGTTATTTCTGGGACCCGGTATTCCTTGATGAAACATGGGTATTTGAGAATGGCACAGTTGGTCGATCCTGGCAAGATACCAGCGTGCAAAGTGTTAAAAGAACAAAAATTGATGGGAAAAGGTTAGTGAACTGATATTATAGCCCCATGAGGTCCACATGAATATTATTTTTAGATATATCATAGTACATGCAGGTAATCGCAGTGGTTTTATTCCTGGTGCATCATTGATTTTCCCATCAAAAACAAAAATGCAGATTACCACGGAGAAATGAATGCAGAGACATTTTTGGACTGGTTTGAAAATTATTTATTAAGAAACTTGGAAAAACCGTCTATGATTATTATGGACAATGCCCCATATCACAGAACATGCGTCAATGTTTCTCCAACAGCAGCTTGGAAAAAACAGGACATTCAAACTTGGCTGACACAAAACAACATTGTATATGCTGCTGATATGTTAAAATTGCAACTATTACATTTAGTTCAATTGTAAGTGTTGTTTTACTATTTTTTAATATATACAATACATATATATATATCTATTTTAGACATAAACCAAACAAAATTTATGCTGTGGATGAACTGGCACACCAGTACGGACATAGAGTTTTGCGATTGCCACCGTACCATTGCATATTCAATGCTATTGAGAACATTTGGGGTATAAGTAAGGTTTACTATAACAATCATATCGGAAGAGATGGATCTGGGATGGAAAAAGTGTTGAGTATGTGGCAAGAGTCAATTGACCACATTACAACGGAAATGTGGTCCAATACTGTTAACCATACAGAAAACACTGTCATTGAATGGTGGGAGAGAGAAATTGGTTTTGACCAAGAAGAGGTGTTACCTTTGATAATAAACCTTGAAGGGGAATCTTCAGATGAAGAAATTATCTCAAGTTCGGAACCTGAGAATGAATATTGAGTTTTTCACATATTTAATTACATTTGTACTCATTTCGCACCTATGTATTTAAAATCCAGATAACCACTTGTTTCTCTTGTATATTTCTCACTACAGCAATAAATGACTTGAATGAATTTTATATGTCTTGCATAATGTATTCAACAAATTTAATAAACAGTCTAGTTGTTTCGCATTTATTTCTTTCTGTATTTGATGCATTCCCTTTTTTTGTTATTCTGATAGAGTAATACTTCAAGGTGTATTGGTCAAGTTAATATAACGTCTTGTATCTGAAAATTTTGCAGGTTAAAACCATTACTTATCCTCTAGCAATGTAAATCCGTTTATAATTTCGCAATCGTAATTTATGAATTTTTGAAATCTTGCATTGATAACAGGAATAACTATAGAAATATCCAGAAATTTGCCTAAATTTAACAGAATGACTAATTACTCCCATATTTTTATTGGTTTTATTCGGTGATTTAAAAATCTTGTGATTTCTAACCTATATTGGCTAACGTCAGTTTGGCGGATTTGGCATCACTGTGGAGGGGAAGTGCCCTTTAAAAAGACGGAACTTACAGTGAATGGACTATACTTATACTCAGCTGTTGAACGAGTGCGTAGGTGATTTTTGAAAAAATTATAATCAGCGTTAAACTTACGGTAAGTCTGAATTGTTAATCAGTTGTATATAGTTTAGAAGCGAGAGTTGAATATGCAGTATGCAAAATTTTCATCTGTGCTTTTATAATAATTTTATAATGTAGGTCACACTTACCTCAAAAAAAAACTTATTTTGAGGTTAGTGTGACCCGATTTAACGAAAAAGTGTGAACCTGTTATTTGAAGTGTCAGACACCGAGACTTGATTTTGTTTTAGGCCTCCCAATGGTGAGGTGCTACAAGCGTAAAACGCAAAGAGCTTCACAATACTCAAAAGATGATATCGCTACTGCCGTTTCGGAGATTAAAAGGGGAGTCCTGACCATATATAGGGCTCACAAATTATATAAGATTCCTAAAACGACATTATTTTACCATGTGACTGGTAGTCGGGGTTTAAAAAGTAAAACGCAGGGAAGGCCCCCGGTTATTCCAGATGAAGATGAGGAACGACTTGCTAAAGGTCTTAAAATACTGGAGCAATGGGGATTTGGTATTTCCCGTACAGAAGTGCTACATATAGTTTCAGATTTTGTCACTGAAAATAAGATAAAAACCCCCTTCAGGCATAATACTCCTGGAAACGAATGGTTTGCAAATTTCAAAAAAAGACACCATTTGAGTATTAAGAAGCCGCAACCAGTTGAATACTCCAGAAAAAAGCAGACCGACCCTTTTGTGGTCAATGAATATTTCGATTTATTAAAATAAAACTCTAACGGACCTTAACCTTCATGACAAACCCGAATTGATATGGAATCTTGACGAAACCTCTTTGTCACATGATCCCCATAAAACGAAAGTTGTTGGAGCGAAAGGAAAACCCAGTTCAAGAACCACTTCTGGACCAGGTAGAGAAAATACCACTGTCTTGTCAGCCGTTTCTGCGTCTGGTATAAAGGCACCACCCTTGATCATATTTAAGGGAAAACATATCTGGGATTCTTGGTTAGCGGACGAAGGAAATTCTTTCAAAGGGACCGCATATGCAGCCAGTCCTAATGGCTGGATGGTAGCAGATATTTTTTTGAATTATTTTGAAAAAACATTGCTTCCTGCACTGGGAACAACTAGACCAGTTCTAATAATATATGATGGGCACAGTACACATGTTAATATTCCTCTTATTGAATTAGCACGTGCTAATGATGTAACCATTCTCAAACTGCCCCCACATACAAGTCATCTTTTGCAGCCTTTGGACTTGTCAGTCTTCAAATCTGTAAAAGATAGTTGGGACTTAAAACTCGTGGCATGGCAAAGAAAAAATGTTGGGCTAAAAATACCTAAGAAAGTGTTCTCAGAACTAATTGGAAAAACATGGAAGGACTTGAATGCAGAGATAATTAGAAACGGCTTCAGAAAAGCGGGTATTCATCCATTTAATCGCAATGTAATTCCCGAAGTCAAGTACGATCCAGAAGCTTTAAAAAGGTATAAGAACTTACAACAGGCCACAACGAATGAGGTAGATGCAGATGCAATCGACAACGTTCAAGATAACACAGACAATGAGGAAATAGTTGATGTCGCTGGACCTTCGTGTGGACATATTACATCAAAAGTAAGTTTTGAAGAGTTATTATTACATACTATCAAACAAACTCCAAGAAATGATGGACCAGTAAAGCGGAAAAAAGTAGCCGCAGGTGCCGAAGTAATAACTTCTCAAGAGGTATTGGAGAAACTTGCAAAAGAACGAGAAGAAAAGGAAAAAGGGAATAAGAAGTCTAAGAAAAATAAACCTAAAATGAAAACTAATAAACCACAACAAGCAAAAACAAAATATAGTGTTAGCGACTCGAACTCTGAAGAAGGAATGGAAGATCCAGTATTTGTAGATACAGACGATGACATAGACCCTGAGGTATTTGATGAAGAGGAAGAAGAGATGCCCCAAATTACTAATGGAAGCTGGGTTATTGTAGAATATACTTCCAAAAAAAGTATTAAGCACTTTGTTGGACAGATTAAAAGTAAGCAAGACGAAGGATGGCTAGTTACATTCTTGAAATATAGAAAAAGTACCTTCATTTGGCCGGAAGTAGAAGATATTGACACGGTGGTTGAAGAAGACATTATCAGAGTTTTGCCTAAACCAGTTACAGGTAGAAGAGAGAATTTGCAGTTTCAAGTAGATTTTGCTGGTTTACATTTATAATTTCTAAAAGTTTGTACCATTTTTGTTAATAAAGCTATTTAAAAAATTCCAAAACAGGGTAATAAAATTTTGTTCAAATTTTCACACTTGCCCCTTTTAGTGTAAATAGTAATACGATTTGGTGGCACTATAAGCCATTGTCACACTTGCCCCAACTGGTTGGGAAAGTGTGACCTACAGACATTGTTTTAAAAAATATTTAATAACTTTTTTGTCATGTTTTCGACCATTTTGAAGCAGCTACAATACAAAATCTATATGTTGAGGCCTAGCGTAAACAATCTGTCGACTCAAAAATATTACCGCGAGTAACGAAAAATGTTTAAACAAAACCAACTAACGGAAAATGCGGTCACACTTACCCGAGTTTACCTTAATCGCTATGTTTTAGACAAGCTATGGGATGAAGTAGCAATTAAATTAACTACTACACGTATGTTTAAGATATTTTCATATTCATTTCATTATTTTCATATTCATTCATTCAATTGATTTCTTGAGAGCCAGTGCTATTTAAATTATTCATACTGATTTAATAAAAGACTTATAATCCTATTTTGTTTTTATTTACCTAATTGTGATCATCAACCGCTCCTCAGACACTTGATTAGACTATGATGGTAATTGCACCATTTTATGTCGCATTCATTACGAATATTTGATAGAATGTAATCGAAAGTTTCCATGTTCATTCGCATATATTCGCGGAACTCTTCTGGGTACTCTCTTAATTTCAAATATAGGTGATGAAATTCTCCAAATTTACATCTTTCAGTATTGAAAGGATGTACAGCATATCTCCGTTGCCGAATGCCTTTACTAATATAATATTTTACGGCATTCGAACTTGAAAAGATTTCTTCATCAGAATCGGTAATTTTTTTGTTTTAATATTTACTTAACAAGTTGTTATGTAAAAATTTCGGAACCAAAAACACCAAAATCAAAAAAGAAAGACTACGATAAAAATATTTTGACAACTGTCAAAGTGACGCACTTGTAGAAGCTTCATAAACGCCATTCGCGATGCATAGTTTTTGACGCTTTTATCGCTGCTCTTATCACAGCTGTCATCGCAGCTTCACTATAAACACACACTATCGCACCTATCATCGCAGCTTCACTATAAACACACTCTAAGTCTTTAAATTACATACCATCTGCAAATAGACGACTCGGACGGATACGTACAGTGTGGGTATTTCCTTTCTGGATAATTCGTCACATCCGTAAGTACGAAAAAGCGACGTTAGCACCAATCAGTGATATCACAGGTCAGTGAAGGGATTATGGTACAGTGTTGTCAAATTATACATTTTTACTCAAAATTGTTACGAATATTTTTTCAAAATAAAATAAAAATGCACATTTAAAAATTTGTTTATTCCCGTGAAAATTTTACAAAAAAATCAATTAAACTTTAAATGTTTATAACCTATTCAAATATACTCCTTTTACAACACGACTTTATCTACCACATTATACAGCAATCGAAATAAGTTACTTAGGGTCTGTGAGCGATCGCAATTCGCGCAGTTGTCACGACCATAGGTCACGACTAAGCTCAGAGCCTAATGTGAATTGAGCATCGAGTCGTATACGGCGTAACTCCGCCCTACCCACACAAATTGATCCACTATAAGTGGCATCATAGCAATATGTTTTTTGTTTAGCGCAGTTTGGTTTGTGGCGCCTATCCTTACTCTAGCATCGTAACTAAAATTTTTCGATTGCTGTATATTATTCTTTATTACCGAATACATGTAATTTCCTGTGTAGCAAGATAAATTTTCCGAGTGGTGCAATATATTCGCTTCACTACATTTCCTTGCTATTTAGTGTAAAGGAGGTCACTATTTCTTCTTCTACTAGGTTAATTTGGTTTTTGATCCAAAGGGGATGGAATCTTTGTATTTAGTGTTGCCAACCTTAAAATCCGAAGCCCACTAAACAATCATCGTATATCGTCTAAAATTCTGCTAACACATTTTTTTATAGTTAGAGGCTGTTTTACACGACGTATGCATCAAAAGATCATATTAATTGTGTGTAGCATATGTGTAAATACCTACATATAGTATATGAATTAAAACTAAGTTCACTAATAAAATTTTATTCCATTTAGTGGAATATCTTACTAAATTGGCAACAGCATTTGTATTATTACACTTATGTAGTTGTTAAGCTGGATGCATAGAGTCAAGGTCGCGATATAAAAATGTGTCCACATACCTTGATTGAAAAATATGTTACAATTATCGATTATGTTACATATATTTTTTTGCATAGTTTGGAGGAAAAATTATATTACAATTCGAGAATTATGTTGCAAGTGGCAACACTGGCACCAATAAACAATGACTGCGTTCAATGTACGGAGCAATCCAGGTAGCACAAGTAGCAATACGTTCAGTAAAGTTGCTACAATTTCTAGCGATTGGTATCGCTTTCCAGAAACAGGGCGTATCACAAAGTACAGGGTGGGGCAGAGCAACTTGCTTATTTGAATTTGGCGCCCTGTAGCGATGGTTGCTCCGAGGAGGGTGGGGGTAGGCACATTCGAGAGGGCGATGCGTAAAGTTGTAGCTCCGCTTGGTTTAGTGAGCATCATGGTTTTGTGAAGAAAACAAACGGGCAGTTTCGGTGACTTCTGACCGTTATGTTCACATGATTCAGGAGTTTTTCCTGCCAACACTCAACGAGATGGATGTGGGAGAAGTATGGTTCCAGCAGGACGGTGCCACGGCACACACAGCGCGTGTCAGTGACTGTTTTGCGGCAAAACTTCCCAGGACGCCTCATTTCCTTGAGGGGTGATCTGCACTTGCCAGAACGGTCGCCTGATTTAGCCCTCTGCAACTATTTTTTATGGGGCTGTCTAAAATCACTTGTTTACAGCGATCGTCCTAGGACCCTGGCTCACCTGAAGAACATTCGTCAAACTGTCGCCAACATACCCGTCGATATGCTGGAAAGAGTTGAACGAAATTTCCGAATTCGATTAACGCAGTGTATTGAGAATAATGGACGCCATCTGCCTGATATTTTTAAAACAGGAAAAACATAAAATGTATATCATCTTTAAAACAGGAAAAACATAACATTTAAATGTTGTACTTGATACTGTTCAAAGAATTAAATATATATCTGCATTACTTTTTTTTAATTGAATTTCTAAATAAGCAAGTTGCTCTGCCCCACCTTGTATCAATGCTACTTCAGCTACCGATACCGATGCTACATGCAACATAACCTAAAGGATATAAACACGGACAATAAACAGATCGTGATGGCACATATGTGATCTATTTAACATTTAAATACACATATTTTTTTGTTAAAAGGTGAATGAGAACAACATGGTTTTAAAAAAGAACAAATTCGTGATAAAACTATAAAAAATATGGGATCCTATAGCTCAACATTTGTGTGAGATGAAGCTAACAGAAAATTTACAAACTTCAAAAAATTAGAGACATTCAATTCTGTTCAATAACTTAGTGATCGCTACTTTTTGAATCAGTAGTGCCAAATAGTATATATATATGTATGTATACTATTTGGTAGTCTCTCACGTCTGAATAAAAACAATGCAGCATGTGGTAATTTCACAATATACAGCATTCAATTATGGCGTTGAAGTCCACTCTGTATATAGAATATTGGTTAGATGCCCCCCGCCCCCCGCCCCCATGCTAACTTTTGACCGACAGAAGCTAGCGTTTTAGAAAAAAATAGGTCAATTTCTATTTTTTGTGAACTAACTTTCGCTGCTATCAACATTTCAATTGTATTTCCGGCTTCACCGAAAGTGACGTCAACTTTGTTTTTTTTTAATGGAACATCATGTATATTTTTACGTTCTTGTAAAGGTAATCGAAAGACGAATCTAACGATACCACATATGTTATACTTTACTTACTAAAACAGTTCACTAAAACCCTTACCACAACACTTAATTCGTACTGGACGCACGTTTCGTTAGCCAAGCTATCATCATCAGCAGCAAGAAAGAGAGAAGAAGAAGAAAAAGACAACAGGATTCCTTTCCTCGACATGTTAGTAATAAGAAATAAAAATAACACAAACTTTCGGCTATTAACTTTTTGGTGCACCGGTTACTCAATTTTCCTTTAATTAAAGATAGATATCAAAATGAACTAAAAGAAATCATCAATATTTCTAACTTTAACGGATTCTCTGAAGATGTCGTCTATAATACTATTAGGAAACATAAGAATAGATTAAGAATTAGAAATGTAAGCACATTAGAACGCATTGACGGCCGTAATAATGAGAAATATGTTAAATTACCCTTTTATCCATGTTACACCAAGGGTCTTCAAAAAATCTTTTCTAGGATTGACCGCAAGATTGTTTTCTCTTCGAGCAATAACCTTAAAAACCTTTTAGGAAATTCCAAAGACCCAGTGGATAACATGGATAAATCAGGAATTTACAAAATTTCATGTAAGGATTGTGATCAAGTGTATATTGGGCAGACAAAAAGATCAATCAAATATAGGTACAAAGAACATTTGGCTCATCTCAAATTCAGAAGGTTTGATAAATCTAGCTTTGCCCTACATATGCTTGAAAATAACCATAATGTTGATAATATAAAGTTAATTAAAAACGTAAAGAGTACTGCTCAATTAAATTGTTATAAAGGCATGGAAATTATACACAATACAAAAACAAAACTCACTTAATGAATTCAGATTTAGGACCACTAAATTCCAGCCTTTATCCTTTGTTACATCATGTTTAATCATTTATAGTTGTAATTTTAACCATGTGCAATGAACCGCTTCATTGTAATACTAGGATTTAATAACTCACGTCATTCTGCTCATTTACCTTTAGGCTATAGTCCTGTGCAATGAAGCGGCTCATTAAATTTACGATTTTAAATTTACATATTGCATAATTTATTTTCCTTATAAGGTTAGTTTTTCGCTTAGCTTGTTAGTTCAGTCTTGCTGCGGATGATGATAGCTTGGCTATCGAAACGTGCGTCCAGTACGAATTAAGTGTTGTGGTAAGGGTTTTAGTGAACTGTTTCAGTGTTCCAGTGCCACAGTTTTAGAGTACCCGTTTAGTTTACTTACTAACTTAAGAAATATGACGATATGCAGCAATAAAGGTTTTGGTTATCTATTTTTGTTGTTACGCAAAGTTGGTTAGGAAAGAGCGCCAAATTGTTTCTTGTGACGCCAGACTGATCCAAAGAGCTCGTTGCTTAGCAAAGTAATCCTGACAATTGCCAAACTGTCAAATCTCAATTCCAAAAGCATAAATTATTCTTGTTATTTATTGTTATTATAACCTACATTTATCATACTTTCGTCCTTTGTGCTCGTTATTATTTTATATCATTTTAACTTGTTTTGTTAATTGTTGTTTCTCCTTTCCTTTACCCAACTTTATTGTAATTAATTAATTGCGGTGGGTTTATTAAAATTTATTAGTTTTTGATAGGCAATGTGCTTAAGTCTCAGTTTTTTATGTTGTTGATTTTACAGTGGCCCCCGCATGGACCACAGATAACCGTCAAGTACTTAATTTTAATAGTAAATTTGGAAACATTTACCACAAAGTGGAACATAATGAACACTGCTGGACTGCTGTACAGCTGGAAATATTTTAAGTTTGCGCTAAATAAGCATAGATAATATAAAATCTACAGGACGAACTACTTTAACAGAAGATAATATGATTTGAATGGTTATACAATTTGTTGCGCAACCATGGCAAATATGGTGATAATTGTTGATAGATTTACATAATATTAAAATTGACCCAGCAATTTTGCATGTTTCGTGCCGAAGCCATCATAAAAGTGACACAAGAAAACCTAAAAAACATATTGTCTATCAAAAACTAACATATTTAAACAAACTCACCATATTAATTAATTGCAATAAAGTTCGATAAAGTAAAGAAATAACAACAATTAACAGAACAAGTTAAAATGTGAGAAAATAATAACGAGAACAAAGAAGGGACGTGTGACAAATGCAGGATATAATAATAATAATAAACAACAATAATAATTTACGCTTTTGGAATTGAGATTTGACAGTTTGGCAATTGTTATGATTACTTTGCTAGGCAACTAGCTCTTTAGATTTCCTGTAAAATCGGAAATACAATTGAAATGCTAATAACGACAAAAGTTACTTCAGAAAAAATAGAAATTAACGTTAGCTTCTGTCCTTCAAAAGTTAGCATGGAGTGGGACACTTAGCACCGCAATGTATGCAACAGTAAAACGTCTATTGTAGCATTGCAAAGGATATTTTGTTCCAACCTATTAGCTAAATTTGAGTTGGAAGGTAGATTGGTTGGTAATAAAATCAAGCAAGATTTTTAAGATCAAGTGGATTTGGATATCAAATCACAAATGTTATTATAAATAATATAATAGTGCCTATTACGCTCAAGTAATTAAATAATAGGCAATAGAAAAAGTTATTATTTTGCTACGCATTTAAATTACAAAAGTAATGGTGACAAAAATTACAAAATGGAAATTTGATTTCTAATTCCATTAGAGTACCCGAATATAAGAGTATGGTCGCTGAAAAATGGTTGCTTGTGAACGTAAAAATTGGATTTGAGGCAAAATTGTAATTTAAAATACTATCAACACATAGCGCCATCTATAGAGAAATACCCTAATTATTACATTTATGAAGATGATTTTGGTATTCTAGTTATCATCAACAGCAGGGATCTATTTCGATTATGTAAGTAGCGCTGAAGTAGTGTGAATTATTGAACTTTATCTCATACCAATCACATGATAGAACTGTGATTAGTATAGTGGCGAATTTATCGTGCAGTTCTTTTCTTGCTTTCTTCTGAAATTTTCATAATGGCAAGTCAAACTTCTGGAATTCAAGCCTTACTTGCTGCAGAAAAACGTGCGGCTGAGAAGGTATCAGAAGCCCGTAAACGTATGTATATTTTAGAAGTTTGTATTGTGAATCTTGGGTGTAGCTGTCACAAGACTAAATGTGAAATTCATTTGTTCTGAATATTTCAGGAAAGGCCAGACGACTAAAGCAAGCAAAGGAAGAAGCTCAGGATGAAATTGAAAAGTACCGTAAAGAACGTGAACGCCAATTCCGCGAATTCGAAGCGAAACACATGGGCACCCGTGAAGGGGTTGCTTCTAAAATTGAACAAGACACTAAACGACGAATTGACGAAATGAATAGGGCCGTTGTTGTACAGAAAGAAGGGGTAACATTACATTAATAACTGATTTATTGTAAGCTACATTTCTTTTGCCTACAGGTAATTAAGGAGGTACTTAACTTGGTGTATGATATTAGACCTGAAATCCATAAGAATTATCGTCAATAAGTTTTCTTCAGTTACTTAGAAGAGTTATATATTCAGAGAAAGATAACTACGTAGATGTTCAGTATAAAAACTTCATTCCAATAAGATGCATTTAATTGTAATTCTATCAAATTTCTTGTAAAAAAAAATCATATTTAATGTAAATGTACAGTATTGTTAAATAGTATAGTAATATATACTCATTAAATTGTTTTTAAACTTCTCTAGTTCGTTATTTCCCTTTTTATTTTAATAAAAGAGTGTCGCCTCTGTGATGCGTTGAAATAAAAGCAGTCTTAATGCAGGATATTTCAAAATTTTTGCTAGAAGTTTAGGCAGTGGTATACTCCTTTTGTAAAAAATAAACAAAAAAAATCTTATTCTTATGTAACATAAAAGTAATATTTATAATGCACAAACAATATTCAAATAATAGCGTTTAACTATATATTATGAATCCACAACACCTTCTTTCTAATCAAACAAACTGCATTCGAAATAAACATTCAATAAAAGCAACTACTACCCTTAGCGTAATTTATTTAGAAACAGTTTTTTGACAACTAGAGCGGGCACTTTAAATTTTGCGGATGATTTAAGGTGGTAAATCCGGCAATAACTGACATCGCCAATTTCTTCACACAATACAGGCAAATATATCCTTTATTGCCGGAACTACCAACTTAAATCCGCAAAATTTAAAAAGTGTCCCCTCTAAACATAATTCCATCTATTTGCCCCTTCAATTATAAAAATAAGAATTGGAAAATTGTCATAATAGAGAGAAGTTGCATAAAATGTTATTTGCTTTGGAAGTTGTATATAGTGATTGTGATTATTTAAGAATATAGAATGTCACTATTTTAGAAAAGACTTGAAAATCTTTAAAATTCAAATTTTAATTACGTGGTCTTAAAAGCTCCAGCGATTGGTGCGATGTCATCCGGTCGCCAATAGACGCTTTTCTTTCGCCACAAATATTAGATCGTTATAGATACAATATGTTCCTTTTCAAATATGACTAAAATATAAAAAGATTTTTTTTACCTCACCACTAAAAGACACCATTTCGGTGTCATTTAATTGCAATCACTAAAAATACTTATTTTACTGATTTGATATTTGTAAAAGGAATATACCTCTAATGGCACGTCGCATATTTATGAATGAAATGTCAGCCAATTTTGACGACCTTAAAATGTTGCTGCTACCGCGACACCCTAAACCAATGGAGGACCGTTTTCCGGCGTCAGGCTTGTCCTTAAACCAATGAAGGACCGTTGGCGCATACTACGTTTTGAAAAATTGGCTGACTGAAAACGGCCGAGTGTTATTGGTTATTATTTTATTCTTCCTATACTGTGACTCACTGTTCTGCGTTGTATTATCACGTTAATATACAATTTGCGGTAGTCCATTTTTCCTTACAAAAATTGCTATTATGATCTATAACGTAAAATTTATATCGTATATCGAATTAAATTACATTATTTCTAAAAATAACTGTACAGCTGACTACGGTTTATCCGTTACATTTTACGTGCACAGTGTGAGGTTGGAACACAAAAGATGTAAAATTCGTGACAAAATTTCACGAGTGACATTATTTGGCTCAGAATTTCAAAAGTGGTATAATATTTACGTTAATGACGACGATGCTGTGCAACAAGAAGTAGGCAGTAACCATTTGGTAATGCATGTTGTTTTCGTTTGACAACGACATGTGTCAAATATAACGTTTACTTCCCGACGCTCCGCAAACGTATTTTTAAGGTTTAGGTTATATTACATTATAATCCAAAAAATGAATGTAAAACGTAAGGGAAAATGCAAACTCTGTAGTCATTTAGATAAGTCAAAGATACTGAAGATTATATACAGATCAGTACGCTTCATTAGATACATACATGGCATTAAATTGACTTTCATTTGCCCAACATCGGTATAATGTGTACGATATTCGTTAGCGTTTGAACAATTGAACAATTACATAGTTATGATTAGTTTTAACCGGTTTTAACGTTATTACGAACTGTCAAGTTTCCCCAGATTATTTCACAACACGGTGGGTTATCTACTCGAGCGAATTGTTCTGTATAATTCTTGTGTGTTTTATTGCGTTACCACGGATTGAGGCTTCGAATATTTTTCATTTGAAAACTTTTACTCTAAATTGCCCAGGAAAGAAATTGTCTGTCGTCCACGCACTAGGCAGGCACGCTGCATATGTTAAAAAACAATGAGATGCGGAATCCGATTAAAATAAGTTTCTGAAGCATTTGTGGTGTTGCCAAGTTATTTATAAGATTTTCTAAGTTTAACCCAACTACACTGATTCTTAATCAATGCCGTTTTTTTTAGTTAAATATCATCTATTGTCGCTTTTACACACTTTTTTTAATTTCGACTGTAGAATACATATGAATCGGTCCCTACTTCGAAATAGAAAACAATTTCTCAGGAAATCTCACGATTTTTCGGAACCAAACCCGTGAATTCCTCATATTCTAGTCTGGCAACACTGAACATCTGATAGCCGCTACGCCTAGGCCCGTTACGCGTGCTTTGACTCCTTGCGCGCGCT
The DNA here is from genome assembly GCA_029619315.2 of Dynastes maya. Lineage (NCBI taxonomy): Eukaryota > Metazoa > Arthropoda > Insecta > Coleoptera > Scarabaeidae > Dynastes > Dynastes maya. The sequence goes on from JAROYE020000003.1 coordinate 35,040,652, forward strand.
CTGAGGTCCGTTACGCGTGCTCTGATGGCCGCTACGCGTGCTCTGGCGCCTTGCGCGCGGTCTGAGGCCCGTTATGCGTGCTCTGTCTTGCACGCGCTCTGAGGCCCGTTATGCGTGCTCTGTCTTGCACGCGCTCTGAGGCCCGTTATGCGTGCTCTGACGCCTTGCGCGCGCTCTGAGGCCCGTTACGCGTGCTCTGATAGCCGCTACGCGTGCTCTGTGGTGGGATTCTGTTTGCTATCGTTTTACTCGATACCTTCGTTTACGCCATTTTTCCGGGATCGAGCGATTCACATTGGTTTCGTATCTACTCGAAAAGTCACGTGTCGTTTAGAACTGTCAGTTTCACTCGATACCTCCGGAGATACCGAGTTGTGAAAACGATACAGGTTATCTCTTTTTAATACCACTGATATCTTTGTTTAGAACATCGTTTGCGGAAATACAAATTTAAAATTTGAATGATGACCTGAAAACTAGTACTTTTTAATTTTAAATTAATTTTATATATGTAATGTTATAATAGGGTTCATTTTAAAGTGAAAGAAGTTCACTGGGACGTTATTGTAGAATTTCTGGAGAAGCATCCAGATTTTACCAGTGGAAGATTAAATGTTTCGACAGGAAGGGACAAATATAGGCAGCTATGGGAAGAATTAACATGTGAGTTAAACTTATTAGGGCATGGGGGAAAAGCCTCTTGAAAAGTGGCAAAAGATAAATTACAAATTATTTGAACACATCTAACAGCTAGAAAGTAGTGCAATAATTCATTTTATTTTAGACGTGGAGTGATTATAAGTGCACTTAAAGCTAAGCTGCCGATATAAGGTCACAATCACAAACAGGAGGTAGACCTGAGACCACAAAAAATTAACATCTCAAGAAGAGAGACTTTTAAGAATCCTTGGACAGACTTTTTACCAAGGCTATGGTGTTTCAGAGCAAGGGCTAATGTTATTTACAACAATATAGTGTAACACACTTTCATGATTTTCAAATAAAAATTGTATGTTTTCATCTTATAGCTAGCAGTTGTTATGTGCGAGACAGACAGAAGTGATTCTGTTAAAGCAGGACCTTCAAATTATCTAACAACGAGGGATGAAAGAAGGAAAGGTTTTTGTAAGGCGAAGCATTCTTCTTCATTCGCGTTCTTGTTGACGCCGAACTTGGTGAAAAATCGGTAACATTGTTCTAAAAAATATAAATTCATGTATGTATATTAAGTTCAAATGTATATCAAGCTAACTTTTACAAACGGAATAAATGTGACTCAAACAAAAAAATATATTTATATTTAAAGTATTTAACCTCAAACAACCCGCACTTTCTAAATATCCAATAACAATAGTGAACAAATGCTGCTACGACTTCACAGAAGGGAAAGGGAAACAGACGAGGTCGAAGGTACTTCAGAATCACTTCGATCCGATGCGAGTTTGGCTTTCGAGTCGAGACTTCGACTCGCTCGATGTCGAGTTATGAAACAGAATCCCTCAGCTGATGGCTGCTACGCGTGTTCTAACGCGTAACGGACCTCAGAGCACGCGTGGCGGCCATCAGAGCATCTGATGGCCGCTACGGTACGTAAGTTAACGTCAAGTTACCTTGTTGCAAAATCCTCCTTTTTTCGTACTTTATTGTTATCATAATACCAAAAAAACGTGTAAATTATCTATTGTCATTTCCGCTAGTTTCCCTCTCGTATACATTGGCGTCTCTAGGTTTGTTTTTCATTTATAGCTTAGACTATCAATTTGTTTATTGTATGTAATTTAAGCATAAAGGTTGTTTTTAAATGGATAGTTGCGTTATGTGAAATTTGATATTTGTATTAAAAAAATATCTAACAAAATTTGCTTTTATAAATTCTGCTAAATGATTGTGTTTACATTTTTGTATTTCATACATGTTTATGTTTACCTACCTTTCTATAAAATGTATATACATATCAATGAAAACGATTTCAAATTGCGGTATTTTTGGACGTAGCTATTTTCATATGGTAAATGGCATACCGAATTCATTTCTTATTACTCAATACAAATTAAAACTAATACCTACCATGAAAAGTTGGTCCAACAGTAACCAAGCTGCTAAGCTTTACTTAAAGGCAAGAAAATGTAAATGGAATGTATCTTTATTCATAAAAATGTGTAATTATACAAACAGGTAAATTTACGTAGTTGCAAATAAATACAATAATGCCTTTACAAAATGAAAAATTTCAGTACCTCCAAGCTTTGATTCTCCGTATACTCGATCAACAAATGTTATGGGTACTTCCCCAATAGTATAATTCAACTGTCTAGCTCTAATAATCATCTCCATTTGAAATACATATCCTTTAGATACGCAACTTTCAATTAATTTCTGTAAGACGTCTTTTTTATACAGCCTAAAGGATCCCGTTAAATCCGAAGCACCAGGTCTGAGTAACAGTTGAGTTAGAAAATTTGCCCCTCTCGAAATTAATTTTCTCTTGAAATCCCAGCCGTTAACGCCTCCATTTCCTACATATCTAGTTCCAGAAACAACATCAAAATTTCCTGATTTTTGTTTTTCAATTAGTTGTGATATAAATTTAGGCTAAAAATAAAGATAACGTAATGAGATAAAATCAACTTAACGTACATTTATTTATATGTTTGTTCCTGCAGAAATCACAAAGTAGTCAGACGCAGTTTGATTGGTTAAAAAAATCTGAAACTATTTTCTGGCTGATTTCACGACTATTGATTGGCTCTGATCAGTTTGTGATTTCTGCAGAAACAAGGCTATAATACAACCCCTCTTGGGGTTTGAAATTCCACATTTGAAAAATATGTATATTATTAGGTTTCTTGGTGCGCTTTTTTGCTTGCGATAAAACGCCCCTGATTCCTGCTTTGGATTACTTTCCGACATTTTGTAGAAATCGGTATTAATCTAGTAAAATTTAAAAAAAAAGTTCAATAAACACAATATATTATGTATATTATATATAAAGTGAATTAAACAGGCACACAAAAAAAAGTCGAAACCCAGAGGGTAGACCCCCCTTTCCCCAAGTATTTTGGGGCGCAGAAACTGAATATGACGATAAAAACTGATTTCAACCACCCAATCACCCCTTTACAACGCCCAGTGCAGTTAAAATTTCACTTCTTATGAAAATTTACAATGTGTTTATATTCTTGATACATATCAAGAATATGCATGGGGAAAAAGTTCAATGAAACTGGTTAATTTATTCCTCTGAACTAAATGCTGCTTTTTGCTTTTGTTGCAAGATTTTTAGTACTAAGAATAGAGAAATTAAATTAATAAACGGTGGATATTTAGATTGGCGGCATGCAGCTGTATATTTTTCAGAGCATGATCGTAGTTCCTTTCACGTTGAGTGTATTAAAAAATGGTGTGATCTAAAATTCAGGTTTACGAAAACTTGTACAATAGACAACGAAGTTCAAACTTTCTATGAACTCGAGAAAAAAAGGTGGAAAGCTATTATAGAAAGAATGATAACTGTTATTCTTTATTTGGCTGAACAGTGTCTAGCTTTTCGGGGAGAAAGTTCACAACTCTTTGTACCAAATAATGGAAACTTTTTGATACTTATAGAAATGTTATCAAAATTTGACCCTATCATTGCTGAGCATATAAAAATGTGCAAAAATCAAAAACCGATAAGACTTATATGCCCTCTTATTTAGGACAGACAATTCAAAATGAAATTATTACATTGCTTTCCGAAAATATAGTAAAACATTTAATTTCAAGTTTGAAAAAATCTGAGTATTACTCAATTATTTTAGACTGCACGCCTGATATCAGTCATGTTGAAAAAATTAGTGTTATAGCAAGATTCGTTCATATTTCTAAAGAAAAAGCGGAAATTAGGGAGCATTTTTTAGGTTTCTATCCATGGAAAGATAGTATTGGCAAAGGTTTATGCGATTTCGTTTTAACAGAACTTTTCCCAAAATTTGATTTAAACATTCAGGATTTACGTGGTCAAGGATACGATAATGGATCCAACATGAATGAATTGTAAACATAAATTCAAGGGCCATGTTTGTATCATGCTTGGCGCGCACTTTAAACTTAATAGTAAATGACGCTGCTAAAATAAATAATGAAATTGTGTCTTTTTTGACATAGTTCAACAACTGTATGTATTTTTTTCATCTTCAGTTGCTAGGTGGGCAGTTTTAAAAAAACACGTACCAGTATTAACTCTTAAACCTTTAAGCAACACTCGTTGAGAGAGTAGAGTTAATGCTTATTATATTTCTGTTTTAACATCTTCCTAAAACTAGAAGCTACGATAAATTTAGTAGAGAATACTTGTAATTGTGGTACCTTTATTGTGGAACACATCATAAAGTCAATCAAAGAATCAAATGTGGATATTAGCTCTCACCGATTACAATGCTATAATTAAAGAAAACAATTGCTAACCAACTGAATGAAAAACATATCATAGAGTCATTGGACCAAATTTCTGAGAAAGTTCACTTGCATTTGGACAATGGTATAATGAGATTTGTTCATAATTTTGCTTTTTATCAATAAATAATCTAACTTGGCTTGAAAATATGACATGCAATTGTCTTTTTTTTGTTTACAGCAGCAATTCAATTGCTGTTATAAACGCAATGCTAGATAACTAACGTACTGCACCAATAACTTTGAACTTTGAAATATTGAGTATTTCTACTGAACATAAAACAATAAATGTACGTACATGATGACTTAAATCTGCATCCATTAATAAAATAAAATTGCCAGTTGCATGTTTGATACCATGTATATAAGCAGTTCCAAGTCCTAATTTCTTTTCTCTTGGCCTTAGAATGATTTTGTTTTCACCATATATTTTTTGTAACTGCTTAGCAGCATCTAACGTACCGTCAGGACTACCATCATCAATAATAATTACTTCATAATCGTATCCACTTAAACAATATATTGGTAATATTGTTATACAATCATTACAGAGACTAGGTTACCTATCACTCATATATTTGACAATAAGCCATATTATGATCGGTAAATTATCTACTTCATTATACGTTGGCAGTAGAATTGAATACTTATTCAGACTGTTTGTATTTGTCATTCTATAACGTTTTTAATTATATTTCAGAAAATTTAAGTATTATGTATGGACATTCAATTAAATTAGTCATCAGCCAATTTGAGAAATGTTGAAATTATAGTTGATTATAATTAATTAAATAGATAACCTATAGAAGACCTACAAGGTGAACGAAACACCACTTAAAACCACTAAACTTTGTGACTATTTTGTGACGTTTCTGACTTTGACTTTTTAATTTGACAAATTGTTATATAGTAGGAACCTGTAGGCTCTTTTATTTTATTTGTTTGCTTGATAATTGATAAGTTCTATAGTATGATACCTCTTGTGTACTTTTTCGTTTTTGTAGATTAAATATGTAAATTTAAGCGAAAAGTTTTTAATTCTAGGTTTTATGTTTCATTTTTTCCTTAGTACCACATATACACTGTATATGTGGTACTCGAGATAATCGAGAAACAAGATTACGGGAATGAGGGCTGCTCATACGCTTATTTATGTAGCAACCACCGCATCAGTTTTTCGATTTTTGAAGACGATAAAAGCAACGCTTTGTGGTGATTTCTGCCGTAAACATATTTTGTACTCGTACCGTATTCGAAATTGGTGTTGGCACGTCCCATAAACAAAGGTATTTTATAAATTCCTCAACCGTAATTTCTGGACATGTGCGGACGTACCATCACTTTCATAAAAATCTGGGACAACTATTATGAGTTCATTTTGACGTTCTTTCAATCTCGTGACAATGACTTGTCCGTTTACGATTGACTCTGACAGACAATTTGACATATTTTTTTATGGTAATCAGAATATTGATTAAATCTACAGGATAATTAAAAATTAAGGAAACAGAAAATTATGTCTATAATAGAGTACAGTATTTGCAAAGTACCAGTTAAAGAGTAATTTAAAAAGAAGTTTCAAATATCATTGGAAGTTAGATATAAAATTTGTATGTTATTCTTCATTGCTATTTTTCCATTAGTTGAGCTACATTAACAAGCTGTTGATGAAGGTACTGTAAAATAAAATACTGATTATAATTTTCCCATTTGGCATTTTTTTTAAATTTTGCGGATGATAGCACAGATAGTTCCGGCAATAAAATGCATAATTCACCACTTTAGGGTAATGATTGCGAATACGATCTTTATTGCCGGAACTACCTGCTTAAATGATCCGCGAAATTTAAAAAATGCCAAAAGGGATTGCTTCTGTGGAGTTCTAAACAGAAAATGTATTTCATTTGTTGTTGGTGACTCACAGTACTTACATCAGAGATATAGAGCGGATTTGCGTAGATTTACAAAAAAATAGATACAAGTGCTATTTTGTACAAGAAATTTAAAAGAAAATAGGCTGGTAATTATTTTAATTGCAAAATCTAGCATTTCAGTGCTTATATTTATTATAGTATTGTAGTACTTATAATATTTTTTAGGTTTTCCTTAAACAACTAGTAGATACCTCTCGATAGAATTTTCTATTTTCGTTTTTAATCATCCTATAAATTTAATCAATATTCTAATTGAGGCGGTCAGAATCAAAAGTGCAAGTTTTATAGTTTTGAAAAAAAGAGGTTCACAAAATAAATTGTTTTAGGAATGTTTTTGCATACAACTCGAAAAAAAAAGTCGCTTCTAACCACCTCAATTATCATGTTTTTTCAAAATAAGCAAAACCTTAAATAATGCCTTTTTTATCATAAAGAATAAAAAATGTTTGTTTAGTTAGGACCATCAGAAAACACACTGTATAATTTGGATTTATCAATAACAATTTTTGTGTAAACGAAATATAATTGGTAAAGAGGAAGATATTTTATTTCATTTCGTTATATGCAATAACAATTTTTGATATTTAATTTTAATGTAAAGCTGAAAAAGATGTATATGATTAGAATACATTAGAAAATGGAAAACTTGCTGCAGCAGGATTAAGAAGATCTGCAACGAAACAAGCTGTACCAGCCAATCCTTCATACAAACTATACGGATTATCAGGAGTTCGGGCATTCTTTTGAAATTCATCTGAGCATAAAAATTCAAAGAACACTTGTGCTCTATATAAGTATTTGCTATCATTTGTTAATCTGTATAATAACAAGAACACATATCCATTACCAGCAATACCATGACATAAGCCGGGTCCCTTCTTTAGTAGGCCTTTATGCCATATTAATTCCCCTGCTTTTTTAATTGCTTCTAAATATTTGTTTTCATTCCAAACTAGATAAGCCTTTGCAAATAAATAAGCAACTCCAGTAGCGCCATGACACCAATGTATTAAATCGTTTGTGGCTTGTCCTAATTCATCCATTGCTGTAGGAAAATTACCTTCTTCATCTTGCAATGATAACAAATAATCAATACTGGCTTTAATATCTTTTGCATCGGCTGGATTGCTGTTTAAATATCCAGGTACAGATATAATATATTGTAATATTGAACATAAACCATGGCCAGCACCCAAATATTCTATATTATAATATGCATACATTAAAGGAGAAGGACTTTGATTTTGTTGAGAATATCTTCTGCCAGATTCTACTGTTAATTTACAAAGCTCATATAGGTCCTCTATCTTGAATATGCTACTTTTTAATTCATTTTCAATCCACAATGCTCCGCAAATATATCCAGCTCTCCCAACAAACAATTCATCAGACCCGCAGTTCAAAAATTGCATTTTTTTACATAATTTACCTGCATCTTTATATAATTCTATGTAATTGTTGCACTGAGCACCATTGCCCAAAGAATTGTATATTGCTGTGGCAACAGCGTATACCCCTGCATTTCCTAAAAGAAAGCTGGGCACATCATTTTTGTGTGTAGTAAATCGTTTACATACTTGCAAAGCAGGTTGTAAATAATTCACAGCATTTTCCAAATATTTTTCATGGTATTCTCTTAGTGCAGGAATTCTACTTAAATGATAAAACATATATGCCACTCCTGCTGTTCCTAAATATAAACCATCTTCTGCGTTTTTTTCCACAGGTTTCAATTTATTTGTAATTCTTGTTAAAACTTCTAGTAAGAATGGTTTCAAATTACCAGGAATTTCAAGTGGCGTGTCTGCTTGAAAGTCGCTTGTCCTGTTTGGAAAGTATCGAAGCCGTGACATAGTCCTATTCAAGTTAGAAAACCAAAATATTTTTGAAAATAATTTCGAAATGTTCATAGACACTACGATGACAGCTGTCAAAATATCATTACGAACATAGGAAATTAATCCACGGTTTTGTTACATACTTGTCACTTATAGTTTTTTGCTAATTGAATGGAGATTGAATGTTCCTTAACAAAAAACTGACAAATGTAACACAAAATTTAATTTTTTTATAGTTATAATTTTAGATAATAGAAATTATTGTACTTGTACGAAGTTGCCGGAGTGTAACGAGCGGTAACAATTGTTTCACGAAAATTACCGAAGTAAACAATAAGCCAAAGATAGAAGATTCATAGGAATTTCCTTCATAATGTATTAGTTCCAACAATTGCCGCCTACAGCGTGGAATGCCATTCCTCTCACTCGAACTAATTTTCGCGGTTTTATAAATATCATCTCATGTTTTGCGTTTTCTAGGATGGAGTAGTTTGAATAAAAGCTTGCGATGCAGGCGGTTTGTACAGTATAGAAAAAAATAACATGTTAACATATTTTTGAATGCGCAAATATACAGAGGCATATGTAGATTAGTCTGTACAAAGAAAGATTCGGCTTTTACTTGGTAATTTATTGTTTTAGAAGTTTTTAATATGGACTGAACTGAACCAAAAGGAAGAACTGTTGTGTATGTGATATTCACTTTAGTGAAGGAATGAAGTATCCAGACAATAGAAACGGAACAGTTTTAAAGCAACACTCTTTCCCAGATAAGTTTCTATCAACATGTAAGTTATTGTTGTTATTACTTAATATAAGTACAATAAATTACTACAATGGGTACCGTTTTTATTATTATGGTAGCAATTGTCAATTATTGATTTTTTTTTATTTCCAGATACCCAGTCTCTCGAGGTTGATACAGGTCCCTTCAACAGGTATACAAGCAATTGAGGATATAAATGTGGATGCTGCACCATTATTTTCAAGTGGCTTAATTTTAAAAAGAGGTTTGTATTTTTATAATTTATTAAATAAAAATAATAAATAATGTCTTATCAAGTAAATGCAACAAATTATTAAAATGAGTATTACATTTATTATAATAGCAATTGTCAATTACTAAGTTTGTGTGAGAAAAAACTGTTTTCATTATATTTATAGCCATCGAGTTATAAATAGCGATCCTGTATGCACCTCGATCCTTTGTGTATTCATTTAAAAGTTTAATTTTATGTCTCTATTCTATTGGAAGCAATTATGAGATGAGGAAGATGAAAGTATCAAAAAGACGATGTTGAAGAAGAAATTCCCACGTTTGACGACGATGTGGATATTTTTGTCAAATTTGGAAGGCGTAGTTAAGTGCAAATTTAGTTGTGTTACTGGCTACATGGCAAAGAAGATACTAAAATTTACTGGACTATATCCGCATTGTGTAAACGTAAATTGCAACACTATAAACACAATTTCCTTTATTGCAAATGAATTATATACTTTGTCAATATTTTGTTTTATTTTCATTTTTATATAATGTTTATAATTGTTGTAGATTATATGGGTAAATTTATTATTGTAATAAATGTTTTGTTTTTCCTTTTATTATTAAAAATTTCGTCTTCAAACATTTGGAAGCATCAATACCTTTGGTGTTTATAAATGAAAATAAGAGTACCAATAAACCAAATAATGTAAATACCATCAATTACTAAACTCTTATCATTCTAAATTTTTCAACAAATTACTGAATTTTTGGTGTTAATAATATACATCAATTGTCCTGAAATCAGTCAGAAAGTAGTTTCGGATTTTTTTTGGTCCAATCAAATTGTGTCTGACTAGTTTGTGATTTCTGTAGAAACAAGCCTAATGATAAATAGTATTATTATTGGTTTTGATATATTCAGGTCGAGGATGTATTCATTGTGAGGAATGTCAATTTAAGCAACGACTCATATACACAAAGTATATAGCCTCGCCGTTTATTTCTACGATGAAATGCATACTCGGCCCGATTTTATAATTTAAAATTTTTACCGACACGGACTACAGCGACTTCGGCGACGGTTGTCAAAAGTATAAATACCAGTAATATCGAAACCAATACGTTCAATCTATGCAGTAAACTGCAGTAAACGTTTTTATTGATGAGAGATGAAATCGCTCCATTAATTTATTTAATAAAATTTAAGATACTTGATACTCAATAATGCAATAGTTGTATTAGGATTTGTAATGAACAGATTTTACTACATATACTAACAAATCAGCGTAGAGACAATAATTGTATGAAAATGGGAAAAACATCAAAAGTTGTTGTATGTGGCATGAAGGGGGTTGGAAAAACAACAATTTTAGAGCAAGTGATATACGGAAGCGTTACACCTTCCACAGTACGTTGCATATCTGTTTATTATATTACTATTTACACAAATTTCCCGTTTCAGTTATAGGCATATAATTTGTAATTTTTTAATACTTCACTGATGTAGGAATAAACATTTTAATGGATATGAATAAAAACCATTAAGTATCCAATTGATGAAAATTTTCAATTCTTTACGATAGAGATAGTATGAAAATTAAAAATTTCTTTTAGTTACAAGCTTTCTTTTTCTTTGTTTTCTGCAAGGCACAAACTGAAAATACCTCTTTAGTTCCATAACTATCAGTTTGTAAAATGATAGATTTCCAACTTCTTTTAAATAAAATGTTAGTATTAATGCCTAAAATTGTCATTTTGTATACGTAGGAAATATGTTTAATAAATTTTTTTTTTTCGTAAAAGCTTTGAAAATCAGATATATGTCTACACTATAATTTTTAATTTCAGGAATTCCATCCTACAATAGAAGACATATACGTAGCTAATATAGAATCAGATCGCGGCACTCGAGAAAAAGTGAGATTCTACGATACAGCAGGTATACAACATTTTCAAACATCAACAGCTAACGGAACAACTGGGCAGCAATTACCAAGACATTACTTAAGCTTAGCTGATGGATATATTCTTGTATACGATACAGATAAGTCAGATTCATTAGATGTTTTAGTAGCTTTGAAGAAAGATATTGATAAGAACAAAGACAAAAAAGAAGTAGTTATTGTTGTTATCGGAAATAAATGTAGAGAAACTGAGACAAATTTTGAGTCCACGTTGAGTAAAGCAGCTAATTGGTGTAGCAGGGAGAAGATTAGGCACTTTACAGCTTCCGCTATGCAGCGCGCATCTTTATATGAAGCATTTGTGTATATTACTAGTAAATTGAATCCACCACCAAGCAAGAGCAGTTTCCCACAATTATCGATGGTTAGAAAAGTGGCAGCTAAGGATTCTGGATAGTACAGTGTTGATTACTTTTCCGGCGTATTCAAGTTGAAAATGAAAACGTTTTTATCATGCTGCAAGTGCAATAGTAATTAAAAAAGGCAAACAAAGTAATGCTCGTTTTATACTTATAATATGAAATATTTAACAAATTAACTATTGTACAAGCTACTATGCTTTAGATTTGAGAATTTATGATACAATTGCAAGTTTTACGATGCAATTAAATATACAAGCACTTAACAAATAACTAATTTATACATTCTGTATTTATTATGGCTTGTCAAATATATATATATTGTTTTTGTTTTCTTGCCAACATACTTAAGTTCATTAATTGTGTAAAGTAAGACAGCCATTGGTAAACAAACCAACCACCTAGATATTTTTTTTGTAAAACTGTTTCATGAATTACAATCATTGTACTTTTGATAAATGTTACGTTAGAAATGTTAGCGGGATATAATATTGGTTTTACCACTAATGCTAAAGTCTGATTTATACGGTGCGAACCTAAAGTGTCCCTTCCCCCCATGCTAACGTTTGAACGACAGAAGCTAGTTTTTAGAAAAAATACGTCGATTTATGTGTTTTGTGAACTAACTTTCGCCGTTATCGGCAGTTCAATTGTATTCCCGGTTTCGCCGGAGGTGACGTCAACTTTCTTATTTTAAATAGGACATTGTGTATATTTTTGTTTTGGGAAAAGTAATCGAAAGGTAAATCCAACGATACCACGTTATACTTTAATTCAAAAAATTTCAATATGCAGCAATAAAGGTTTTGGTATTCTGTTTTCTTTGTTACGCAAAGTTGGCTAGGAAAGAGCGCCAAATTGTTTCTTGTGACGTCAGACTGATCTAAAGAGATCGTTGCTAAGCAAAACTAAAATCTCAATTCCAGAAGCGTAAATTATTCTTGTTATTTATTGTTGTTATAACCTGCATTTATCGTACTTTCGTTTTTTGTGCTTGTTATTATTTTATGTAATTTTAACTTGTTTTGTTGATTGTTGTTTCTCCTTTACTTTATTGAACTTTACTGTAATTAATTAATTGCGGTAGGTTTGCTTAAATTTATTAGTTTTTGGCAGGCAATGTGCTTAAATTTCAGTTTTTTATATTGTCGATTTTACAATGGCTTCCGTATGGACCACATAAGATAAACTTCAAGTACCTAATTTTAATATTCGGTAAATTTGGCATCAATTTCCACGAAGTAGAACATAATACCCTTGTACAGCCGAAAATATTTGGACTTTGCGCCAGAGAAGCATAGGTAATATAAAATTTACAGGGCGAACTGTTTTAACAGAACATAATATAATTTAAATTATCGTAGAATGTGTTTCGCAACCACGGCAAATAAGGTGATAATTGTTGCCAGATTTACATGATATTAAAATTGGCCCAGCAATTTTGCATGGTTCGTACCGAAGCCGTCATAAAAGTAACAACACCAAAAACCTAAAAAACAGACATATTGTCTATCGAAAACTAACATTTAAACAAACTTACTATGATTAATTAATTGTAGTAAAGTGCGATAAAGTAAAGAAATAACAATTAACAAAACAAGTTAAAATGAGAGAAAATAATAACGAGAACAAAGAACGAAAGTATGACAAACGGAAGATATAATAACAATAAACAACAAGACGCTTTTACGCTTTTGGAATTGAGATTTGACAGTTTGGCAATTGTTATTATTACTTTGCTTAGCAACGAGCTCTTTAAATCAGTCAGGCGTCACAAGAAACAATTCGGCGCTCTTTCTTAGCCAACTTTGCGTAGCAACAAAAACAGATTACCAAAACGTTTATTGCTGCATATCGTCACATTTCTTAAGTTAAAGTGTAACATATGTGGTATCGTTGGAGTTGCTTCTCAATTGCCTTTCCAAAAACGTAAAAATATACAGGCTATTCTGTTTAAAATAAGAAGGTTGACGTCGCTTCGGGTGAAACCGGAAATACAATTGAAATACCGATAACGGCAAAAGCTAGTTCACAAAAAATGGCAATCGACCTATGTTTTTCTAAAAACGCTAGCTTCTGTTATTCAAAAGATAGCATGGGGGGGGGGGACACTTTAGGACCTCACTGTATATATACTATTTTACAAACAGTACAAATATAGAACAAACGCTGAACAACTGTATCCCTATAACAAATCACTTACATAGTATACCGCGTTCGTAAGTTCCGTAGTAAAGTAAACCGCTAAAATATAGACAGTGTTACAACGTGTGCCCGCTATGAAAGTATAAGGTGGGGAGCGCATGAAGCGAATCAAGCACAAGCGGCAACATTATTCGCGATATGCATGGAGCTCCCGCTTACAAATGAATCCCTATGTACCCTAGTATAATTAAATTCGTGAATTGTAAGAGTTTACTTTTTAAAAATGATTTATTTAAGAAGTAGTTACAAACATCACTTGAATTTTATTTACAATTTACTTAAACTAGGTGTTTTCCAGCACAAGAAGAACCAGCGTAGAAAAGTAAAGGAGGGTTTGGAGTAAGGTGACAGACCCTTTTATATGGTTAGTTTGACGTCCGAATTCCTAGAAGCCTTTCTTCTGGGAAAACGATGGAAAGTGTCGTTTCGGCTATGTGCGCGTACCATGTTTCCGTACATAATTATATGATGTTTGATATAATTCAAAAACGTCTATGATAAATCTTATAATATATAATCGTATGGATTTTTTTAGACTCTAAAAAGGAACATGCTGGAATGTTACAGCTAATTTCTCCTCTGGACATACTCTGAAATATTTCTGCGCTTGAATGCGTTTTCTAAGCCAGATAAAAATTTCGAAAATAAGGCAAGAGTAATTTTTAAAAACGTTGCAGTATAAAAACCCTTTTGCTGTCAGTTCCTATATGTTGAAAATTGACACAATATAAATCAAACTTGGCAAGGATATCGTTGACAATCTTATAGAATCTGGTTGATATAAAAATCTTCGATTCTTGCCAAAAATTTCGAAAGATACTCAATCCTATAACATTGGAATCACCGCATTAGCATGTAAGGCGTTTAAGATATCGGCTGTTAAAGAAACAGTATTTCTAAAAAATCTCAAATTATGTGAATTATCTCAAAAACTAAGATAGATAGGTATAGGGAATATTCATAAAAGTTGCCATGGATTGAAGAGAGGTATCTAATATCGAAATAATATACAAAGCGTTTTATTTAAAAAATCAAACTTGTATCGTGCGCAGCGGAAACTGAACACCCTGTATATTTTTTTCTCTAAATTGCTCAGGAAAGGAATTATCTTCCTACCATGCACTAGGTGAACACGATGTATAAACATTTTTTTTTAATGGAAAGAAAGTATAGTATGGATATCTCACAAATCTTTAATAAAGTAATTGCTACCGATTTCGTGTCAAACTACACATCATCAGGCAAAAAAATTAGTCAGTACAAAAATTGTCATAATATACTAATTTCTTTGCCTGATGGTGTAATTTGACATGAAACCGGTAGCAATTACTTTATTAAAAGTTTGTGAAGATCACGTTTTCTTTCTGTTTAAATCCCACTCATACAGAGCGAACCTGGATAATTTGTCATCTTTCTTGTTTCTATTCCGAATAGCGTAGTAAGTTTGCTAATGTGTTCACAGTTTTCTGCTTTAATCTACATCTTTAACTCTTTTGGTTTGTTATTGTACTATTATAAATAATAGAGTAACATAGAAATTCTGATATTTTTATTTTAAGAAAATATCACAATACTTATGTACGTAAATTTTTTAATATAAATTATTAATATATATGTATAATTATACCTAAATTATTCTTAACAATATTTGTATTTTATGAAAAAGGTATAAGGATTATTACCGGCATTTTGACAAATAATAATTTGGGGAATACGGCTTAACAATACAAAATGATTTAAGTAAATTATGTAATCAAGCTTTCTGAAGTCTTTCTTTTACACCTTGTAATTCATCGTATATCGTCTTGGGTACGTCATCGCCTATTTGGTCCTTGAAGTACTGAGTAATAGCATTAATTTCTTCGTTCCAGAAGTTTTTGTCGATATTAAATAACGCTTTCATGTCGGGTTTTGGCGTAAGTCCGGTAATATCGATGGAATTTTCTTTAGGAATAAGCCCGATTGGTGTATCCTGCGCTATATCCTCACCATCAACTCTTCTTAACACCCAATCTATAATCCTCGAATTGTCTCCGAAGCCGGGCCATAAGAACTTGCCATCTTTACTTCTTGCAAACCAATTAACGTGGAAGATTTTTGGGAGCTTTCTTTGCGATGTCTCCATACTCAACCAATGCGCCATGTAATGTCCGCAATTGTAACCGAAGAATGGTCTCATAGCGAAAGGGTCATGCATGACCGCTTTGCCTTTATGTTCGGCAGCAGAAGTGGCTTGGCTACGCATTGCTGCACCTAGCATTACTCCATGTTTCCAGTCCCTAGCTTCATATATTAATGGAATACCGTACGGACGACGCCCGCCAAAGAGAATGGCTGAAATTGGTACTCCTTCAGGAGATTCCCAATGCGGATCTATTATAGGACACTGACTGGCTGGACAACAAAATCTGAAAATGTATTTTTATTAGTGCTAAAAGTTCAACAACCCGTTTAATTGAAGTTCCTGTTGTTTATTGCATGGTAAGAATTTTTAATAATCACCGATAACAATGGACTTCTTATATAACACCAAACAAATAAATTATAATCTCATTATAGTTATAGTGAACGGTAATTTTCCCAACTTTAGTGAATGTGTATAAACGGCAAGGATTCAATTACCTTGAATTTGGGTGAGCGGCTTTCGTAGTGCTCTTTCCCCGTACCCATTTGTTGCCTTTCCAATCTGTTACTTCTAGTTTGCTAGTGTCAATTTCTTTTTCTAAACCTTCCCAATAGGCTCCTCCGTCGCTTGTGTAGGCTACATTAGTATAGACGGTATTCTTGAAGATTGTTTTCATCGCAATCGGATTACTGGTGTTCGACGTTCCTGGTGCAACGCCGAAAAATCCATTTTCGGGATTGATAGCCCTTAGAACGCCATTCTTGTCAAAACGCATCCAGGCGATATCGTCGCCTACGCATTCAGCTTTATATCCGGGAATAGTAGGTGTTAACATGGCCAGGTTTGTTTTTCCGCATTGCGAAGGAAAGGCCGCTGCAATGTAACGCTTTTTTCCTTGTGGGTTAGTTATACCCAAAATCTGTTTAATGATAATAAAATCACAGTTTTAATAAAATTCATTTTGAGTTGGTTTTTTGGATTTTAAAAGAAGAATACTCGGTTATACAGAATTATATGAGCCAGTGTATTCGGTTTTATTTTTTAACATTGTCAAGAATTTTTAATTTTGTTCTCATAATAGTTTTGTGATTCCCCATTAATTTGAATGGTTTCTTGGGCAAAATTACAAAAATGTAGTGCGTATATACTATTTAATTTACTCACCAACATATGTTCCGCTAACCATCCTTCCTTTCTAGCGATTGTCGAGCCAATACGTAGGGCAAAACATTTTTTTCCAAGTAAAGAATTGCCGCCATATCCGCTGCCATATGAAACAATTTCTTGTGTTGCGGGTTTATGGCAAATAATGGTGCGTTCTGGATCACATGGCCAGCTGGGATATTCTATCTTTCCATCTTTAGGTGTGCCAACCGCGTGCAAGCATTTAACGAAGTCATCGTTTCCAAGCTTGTCTAACACAACTTGGCCCATGCGCGTCATAATTCTCATCGAACATACAACATAGGCGGAGTCAGTTAACTGAATTCCAATTTTAGCCAGTGGAGAGTTTACGGGGCCCATCGAAAACGGAACCACATACATAATACGACCTTTCATGCAATTGGTGAATCGTTCTGTAACGGCGTTATTCATGTCTGTCGGCGCTATCCAATATCCTAAACTTCCTTTAACGCCTGGCTTTGGTGTGGGTATTGCCTCACTTTGAACATCAGTGCATATAAACGTTTTGGATTCTACTCGGGCTGTGTCAGCAGGATTAGTGCGAGCTAGCCAACTGAAAATTGCAAGATTTTATTATTGAAATGTAAAGATATTCGTGCGAGAAAATTCTAACATACCAATTTTCATATTTCTTCAATGGCATTATGGTGCCTTTCTTCTGCAAAAGACTGAGAATCTGCTTGTTTTCTTTGTCGGATCCATCGCAAATGTGCACTTCGTCGGGTTGACACAACGCAATGTTATCCTCAATGAATTGTCGAACCTAACAAGAAATGTGCATTAACTTTTAAAAAACGTAAAAGGGTTTCGCCTTACCTTTGGCGACAAACTTTTTAAGTTTCCATAGACAATGCTGGCTCCTCGTATATGATTAAAGAGACCGACATTGGGATGAGTTAAACCTTTTGCAATTTTAGTGACTCCCCCGGCATATCTAAAAAGAAAAGGAAAAAAAAAATGAAGCACCTTTTTTCTGAAACGTTTTCTTCTTATAATATTTTTAAACTATTGTTGGTAAGATCATTATCGTATCAGCTTTAAAATCCCGCATTCGTTTTCGTTAAAATAAATCTACTTGGTCACCGAAATGCTCTCAGCATACATACACAAGACAATTTTCAAATTAGCTAAGAATGCATGTTGCGACAAATTTTCGAAAGTATAACCAATTCTGTTTGAAGGGGAACTGAGTGTTGCTCAAAAATTGTAAATTACCGAACTTAATGCATAGGGCCAGAGCGATTAGTAGATTTGAAATTAGCACCATATACATACGTATTAGAAAAAAAAGATGCAAATTGCCACTCTAAACCGTAAAGAATCTACTGAAAATAAGGAAATTCTGTAGTAGATAAAGATTAAAGTTAGTTTTTCATAAAAACACTATTCTAGCGTTCCGTAATTTCTTATTCGCAAAATAAAATCGCGCCTTCAATATTAGTTTACATATAAAAAGTTTTTTTCCAAAACCTTAAGACAACCTTTCTTCTAAAATATTGCTGAAAAAAAGAACATATTTCTTGACTAAATTGTTCGATAAGATAGTTTTCATAAGCACAAAAATAATCTAAACTTGATAATAACAAATTTGCATTGTTACCTTTGATTTTTCTATGTTAAATCGAGTATTTGGAGAACTCTATATGAAAAATAAAATAAGCCGTTAATATGCATAAACATATCGGATGGATTGCAGAAAGATGGTAACACCGCCAAAATAACGCTAAACAACAATGCAAATGTATTACTAGTATAGATCAACAAAATATAAACATAATAAACAAATATAAAATACACAAAAAAAACTTACGTATTATTCTCCTTTTCTAAAATATCAGGCATTTTCTTAGATTTAAAACTAAACAAATATTCACACGTATATGAATAGGTTGAAATGAGAAAAAAAATCAAGTATAGGTTTTTGGATAATGTGTATAATAGCCGAAAATATGCTCCAAATGAATTTTGTCACTTTTCGAAACGAAACAATATATTCTGTGAAATTTTGCTACAAGCCTCAGCAATACGTTAGCCAGTCTATATAAATGATTCGTAAATAACCCGGAAGATATTTACAAAGTTGATAAAACACCGCGATAACGTTGAAAAGCTTACAACCGATGGGGCGTTAATGACTAAAAGTTAGAAAAGCTGCGTTTATATAGCCCTCCACGGAAGAAAATGGAGGGGATGTAATCTTTGTTTCTATTACTTTGCTAAATGGGTAATATACCATTGTCAATAAATTAATTGATTCGACATACCGATAATTTTTATAAATCAAGGATGATAATAATTTTTCTGGAAGTTATTTGAATAAGTAAACAAAATTGTTATTTATAACGTCAGCGTATATTACTATTCGTCACGAGTCAATAATTCTAGAACTAATTTACTAATTAAACATTAGAAGAACATAAGGATGCAGTTCCATTATTCTTATTGTTATTGCTCAATTAATAAGCAATAAATAAACATATCTGAAACTACAAAATAATAATATGATTTTTATGGGTTATAAAAAGGTTCTTTAGTGAAATAGCTTATAAGTACCTACAAGCATTCAGGTTGTCAAATTACATTCATAAATACATAAATATAACAGTATGAACACATCGTAACGAAGCAAGAATTTACATTATTTTGTAGAATCTTTCAAGGACAGAAAATTGCAGCGTAGCAAGTGTACGTGTAGGCTGCAATTTCTTGTGCTACATTTAATACAAAATAATTTAGAACCTGCTTTGTTCTTTTTGTAAATTCTGTCTGTCAATCGGCGCAAAAAAGGTTTTACATTTGTTGACAAGTTTCGATTGTTAGGTTAGGTAATCTGTCAATTTAGTCAATTATAACCTTTCCAATAATTTATTTCTGTTTTTATATATTTAGATACGACGGTGAAGTTATCGAGGGAGCATGATTTCAATGTTAATACAGTAACACTTACAATTTTATTAGCTAATACCTAGTTACAGTAATAGATAAATTTTCTAATGTTGAAGTTTTAATAAAGAAACGGTAAGCGATACCAATATTCGATCTGAATCGAACTTACAATCCTAATATTACTAACAATAACAGTTGTGCGCATGAGTCGAAGCAATATTTTGTGCAATTTTGATATTATAGTACAATCTTACTGCGTTGCAAATAGTTTAATGGATTAGAGCCAGATAAAAATTGTGCATTTCTTTATGTGAAATTCTTTGCAGAAAATTGCTCAGATTATTACATCATTACAAATGGACATTAGATAAAATTATAGTTTTCCGCACCGAAGATATCGAAAAATTATAATTTTAATCAAAACATGAAAATATTGCAAGAATTCGAATAGAATCAGAATTGTAGCATTCATGTATATATTTTTCCAATTTATAAAAAAAATCCTGTTGATGTAACCTTAATTCTAGGACTGGAAATTATATTCGAATATTCCGATATTCATAAATCAAAAAAAGACTAACCAATTTATTCGAATATTCTAGTATTCGAGTTGTGAATGAATTTGAATATTCCCACATTTCAATTTTAACATTATTCTCGGGAGTTCCTCTTACTTTTGCGCGACCTTGGCTAAAATCTACAAAGTCACAGTCACATACATAGAACTACTGATTAAGCTCTGTTTGCTAGTTATTTTTGATTTTTAGTAATTTGTAATTTTGTTTATTTTAAAGTAAAATGGATTGGAAGCCTTTTTTTCATGCAACAAAAAGATTTATGACCATCAATAAGCTTTAAATGTTAAACATAATCACAGGTAAAACAAATTATCGTATGTACTTTGTTATAACCACGCTTTCCATATTTTTCCATTATTCTACATACGTACATATATATTAGGGTTGGGAATCGTACTTCATTTTTTGCTCGATTATTTAATTAAATAACCCAAATAAATTTATTTGCATATCCGAAAATTCGAATAATTTGAGTAACCGTATGATTTAAATATTATTATTTTTAGCAAAATAAAAATATTCGATTAGGTAGTTTTCGACAACACTGAATGAATATTCGAAAACACACATTTGTAAAACGCCCAACTCTAGGACGTATGCATATATTTATTTGTTGGTATTTATTTCATTAATAATGTCCAATGGTTTAGTGTGTCCAGGAAAAACTAGGTATAACTGTGTATACGTTTCCAGAAATAATAGCAAATTCTATTAGGCTTACAGTATTGAAATGTATGTAAAATATTTTACAAATAATTATATTCCAATAGTTTTGGAAACGATTAATCCGAAAAACAGAACAAAATTAATAAATGCTTTAAACAATCTTAAGATACCATCAAAATTAGTGAAACATATAAAAGTGACTACGAAATACAAGCAATGCAGTGAAGTTCAAAGGAATTACTCTTCCTTTAAAACAGATAAGGGACTCCGCCAAGGGGATCCGCTGTCAACAACCTTTAGAAGAGATAATACGGAAAAGTGAGATCATCGGGGAAGGGACGCTATTTAGCAAAAGCCATCAATGCCTCGAATATGCTGGTGATATGGTATTGCTGGCGAGAAACAGAAAAGAATTGGAAAAGATCACAAAAACCACTGATAAGAACGCCAGAAACGATGGAACTTTTTTTTCAACTTCGAAAAAACCAAATTCATGGAACCAAGGTGTAGGAAGTAACAGAAAACGAAATCTACAAGTACAAACACAAATTGATATATGCGAATTTGAAAAAGCAAAGGATTATATGTACCTAGGGGTATTAATAACTGACAAGTGCGATGAGAATAAAGAAATAGACCTACAGATTGCAAAATCCAACAATTGCTTACGAGGGTCCCACAAAGTCCTAAAATTGAAAGAAGTATCAAGGAAAACAAAAATAAGAATGTACAAAATAGTGATATGACCAACTCAACTTAGATCTGAGACATGGATCCTTAATCGGAAAAACTAACAGAAATTAGACACCCAGAAAAGGAAAATACTACGAAGTATTTTTGGCGGAAAGAATATGGAACTTGGCTGGGAGAAAAGGATGAACACAGAACTCTACGAACTATTTAGAGATAAATCTACTGGACAATTTGTGAAAGTAACAAGATTATAATAGTTGGGAGACCTCCCAAGACCAACAGAAAAATAAAAAAGTAGCTTGGAAGAAACCTGCAGGAAAGAGGAAATGCGGTGGGCCTGTATATTAATACTAATCTGTAAATAAACTACAGCTTGAAGAAATAGAACAAATATTACAGCACTCATTTCTTCGAATGAATACATATATTGCATGAGATCGCTATGTAAGCTTTATGCCTCTAGAAATGGATGTGATGAGAGGGAGTATATACACATACATATATACTTATGTTATATGTAGGCATGTCACAATATAGCTTAGATCTATACATGCATAGTACTGTTGACTTTATTAGTTGTGCCGTAAGAACTTTTAAATCGCTAAATGTTAAATACTTTTAAAAGTGTTTGATTTGAATGGTCCGTCTTTGTTTTGTTGATTGTCACTACTTCTGCAATCCAAAATCATGAATCTCAAACAACAATAAACAACGTAATAATAAATGATAATCTTATCATTTAATCAATAAAATCCTCTTGTTATACATGTCATACTTTGGCATAGTATTGTAGATTACTACAATATTGGAGGTGTGTAATCAGAAAAATGGCATTCATCATTCTAAGACTATAAATTTATTTCATGTTTGTGTAAATGAACAACATATGGAGGCTGATAATTGTACCTTTCACTCTTTGTTGACATATGAATTAAACAGCTTTTGCGGAAATGGAAGATATTTAGCAAACAAATTTACGTATTCGGTCGTATATACACATGTTACTTATATACAGCAATTAATTATATCCATCAGATAATGTAACACCTTTTAATAATTTTTATTAATAATAAAAATAATTAGAAAAGAGATTCATATTGTTGAAATGCAATTATATAAATGAACATTATTCTGAAAAGAAAAAAAAAAGTGTTGTTTTCTCAACTCGATTTCACAGGGTCGATCACGTCTATAGATAGAATCGGACACGTTGCTTCCTGGAAATAGGATCACCCCATTCAATTTGGAGTGCCTAAAAAAATCAACTAATTTCTTACGTCACGCTGTAAGATAACAAGTTGTTGATTAGGACGAAATATTTTTAGAAGTTATTTATTTCCCGTAATTTATTTTGGAAGGATCTTTAAATAATTAAAATACTTGTAGTTTTGTACGCATTTGCCAAGAAATCACATGATAATTACTGTTAACATAATTAGAAAACAAGTATTAATATCTTTTGAATACAAAATCCAATAAGATAGGAAGCGAAGGTTACAAATTTTTTGATTGTATTGAATATATTATGTATGTGTACATGTATTGAGTCAAGCCTGTTTAGTTAAATTTGCATCATAAAAACAAGTTTACATTTAGCGTTACCAATCAACTTATTTCGTCGAAACAACCTTTGGCTTTACTATTTAGTTTAGTGTTTAATTTGTGAGAATCGCTTATAACTAGATTTGAAATTTATTGACGAAATTGAATGGACTTTAAAACATTCGGAAAATAATATTCAGATATTATTTGTACAGAAAAAAATTAGTTAAACTACTTTCAATAAGGGGCTATTTCGGAAAAAAAAATTTCATTTTTTTTAGAGACCAAGTTTATTTGAAAAGAAAGTGAAAAATAATTAGGCCTTAAATACTTTACATATTACGATTATTGAAAATTATATACTAATAACAAACTTTAGTAGAAATTCATATTGTTTTTAAGGTAACATCAAGTAAACATAAAACTTAGTAAACATCTACAGTCAGTCAAAGTAACACTCGTACACCTAATATAGTTTATTTATTTTATAACACTGTACTTAAATATAAAACTTTGTATTAAAATAGATTAAATTTTGAAAAAAAATATTTCATAAATTCTAAATAGTTCCGAGAAAATAAAACAATGATTCTAGCCTTCAAAGTGAAATTCGTACACCTTTAAAATGTTGGTTTTACACTGTCTTTAATATTTTGTTGAGAGCCTTTACTGGAAATTTCGTGCTGATGTATCAATTTTTAACTGGCTTCATAAATTCTCAATAGCACTGAGATCTGGACTCTGCTAAGGTGTTTCGCTTACTTGGGGACAATTATAAAGCAACCAGAGTTTTACTGTTTGTGCCTTATGTTTAGGGACATTATCTCGGTAAAATTTAAATGATCTCTCTAATTCATAAATCCAATAAAGTGTAGGTTTCCAGGACCTCTGGCAGACATATACCCCCAAACCATAACCGAACCTCCTTCATGTTTCATTGTGGCTCGCAATTTTTTTTGGTGATTGATTAGCTCTTCTCTGCACTCGTAGCTGTTCATCTGAACCAAAAATGTTAAACTTACTCTCATCCGTAAAACTTAGTTCTTTCCAAAACTCTAAATCCTTTTCTCGATATTCTTCAGCATATCGCAAACGTTTTTCTTCGTAGACCTTCCCGATCCAAGGTTTTTTCGAGCTACTCTGCTAGTTAACTAGTGCTTTCGCAAACGGTTTCGAATTGTTTGAAGATTAATAGTTTTATTTAAATATTTTTCTACCAAATCTATAATTTTCCTTGCAATTTCCGACGTAATTAATTACCGCGGCAAGGAATCGAACCTCACATCCCCTGCTTGCTCGGTAGGCGTGTTAACCACTACACCATGAAGACTATGAAAGGGTCGTTCATTTTTCAATACCTAAGTTGTTAAGCAGCAGGAGACGTGACGTTCGATTCCTCACCGGGACATTTTTTCAGTAATTAATTATGTCGAAAATTCCAAGGAATCCAAAATATATTATTTTTTCTACCAAGTTTGCCAAATTTGGGGCAAAAATTTTTGGATTTTCTTTAATTTTTCTTAAAACCTACTGTTTTTCATATTCATTAAAACATGTTCTACGACTTACTCTAACTTTATTTATATTTATTATTATTATTTATATTTATATTTTTATAGTGGTGTAGGATAATTTGTACTGTTGGATGACTTTTGTTGATCATTTTGCCTATTTGACGGCAAGATTTCCTATTTTAAAAGTGGTGAATTATTGATTCTGTTTCGGCAATACTAGTTCGCCCTCGTTGATGCCTCATATTTAAAAATTGACAATTTAAAAAAATTTTGTATCACAAACTCTAAAGTCATAGTTTATGCTAAAATATATCAGATGAAGGAGTTTCATTTTGAGGTCAGGAATTTCTTTGTAAATATTTCCAGTAAGGAAACGTATTTTGCACAGTTGTTATTGTAAGAAAAAAAAGGTCCACTTGATACTTCTGACGTAATTAAATATTTGAAAAAATCTCGGCCCGATAAGGAATCGAACCTGACATCTCTCATTTACCGGACAGGCGTGCTAACCATTACACCATAAGGGTCCATACTAGGAACGGTCACTTTTTAATACTTAGTTGAATTTTCACAATTCACCGACGGAAGCCAACATATCTAAAGGGTCGCTTGTTAGTCACAAAAACATCTATATTACAAAGTTTGTGTTATACAGAGAGAAATATATTTAAATGTTATAAGTCTACTAGTTTCGCTTTGACTAACTGTACACTATTTACATTACTGTTTAAGAAATTACCGAACCATGGATTAGAGCTCTTTAGATAAACTGATTTTTGTTATACATTACACAAACTGAGGGCAAACGAGGTATATAAGTTGTGGAGCTTGTCAGAACCTCGGGAGTTTTTACTATGTAAATGGTGCGTGTAAAGTTTTCCATGGCTTTCTTAACAGTTAAGCACCTCACCAGTTAAGGGTTAATGCTGTCACTAACAAAGATGAGAAATATGTACATATATTTATTTAATTATCTATGAAATATGAGAATTTATTTTAAATCACTGGCCTTTCAATTTAGTAAATTCTTTGTAGTTAATAAAAATAATACATTCTAAAAGGAAAAATATTTGCTCTAATTCCAAAAGGAATCTATAGTCTGCAAAAGTTTTCATCAAGGCAGCAACGAATGAGCGTTATCCCTTTACAATAGGACAAACCAACAAGCGACAAATGTCAATTGCAAGTACAGGTATTTATAAATGATAATTATTATTCAATGAACTTTCGCCACGCATTGCATATTCCCATAATTTTTTTCGTCAGAAGACACACCAATGTTTTGCCGCCGTAGAGTACCAGATACCGAAGGGGGCTCGTCTTAACCTTGATTTTATTGACGACTACGTCATTAACGTTCGTGACCGGTGATTGGTCCAAACCGCGGGTGTGATCGTCTGATGCAATCGCCGTCGAACGTTACAAGCTATCCAGCGTGTAATACGTTGCTAAGGCGAAGGCGGACAAGTATCGCAATCATCTGTTGGAAAGGCGTAGTGTCAAGGACCTTGGTTTCGATTCCGATTATAATAATAAATACCAAGTTATTTAGCAAAAAATTTTATCGAGCGAAAATAGAGTTGGAATTCTGGGCAAAGTTCAAACCGCGTACGGGCAACTACATACATATTATCCGGGTTCTGCATTTTGTTTTGGGTATGAATACGGTTAATGATGCAATTATAGTAGTAAATAAATAATCAACAACGAAACTATTGAAAGGAACGCAGCGAGGTCGACGAATCGACAAAAGGTGCTGATGAAATTTCACTCTAGCATGGAAAATGGTTTAAATGCTGCTATTAATAATGTTTTCAGGAATCATTTATATTTTATATGTGAATTACATACTAGCCTACCATTGCATTAGAATGAAATTCAATTGACTAGAAAGGTAAAAAGTACATGCGCTCACCTACTGACATTTTGTTTTAAATAGTTTTTTGTGTGTTTGCCACAAACTTTTTATTTGCGGCCATGAAAATTACGTCAAGACTAATCACGTTACCAAAAGTTACTAGAAAACGGCTAATAAAGAAAGAGTTGATTAGAATAGGTGAAAATATTAAAGGTCTTCGGTTTAACTTTATTGCAAAAAACTTGTCCTGGGATTTGGAATCTAGCTTCTATTTCGTTTTAATATTGACATTAATCTTCATTAAGTTTCCGCATTTACTATTCAGACAAAATGTAATTATAAAAATTTTGTTAAAATTCTAAAATATGAGGTTGTCACAAAGTAAGGGATATACTTTAAGTTCTTCTGCAGTGTTAGGAAATTGAAATAGCTGTAAGTACACGCAGAGAAATGGTTTCTCGCATCAAGAAAATAGATTTTCTTGCAAAAATCAGTCTCTATTCAAGAAAATATTTTTATTTCAAGACAATAAAAATGTATAATAAAAGAAAATATTTTAAAAAAATTCTATTTGGATTAAATACATATTTTCTTAGGGTTAGAAAATTCAAGACAAAAGTGTTTCTTCCAAGTAAATCATTTAGTTTTAAGTTAAGAAAATATTCATATTAAAGGTAGGAATGAGAAAATGGTCCAGATCTCACAAAGTTCTATTGAGAAATTACGCGACCAGTTTCGTGTTCAAAAAAACACATCAGGCTACAAGGATATCCAATAAAAGAAAAACAATAATGGAAAAAATACCTAAGGTTAATAACTAAAATTAGGAGCAAGTGAATGAACTAATCAACAAGCTTTACAGTATAATTAAATTATTTCTTTAATAATGTAATTAAATATAAATAGCAAAAAACGTTAAAGGTTAAGTATATATATTATTGGGTAAGTATGCCATCTATATTCCGGCTTCTATATTCGTTACTCTCTAGGACGGCATGACTGTAACTACTGGCAGTACGTGGCGCCAGGAAATATTTCAGTTGCTATTTTTGAGAGATGTAAGAGCAATGTGGCCAAGAGCAAGAAGCTTTAAGGCTTTTTCTCTTCTCATATTGTTTTTTGCCGATAGTGATTCCATCAATACAAGGAGCTGTTTATTAGAATTATCTATCTTGGTTATTGTTTCTAGGCACTTTTTTCATGTGTACTTCTACATTAAGTTCACTTTTGTTTGAATATTATTCTGTAGATAACCTCTACTTTGGCCTTTTTAAAATCACAAGCAATGTGAATAATTTACTGCATTATACCGTAAAACCGAGCGTACTATGATCACCCAGCATAATCGGCATATTTCGAAAATGCTAGAACGAAGTCGTGTCTTACACGTGTGCACGAACGAATACGCCATTTATAACGCGAGCATGGTGTTTTCGGAAATGCAAGAGCGAAGTCGTGGCTTGCACATATACCATCGCATTCATAAAAATCTGGAACAAGGGATACTATTTTGACATTACCCGGCTTTTGTAAACTATGAAGAAATACATATGTCAAATTGTCTATCAGTGTCGATCGTAAATGGACAAGTCATTGTCACAAGATTGAAAGAACGTCAAAATGAGCTCATAAGAGTTGTCGCAGATTTTTAGGAAAGTGATGGTACGTGAACGAATACGCCCCTTATAACATTAGCAAGGCACACAAATGAATTTGCGTTTACGCAATATTGTCAAGCAAATGACATTCGACGGTAACGTTCAACACAGCATACGTTTAGATGCGCTGAGTTCGTGTAAAATCGGGTGATCATAGTACGTTCGCTCGTACGGTATATGGATATGTCATACTGTTTTAAACAAGATAAGTGCAATTAATAATGCGGATATAAATAATATGGATTTCAAGAATTCTAAGTAAATAAATGGTTTATTTTAAGAAAATAAAACTATCAATTTATTAACAATACCTAAACGCTTTTCTGAATGAAGAAAACTATTTACTATCCTTAATAAAATATTGTTTTGTGTTATAACGGACATTTACTTATACTAAGGAATCGCTTTCTTCAAATTTTCTGCAAGATTTTCTTGAATCAACTTAACAAATGTCTTAAACAAAGAAATACAATTATTTCATTACAAGTGTATACTTTTCTTACGCGGAGAAAGAAACGCTAAAGGCTGATTTACACGGTCAAAGAAATTGTACAATTTATTGAATATTCAACTTATTGAACCGTGTAAAGCAGACATTTGACATCCAATAAGCTGAATCAAGAAGTTGTTCACGAAATTGGACGTAATAGAACAGGTCCAATTTTTCGTCAAATCTTTTTGGGGAATATAGTTACATTTGTGTATGGCAACTGAAGATTTTGTTGTGCCTAACCTGTGCTGACTGAAATACACGGCTGGTTCATGTCGCAAGTCATAACATAGTAACGTAACCTATATCGTTCTATCATTAGCACATGGTTGGTGTATGAACGTAGTAATTAGTAATTAGCATTACACAACATACTATATTTATAAGATATATATCAATTAAGGCAATTAAATTTAAATTTTAAGTGCATAACCACAATCAACCATCACAATGTCAGTTTAGAAACTGTTTAGTAATTTTCAGAGGTTATATTGTATGTGATTGGCAGTAATGTATGTTCCCAGAAAATTGAACCAAGAAATTGAATTGTGTAAACACAAATACTATGTTGCAATAATTTGTTGAATTTATTCGACAAGAAATAGGACAATTTATTGTACAATTTCTTTGACCGTGTAAATCAGCCTTAAGAAAATATTTTGTTATTGTATTGCGGATAATTGAAACAGTAATTGTCTCGAATTAAGGCGGACCGCTGTGATACAAGTAAACGTTTCTTTGTGTGTAGGAATAAGATCCTATTTGCTACAATAATGAGGTTTTAGTGTATCTATGTAAAGTAAAAGTTTCGTTGTGATAACTACTGTCAAGTGTCAAAACAAAGCGATTGCAATTTAGTGTTTTATTAAAACTGACCTTAACGTAAATTCAAACGAGTTCAATTAAAAAAAATGGATCTGCAAACAAGAATAAGTTTAGTACAGTGTTATGATAAGGATGAATCAAAATTGACAAATAGTATAGGAGCAGTAAACTAAACATTAAACAATCTGGCAGCAATCCCCGTAACAGGAAAGGAGATGACAAATATGTACCAAATAAAAAAAGATGGCTATAGTCCATAAGAACAATACTTCTTACTGAAAGTGGAATGGTTTATAGTGCGTTTTATAAATAAAATTGACATATTTTACCGTTTTTGCACGTAATAATTGTCGCTTTTCATTCTACAACTGGAGTAGTTCCCAAGTACTTAATGCTCTGTTACTTGGATAGCTAATTGTTGAATAGAAAGCGACAAATGTAATACTAATAACACACCTTATCATTTGACATTACTATATCAGTAATTGCACTTACATTTTTTACATTTTAAGTATTGTAGACTGTAACCATACAATCATTTTTAAAAATATAGAAGCGATAATTTATAATGTTTATTTACTTAAATATACTATAACTTCTAAAAACTTATAAGATGTTACTCCCCCGCTTTATATGTAAATAAAATAATAATAATAAAATTCACTATTTGTGTTAATCGAGCATGATATCTTGTCCTTAAATGGCATCTGTATAAATTGAAAACTTTTCCAATCGTCAATGCCTTTCCAATTGTAACTGATAAAATTAATTATTCTTATACTAGTGTTTGAACATTGTACATTAGCTATTGATTAATGCCTGGAAAATTTCGAAAAGTTTCCTACAGAAGCTGCTAATCAACTAAGAATAATAGTTTGCGATAATATAATAAAATGCTCTTAACCCTGATTGAAACTAACAATTTATTAAATTGTTTAGTAATGGAATATTTTCAATATTATATGTATAATAATGAATTAGAATGAATTGCCCATACTTCACTATAAAACTTGACGTGTACTTATTTATTGCGTCACTGTTTTTGCATTATGAATATTTCTATGAAAAAGGACATTATATTAATAAGAATATGTTTATTATTATATCAAATATAAAATGTATGGTTATATCTAACCTGGGCAAATATGCGGTAACAGTCAGAGGCGTGGCGAGCGCATAAAAGTTTACACATAAAATAGAAGGTAAGAAATAAATTATAAAACGTACTGAAGCACTTACCGTTTTAAAAGTCTTCCGTGAAATCACAAACTGGGTAACATCTGTTAAATATTTGAATCATTAGATATGTTTCCACAGCTGTTTCAGTCAAGTGAGTACGACGTGCGGAATAAATGTTTTTTAATGCTTAAAACGACCGTTTGACATCTAGCGATGTTATATTTGCATATTTAAAATAATCTTAAACAACTTAATGCATCTTCACACGCACCTTCACAAATTTGTCTTAATATAAGAAAATCGAAGTCTTTCTCTAAAACACTTTCAAATTTTCGTATTACACACCAATTTGTTTCGCCTTCCACACCGCGTAACTGTGTGTGAACATCATTCACAATTTGAACAGAATCCACTAGCGACATCGAAGCATTTTGCAATTTTTCTATTCCCTCCGCTAATCCAAAGTAATTGTTGTGAATACTTTGTAAATCTCTTTTAACCTGACTATCTTTAAATATTTCCTGGCTTTTCTTGATTGCCGCAGCTTCTGTCGGATTGAATTTTAAAACTACTTTCTTTACTTGATCAAAATATTTGTGGTAGTAAAACGCAGCCTGCAACCATGTTCCCCAACGTGTAACAATCGGCTGTGGTGGTTTAGGTGAATCAGGACACAGTTTGTGAAATAGTCGGGTACGTTTCGGGGACTTTAGAAACACTGCCGTTGTACTTGCAATCAATGCATTTACTAGTGGAAAACATGCAGGAATCGTTTGTGCCGCAAGATTTAGAGTATGGATTTTACACGTTACATGTAAGAAGTTACCACTGTGTTCTTTAAGAGATCGGCCCAAGGAACGCATGTTTGCGGCACCATCACTCATAAACATTAAAAGTTGCTTAGTTGAAACTTCAAATTTGTTCAATGAGTTCAACACCACCTTTAAAATCTCATCGGCAGTACAATTTATAACGCTTTTGGAAGCAAGTAAGAAGGAGGATGACGGTCGATGTGGCTCCATTGTACGTACCATTACATTAACCACAGAATGTTTTTGACGATCTGCTGTTTCGTCCACACACAACCACAGTTTTTTATCTTTCAATTCCGTTTTCATTCTTTTTTCTATACGTTCACGAGCAAATGGCACTACATTTCGTATCGATGTCCGACTATTTATTCCAGAAGCAGACAAATGCTTCTTTGTCTAGTAAACGAAACGATAGATTACATAAAATAAGAGTAACACAAAATCAAATGTAAATTTTTCTTGGTCTCGTATGCCACTTTTTGCAGAAGAATGCTGTTTGCTTTCGATGTGACGTTGACAATGGCTTCTGGACCAACACATTAAAGGGATTTTACAAACTAGACATTGAATTTTAGCGCCATCAAAAATTAAGTCCGGTATGTCCACTGTAAAGTTTTTAACTGTGTCTGCCATTGGTCGTTTTCGCGACATACCTAACTGCGACATTTCCAAAGCAAACACAAGCGTACAATTACGAAATAAGTTACGACAGCCTACATATACACAGAACTACTCGCATACAGTATCGATTTAGTACTGACGCTGTGAACGCGTGAAATAAATAATCGCCGACTCCGCACCACATATCTACTACACTGACTGTTACCGCTGTTTGCCCAGACTAGTTATATCTCTTGAACAAAAAAATCTTACAGGTAATATTCATAATCTTAGTAAAGAAGACGATAAATCTATAAAGGGAGTAG
This sequence comes from Dynastes maya, assembly GCA_029619315.2. Classification (NCBI taxonomy): domain Eukaryota; kingdom Metazoa; phylum Arthropoda; class Insecta; order Coleoptera; family Scarabaeidae; genus Dynastes; species Dynastes maya. The sequence goes on from JAROYE020000003.1 coordinate 35,073,308, forward strand.
CTAGCGTCCCGACTCGGGATTCAAATTCGGTCCCGAGTGATGTCACACAATGATGCCATTTCTCGCCGGACTCTAATTTGCTGCCGATTTGAAACACTGTAGACGTAATATACAGGCTGGCGCACCACATTCACGTCGGTTTATATACGAAAAAAATAATTTTGTTAATAGCTATTAGGTTTATTGGAAGCAAGTTTTAAAATTGTTTTGAAATATATAGGCTGACTCAAAAGGAAGTTACACACCAAAGTTGCGAAAATTTAAATGGAATACCCTATATATTATTGCATATTTTGATAGTGCGGGCTAAATAAAGCCAAGTTACTGTCATGTTTCCTATACCTAACTCAAGCCGATTTTGAGATATTTAACTATTCTTGATAATGTAGACCAAAATTTAAGAAGCGCGCCTGTCTTACGTATTTAAGCTAGAATTTTCTAATTGTATTTATTTTTAGTCGAAGCGTTAGACTTGATGATCTCTAAAAATTATATAGGGTGGACGAAAATATACTTTTGACTTTACTTAAATGTAAAAAATGCTAATGTTTTAATAAGTATTCAAAATATCCATCATTTTCAAGCTTCCTCTATTTGTTCAAGCCAAGTCTTCCCAGGTCTCCCTCTTTTCTACTTCCTCGTTTTCCCCATCTCTAATACTTTTCTTGCGAGTCTATCTGGATGCATTCTCAAAATGTGTCCGTACCAGTTCAGTTGTCTCTTCTCTACCTTATGAGTAATCGGTTCCTGTTTCGTGTCCTCTCTAATCTTTTTCGTTTCTTATCCTATCCCATTTTGTGTTGTCAATTACTTTCTTAAGATGTTTCATTTCCATTTCGTTTATTTTACTTGTATGTTTCTTTTGTACTACCCAGTTTTCGCAGGAATATACGAGGGCGTATTGAAAACTAATGCCTCCATGGCTATAACTTTATTAGTAATAGATATATTGTTTAGATAAGTGTGGAATGGTATAAACTGTCCTCTACCCACTGATATAATCACTTTTCCACATAATTACCATTGACAGCATTACATTTACGCCAACGTACTACGAGTTGCGCAAATCGGTCACGGAAAGAGTCTGAAGTTTTCGTACGGCACCATTAACGCCCCTCCGTTATCACCTCTGTATCCGAAGAGAAACGCTTGCCCTTGAGATGTTCCTTAACCTTCGGAAAGAGGAAAAAGTTACAAGGCGCAAGATCTGGGCTATAAGGTGGATGAGGTAAAACGTCATGAAACCCAAGCTTCTCCAGTGCTACACGCGTTCTCTGACTTGTGTGAAGCCAAGTGTTGTCATGATGCAGAATTGGCACTTTGTCTGGACGAACCCTACGCAGCCGTCATTTGTTAAGGTGTTAACATATCCTTCAGAGTTGATAGTACAGCCACGTTCCAAAAATTCAATATGAACGCAATATCGCAATCCTAGAAAACGGTAATCATGACTTTCCCGGCAGATGGAACTGCTTTGAATTTTCTCGGTTGTGGCGAAACCTTATGTCTGTTCTCCATGGACTGACGTTTCATTTCAGGGTCATAATGATGTGCCCACGACTCGTCGCCGGTCACAATTCTGTGGAGAAAAGCATCACTTTCTGCCTCCTATCGAGTCAAGGGTTCGCAAATTTGTTTTCGATTGGCTTTCATTTCATCAGTAAGCATTCGGGGCACCCAACGTATTATCCTGTACTTCAGCACATTGCAGATAATGTGATGTACTCTTTCTTGTGAAATATCCACCCTTTCGATGACAGCTCGTTGCTTTAACCGCACGTCCATGCCGGTTGAATTAGCGCGGGCTGAATTAAGAACATCAACTTTGAATGCATGTTGGAAAGCTGTTTGTCCAGAATGCATTAAAAACAAAGATCCCGTCCTCCCTAATACGACCGAATTTTTCAACATCATAACATTGGCACATACAATTGGCGGAGAAGGATTCGATGATCTATCGTTTGAAGATATTGATGAATTATTAGTTGATACAGCCCTAAGTGAAGATTAAATAAGAGAGGTTGTCCTTGAGACTCCTGATCCTAAATAATATAGCGATAAAGACGAAGAAGATCCTGTTCTAAATGCAGATTTAATCAAAGAAGGTCTTGAACTGGCCAGTAAATTGGGTAATCATTTTGTTAAATATGATCCTAATGAGAAACGAGCTGGGAAGTTTCAACGTGATCTGAAGTCATTAATGTCCTCCTACAGAGAATTTTACAATGGCCTAGCCAAAACACAAACACAACGATTAATTACTGAATTCGTTCTTAAATCCACTGAAACATCGGCACCACGGGAGGCTAGTACTAATTTTGTTCAAGAGGTTACAGGAAGAATTTCACTAATGGAGCGCCAAGAAGATAACCAAGACATTTCTAGTGATAGCAGTAATATTGCAGTCTTACGCAAACGTATGCGTTTATTATCAGAAAGAAGAAAATATTATCTTTTTATGTGTAACTCATATTATTTTGCCAAATTTTTGTGTTCATGAATTAGTTACATGTTTTTTTCCTTTTCAAATGATAATTTACTTTGAATGATACATGTGCAATCTTTATGAAATAAAATGTTTAAGATCCTAACATGAAAACTTATGGTTTATTATATTATTTTTGCTAATTTCTTAGGACTGGAACCAATCTTCTATTTTTCCATAGATGCAATATATTTTTTTACACGAATTTTTTACACGTATTCTTCGGGAACGTATCTATTGTGTAAAAACAGAATTGGGTGTAGTATGAAAATTAGATTAAAGAAATGGTAACAGTGAACAAACAAAACGTTCTAGAAAATATATTTTTAGATAGCCAGAGGCCACCGATAGCTTCATGTCATTGGTCGATGCCTTACTGTTTTCTAATATCGAATAAATTACTGTGACGTAAACTTCTATATATTAGAAGAAATAATAAATCAATGAAATCGACAATTGGAATACATAAAACTAATAAAAAATTAGTATATTGACGACGCATCGCGTCGCGTCGTCGAGAATTAGTTAGAAACAATGGCCATAAATGTTAAAAATAAATTTATAACACATATGTTTATGTCAGATAATTAACTGACTTTGAGCCATATTTATACTACGTCCCGTGATCTTAGAATTGCTTACGTCTTTTAACAATACACACTTATTTACAGATCAGCATAATACTTAAACTTTGGTACGATGATATGATCACGATTTGAATTTTGTTATGAAATCTTAATAATAAAGTTTTATCTTCGCGTTTTTTGAGCTACTAATTTTGCGATGACGTATGGGGGGTATGTCAACAGGTTTACAAATAACGCCCATTACAAGATAACAGTGAAAGAGAAGTAGTCTAAATACATTTTAAAAATAAGCCAATTGAGATTAGATAGAGTTGGGGAATTATACATTTTTTTTTATTAGTAAAAATTACAAGGAAAATCACTTAGTTAAAGTACAACTTATTTCACCATATCTCGTCTAAAAATTAAATATTCAACATCTGTTATTAGTACTACACAAAAACAGAAACTGCAGATTTTTCTAAGAAATCGTCTTCTAAACAAGACATTTAATGTTATTGGGTTTAACATAAAGATTGATACTACAGTTTTCAAAAAAAGATATAGAGTTTTTAGTTCCCACTGTTACTTATTTTTTTGTGGTATCTAGGGTTTTACTCACTATTAGAGGAAGATGAGGCACAACGAACTAATTAAGCGATATATACAACGTGTCCGGCCTGGTGGAAGATAATTTCATCCACGAGTAATTTAAAGAAAAAGTTCTGAAATAAAAAATATTCGGAGACAAGTGCTAGCATATCATAAAATTATATTCAAGTTAAGTTTTTCAGTTTCCGCAGCACATGATACATGTTTGATTTTTTAAATGGAACATCCTGTTTATTTTTACGTTTTTGGGGTGCCCCTTTTCATGTCAATTTTTATCAATATTCTCTATAGTTATCTATCTTGGTTTTTGAGATAACTGACATAATTTGATATTTTTGCGGAATGTCGTTGTTTCCTTAACTGGCGATATCTTAAGCACCTTATATGCTAGAGCGGTGATCCAAATTTTATTCGGTTGAGTATCTCTTGCAATACATCGGAATTTTTTTTTATATCAATTAGTGTATACATGATGGTCATCCAAACCATGTTTGTTGCCATGTTTGATTCATGCTATTTTTTTCTTTAATGGAACACCTGTATGTTTATCAAGAAAAAAAGAAACTGTTTCAGAATTTTTTCATAAACATTTCCTCACAGTTAAAATGTGTCGTTTTGTAACAAATTAAATATGAAGCTACGCAGATAAGTTTTTTGCTAAAATGCTGCAGTGGAATACTATAAGCTTTTATTTTTTTCTAAAGATATTCATTAAAAATATTCTGTAAAATTTAATTTATGCAATTGCAATATTTATTCCAACTTAGCACAATTTTCCCGGTATATTGCATTTGCCCGCAAAGCCTGACAATTATACCCTTTTAATCTCTTTTCGATTTTCAGGTATCCGAAAGGTACCTTTCAGTTGCCCGCAACTCATTTAACCGCACTAACCCCCTTTAATGATTTTATTAGTGTTGGGCGATTATGAATGATATAATCGAGATATATCGATTATACCCAAATAATCGATCATTCGATTATGGTACAGAAATCATTCATTATTCGTTTCGACTGCGCAGGGGCACACAAACGGATTACGATTCGTGATCTGTATTCGAAACTTACAGGTTTCGAGTTTCGAAATAATTCACTCGTCATTGGGATTCTGTCAAATAATCGTGGTAAATAATCGAAATCGTTAGTATTCGATTTTTGATTATTCGATTATTTTAAACGATTATTTCGATTCATTCGATTATTGAAATATATCGATTATACCCGACGCTAGATTTTATCACTTATTTCATTAATATGTATTTCCAAATCGTCGGAAAGTACAAGTCATAGACTTTTAAGGATGGATAAAATAATTACTTACATGTAACAAGATGTACGAAATTCTCTATTGGAAATGGATTAATAAGCATTTATTTAAATAACAAAAAAGTACTTATTCATATACTAAGAAACTAAGAACGTGTGGTTTTGTAAATCAGAGATACAGTGAGATAAGCTGAAACCAAATTGAATATCTACTCAGTTCAAAAAGTGTTAACATGGAGTTTCGAACTATGCTGAGTGCGCGCGGTAAACAATTGATTATTGTCGACGGCTATAAATTCAGAAAAGATCTCGAAACGACCACGGGAGTGATATATGGATGTAAAAATAAATCCTATGTTGCCGGAGTTACAATGGATTTGACGGAAACAATCCTGCTCAAAGAAATGCAAAGAAGAAGACCACTGTCACTCTAGAAGTGCAAACCTTGAAATTGAGCTCAATTATATGAAATTGTATTGTGATATCTCAAAATTCTCAAATCTTCAAAAAAACTGCAGCTTTATCAAAAAATGTTTTATTTTTACAGAAATAAAAAAATGACGTAAAAGAAAAGCTCAAGAAGATCTGAACGAGAAACCCAGTAAAATTATACACGTTGGAGCGTTGGAATCTCAAGATTTGGAAATAACAACGAAGGATATCGAGAATATACGTCTAAGTATGTACAGATCACGGAGAGCTGTTTTGCCACGCTTACTTCGCAATCGGAACGAGGTGCAAGAAGCACTGGATGAACTAATTTGCAGAACTAAGAAAAACGAAGAGTTCTTATTGTCAAATAACAAAATAACCAATATTCTAAATATTTTGTTGTGAAACCAACATCCGATACTTATGTAATCAAAGTATCATATATGTCGACGGAACATTTTCCTACTACCCCAAATATTTTCACCAGTTTTTTACCATCTACAGTATTGAAAACGGGCATTACATACCTTTGGCATTTTCGTTGCTTCCCGACAAAAGCAGCGATAGCTACGCTGCTGTGTTTGACATAATACGAAAAAAGTCCCATCAACTGTCTTAGGACTTTAAGCCCAAAAGAGTTGTTTGTGACTTGTCGGTTTCATCTTGCGTAGTCATGGTGGAAAAAAATTCAACAAAGATTACAAAAATAAGGAATCCAGCGTCGCGAAATGGATAGGTATTGTTCATAAATCAATAATTTCATTTTCTTAAAATAAAGCATTTATTTACATGGAATTCTTGAAATGAACAAAAGTCTTGAACATTATTAACTGCATTTACCTTGTTTAAAACAGTACGACATCTGCGTACATAATGCAGTAAATTATTCTCATTGCTTGTGATTTAAAAAAAGGGTAAGGCAGGTTATCTGCAGAATAATGTTCCAACAAAAGTGAACTTTAATGCAGAAGTACACATGAAAAAAGTGCCTAGAAACAATAACCAAGATAATGTTGATATATATAGCTCATGGTATTGATGGAATCACTCTCAGCAAAAACAATGTGAGAAAATAAAAGCACTAACGCTTTTTGCTCCTGCTCACGTTGCTGTTGATCTCTCAGTTTATACCATTAATCTTCAAAAACAGAACTGAAATACTTTTTGGCGCCACCTAGTGCCTAGAAATATAGTCATACCGCCCTAGTAAGTACCGACAGAAACCGGAATACAGATGCCATACTTACCCATACAACGATATATAACCTTTAACGTACAACGTCTCATAAATATTTTCAAAAGGCACCGATTAATGTAATATAAATATTTTCTTAACTTGAAACTAAATGATTCACTTGGAAGAAACATTTTTCCGGCTTGGATTTTTAAAATTCTCTAACCCCAAGAAAATATTTATTTAATACAAATAAAATTTTAATAAAATTATTTTCTTATATTAAACACTTTTATAGTCTTAATAAAATCTTAAATAAAAATATTTTCTTGAATAGAGACTGATTTTTGCAAAAGAATCTAATTTCTTGATGCAAGAAACCATTTCTCTGTGTGTATGTTTCAGACGAAAAACTTATCCGCACAGCTTCTTTTGATTTTATTAAAAAACTATACATTTTAGTTACAAGGAAATGTCTATAAGAAAAATTTTAGAAAAGTTTCGTTATCAGATTCCGGAAAACTATGCAGGGTGTTCCATTAAAACGAATTAAAATGAATCAAACATGGGAACAATTTCAATAGCTATTTCGTGGAGGCTAGTTGATACAAAAAATTCTTCTATGTAATGCCGAAAATTGCAAGAAAAACACAGCAACATACAGCAAACTAAAAAATCAGAAATAAATTTTGTTGAAAATGTTTAATTTCTAGAAAATTGATTTATTAACTATAATATTTGGTGATTTTGAAATTTGCAGTTAAGAATAATAATTATAATAATAAAGTAGTTTTGCTATTGTTACTGCTTTTAATTAAATATTAAAAATATAATTAATCATGCACATGAAGAAGGCCAAACCTCACATCAGTTGGGTATTTTTCCATATTATAAATACAAAAAAAATTCGATAACTTTTTATATTCATAAACTAAGTATGAAATCAGTTTGAAGAACGAAAGGTTATAAATGTTAACGCTTATCGACATTTCTCTTAAACTAGATATTACCGCCGTGTGAAGATCTTCGATTGCGAGTAAAGTTCTCATTAAACAGGCCACATATTGCATAGACACTTACATATACATACGTATGTATTTGGGTATATCGGGCGATAAATAATGTCATTTCGACAGAGTTATTGTGAAGTCCGATAAATACTATGAACTTCGAGACAGAACGATTTCAACAACAAAAGTTAGTCAAGGGCGGTTATTATACTAATCAAGTAATAATTAAACGAATAAATACATTCGCACAATGATTATTGTGGGTGTTACCACATTTTATTTTTCTAGAAGATAGGAAAGATGTAGAGCACGGATTCCTAACGGGGTCGGGATGAAATTTTAAAGGGGGTCAGTTGTGATAAAGGGGTCGATAGCCGAATATGCACTGGCGATTGATCAGTAGAGCCCGGTAACAGGGAGCCGTGCCATAGCCGTACCTGCCTAGTATACAAAAACAATAGTAAGAAAATAGAAAAAAAATAACAGAACTAATACATAATTATAATATGTGAAAAGTAGTGAAGCACTCACCCTTTTAAGTAGCCTTGGCTACGGAACAGTAAAACTAGAAGCACCATCCATCTTGAAATTTCGACTGGCTCTCCTTAATAGCTGCAGCTTCGGCAGGATTGAATTGTGCAACAACAGCTTTTACTATTTTGAAATGTTCAGCATAATAAGAAGCTGCCTGCAACCATGTTCCCCAACGTGTAAGAATTGGATCCGGTGGTTGACGAATACCAGGACACTCTGTGTGAAATGATCGTAGGCGTTTGGGAGATTTCAAAAATACTCTTTTTGTGCTTGCTATTAATGCATCTAGCTCGGGAGAGCATTGTCAAATGGTTTCGGCCACAAGATGTAAAACATGCACTTTACACGTAACATATAAACATTTGCAACCATGTTCAAGAAGAGAATGGCCTACCGAACGCATTATCGCTGCGCCATCGCTCATAAACATCAACACTTTATCTTTTCAAATTTGAAATTTTTCCAACGTACTAAGTACAACCTTCGTAATGGCTGTAGCAGTACACTTTTGTAGTCTTCGGCTAGCTAGTAACAGTGGTAATGTACGTTTACTAGGGTCTAGTATGCGTACCATAATATTTACAACTGAATTTTTTTTATAGTCTGTTGTCTCGTCGACACATAACCAAAGAAACTGTTTTTTCAATATGCGTTTCATTTTCTTTTCCACGTCATCGCGTACAAATGCGACATGCTTACGTTCCGTTTTCTCCGTTGGCAACCGCAACTTGGGATTGTATTTGTACCAAAAGTCCTTAAACGGTTGTTTATCGAGTAAGCCTAGTGGCAAATTACAGTTTATCAATATAAGAATTACATAAAAAGAAATGCACTTCTCGGTGGCATGCCCAATTTTCGTTTTCTATGCTATGCGGAATTTACGTGTCTTGTACAGTTCCACTTCTTATTTGACATCAAATGTATTTTGCTACTTTACAAACTATCTTACTCCCGCTGTAAAACAAATCAGGAATGTCAAAAATAAACTTATTTACTATGTCTTGAAAGGGTCGTTTTTTAGCCTTCGACATGTTCACCAAAAACTACAATTAACAACTACGTCTGTATCAATAAAATCAACACACCCTATCCGCTATCCAATGCTAAACTGAACTGAGTGATGATGATTTGTTGTGTCGTATCATAATCGACCAGCCCTCCCCGCTCACCTAAACACAGTCACACCGCCGCTGGGATTGCTTTCCAGTTACCGGGCTCTATTGATCAGCATTGAACATTATACTATACAATGAATAGGCGTGATCAGCAGTGAATGGAAACAGGCTTTAATAGAGTCAATAACTTACCACGGGAATAATTTCCATATTTTTGAACGACGTGATTTAAGCAATTTTAGGCAAAATACTAAAAACAATGTATGAACACACCAATATTTGTACAATTATATATTTTGTTGTTTCTGAAAACTTATTTATACGTACATGTATAAAATCTATGTATAAAACATAAACCTAGTAATCCATGTTATATGCTGTATATTATAGAGAAAATGTAAGAGGGTTAACGAAAAAGCCATTCTTGTAATAGGGGTCGATGCAAGAAAAAGGTTGGAAATCATTGATGTACACTCAGGTGCCATAAAGTCTTCCTCGAATAGTACGCCGTTAATTCGCGAAATGTGTAACATTTAACAAAATATACAGTGCGGTTCTAAAGGATCCCCCCATACTAAGTTTTGAACGACACAAGCTAGCGTTTTTAGAAAAAATAGGCCGCTTTTTATTTTTTGTAAGCTTTTTCCGTTATCAGCATTTCATTTGTATTTCTGGTTTCACCGGAAGTGACGTTAACTTTATTTTAAATAGAATACCCTGTATATTTTTACATTTTTGGAAAGGTAATTGAAAGACGAATCCAACGATACCACATATGTTATACTTTAACTTAAGAAATATGACGATGTGCAGCAATATACATTTTGGTATTGTTTTCTTTGTTACGCAAAGTTGGCTAGGAAAGAGCGCCAAGTTGTTTCTTGGGACACTAGACTGATCTAAAGAGCTCGTTGCTAAGCAAAGTAATCATAACAATTGAATTGAGGGTGTTTACATGCTTTTATGTTATATTTTTGTTGTTGTGAAGACTGTTGGGCTATATTTTTCTTTCTGCCATGCTCCTAAACGCTGAAGATTCTGCAAAAGCTCTTGTGGAAGATGGTCGATCTTTGCGTTATGTCGGTAGAGTTCTTCACTGTACCCTTACAGTGGTTCGAAAATGTGTGGAAAGGTTTCGAGAGACACGCGCAGGTATACGCGACCAGGATGTGGTAAGTACAAAACCACACTTCAACGTCCGTTGAGGTGAAAAATCAACTTAGAGAGGTGCATTGATTAACTATGTGGACAGTTCGCCGAAGATTAGCGGAAGCAGGATTGAAGTCCTGTATGCCAGTTCATGGATCAAAGTTGTTGTCACATTATCAAACAATTTGCTCGTAACCGCTTGGCGTGGGAAATAGAGCAGTGGAGTACTGTATTATTCACAGATGAATTTAGGTTCTGTCTATATTCTTCAGACGGTCGACAACGGGTGTGGAGAAGAGCCGGTGAACGATACATTTATTCCGCGAGTAAATTATAATGGAGGCTCGATTATGTGTGGGCTGGCATTTCACTAGAAGCTTGAATGGAACTTGTCTGTGTGGACAATGTTACAGATATCTGGAGGATCATGTTGTGCCATTTGCTTCATTTATTGGCAATATGAACGTTATGAACATTACTTCCGTGATTACTAGAGTAACCTAAACTTGCGGACTCGCATAGGCGTCGGTATTACGGGTTAATATAAGAATATGAAAAATTCATAAATAAACTAAACCGGTAGAGAAGCAGGCATGTAGTGTCGACCTTGAATATAAATCATGTTAAACCGCGCTGAGAGAGATTTCGTTTTAGTACCGGTTGAGCTGTTGCAGAGATTAATCGAACGGTCAAGGTTATATACTTACGTGTCGCTTTTGAAAATATAGCTGGTGTTTTTTGTGTGTTGTAGTATTATACCAAGTACATAATTAGTGTATCGTTTCATATAGAACTAATATTTACATACCTAAGAAAACAATGCCTCGTAATAGATTTGCTACTAATGTACATAAGTATGTGTCACTTTTTCCCCATTTAAAATATGACGGTAGTGCAGTTTTTTGCTTAATATGCTATGTTCGTTTGGCTGCAATGGACAGAACTGATTGCCAGAGGCATGTCAATGGTATTAAGCATATGAGAAATGCAAGAACTGAAATACCTTATACACTATTCCTCATACATTTATTAATTATGTTTACCTCTTGTAATCTTCCGTTGTCGTTGGTGAGAAAAGCAGCTTTTAAAACGTTTTGGCGACAATACGTTCCAAAGTACCCATTACCCTCACAAACACAATTACAGAATCATTTGCCGCGAATGAAAGAGATGCTAGAAAATGTGTGTAAACGTGATTTGTGTTCCAAAAAAATATGGATTACCGTGGATGAGACGACCGATATAAAGAAAAACAGTATTGTGAATGTAATAGCTCGTGTTTTATCTAGCGAGAACACAGCATCTCGATATTTGTTAGCTTGCAAACGTGTTCAACAATGTACCGCGGAAAATATTCAAAAAGTGATAATGAACGCTTTGAAAAAATTTAAAATTGCCTAAGATCAAGTTGTGATGATTGTGACAGATAGTGTAGCAACGATGTTAAGTGTTGGGCGATCCTTAAAACATATATTTCCTAACTTAATACATACAACCTGCGTGCTGCATGCTTTGCATTTAGTTGGTGAAGTTGTTCGACAACATTACGGAAACGTTGATCGGATGATTGGAAGTACTAAAGCAGTGTTTCGTAAATTTCCTAAACGTTTAAAAGAATTTCGTAAATTTTGTCCAGGTATTCCAGAACCTCCTGAACCAATTTTAACGCGATGGGGTACTTGGCTAGCAGCAGCTTCTTACTATTTGATCCATTTTCAACAAATTCAATCAGTTATAATGCGATTTAATCGGAATGAATCCAAAGCAATTAGAGAAAGTCAAAGAGAATTTCAAATTCCTTAACTTTTAGAAGATTTAACAACAATATGTACCAATTATACAGTATTACTAGATGCCATCAGAAAACTACAATGTACTGAATTGTCATTGCAGGAATCAGTAGACATAGTGGAGGGTGTAAAAAATAAATTACACACATTAAATGATACGCCAGGATTATGCGCTAGTCAAAAGTTGGCAGATGTTTTAAGGAAAAATCCCGATTTTAATACTTTAGAGGCCGTTTATAATAAGTGTAAGAATAGTGAACTTTTAAGTGATTTTGAAAAACAGTTTCTACATGCAAATGTAACTTCCTTAGATGTGGAGAGATCGTTTTCTATGTATAAGAATATTTTTTCTTGTCGACGCACAAGGTTTAAAGAAGTAACTGTGGAAACATATGCAATGATGCAAGTTTACAGTAGTTCACATCCTGATGCCTCTAATTTGTTGAATAATTAGCAAGCATGTTTATTTATGAATTTTTCGTATTCTTATATTAACCCGTAATACCGACGCCTATGCGAGTCCGCAAGTTTTGGTTATTCTAGTGATTACACTTTGAAACATTCTTATACCACCCATGGGATTGAAAATAACTTCCTTAGCGAACCGCAAACAAGATTGACGAAAATTCTAAAAGGAGCAGATCATCAATTAGTAAGAATATACAATCGTATTCCTACTAAAATTAAGCAACTGCCACTTCTACAGTTCAAAGCAGCTGTGAAATGTCACCTTCTGCGCAATGCTTTGTACACATTGTCAGAATTTTATAATAGTAACTTTTAAAATGTTGTCTGTTACCATTGTTTTTATATTTATATATTAATATTTGTGCAAGTAGTTACTAGCACTACATATTTACTAATTGACGTATTCTATACTAATTGTATACTGGAATAAAGAGTATTACTATTATTATAACTTCATCTTAATGCATAATAATCCAAGGCCGCATGTTGCGAGACGTGTTAATGAATATCTTGACGAAGTCGGGATTACCTGTATGGATTGGCCAGCATGCTTCCCTGATTTAAATCGTATAGAGTATGCTTGGGACATGTTGGATAAGCGAATAAGAAATAGGCCTGCATCACCAGCTTCACTAAATGAACTTGCCTACTATTCTCCTCGAATAATGGGGGAGTATTCCTCAAGATGATTTCCGCAGTTTAATTAAGAGTATGCAGAGGCGCATACAAGCTGTAATTAGAGCCAGTGGAGGTAATACCAGGTACTGAAGTACCATGGCTCTCACCTGTTCTTGATGGCAACTGTTTAATTTAATTTCATATTTTCCTATTGTATTCAAATATTCCTCGTTTTCATTTGATAAGTAGACTCCTGTACACCATCTGCCTTGTTTTTTCAAACATCGTGTGTCTCAGAGGCTAAATTATTATTTATTTTAATTTAGAACATAGCCGTTCCGCTTAATCTTTTAAAAAATATAATATAAATAGGTGGGAACTTTTTATTGCACCCGAGTGTAGATGGTGGAATATAAAACAGTAAGAGACACTGACGAACTTATAATTCTGCTATGTTGAGAAAGAATCAAGTAAGTTGATTTACTAGAATAGTGACTTTGTTGAAAACCAACTAATTGGTCGTTAAAAGACTGTTACCTGTAGTAAATATTCTTTTATTAACCATTTCGCAAAATAGCGAAAATTACGGGTACCAAGGGCCAAATACCAAAATGTGCCCTTGCAAACTGCAAACTGTTAGATTTGAAGGAGGCAGATTTGGCAATAAGACACGATTTTTCCTCCGAAATAATGGCTCAGATTGAAATTGCACCCGAATGATTATCCCGTATTTCACGGACAGATGAGGCCCATTTTTCTCTTAATAGTGAAGTCACTACTCAAAACTGTCGAATGTGGTCAACAAAAAATCCATTGGCAATCATTCAGAAAGGTCTTAAAGACAAAAGTGATTGTTTGGTGCGGTTTCACAGCTAATTTCATCATTGGTCCGTATTTTTTCGAGGAAATACAGAATGACGAGGCCATAACTGTAACTGTTATTGGTGAACAATATCTGCAAATATTAAGAGCTTATGCAATTCTACAATTGCAAAACGAAGACGCAATTGGAAACCTAATTTTTGTGCAGAATGGAGCACCTTTGCACATTTACCGACCAGTTAAAGATTTGTTACGTGCCGTTTTTTCAAGATCGCGTTATAGGCAAACACCTTTAAAATTCATGGCTTTACCACCAAGATCGCCTGATCTGAACTCAGATTTTCAGGGATTTTTGGCTTTGAGGTTATTTAAAACATTTGATATTTAGAATACGACTGAAAACATTGGAAGAAAAGACAGTATTAGGGAGCAAATTGCTGCAATTCAACCCAATATGTTGTATGTGGAAGAAAGTGGTTGTTGGTGCTTTTATACCACCAGAGTGGAGGTCGTATTGAATAGTTGCGGTAAACAGGGACATAAGAAGTCCTATTATTCTAGAAATTTAGTTTCTATTGATTTTCGTTGTTGGCTTAATTTGTCGTATAATAAGTTGAAATATATCCCTTACTTTATGATAATTAAGGTACAGTCAGACGAGTGAACAGTGTCGTGCATGCGAAAGCTATCGGTTAAGCGAAGACGTACTTATACCCGTCTTGGGTTTTTATTTATCAATTGCTCATAGAAAGCTAGGTGATGTACACGCGTGTTTTTAATTTGTCCTTACTTTTTACGTGTTAGCCCGGGGTTTGATTATTTAGGATTAGTTAGAATATTTAGACCATTTCAAATTGAGTAGGTATTATTAGAATTAATGTTATTTTTCTTTATCATTTATTAACAATCTTTTATTTTTCTTCTTCCGTTTTCTGCAGTGCGGGTCCCAAAGCGTTCCCCCCTCGCCCCATGCTAACTTTTGAACGACAGAAGCTAGCGTTTTTAGAAAAAATAGGTCGATTTCTATTTTTCGAGAGTTAACTTTTGCCGTTATCGGCATTTCAATTATATTTCCGGTTTTACCGGAAGTGACGTCAACTTTCTTTTTTTAAATAGAACACGATACCGCATATGTCATACTTTAATTTAAGAGCAACTTGCAGCAATAAAGGTTTTGGTATTCTGTTTTGGTTGTTACGCAAAGTTGGCTAGGAAAGAGTGCCAAATTGTCTCTTGTGACGCCAGGCTGATCTAAAGAGCTCGTTGCTAAGCAAAGTAATCATAACAATTGCCCAACTGTCAAATCTCAATTCCAAAAGCGTAAATTATTCTTGTTATTTATTGTTATTATAAACTGCATTTGTCATATTTTCGTTCCTTGTGTTCGTTATTATTTTATGTAATTTTAACTTGTTTTGTTCATTGTTGTTTCTCCTTTACTTTATCGAACTTTATTGTAATTAATTAATTGTGGTAGGTTTGCTTACATTTGTTAGTTTTTTATAGGCAATGTGCTTAAGTTTCAGTTTTTTATGTTGTAGATTTTACAATGGCCCCCGCATGGACCACGCAAGATAGCAATCAAGTACCAAATTTTGTACAACCGGAAATATTTGAACTTTGCGCTAAGTAAGCATAGAGAGTATAAAATTTACAGGGCGAACTGCTTTAACAGAAGATAATATAATTTAAATTATTGCACAATTTGTTGCGCAACCATCGCAAATAAAGTGATAATTGTTGCCAGAATTACGCAATATTAAAATTGGCCCAGCAATTTTGCATGGTTCGTGCCGAAGCCATCATGAGTAAGTAACAACACAAAAAGCCTAAAAACAGACATATTGCCTTTCAAAAACATATTTAAACAAACTTACCAATTAATTAATTGCAATAAAGTTCGATAAAGTAAAGAAATAACAACAATCTACAAAACAAGTTAAAATGAGAGAAAATAACAACGAGAACAAAGAGGGAATGTATGACAAATGCAGGACATAATAATAATAAACAACAGGAATAATTTACGCTTTTGAAATTGAGTTGTGACAGTTGGGCAATTGTTATAATTACTTTGCTTAGCAACAAGCCCTTTAGATCAGTCTGGCATCACAAGAAACAATTTGGCGCTCTTTCCTAGCCAACTTGCGTAAGAACAAAGAGAGGATACCAAAACCTTTATTGCTGCATATCGTCATGCTTCTCAAGTTAAAGTATGACATATGTGGTATCGTTAGATTTGCTTTTCGATTGCCTTTCCAAAAACGTAAAAATATACAGGGTATTCTATTTAAAATAAGAAAGTTGACGTTATTTCCGGTGAAACCGGAAATTCAGTTGAACTGCCGATAACGGCAAAAGTTAGTTCACAAAAGAAAGTTAGCATGAGGGTGGCACTTTAGGATCTCATTGTATATATACAAATGGCCTCCTGTAAACGTCCTCGCAGGGAATTGATGAATACAAGGATTAAAGACGATGACTGACGTTTCGATACTGAAATTTATTGTAGCATTTGTTTACGCACATTGGAATGCTCAAAGAAAACGAAATTAACTCAACACTTGGAAAGCAAAACACACAGAGATGAAGGTCAACCAGCTGATAATTTTCTCACTGATCTCTGTGAAGCGCTCGTAGTTGCAGATATACCTTTTAGAAAACTTGGCAATCCCTATTTTAGAAAACTACTTGCCAAATACACTATTAAGCAAATTCCAGGTGAATCAACTATAAGAAAAAATTATTTACCTAACACATATACAAAAATAATAAATAAAATTACCCACAACACTGCAGATTTGTAATACTGGATTAGCGCAGATGAAACTATGGATATATTAAGGAGAAGCGTAGTTAACGTTGTTGTCGGTGTTCTACATGTAGACGTCCCAGCCCAAGGCCCCAAGTCCCTTTTAATAGCATGTAAAACACTTGAACATGTAAACGCGAATGCTATGGCCGAGCTTATTCTGAACAGTGTTGATAATATTTTTGTAGGTGACGTTTCTAAGCGATAAAATTCTTTATTATCTCTAAGTGATGCTGCAGCTTACATGCTAAAAGCAGGCCGATTACTGAAAACGAGTTTTCCCATGTTACATGTACCGTCCATGGGCTGCACAGAATTGCGGAATTTATAAAGCATGAATTTCTAAACGTAAACAAATTAATTAGTAATACGAAGAAAGTAATTTTAAAAGTTCTGTTAAAAACATCTTTATATAAAGAAAAACATCCGCAACTTCCTCGACTCCCTTCACCGGTAGTAACCAGGTGGAGAACATTGGTGCAGGCATGTTTATCTTACTTCAAAAATGTAAATGCCATTGCAGATGTACTAGAAAATTGAATCAATGATGCACAAAGCATAAGAAAATGTAAAGATGTATTACAAGATCAATCCTTTAGAATTTATTGAAAGAGTTACCTAATATTATAAAATATTTGAAACCTCGAACGATAAAATTAGAAGGTGGGATAAACACTTTAAATAAAGTTAAAAGTAAGAATGAGTTTGGCAATCGTTTATAAAAACTTTTTTATTGCCAATATTTTTTAATATAGTCAAAGCTGGATTGGGGTTAAAGACTTCATCTACGTTTTCACTTAAACGATTGCCAAACTCATTCTTACTTTTAACTTTATTTAAAGTGATTATCCCATCTTCTAATTTTATTGTTCGAGTTTTCAAATATTTTATAATATTAGGTACCTCTTTCAATAAATTCTAAAGGATTGATCTTGTAATACATCTTTACAATTTCTTATGCTTTGTGCATCATTGATTAAATTTTCTAGTACATCTGCAATTGCATTTACTGTTAGGAAGCTGTTAGGAATTGTATTATATATATCAAAGAAATATAAGTTAATATTATTACTTATTAAATTACGTAAATATAATTCTATTTTCTAAATTCTTTATAAAGAAACTTCTGCGCGCTACTGCTAAGTTGAGTTTTATAAACGCATCCACCGGGTCGAGTAGAACAAGTTGTTATTGATAGCGCTGCCGCGTGAATGGGTTACTTCGACGCGTCGTGCACTATTCAGGGGACCGCGTCGATCCGCACTCTAATGATAACCTTGTACAGTAGAACTTGACGTAGTCGTTTTCAGAAATAGTTTATCCCAGTTTAATCTTCGTATTACTTTTACGGAGGATCGTAAGACCCAGTCTTTCTAGGTCAATACGTCAAATACCGTCTCAAGGCAAATAAATCTTTTATTTATGGGAAATCCGGTAATGTCAGTTATGGACCATTTCAAATTCATGATCTAACAATTTGGTCAAGGTGCATTTTTATTAGTTCTTTGTACTTCCGCGAATAACAACAAATGCAAATATCTTTGTTATAATAGAGCATACTGGTTATAAACAGTCTATGACAAATATTTACACGTTTTCGTGCTCAGAAAAGATCACGCTATATTATACGGCGGCAAATATATGAAGCTAATCACGCATAAACAAATAAGAATGAGTTTTGCTAATGTATATTTAAACATAGTAAAAATAGCAGGACAAAGTCTACGGAGGGGATTTAGGTTTAATGTACAACATGATTAGATTAAACCGGTTACACTAGACTAAATTATTGAAAAAAAGATTGTCATAGTCACATATGTCATAAGACTCATAAGTTGGCATTGAAGCTTTTATCAGAGACGCGTGTGGCATTTGCTTACACTTTGAATTGTTTATGAACTGTCCTACCGATCTTATAACATAAGTAAATTCTTGGACACCTGTTGAAATGAATAAAATAAACATGGGAAGACTACAATATAAACACTTTTATCGTAAATATGATGTTTCCTATCCATAATCAAATAAGCATTATCATCAGCATAAATACATACACCAATATGCGTTGTTAATTAACTAGCTGCAAGTTCTATGTAATCAAATGTACTTTTCCATTTAATAATTTAGTACCCAACATATTTCATTTAAAATTTTCCACATATACTTGGTTTTTAAAATGTATGGATTAAAACTGATTAATTGAAAAGAATAAGTCGTTTTTGAGAAACAAAGCCTCTTTTCCAACTTACACCAACGCTCATTGTGTAACATTATTGAATATTCTAATGCATAATTGAAGTCAATTAGATTTTGTTCAGGTCAGGTATGTTTTAGTTGCTCAATTAGGTCATAGGCACTACTCAATTTATTGCACCCGTACTGTAAATGCTGATCCCGTCAGAATCTATGGTCGCCTTGAACACCCAGCAATCTCACGTCGTTCTGTATGATGAGGTGATTTTCAAGATCTGCTAGAGGTCTTCTCTTATAAAAGTAAACAAAAGTGGTCTTGTTATTATTTAAAACAAGTTTATTTGACAAGTAAATACCCAGCAAAATACAATAAATCGTACCTATTATGATTTGCATACAGAAGAACGTTATCCAGTTTATTGTTAAACATGTATCATATACAGAGAAAACTTAACATCATTTGATTATAATTTCAATGCAGAATTTGTTTAAGTAATTTCAACTTGGAAACGTTTTTTTCTAAATTGGACAGAAAATAAAGCATTATCTTCCACCCACGCACTGGGTAAACACGCCGTATAATGTAAAAGTTGTCTTTCTATCGAATGGCGATGTGCAGAATGTAAGATTGCAAAAATGAATTACCTAAGTTTATGCCTAAATCTAATTAAGTACAAATTGTCGTTTTTGTTGCAGGAGTACATCCAGTAAAACAATTACTTTTGATAACTTAACTGACATATATTATAATAAAATTAATAATAGTGTTGGTATATATTAACCTAAATAAACTATAGAAATTAAAATTATGTTAAAACTTTCCGAATCAAGTAGGTTGTCAAACAAAAAATATTCTGCCTATATAAAACTATGTTTAAGTATACAGGATGTTCAGTTTCTGATATACACGATACACATTTCTGACATTTTGGAATAAGCAGCTATAGCATCGGATCCGTTAATTTAAAATATTTTCGCCTGCGAAACACTTTCGGTTGAACCGGAACTGGTTACCTACTTTCTTATTTTAAATACAATGGTATTCTTTTTATCAGCTTAATCGATTGTACACATTGCATATAAATACTTTGTACTAAGGCACCTTACCCCTAAAGTCAACTGTTTTCCAAATATTTACGATTATGTTAAAATTTCAGCATTTGCACCCCTCTTGTTAAAATTAAATATTTGAGAATGTGATGAAGATTAAGGTATTTACTTTTGTGGAATGAAATGGAAGATCATGCGTACCATATCTTATCGTTATCGTTACAAATGTTATACAGGATATTCATAAACTATGTATTTCCAAACATAGATATTATTAAGACGAAAAAAATCCTCTTTTTCAAAAGGATCATGGTATTTTTAGCTACACCATTGGATTGGAAAGCAAATTCCACTTCGATTCATATTAGGACTTGATATACCCATTTTTAATAGTTTTCAAGATATTAACGATTCTTTCTTTAAACTGCATATAACGGGTTAATGTTTTACAATAGTGTGCCATGAAATTAAGTGACACTGTAATATTTGAATATCTAGCATCAATAACTGTCAAGTAGTTGTCAAATAGCGCGACCTTTCAAGTAAAGATTACAGAATGAATGGTGATAATCGAGAAAATGAATATGAAAATATCGATATTCTGAACTTGTTTTACTATACATCCATAGCGAAGGTGACAGGATTGCAGGAAGAACTTGACCTACCCTTTTGAGAACTTAGGGATTGCTTGTACCAATTAGATGGTGCACCTGTACACTCTTCTTTCAGTGTTTGTCGGGAATTGACGTACATGCTTAATGATCGTTGGATGGGTTGGTCAATTTATACGTATACCTGATACTATTGGTCTCATAGATTTTCCCGGTTTGCGAATTTAGGTAGGTAGATTTGAGATTGACAGTTTTAACTTGGAAACTTTAGGTTCGTGTACAAGTACAGACATTTAGAAAGAAAACGTAATATAAACTGTAGTGGATTAGCAAATAGCCTCCTCTAAAAATCTTCATAAAAATCATAGATGGTAAACGATTCTTTTATAATTTTTTATAAGGTTCTGACGATAGCAAATTGTTAATGAGGGTGAAACAATAATTCTGTTCCCTTTACCCACTTTTAGATAAAAACAATTTTTATTTTTCAAAAAACTTGAAGGGTGTTAAAATAACTAGAAATAGCACAGGTGATCTTAAAACTATTAATAAAAAATGTGCGGTGCGTTGTGCGCTGATACTTTAGTGTGTCTGCTATTTGTTTATTATTTCGGAATAAATAAAGTTTTAATGTATTTATTCCAAAGTAAATATCTCAAATGATGTAAAGTTAAGCTATTGTTTGTATGTAACAAAAAAAAGATAGCGGCATCTTGTGAACACCTGTTGCGTAAACAGTGATAGGCAAGATAGGGGAAGCGAATACATTTTTACAGAGACTAGATACACTCGTGTTTATTCGTATCATGAGAAGGGGTTCTCGTCGCCTACCGGTTTCCCCGAGAGTCGACAAAAGACGAGTCTGTCCAAGGTTGGTAGAATACATTTACTCTAAAGGTGGTCTTTTTAGTTTAAAAATGGCGAGCACAATGACGTCAGTGGTAGTGGAATATAGAGCATATGAGATCCATTAATTTAAACGTTGCTAGGAACAAGTATATCTATATATTACTACCAATGACGTCAAAAAATGCGTCCTTCACCCCTTCGCCCACAAACTTTCGGTCAAGTATTGCAAGATAGGAACTGAGACAACCTTTAGGATACGTTCATTTTACCAACCTTGGAGTCTATCTAGTCGTTGAGAAAATTTATTCGTTTCCCCTATCTTGCCCATAACTGGCGTAATACAAATGAAGCTCATGTCAAAAACTACGTTTTTATGAACACTTTAACATAACCAAATGGTAAACTTAAATATCAAATGATGTGTTTGCAATTCTATTTGATGCAGTACCATTTACGCATCCGATATAGTAATAATAATTAATTCGTGCATCTACATCCCCCAACAGCTTTCACCACTTACAAGGCGCATCGGCCAGCAATACGTTATTATTACGCCTGCGTCCGTAGAGCATATATGGGCAACCTCCGGCCCCCGGGCCGGATCCGGCCCACCACCAGCTTCAATCCGGGCCGCGAAAGAAATTCAAATAACGCGCCAAAAAAATTAAAGATTTAGCACACATAGTTTATTTGTAATTACCGTCAACCAACCTAAAACTGTATTTATTCAAATCATAAAGACTAAAATCGATGAATATTATTAAGCGTACGCAATGGAACGCCACAGATCGAGTCAGAAATAGTCGTTAGAAAGAGACAAACAGATAAACATTCGGGAAGTCGCCCGATGATCTCGAAGCGCTCCAGAGCCGACTGTTATTCATAACGCGGCTAGCATCGCATATTCGCGTATTCTAGTTGCTTATTGCGGGTAATATATAAACCGCTCAGTGCGCGTGTCAACTCATTACTTCTTAAAAACTGATAAGAAAAGACGCGGGAAATTTTCAAGCAAATTCAGCTCAGAAGAAAAAATCTATCAAGATGTCTGGTTTAAAAAAGCGGAAAGTGGACACAGAATGTCGTCAATTCCAAAACAAATGGACTGAAGAATACGTTTTTATCATGCACAGTGGTAAACCTATGTGTTTGCTGTGCAGTGAAACAATTTCTGTTTTAAAAGAAGACAATATGAAGCGGCATTACTCCAGCAAGCATTTCGCTCAATATAAATTACTTACGGGCCAGTTAAGAAAGGATAAAATTAAAAAACTCATTACCGATTTAGGGAAACAGCAAGAAATGTTCTATTCACAAAGATCAAATCTAGACAGTGTTGTTAAAGCTAGTTTTATAGTTAGTTCCAAAATAGTGAAAACATCGAAGTCATATTCTGAGGGAGAGTTTGTTAAAGAGTGCCTAGTAGATGTTGCAGAACTTTTGTGTCCAGAAAAGAAAAAAGAGTTTGAGAAAGTGAGCTTATCGCGACGTACTGTTGTTCGACGTATAGATATGATGGCTAGTGATATCAAAAAAACATTGACTAATAGACTGGCTGGTTTTCAAGCATTTTCGATTGCTTTGGATGAGAGTACAGATTTATCTGACACAGCCCAGTTAGCTATTTTTATACGAGGTGTTGATGAAGAATTTGTAGTGACAGGAAGGGACCACTACTGGAAAAGATATTTTTGCCGAGGTGCAAAGTACTTTTGAGTAATATGGTTTGCAGTGGTGTAAATTAGTTGGAATGTGCACAGATGGTGCGCCTTCAATGGTCGGTCCACGAAAAGGTTTTATCGGAATTCTGAAGGAAAGAGCAACCGCTATGAATGTGCAATAATGTGATTTAATAATTCTGCATTGCATTATTCATCAACAAAACTTGTGCTCCAAGTCCATTCGACTGAAGAACGTTATGGATGTGGTAGTAAATACCATCAATGTTATTAGGTCTTAACTATCGCCAGTTTAAAGCATTTTTGGATGAACTCTCTTCAGAACACGACGGTGTGACATACTATTGCGAAGTAAGGTGGCTAAGCAAAGGCAAAATGCCAAAAAGATTTTATGGCCTTAGAAAAGAAATAGCTGATTTTATAGAAATGAAAGAGAAAACATTGCCGCAAATTTGTGATCCAACATGGCTTTGTGACTTGGCATTTCTGGTAGACATCACAGGACACTTAAACGACCTGAACTTGAAGCTTCAAAAACAAGGGCAATTGGTAAATCAGCTGTACAGTCATCTTAAAGCTTTTCAAAACAAAACTCGCTTGTGGGAAACACAAATGAGAAGTAAAAACTGTTTTCATTTTGTAACATTATCCACTCACGAAAACATTGATTACGGTCGCTATGCTGAAGAACTGAAACTACTGTCAGAGCAATTCACTGATCGCTTTTCCGATTTTAGGAATATGGATAGCACTTTCAATATTTTTGCAAATCCGTGTAAGTGTAATGTGGAAGATGCTCCGCTTCACCTACAAATGGAGTTGATCGAGCCTCAAGAAGACTCACATTTGAAGTCTAAATTTGATGATGTGGAACTAAGCGAATTTTACAGAACGTACCCTTCCGAAGAAAAGTATCCACAGCTGAGAGTTTTCGCAAGAAAAATAATTTGCACATTCGGAAGCACGTATAAATGTAAGCAGTTTTTTTCAATCATGAAAATTAATAAAAATAAGCATCGTCCTCGGCTTACAGATTATTATTATTATTATTAAATTGCTTTGGCGGACGCCACTGGCCAGTTACCCCAGACACCTAACAACCCGACCGGCTTACAGATGTTAATTTAGAAAACACTTTGCGCCTATGTACTAGTGATATTGACTCCAATATTGATCATCTTGTTTCTCAGCTTCAAACTCAAGTCTCTCATTGATTTTCATTTGATTTTTCTATCTTTTTTTGTTAATTTGCTTTTTATATGTTTGATTATGCTATTATAATTCTAATAAATAAAAAAATGTGTGAATTTTTATCGCCTTTTGATTCACTACTACCTACTTATTTCTTACCTACGGCCCGCGACCTGATTAAGTCCCGAAATTACGCCCTCAGCTAAGCAAAGTTTGCCCATACCTGCCGTAGAGCGTCCTAAGATGTTCACCCTCATCATTCGCCAAATTTAGAGTAAAGAAAATTACAGAAAACCTTAGTCTGAGAGTTGCGGGTACGGGGTTCGAATCCGGTACCCTGAGACTGATAGCCCGGCGCGCTTGGCACTGCGTTACCAGTGCCTTTAAATAAGAAAAGCAAGGTGGAAATATGTATTACAAAAATCGTTATAGAAGGCAAACGACTCACGCCGTGTTTCAATGAAATTGGCAGCAATTTTGAGCATCTCGATTATTAATAACAATAATAATAGTATTTAATACAGAACATCTTCTATTAGTTCATCACATTCGATTAAATTACGAATTAAAAATTAATATATGGGTAGTGCGCTGTTCTTATTATATTATTAAAGAGACGAACTGATAACTTATGTGCACATTGTACCCTCACATTAACAGCGACTAAATAATATTATAATACATATGTACTTACCTTTTTAAAAATATAATCATTTTGTTCCTGATGTTGTGTCACCTGTAACAAATATAAAATGAGATGCACCTATGTATATACAGAGCGGCCAAAATATCTCAAGAATTATTAAGAGAACATTCTTTTGAAATTTGTTATACAGTGAGAGGAATTTAAGTTACAATAATTGTAATTTTCTCGACCTTGTGCCTTCATTTGTTTTTGAGATCTAAGACCAACTTGGTTCTTTTTAAATAGATATAATTTTTGAAAAGAGCATTTTTTCCGAAATCAGTAATGTAGATTAGATTAGATTAGATTAATTTTTGAGGTGGTTCTTGACCTATCCCAATGCGACCTTTTCAGATCTATTGTGGTTCCTCTATCATTAGATCAATTACGCTAGCTTTGCCTTTTTCACCAGACCTAGCAGCTTTGTGAGTGATTCGTTTGCGTAGGTTTCGGCTTCTGGATAGTTCGATCCTACTTCTAGGAGCCTGCTAGTGCTGTACAATCGCATAGCACGTGGACGGCAGTCTCTTCTTTCACCTGGCAGAATCTACACGCTATTTCCTCTGTCAGGTAAGTTGCTTATATGTTTCTTGAGCATACAGTGGCCTACCATTGTTCTAACAGACTTTCTGTCCCTGCTTAGTAGGTCTGCTGTAAATTTAGGCCGGTGTCCAATCAAAAATTGCTTGGCCTGTCTGTGACCTGGGATATTCTTCCACCAGTCTTGAGATTTCTCATTTTCCGTTGTTTAGTAGTTGCTTTAACTACCGTATATGCTATGCCCACCGAATGTTTTGGGTTTCTATCAGCATTTGATGAGCCTGCTCGAGCTAATTCGTCTGCCTTAACATTCCCTTGATGACCTTCGTGTCCTTGCACACAGACCAGGGTCACCTTAGATCGCCTGCCCAGCCTAGAGTGCAATCATACATTCCCACACTAGTTTCGACTTTACCTGTGTGGAGCCCAGTGCTTTTATCACTGCTTGACTGTCGACAATCGATCGATAGTTACTTTCTTGCTTGTCTAGTTCTTCAGTACACCCCAGTACTGCTGCTATTTTGGCTTGAAATACTGTGGCGCTTTGCGTTAGGCTTAGCGACTTAGTTATTTTTGGTCTAATCCCGCAAATTCCGGCTCCGACTCCAGTTTCCGTCTTTGAACTGTCTGTGTACCAGATAGATTCGGCTTTGACAGGCTGTCCTTTTTTCCATTCTTCTCTATCTGGTATTACCGTTTTACAATTCTCATCGAAGCTGTATTTGGGACTCATGGCGTCACCGGGCCCGCTTGTTATCGGCCCGCCTTAAGTTCCTGATGATTTGCACCGTGCGATCTAATTATAGGAGGTTGACCATTCATTAGCTCATTCATGCAGCTTGTTAGCCTGGCTTCTGCTTGAATATGTACATGTAGTGGTTCTAGGTTGAGGATGGCCTCCAGAGCAGTTGTCGGCGTGGTTCTCATGGCTCTCGTCGCACACAGACATGCTAGGTCTTTGTATGCCACTTAGCCGCTTCATTGCCGCTACCTGCAATGTCTTTGTTCACCATACCACCGCGCCATATGTTATCATTGGTCTGATGACTCTCATGTATAACCACAGCATCATTTTTGGGCTTAGTCCCCACGTTTTTCAATACAACCTTCTACATCTGCCTAAGGCAATAGTAGATTTGTTGATGGTTTTATTGATATAAGTGTTCCATGTAAGTCTTTGATCGAACCATACACCGAAGTATTTCGTTTCTTTGACCAATGGAATCTCCACTCCTCCTAGCATAATTGGCTTTAAGTCTCGAATTATGCGTTATTCACTAATGTAACACTTGTTTATGTTAATTTTTGACGGAAAGCATGAAAATTAACACGCCCAGTTTCATTAATTAACGTCTCAAAATTTTGGATATCCTCGACTTTGAATTGGTTCTCCAACAATGCATTTCGTTGAAAAGTCTCGCCACTTCAGCATAATTGCGTCTTCTATGTCCTTACCTTACCATCATCAAAATTTCAATTCTTTCAGTTTCACTTCAGCAACGCATTTTGCGACAATTATACGAACTTTGATTGAAACCACTTTTCGTTTGTTTGGTAATTTTGTTTTAATGTGATATTTTTTGATAGTTTTTTCCAAATTTTTGTTAAATATAACACAAGCACGTGCCACATTGATGAATTCAGGAAAAATGCTCTCTTCAAAATTATAAACCTGACTCCTTTTCCTATTTAAAAAATCAAGTTGGCCTTGGATGTTAAAAACAAATGAAGATACAAGGTCGAGAAAATGACAAGTATTAATGTAACTTAAATTCTTCTCTGTATTATGTATGTATACGATAAGCAGGATTATTATTATTAGAACTATAGAAAGTCTAAGAAGGTTGAAAATGTAATGTCTAATTGCTGAAAATCATTATCGTATCATATACATAAGTTTACGGATGTTATTAAGTGACCTTTTAGCACATAGATAGATCCAGAATTTTCTTATCTTTCAAAGGAACAGATTAAAACGCCATAAGAAGTGTACTTTAAATCATTTGCGATATTCAAAGCGCTAGTATACATATATCATTTAAGTAATTGAGAAATTTTTAGAAGATGCTGATAAGGAATATTACTAAAAGCCTGGACACAAATTATTTGTTCCAATTAATTACATTTTCTGGTAATATTTTTATTAAAATGCAGTACATTTAGAATTGCGCAGTATCTACATATATCAATATAAAGCGAGGGAGGAAAGTCCTTACTGACACTACTACAAGGAATGTCATACGTATATTATGCTGAAATATGTTTCCCCTGGCATTCTTTTAAAGAAACACTTCACCTCATCCCTAATCAATAATTTTGTCTTTCGGGGTTTTTACTTAATATCACATTACGTTGTTTATAAAACTGCTATATTACTTGTTCCCTCTAGCAGAACACAAAATTGTTATCAAAATGAGTCTCTTTAAAGAAGTGTCTCATAGCAATTCACATTTTAATCTAAACTGTACAGTGAGGTTCACACAATGTGGTTGGTTATTCTTGACACTTTTTCTCTTTACGGTCTCCAAATTGAGTTCATTTATGCAGTTAGATCAATTATGAGTAAAACCTTCGTATCGTTGATGAATATAGACATAATCCATCCCAGTAAAATTCTACGAAGGACGTTGAGTAATTAAAGAGACAAACTGCATTAGCCGGAAAACTACTGATTATTATTAGATGAAACTTTCTGTGGATCAAATTGGCAACTTTAAGGACAAATTAAGTCAGCTGTTTGAAAGAAACAAAAGCAAACATAACCTCTTTTGTTCATTTCAAAATGTCGGCTCCTCTCGAAACGTGTACGGTGGAAGAGCAACGTTCAGTGATAAGATTTTTATTATCGGAAGTGTGAAGCCGGCCGAAATTTACTCGAGAATGTTGAAACAGTATGGTGAAAAAATGTTTAAGCCGGGGAAATGTGTATAAGTAGATTCAACAGTTTAAATTGGGAAGAACAAGTATCCGCGATATTCATCACTCCGGACGACCGGTTGAAGTGTCGACTAATGCGCTATAAAATCGCTTAAATTACCTTATTCTCGATGACAGGCGTATAAAAATCGTTACAATAGCTGATTTGAGTAATATTAGTGTTGGAACTATGTATTCAATCATTCACAACAAGCTGAATTATCGCAAAACGTGTTCGAGATGGATTCCAAGACAGTTGATTCAAGTCCATAGACACCCGTGTTGACACTTGTTCTAAATTCAAACGACAGTTTTTAACGGAAGGTAATGACTTTGTAGACCATGTTATAACCTACGATGAAACGTGGATTCACCACAATGAATCTGAATCCACACCTTCGGATAACAAAAATCTTATCACTAAACGTTGCTCCTCCACCATACATGTTTCGAGAGGAGCCGATATTTTGAAATGAACAAAAGAGATTATGTTTGCTTTTATTTCTTTTAAACAGCTGACTTAATTTGTCGCCAAAGTTGTCAACCTAACCCACAGAAAGTTTCATCTAGTAATATACAGTAGTTTTCCCGCTAATGTAGTTCGTCTCGTTAGTTACTGAACGTCCCTCGTATGTCTCTCTGAGGATTTTCACATACATAGACGACTGTAATAAAATGTAAATGACGATTAAAATTTCCTTGATTAAACGGGTTACAACTTGCAAAACTAGAATTATTATTTGTGCGTGATTTTGTTGTTAGCAAATTGTGTTTGATAATGCCCAAAACACGAGAATGGAGTCTTGCCAATTCGCTCTTTTAATTAAGTACGTCTGGACAATCGCAAGTCGTAACGGTAAAAAGGTGTGCGAGATTTGCCATGCACAGCACGTTAAAACAGTTTAGTGAAACGGAGAGAAATGAATGAAAATAAACTGAAAGCGGTACCTCACTGATAAAGAAGGTTCGACAAACGAGTGCAACGTCAGAGGCGTATCGCGCAAAAGTAGGTACGTGAGATACAGTATTATTAAAAAATAATATATTCTTACCTTTTATTGACGTCTTGGGGCAGTAATATTTTGTCGTAGCGGACATCAAGACATCAATAAAAAGTAAGAATATATTATTTTTTAATAATACTGTATTTCACATACTTACCTTTGTGCGAGACGCCTCTGACATCGGCAACGCGAAAATTCAGATTTTGATGAAACTCTAGAGATTGAAAGAGTGCCTTGGTGTACGAATAACATAATTTTTTAGCGGCTGAATCGCTTGACTTCGGGGTACAGCTCCCTTCAAAAATTTGCACGATTTTAAATATATCTAAAAGTATGACAAATCTAAATTTCCTTTAGAACATAATTTGAAGTACGAGGTCGAATCAAATATTAACCGGACTTTTGTTTTAGAACATTTATTGGTACAGTAAATAAAATTTTGAATACACCTTATTTTTCTATATAATCTCCTCTTTTATTCACACATGTTTCCCACCGAATCGGAAGTCTTTTAATTCCGTCATCAAAGAATGAATGTGGTCGCGTCTGTAACGAATTGCCTACGAACGTTTCTACACCTTCGTCGTCGTCAAGTCGTCGGCGACAGATCGGGACTGTAGGGCGGATGTTCCAGTGTTTCCCAATGAATTTTGTCCAATTTTTCTTGGGTTAATGCAGCTGTGTGTGGCCGAGCGTTGTCATGGAGCAGAATCGCACTTCCAATAGGCATGTCTCGCTTTTTTCGTCGATAGGCCAGTTTCACTTCATCAAGCAGTTGACAGTACTACGCAGCATCTCACGGATCGCAAGAATATTCGTCTCACTGGTGCTTGCCCGCGGTCGGCGTGCATGGGCCTCATTTTGCATTGACTCTCGGCCATCGGAAAATTTTTTGTGCCATTCGTAGACTTGGGTCCTTGAAAGCGTTTTTTCAGCGAACTGTGCAGTTAGTCGACGCAAAATTTCGGCAGGTTTTACGCACTCCCGCGACAAAAATTTAATAATAATGCGTTGCTCAACAGACGTGTGCACCTCTTACTCAGAGATGATGATACTAACAACTAATTTGCTCTCGCGAGCCGAACCGATTTACTCCCCTCCACTTTACATCCCCATCCAACATATATCAACACGTTACGTTACTCACTTCACCTAGGGAGCGTTAAAAAGAAAAGTCCGGTTAATTTTGATTCGCCCTCGTATATTACATAGTCTTAAGGATGTAAATTATTTTCAAAAAAATTTACATCGGGCAACGGGGGACCCCGTACTACTCGTTTTTTATTTATTTTTATTTATCAGCAATAAAGTTGCTTTTACGTAGAAAACGGTGCTGTATAACAAATTATAACAAATAACAAATATATATAACAAAAATGGGAGGTAGAAGGTACGGGGTACTCGTTCCCCCTTTATATATTTTTCCCGAAAATAATGGGAAATAATAAAATTGTGTAACTATCTGTTGTAGAGTGAAAAGATTGCATAACACTTTCAACGGTTTTCTCACCCTTTACTGCTAAAATACGGCCGGAGTGACTAACAAAGCTTTATTATTATTTTTTAATATCTTTAATGTTTGACTGTCTGAATTTGTTATATGATATGAAAAGTAGAGTATGAGAAAGTTATCGGCGAAATGGGTACCGCGTCTGTTGACAAAAAAGGAATCGCGTGATAGCGTCAAGGCAACGTCTAGACATGTTTAAGCGCAATGTGAGTGGGCTTCGGTGGCGTTTTGCGACTGTAGATAAGACATGGATACATCGCTACACGCCAGAAATCAAAGGTTAGTCGGCAAAAAGGGGTTTTCCCGGCGAACGTGCACCAAAGAAGGCGAAGACGATTACATCAGCCGGAAAAGTTATAACGATGATTTTTTGGAATTCGCAAGGCATAATCTTAATTGATTATTTGGAGAAAGGACAGTACTATGCTGGTTTATTGGACCGGTTCGACGCTGAACTAAAGAGAAAAAGGCCCCACCTAGCGAAGGAAAAAGCTCTTTACCATCATGATAACGCCTCGGCCCACTCATTGGCAATTGCGACAGCAAAACTAGTCTAGTTACGGTACGAATTGGTGCTCCATCCACCGTATTTATCAGATTTAGCCCCCCGTGACTTCTTTCTTTTTCCAAACTTGAAAAAATAGCTTGACAGAAAGCAGTTCACGTGAAATGAAGAGATCATTGCCGAAACAGAGGCCTATTTTGCATATTTCGACAAATCCTATAATTTGGATGGCTTAAAAAGGTTGGAACATCGCTGGAGTAAGTGTATAGAGCTACAAGGAGATTACGTTGAGAAATTAAATTTACCAAATATAAAATAATTGCGCTGTCTTTCTCAACACATGTATTAATCATACCATCCTCGTATAGCACCGTTTTTTAAGTAAAAGCGACGTAAAAGAGAAATTGTAAGAAAATTGGGAGGTACGGGTTATCCGATCCCCCATTATTTTTTTTCCGAAAATAATTTATACAACATTCTTGAGACTATGCACACTTCAAATTATGTTCTAAAAAAATATATCTGTTATAGTTTTGGAGATATTTACAAAAATTTAAAAATCGTGCAAATTTATAGAGAAGGCTGTTCCTCGACATCGGGCGATTCAGCCGCTAAAAGAAATTGTGCTGTTCTTGCACCAAGGTATTACCTCAGCCTCTAGAGTTTCATCGAAATCTGAATTTTCGGGTTGGCTGTGTTGCCTTGTGAGAAGCATAAGAGGAAATGATTTGCCTGGACCAAAAATATTCAAGTTAGACTATTGAAAATTGGTCAGGTGTGATTTTTCCTGACGAATCCAATATAGAGTTATGTTTTGCAATATTAGACACTTTTTGGTCAAATAAGAGAATGATTTCAAAATGGATGTTTGTTAGATAGAGCTCGAATGGTTCATTAATCGAAGCTCCTAGCTTGTACTTCGTTTAATCTCCAAATTCACAAGCTTTGGTACTTATTTTTCACTCACTTGTGACTATGACCCTGATAAAGTTTTAAAATAAAGCTCAATTTAAATGAGTTCTATAGAGGTACGCTGATGAGCCGTAAGACGGTGGAACGCGCGTCCGTACATTGTGGTTGTTGGTTCCATTATTATTTAGTCACCTCTGACAGGTTAAGCCACTAGTCTAGCTGCTACCCTCGCAGAAAAGTGGAGTATTACGAGTTACTCACTTCTGTAGAGGTCGATATAGCTATTAGTTTCGACATTCTCAGTGATTAGAGTATCTTTAATTAGGTACTACCACGTATTACGTCAAATCACTGTACGTGCGTTCTTTTCTTCAATGCAATGTTGAATTTCCGAGGGATTAATAATGAAAAGATGGATTGCTAATTGAACCACACATGCTTGGGCTACAGGAACAACTTGGTTGATTGTTTGATGAATTTCGATAGTATAACCTCGGCTGTTTCTGTTCCTTAGTTTAATTTTATTTACAATATTGTATGCTGGTTCATCAAAAGAGAAAAGATAAGTTGTTATTTTCATTATTGGTTACTGTTATCACTCGGTAATTGTTATCAAAACCTCTGTCCCAACATGACTACAATAACTGTACTTGCATAATCTACGTAGTAGGTGCCATAAATTCTCGGCCTGATATAGAAAAAATAAAATATAACAATTTTTATTTCTTAATATAATCTCTCCTAACTTCAATACATTTATTACAACGGTCAATTAATAATTCTATACCCTTGTAAAAATAATCTAAAATTTTTCCCCCAAAATGTTGCATTACAGTTTTCTGGGACGAAATTCATCGGTCGCCGTCATTCCATCGATTCCTTTTTGGATAGAGGATCATAATACCGAACCATTATTTCATCTCCTGTGACAATGGACTCCAAAATAGGTTTCCGGTCGTCCCCACACATGTTTAAAAATGAGCGCGCACATTCGACCCAACATTCACGTTGGGGAACAAGGGGAATACTTGTTTCAGAAGTTTTAGACATCATTGCTAATTCCTTCACTTTTAAACGGCGATTTGTTAATACTTCTGCTAATTTCTGTAATAATTGAAATGTTTTGAGACATTATAAGTTCAATTGGCCGACCGGGGCTCATCATCTTCAAGGAATTCTTGCACCAAACGGAAACGTTTTGTTTACTTTTTTATAGTAGAATATGGAGATAAATCTCCATAAACGCCGTCTAAACGTTGTTTAATGTGATTAGGCGTATGCCTTTCTTTTGTTAAAAGTTCAATGACCGCGCGGTACTAAATTTTCATGTACTAGCCACGTTGTTTGGCTGGCTACTAAAAACTACTACTCTTTGAGCCGTAATATATATAGTGCAGGCCTCGCACATGTGCAACTATGACACAACGGAGTTTGAACATGCTCAAACCTGTATAAGCCTGTCAGGCCGAGAATTTATGAAGTCTACCTTGTACATTATTTCTAAAAGAAGAAATCACCAAGTTTAGGATACGTTCCAAATTATTGCTTAATAATTTGTTTTCCTGTAGTTTGGCATCCAATCATCAATCATCACATTAGCACGGGCCATAGATTTGTTTTTAATTTGCAAGTATGATGAAATCACATTATGCCTTAGCTATATTTCATTGTAAAATTTACGATGCGACTTTTGTAATCTTTGTTTACGTCAAAAACAAGCCTCCAACAAATAAGCATTTCAAAGATATCCACAAAATACGTCACTATTGGCTGTTGTTACATGAACGCATACATCTCCAGGAAAAACAAGACAAGATAAGGACTTCTACAGCGATGTTAATGTTCTGCAAGTGGTTCAAGTGAACAAAGTATTTCTTATTGTCTGCTCGTGAAACTAAGTGTACTGAATTATATTGTGATAAAAGATAATACGTAATATACAATAAGGTCTACTGTTAAAATTTTAAAAATAATTATTGAGATTACATTATATAATTTTTATTTTTAAAAACTTTCTTCATGTTTCTTAATCACCTGCAAAACGGCCTAACGATGATTTCGTCGTATAAATAAGTAGATGTAGATATAATCAATATGGTCACGTGAAACTGATGGTATTTGTAAAACCACTTTAGTTATTTGATATTAATCATTATATTGAACAAGTTATTGTTTTCAATTAAAAAAAGTACATACCTAAATCGATTTAATAATTTTATTAACATATGTGGCAGTAGGCTATTTACAAAATTTAAAAGAGTAATAGGTACCATAGTTGGCAATCTTAATTGACAAAAGATTGTAAAAGGTAATAAAAAAATATAACATATTAATATGTATGTAATGATACCACCTCCTTCTAATGAGTGATAGTATATGTCAAATTGTTACCATTGATGAAGAAAAGTAGTTTTTATTAACGAAATTGCTAAGATACGAGGGGCATCTTTTAAGTTTTCACCAAAACAATGAACATTTTTTTAGTACAAGTCATTTTCTTGTTTTCCAAAATATTCGCTATTAAGATTTATACACTTTTCCATGAGTTCGAAACAATTCTCCAAACATTTTTTCCACTTTGAATGTGGTATCTGCAAAACATTGTTTGGCGTGCTGTGTGAGAGCTGGCATTGTCATTATGACTGACGATGCGATGTTGCCGATTGATTTCATCGGTGACTTCTGGCAAACAGTGTTGTACAATTGTTGTATACCATTCAGCATTAACTGTTCTTCGATCGTCCAAAGCAGTGCTTACGATATGTCCAGTACAACAAAAGAAACAAGCAATCATTTTCTTAATATAGGCAAATAATTTTGAAAAATATCATCCCTACAATAAATCTTCTTCCATATTTTTCGATCAAGAATATAAGTTTACTAATCTACGTATACAGAATGACATTTAACGTGGGTTATGTAATTTTTTTGTCAAAAATAGTTATTTTGGTTGCTGAACTTGTGATTTGTTTTTCTTTCTTTTTAGTTTTGTCACAAAATAACAAAAAAACGTATACTTTTATAAATGTATGATGTACTTGCTAAACTTTGAAATTCTAGCTTGTACCGGAGTCCCTCAATAAAATGAGAACCTGTGTCTCTCAGTAATTTTGTTAGTAAAGAATTCCTGTTTTTTTTTTTTTTTTCATTAACGGTAACAATTTTACGATACTCAGTTAATAGAAGATGGTATTGTTACTTTACCATGCAGTAAAAGTTATAAATCACTAGTTCGTAGGGTTGTCATCTTATAATTCTACAATAATACTTTAAATAAATATCAAGAAATTATTATCACGTTTGTCCGGATGGGATTTCTCAATAGTATTCATGAAAGATTCAGTAAATATGTTAAGCGTCAAGTCATCTATTGATAAACAATTTTGCAATAGCTTCGAAAATACTGAATTATGCAATTGAATAATATTTTGCATGTCTTAAGAAAGGAACTCTTCGCAGTTTAAAGAATTGTAATAATCATTTCATTTGAGTACAAAATTCAAACACATTTCAATTAAGAAAACAATATAAAATTTTAGCTTGTATAAATATGAATGATTAATGTTAACGAATTTTAAAACATGTGTATCTTTATCATCGTTTCAAAGGTCACATGCAGCCAAAAATCTATATAAGAGAAGCAAGAAAACTTTAAAACTTATTTCTCATGTATTTCTCTTCCGATTTGCATATAAATGTAAGTATACGAAAATTACAGAAAAAATCGTTAGAAAATGAAATTATAGCAAACTTACGTGATATTTGAAGATTGAATATATTTAAAAGGCGACTTTGCTTCTGTAGATGTCCAGAGGGAGGACAACGTCAATAATCTTTATCGGAGACCTCGACCACAAATACAACGGTCATATGCAAGATTTACTTATTTATACGGTAAATAGCGCTCTCATTATCTATTACGGTCTTAAGCGATGTGACCTAAGACTTGCATGAAAATTTTGTTGACAAAACAATTTAGGAGTCTTTTGACAATGCGGAGTTGAAAGTAAACCTTCGCGAATAAAAGTAAAAAGAAAGAACAACCACTAAGGATTGCGGAATCCTTAAGAATGACAAACTGACGTCGGTTTTAATTGCATGGCTAATTAACATGGACGGTCGGGTGGTAACTATGATAGTTATTTACTGAAGCTTATAGATGAATCTTATTTTTCAAAAAGAATATTAATAATTTCCTAATTTATTTGGTAAAAATTGCATCAATGGCATTGTTAAAATTTATGCCTAAATTGCTGATATCTAGAGAGTATACAGTGTGACCCATTTGAAATGGAAGTACAACTGTAAAACCTGTATTTTACATTAAAATGACACTATTTCTTTGAATCTACTTCCACACAAAATTTCAGAAGTTCATCTAAATTTTCAAGGCACACTAGGATTATTTTTCGAGGTCGAAAATAGCAAAATTTTATTAGCAATTTTTTTATTAAAAATCTGACTACATCACTGAGTTCAGAATGTCTTAAAATGGTACCAAAATTTCATTCAAGTATATTAATTAATAAAAACGTTATAAGAAAATCATTTTCTAAACATTACCGTGTGTTATTTCACAAATCTGCTTCTATCATCTATTAACCAAGGTAGATAAAACTTTATAAAGAAAAAACAACTAAAAATTAACTAAAGTTATTATTAAATGCTACAAAATTGCAAATAACCATTTTTTAAAAATCTAATAAGTACAAAAGTGAATGTAATAAATCTACCAAAAGACAAATTTTAAAGAAATAGGTAATTCCTACTAGCTGCATTGTTTTTTTTTTAAATAATTTCGCTTTACTTTTATTTCGTACATTTTTATATTGCAGTATATTAAAAAAAAAGTTTCAGTTGTTAATAGTAATTGTTATTTAATCCAAAAAATACATGCAATTTAAGTAAAATACAAAGTAAGCTATGACGTTGGAATTAATAATTTATAAATGAAGTCGAATGCAGGCTGTGACATTGACAGTTACTGCATCTTTTCATTCAATTGTTCATTAACTTCATTGATATTTTAGGGGTTGATAGGTTTGATAATTGTTGAAGTAAATCTGAATAAGGAATTGCATTTGTTTACGTTTTAGTTATTTCTCTACAAATTTTGATCTAGCTTGGTCGGTAGATGTTGTAAGGACCGAATTTATGAAATAATGCACTGTAGTTTGAAAAACGATTCTCCCATAACTTTTCTATTAATAAATAGATTTGAATGAAATTTTGATTAATACCATTTTGGAACCTTTTGAGATTTAGTAATGTAGTTAGATTTTTAATAAAGAAATCGCTAATAAAATTTTGCTACTTTCGACTTCGAAAAATAATCATAGTGTCTTGAAAATTTTGTGTGGAAGTAGACTTTTTGACCCACTATGTATTTAAAAAAAATGGTTTCCTTTTAGTGTAACGTATTGGTTCTACAGGGGTGTTTTCATTTCAAACGGGACACACTGTGCTATTCAAGGTGATCAGAAGGAACCAAATGCCGAGAATATATTATAACCCGTTTCAAAAATTTGACTAGATCCAAAATATTTTTTGGTTAATCGTGTTGAAAACTTTAGTTTTTATCTGGAATTTTATTCTGCAGAAATCGTCGAGTATTCTTCAATTCCGACTCTTATGGTATTCCCAAAAGTTATCAACATATTTGCACATTCGAGATGCAAGTAAATGCGTGATATTTTAAACCACCTGAAAAAATCTAAACTCACACGGAACAACTTGCAATTTAATTTGAAAATAGTTATTTATTTCACAAGGAACGTAAGTGCAGTTTTGCGGGTCAGGTCTGCAATACATCCGAGACCGCAAAAGCACTTACGGCCCGAGTATTATATATTTTTCCTACTACCGCATCGGTTCAAAATTTCAAAAAAGTCAGCAAGGCAACATACACCCTAGGCATTACATAAAACATTACTCTCGAAACGTTAGTAACTGTTCAACAAAATACAAGGAACAGCATTACAGTTTACATGAAGGAAAATGATGTTTGCTTCCAATAAATGTTGAAATTCTATGCATTAATTAAATTTTACACATTATTTGTAATGAATATCTTTAGAAAAACAAAAGGTTATAGTATTTCGCCGCAGCACTATACAGTAATTCAGCAAAATAACTTATCTGCATAGATTCATATTTAATTTACTAAAGAACGACACTTTAGGTTTAGGGAAATGTTTATAAAAAAATTCTAGAATAATTTCTCTATCACACTCTTGAAATATATACAGGATGTTCCATTAAAAAAAAAATAGCATGAATCAAACATGTGAATGATTTCGACGGTCATTTTGTAGGCACTAGTTGATAGAAAAACATTTTCGACCTATTGCCGTAAACTCCAGAAATACTCAATCGAATGAAATTCGAATCACCGCCCTAGAGAATGAGATATTTAAGATATTGGCCGTTAAAGGAAAAGCGAAATTTCGCAAAAATCTCAAATTATCTCAAAAAGTAAGATAGATTGGTATAGGGAATATTGAAGTTTGACATGAAATGAACGAAACAATATTCGGACTGTTCCATTTAAAAAACCAAACTTGTATCGCGCGCTGCGGAAACTTGTCTTAATTTTTCATTTGAAAACTTTTTCTCTAAATTAAAAATTAAATGTAAATAGATTAAAAAGTAATACTAGAAGTGTACAAAAATGAGAAGAAGAAAACGAAAAAATATTAACAATTATCGTGTGTAATCCAGTATGAAACCAGTTATGAAAACACTAATTTTATTTAAACATTTGCCAAAACGAGCGAACGAAGTGAGCGAGTTTTGCAAATTACAAGAATCAAATAAAATTAGTCTTTTCATAACGTGTTAAGTACAAAATTTTATCTAATC
Organism: Dynastes maya; assembly: GCA_029619315.2. Classification (NCBI taxonomy): domain Eukaryota; kingdom Metazoa; phylum Arthropoda; class Insecta; order Coleoptera; family Scarabaeidae; genus Dynastes; species Dynastes maya. The sequence goes on from JAROYE020000003.1 coordinate 35,112,667, forward strand.
CCGTTTAAAAATAAAAAAAAATTGCGAGGTTCCAAATTTAATGTAACAACGCTTGCAGCCGTACAAATAAATTCGACTTCATCGCTTTAGGGTGTGTTTATAGTGAAGCTGTGATAGTCGATAAGAGCGATGCGTTAGCAAAACGGGCCAATCAGTGAGCGCTGTAACTTTGCGTAACCATGGTTACAGAAGCGAGCTGCGATACTTGATAAGAGCGGCGATAATAGCGAAGCGATGAGATACATTGTTTGTATGCGGGTGTTTATGTTGGAACTACGCGACATCTGTGGTGAAGCTGTGATAGTCGATAAGAACGGTGATAAGGGCGACGACAAGAGCTGTGATAAGAGCGACGATACTAGCAGCGATAAAAGCGTCGAAAAATATCCATCACGGATGACGTTCATGAAGCTGCGGCAAGCGCGTCAGTTTGACAGTTGTCAACATATTTTCATTGACGCCTCTCATGTTTGATTTAGGTGTTTTTGGTCCCGTATTGGGAGCCTAAGATAAATTTCGCTTATTAAATTCTCGACATCCATTAAAACGGATGAAAGCAGACAAAATTTGACAGTTCGATTATAAATGCTCTTATCTTTGCTCACCATCGCCGTCCACAGATGTCGCGTAGTTCTAACATAAACACCCGCATACAAACAATGCATCTCAATGCTTCGCTATTAACGCCGCTCTTATCGAGTATCACAGCACACACAAAGTTACAGCGCTCACTGATTGGTCCGTTTTGCTAAATGCATCGCTCTTATCAACTATCACAGCTTCACTATAAACACACCTTAAAGAATATTAAATTTGTCAGTGGTGAATTTTTTATAGCAAATTAAGCTGAAAATGGATTCAGTTACGTAAATAGTATATTATACAACGATCATTTAATGATAGCCATTAAGACACGAGTATGGGAATTACGACACGAGCCTTGGCGAGTGTCGTAATGAATACGAGTGACTTAATGGTTATTAAATGAGACTTGTGCACATTATTTTTTCTACGACCAATTATAATAAGGAAAGACCTTTATTTTAAAAATTTATTATTCATAAGTTACAACTAGAAATACCAAAGGAAATAAACGGAATAAACGAATGGAAATATCAAAACATTTGAAGTTTAACAGTAACAAAGAAATGTTATTCTTTTTGGTAAATAATGACATTATGGATTGTACAATTATTAAAGTGCAATTGCATAGGTAATTTTGTAATATTATGAGTGGATGTCGTTGACGTTGAAGGAATGATGTTGATTGCGTTGGTAACTTCGTTGTACTCAATTGAGTTAAAAATTGGATTTCCCACGTTCACTTTATTTTGAACTGATTCATCAATGTATGTTTCAGCGGCTGCTGTGGATTTCCATCCGCCGTGACGTTTTAATGAAGTTGTATCACCACCAGCGTCAATTAGTATTGTGACAGAACTGCGACGAAAGCAGTGTCCAGTATATAAATTGGGATTTGGAAGATTTAAGAAAGTGGCAATCTCTTTTCCCATGTTTCCAAATTTATTTATTCCTACGTTTTGTATGGTGCATTTACCGTTGACATAGTTGATAAAAAAAGAAGGGGTTACACAATTTTCTGGGCGAAGACTTACGTACCTCTTACATATTTCGTAATACTTTCCTGTAACGGAAAATTTCCGTGTTGTTTTGGTTTTAGTATCTTTAATTGTGACTAAAAGGGTTGGTCCAAAATTATTTATATCTCTATATTCCAACTTGTGCAGCTCATTTCTTCTGCAAGCTTCCATAATATCGAAAATACATGTGACCTTGGATAATAAATATTTATTGTCAGAGACTTCTCCAATAAATTGCTTTATCTCATTTGTTGAGAACGTTTTAGCCTTTTTGGCTACATACCCGTCAGATCTTCTTTTTAATAAGGCGTGTAATTCGTCAAGTCCACTTTATGTTTAATTGATAACGTAGATTTTAAAATTGAATAATGAGTCCATAAGCTTGTTGACTTTAATTTTTTGGATAATTCATCGAAATACGCAATTAAAACATTTTCTGAAAAGTTGCTAACCTTGTTTTCCTTTCTCCAATCCATAAATTGGGAATAACACTTTTCATACGTCTTCCGGGATTTTGACGGCAATAAGTCGTTTGTCGTCCTGTTGGCGTGTTCGGTAATTTCAGGTGGTGTTAAATTTTCACTATCGCTTTCATCAAGAGACATTTTCACTGATTTTAATTATTTTAATAGAACAAATTAGGAGAAATGTTGCGAAAATGTTATCGAAACTGTCAGGTTGACAAATTTGTTGTTTCTCGGATGTGCATGGCAACTTTTATGGGCGTAAGCTGTATTTCTATTGGTTATGAATTTGTATCTTAATTAACCTTCTTAAAGTACAGGTAGCGCACATGTAATGCGTCAATTAAAGTATGGGAGTAGAAAAATAATATAATTATGTATTATGTATACCTACATCATTAATCATTATATTATGTTTTAATTTTTTATGCCCATTAAAATGCCTAAGCATTTTGACTTTATATGCATATCATTTTTGCGTTGTTTTATAGAGACATGTCTGCATTAACAGTATGAAAAATGTGGACTAAAAATAATTTTCTTATATGTCACTTTCTAATTGATCTACCTACACGATTTATTAAAAAAAGTTAAGGGCTGTCCGCGAAAGTGCTAATTACTAGAAGTATTTATTTATGTACCTGCTAATACGTTGTAAATAATGATCACTTTGCTTTATCTTCCAACCACTGACTTACAATCAGGCTAACAACAATGTATGCACAAGCGCTAAAAGTAAGATTGTGATAAAAATGCTTCGTTTATGCTTTAACTTCTTTCAAAAATGAAAGCGAATTCGAAATTTTTGTCAATCAAGTTCACATAAATATGGCTTATTATGTTGAAGATTTAGTCTAAGTATGTGAATCCAGCACGGTGGCTGTTAATTATTCATGTGAAACATTTGATTGGAATTACACTGCATTGATAGGGATGGGCTAGTTACTTGAGCTGTTAGATGATCCAGTTTAATCCTAGATATTTTTTGGCCGGCTGCTCTTAAAGCCAAAGGTCGATATTCCTACTAAATCAAATTATATGAAAGACGGAGGGACATTGGTCGGAAAACGCTCGTGCTGTCGTAAAGGAAGTTGGAAAGTGCTTAGAAACCGATGGTGACCGTTTTGAAAACTTATTTACTGCTAGCTGTTTAGTTATCTTAAATGTGAAATGTTTCGTGGGTTTTATATGAGCAAAAACAGTGTATTTCTTTTAGGTCGTTTTCTAAACTGAACTGGTAAAATAAAGAAAACCAATACGAAAGAATGATGTTCCTTATTAATATTACAATCGCATAAACAATGTCAGAAAGAAATTATTGCTCTTGTTCCACCATAGGCTCATATTCAGTAAGAAAAATATCGATTACTATTCGTAAGAATAAAGCTTACTACGAAATTAACTTGAAAACGTGATCAAAATCAATTTATAATACTACTATTTTGTTTCTACTCCAACACCAAGCAATTTTAATATGACATTTTTTTCCAAACTCTTGTTGAGATGCATAGCCATCTTAAGTTAAGCATAAGCAAGGTGCCCATCAGACTACAGGGTATGTCACGATGAAAATAAGCAGAAAACAGCGTTGAGTACAAAAAATTCAAACTCAATTCACGAAATAAGTATTTCTAGAGCAATTATCAAGAAAGAGGAAAATTTGTAATTATAGTACCATATTCTAATTTGTAGAACAACCTTCCGGGTGTTGCCATTTCGTTAAATTTATTCTTGACGTTTCGCTGATCATTCTGTCAGATTCTTTAGATAATTACTAAACGGTCCATCAGACCGGCACAGAAACGGATCGATAGAGCAGAATCACAATAAGGTATATACACGGCAACACCCGGAAGATTGTTCTACAATATACAATAGCCGTGAAAGCCTACACTCATATTCTAATTTATCGGGGGCATAGATTTGATAGCCCAGTTTTAAAAACAAGCAAAGCTATAGTACTAAAGATTTGTAGAAAAAGTCAGCCAGCAGATCAACTTCCTAAAGCCTTTGACAATTCTGTAGATAATGAGGACGTGGAAATATTACGTAGTTTTTTATAAGATCATGAGTGCAGGATATACCTTCTCCAATAGAATGTAAGTTCATAAGTTGCATACGTCAAATTCCAATGGAATTTCTCGTATTCTGTGCATTCCTTGCTAACAAATTATTCTAGAGTAAATTAATGAACTTCAGATAATGATCAAAATCATCAAAAAGCTGTTATTAATAGGTGTGTATGTATTGGGCATGAGATGGGTGGCTCTTTTTCCATTCTCAGGAACATCAAACATTTAGCAGGGGCTATTATTGCAATATAAACTGCGACAAGAACGAGACGAAATCTGTACTCTTTGGGCCAACATTTTTATACGTGTTTATCTGGGGACGTATTTTGTGAATAGAAAACGAGCAAGCATTTAACATATGTATATGTTTTCTACAATTATTAAAGTGCAGCAGTTACTTACATATTAAACACGATGTTTCGTTTGATAAACGGGAAGTAAATCATATACACAATTTACTGGAATGCTATCACTGCCCATATTGTTCTACACCACATTACTTGTTAAAAACGTAACACTTCAAACTGTAATTTTGACATATTTGTCATATTTCAGTGCTTAGATACACTTGGAAAATACGGTCAGCTCTGCAGATTAAACTTTGAACGTACGCAATAGTATAATATAGATAATACCGCTGTTTATTACCTTCACAAAATTTGAACAGATTTATGATAATGAAACAATAGAAAACATTGAAAGGTAATTAATAAATTAAAAGAAATTCAAAAATGGAAATTGATAGTACTATTTTTTTTTCATGCTAAAGCAGAAACTACATTTGACTGTTACATGAAAAGAGTTGACGAAGAGAAGGTACAGCAAAGTTTGTTTAAAACGGAATCGTATGTTCCATGGGGATACAAAATTTCGTAATACACAACATGTTCACGAGCAGATGGCACAATTCTTTGTAACGATGCCCGAAGACATATGCTTCCTTGTCTAGTAAATTAAACGGTAGATTACATGCTATAAAGGTAACACATAAATTAAATTTAAATTTGTCATAGTGTCACGTGCAATTTTTTTTTGAAGAATGCTGTTTACTATTTACGTGACGCAGACAATCCCTTTTGGACCAACACATTAAAGGGATATTACAAACTACACATTGAATTTTAACGCCATCATAATTTAGGTCAGGCATTTCTGCTATAAATTCCGTAACTTCGTCCAACATCGGTCGTTTTCACGACGTAGGCAACATTTTTAAAACAAACGTAGAACTACGAAATAGTATTTACGGCAGCGTATATGTATAAACAACAGATCTGGTTGAGACTCGCAGTTATACTGAGGGTTGTATCGAACCTCCGCCACTGCCCGTTGGCACTAGCGAGCAACTCTACTTATTACTGAAGCTGCCGACGTGAGTGCTGCAACATTAGCGGCGCCGTCAGTAAGTCAGTACGTACAAATTATACTAATTTATATAATGTGTAACACTTACATCCAGTTGGAATGAAAAATCCGTCACAACGAAGAAAACAACAGCTTCAGTCACAAATGGCAGTAAAGCACTGAATCGCTTAAGGCTACACGACAGCGTATCGGCTTCCCTGAACGTAGTACTATGAAATACTAAAAATCAAGCGAAAATATATAAAGAACCTTTGTTTATTAAAATTAAAGTAAGTAGTTATGTACAAATAAAAACTGAATTTAAGATAGTTTCGTGTGTTCGTAATATATTATTTGACAATTTTTAAAGCTTCTTTTGCTTCTTTTATTATTCTCGCCTTCCAAATTTCGTAATCCTCTATTTCTTCAGACACTCGCTCCTGTTTGACATTTTCATTACTTTCTGAAACATTGTTTCTATTGGCGTAAATCCAGCAAATGTACTAATGAAGTAACATTTTATGAATCGAAAATTATAAAACATTCTGAATTTGTAACATTTAACATATTTAAGGGTTTGTATAGTACAACTATTAGTATGTATACATACATTGCGTTGCCGAATAAATGTCAAAATTTTTTTTATTAAAAAAAAGTTCTTAAAAAAGTGTTTGCTTCCAAATTCATGAAAACATTAGACTTTTGAAATAATTTTTGAATACTGTTCAAAATGGGCGTTTTTGGAGTAGAATTTTTGCCGTATTCATATCGTGCTAAATATCTGATTGCATTGCAAGTGAACAAAACAAACAAAAATGATTATTTTTACATATTTCATTGCCTTCCATAAGACGTTGCTACTGTATTCTTCGAAACTCCTTCAAACCTTGTAATAAAAATCATTTTGGCAATTAAGTACTGCGTGATAGTAGCTCACTTAACACGATGTGAAAAGTATTACGATCAATGCAACTAGGCACTAGCACAATATTAATAGAACTTAAAACTTACAAAAACAGACAATATAAACTCATGTTCAAAATTAAAGGATCACTGAAATAATTCTACATAATTTTAACAAAATTTTGTAATTGGTGAATTATTTCTTAGTATCATCAAAAAACAATATAACTGGAGATAATTAAACATCGCTTCATCAATTAACTTCTTTTTTAATGGAAACTTAGAAAAAAAAATGAAAATTCCATTCAATTATAAATTCAGAAACAAAACGATATTATTGGAAATCTTAAAAAACTCTATACACAAAAGGGAATAAAAGAATAAAAGTTAATAATACGTGACACCTCCCATAAAGCCATTAGATTATGTTCTATTAAACCAAATATTTTTAGAAAATACAAAAATTATAGAAAATACATCAGAAACATTGCGTGGTGCGATAATTTTGAACATGAGTTATTAATTAAAACATTTCGGCTATGTATTAATCTGATTTTGCTATTTCGTTAAAGAGCTTTATTGTTTAGTTTTTCGTTTGTTTTGTGTTACATTGGTGTTGTACGCTTTTTAGAGTACAGGGGCATGATTGTGGGGTGCATGTCCGCAGCCCCGCCATTTTGAAATTTCGTATACGCTATTATTTTGTGCCGTTTTGTGCTGGAAAAAGAAAATTGTGTGCTTTAATATTAAGGGAGTTATAACGTCTAGAATTTTGGGCATGTGCCCAGCCCCGCCACCACTGGATTTTGAAATTCCGTATACGCTATCATTTTGTGCTAGTTTTGTGCCGCAAGAGGACAATTTTGTGCTTCAATATTAACCGAGTTATAACGTTTTCAATTTCGGGCTTGGTGTGTCTCCGGCCCTGCTGCCACTGAATTTTGAAGTTTCGTATACACTATGATTTTGTGTCGCGAAATGCTTGTGGATATGCTATTCTTGTGGCATGTAATTTCCGACTATGATAATTTCTTACCAAAAAAATATGTTTCCAAAGCAAATTCACTACTCTCAGATTAAAGTTTCTGATTAAAAGGAACGTACGAAATGAGCGCATTTCGCAATAACAGTCAAACGTTCACGGGTTATTTCTTAAAAATGAATTTACTCCATTTGCTGCCAATGACGAAATTTTGTAGCAGATTGGCTACCGTTTACTTTTATTTTTGTTTGGTCAAATAACGCTGTTTTCTCTATACGTTCTAGACCCCTAAAAATATTTGTATTGCTGAAAATTAGCTTTATTAGAAATATATCAACCAACAGGTAAGTTATGTAATCAGTACAATGAATTTGAGTTTCTAACGCAATTACTACTAAAATAATAGAGAAAATAAAATTTTCCTGGTTCGGTTTTAAATATATTTTTGTTAACATAATAGGCATGATTTGTAATTCGTCATGCTTTATTCGAATCTCCTAAAAAGCTGAATAGATTTGATACTTCTAGATGTATTTGCATCTTTAAAAAAATGTTTATCGTTAATTCTGTTCGAATAAACTGCAAATATAATTCGATGGATTCTTTGGTCAGCACTTGGTGAAACATTGTAAATAGAAAATAAAAACACAAGAAAACACTTAGTAACTGTTTCACAAAAATAGTATATTCAATCGACAATTGTTTCGGATTTTACTCCATTATGGTCAATTATATATACACGGAAACTACCTGACGGGGATTATATTAAATTTAAAATTTAGTTAACAATACAAACCGCAATAATTTGACTCGCGGTTTATAGTGTAATTGGTGTCGTAAGCAGTGGCGAGCAAGGGAATTCCGTAATATTATTAACAATATTCACACTTTTCCTCTCCGCTTTCTTAATACGTAAAATTTGCTTTAAATTTAAGTCTGCTTTTATTACCTAGATGTATCTTGAGATGGTCATTGTTAAACGAGTGATTATTCAACAACAAGAATAACTTGAGGTCGTTATTGGTAAACAATAAAGATCCCATCGAAAATCAAAATAAATCCGAAATGTATAAAATCAAATGCAATGAATGTGATGCAATTTATATAGGACAAAGAGGCAGGAACTTCAATACTATACTTAAAGAACATAAACGTAGTATATTACATAAAAAATGTAACACAGGTTTTGAGCAACACTGTATTTCGTGTAACAATGACGATCTCGAGGTATTACATGCCATGCCCGAAATTCTTCGTTATATCTCGCTTAATATTGAAACACAACATTTTTTTTGCGGCACAAAATAAGCACAAAATGATAGCGTATACGGAATTTCAAAATGGCGAGGTGGCGGGGCTGCCCCACCAAAAAGAAACCGTTATAACACCGTTAATATTAAAGCATAACATTTTCTTTTTGCGGACATATAGGAAATGTGAAAATCCGGGGGTGGCGGGGCTGGGGACATACACCCATAATTATGTGTTATGGCGAGGCTGGTTCAAATTCCAGTGAAGCTCAGAGACTTTACCGAGAGAAGTATTCTACACGGCAAATTCCAAATATAAGAATATTTATTGGTGTTTCCCGACGATTAGGAGATGGCCGCTTTAAAAAAGGGAAAGTGAGAATTGGGTTCAAAGAACTGTCCACATTCATAATGAAGAAGCTATAGAAATAGCACGTTGAATGTACTTAACGTTAATTTCTCTCTTTTTGTATATTTCTTGTAGCTTTTAAGTTATTGCTGCACAGTAGTATCATAGCAGATTAAAAAAATCTTTTACACCAAATAACCTGACAAACATATAATTTCATTTAAATATGAATTCTCGGGTTAGCTGTGGCTATCTTGAGCATATACAAAACACCTGACACTATACATAATTTTTTATATTGTGCTATGTATTTTATATTGTAGGAATTACAAGTTCTTCCAAATATAACAATAGTAAGAGTTTATCAATGTATCAGATCATTAGAAAAGTATTTATAATAGGTTTTTTCATCGAAAAATCACACACCATTTGAGAACAAATTTCACATAATCCAATTAATTTTGACTGGGGATTTTTTTGAAAATTGCCTAATGGCTATGTAGTTACCTAGTTTCTTACCTATAGTTTGTGTAATTTCCTTCACTTTATCGTTAGTTGTTTTATTGGAACGTTTAAGTTCTACATCTAATCCAACTTGTTTTACAAATTTTAAAAATTTATTTTCTAATCGTTTCCATTGTGGAGTTTGTAAGCGACTTTCTTGCCTAAATTGTATTTTGGCTGTTTTAATACCCTTTAACCTGAAGGTTATTATAAATTTAAATGTTGATCTACATTTAAAGTTTCTACTTACTTGCAAGCTGTGTATACTGCTATCGTGTTATATTGAGGATGATGTAAGTCATCAACCATTATATTTTGAGCTTTATATTTGGATAGAATAGTTTCTGCAACGTCTTGTGCTTCGCTACAATTTAGTTTCACACATAGCTTTGGTATAGTTAAAATTTCTTTTAGTCCTAAGCTTGTCTCAATGAGATTATGATATTTTTGATATACTACTGATGATAGAGTAGAAAGTCTTAATGCAGTTGTCTGTTACAATAATGAAGGAATAAAAATCTATTCAGAAATATGTGTCAAGTATTACCTTATTGAATGCTGCACCTGTACTTTTTGCACTAAGATCTAGACACAATACAGCCCTTGGAAGATCACCAATTTTGTCTAGATTAGATTTAGCAAAACATAATCTATAATACTCTTCAGCTTTCCTAAAATTCAAGGAAATATGGAATGATGCGAACGTTATCAAAACCGGTTTCATTATTATAGTACCCACATAATAACAGTGTTTTCTAAGCCAAGTTTGTTTCCTAATGCCGTTAAGGCACTGCATTCTTTATTCGTATACATTTCAAATGTTTAATTATTACTTTTTACGTACAAATAAAGTAGCTATATACTTGTTTTTTTACACACTATATAAAATTCATTTAACCTAAAAATGCCCGGAATACAACAAAAGCAGCATGTTTTAATCGAAACAATCAAAACATGAAGAGATAAAAATGGGATAATAGCAGATAATAGTAAAATGAAATGTTATAAAAAGCGACATCTTATGTAAAATACAACTACCAATTTAAATTATTCATTCTGTGGATAAAGTAGACAGCTATAATTGCCATTGTAGTAAACTGTAGTATAATTTAGTACTACGTGGCCTAGGTGTCACTAAATACCAAAATACATTTTGTTGAGAGGAATCTGTCATCTATTACAACTTGTTCATCATATTCATAAGCTTTCACATATGTTGACTTATTTGTTTTTCCGTAACCAATCTTTGTATATTACATACATAAAACGGAAAATACATATTAAATATTTTATTTACGACAAAAATATGTTACTTATCCAACATATTACGATTTGTAAAAAGGTAATGAGAACTCTTACTGCAATTTTATCCAGTGTCTATATAACCCTAAATGAACGACATATCACTACAACGTACAACGCACTTTGTTCGTAGAGGGCAGGATGATATATTTTAGCAACTTGCAACTGAAATCTGCAAAACTATACAATCTATTCATTGCACAAATGCAGTAGATAGCGCTGCATAATCAGCCCCCGTATTATAAAATGAAAAAAAAAAAGGAGCAAAGCAAAAAAATCAAAATGTAAATGTCTTGGTTACACATTTCTTAAAACATTGATGTGTGATATTGCAAACTAAGCCTCCAGTAAATGTTTCAAGATATGCAAATATTACAAGCTTTTTATTCCATATTAAAGGTGTGTTTCTTATTCGCTCAAACCTTTAATCGAACAGAAAAACTATAAAATGTAGTTCCTATTTTACTCCATTTGTGTTGCTCGAACTGTTCGATCAAGGGTTGGAGCAATTAAGAAGCATACCCAAAATTCACCTGTTGCAAGTTTTACATTTGTGATTGTTATGTTAAATACAAGAAAATTGAAATAAAGACGCAGGCTTAGGTTAACATTAAATAGTGTATTTCATTTAACAGATACAAACAATTGCTTTACTTGTTAATAATGATACAAGCTCCCAACGTTGACGAGCCGTAAACGTTGGGAGCTGTACCTTTGTGGAAGGTGGTAGCTATATTTGAAATTGTTGTATATGTATGAAGTTAGTAGCTATTTATGGATGAGAGTATCTAATTAAAAATTACTCTAATCACTGAAAATGTCGAAATTAATTACTGTATCGACTCCTGCAGAAGTGAGCAATGAGCAATGCCCCACGTTCTGCGAGTGTAGCAGGGATCGACTAGTGGCTATTGGGATCTTACATTAAGCGACACGCCACCATCAGGGATGGCTTTTTCAGTACAATTGTACTAAAACCAGTACAATGACCTATTATTCAGTACATCAGTACATTTACACAAATATGCAGTTATTTTATGATATTTTCCTGTTTTACGGTACAAATGTACCAAATATATTGTTAACGATAAAGCAGCAAGCCAACTTACCCACTATAGTAGAAATCTATAATTTAAATCGTATTCTCTTTTCGATAGAGGGGGAGAGTGTAGAAATTAAACAGAATACTGACAGAACATATATTCAATTTTTCAAATAAAACGTGTTAGATAACCGTCAATCGGTACAATAGCGTCTTGAATGGTATTGAGATTGCGATTAATCTTTCTACGATAGTTTTATTTATTTTGAAATGGATAAGTAAGTGGTTATGTAATTATTGTGTACAGTATTATTTTAGTTAAAAATTGTAGGTGGACAAAGCCCAACAATACAGATATGGATCAAAAGGTAGGCGTTTCAAGCTCAAGTGCAAATGATAAGAAGAAAGCATGTCCTCAAAGGAAACGATGGACGCCCAAACTAAAACCAAGCGAATTAACACACTTTACATGGTTAGATCAAAAGAAAACATTTCCATTTTGCTATATATGTCAAACAAAATTGTCCGGTGGAAAATTTCATTTAAAGAGACATGAAATTTGCCCTTCGCATGTTAGAAAAATGAAAGCTGCTAAAACAACATCTTTAACACAATATGTATACCAGGATAATAATAATAACAATAATCGTTATCTTGTTAAAAAGCAGAATTAAAATTTGCTGCATATGTTTGTGAGCATAATTTAGCATTTCAATTAATGGATACATTTCCACTGCTACTTAAAGATGTATTTTTTGATTCAGAAATATGTAATGCTCTTAATCTGAATCGGAAAAAATTGCACAATTAACAGTAGGTGTTTTGGCACCTTATATTCAAAATCTTATAGTGCAAGATTTAAGAAATACTTACTTTTGTATAATGATTGATGAAACAAACAGATATTACTTGTAAGAAATCTCTTATTATAATTGTGCGATATTGGAAAGATGGCCGAATTAGCGATAGAATATTAGATTTGTGCGAAGTTGAGAGTGGTACATCACAATCTATATTCGATATTATAAAAAAATTATTGGATGAAAATAAAATAGGTTATAATAATGTAATCGGTTTTGCTTCTGATGGAGCAAGTACAATGACAGGCAATATAGGTGGAGTACAGGCAAAATTAAAGGAGATAATTCCTAATATTTATACTCAAATATGTATTTGCCATTCATTGCACTTATGTGCCTCTGCAGCTGTCAGGAAAGTACCTGATAACATAGAACAGTTTGTGAGAGATATCTATTCTTATTTTGCCCATAGTAACAAAAGGTTACAGGAATTAAAAGAATGCCAGGTGTTCGCTAACGAGAAACCGCATAGAATGCTGTACCCTTCTCAAACTCGTTGGCTGTCCTTAAAGGTAAGTTGTAATTATACTTATACTTGTAATGCTCTACCATCTTGATTTTCAATTGCAGGCAGTTGTTGATAGGATTCTAGAGCACTGGAATTCGTTGACACTTTATTTCCAGAGGGCTGCATTGGAAGATAATTTACCCAACGCAAAGGCTATTTTAAATGCGCTCAAGAACCCTATATATAAATTCTACTTACTAAGTCTGTCATATATATTGACGATTACCAATAAGATAAATGTTGAGTTACAAGCAGAGGGTCCCAAAACTCCAATTGTGCTTGAAAGGATATCCTCATTTTACAAACTAATATTAAGAAATTACATCAAGCCAAATTTAATGAATGTGAATATTATTACAATAAATATCACCAATCCACAAAATTATGTAAGTTTAGATGACCTCTATGTTGGTGCCAGAGCCGAAGCATCATTGTCCCAAGAACTTGCGAAAAATACAGTAACCCCTCAAGAAGTTGAAAACTTCAAAAAACATATGTTATTGTTATATATCGAATTCAGCAAACAAATTTTAAAAAGATTTGACTTAGAAGATAAGTATTTAATTTTTGCGCGGGCGTTTGCTCCAGAAATTATAAAATCGAAAGCCAATAATTCCATAGCAAATTTTATAAATCTCTTTCCACAAGTACATATAGATATCGAAGAAGCAAATTTAGAATGGCAAATGTTGATACGTCTTGATAATCTAGAAAAACTCAACAATGATATAGCGAAATTCTGGAATGAAGTTTCGCAGATGAAAAATAGCTTAAATGAATTTTTATTTCCAAACTTAAATAAAATTGTTAGTGTAATATTAACATTGCCACATTCTTCAGCAGCTGCTGAAAGAGGGTTTTCCCAGTTGAACCTGAACAAAACAAAAATTCGTAACAAATTAAACATAGAAACCTGTGCAGCAATATTAATTGTTAAAGATTTTTTAAATCGATTGACGGCGGTTCAATTAAATGGGTTCTACCTACAAATATTTTAAAATATAATAATATAGATAATATAGTTACTAATATGTAAAAAGAGAAATTCTATCGTTTTATACTAAAAATGTTGATAATCTTTTTATAAATAAAATACAAAATTTTGCTGTTTATTTTGAAATTGAATTTCCCGCCATCAGTACAAATTACCCACGTATCAGTACAAATGAAAGTTGGAATTCAGTACATATTAAAAGTTCCCAAATCCATCCCTGGCCACCATGCGGCAAAATTAGAAACTACTGAAAGGAGTATACTTGTTTGTTTTTTTGCCGTCGTGTCCGTGTGTTTCTTTAGTTTATTAATATTTTCCTCCAATATTCGTCATAGTTTTATAAAATCAGTTTTTTTGAAGACTCTATTGCAGTTTATTGTTACAGAAAACGTAAGTATTTGATATATATTGTTTCCATGTTAAACGAAATTTGTGTAAATGGGTCAAATGTACACATAATCTAAGTATAATTTTTCGCTTCTAGCCTTAAAGATATGGATAATCAGCGATACTTATTATCGTTTATGAACCTTTTCGGTTATCTACAGGCATTACCAACTTCGAGATGCATAATTGAGGGTGAAGCTATAGTAAATGCATGCCATATCATCACCTGTGGCTTGTTAGAAAAGACCTCGAAGATAATTAAAATATTTGCCCTTTGCTTAAAAACAAGTGCTCTACAAGAGAAGCCACACGAGATAAGAGGAGAATTTCAAATTATGAACTCCACTGTAGAAGTACAACATTTTAAATGTACCTGTAAGGCAGGTTTGTCTAAGCGATGCAAACATGTGGCTGCTGTGTTGATCCTATGCACAAGGGAAAACATATTAAATTTTCCAATAATTTCATCGACTGATGTGAAATGTTACTGGAATCGTACACAAGCAACAGGAAATTATACCGCAGCGCCTATTTTAGACCACAAGTGTTTTAAAATACAAGTTACATCTCAAGTAAAATCCATAAAACAAATAAACAACAATGATGTTATTTCCATGTTTACTAGTGCTTTGCCAAATTCTGCTCTTGCAAAACATATTAAAAGGCGCCGTTTGATTCGTGATAATAGAGAACCAGACGCAAATAGCATAGATAGTTTAAAATTAATATTAGAAAATGCTGAAGGAGGTTTGTTAAAGAACTTAGCATCAATACAAATTATGCCTGAATGTTGCAGAAAAACATATGAGGCAATATGTTCTGTTGATATTGCAACAGTTGCAACGGAAACCAAAGAAAATCGAAGTCTGTGGTTCAAAGAAAGGCAATTTCGTATAACAGGTTAGTGTTTCATAGTATTAATATCGATAATATCTAGCGTTTGTTGCATGGAAATATATAGGCATAGAACAAAGTATATATACTTGGAATTAAAGAATGTACATGTATATGAAAATATTATATGCAAATATTTATGTATATATGTTCTTTCAAACTGTTAAATGTTATTAAATTAACAACATAATTCTTCAAGACTACTTTATATATTATCAAGTTTTTATTTATTTTTCATAGGATCAAGATGTTACTCAATTTATACATATTCCTTGAACGATTGGGAAACAAAATCAAGGAAATATTTCTGGCCGAAGGGATTTAGGAGCAAGTGCACAGATCACGGACATCAATTCGAAGCTGTTGCCCGCTCTGCATATAAAGCCAGTAATAATTGCGAAGTTATTGAAACAGGGCTTATAATAAGTAAATATCACCCGTGGCTAGCATACTCCCCAGATGGTATTATTATCGAAGATAAGAAGCCAGTAAAACTGTTGGAAATAAAATGTCCTTATGCAGGTGCAAATATGACAAGCACAGCCTGCATAGAAACATGCACATATTTATTACGCCAGGAAGGAAATGTGTTATTAAAAAAAAAGCATTCATACTATGCCCAAATTCAACTAGGACTTAGTATTTTGAATTTAAAAGAATGCGATCTTATTATATATTCATCATTTGACTCTAGTTTTTAAAAATTGTTGTTAGATATGATGAACCTTATATATTAGATTTAATTTATAAATTGCAACACAGATATATTCAAAATATGTTACATATTATATGTACCAATAAAGATTAAAGATGACACTGTATGATTTGTAATTTATTGTTTTTAATAGTCCAATATATTTACGTATTTTACTCTAAAAAAATAGTTTTACGTTCCAGTGGAAATATCTACATAATTTTGTTTAATGAGCATGTGGATATGTCAATAGTAGTAAAATTTACAAAGTACTAACATGCAGGATTGGCCTGATAAACCTTTTTCTTATTTTAATCATTGATTAAATTACTAAAGACAAAACAAAGATAAAATGATTAACATTTTATTTAAAAAATTATTTCTAGTTACAAAAGAAAAGATAATTGACTTATAAATAATACATTAATGGTAAATGCAAAAAGTATTAAAAAGATGATCAAAATCTATAAATGTTTAAAGGCAATTTCAGAACAATAGATGCTAGCACAAACTTTTCTTATAAAAGGATGTTCAAATATCGCAAAACAAATTCTAATCTATTTAGTCTTTTACATTTATACAAAAATAGCCGAGTAAACTAAAGTTACAAAAATTTATCATCTCCTAATATGGGGTTGATAAATTAACTATTGCACAAATTACGGTAAAAATATTTTCTATAGCTGGTACAAGTGAGATCGGCAATGATTTTGTAAAAATTTCAAATGATTTTATTCTTTGGTTTGTTCTTTCTATATGGACCCTAGCTTTTGCAATTTCAACGTTGTACATTGCTTCTTGTTCTGTAAACTGGTTCATCTTCTTTAAGAATGGTGGCCGGATGAGTTTGATTCTATAAACATTTGTAATGTCATCAATAAGAAAACCTTTATCTACCATTACAGCATCTTTCCCAAACTCTAATTTTTCAATAATGCCATTTTGTTCAAAAATTGCTTTGTCTGATGTTCTTCCTCCATATGCACGACTGATAAATGTTATCAGTCCAGCTGGGCTCACGCCTGTCATAAATTTTACTGTCTGTGATCCTTTGTAGTGAGAATAAGTTAATATTCTGCAACATAAACGTTTACACTTTTGTATGGGTAATTCTGTACAATCCAAAACAACTCGAACACTGGAAAATGCTTCAAAGCATTTAGGTAAATTACTTCTACATTCTTCTGAAGAAGGCCACATAATTAGAGGTTTCAAAACAGCTGCTAACTTTGGAATCATATCATGAAATATGACTTTACAAGTTTTACCTGTTACTAAAGAAAATAACGCTGCAAGAGCAACATATCTTAGTCCAGTCTTTAATTTCATTAAAGTCATTATAATTCTTTCTTTTGTGCTTAATTTATGTACTCGCAGATCAGGAAAATATTCATTAACACCTTTTACTAATGTTTCCAACATAACGAATGAAGGTAATCCAGTTAAAGAACGTAGCTTTATATCACTGTCAATGCAGTTAATAAAGGGTAAAACAATATCGCCACTTTTTACCTGTGTTGCTTTTTCAGCTTTATTTTTACCTGCATTTTCAAATTGCAACAAACATTCTATTGCCATCTTTTCTTTTTGTGACAAGTTATGTAGCCTATTCTCAATCGCATCAACATTTGCTATTAATTCAGCATTTTCTTCACATTTGTACAGTCGATTCACTCTAAGTTCCGTCTTCCCCCAAATTGAGGGCTGATGATGCCAATCAAGAAAAACAAAATTACCAAAAACATAATTTAAAGAATACAATTGCTTTTTGTGTTAGAAATAATTTAACACCTTTGGAACTATAAGAATATAGTAATTGAATTAAATTGAAACTAATATTTCAATTATTGAAGCTGTAATATAGAAAAAGAAAATTGTATATAAATAACTTTCACCCCTCCACAATGCTTCGTTGCAAGATAACCAAAACATCAGTTGTTTACTGTTTCTCGTGCGTTGACGTTTTTTTATTCCATTTTGGTTGCATTTTGTTATTATATATCGTGTTATATACGTTTTAATAACTGTTCTTTTCAGAACAAATTGTGCATTATGCCGAGAGGTTTAAATTCGCAGTCAAAAGCGCTGGTCGCGTCACTTATAAATTATTTTGAAAGAGAACGTGATAATGGTGGACCCCTTATTCCATTAGTCTCTGTTCGTCAGGTAAAAATTATAAAAAGTATTATACATATACTACAACTTAATTTTTAGAGAGTTGCAGATGCCCTGTCAATTAATAAATCTACCGTTTGTGGTATCTCGACAGAAGTAAAAGAATGCCGCCCCCTCAGTAGCCCCAAGAAAACCAGACACCGCGTAAAAACAGTGACAGCTGTTGATGATTTCACTGTTGTGGCAATCCGAAATGCACTCTATACTATGTATAGACAAAGTAATACTATTACATATTCTAATGCGGTTTGAAGTGCTAAATTTGTATCTTTTCAGAACAACAAGTAACATTAACTTTACTTTTACAAAAATTGAAGGATGATGAAATTTTCTCTGGGGGGAGAACTTCGTTAATGAAAATTTTAAAGAATATTGGGTTTTCTTGGAAAAAAGACGATCCTCGCAGAGCCATGATGGAACGTTCGGATATTGCTCTTTTAAGAATTGATTTCCTTCGAAACTACGTTCAAAATATTAAAAATAGTTATTTCTGGGACCCGGTATTCCTTGATGAAACATGGGTATTTGAGAATGGCACAGTTGGTCGATCCTGGCAAGATACCAGCGTGCAAAGTGTTAAAAGAACAAAAATTGATGGGAAAAGGTTAGTGAACTGATATTATAGCCCCATGAGGTCCACATGAATATTATTTTTAGATATATCATAGTACATGCAGGTAATCGCAGTGGTTTTATTCCTGGTGCATCATTGATTTTCCCATCAAAAACAAAAAATGCAGATTACCACGGAGAAATGAATGCAGAGACATTTTTGGACTGGTTTGAAAATTATTTATTAAGAAACTTGGAAAAACCGTCTATGATTATTATGGACAATGCCCCATATCACAGAACATGCGTCAATGTTTCTCCAACAGCAGCTTGGAAAAAACAGGACATTCAAACTTGGCTGACACAAAACAACATTGTATATGCTGCTGATATGTTAAAATTGCAACTATTACATTTAGTTCAATTGTAAGTGTTGTTTTACTATTTTTTAATATATACAATACATATATATAATCTATTTTAGACATAAACCAAACAAAATTTATGCTGTGGATGAACTGGCACACCAGTACGGACATAGAGTTTTGCGATTGCCACCGTACCATTGCATATTCAATGCTATTGAGAACATTTGGGGTATAAGTAAGGTTTACTATAACAATCATATCGGAAGAGATGGATCTGGGATGGAAAAAGTGTTGAGTATGTGGCAAGAGTCAATTGACCACATTACAACGGAAATGTGGTCCAATACTGTTAACCATACAGAAAACACTGTCATTGAATGGTGGGAGAGAGAAATTGGTTTTGACCAAGAAGAGGTGTTACCTTTGATAATAAACCTTGAAGGGGAATCTTCAGATGAAGAAATTATCTCAAGTTCGGAACCTGAGAATGAATATTGAGTTTTTCACATATTTAATTACATTTGTACTCATTTCGCACCTATGTATTTAAAATCCAGATAACCACTTGTTTCTCTTGTATATTTCTCACTACAGCAATAAATGACTTGAATGAATTTTATATGTCTTGCATAATGTATTCAACAAATTTAATAAACAGTCTAGTTGTTTCGCATTTATTTCTTTCTGTATTTGATGCATTCCCTTTTTTTGTTATTCTGATAGAGTAATACTTCAAGGTGTATTGGTCAAGTTAATATAACGTCTTGTATCTGAAAATTTTGCAGGTTAAAACCATTACTTATCCTCTAGCAATGTAAATCCGTTTATAATTTCGCAATCGTAATTTATGAATTTTTGAAATCTTGCATTGATAACAGGAATAACTATAGAAATATCCAGAAATTTGCCTAAATTTAACAGAATGACTAATTACTCCCATATTTTTATTGGTTTTATTCGGTGATTTAAAAATCTTGTGATTTCTAACCTATATTGGCTAACGTCAGTTTGGCGGATTTGGCATCACTGTGGAGGGGAAGTGCCCTTTAAAAAGACGGAACTTACAGTGAATGGACAGTATTCAGAAAATCCTGAATATGATGGATCTGATGTTTTTTGGTCTACCAATTTTCTAGCTGATCTATCCTTTGATTTATATGTGTTAAATCTTCTCATTGGCAAGTTTTGAGATGGAACTGCATCTTTTTTGAGTCTAGGCCTCTTAGTTGAAAAATCTAAATATACAAAAAAAGATATATATTGTTTGATAAGAATTTAATGGAATACAAATTTTTACCTGGTAAGATGAAATCACTTTTTTTAAAATGTAAAGAACAAACACGCATAGCAGGAGTTGTAGGTTTCCCCATTAGCAATTTCAGTTCCCAAGCTTTCTTCTTGTCCACTTTTTCTTGTAATCCTAACTTGTTGGTCAGAAATACATATCCGCTCTTCTCCTTTGGAAAATAATGAAAACTTAAAGTGCGCTCTCGTCCTCTTTTCGTATGGCAGCCGTATACGCAGCAATTAGTATTTGATATTAATTTTAGTTTACCCATTTCAAAGTGCGTGAAGTATATGTACCTACTCTAAAAAAATCCCTTAGAATTTTTGATTATACAGAAATTAAGTATTTATTACCTGTAATAGAACACGATTACTTCAAGCTTTTAAAAAAACTGTTTTTCTGTAACAAATTTATGGTGAACGCGATCGTTAATAAGAAATAACTCGGAAAACAAGTAAACACTAACGGAACCAAATCGAAATGTGTCTACGGTATACTCCTTAACGCCGCCATTGTTGATGCGATGGTGGCGCCGCCATCGGTAATGTAAATTCCCAATTACACCATTAAAATAAATAATAATGATACAAGCTTCCAACATCCACCATGTACAGACGCGCTATGTTCGAGTTGCAAATACCTACAAATTGTATTATTTATTTCTATCAGTAGTTACCCTTGAAAATTTTTTGATGGTCCTGAATCATCATCTAAGTCAACCGTAATTAACATTAATAAAGAACACGAAGTACCGTATAAATCGAGTTCTGATAAGAACTATTTTTAACGCAAAATGCTTCTAAAATAGCAATAATACAATGAATAACGCAACGCATCAAACATTGAAAAAATGAATTCAATAAATCACATTCGTTGACTTCGTTTTGTTAAAGCAACAAAAAAATGTATATTGACTAATAAATTTATTACAACGATGAACTAGGTTTATCAAATTGAAACCTGTTTATCAATATAATAAATAATATTAACAGTTTATTAACTCACTTTGTAAGAAGCGAAACAAACTACGGATTTTTCATTAGGCATTAATAAATGTATTCTTTATATCAATAAATCCGTTTATTGAATATACTTTATATACGAAAGTATGTATTTATTGATATAATAAACAGTCATTTATTAAAATGATAAACTTTTTCGTTGGACTAATTTTGATAACAAAATTGTCACATTAACGTTCTTTTTTATTATATTTAGGTACCTTTTTCGTTTAGTGAAGACAAAACCGTAGACAACGAAGTAATTTGGGAACTGACAATTGACAATATTATGGACAGAATGACTTTTTACCGTGTGCAAGTTAATTTCAAACCATTATCTCAAGCTGGACAATTTTTTGATACGCCTTTTGTTTTAAAGTGAGCATTAAGTTGGCCTAGGTATTATGGCAACATAAAAATAAATAAGCGTTTAATCTTCCAAATTTGACAGTATTTCATAATATGCAAATAGTAGATACACAAGTATTTTAAAAAGCCTTTTCCTCTTAAAATAGTGAAACAACTTCTAAAGCAATTTAAATTTCAGGCATCTCCCGTATTATTGCTAATAAATACATAATAAGTTCTTATTACCTCCCTGATGCATTCAAATTAATTCAGGCGTAATAAACAATCGCTAATGTGTTGATTTTGACATCATACCCATTTTTTTTATTTATTATGTGTTGTATGAAATGAATTTTTATTTACAGTTTATTAATAGCGCATCAGATGGTTGTGCTGCTAAAATTGTTAGTCAGAGGCTAATCAGTTAAATACGGATGTATCTACTATGAGCGTCAAAGGGTTAAATGCAAATGTTATTTACAGTTTTCTGGAAAATCAAGTCCTGGCGATAAGAGATGCTTGAAAAAAGATTACCGATTAGTCAAATGAAAATTGTCATGTGGCTTCCTCTACTTATAAAATTTTACATTTTTTGAAAATACAGTAGTGTCCGGATATAACGAACCGCAAGGGACCGATAAAATTGACAAATTAAAAAATTGGTGATAACTACATCATTCAAGATTTATTTACATATGAGTACAATTTTGAGAAATACTGCATACATAGATTTTAATATTACATGTATTAATTACTGATTAAAAAAGGTTGTGATTTTTGACTGTTTTAATTTCGCGCCAGCACAAATTTGTTCAATATTATCCTCAATGTTGGCGAATATATCCAAAGCATCTTTAGAGATACCTTACACGCCAGTTTGGTATCAGTTAATTCAGTAACTTTGATCACGAATTGACTGATGAGAAACTGAAGGGCTTACGGGTGGTATTTACACGATCAGCTCAGACTAACATCAGTCATCTTCAAGAACTTCACCGATCAAGAATTACGTTCTCCTCAAGAACGATGGATTCCCAAAAAAAGCTGCTCTCGCAATAATATTAGCCATGGCTACGAAAAGACGTGTTAAGAGGAAACGATGGACTAAAGAATGGCTTCTGAAAAGAGACCAGTACACGCATTTAAACGTATTAAATGAAATATGAAACACGAATGAAGACCAGGACTATGGAAATTATTTCCGTACGGAAGATGCTTGCTTTGATGAATTGTAGGAAGGAAATGATTGGGCCATATTTGAAAAAAACAAGATACGATAATGAGGAAATCAATGACTTGATAAATTAACTAATTATCATATTATTATTAATTATATTTAATACTTTATTATTCAATTAATGACTTGAAATTAATTTTATTTACATGTGGTTTTTCAAATTTGTCCAGAAAACGAAAATATTCAGGTCCAACTCTTCGGAGTGTATATATCATCTGCCCTAGCTCCCGATCTTTGAGATGCTATAATCTTTTTTAAATAACGACGGTAATTCGATCTTAACGTATTGATCTTGTTTTTTTACGTTCCGAATTGTAGCTCCAGGTTTAACGTTTTTAAATATCAAGAGAAGTTTTTCTAAAGCCTCATTCCTCTTGTATTTGTTTACGTCATCTTTATCCTATAGGAGGGGAAGTGTTTCTAAGGTGAGAATAAATTCTTTTTCATAAGCCAAAGGCTGCGCAGTGCTCTCTACCGTCTCCATTTGTAGGTCAGACGGTGACTGATAAAAGAATGACAAATCAGTGCTACACTATCAGTCTGCCATAAGTCTGACCAAACTGACAGAATTTATTAAAAAATTTAAATATTTGTCAGTCTGGTTCATCAGTCCATCAGTCGTTGTGTTACACGATCAGTTTGGCGTCATTCTGACAACAATCATGGAATTGACTGACGCCAAACTGAGCGTGTAAGGTACCTCTTAGGGGTATTATGAGACTATAAAAAGTAGCGAAGCTTCCCAACACATTGTAGCGCTTCTTGATTAGTAGGGATTGGCATATCTTCACATGTATAACTTTCATCACTTCTGGAATCGTCTACGATGAGTACGCTGTTGATTATGTTATCGTCAGTTAAGAATTCGGCGATTGCAACTTTATGATCTACATGAACGAATTCAACGACAGATAAATCAATCGTTGTTAAAGATGATTTTTGTTTTTCCAACCACTGTGAAAGTGATAATTCATTATCAGAGTCAAACTCATCAAAAGAAGTACAGAAACTAGCGTGTTTGAAACAATTATTGATAGTTTTCTCTGTAACTTTTTCCCATGCTTTATGACTAAAATTTATTGCATTCAGTAAAAGGTCTAGATTTACCTTCGTCAATTGAATTAATTAACTTTATAAGCAAAAAATTTCGATAGTAGCTTTTAAATGCGTGTATTATTCCTTGGTCCATAGGCTGAAACTTGGAACTAGTGTTTAGTGGCATAAACACTAATTTAATATTACGCAAATCTTTTACTGGAGGATGTGCAGGGCTGTTGTCAACCAATAGAATAATTTTTCTGTTCTTCAGTAATAACTTTTCATCCCACAGTCAACAAGTCCGTGCTTTTTTATTTGATTTATAATTCACATGAATTTGTTTGATGTGTTTGAAACATCATAGATTTTGTGACTTGCCTATCGCTAGCAACTTTCATTCTTTTTCTTCCGTTAAATTAGCGCACACAAAATAAGGTTAATCTATCTCTTGAAAGCTTATGCACTTCCTTTTATTAAAAAAACGTTTGTCTTAATGTGCAGGCACATCAAAAATATAGAATACAAACATTCGATTCAATACATACATGAATGTGCACGAGGTTCTTGTCGGTGTTGCCCGGGCTTTCCGAATATTATGTACTGATGTATCTAAACAAGTTCGCTTTAAACGGAAACTATTTCTAAGACTCTAAAATTGGTTCATATTATATGGAAGTTCGTTTTAAGCGGGTTCGCAATAAAAGGTATTTTTTAATATCAGTTTTATGGCAAATATAACGGGACCCTCAGTTTTGGTACGCAACAACCTATAGTTCGCTTTAAGTGGGTTCGTTTTAGCCGATCACTACGATATTTGCAAAAACTGCATTTACTAGCTAAAATAAAGAAAAAAATTACTAAAAAAAGTTGTTTAGAATGTGTTTTTTTTTAATCATAAATTAACAGAAATTGGCTAGTATTATCTTATTTGAAGCAAATGTTTAAAGCAGTTCTCTTCCCTTCCATCTACGGGGAAGGAGTTGGTCAAGAAAATTACAAATTTCAACTGTATTATGCGCTGGAGGTATGTTGTTGAAAATACATTTTTCTGCTCAGATTTAATGGTATATCCTTTATTATGTTAAAATGTCATTCTAGAGGAAATACAGAATCTCAGAATTAAGATTTTGTAGGAGAAAAAAATGATCCAATCATTTGGTTACTTTAATGAATATTCTTTACATGCTTCTATGAGAAAATGGTGATTTTCGTCAACCCACCACCCATAGATTTGAATGTACAAATGTGCTTGGACCAAACAGCTAAAATATAGCCGACTAACTAAATTTTATAATGAATGTATAAATTTCAGTTTGTAAGACCTGAATCTTCAAAATTGTTCTGGCCATTGTATTGGATACTGCGTTTAACTGAGTGATTTCCCGAAGAGAGATCGTGGATTTTCGATAACAGTCTGCATTAATTGAAACTGACGTTCTTCAACGTTAATCCAAGAATTATGAAGACCTTATTCTATTAACCTATTCTCAACATTACCCAAACTTTAAAATTCCTTAAAAATCCTACTAGCCGTTGATTGGCAAATGCGTTTGCTGCAATGTCTTTTGTTAAAAATTGGTACTACTTCCCTGTATTTTCCAATTCTCACCAACTATCAAAACAATTCAAATAGACGATGTTAAAAAAAATGAAATGAATTTTATTCAAATTGCAATTACTTTAATTAAATACATTTCAAAATAACTAGGCAATAGAAAAAGAATGTAGCTCTAATAGTTAAACGAACTGTCAAACTTGAAAAATATTAATTTAATTTCAAAAAATTAAAAATTAAAATTTTTTGGAAATTAATTTGCACATTGTTCAGGTAGCTAAAACTAATATATGATAAAAATCTCATTGAAATCTCGCTTAGTTTCCGAAAAATATTTAGATTTTGACAATTTTGAAAAACCTCATTTTTTAAGCAACTAAACATCACTTGGTATATTTGATAGGGGCTAAATAGATCTTCAGACAAGCACAAATTACTACCGTATTTTTTTCCTCGTTCGACGACGACTTTATGGCGGTCACTGTATAATGCGTTACGTATAATTTTTACGTTTCACTAGTTTAAAAAGAAAGTTACAAATACCCAAAGCGCCTGCTGTATTAAATAAGTTTTAAAATAATAATAACAAATACGCTTTTGTATCAAGTTTTGAAATAATATGTATTTATGTTAATTTTAAAAGTCAAAAATATTACACCTTAATCGAAAGTCCAGTTCAAATGGTTTTTGAAAACAAATTCCATTTTTTACCAGCTTTATAGAGATGTTACACATTTGTATATCTTTCTATTTCTTATTTATTTGAAAGCAATTGATGAGGTCAAGCTCAATGAACCCCTGCAGGCATATAATTCTATTGAGTGTGCAGTTAGGCTTCGTATATGAGATCGCCGTTTTCATTCGCTCGAATTTAGATGAAGGGAGAGAATTGGTACCAGTAGAAGGGAAGCTGTTGAATCTTTTAGCCACGCCTTCTATTTCTTCAGCATCCAATGGCAAGATTTATTCCCACCATACCGTACGGATGATATTTATTTCTGGCTTTAGATTTCACATGTAGAGAGATTGTATGGATATTCTACAAACATGTATTTGATTATTACCACCTTTTTTAATTTAATTGAACTTAAGTGTTACTACACAAACATATGTTAAAGAAATTACTTGTTTTACACCCAATAATTGTAGTAACAGTACAAATTACTTGCAAATATTGGTAAAAAAATAGTAGGGCAAGGCCGGGTAATTGTAAACGATTTTTAATGTCAAATTTGTACTTTAAATAACTTCTTTCTTAATAATAATAGGAACATTTTAATCAATTATTTGTTTCACTGTACAGTTGGGTGTATAATGTTAATAAAAAAATGAACTCAATAAATCGTGTTCGTTGACATCGTTTTATTAAAGTAACAAAAAAAGTTATATTAACTAACAAGTTTATTACAGCAACTACGTTTATCAAATTGAAACCTATTTATCAATGTAATAAATACCCGCCTTAACTTACTTTGTGAGAAGCCAAACAAACTTTAGGGATTTTTCATTAGACATTCACACTGTATTCTTTATATTAATAAATTCGCTTATTATATACCATATACGAGGTAGGCGCCATAAATATAGAAAAAATAAACTTGGTAAAATGTAACAATTTTTGTTTTTTAATATAATCTCCCCTAACTTACAATACATTTATTACAATGAACAATAATAATTCTATACCCTTGTATAAATAATCTAAAGTGTTTCCCTCAAAATGTTATACTACTGCTGTTTGCAACTCACTATCGTCCTTAAAACGACGTCCCCTGAGGTCTTTCTTTAAATGAGAAAATAAATAATAATCACTTGGAGCCATATCCGGACTATACGGTGGATGTTCCAATTCTTGAAAGCCACATTCGCGGATGACAGTTTGTGAAATGGCGGCACTATGGACGGATGCATTGTCGTGCAATAATCGAACACCTTTTGTAAAATTTCCTCGATGTTTTGCACGAATATTGTTCCTCAATTTATGCAGCAAAGACGCATAATATGTGCTGTCGACAGATGTACAGCGTTTTCTAAAGTAAATGAGTAAACTGCCCTCACAATCCTA
This sequence comes from Dynastes maya, assembly GCA_029619315.2. NCBI lineage: Eukaryota > Metazoa > Arthropoda > Insecta > Coleoptera > Scarabaeidae > Dynastes > Dynastes maya. The sequence continues at coordinate 35,140,444 of JAROYE020000003.1, forward strand.
CAATATTGTGGCCACGCTTTTCGTTGATTGAACGACTTTCGCCTTTCTGGGACGAGGTTCATTGGGGCGCCGCAATTCCATCGATTTCTTTTTGGATGGAGGATCATAATACAGAATCATTGCTTCATCTCCTGTGACAATGGACTCCAAGACATGTTTAAAAACGAGCGCGCACATTCGACCCGACGTTTACGTTGGAGAGCAGGGCGAATAGTTGTTTCAGAAATATTAGACATCACTGCTAATTCCTTCACTTTCAAACGGTAATCTGCTAATACTACTTCCTCAATAATTGAAGTATTTTGAGGCGTTATCAGTTCAATTGGCCGAACTGGGCGCTCATCATCTTCAAAGGATTCTTGCCCCAAACGTAAACGTTTTGCTCACTTTTTTACAGTGGAATATGAAGGAGATAAATCACCATAAACGCCGTCTAAACCTTGTTTAATGTGATTAGGCGTATGCTTTTCTTTTGTTAAAAATTTAATGACCGCGCGGTACTCAATTTTCGTTACCTGAGACATCTTCATGCACTAGGCACGTTATCTGGCTGGCTACTAACAACTACTATTCTTCCAGCCGCAATATATATCGTGTAGGCCTCGCACATGTGCAACTATAACGCAACGGAGTTTGAACACGCTCGAATCTGTATAAGCCTGTCAGGCCGAGAATATATGGCGCCTACCTCGTACGTGCTTTTTAATACACAGGCTGTCCCAACTCTCTGAATATGTAACATTGCACCTATTGTGTAAACTGTAACAAGCTACAGTTTTCTGATACCATAATAGATGTCAATGAGTATCTTACAAAAATATTTTCGTATATACAGGCTGATCGATAAGTAGCGAGCCAGACACCTATTTTGTTATTTGAAATAAAACATCCTGTATATTATTACGTTCTTGGTTTCCTCAATTAAAAATAAACCTATGTAGTATAGGTTCCATATATCTACCGTATTTCCAACAGATTTTGAGATATTTATAATTTTGTCCTCAATTGGATAAATGTAGACATTCATTTTTTTCAACAAATCCGAAATGCAAATATATTTTAGCATAAATTTTTACAATATTAAATTACATACTTCGCTCTATCTGGACATGGTATCAGAACGCCATGAAAATAAACAGGATGCTCGGTATTGATCACCAAACATTGCCAAATTTAAAAATTTTGGTTACCAAAACAGTAAACACAAGATACTGACGTTGATGTTGCTAAACAATTGATTTAAAATTTTGAACTCAAATAGTTACCTGCAGTCAAAGCGGAATTTTTCATTTGCAAATTCCATCCAAATAGTTTTTACTGTTCATATTGTTTGGTTACCACGACAACAGTAAGCAAAACATACTGATATTGACGATTTTAGACTATTGATTCAGGTTTTGAGCCAAAATAAAGAAGAGTTAAGTAATAGGTATAATTTATGTATTACGAAAAAGCGAAAGAAATTGTATATTTTATTTATCACGATATACAATCTGCGCTATCCTTACCGACGATGTCCGCAACCGAAAACGTTTGTCAAATGAAAACTAAGATTTCATGCTATTGGGAACATTAATTCTACTCATGTAGAAATAAAGAAAGGAATTATAATATTAATGCACCATTTTAGTAAAAAAGGATAGAAGATAATAATATATATACGTAACACCATTACTGTATACCTTCATTGCTGACTCAAAATAAGTAGGTATATGTCATAGGACTCATAGGTATATATGGATTAATGCTTTTTGTAAATTGGTTCAAGTTACAGAGGGCTAGGTATAACCAAAACAAGGAGATAATTGCTTGGTTTTAATTTAAAATTACGCATTCAATCAAGGCTTTTAACTAATTTCGGCAAAATATAAAATATTATTGAATGAACTATTGCTGTAGGTTATTTCGACAATACAAAATGCAACCAATCCTATGTAATTGACTTAACCATTCGAATAATTTGAGCATATTTAAATGCAAAAATTAGTTGAGTGAACCAGTTATCGGTTGCATCAGCGTATCTTTTTTCTCGGTGTGTTATATTTCAGCAATGGGCAGTATTTCAAACATACTTGTTTGAAAGCAAGTACATTTTACGTAATTTTGAGCAATATCTTTGAACTAAGAGGAACAGTGAATACAGGAACAACGATGGAGACAATAAAGGAAGTAGCTAGTAATCAAATTAAATTCTTTTATGAACAATGGCTAATTTAATTTTTTAGAAGAGAATAACTGTATATACGGAGAACAGTTAATTATATGAGGTTTTCTACTTATGGCAAAGGAAATTTTGACCGCATATGGCGTTAAGAATATTTATCTTTCATCGAAATCGATAAAACGTTGACGGATCTGTGATACGGACACCTCAACATAGGTATCTTATTTCTAAATTACATACAGTAACCGTATGATTCATTATCTATTGTAGTCGTTAAACTATGTGATGCGCTTATATCTGATTTTGGAAGCCTATTCAATAGCACGGCGAACAGTAAGGTTTCCTAAAAAAGAGCGCAGGTGACCGGGGAGAAGCGTGTCGTACGGTGACCGCGAGAAAAACAAAGAGACGCGCTGCGGTATTGGATTTGTACCCGTGCCGCCGCGAAGAAGAGATACCTGCACGTTCTCGCAGCAGCGGTCGATCTCTCCCAGGCCTCTGCATATTGATTAGGGGCGAACAAGTTGGCTAGCTGACTGGCTGGCTGACTGGTGCGCTAGAATGGGTCAACACGCAGCATACTGATTATTATTTTTACGTATAGGTTTATAGAAGTGTTACCTAGTACCATTTTTTTAGATAAAATCGCTTGTTGTGGATTTTGATTAAAAATAACTAGAATTAAGTAAAGGCGTTATAAATGCATACATTCTACAGGCATTTACAACTCGATGCTTGCAAGATATGTTGTTAGTGCTCGTATCGTAATTATTCCCTTAGCGGCCTTTTAACATTAATGACAAGTCATAGAATTACTTCAAGATATAATTTTCGCAATGACATGAATTTTACTACCGTTTCTTGGAATGTACTCTTTTTTAACTTTAAGATGGGAAATTAGATGTATTAAATTCGATTCTGTGTGAGTAGGCTAAGACTGTGGAAAAAAGTATGCCTTGAACTTATTTACGAGTTACAGCAGTACTTAACACCATAATTTAATTATGAAGTTGTATTGGCTGATTTGTTTCACATTACAGCTTGCCATCCCTATATCTTTGTTATTGGTACACCGATTGCCTTCAAATTTTTGTTTCAAATGAGGTATAGCACTTTTTTAAAGAAATTGTTATTAACCTACGATTAAAAATTAGATGCAAAAAATCGAACATAGTAGGCCTTGTTTAGTCGTATAAGCAGTTATGAAAATCGTTTTAGGATCACCTGAAAACCCTACACTCAAATTTTGGTCAAAAATGTTTGTGTAGCAATTATTCTATACAACAGAGGTTCCTAAATGTGCGCCGAGAATTCTCGAAGCACATAGTACATAGAATATTCCAGAAAAGTATGGGACTTTCGTGAAGTTTATAGAACTTTCTAGTGGACTTATATTGCATACTATCGGACATTGTCGAAGTTTCGCGAAAGTTGTAAGTAGGTGGGGCGGTTAGTATAAATATGGCTCCACTTCGGGAACCAGTTCAGTTCCTAAATAACAATCGAAGAGTAAACATCTGAGAAAAAAAGTAAACGGTTTTAAGACACCCGCTACCGGCGGACCGTTCGCATTATTTCAGTGTGTTGCTTTGTGTTTTCGTAAAAACGTAGGAAAATGGAAAGATTTTTATTAAATAAGCAAGTCGACAGTTCAAGTGAGAGTGATCAAGCATCGTGGTGGGATAGCAAAGAAACGGAAATATCGTAAATACGATGATTACAATTTATTACTTCAGTAGAAGTAAACAATGAAGAGAGACCGCAGTGTGTGCTCTGTTTAAGTTAAGTTCTAGCGACCGAGTCTATGCCCCCAAGTAAGCTAAAGCGACATCTCGAGACCAATCACTTTAACACGGTTGCAAAGTCTCGCGAATTCTTTGGTAGCAAGTTGCAAGATTTATAAAAGCAAGAAAGTGTGTTTACTAAACAAGCCCCATTACCAAGCAACGATCTATATAGAGTGGAGAAGTGCAGAAAATCCCCCACCATCGCAGAAGAGCTTATTCTACTGGCTGTTCTTGACATGATTAATATTATACTGGGAAAATCGGTGGGAAAATTAATTTCAAAGGTACCCTTGTCCAACAATACTATTAGTCGAAGAAGCCATCATATAGCTCCGGATCTCAATGATCGATTAATAGGGAAAATGAAAGGCATGGAATTTGGTCTGTAACTTGATGAGGCTACTCACAGTAACAAAGGCGCACACCTTATTTGTTATGTATGCTTTCTGGATGATAATATTATCGTTGAAGACGTTCTGTTTTGCAAAAGCATCATTGAAGCGCAAAGGCTCAAAACTTATTTGAGATGTTTGACAAGTTTATAACTGATAATGATTTGTATTGGGAAAAGTGCATCGGTATGTGTACTGATGGAGCTCGTCGCTATGGAGGATTGCAGGCGCTTATTCGCAGCAAAGTACCGCATGCTATGTGGACCCATTGCATCATCTATAGGGAAGTACTTGCGTCAAAGTCGATGAGCTCTGAATTGATTTTCGTATTAGAACGTGTCGTAGACGTAAACTACATGAAAACTAGGCCACTGAAAGCCAAATTTTCCAAAAAGCTGTGCATGGACATGGGAGCTGAACATACGACCCTGCTATACTACTGCAGTTCATGATGGCTTTCATGTGTCAACGTCTTGCCCTGTGCATTCGAACTACGTCAAGAAATTCACACTTTTCTACAAGCGGAAGGTCATGAAAACTCCAGGTACTTTGCCGAACCCAACTTTTTACTGAAACTAGCGTATTTGTGCAATATATTTGACAAGCTGAATGCCTTCAATCTGTCTCTGCAAGGCAATAACATGCACATTTTGAAACTTTTGGAGAAGATTGTTGCGTTTCGGAAAAAGCTGCAGTTGTGGATAAGAAAAATCAATGAGCATGGCGGTCAATATTGTTTCCCTGAATTGCACAAATACGTGGCCTGTAATAAAGTCGTTGTTTCACAAGACTTCCTGTCCTTTTTCAAGGAACACCTCTCAAGGCTCACTGACTGGTTTGCAAAATACTTTGAGGAAGACAATATCGAGAAATTTGCGTGGGTCTAAGATCCTCTCCGTACTAGAATTCACTTCGCAGGAAGAAGAAAGTCTAATTGAACTCTCTTGCGACAACAGCCTGAAAACAAAATTTGCTTCTTCCGATTTAGTGGAGTTTTGAATATCAATCAAAAATGAATATCCATCTCTGAGTTCAAAAGCTGTAAGGATCCTCATTTCCTTTGCGACAACCTATTTATGCCAAGTCGGATCTTCAGCTGTAGCTCAAAAATCGATGTGGAGCGAGAAATGAGAATGACAGTGTCAAACCTTATTCCGCGTTTTGTAAAAATGTGTGGCGATCAGCAAGCCCGTCACATTAACTTACTTGTCGTTGAAGAATTTCACCACTTATTTCATATTTTTTTTTGTATTTACATATTTTAGTTTGATGGCTCTTGTGATTCAATTTTAATAAGAGTTGTTTTCATTTGTGGGCTTGATTTATGTCATTGTATACATATTTTGAAAAGGGCTTCGGGACAAAATAATAAACCTGTAAGTGCACAGGGAACCCTTGCTATACAATATTAAAGTTAAATTAAAATTATTTCGTGTTTACTTTTATTTTACACATTAGTACAGTGCTTTTGTATAAAAGCAATTATTGAAGCTGCTCGAACACGTTTAATATGAGTACAGAGATTCACTTTTTATTTTAAATTTCACCACAGTACTTGAATGTTATAACGTGGACGGCTATGGAAAAGTAATTTGTTGTGTATCTTTGAATATCTAGTCAAACTGTTTGTTCAGTACTTTACTCAAGTTTTGTAGTTATTGTGTTGCGAAAATTGGCTGAACGGTTTTTATCGGTTGCTGAAAGGGTTTAATTAATTCGTTTACTGGGTGATAATCATCATTCATTCAGAAAAGTAGCTAGAGAATTCAATACTAGACATCCGCATAAAACAGTTGCAAATAATAATAGTCCGTTTAATGTTTCTGGTAATGTTTCTAAATTTAGACCTCAATTGGATACTATACGTATCAATCCTAGGCTAAGCATACATAAGGTTCCATTGCAACCTGAAGTTTCACAATCAAAAGTGTGAAAGTGTATTAAACGACACAAATTTAAACCATATAAAGCCAACATTTCTGCGTACACTTAAAGAAAACGATGAAATTAGAAGAATAGGTTATTTATTGTCTATGGGCACGAAGAAATTTAAAAATTTTTTTTTTAAACATTATGTTTACGCATGAAATCACTTTTACAACTAATGGAGTTGTTTCATCACAAAACTGTAGATGGTGGGCATCTAAAAACCCCAATTTTATTATAAATTGTAAGAGACAGTATTCCCAGAAGGTCAACGTTTGGGGCGGAATTCTGAATGACAGAATTATTGGTCCAAATTTTTTCCATGAGAATTTTACAACACAACGATTTCTCCATTTTTGTAATACTGATTTTCAAGACGTACTTCATGAGTTACCGTTAGCAGTAAGAAGAGATTTGTATCTGCAATTAGATGGCGTATGAATTCATAATGCCAGAATTGTTCGCGATAGGTTGAATGAAATGTTTCCGCAGAGGTAGATAGGTCGTAAAAACTCCTTAATATTATGGCCCCCTAGATTGCCCGACATAACTCCTCAAGATTTTTTTTATGGGGAGTCCTAAACCAAAAAGTGTATCAAGGTAATGTGCAAAATAGAGAAGATCTGCGCAACCGTAATAGACAAATATGCGTGCGAAAATAACTCAACGACAACTGCGAAAGCAGATTGAAAAATGCATTAGACAACAAGGAAGTTTGGTGGGAATTGGCAAAATCTAGTTTTGTATATTGATATGTTAATTAATAGAGAGGAACACTGCATTATAGTCGACAATAAAAAGTAAGAAGACAATTCTATTCTAACTTTAATATTGTACATACAATAGTTGCTTAAATAATTTCAATATTGTTCTAGTTTTTCTTAAGTACTAAAATGAAATTTATTATAAAAGTGAATCTTTGTATTTAAAATTTGCTTGCTATTTTTATTTCATGACGTCTATTTGATTCTACAATTATTGTAGGTACTAAATATAGGTAGGTACTAGATTAATACAAGCAAATAGTTTCAATTTATTTATTTATAAAATGTGAATTTTATAAATTATTGTAATTAACTAACTCTTACGTACATTTAATACTACATGGAACAAAAATCAACAAAATAACACTATATAACAAAAGAAACAAACAACATTACAAAAATATGTTATGGTTGATTGGTGATAAATTTGATTAATCTGCAATAAAACTCGTCTTGTTTTTTTGACGCAAAATTATCGATAATTTGACTCAAATCATGATTTTGTCTTGCTCTATTGCAATCATCGCAAGATTTGTCAGCCTCTCTTGGGACATGGTAGATCTCAAATAATTTTTTATAAATCGCAATTTGCTAAAGCTCCTTTCACTTGATGCGACGGTTACCGGTAAAGTGAAATAAATTCTGAGTGCAACAGCTAAATTGGAAAAACAAGAAGCAATATTGTTTTTTATTAAGTAATCTAGAATGTCTTGTGGTTTTCCAAAACTGGGGATAATTTCTTTGGGAGATAATATTTCATTGTAAAGTTCGTCTCCGTCAACATCTTTCTGGAGATTACCGTTTTCAAAGTGTTGTAAAAAATTATCGAGATCTATGCAAGATTTTTTTAACACGGTTTGTTCCATCTCATCAAACTCATATAAAAATTATTACATTCTTCCAAAATAGAAAACCTCTCTTTAATGATTGCATTGCCGTGTCTAATATACTAAAGTAAAAATTGATTTTAAAATTCTGCATAGCATTTGTGATAGGATCACCTTCTGACTCGTAAGAATATTGCATTGGAACTTTTTTCTGACGAACAAGAGGAAATTCGGGAGCAATATTAACTTTTTCCGCTAATACCTTTGCCTCTTTAATAAATAGCTCGAAATCTTCATCGCTTCTAATTTTACTGATATAGTTAATTAAATTGTTCGAAACCGTAAGACACTCACTTATGTATATTGATTTTCGGGTTTTGATACATTTTGCTTAGAACATTAACTTTATACTGAAGATACCAAATCACCATTGAGCAGATAAATTTAAAAACCGTGATTTTTTCTAAAAGTGACTGAGCCATGTTTTTCGTTTTAACATCCTTAGTTTCGTCTTGTGTAATTTTAATAATGTTGTCGCAAATATTTTCGTAATTTAAAATTAAGGGTCTAATAGCATTAACTCTACTCTCCCAACGAGTGTCGCTTAAAGGTTTAAGAGTTAATACTGGTACGTGTTTTTTTTTAAACTGCCCACCTAACAACTGAAGATGTAAAAAATACATACAGTTGTTGAACTATATCAAAAAAGACACAATTTCGTTATTTATTTTAGCAGCGTCATTTACTATTTAGTTTAAAGAGTGTGCCAAGCATGGTACAAACATGGCCCGTGAATTTATGTTTAAAATTCTTGTTTGCAAACCAGAGTGCTTTCCCTTCATGTTGGATCCATTATCGTATCCTTGATCACGTAAATCCTGAATGTTTAAATCAAATTTTGGGAAGAGTTCTGTAAAAACGAAATCACATAATCCTTGGCCAGTACTATCTTTACATGGATAGAAACCTAAAAAATGCTCCCTAATTTCCGCTTTTACTTCAGAAATATAAACGAATCTTGCTATAACACTAATTTGTTCAACATGGCTGATATCAGGCGTGCAGTCTAAAATAATTGAGTAATACTTAGATTTTTTCAAGCTTGAAATTAAATGTTTTACTATATCTTCGGAAAGCAAAGTAATAATTTCATTTTGAATTGTGTGTCCTAAATAAGAGGGCATATAAATCTTATCGGTTTTTGATTTTTGCAAATTTTTTATATGCTTAGCAATGCTAGGGTCAAATTTTGATAACATTTCTGTTTCAAAAAGTTTCCATTATTTAGTACAAAGAGTTGTAAACTTTCTCCCCGAAAAGCTAGACACTGTCCAGCCAAATAAAGAACAGCTATCATTTTTTCTATAATAGCTCTCCACCTTTTTTTCTCGAGTTCATAGAAAGTTTGAACTTCCTTGTCTATTGTACAAGTTTTCGTAAGCCTGAATTTTAGATCACACCATTTTTTAATACACTCAACGTGAAAGGAACTGCGATCATGCTCTGAAAAGTATATAGCTGCATGCCGTCAATCTGAGTATCGACCGTTTATTAACTTAATTTATCTATTCTTAGTACTAAAAATCTTGCAACAAAAGCAAAAAGCAGCATTTAGTTATATTCTCTCAGTTGAAAAGGCCCTTTTTCAATCAAAAGATCAATAACGCGACTATTTAAAACCGACGGCCACGTACCCGGATCAGTCAAATGGAAATTAAAATCCGATGCTGTCTCTTCCTTGTTTTCAGGAGAGACGGTATCAGAAATACCGGCATCATCGCTTTCTTCTTCGTGATCTTCATCCAATTCGACCAAAGGTTGCTCTTCAGGTATTGAATCTGCTCCATCCAAACTATCTGAGTCGGAGAATCTTGCAGTGGATGTACTTGGTTGTTGTTCATTGCTTGCTGATGACACTTGTTCATAAGAAGCTTTAAAATATCGTTCCAAGGATCCCCTAAGTTTCTCCTTTTCTTCTAGTTTTCTTCTTTTTTGGTTGCGATAAAACGCCCCTGATTCCTTCTTTGGATTACTTCCCGACATTTTGTAAAAATCGGTATTAATCTAGTAAAATTTAAAAAAAAAGTTCAATAAATACAATATATTACGCATATTATATATAAAGTGAATTAAACAGACACACAAAAAAAAGTCGAAACCCAGGGGGTAGACCCCCCTTTCCCCAAGTATTTTGGAGCGCTGAAACCGAATATGACGATAAAAACTAATTTCAACTACTCAATCACCTCCTTACAACACCCAGTGGGGTTAAAATTTCACTTCTTATGAAAATTTACAATGTATGCATATCCTTGATATGTATCAAGAATATATACGTGAAGAATGTGTACTGGCGAAGCAATTACGGGCGTAGTGTTCGATACGTTACAACAATTTCAAGTGCCAATTAGTTGATGTTTATGAGCGATGGAGCAGCGACAATGTGTAGTGTAGGCCGTTCTCTTAAGGAAAAGGGTGAGGGACTTTTACATGTTACGTGTAAAGTTCATGCTTTACATCTTGTGCCACAAACTATTCGAGAATGCTACCCGGACGTGGATGCATTAATAGCAAATACAAAAAAAGCGATTCTCAAATCTCCGAAACGGATTCGAGCATTTAACAGGCTTTGTCCCGGTATTCGCGAATGACCACAGCAGATTCTTGCAAGTTGGGGAACATGGTTGCAAGCGGTTTTTTATTATTCTGGACATTTCCAAGAAGTAAAATCCGTGATTTTACAATTCGACCCTGACGAAGCTACAGCTATTAAGGAGAGCCAGAAAGGATTTCTAGATACTTCTGCTGAAACAGATTTAAAAAGTATTAACAAGAATTATAAACGATTACTAGACGCAATAGAAAAAATGCAAAATACTGGGTCGTCGTTAGTAGAATCAGTGCAAATTGTGGACGAAGTGTGGACGAATTGCTACACGGTATAAACGACGCAAAAAATGGTCGCGTTATAGCAAAGTCGACAGTGTTTAAAAAAAATTCGATTATACGAGATTAAGACAAATGTGTGGTGGTGCATCTGCAGATTCATTAACTAACTCTAAGGATTATTTTAATTATACATGTGTTACTTCCGTAGATGTTGAACGGTTTTTCTCGAAATATAAGAACGTTTTTTCATCACAGCTAACAACCTTCACGGATACAAATGTGGAAACGTACCTGATGGTGCAAGTTTTTCAACAATCCTATCCACAATGTTAAGAAGTTACGTTTATTTATTATATTATTATTTATTGTTACGGAAGAAAGTACAACAGATTTTTGAAGAAACTACTTTGTTTACTTTTTACGGTTATTACCAGAGACGAAAGTCAGTTAGGATCGAGGCGTGAGTGAGAGCTTAAACAGGAATACGTTAGCGTTACGGGGGTAGAGAGGCAGTATCGCGTATGCATTCTATCTTTATCTATGATAACGATAGAATGCTGTACGTGACCTAGCAATGCATGTGTGTATTCCTTTTTCGCACTCAGTCACGCCTCGAAACTAACTGGCATTCGTCTCTGGTTATTACATTACGTATACAACAAATGCCGTTTTCAAACAAAAAAACCTAATACTGGCAATAGAAACACTTCAACGTGTGCATTTATTCGCTTTATTTGCCAAATATATTGGGGTATTAATTTCAAAATATCATTTCGGTCGGCCGTGAGTCACACATACACTATTTATAATCCGCGGACCATGCGACTGCTCCGATTTTCTTACGAAGACCGATTGTGCCCGGCTTACTAATAAAAAGTAAGCCGGCTTGCGTTATTCTGTCACAAAGTTGTTGAATATTTATTGGTGTAGTTTTATACACTTTACTTTTAATAGTTCCCCAAAAATAAAAATCTAATGGTGTGATATCGGGAGATTTAGGTGGCCATTCGATTAGGGGACTATTACGTCCTATCCATCTTCCCTGGAAATTCTAATTTAACCATTCTCTAATCACAACTGCATTATGTATAAAAATGCATTTTTAAGGGATCCCGCTTCTATGTTAGGCTATTTGTAGTTTGCAAAATATCATCGTAGCTCATATTGGCTATCAAGATTTATATTTTTGTTTTTTTTTCAGAGATCACATAATTGATGACCATTGTATTGATTTCTAAGGAAATATTCCAGCTGTAATCGGTTCGGAGTGTTATATGTAAGTATGCAAAATGCAAGACGTGCCGACGGCGTCTACGTCTAGAAAAAATTCCGAGAAGTATTCGCAACACTTTCGAGAACATCGGGTAGCAAGAAAAGCCATCAAACGAACGGTTGATCGTCATTAGCCCGTTCTGTATCTCTTTACCTATAAGCGTATATACATTTTCATGCGCGCTGAGTGAGAACAATGAATTTCTCTAAGTGTTGAACTCTGGTATTGAGAGCTGCATTAGCATGCACGACCATCGTTAGTCCTTACAGAGACTTCATGTGTGTGCGGACTCTCCCGTTACATTCCTTTCAGTTTGGAGATGTGCCAAAAACATCTCTCGTATAAACCTCCACTATTACAGGCGAAGCTGTTGAATATCAATCAGAACGGCGAAACGGATCAGATATCAGCTATAGGAATGTTTTCGTTCGGTAGTGCGGTTCAGTACTTTCGACAGTAAATCTTTAAGTGCGTTTTAGATCAGTGATGCTATACGCAGTCTGAGAATATCACGCAAAAGAAAAGCACTATACTCTTCTCCGGCAATTATTTGCCTTTTTGACGAGCCAAGAAAGCATCCACAGCTTCCCTTTACTAACTAAGAAGATCTGTAGACTGTAACGGTTAATCTTGTTTATATGAATGTTTGATATCGATTTATTTATTATAGATTAGAATTAGTTCCTCTATAAGGAAAGCAACTTTCAAGTGAACCGATTTATCAAATACAAACACATGAATGAATGACACCATTCATAATATCAAAATGAGCTATATTACCTGCAGCTTGTTAGAAAAGTCGTTTGAATGCAAATTGAAAAGACTATTTTTGTAGTAATTGTGTATGTACACAGATTGTATTATGCTATGCAGCGTGCATACTACAATCGAGTATGTGTGTCGAGGATTGGGATAAACCAAGATGACCATGACAGATGTAACATTTATGGTGTGTTTTGATAAGTCTGCTCGTTTGTTGACAACAACATTCGATTAAAATTGTTGCAATGCATAAAATGATAATAATGGTGCTATCGTGCAATGACGTAAAGAATGGTACTGGTTTAGCAATTATTAAAAGCAATACTTTCGATCTACTACTTTCCCAAAGATTCTTATTGATTAGGTATTTTTTGGAATTAATATATAATAATTGTGTATGCAGCACACCTATTCCTTAATAGTAGTCTTAATACATAATGAATACTAACTGTCCTACAGCTTAATTAGGATATACAGTGTGTTTCACTCTCAGAGTAAGGTTTTCCGTAGTTTTCCTTACTCCAAATTTGGCAAATGCTGAGGGTGAACATCTTAAGACGCTCTACGGGCGCAGGCGTAATAATATCTCATGGCTGGCCGATGCCCCCTGTAATTGGCGAAAGCTGTTGGGGGATGTGAAGGTATGAATTATTATTTTTATTATTAGACGGCACTACCCCAGTATTTTTTTATATATTATCGATATAAAAAAAAATCTGATTGTACCCCTTACTTAATTGTACATTTGGGGTATGTTACTTTCTCTTCATTGTAAAATGCTAGTCTACTTCGATTTAAAATAAACAGCAAAATTGAAGAAGTCGTATTAGGGATTTTTTTATTAAAAAAAATCTTATTGATAAAAGTTGTTCGGAATCGTTCAAATAAGCTAAATCCGAAATTTCATTAAAAACAAACAATTTTGAAAATCTTTCTCAAAAAATGTTTAAGTCCAGAAAATTCGAATAATAATATTACAAGTTTGCCATGAGTTTTTATTTTATTCTTTTAATTAAATACAGTAATAAAAAACGATGCTTGATTACTTAAATAACAGTATCTTCCACCATTAGCACGTATGCATTTTTCAATTCGTTTTCTGTTCTTTCCGACAATCTTCCTCAACTCTTCTCGACTTTTGTCTTAGCAGGCTTGCGTTATTCTGTCACAAAGTTGTTGAATATTTATTGGTGTAGTTTTATACACTTTATTTTTAATAGTTCCCCAAAAATAAAAATCTAATGGTGTGATATCGGGAGATCTACGTGGGCATTCGATTAGGGGACTATTACGTCCTATCCATCTTCCCTGGAAATTCTCATTTAATCATTCCCTAACCACAACTGCATTATGTATAGGCGCCCCCGTCTAATTGATACTACATTCCCTGTCGTCCTGCAACTGGAAGATCATGTAACGCATCCCATAAATCGTTATTTAGGAATTCTAAAAAACGCGAAGCATTTAAATTTTATCAGTAAAAAAGAATGATCTTGTAATCCTACTGTTTATAATTCCACACCAAACGTTAATTTTTTGAGAATACTAACGTTTACAGTTTATTATCCAGTATGGGTTTTCTGCAGGCCAATATCTGCAATTTTGCCATGAAACTATTCCATTGGTGGTAAATGTAGCCTCATCAGTAAACAAAATTCTCTTTAGGAAACACTGATCATTTAAATAATTATCTTGGCTCCACAAACAATATTTCAAACGCCTTTCAAGATCCCCTTTTCCCAAAGTATGGCTTGAAAGAAATTTTCTTATGTCTTCGAAGGCACCTCCAAATTTTATGATGAAGGATGTTGGATTCTCAATTATATAATTCAAAATAACGTTATCTTCAGGATGATGATAATTCCTTGTAATTGATTTTGTCACATTTCCAGTACGATTAAATAAATTGTTAATTTTTAGCACAGTAGTATGTATGTGTAACGAGAGGACGGCCTGGATGTTTGATATTAAATTCACGGGCAGCTTCTCGTGTTGAACGAACATTATCACCCTGTAATCTTATTATCTCAACTTTATCAGCGAGAGTTAAATTTGCGATCATATTATTTTATTTTCAACGATTTTAATTAATTATACACAATTTGATAAATGAAATGTTGTTAGATTCTGACGTATTAATGAAAACTCATGGCAAACTTGTAATATTATTATTCGAATTTTCTGGACTTGAACATTCTTTGAGAAAGATTTTCAAAATTTTTCGTTTTTAATGAAATTTCGGATGTAGCTTATTTGAACGATTTCAAACAACTTTTATTAACAAGATTTTTTGATAAAAAAATCCCTAATACGACTTCTTCAATTTTGCTGTTTATTTTAAATCGTAGTAGACTAGCACTTTACAATGAAGGGAAAGTAACATATCCTAAAAGTAAGATTTTTTTTAAATCGATAATATATAAAAGAGGTACTAGGGTGGTGCCGTCTAAAGTGAGACATACTGTATAGTGTTGCTTAAAATGGAATATACACGGTGAGTCATCTCCGCGACCTCGGAAGATTGTACTTTTAAGAATGGAGATTTTTCAAAACGGTTTTTTTCTTATTATGAGGTCTGATTGTGAGCATGTATTAAAATTATATTAAAACCAGTAGGTGTCCCATAACTTCGCAACTACCCAAAGTTGTTGAAGGTTCACTTGTCGTCTGAGGAATGACGACTAGTGAACCTTCAACATCGTCCAGAAGATGCCAGCAGTGTCTGACGAAAGTTGACTTACACTATTTCAAGACCACGACCTACAAGCCCGGAAAGACGTACTGTTAGTATAAAATCAACAATAAGTTGATCACAATCTGTTAAAAAGCATGTACGTAAGATAAAGTGTTATCTGCAGACAAAATTTAAAAATTATCGCGAATTTTCTAATTACTGACAGCTACGATATGGTTTGCAAATTTATCAAGTGTTATAAAAATTCCCGTCTTGCTGCCCAAACTTATTTAACTAATTTTCCGGAAAGAGGACAACCAAATGTAACGTTTCAAAGACTAGACAAGAATATGCAGCGGTATGGATGTATGAGAAAGCCAATTAAAGTTAGGGAAAACTATTTATTAGTGGAAGATTTTAATTCGAGAAATAGAAGCACAGGTTGGTGTATCTAAATCAAAAGCATCGCGAGTTTTAAGAAGGCATAAGTTTCACTCGTATTTTCCAAACTTTACGGCCAGAAGATTATGATCGCAAAGTAGCATTTTGTAAGTGGTTTATCCGCAAGAGTACAGGAAACATAATAGTTTTACGAGACGATTATTATGGACTGATGAGTTTTATTTTTCTAACTGCGGAGGGTTAAATCGACACAATGAACACTACTGGTCACAGGAAAAACCACGTGTTCCACGTCGAAATCAAGTTCGATTCGGATTTAATGTATTTTCGACCTGTCAGGTTTAATGTTATTTAGAAATTCTCTAAACATCCTTAGAAAATGTCATAGATAACCTACCTTTGGTAGACAAGATTAGGTTACGGTATCAACAAGATTGCTGCTCGGTCCACAATTGAAGAAGGTGGTAGATTATTTAATAGACCGATTTGAGAATAAGGTTATTGCCACCATTACTAATGTTCGGTGACCAGCCAGATCAGCGGATTTAAGGCCTCTTGACTTTTTTGCGGGGGTACGTTAAATAATAAAGTAGGTATATGTAAGTAATTACAGTTACAATAATGTTGAGGAACGTGTGCCAGTATCAACCGAAGTACGTTGCGTAAGGTAATCCGTGTGTCCTCAAACGGTGTCAATGTTTAGCTAACAATGGCCAGCATTTTGAACAATTCATCTGATAATTAGGATTAAGTTTTGTTTTTGTTTGGATCCATGTAAGCTTACTTGATTAAAATGTAAAAACAATTAATTTTACTGGTATTTTTTATTCAATCATACGTTATCTTACATCGTTAAAAAGAGAATAAAAAATTTGATTCAGTAACCTAAAAATCCAATATGGCGTCCATTTAACGTAAGGAAGTTGACACGAGTACCATAAAAGCTGCCTTTTGAATTTTTGTTCAACATCAATTTTAAATTGGTCTTGTCGAAAACAGTGACTTTCATATGCAACTTTTTTCGTAACTCTTATACTTACGAAAATATTTGACATGCGAGAAAATGACACCTTTAAGTTTTTTTGAAATAACTTCTGTGGGTCCGACATTTTAAGCTTTTTCAAACAGATTTTAAATCAACATGCAATCCCACTCGATCTGGTACACTCGGTATTTATTACTTGCTAGTAGCGCACTATTCGGCTTAGTTTCTTTTTTATTTAATAAGTCCGTAAACTTTTGTTGTCATTTTCCTTCTTATCTCACTTCCCTCTATGGTAATTTGACCAAATAAGTTGAGAGTTTTAAGGTTAGCAATGTTATATGACAGTTTATTAGTTTATTACACACTTTTGAATTAATGCAGTCGATGTAACTATTTAAAATATTAAATATCGAATTATTCTACAATTTAACTATCGTAAATCGGTATTTTATGAAATAACTAGTTATTTCATGGAATATTGGAACTCCACAAATTCCAACGATACAACGATGCCCAACGAACGCATATTTTTGCATTGGTTACTCTGAGCAGTTAGTGTACGCCGAACGGACAAACCTTCCGAGAAAATCGGCTGTTGATTCATAAAAATCGATTTTGTTACTTCTTTTTTGATGTGCGGTAACTGTAGGTTTGAGTAGATTCAACAAAAAAAGGAAAGGAGAATTAATAAATTGTTTTTGTTAACGTTTTTCGTTTATTTCTTATTAGCTTAATCTACGTACTTGCTTAATTTGCGCACAATATTCAATAATACTTCTCTGCACATACTACTTTGAGTAAGATTAATTTAAAACTGCATTTTGTTAAATTTAACCATAAACATTTTCGAATAACAACATTTTGGTATATTTAACAAGTAATTTTTTTGAGTGTAGAATCATTGTAAAAAAAAAACATGAAAATAAACAAAATTAATGCTAAATATACACATAAGGAAAGAAGATGTCTAGCTATACGAAAAAGCGTACATGTGACAACGGTAAGCGCGAATGCGTGATTCACCACAAGCGGAAGGGTTAGCAGCAGTCGACGGCTCACGACGGTTACCGATGTGATTAGTTACGAGGTGAACTGCATTATGTGCGGACGATCTTAGTAAGAATTTCTAGAGTATTTATTTTTCTTTAGAATTTCTTATTAGTTTCGTCTAAGCTTCGTAGCAACAACAAAATAAATATGCGAAACTCTCATTTCCAGGCGACCATGGCTTCAAATTATTCCGTGCGCTTGTTATAAGCGTACTGACGACCCGCATCGAATCGATAGGATTCTAATCAATTCCCTCCTCGCTCTTTCGCCGTACATATATAGATATAGCTAATTTAAAATTTTCCCAATGTGTGCATATAATAAGTTTCTTGTCCCTTTTAATAAAAATAATCTTGATACGATACTGTTCTATTATCTTATATAAAATTTAAATGCATGTTATTGTTATGTTTCTTTAATAGCGTTGTTAGTGTTCGGCTAATTGATAGCATCTATAAATACGTAGCTAAAGAATGATGTAAGATGAAAACTGCGACATATACGAATCTATGATGTGCTCGATGCGAGCATGTCGCGAATACGGAATTACTTATTTGCTCTAAAGAAAATTAAAAGCCGCGGTGTCTGCGTGCTGAAAAGCACTGATCCCCTATTCGGTATGAAGTGATTCTAATTGTGCTTGTAATGTGTATATAAAGAACACCTACAGAGAAGTCGTTATATCTAATTTATTTGTTGGATATAATATAGATAGACTTATCCGGTATTGTCATTAGATCATCTCGTAAACTGAGTGTGGTGAAGTCAATGGGTATCGAATTTTTGCAATGTCTCCCAAAGCGGCATGTTTCAAGGGCATGTAAAGATAGTATCTACTGTTTTTGAATGGGATTATATCGTATACATACTGGGAACCGTGAAAGTTTAATATGACATCATAAGTTCGTAGTTTGTGAACAGTAATCAAATGAAATACATCGCGTCTAAACTTTCATAATTAAAACTCACGTTTGACATTTCACCGCCCTCCCATCTACATACAATACCCCCTTCAAAAAATTAAATAATATTATGGGACGAGTATATATCATTTAAAAGCTCTTTTAACAAAGATAACTCCCCCTTTTTTTGACAAATTTGTATTTGGGGTCTGTCAAATTGGCCCCCGCATTTCCGATTTTCTAAAATTTGAGTGTGTCCACGTTTTGTGCCCGTTTTGCGCCTATTTTGTGCTGTAAAAATTTTATTATGTGCTCGTTCCATTTTCGAGATTGAAAAGTAGAGGCCAACTTGACGTTGCCCTCGCACTTTCAGTGTTTTAAAATTTTACCACGCTATCGTTTTGTGCTAATTTGTGGCGTAAAAATTTTATTTTATGTTCATGCCCTTCTCGAGATAATCGAGAGACAAGGGAATGAGGACAACCGCAAACCCTCATTCAGTAGCCACCGCATCAATCCGTTTTTGACAATTTGATAATCCATAAGAGATGGAACAAATTGTAAAGAAAATTAAAGAAACATTTACTACTTTATAAAATATTCAAAATGTATACCACCAATTTATTTTCTATCAACAAATCTTCAATAAGCACCGTCAAATAAAATATACAAGCCAATTTTCTATCTATCTAAGTAGAGCCTGGCATTCTGGGTGGCGCGACGCTATCGGACCCGCTGTTGTGTGTAGATATATACATGGTGTTTAAAGTTATCGGGCCACTATTGCTAACTTTGTTATTATTGTAGCTACGATGTTGGCTGGATTACCAAAGATGTAGTGATTTCAAGCTGATCATAATTGTGACGAACCGTAGTCCGTCCGTATTAATTTAATGACTCTTAAGACAAAGAAAAATATTAAAATTATTATTTGAGCAATTTGATATCACTTCTTTAAATTATTTTTCACTTTTGTTAAATTTTTATTTTGTCACCTATTTTTCAACATCGCTGTATATATTTTTTGGACCGATATTGTATAGCTTACCGATCAATCGCTCTAGAGCTTGTGTAATATTCTATTTTTAAATTGTTCTTATCTCCATACGTTACGTACAAGAAACAATACGTAATCCAAATATTCAGTATATAAAGTTGTACAGAATTTCATTCTTTAGGGAATTCTCTCCTGACCGACCCTTCACCGACGGTATTCATATTGTCTGAAGGTCATTAATTCAGCGACGGTTTTTTTTATATTGTCCGAGTTATCTTAATTCCCGACTAAAATTGTTCTCAATTGAATTCTATTAATTAAAACGTAATGCCATCACCTATCCACCATCTATGGACGCGCGTTTCGATGTTATATATCTCGTCAGCAGAGCTTTGTGGAAGGTAATGGCATTTCAATATTTTAAATCGTATATATACGAAGTAGATGTTTACATGTACGCATGAGGAAATCTAATTAGATATCCTCATTTGTACATTTTTGTCCAGTAAATTACTGCAAACGCCTCTACAGAACTGAACAAATCGTATTGCTACAAGTTCTGACGCGACAGTAGCCCCAACTACTGGCTTAAACCGCCATAGGCTAATTAATTAATTGAAACGAATTCTATTAACTTGCCGATGGTGATTTTATATTATTTAAGTTCCTTTAATTCACTGGTAATCATTTTATTGGTTTTAATTTATCGACTTGAGAACTCATTTCTGAAACGCCGTTTATTTTACTTTGTAAACAAATTTTAGTTTTCTGCGACGATTGTGTTTAAAATTATTTATCGTTTCTTGTACGTGGTCTTAATCGAAATCTAGAACTTTATTTGATTTAAATTTATTTAAATTTGCAATTTTAAGATAAGAATTTCATTTCGTTTTATTTTGCTTTAATCCGAATGCCGTTTGTTTTCTTTTTGTTTCCCTTGTAAATACGTAAATAAATCAAAGTATAAAAACTTGCCTGTTTTCATTTCAAGAACTCTGGACGAACCAAAACTATCTCAGGTGAATTGTTGATGAACGCCGTGCTCCATACCACCGTAAAATGCTTCACGAACTTCAAAATTAATTAACACCCACGTGGAAACTGTTTATTTACTTATACCAGACTTTAAGACGTTCTTTCAAAATTAATCTCATACAAATAAATAAATACTTGTGGCGACATCTGTTAGCGAGAAGCGCAACTACTCATCTCTATATTGCTAAGGCCGCTAATATAGAGTCCGTATTAACTTTGAGAATAAGAATATTTTATAGGAACGAAAGAAAGCAATTGATAAGCAATTTATTTTCGTCCGATTTACAAATAAAATCCGCGTTAAAAGTGTAATTTGTTTGAAATGTCACTCTCTCTCGATTTACGAAAAAATATGCAGGGTATTTAACAAAAAGGCGAGTTATTTAACCAAACGCTGAAATACGATGGGCAATTTCTTCCAATAACAGTATTTTATTGGGCGGAATAAATTACATATTTTTCGTGTTTCGACTATCTCAATAGCTGCTCTAATAACAATGTTATTACAGTTTCCAATGTAAATTTCATCGTATTTATTTTGTTTTTCATTCAAGGGCATATACGGATATTTTACGCAGAGTTTCATTTCATATCGAATAATTCAAAAATATATACAATTCAAGTTAGCGCTGAAATTCGATGTGCAATTGTTCTTTCCTCAACACCATTGTGATCAGCGGAAAAATCATTACATCTTTGGTAATTTAACCAACATTGTTGCTAAAATAATAACAAAGTTAACAACGGTGGCCTGGTAACTTTGAAGAACCTGTATACGTGGTATATATACATCTGTGTTCGGCGTTCGATCTTAATATTCGCTTCGCACAGTTGGCTCGCTGTTTTGTGGGCACGTATATACCTACTACGATGCTGGCGCGCCGCCTGAAAGTGTCAACTCTAGTTTAAGTAATTTTTCATCTAAAAACCTTAGTTAACGTTAGTTTGATTTGCTTAACAATTTGTTCCACTTCTTCTATTAAAATATGTATTATTGCACATTTCGAATATGAATGCGTCGAAATAAAAGAAATTAAGAACGTTGTTTTTAACAAAGCAGCTGTCAGATGATATATCTGTCACTTCGGCAAAGCCACAGGTCGATTTTTGGAATAGAACGAACAAATTTTTTTTGGGGCTTCTAGTGGACACAATTTGATTTGTATGTAGAGTATCGGAGTTTGTAACTGTGGTTGAAAATGCCATTTGTCGGGTTCCTAGATAGTTTTATATAGTTTTCAGTAAACTATTCAATGTTGTGCTCATTCAGTTCTTTTGTTTAAAGATTTCGTATAAAAATTAATATTTTCGAAACTGCCTTCGTGGATACATTTAATAATTAGAAATACAGCAGTGAATAAAGTTATTATTGACGGTGTTTGTACATCATCTTATTTTGAAGTATGTTTATGCAATACTATTATCGTAGATACCAATTTAACAGGCTAGTAGGTTTTCTAGCCTTGCACTAACATTTGTACAGCAATATTTTTGTTCTAACATGCAAAATATATTTTTTGTATCCAAAAAAGCATTATATGAAAGGACATTCACACATCTTGAGGATATTATATCATACCTAGCCTTGAATACCGCTAATAAATGTATATGAAAATCAAAACTTGTGTCTTGTGCTGCTTTAATATTTATATTAACTACTAGAGGCGTTGGAATAGGCATCTACTTCCAAGACCAGACTTACCACTCAATTAAGATATCTATGTATTTAACGTTTTTGAAAGGGGGTTGGAGGGGAGCCGGGGATGAAATCTCAAACATTAATTCTATGCCAAAATAGGTTTATCTTAAAAAAAATAATCTGTTTCAGCACTTTTCCATAAGGTCATTATTTCAAGAGGTATTCCAGGTAATACTTTTTAAATGGAACATCGTAAGATGCACCTATGTGGGTACATACATCAAATACTCTTTCAAATCTTCAAAAATTGAATTCGTTTGGATTTTTAACACCATTACGTTCTCTGCTGAAGACTTATTTAATCAATAGAGAATTCCAAGTATGTCACAGCAATTACATGCCTTCCAGGTACATCGCCACCTCTGGTATAGCACAAGGGTATAATCTCGGACCCCTAATATTCCTTCTTTTCATAAACTACATCACTAATACCGTTGAGTGTGAAATGCTAATGTACGCAGACGATATTAAGCTATTGATATCACTGCTGCAGGCTTCAACTTCAGTTAAAAATCTAAGGGTAGTCTTTAATTCCTTTTTATCGTTTTCCAATCTTATAATCCAGTTAATATCGCAGTGCTATAAGATCTATGGAATTATTTATCGTAACTGCAGAGACTTAGTAGTTTGCATGCATTACCTTTTTTATTTTACGCACTTCTTCGACCTCGATTAGAGTATGCGGCATTGGTGTGGTTTCCCACTTATGCCACTTGCATCAATGCCATTGAGTCTGTACAAAGAAGTTTTTTGAAGTTTTTGTGTTTTCTATCTGAAGGATCTTATTCGGAAAGAGACTATGAGTTTAGTGCTCTCCTACATAAATTTAATTTTACATCTCTCTCCACCAGAATTATTTCTCTTCTAAAATTCCTGTTTTCTTTGGTAAATAATAAGATGTTTGTGGTTGTTGAGTAAATGCAACTTTCTTGTTAGAGAGTTAACTCAAGGTCGCTTGACGTTTCTTATTGTAGTCCTAGACGGACAAATGTCTTAGTTAGATCTCCAGTCTCTTTAATATGTAATTACTTCAACAGTATCACGGATTTTTGCGATATCAGCCCTGACCCGTTTAGGTTTGTTACCGATGCTGCTTTGCTTCGTACGGTGTCATCTACAGTCCCTCGCCAAATTACTTGAAACACTCAATATTTTGTAGTTTCTTCATAATAAAATATAAACTATATATGTATTATATTTTTTATTTATAAAATATATTGTGAAAATATGTAACATATGTAAATATTAAATAAGTAATTAATATGTAGTCCATAACCCATGAGTTTTAATAACACCCTTAATTCTTCGGGGCATACTTTCAATGCAAGATATGATTGCCTCTTTTATATCTTCATCGTTCTCCCATACATCCTTTATATTCTTCATTAATATTTCCTTTGTAGGGTTTTCTCTTTCATATACCTTACCTTTTAGTCGATTCCATACGTTCTCGATGGGACTGAGGTCCGGTGAATTTCCGGGTCAACGTAAAAGAGGTATGTGATTATCTTCAAAGAATTTCTTAATCTTTTTTGCCACATGGCAAGGAGCATTATCTTGCATAAATATACGCCCTGTCGATATGCGACGTCCTGGCTTAAAATACGGTAATAACGTGTTTCTTAACACATTTGTACTGCTCTTGACGCATTGTACCTTCTACAAAATACAAAGGGCCGAGTCCGTCTCCACTAATCACTCCACAAATCATTACCTGCGGAGGGTGTTTTACAGTTCGAAGAACCGTGGACTCTGTGAGACGTTCGCCAGCTCGTCTACGAACAAATTGTGCTCGCTGCACTAACACACAGAGCGAGCACTCGTCACTAAAGAAAACCTATTAAATAATGCAAACATTAATTCAGTAAAAATCATGTTGTTAAGTTATTCACCTTTTTCCAATTTTCGTCTGCGAAATGTCGATATTCTCTTGCAAAGTTGAGACGAGCAGATTTCATTTTTTTTGTTAAACGCGGCTTTTTTACAGGTCTTCGACCCATTAGGCGATTTTCGCGCAATCGGCGCCTGACAGTTCTGCTCGAAATCTCTATTCCTCTTTCTTGTAAATTTTTTTGAATCATTTTAATTGTAGCAAATCTATTGCTCAAAGCTTGATGAACAATTTCACAGTCAGATCTCTTCGAAGTTTTTCTTTTCCGACCGCCCGTCTTTGTGTCGATGTGCTAGCTCCTTCGTTTAAGTTTCTAGCTAAACGCGATACAGACGAAGGAGATACTCTCTGTAATTTTGCAATTTCTCGTTGTGAATGTTTGTTTAATTGTAGAAGAGCTTGTATAGCGGTTTTTTGTTCACTTGTTAAATCTTTCCCGGGCATTTTCTACAAAAAACCCAAAATATTTCAATTTTTTTCAAATTCCAAATAATTAGTTATTAAGAGAGAGATAGAATAACAATTTTACCTTTGCAATAACGATATATCAACACAAAACACTTAACGATACTCCACAATTTAGCTTCTATACGGTTATGACGAAATATTTCAAAAAATATCGATGCATTCTCTAAACTGTGAACTCGCTAAATGTAAGTTGATAACTGAAATATTTATATATACGTACGTTACTCTTCTAAATATCATTTCTCTGATAATTTTATTTATTGATACAATAATCTAGTCCCCCTATAAACGATCGGATTCAAAGCAAAAGAATATCACTATAATAGGATGGGAATTTCCAGGTAAAAGGATTGATTTATGACGTGTTTCAAGTAATATGGCCAGGGACTGTACATAACTCTCCCCTCTTTACCATCCGCGGAATGTAATATTAAATTCTATAGTTGTAGTAAATATGTATACAACATATTTTGTTCGTATTTGTAGTAAAATTGTAATTCATATCTATAGTTAGATGTGCTTTGTATTTGCTTTGTCTTTTTTTCCCACTTTATATTTAATTTAACTGTCATGTATTTTTCTTTTTTGCTGTATTTTCTGTAACTGGGTAAATATGTACCTGTTGGAAATAAATACATATTATTATTATTAAATATGTTTCCTGATTTGAGTGTGTGTGAGCTACAGGTTTACGTTTAATTATATTA
Organism: Dynastes maya; assembly: GCA_029619315.2. Classification (NCBI taxonomy): domain Eukaryota; kingdom Metazoa; phylum Arthropoda; class Insecta; order Coleoptera; family Scarabaeidae; genus Dynastes; species Dynastes maya. Next base: position 35,166,038 of record JAROYE020000003.1, read on the forward strand.
CTCTTTTCTAATTAGAAAGCAAATAAAATGTATAATTGTTATCACAAATGTACTTAAAAGTAGTTCTTCATCAACCGGCAAGTTGTTATCCACTGTAAAATGCCACTAGATAAAGTATGTCTTATAAATTATTGTCTCCTAAAGTTCCTATCTACGTCTATCTGAGAAATAAGAAGTACTGTATACTGAAGTATATATTTGGAAAAATACATGCACATCAACGTATTTTGAGCTTTAAGAAGAAAGTTAAATTGCCGTACCAGTATTAATATGCGGAGTAGCGATCGATGCGCATCAGTACCGCAATAAAATGAAGCAAAATCAGGTAAAGCTCGTCTGGTTAATATGTATGTATGGCGGCGTACCGTAAAGGTAGATATAAACTGTATACCTACGGGTTTTGTTGTTGGAAGCTGACTTACGACATCACAAAAATTGAGAAAATAACCGATCGGATTGAATATTCCGTAGACGAGTTGATCACGAAATAAAAGAGCAAAGTCAATAATGGCAGCTGAATACGAAATGCGGACTCCATCGCCGCACGGTAAGCATGGAGGTATAGCGTTGAGGTAATTTGTTTCTACACATATATCATGATGGTTATAAAATATTCAATACGATGCTTCGTACACTTCACAGACGGGAGAAATAAAGATATAGGTACTTCTACCTTTAAAGAAGATGTGAGTGCATTGATGGACAATGACCTTCTGATGATGTGGATTGTCTGCCGTTGAAAGAAATCATCGCAATGTATGTGTTTGTAAGCCGGCACACGCATACGCGTATGTTAGGTAGGTGTCCACGTCTCCTATTCATTTTGGGTGTCATTTTAGGCAGTGATGTGAACAACGAATCAGAAATTTTAATGTGGTCATAAACGCGCCGAGCTATCGTACCGTATGGGATCTAACTGTTTGAATTTCCGGGATGCAGACGTGTTCGGAGATATTCTTAGTGCACGCACAGCTAAGTAGCGCAGCACCCATACTGTTGTTAATACGAAAACCGTTTTTCATATGTTGCGTCTACTGAATTAATAAAATCTTCGTTTATTGCGAGGGGTTGCCAACATTTATACAGGAAAACAAATTTACTCATTTATTTACACATCGACGCATTTATAAAATTTAAAATAGCCTTAGTACATGCGAAGTAGATTCTTTATTTATACTTCAAATTATAAAAATTGAAAAAAGAATAGATTGTATTGGTATATACTGTTGTAATATTTATTTACCTTTGTTGGAAAGTGTTCTCTTCTGACAGGTGAACCACTTTTAGTTTCTTATTTTTACGAGGCAAAGCAGTGTTGATGACCTCTTCCCTCTATATTCCCCGAGTTTGATCTTTTTTCTTCGTCTTATACAAGGGGACAAGAAATATTTTCCTTAAAAAAGTCCAGTAAGCAACTGCTAAAGTTACAAATCAATTTTACTATCGAAAATTCTGATTATATTTCTTTAAATCAAAAATTCTATCTTTGGATATGCAAATTCTTATTCGTATGCAGTTTTGAATTTAAAGCATTTTTATCATGGTAACCACTTTCAATATTGAATGTATCTGACTCCACCGTGCTTGCAAAATTTGAACTTCGTCACAAGGGAGCGGAAGGAATTTAAAATGGATCTAAAAAGTCAAGTTATACTAATTCAGATAGTGAACTGGGATACTGACTAATGAAAAACAAATGGAGACAGTATAAACAATCTTTCGACAAGAAGTAATTTTCAAAATTCAGCGATAATTTAGTCATATTTCAAGTAAATATGAAACCATTTATATAAAAACTGAAGAATATCAACAAGTAAATCAATTTTGACGTTTAACATTAAAATTGTAATCGACAGTAGGGATGGGTCGTTATTTAACCATCTGTTTTTTTATAACCGTTATGGATCCAATAACGGTTGCAACTGTTATCTCGCTGGGAAAATAACAGGTATAGCACGGTTGCTTTCGGACTGTTGTGAACATATCATCGAACGCCGTTGCGGCGTACTCAACTGCGTGGCGCTACGACTGTCTGATCGAAGAAAAATAACTTATCAGATCACGTACCTACATAAATATCCTCTCGAACGATTATTACGGCGGTAGTCTAGTCGGACGTTTATTATGGACATATTTTCTAAATTGTATGTATTGGAATTATCAAATGTAAAATAAAAGATCGATGTTATATAAAAAAATTACTTATAAAAACTAAAAATAAGACTGTTATATTTATTATATAGCATTTAAGCACATAGATGTTCTCGCATTTCGAAGATTAACTAAGATTAAATATAAGAGAAATAACAGTAGGATCAGTCAAAAGGGTGGAAATTAAACGCTGCTGTAACAATGATTCCAGTGAATCTGATAGTACAACAGTGAACAGTTTATCACTTAATTTATTTTGATCTATTAACCAGTTTATAATTTATCTGCAAAAAAACGCAATAAAATATTTCTATTACAAAAAACTTCTGAATTTAAATTTTAGCGTGCTGCAAGATCAGCAGTTGCACATGTGCTATGTGGAATTACGATGCGTTATCGTGTAGAACTGTAAACTACGAAATAACGCTAAACCTGTTATTTTGCAACCGTCATTTCAAAATAACGATAACGGTTGAAACTGTTATTTTAAAATAACGATTTTTCCCATCACTAATCGACAGAGCAAGATTCGAAGAGGGAGATACTTGATTATAGATCGGAGGCTGTTACAAGTCTAAGGATATCAAGATCAGACATCGAAGAACTGCTTCTCTGCGAAGAACAACAGATCATTTATTTAATACCAACATTTAAAATTTCAAAAATAATTACGATAGGCTCTTGTTTGAAATTCCATACTTTGTTTTAACAGAAATATAATTATTCTTAATTCTAAACAATAAAATTTACAGTCTTTCAAATGATAAAAATTGTTTCATTTTCTTATCTTTCCTTATTTTTTTCAATAAGTAAAAATGTAAATAAGTTGGATCCTACAGGACGTAATCATTTTTCAAAAACGTTAACCCTGAGATAATCCATTTAATTCCTAATTCTTTAATATCACAAATATTATTACAATACATACAAACCTTACGTTGAAAATATAATTTTTTTTTGTTATTTTACATTTTAACCATCTAGATCTATACAGTAGTAGTTTCATTATGATACGTGCAATATTAAAATGAACTGCATACTAATATCTGATCTACATCCCCACATGCGAATATATATTAATTTTCATTTAAAACGGTGAGCAAGCATAGTCAATTTTCTTTGAATTTTGGACTTGGATTATTTGCAATCTTGTTTCAGCGTAAATGTAAGGTGCGCAAAGGAGAAGTTTGAAAGATACTAAAAAGGGGGTTATCATGAATGAATTCCCTGCCCTATTTGAACTGCTTGCACCAATATTTGCCTTCGAAATAGGATGGACTATTTTCTCATACACTGTCAGCATTCTATCATGGATATTCTTCAGGCTACTACCCGCTTTTGATAGAAATTTCATGACGCTTTTGTGTTCAAGATTCAAATCACTCATTTTCGCTTCTTTAAACTGATATACCGATTGGGAAAATGAGAAATTAGCTATATCGGTACCCCTCCTCGCTTTCTCGCCGTACAAGCGAGAGAGCGTGGAGGGGATTGAGTGAAATCCAATCGATTCGGTGAGAGTCGCGCGTTAGTATGCCTGAAACAATGTTGTGGTGTAGACCTACTGTGTGCAAGCATGCACGTAATCATTTGAAGTCATGGTCCCCTGGAAATGAGAGTTTCGCATATTTATTTTGTTGTTGCTACGAAACTTAGACGAAATTAATATGATATTCTAAGGACGAAAATAAAAACAGATTCTGATGAAATGAAAAAAAGAAAAATAAATACTTTAGATATTCTTACTAAGATCGTCCGCACATAATGCAGTCTACCTCGTAACTAACCACATCGGTAACCTTGAGCCATCTGCTGCCGCTAACTCCTCCGCTTGAAAGCGAGGATGGGATAGTGATATGGCTAATTTCGTATTTTCCCAATCGGTATATAAATGACAAATGTTAAGCGATTGGAACCAAAGTTGGAGATGCCTATAAAATGTCATAGAAACTTGATATAAGAAAATGGTCACGATAGTATTTTCGTCACACGGCACGTCAAACAATTGGTTATTTGAAGGAGAAAAACTTCGAATTAATGTCTCACGTGATTTATCGCCTAACGACTTCTTTTTGTTTCCGAATGTCAAACAAAAAATGTGTGGACAGCGATTTTTAGCACCTCAAGAAGCTGTTGAAGCCTTCAAAAACCATGTTTTGAAGATACCACCTTCAGAGTGGAATAAATATTTCAAGAATTGGTTCGAACGCATGCAAAAGTGTATAAGGGTTAATATTTTGAAAAGCAATAACACGATTTGTACCAACATTTGTTTTTTTTTCATTGTTTTTGTAGAAGATCAAAAGGTATCCCTCGTAGATTCTTGGTTATAGCGGCTCTTTTACCGTATTCTAAGGATAGGTTGACCTCGATGAAATAAAACCATATTTTACGTTTCCATAATTTTTCTTATTGTCTTCTTCAGAAAATTTGTTTGTTAATTTTTTTCTCATATTTTTAATGGCGAATATTTTGAAAAACAATGAAATTGTACCATGGATTTATTACATATTACATATTGATTGAATCGTTTACCTTTGAGAATAAATTCTCAATAGAAATTACTGTAGTTTGAATGATTAACCTTGAAATGTATAAAAAAGGGATTGCATTTTGTATGATCAGTAGAGCAACGCAAACTGCGCTGAAAGCCAGTGGCTAACGCATAAAAGCTTACACAAAATAAATACGGCCGGGACAATTCGGTATAAGCGTCAGTATAACTGCGACTCGAAAGCCGATCTGTTGTGTATGCATCTACGCTGTCGTATACTATATCGTAGTTCTACGTTTGTTTTGAAAATGTTTCCTACGTCGCAAAAACGACCAAAGTTGGACACAATAAGAGAATTTATTGCAGAAATGCCTTATTTAAAGTGTGATGGCGCTAAAATTCAATGTGTAGTGTGTAAAATAGATTTAATGTGTTGGTCGAAAAGTGATTGTCTACGGCACGTAAATAGTGCAGGGCATGTTTCAAAAACAAATTCCACACGAAATTATGACAAATTTAAATTTAATTTATGTGTTTATTGCATGTAATTTACCATTTCATTTACTAAGGTAGAAAGCATACGTCTCGTTTTGGAATGAATATTCGGACATTAAGTTACTAAGTGAGAGAACATTACAGAGAGTTGTGCCGTCTGCTCGTGAGCATGTCGAGAAAGGAATTAAATCGGAGTTGCAAGATAAAAAACTGTGGTTATGTGTGGACGAAACAACAGATCGTAAAAAACATTCTGTGGTTAATGTAATGGTACGCACAATGGAACCACATCGACCGTCACCCTCAATTGTACTAGCTTCCAGACGAATACAACAATGCACTGCCGAAGTAATTTCAATGTTGGTGTTAAATACATTGGAAAAGTTTGAACTTTCAACAAATCAACTGTTGATGTTTATGAGTGATGGTGCCGCAAACATGCTTGCTGTAGGTCGATCTCTTAAAAAACATTGTGCTAACTTGCTGCATATTACATGTAAAATTCATACTCTCAGTTTCGTAGCAGATAGTATCAGAAAATGTTATCCCAAGGTAGACGCTCTAATAACACATACAAAAGCTGTGTTTGTAAAATCCCCAAAACGTATTCGGGAATTTCATAGACTATGCCCCGGTATTCCTGAACCACCACAACCTATTCTTACTCGTTGGGGAACATGGTTAGAGGCTGCATTTTATTATCTTAAATATTTTGAGAAAATAAAGAACGTGATTTTAGAATTCCACCCAAAGGAAGCTGCGGCTGTCAAGGTAAGCCGCTTGAAATTTCAGGATAGTCAAGTTAAAACAGATTTGGAAATTATTCAGAACAATTACGTGGGATTAGCGGATGCGATAGAAAAACTAAAAAATTCTTCGGTGTCGTTAGTGGAATCTTTGTAAATAGTGCAACATGTTCATGTTCAAGTTTGTGTTTTAGAAAGGTTTGAAAGTGTTTTAAAGAAAGTTTCTGATTTTGGCACATTAAGACAAATCTGTGAAGGTGCGTCAACAGAACCGTTAAGTTATTTGAAAGATTATTTTACTTACGCAAATATAACGTCACTAGATGTAGAACGTTCGTTTTCGGCATACAAAAACAACTTTGGAAACATATCTAATGTTACAAATATTAAATAGACATTATCCACTTTGTGATTTCACGGAGGACTCTTAAAACGGTAAGTGTTTGAGCACGTATCACATTTAATTTATTTTGTGTAAACTTTTATGCGTCCGCCACTGGCTTTCGGCGCAGTTGCGTTGCTCTAATGATCAGTATGATCACTTCTCAGTTATGTTTTTAAGAATTCTTCTAAAATGCCTTCGATTTTTTTGCCAGTGGTCGATCTTGTTCTGAGTTTAGTAAAATGTATTCTTCTTCATTGACGAATATTTCAGAATGTTCTAGTCGAGTTTTATTACGAGTATGTTTGTTTGATACATTTGATATTATTTTTTTTGTATTGAAAAATAAATACCTCCTATATTTACTACCTTGAAGGAGTCTTTAAAATATATAACATGCTTTGAACTTTTAAAAATAATATAATTGTGGAAGAAATTAAATTAAAATAATGGAAAGGTAAATTTTCAAACGTTTCGTTCGTGATTGTAATATGCATCCCTTTTTTCGAAATAGCCGAAGACAGGTTAAGTAAAGAATAAAGTAACCTACTGTTTGAAAAGTGTTCCTTTAAAAACGTCCACTTACGTACAAATAAAGTATTCTATGCGTAAACTATACGTGTGATATATTTATACAACTTTGTTAAGTAAAAGAAAATTTTATATGTCTTCCCAACCGTAATAAGCTGAAGCCCGGATTGTTTCGTTTCACAGATCAAATTGTAAACGCATATCGATTTGCTACAACCATTCAAGAGACATTTGAAATCTGTAATATTACAGATATTCTTGTTCTTCTTGTTTGTTATTATTTAAACGCAGCATCAAAATTTCAAAACACTTGCAAGAAAACTTTTGACATTCCTTCGTACATATTCTTCCAAATCGGAGGAAACATGTATATACATAAGTATTATTCCACGTGGCTTGTCTTTTAACATTCACATGCAAAATGCATATGCAAACGATTATGAAAAATTCATTACATTGTTATCGCGTTTTATTGTTATTTGCTCTATTAAGGTACTTTTATTTCGTTTCAATAATTTGAAAGATTTTTTATCTTAAATTTTTATAAAGGCAGATACACACAATTATTCCTGTTTCACTTCTAGAAACCGAACTATTTTTATGATCATTTGGGCGCAATTTCATTTTTTTATGATCAATTGCAAGTGCTATAATTATTAAGAATTGAAATGTAGCACATAAAAGGAGAACGGTTACCATGTATAATATAGAAATTAGAGCTTCCACGGGAAAACTTCTAACAATTATAAATAAATGTGTATGTGATTCTTTCATTATAAACGAAATACAATATAATTGTATTTTTTAATTATTAATTGCTTAAAGTATGATGTCATAAGTTGAAGTTTGAAGTTATCTCGCGATTCAGCTTTTGATTAATCGTCGGCAGACGCGGCACCTTTCTCGCCGATAGCTTTCTCATACTCAATTTTTCGGGAAGGATGTTTTGCACATGGTCAATTGAGATATTACCATATTAGCAATCTTTCTAATCTTTACCCGGCAGTCTGTTAACACAATATCATGAACTTGATCATATCATAAATCACCTCAATGGGACCACCTGGCCGTTTCTCATCAAAGACGGATTTTCGGCCACGCTTAATTTCATTAAACCAGTATCTGATGGTAGTCATCGAAGGTGCATGGTCCTTATAAATTCCATCCAACGTCTCTTTGATTTCTGCACAAGGTTTCCCATTCAAAAAAAGAAATCGAGTCACTGATCGGTATTGTCCTTTTTCCATAATTCCACAAATACTTAAACTCGCTCACTTTCAATAGCTCTCAAAACAACACTACTTGATGAATCTTTCCGAAATTTTGACAGATGCCGACTAAAGAATAGTACTCCCAGTCGGTAATGCAGACTTTGACACAAAGCGCCATCTGACTCCAAATACCGGTACTTCTCATACCATCCTCGTAAATACAAGAACTGAAAAACAATATGAATTACGTGCTAATATTGAAGCAATGTTGAGTAAATGGCAAGCACGTTTACTCGAAGTTGGACCTTAAACACAGCTTCTGGTTGATTCTTCTTCATCGGAACAGTAAAAAGTACACCGTATTTTCTATTGAAGAAGTAACTTATCAATTTAAAGTTGTTCCATTTGATATCACTGCAGCTACAAGTGCTCTTACGTTCCCTTTGGAAAGAATTCTTCATCCATTTAAAGATTTTTGCTCTTATTATATAGAGGGCATCTTAATTTTTTCTGAAAACCATCAAGAACATTGTAATTACTTAAAAGAAATCATTGAAACTTTAAGTCAAAATGGCATGACAGTAATCCTGGAAAAATGTAAATTTTTGGTTATATTATCGACAAATTTGGTATTACATTAGAATAGAAAGGACTAGAAAAAAATAAAAATTTTCCACGACCAAACAACTGTAAGAAATTACAAAGTTTCTTAGGATTGTTAAACTGTTACAAGAAATTGGTACCTAATGAATCAAAATTATGCTTGTCATTATACGATCTTCTTACAGAAAAGTTCAAAAATTTAAATGGTACGAGCGTCAGGAAGCAGCATTTTTAGAAGTTAAAGGTTACTTCTACAATAATCTTCTTCTTACGCATCCGAATTTCCAACAGCAATTCTTCATTAGGACAGAAATAAAAATTTGGTTACAGAAGACAAGTTTTGGATAAAACTACTTAGAAATTTAGTGGATAAAATTCATTTTTTTCCTTATACAACATAAATATACACCGAGAACTAATTTCGGCTTAAAAAGCCATCTTCTATTCTTCTTAACCCCGCAAACATACCTTACTGCGTTTGCTCTCTGTTTTTCACCTCTCAGAATTTCCTTATATCCTTAAATAAATAATTAAAATTTCAACAAAGTTTCTCCTAATTTGATTAAAATGTTACCTTTCATTTTACATTACTAATTAACTTTTACCTTTTTATTTTTATATAAAATTTTAACTCATAAACTTCACACATGCTTTGACTTTTTCACTTCTTTTTAAAATTTGACTATTCCGAGCTATGTTATAAGGAATAAAGATTCATTTTATCCACTATATTTGTATTTATCCGTAAATACGGACACCTTCAATTTACTTAGAAATTTAGTTTAAAACAGATATTTAAAGTATTTTGGTCATAAAAGACAATCAAAAGAAGTCTAAAAAAAAAGTTGAAGTAAAGGAGAAAAAGGAGTTGAATGGAATCTGACACCAGAGGATTAATCAAAAAAGACTTAAAAAGAAAGGGAAGAGGATTTTACTGAAGAATTTTACAAACAAAAACACACACGGGGGCTTACTGCTGTAAGCAGTTTTTCAAAATTGATTGTAAGTAGATTATTGAGAAAAAAAAGGATTATTTTTTTAATTTATATTTCAATCAAACATTTCAGTATGTATAAATTATTACTGCAATTAAAACTTCATACTAACATAATCAGGTGTTTGCTGACGTACGCAATTTCAGCCATAAAGTTATATTTATTTTTATGAATGGTAAATGCGACGATAGTTAAAAGTTTAATAGTAAAATTTACGTGTTAGTATCGAAACATTGTTTGATGGGTTATGAAAAATATGTTTCGTTACCTAAAAGCCATAATGCTCACCTTGGTCTGAAACAATTTTACCAGGTCTAATGGTTGGCCGGAAAAAGAAGGAGGGGAAGACCTAGATCTAGCTGGATGAGTGAAGTGAGGGAAGACTTGAAGAGGATAGGGATCGATAAAGCAAAAGAAAAAGCTAAAGATAGAACGGAGTGGAGAAGGATATGCGAAAGAGTGGAATAGGAAGGAACAGGGACTGATCCTCCCCTTAGTGAGGGATCTAGAAACCTCCATTTGAAGCGGCGAAATCCCCAGGAGGGGCGTCTAAGCCATTTATTATTAATGGTAGGCCATATTGTATTCGAACTAATGAACAGTTTATCAAAAATAATAACATAATCCACTATTATTTTCAAAGTTCTCTTTCAACTTCATAACTGTCCATCTTTTAAATAATGATGAAGCATGAACTGTGGAGTAGAGTAGCAAACACTAAGGGTATCGACATACAAATTCAGGTTATACATGTCCTATATTTGTGAAGAAGTCGAGAATTTATGAAATGGCAGACACTGTGATAAAGCCAGTATTGGACAAGGGAGCCAAACAATAGTAATCGGGTTCAAATGACTTGAATCATCAAGTATAGAGAAAGGCCCCCTCTGCCACTTTAAATGTGAAATTTATTACAATAATACGTATACATGGGTTATGTTTATGTAACTATGAAAGGAAGAACAAACACGTACGATTATACAAAACAACAAGCAAAATAGTAGTAATAGTAGTGTGAGAAGAGTCAAAGAGGAAAAGATTATTATAAATTTATTGAATTTGGTCAAATAACCACTGGGAAATTTATATTTTAAATGTACTTAAACTACAACGGAATAAATAATGGTAGCAAGGTCTGTGGGGTAGTATGGCAAACAACACTAAAGCATCGGCGCACTCCGCACCACACAAATTATTAATTAATCCGCAACACCGAATGGTCATACGGTCATACGGTTGAAAATGGGGATCGACGCATCCTTGAAACAGCCGTTCCGGATTAATTAATAACTTGTGTGGTGCGGAGTGTGCCGATACTTTAGTGTTGTTTGCCATACTACCCCACAGTCCTTGCTATCATCAATCTGATGATTGAAGAGTTCTAAAAAAATTGGTGCGACATAAGGGTAGGTGGAATAAAGCATTGTCACGTGTGTCAGTAATTTAATTTGTTTCCTAGTATTTCGCACCTTTTAGTTTGATAGGCGTTAACATTAGGAAGATGTAAATATTTCTCGGAATAGCGATAGAACGAGGCATCCGAAATACCTATATGTTGCGAATTAATTAAACAATTTGTATGGTGCGGAGTGTGCCGATGCGTTTAGTATTTGTCCATCTTTCGCTCATTGCGAAAATTTGATATAAATGTTTTATAGACTCCTGTAAATAATACTTTGTATTTGTGAGATTTGAAATCATTTAGTTCAATGTGTGATAATTTTCACTTTCTTCCTTTCTGTCACAAAAATCGGAATTTTGTATGCAAATAATATTATTTACTAAGTAAATTCACTTAAATTTCGATGTTCTCTTAAAGATTTAGTTGGGTATACTGTTCGTTTGCAAGAAGAGAATCCGTAAGATTTAATCCTATTTTAAAAATATCGGGGTGACCTGAGCCCACGTCCGATCCGTCGTCTGCGCACCTTACGTCTACGATAATAAGAGGATGAGCGAGATGGCACGGTAATAGGATGTGGACCTACCCAGCCCAGCTCGTCAGGGTTTCACAATTACTACGGATTCTTACAATGCCCTGTTACGCGATACGTGATACATCTATATGCGATATATGTAAAGGCGGATGCGATTTACCCCTTTTCGTTTTCAATTAAATCAACATCCGGTTCTATTTAACAGGATGTATAGGAGAGATGTAGAACTATACCTACGCACGAGCGTATATAAGATCACCAATAATTTAACCGAATTCTGGCTTCTTTGAGTGATGGAATGATAGTTATATCATACAAAGCTATTGTTAAGGGCACTGTGCGCGTATTTAATGCAAACATCGATTTAGTTTCTAGCAATATACACAAATGTACGAGGGTGGTTTGGAAAGTCCGTGCAAAGTTAAAGAGATGGCAGCACTAGTGCGTATCGAAATTATTGTCAGTTAGTAGCATATCTTAGAGAAACTCACCAAATTTCAACCATATTAGTATATTATTCTGTGTTTAACGTACGTTTAAATCGTGCAAGTCGAGTAATTTTCAAAAAATGGATGAAAGAGAGTTTCGTGTGTTGATAAAACATTACTGGTTGACAAGAAAACCGCCTCAGAAGACTAAAGAAAAGCTTGATAACATGATGGTGAATCTGCACCTTTGATTAGATCGGTTTATAAGTGGTTCCAACATTTTCGGAGCGACCACGTGAGCACAAAGGACGCTGAACGTTCTGGACGCTCTGTTGAGGCCACTACTCCAGAAATCAATGATAAAATCCATGATCTGGTGATGGGTCATAGAAGAGTGAAGGTGCGTGAGATTACTGCGAACCCCATCCAGCTTCAGTTGGCCCACCCGATAAAATTTCAGTTATTAGCATGTATTGAAGATCATTTAAACTAATAGAGGTATAATTTTCAATTTTTATTTTGCAAATAACAGTTTGAAAATATATTGCACAAAAATAACGGAACTGATTACAACAATTGGATCTGATTAGGACTGAAAAAAGAAAAACTCAAATTTGTGATTTTCAGCTCTCAGATATAGCTCATTCTACCACTGAGTAACATCACCTTTATTTTTAATAACTGCTTCCATTCTTCTCGGCAAACTATTTACTAGATCCTGATACTCCTCTGCAGAGAAATTATCCCAAATGATCCTTTGCTTGAGTTCTTGCACAGTCCTGGAAGGATTGGCTCGCAACCCCTTTTTCATGATATGCCACAATGTCTCAATGGGCGAAAGGTCTGGACTACTAGAAATCCATTTTAGAACTGGTATTTCATAGTCTGAAATGGATCTTTTGGAAGTATGACATGCAGCACCGTCTTGCTGAAAAATGAAATCATTTCCAAAATCCTGCTCTCTTCCAAAGTAGGCAACAACGACTCCTCTAAGATGTCTAAATATTTGTCTGAGTTAACAATGCCATTGATAAAGTGTACTTTTTCCAACTCTCAATTTCGATGGTCTCTAGCCCATTTTAACCTGCTTCGCTTCCGCTTTAGGGTCAATAACGGTTTTTCTTTTGCCTTCGCGAAGGGAAAAATGAATTATCTTTTGTCCCTTAGGATTAAACTCATAAAACTTACCTTGTAAGTACCAAAGCCAAGTTTTTTTGCTTCTGAATGACATGTAGACCTGCAAACACGTCTACCAACAGCCCCATTCCAGAGTACACTCAACGCTTCGTAGTTAGCACGCCTATTATACTTGATAATTCTGGCCAAAGCTCGTCTATCAGCGTCTGTTAATTTGGACTTTTTCATATATCGAGGCTTTTGGGCAGCTGAACCGTTTGATTTGTACAATTTTACAATATTTCGAACACTGTATCTGGATATGCTGAGCAATATTCCGATTTCGCCGTTTGATTTTCCGGATTTATGTAAATTAATGATAATTGATCGAATTTTTTCATGAATTGCCTTTCCCCTGCCCATTATTGACAACAATTGCGCTATCAATGAAATGTTTTACAATCGAAACATCTATCACCATCATTTCTGTAAAAAATAGCGTTGTTTCCATAGCCACCTTAATACTCATCGTTAGCAGTACTTGGGTAATGGAATGCAAGAAAACTACGTTTTTTTAATATTTTCGATTTTTTATGAGACAACACGCTCCATTGAACCCAGATCTCTCCTAAAGTCCTCTACAAAGGATATTTTGTCTTAGATATTACATTGTAGCGGCTGGTTTTGCTCCTTGAGCGATAAATGCCAACAACACTACAAATTTTGTGTGTGGGGCAACTGAAGCTGGACGGGGCTCGTAGTGCTGTGGGTATCTCGAGTGAATGGGTAGGCACATAATATTTTGCACCGACGATGGAACATGAGAAAGTAGTCCGCAAGATGGGTGCTGCGATTGTTCATAGCTAACCAAAAACGATATCGTGTGACGTATTCCAAGGACGGTTTGCAGCTGTTTCCATGGGACTTTAGGCATCACTGTGGACGAAACATGAATACACAGTCCAAACAATGGGTTGCCAGTGGAGAGTTTGCACCAAAGAAGGTGAGACCGCTCATTCAGCTGGGAAGATTATTGCAACTGTTTCTTAGGATTTCCAAGGAATAATCGTCGTCGATTATTTGGAATAGGGTAAAACTATTACAAATGCATATTATGCATCGTTTTACCGCTTGAAAATCCAGTTGGAAGAAAAATGTCCACGATTGGCCCATAGAAAAGTCCTTTTCCATTACTCATTCTTGTGTAGTTGCGGTCGCGAAATTGTTGGAGTAAGAATTCTAGCTCGTTCCACATCTCCCCCGCTCTCCAGAATGGGGCTCCCTCAGACTACTACCTGTTCCCCAATATGAAGAAATGGCTGGCGGGAAAGAGATTTTATTCAAACAAGGATGTAATTGCGGAAACGAAGACCTATTTTGCGGGAGTTTGACAAATCCTTTTATTCGGAAGGGATTAACAAACTAGACCAGCATTGGACGAAGTGAAGGAAAGTTTTTGATGTTTCATTTCTTACCCTTGCGTAATTTTCAGTATTTTTACATAAGATTCTACGAAAGGCACATTTAGGCTAAATATCTCGCACTCGTATTGAATGCGTTTGTACAATGTACATATAATAACAAAGTATGTACACAATTGAATAAGGAAACCACGTGTTACATTATATACAATACCCATTGCATATGTGGTTACACATGCGTTTTTTGCAAGACAAAAACCGCTGATTTTTTATGCACGTTTTTTTATTTAATAACAAGGGAAACTGTTTTGTTTAATAAAATTATTTTTATACATACGTACTGTGTCTTATTTTGAGAGCAATTGTGTAAGCGAGCAAATAAGCAAGCATTTTATGCGTCTTTACAAAGCAATTTATTCTGCCTCTTTAAGGAAGTTACACCGAAACAACGATTTGTTCTTCAAACACGAAACAGCTACCTTGCAATTATTTGATTATTCTAATTTCACTAAGGTATTTTCCCTACGTGAAATTTTCTATACAGAAAGAAAAACGAAGTTCTGCTTGTTTTTTTAGCACCTCCCGTCGTTCTCTTGCGACCACTCTGTTGTCAATGTAAATTTGTGCAGGAAAAATTTATTACGAAGTGAATTTGACAGACTTTTGACAAATTTCCATGGTTGGCGATAAACCCAAATTTCTAGTAAGTATAGACAGATCAGTTCGCTCAAGTAGATACGATAGATCGTGTTACGAAATCATCTGTCAAAAATTTACAGTTCATAATAATAATGTTAAAACTAAAGATATGCATGTAACTGTTCAATTGTAACCCTGTATTCACATAAGAATCATTACAGTTTGTTGTGATGATTCGGTGTTTTCTATTTCAACGCTAACGAATATTTTATACACAGTACCGATATTGGTTAGCAAGACAAGTGAATGTCAATTTAATGTCATGTATGTATGTACGAGGCGTGTTTTTAAAGTAAGTACCGTTTTCAAATAAAACAAAAACAAGTAAACTTTTCTTAACAATTTTATTTTTACATGAAAGCCTGTACCTCATTCTACTTTTCTACATAATTTCCAGCAATATTGAGGCATTTATCGTATCGTATAATCAGCTTTACAATCCCATCGTCATAGAAGTCTGCCGCCTGATTTAACAACCACTGCACAACAGTCGTTTTGACCTCATCATCGTCGTCGTGGCGCTGCAACACCCCCTTTCTGTCCCAAAACACAGTACACATGATTTTCCGGGCTGAAATTGTTTGCTTGAACTTCACTTTCTTGGGTGATGTTGAATTCCATGGATTGCTGCTTCGATTCCGGTGTAATGTGAGCCACCCACGTTTTAAAAAATCATCACCCCCCTCACTGTACAGCTGAAGAAAAGTCAACGCACTAGCTACACGTTTGGTTTTGTGCACTTTAGTCAATATTTTCGGTATCCAGCGTGAGCACAACTTTCGATACTGTAAGCGTTTGGCCACAACTTCATAGAGAACACTTCTGGAAACTTGGGGAAACTCATCAGATAACGATGAAATCGTAAAGCGCCTGTTTTCTTTGACTTTTTCGTCAATTTTCTGAACCAAATCTTCAGTAATGACAGAAGGTCGCCCGCTTCGTTCCTCCTCATGGACATTCGCGGGGCCATCTTTAAAAGCTCCCACCCATTTCCGTACCATTCCATCACTCATAATGTTTTCTCCATACACTTCACAGATCTGACGACGAATGTCGGCCGATTTAATGCTTTTAACACTAAGAAAACGAATCACAGCGCGTACTTCACAGTCGGCGGGATTCTCTATCGGCGGAGACATTTTAAATAGTGACAAACAAACGTAAACACGGTCGAATCTTTCTGTAATGGCGTCTGTGGTTTGTCAACAGATGTAGGTACACAGCGCACAAGCGTAGAAAGCCGCCGCAACGCTCACGGTAGCAGAATTTCAAAACGGTACTTACTTTAAAAACACGCCTCGTATCTAGTCAGGCGTACTGATCTGTACATAATACCTAAACGGGTGTTTGGAATTTATTTGCATATAGTTTATTTCAAATTATAAGAATATAACTTTGAACGGCTTAAATGCTGTTATTGCACCACCTGCGGTAATAACTACCTGGATACGCAAGCAAACTGCTGAGGACCGTAATGACAAAATTTAAGTGAATTGAATAGAAATGGAATTATGATTTGCGATGTGCGTAACTACCTGTTTGTACATTTAGATCTCATTTAATATGTAAATTCTTTAATTACTTGTAACATCGAATTGCTTACTATGTAAATTTATACTGTTTGTAAAATATATATACATAAACATATAATTATCTTATAGGATAATTTATAGTCAATACGGCCCCTAGATTCAATATGCATTGCCAGGTTATTATCGTCAGAGAAGGTGCAATAAAAGTATTAAAGGCCTTGTAAGTCTACAGTTATATTCTTATCATTTGAAATAAACTATACACAAATAGAAAATATAAATAATACAGTGGGCCCTAATTAACAAAAATCACCAGTAAAGAGACTAATAACCGAGTTTTTGCTTTTTTATATACTAGCGCACGATAATCGAAGAAAAACTAATCAATAATAAGTAGGTATTTTAAAGCATATAACTTAGAAGTAAACACCTAATCTGCTTAAAGCAGTTTTGGATGGTAATTTTTGCTGCACGATGTCACTAATTTGTAAAAAAACAAAAATATTAACAAAATTATATTGTAAACCTACATCTTCTGGTCACTATTTAAATTTTCATTCAGCCCAACTCTTTGCTTATAAAAGGAATGTCGTTACAGTATCAGTTAATAGAGCCATCAATCTGATAAGCTCAAAATTTAGACGTGAAATTTTAAATAAAATTAAAACTAACCTGAAAAATAATAACTACCCCCCAACTTTAACAGAAAAAATAAAAAAAAAATCCACGCATTTTACAATTCCAAGCAGATGATCAAAAACAAAAACAGCAACGATAGACCAACAACGAAATCTGTCAGTATACTATATGTACCACAATTATCCCAAAGACTTAATAAAATTTTATTGCCACAAAACATTAAAGTAGCACATCAAAATTACAATAGTTTAGAGTTTGCATTTTCCAAAATGAAAGATAAGATACAAAGAAATAAACAAACCCATGTAGTATATAAAATCCCATGAAACAACTGTAATGGCGTCTATATTGGACAAACAACATTTGAATGATAGGTTAAAAGGTCACAAATATCAAAACAATATCACTGCCTTAAAAAAAACACAATAAACACGGGACACACTTTCAATTTCGAATATGTTTCTATACTTAATAAAGCAAGATGCATACTGGAAATGATACAAATCAACAAACACCAAAATTCAGTTAACCACAAAACTGAAATCGAAGGACTTTCTAAGATTTATTATCTTATTTTGTGAAACAGTTCACTAAAACCCTTACCACTGTGAGTTCAGTCTTGCTGCTGATGATGATAGCTTGGCTATCGAAACGTGCGTCCAGTACGAATTATGTGTTGTGGTAAGGGTTTTAGTGAACTGTTTCAGTGTTCCAGTGCCACAGTTTTAGAGTATCCGTTTAATCTTATTTTGTAATGATTAATTACTCAAACTATTAAATTTATTGCATTCAATTTTTGGCCTTGAGAATATTTGACGATAGTAAAACATTTTATAAAAAATTTCTTACACTTATTCAAATAAAAAATTTTTGAATGCATGCCGCCTCGCTGGAATCGAAGTATTCGCATTCGCCTTTCCGTCAGCCAACAAAAATGGCTAGAATAGTTATTTTTAAAAATAAGTTAAAATAACCAAAAGATCGTAGAATAGTTTTAATGTTTTATTTGATAAAACAAAAGCATAAAAAAAAGAAGAATTTTAAAGTGTTGTGTTAGTTGACAATGTTCTATTGTAAGTTCAAAAAAACCAAAAAGCAAACATACCGTATTACTAAAAACGAATTATTTGACTTGTTACAGTTTTCCACATATACACTCTGATGAAGACAATAAAATTTGTCGAAACGTAAAATGTTAAGTTTTAATTAACCCAAACAATAATATATTTAGCAATTAAACCGCTAAAATCAACAAAAAAAGGATTTTTAAATTATTTTCGTTTTTTCTGTTATCATCTATTACACAAAACTGAAACACCTGTGATTACGTTATATTCTAGACGATGAACGGTTTTAAATTAAGAGGATATTTATCAACAAGATACCCAACTTCATTCCCAACATTAACGCTGTTAATGTGGCTTACATTCCAAATTACTATCAGACAATTTATCCATATTTTATGATTTTGTTGATAATTGGCATCTCGGGATCATAGCCCATGTGCCTCAATATGATATCTAGTTGTTACCAATTTTATATTGGAATTGCATTTTACACGCCAAGATCCAGGGGAAAGCCGGACAAAAGTACGCTAAGGATAAGAGTGCCCAACTGATGTTTTTGTTATATATCAAATGTATATCTAAATATGAAAATCATCCCCAGATGATCTTTTTCACACGCAATTTTAAACGTGTGTTGAACCTAACGGGTGGAACAAACGCTTTCGGACTCTCTAAAACAAAATTTTACGCTATATTATTATAATTAATCCAATTGTTTCCTAATTAACAAGGTTGAAACTTCTTAAACATAACCTAAATCACATTTAGCGGTCCAAATTGTTAATTTTGAGGCTATTCAGAATCAACTTCTCCGTGTTTAGTTCGGACCTTGTTCTTTAACTAATCCCCAGTATGTCAATAAAACCCAAAATGTTTCAATAAGCCTCGTTTATTTTTTCTGGAAATTTGATTTTTGTCTTGCATTTTACTTCGCTATGTCTCATCAACATTTCTGGTGAAAAACCAACATTACCAGGAATATCCACGTGTGAAACTGGAAAATATTTTCCATTGTCCATAATGATGATTTTCAAATCAGTAACATCGGGGAATTTTCTGAAGTTGAGCTTGCGTATATTTAGGCTTTGACAAGGTATATCTTCCTCGAATTCTCGAATTGTTTGACATTCGGTAGTTCGGGAAACATTTTCATCCTCAAATAAGCGTACAATTTGCTGCGTTTTGCTAACCAAATTTTAAATATTCTTTCGTAATTCTAATTTGTAAGACGCTTTGCAATAACTTGTAGCAAAAATGACACGTAATATAAATAAAGTAAGCTTGACCATAGTTTACTCTTCAAAGTTATTTCTCAAATACATACCCGATAAAAAAAAGTTGTCCCAAAACTTTTGTTTCGCCCGTTATAACTTTAGTTAAGTGCTTACGCAAAAATAATACACCTTGCAGTTTTAGGTTTGTTAGAGAAACACTTCAAGTTAGTAATAACACGGAAACACATTATTTTAAATAAGTGGAACCTGAGAAATTTCATAAATTTGGAATGTTAGATGAGCCTGAGTATGCAAAAATGATTCCCTAAGTGTATGTAGTTCGTACATACTTATTCAGTGCACATTAATTAAAATTTTGATTCAGTTAGAAGCGGCAATGTAGAAATAAAGAAAATGCCAGCTACACTGAAAAGATCCTGTGATGATAATTGCAACAACGTTGTAGGAACAATTTTGTATTGAAAATTCACATAATTATAGAAAGCTGCACCATTGTTAAAGAGTAATTTTCATTAAAATATTGGAGTAATTTTATTATAGTAAAATACGCTTTAAAACTAGCGAAAATTTACCAAAGGTAGTCTAATTCCTAATTCTTCAGTAAAAGAACATGCTGTTTTGGTATTTACTAAACGATAGATAAATTTATCCGACAAAAATTAAGAATTTTGCTATTCAGTACTATATTAATTCAAATAATTGTAGGAGAGCCAAATAAGTTAAACGAATTATATTATTTTTCCTGTATTTTTGCATTACATTTTATAAAAATGTATGAAATAGTAAGAAAAACCACAGGTCATGCAGGTACATTGTATCATGTGCCTGCCATAATTTGCGGTAGTTGTTAGTACAGAATATTTTAATTATTCAAATAATTGTTGCAATTTATGTAATCTACTGTAGTAACTACAAAAATTTGTTATATTTGCACTTCAATAAGTGCAACACATATACTCGTACAATTGTTGAAAAATGTGCAAGTTTATTGTGGCAAACGTTGTCACTCTTGTTTCCTACAATATTGTTTCAATGATTGCTACAAATTGTTTGCGTCACGGATTTTATAACTACTTGTAGTGGCATTTGTTACAATTGTACAAGTTATTCTAACATTTTTTCGATGTAACCCCGCAAAAAATGTGGGATTGCCTCCAATGAAAAATCGAATACAGAGTGTTTGAAATGCAAAGAACAATGACACCACAACTACATTAGCTATTGTCAATTCACATGTAAACACTGTTAAAAGTTGTGTATTAGTATTAACTGCATTTAAAATAACTTCAAAAATAAAATTTTGTTGTTAATATGCGTACTTCAAATTGGTACCCTTATGCAATACGTAGTCCATGAGTACGCGATTTCGCAAGTGCCTGAAAAACTTTATTGTGCGATTATTACAGCAAGTATAGCTGAAATTGGTATTCTTATATATAAAATTGCTTATTCTGTGTTTTAAATATTCCATTCTAAATGTGGAGTAGAGAAATTAATTGATTTGCCTCTCTTCATCGAACGTCAACAGAATGTGGTTGGCAATGATGACAGTGATTGTCTACGTTTAGAACTATGGACATTACATATTGAATGTTTTATTGTCTGTAAATTACGTATTGTTTCTCGTTGAGTCGCTGAGATTATTAACACGCGACTATCACTGCAGTAGCAGACGTAATGTGCAGGATGTTTCATGCGAAAAGATTTTCCTATAAATACGTAACATATGTGTGGTACCTATAATTGATTCGGTATTCCCCGTAGCGAAAATAGGAAAATTTGTTATTTAATAGGACTGTATACATACATGCACCGTATTCAAATATATATCTCAGTTTACTCATAATATAAGAATTCTAGTTGTTTCTAGTACAGCGCTATGTACTATCTCAACACCTATAAACGGATACATGTCATTTTTACATTTTATTGGATAACTTTGCGAAGGTGACACGTTACAAATTGAGCGAAACAATGTAGGTATACGTCTACTGACTAGCATATATTTTAGTTCCTTATCAGTCCATTAATGCGATATTTTCTTCTTTTCCGCCGCAGAACGAGGCAGAGATAAGTGTTATCACCGGCGTTTTTCTCATCGTACGTCAGTTCCAATTGCATATTTTAACGTGGTTACCATAAATTCTGTGCTAAAGCGTGTCTTCACACATGCATATTCTATAGATTAATATTATAGTTCGCAAGGATAGAGAAACCTATTTGTGTAAAATAAGTTACTAATGATGTAGATAAGAAACTACGTAAGAGATTTATGTACACCGGGTGTTCGGTAATTGGCGGAAAAAGGACTCGTAGCGATATTGTCCGCATAATTTTGAGTCGAAAATCCTAATATAAAAATCTTATAAAAATCCGCTCATCAAAGTTCAGAATTTCGAATATTAGAAGTAGTTAAATCTTTCAATGTTTGGGATTTTATGTCAATTATTGACATTGAGGAAGCCATTGGTAAAGAATGCTAGAACTTCGTTACCGTTTCATTACTTAATTAAGAATTTAGAATTTTTCTTTTTTAGGGAAAATTATAAAAAAATAGATCTGACAACAATGTAATATGTATTTATGAAAATTGACATAACTATTTTTGATGGTTGGTTGTCATTTTTGTAGGTGTCAAAATAGAATATTACATTCATTGTACTTCACGTTTGCTATAATTAGGTTATTGGTTTTATGTTGCTATTACAATGGATTTTACTTTTAATGAATATGCCCACATGTACATGGTATTTGGCATCTGTAATGGAAACGCTTATGCAGCCGTAGAGGAATATCGAGTGGGATATCCAAATCGTTGTGTGCTTTCTTACAATACAATTAGAAGACTGGATACTCGGTTAAGAGAAACAGGTACATTTGTACCTATGCGTAATAATTAACGCTGGCCACGAGCGGTACCGCGCATCGGCGTAGAATCAGTTCGGACCGAGAGGAACGGTAGTACTACTTCGTCTGCGGAGCAGTACGGAGATTTTCACTTGCTTAGTGAAAAGCATGTCTCAAAAAGAAATTGCGCACGAGACAATGAAAAATTTATATTTAATTTATGCGTTACGTTTATCGCATGTAATATACCGTTTAATTTACTAGACAAGGAACCATTTATCTGCTTTTGGAATAACTATTCGGAGTGCAAATTACCAAGTCGAACATCGTTACGAAGAATTGTGCCATCTGCGCGCGAACATATTGAACAAAAAATAAAATCGGAGTTGAAAGATTAAACATTGTGGTTATGTGTCGACGAAACAACAGATCGGAAGAAACATTCTGTTCTTAATGTAATGGCACGCAAATTGGAACCTCATCAATCGGCACCTTCAATTCTATTAGTCTCCAAACGAATACAACAGTGTACTACCGAAGTAATTTCAAAGTTAGTGTTAAATACATTGGACAAGTTTGAACTTTCAACAAACCAACCCTTGATGTTAGTGAGTGATGGTGCTGCAAACATGCTTTCTGTAGGCCGGTCTCTTAAGAAGCATTCTGCTAATTTGTTACACATTACGTGTAAAATTCATGCTCTCAATCTTGTGGCGGATAGTATCAGAAAATGTTATCCTGAGGTAGACGCTTTAATAGCGCATACCAAAGCAGTATTTGTCAAATCACCGAAACGTATTCGCGAATTTCACAGACTGTGCCGCCGTATACCAGAGCCACCAGAACCTATTCTAACTCGTTGGGGAACATGGTTGCAGGCCGCGTTTTATTATCATAAATATTTTGACAATATTAAGAACGTGGTTTTACAATTCGATACAAAGGAAGCTGCCGCTATCCAGAAAAGCCAGTCGAAATTTCAAGATAGTCAGGTTAAAATGGATTTAAAAATCATTCACGACAATTACTTCGGGCTAGCAGATGCAATAGAAAAATTACAAAATCCTGCGGTGCCGTTAGAAGAATCTCTACAAATAGTGCAACATGTTCACACACAGCTATGCGCGATTGAAGACACAAAAAATGTTTCTGTTCTAGAAAAATTTGAAAGTGTTTTTGAGAAAAATTCTGATTTTGGCACATTAAGACACATTTGTGAAGGTGCGTCAACAGAATCGTTAAGTTATTTGAAAGATTATTTTACTTTCGCAAATATTACGTCACTAGATGTAGAACGTTCGTTCTCTGCATATAAACGCATTTTTTCCTCATGCCGTACTAGTTTTGCTGAAACAACAGTTGAAACATATCTAATGTTGCAGATATTTAACAGACATTATTCACTTTGTGATTTCACGGAGGACTCTTAAAATGGTAAGTGTTTGAGCACGTGTTATTTAATTTTTATTTAAAAGATGAGCGAAATTATTTGCGGCAGCAAACATCTCTATCTGCAGAATAACTCTAGTGGAACGCGAGGCCTGGTCGACTCTACGCTACTGCGCGGTACCGCTCGTGGTCAGTTTTAGTAATAGTGCAGGAGCACCAAGGATTTGACGCACAGTGGATGTTGAAGAACGTATCTTGGAAGCTGTGTACGAAGACCCTCAACTTAGCACGAGAGAAATTGGTAGAACTTTTAATATGTCCAATAGCACTGTACATTCTGTACTTACTGAGAATCTTCTGCGGCCATGAAATGTTATAATCAGTTAAAGATGCTATTCCTCCTGAAAATTTGTCATAATAACTCTTTAAAATGTTCGTTATCATGGTTACTATCTTTGTTTTAATTTACTTTGTTGAATCAATAAATAGTCTTATTTAATTAAACGTCATGTAACGTTGCCAAAATACTGAATTACAAAAATTTATCCTGTGGCCAAACAAAGACATTTACGAAAATTTCATGTTTAAAATTTTCAACTCACAATTATGCGGACAATATCGCTACGAGACCATTTTCCGCTAATTGGTTAACACGCTGTATATAAGTAAGGCAAACTTCGAAAAATAATGGCAAATACTTTAGTACTACTTATACGCAGAAAAAGATATTAAAATTACTTCTAGAATTGTAGCAAGTCCCACTAGAATTAGTTATAGGATCCGTGACGTGAACAATTTGTAGCAACTAGTGAAACAATATTGTAGGAAACAAGAGTAAACGATATTATTGTTTTCCTTGCAACGTTTGCTACAATATATTTGCATATTTTTTAGCAATTGTGCAAGAATCACTTTAAGCGACTCCGAAAACTCTGCAAAGATGAAATTTCTTTGGCTTACTCCCAATATCTTAACATTGTAGAAACAATGATCGTTAATGATTCAAAAACGATTATCAAGTTTCTGCAAACAAAGCGTGGTTCAACGAGACTTCCGAAAACATAAGTTTACAATGATTCGACCCTACAATCTCCTCA
Source organism: Dynastes maya (assembly GCA_029619315.2). Classification (NCBI taxonomy): domain Eukaryota; kingdom Metazoa; phylum Arthropoda; class Insecta; order Coleoptera; family Scarabaeidae; genus Dynastes; species Dynastes maya. The sequence continues at coordinate 35,191,053 of JAROYE020000003.1, forward strand.
AGACATTGTCAACGCCTTTGCTCATAAATTCAGTGCCCCTTACATTCCTTCTGGTAAATTTGATCATGAAGATACACACACCAACTGCATTCCTTTTATATTATCTGTTGTTCCTGTAACTGATTTCATTAATATTATGTCTTCATTTTCCCGTAATTACAACGCTGGCGACGACTCAATTCCTAATTGCCTTGTACGTAGTGCTTGCCACATTTTGATCGAACCACTGTCGATTGTAATAAACTGCTCCATTCAGACCTGTATCTTCCCCTCTCTGTGGAAACGAGCCAAGATAATCCCAATTTTCAAGAAGGGAGATAAGAATCTAGTGAATAGCTATAGACCTTATATTTCACCACTCCAACATGGTTTCGTACGTGGAAGGTCTACAGTTACCAATCTTGTGTCGATCACCCAATTTACCAGCCAGCAACTTGACGCGCAGGGACAGATGGACGTGTAAAATAAGTAAAGACCTCAGTAAAGCATTCGACATATTGGATCATAGTGTCTTATTTCATAAATGCTCCGCATTTGGTTTCAGTGCATCAGTTATTTGACTTCTAAAGTCCTATTTGGCCAACAGAAGCAATTATGTTTTCTACAACGGATTTATAATTTCATCACTTCACTATTAGTTCTTCGCAACCACAGTTCTCCCTCCTTTTTCTCTCCAAAAATTTTCCTGAGCACCCTTTTCTTCCATACTTCCAACATTCCTCTCCCTTTCTGGTTCATTTCCCATAACTCACTGCCGTAAAGTACAACTGGTCTGGTCGTCTTGTAAATACTTAATTTTGTCTTTTTTGATATTTCTTTTGATTTCAATACATGAGCTAAAACCGCTGTACATTTAGTGCTCTTTGCTATTCTTTCTCGAATTTCTGTTTCTTCGTTATTATTCTCTGTCATTGCTACCCCCAGGTAGTTGAATTTTTTTAGCCCTTTCAAAGTTATATTGTTTACCATTCCTTGCAGTAACTCCTAAATTTGTCTCTGGTGTTCTGTTTTGTTCTCCGTTAATTATCATATATTTTGTCTTGCTCTCATTTATTTTTAGTCCCTTGTCATTTGCTACCTTTTCCACCTTTTTTATTGCGTTTATTATATTTTTCTTGTTCCTGGCCAAAATTACATACGTCATAATTTGCACTTGCTGTTTATATAACGTTCTACTTGTTAATATTCCGTATCCATAATTGACTTGTCTAGCACTATATTGAAAAGGCTCATTGACAATGTGGTCAAAACGTACCCTTATCGAAAATTTTATAGTCTGATATGTAAAAAGTTTTAATATAGCAGTTACAGGCTGGATACGTTAACGAGAAGAAAAATATGTGAAACATTCTATTCAATTTTTATGACAAATTAATCGAAGATATTACTTAGAGCAGTCAAAGTGATAATTTTCCTTTTGTACACTAACTACACGGAAAAAATGTTATAAAGAATCAAACAATTGTAGAACAATTCACTACAATTTGATTGGGAATTTAGGACTGGCTACAATTTGCGCAAATCCCTACTACTCAATTGTGGCTAACGGATTGTACTTCTATTAAATACATTATTGTTGTAAAAATGCAGTCAATGAACTGTTACAAAGGTTACTACAATAGTGTACAAATTTTAGTTTGACACGTTGTAAAAAAATGCAGCAATATTGCAACAATTTTGTTGTTCAATATGTATGCAGAGTTCTTATAATTATAATGGCCAAAAGAACAAGTGAAACAAGATATTAACTATTCTTACGTTTTCGTACTTCCAATAGCTTCCCAATTTACATCTAGCATTGATCAGCACGAGAATGTTACCAACACCTTTGCTGTTTCGCAGGTATGTGATACCATCTCTTCAAACATTCGATAAATTAAAGTAAGAAGATAAACTATGGAAGACTTTATTCCGAAAGAATTGTGAACTCGATGAAAACCAGATGATTCATTAGAAAAAAAAACTTTTCGTCGCGACATCTATTGGTGAATAACCATACTATCTGGGTCTAATCCTACGACAGGAAATATTTGGTTCATGCATTTAGGTAGGCTCCGATAATAAAATCGTCTGTGCAGATAAATTATGATTTATTTATAGACTCACACATTCTTTATTTTGAAAAAATTAGAAAGTTTTAATCAAAAATCCACAATCCTGTTCTGCACGTCTCGACGCAAAGATTATTGGAAGATAAACAATACAATAGAAGCTTGACCATAACTTTCAAGTATTATCTGTGATAACAACATGTAATAATTAACAAAAATCTGCGATCGGGTTGAATTTATGACTGCTACAATATTTTTCCAACAATATTATAGTACATTCTATCAAGTGATTCTTTTTCCATGTAACAAGTATTTTCTATCACATGGTATCAGCAAACAATATTTTTTAAAGAAAATTATGTTTATATCTCATTAGGATACTAATATCGTGGGAATCGTTAAGAGTACGACATATTCTTTATAGATAACCAACGAAATAAAAAGCAATATCAATGACTTCTCATTTAAATAAGATACTACTTTCCATCAAAATTTTCCTAATCGTATTAGAAAATCCAACAATTGTAATAAGAACATGTAAATAAAGGCAAAACGGTGCATTGTATTTAAATCTATCTTGGTAAAATATCCTAATAATGCATCCGAATATGTACTTTTAATTTAAATATTCAAATTTTAGTATATCGGAGACAAGGTGATAAAATGGGATTCCAGAAAGAATATAAATATATTAAGAAAATTTATTCGATGATATTGTTTACGAAAGCGACGATTCTAAACTTGACGATGTAGCAGATGACACCGGACTACCTCTATATTGTTTCAAAGGTATCCCTTTCCATTGTTCTTTCAACATCCGCTGACATCTACGACGCTAATTATTAATATTAATCGAGGCCTGGTGCTGGCTGATCTTTAATCTTTTGACCCGAGCTCTTCTTTATGCCTTTTGTGATTGTACAGGTAAATAAGAGACGCTCGATTGTTATCTAACCGTATTTCATGTTCATCTTCATTTCGGAGTCATGCAAATGATGAAAAATAATAAAAGTAGAAAACAAACGTTGCTATTTTGCATTTTATAACTAAGCATAATCAGTAAATATGTATGATTCAGGAATATTTCTGTGAGTTGATTATGTTTGACATAACTAAACGTAATTGTTTGTGCTGTTTTTGACGTATTTTCTATTCACGTAATAATGTCAAAAACAAAATTTTTGTGACCATTATTAATCCAAATAAGTTACATATAATTTAAATGCACTTTATATGCAATGGTTTACAATTGTAGAGCACATAAGAGATTGTTGTTCCCATTAATTAAAAAATTAAACAAAAGTGTTTTGTGAAATCAACCTAGTGCGCAGGTGCACTGTATAAATGTACTGCACTGTATGAATGTATTTATAAATTTACAAAGTAATTATATCCACCAGTGTTGTGAAATAAAAATTAGTGGTATGAGTGTATGTTCATGTGAATACTCGTGAATTTATTGGAAAACTATGCTAAATTACTACTAATTAATATCACATGGGAAGAAAGAGTAAGGAAAGAGCCCAGAAAGAGTACGGAGATAATCGAAGTAGCACAAAAAAGAGGAAAACAGTACAAGAACTTAAAAAGAAAATCACAGAATACACGCAGAGAAACGTTTACTTGTATCAAAGCTGTCCGCCTTAATTCAAGATAATTTTCGGTTTCAATTATCCGCAATACAATAACGGTTTTAAATTAAAAGAAATATTTTCATAGCATTTCCTCCTCCGCTTAAGAGAAGTATACACTTGTAATTAAATAATTGTATTTCCTTGTTTAAGACACTTGTTAACTTGATTCAAGAAAATCTGGCAGAATTATAACACAAAACAATATTTTCTCAAGGATAGTAAATAGTTTTCTCAATTCCAGAAAGCGTTTAGGTGTTGTTCATAAATCAATAGTTTAATTTTCTTAAAATAAAGCATTTTTTACTTAGAATTCTTGAAATGGATATTATATACACGCACATTATTAATTGCGCCTACCTTGGTTATATGGAGGACATAGAAAAAGAAAATAGATACAATAGGACAAAGAAATTTTACAAAAAATAAAAGAATGCAACAGAAAATTCCCGATTAAAGCTAGAGGATTAAAAGATAAATACGGAAATATTGAATACGAGGTGACAAAAAAAGTCAATATATGGAAGGACTACTATCAAGCAATACTTAACGAAGAAGACACTATCCAGGAATGGGAAGAGGAGGAAGATAATGTAGCTGATAATAGCGAAAATGTGGCGGAACCAACATACGAAGAAACAAAACATATTATAAACAATATAAAAAACGGCAAAGCACCGGGTGAAGACAATATTTGTGGAGAAATGTTGAAATATGGAGGTGAGGTATTACAGGGGAGAATATACAGACTCATAAAAGAAATATGGACCACACAGAAAATGCCAGAGCAATGAGAAGTGGGGGTTATTGTACCAGTACATAAGAAGGGGGATATTGAAAAATGCAGTCATTATAGAGGAATTACACTGCTTAATGTCACGTACAAAATCTTATCTACAACAATATCAAAAAGAGTATGCCTAGATACTGATAACATCATAGGAGACTATCAGTGGGGATTTATAAAAGGGAAGTCCACTGTAAATGCCTTACACATAATGAAGCAACTAATAGAAAAGTCATACGAATTTGGCATGAACCTACACATGATGTTTCTGGATTTTAAACAAGCATTTGACAGCGTGAAGAGAAATCGACTATTACAGATACTGCGGGAGTTTAATATACCACAAAATTTAATAAAACTAATAGAACTAACAACACAAAATACAATGGCATGTGTGAGAACAAAAGATGGACAGTCAGAAAGATTTAAGACAAACAAAGGTGTAAGACAGGGAGATACATTATCAGCTATGCTTTTTAATCTGGTTCTAGAACATATTGTTAGAAAAACAGAATGTAATGGAACGATTATAACGAAAGAAGCACAAATTATTGGATACGCAGATGATGTGATAATATCTAGATCGAGAAAAAGATTGACTGAGATATTCAATATACTGTATAGGAAAGCCGCGTATTATGGCCTGGAAGTGAACGAGAGAAAAACAAAATATATGAGATGTGGATGTGAAGCGGATATAAGACAGCAAGAATTAAAAATCTGCTGAAGAATAAACATATCGGTAAACGCTCTAAAATTAAAATATATAAGACGCTAATACGACCTATAGCAACGTATGCAGCAGAAGTGATGTGCATGTCAAGCAAAGACGAAGAACAACTGCGGATTTTCGAACGAAGGATAATCGGAACCATAGTGGGACCAAAGAAGATAAAAGATGGAGAATACAGAATCAGAATGAACTATGAAATATTACAGGAGCTGGAGGGAGAAGACATTGTGGGATATATTAAATCTCAACGTATCAGGTGGTTTGGCCATATCATGAGAAGTGAAGTCAACGAAATCACTAAGAAGATTACGAAATGGAACCCAACCACCGGAAGATGTAAAGGAAGACCAAAGGGAAGATGGATGGACGAGGTGAAACACGACATTAATTTGATGGAAATACGAAATTGGAATCAGAGTGTGAAGGAGAGGGAAGAATGGCGAGAGATAGTGAAGTTAGCTAGGACACACAATAAATTATAGGACTGCAAAGCGAGGAATACTACAGGGGACTAATCCACCCCAAAATTCGGATTAGAAAAGCTTCAACAAGAAGCGGCAATATTCCTACAGGAATGGAAAGCCACATATATATACCTTGTTTAAAACAGTACGGCATATCCGTACATAATGCAGTAAATTATTCACATTGCTTGTGATTCCAAAAAGGTGAAAGTAGAGGTTATCTACAGAATAATATTTAGATAAAAGTGAACTTAACCCTTTCACGGGCAAATAATTTGTGGATGATGAGAATGCCTTTTTTGTGTTTTCACAATAATTATTTTTGTAATAAATAATTTGGGTGGGAATCATATTTCTCATCGCCCAACTGGTATGAGGCAATAGGATTTATAAATAGAGTGTATAAGTATTTCAAAAATTAGTTTTATTATGCAAATACTAACTATTTCCACTTAAAAAAATCAAACAAAATTTATGATTTTTTGTGAAATTTCTTAAAACAAACAGGCACACAAATTGGAACTTTATATTGAGAGCATGTATATGGAGTGCGCTTTTCGTACGCTTTGGTACTGCAGACTCTACACCTTCTATAAGAGCCTTTTTCGGGAAAATGTGTTCCGACACCTGAATCTAGATTCATGAGGAACACTTCTTTTATGCGCTAAGAAATAAACAGGTTTACATTTTCTTTTTCGATTGCTGTATCCAGCTATAAGTTGACGAGCTAAAGCGAGGCGGTAAGACAGTTGATCAACGTTACTGCATCGAAATGTTTAATACAGAATAAAAGTGTTAACAATTGCCAGAACAACTAAATAATAAAATATTCGGTGCTACCATTTCACCGACCTTCTACCGATTGCATATACTTCTCGTTTTTGGTCAAATCTATCAACGCCTCCCATAATTTTATTGTATATATCCACGACTTTTGGACAGTATATATAGCACCCAAAGTATGCTTTTAATTCAAGGATACTAATAATAAGTGGGCTCCAGTTTTCTATCGACTTTTGCTGTGCATACAAATTACTTTGTTCAATTATTTTGGAACATAGCTCATCATCAAAAATTTCCTGGAAATATGAGATTTCTTTGGTGATTCCTGCAGTTATTTGAAGAACAGATCGCTGATCGAAGACAACTGAAAGATCTTTGAAATATTTGGAATCGTCCGACCATTCGGAGCTTTCAAATTCTTCCTCTTCCTCTTCTGACTCGACGTCATCATCAGATTTAATCTGAGGACCTAAGGTTAGAAAAATTAAAATGAAAAACATCTGAAAATGTATAAGTGCTAAAATAAATACAGTAAATACCTATCTCTTCGGATTCAGTATCTAACTGGCATACGTCGGGGGTTATGTATACTCTTGTGTCAATATTAGTTTCCAAATATTTCGATCTTCCAGTTGAAGGGTAATCTGCGGTAACAGGTAAACTTGAAGAAACACTGCTAGTATTTGATGAAGCAGGTGAAGAAGAAATGCTGCTCTTTCTACTGCTGTTATTTACTTCAGCATCTAAAGTATTCAGCTCCTGTTCAGCATCAGCATCTGCTTCCGCTTCTGAATCGCACTCATTATCGGGTAAAGAATATAAGTAATTAAGAGCCTCTTCGGCCTGAATTGGGTCATCAAGATTCCACGTTTTGACATTTTGAAAACAGAAATATAAGTGAAATTGCAAAAAAGTATATATTCAAGTTTTTCGAGACTATGAACTGGGCGGTGGGAATAATGTTTACCACCAATTCAAAGTTGGTTTTCAGTACATCAACAATAAAAATTTAAGGTATTGTTGATATAATTACATCCATTACATACTATAAAAATAAAATACTGCAATGAAAAGCTTATATACTCACCTTTTTGGAAATTATCAACAAAAAACTAAAAACACACCAACACAACTCAATAACTTATAATTTTCGACGTATCGCAAGGAACTTGCGCATCTTGCACTTTCGAATTGTAGAAGTTTTCTATGATATATGGTTTTTCATTAGTAATATATAGTAGTAGAGGGCACTACCAATCAGTTAAGTTAGTTTTCAAATTTGAACGTCTTGAAAGACGTTTGAATTGAGTGGGAAATCTACTTACCGCCGCCCACGAAAGGGTCAATGTAGAAGTACGCATGAACAAAGTGCCTAGAAACAATAACCAGATAGATAATGCTAATAAATAACTCTTGTTATTGATAGGATCACTACCGGCAAAAACAATATGAGAAGAGAAAAAAAGCATTAAAGATTTTTGCTCTTGGCCACGTTGCTCTTACATTTTATGCCACAAATCTTCAAAAACAGCAACTGAAGTATTTCCTGGCGCCACGTAGTGCCAATAGTTATAGTCATGCCATCCTAAAGAGTAGTGAATATAGAAATCGAAATATAGATGGCATACTTACCCATGCAATGATACAACCTCTAACGTATGACGTTTCATAAACATTTTCAAAAGATATCGCTTAATGTAATATATTTTTCTCTTTTTATCACTATTTACCACGTGTACTAATTTAACTATAGTTTCTTTTTAATAATAATAATAATAATAATAATAATAATAATAAATGCCTTTATTATGCCATTCCCAATCTTGAAACAAATAACAACAACAACAACAAAAAGAAAGTAACAATCTATAAACTATTAGGAACGCACAATCTTAGGGCGAGGCCCAGTTACATAAATAAATGTGAACTGCTTTTGCCTAACCCTACTCTACTCAAAAACAAAATATATTGAAAAATAAATTTGACCTGATGCCTATAAATTAATTAAAATCTACAACTAAACTAAATTCTGTGTGTGCGCCCGGTTACACTACATCGATAAACAAAAGAAATAAAAAGAAAATAAACTTTTGCAATTTTAAACTTTAAGTATGTTTAAATTAAAAGCAAAACAGTAGGAAGCAAAAAAAAATGCACAGGCTACGGAAACTAACGAGAGAGCTGGTCCATATAAAGGATTGATCGAACAATTCTTCGAAATTTCTCTTTTTATATAAACAAAAAGAGAAAGATCTTTCGAATAGAGTGAGCCTGTGGCGAGGGGGTGAAACGAGTCCGCGAAAACGCGTCGTTAAACTGTGGACATCTGTTCGAAACCGAATTTTTTTTGTACAAGTATGGAGTAGTTTTAATTAAAATAATTTTATGGTAAAGCGTAAAGTATATAACAAACAAAAATAATAAAAAAAAGAATGAATAAACTTAAATATTAACTCATTAATTATTAAACTACATAAAAATAATCCCTATTTAATTACATTATTAAGGAAATAATTTCATTATACTGTAACCTTTAAAAAATACTTTTTCATTAGGCCATTCACTTGCTCCCAATTTGAATTATTAACTTAAGTTCTTTTTTTCCATTATTGTAATTTTCCTTTTATTGGATATCCTTGTAGCTGGCCTGAGAGATGTAGACCATTTTTTCATTTTTACCTTTAATATGAATATTTTCTTAACTTAAAACTAAATGATTTACTTGGAAGAAACATTTTCCTGTCTTGGATTTTCTAACCCTAAGAAAATATTTATTTAATCCAAATAAAATTTTAAGAAAATTATTTTCTTTTGTTATACATTTTTATAGTCTTGAAATAAAAATATTTTCTTGAATAGAGATTGATTTTTGCAAGAAAATCTATTTTCTTGATGCAAGAAACCATTTCTCTGCGTGTAGAGAAGAATGGAAAAATGAGTCGAGGGTCCAAATCCGCCGACGCTGTAATGGCATAAGGCAAAACATAAAGAAGGATAAAAAGAAAAATTATTATTCGAATGGAATTGATTTTAATACGTAATACAAAGTTTACTTGACGGTTTTGTCCACTTATTCATTTGTGAATACAGAAATATAAACGAATAAGTAAAATAACCGCTAATATTTATATGACATACATATAGCGAAATAATAAACTTTATACCGGTCATTCATCTGTCATGGAATATTACAATTATAGTATACGATACATTCGATTGCGTTACAGTATATAGTATATACCGTTCTTCAAATTTCACTTTTTCTATATAATCCAGAGCATGTAGATGTTATAAGCAAGTAATGTACGTTGACTTCTTTCTCGGATCGCATGTCATTCAATTTACACGCAACAACTTCTACAGATAATAATATTTTCTTCGACGGCGGTCATTATTCACCATTTAGAAAATATCATGGACGTAGGATCCTAATGACGGTCTGTCCACTCTTCAGTAAACATATATATGTAATTCGGCACGCGCTAGGATTTTGTCCAGGTTTCAAAGCCACCCATCATCGCAAGAGGAAGTAAAAGCAATTCTGTGATAGAAACGCGGAAGACCTAGAGATAGTCATTATCAGTCAGACGGAGCGACCGCATGTACCAAGTCGAAATCAGCGGGAACGTGCTGAGAACATCGTTCATTTTTCTTTCCTTTTTATATACTTGCCTAACTTACATACATTCTACAAAAGTCGTTGATTGCATGGAGAATCGTGTGACATAATTTGAAATAACATGTTATCGTACGTATTACGTAAAGCGAATATTGCGTTTTATGAGTTTTTTGATTAAATAAGAAGGTGTTTAATACGCCTGATTATTCGAGATTGGTTGGCATAGTTAGTTCCCAAAGGGTAGAATATAGGTGTAATTTTACCCCGAGCAAGACTTGCATCAAGAGAATTAAATTTAACACTAATAGCCCACATTACTAACCTGGGCAAATATGCGGTAACAGCCAGAGGCGTGGCGAGCGCATAAAAGTTTACACATAAAATAGAAGGTAAGCAATTAATTATAAAACGTGCTGAAACACTTACCGTTTTAAAAGTCTTCCGTGAAATCACAAACTGGGTAACATCTGTTAAATATTTGAATCATTAGATATGTTTCCACAGCTGTTTCAGTCAACTGAGTACAACGTGCGGAATAAATGTTTTTTAATGCCGAAAACGACCGTTCGACATCTTTAATTTACTAGACAAGGAATCATATGTCTTCTTTTGGAATAAATATTCGGACTGCAAATTACTAAGTCGGGCATCGTTACAAAGAATTGTGCCATCTGCTCGTGAACATGTTGAAACAAGAATTAAATCGGAGTTGAAAGATAAAAAACTGTGGTTATGTGTGAGGTAGACGCTTTAATAGCGCATATAAAAGCAGTGTTTGTCAAATCCCCAAAACGTATTCGCAAATTTCACAGACTGTGCCCCCGTATGCCTGAGCCACCAGAACCTATTCTTACACGTTGGGGAACATGGTTATAGGCCGCGTTTTATTACCATAAATGTTTTGAGAATATTAAGAACGTGGTTTTACAATTCGATCCAAAGGAAGCTGTGGCTATCAAGGAAAGCCAGCAAAAATTTTAAGATAGTCAGGTTAAAACGGATCTAAAAACCATTCAGAACAATTACCTGGGACTAGTGGAGGCAATAGAAAAATTACAAAATCCTTCGGTGTAGTTAGTGGAATCTCTGCAAATAGTTCAAGATGTTCACGCACAGCTATGCGCGGTAGAAGACGCAAAAAATGTTTGTGTTCTAGAAAGGTTTGAAAGTGTTTTAGAGAAAGATTCTGATTTTGGCACATTAAGACAAATTTGTGAAGGTGCGTCAACAGAACCGTTAAGTTGTTCCAAAGATTATTTTAATTACGCAAATATAACGTCACTAGATGTAGAACGTTCGTTTTCTGCATATAAACACACTTTTTCCTCACGCCGCACTCGGTTTGCCGAAACAACTGTGGAAACATATCTAATGTTGCAGATATTTAACAGACATTATCCACTTTGTAATTTCACGAAAGACTCTTAAGACGGTAAGTGTTTGAGTACGTATTATATTTTATTTCTGACCATGTATTTTGTGTAAATTTTTATGCACCCGCCACTGGCTGTTGGCGCAAATTGAGCAACTCTAGTAATTATGGCGACAATGTGTAAAACAAAATAAAAAACTTTGGAATACGAACGGCATATTAAAGCATATAAGCATAACGCTCGCTAAACAACCACGTAACAGGTCCTAATTGAAAAGTGTACCGAAAAGATTTCAGAGCCGATAGTGTAATCAGAGTTCCGAAGTAATTTACATTTTTACACACGTAACGATATGATTTTGACCTACTGCGGTGAAGTAACCTATTTTCGATTAGAATAAATAGGTGCATAATGTCCAATCTCGCCGATCGGTCATATATCGAACCAAAATTAAGTTTTACTTTAATTTAAGTAGTTCTTATTATTGTATTTGGTTGCACTATACTATTTAAGTCGCGGATTATTTTATTCTGCCCTTAAATTACGATGCCACTATTTAAAAGGGCGGCACAAATTTATGGAACTGCTTTCTCTAAAACTAAAAGAAACACTTAAATAAACAGAATTGTGAGCTGGGGAGTGTTTGATAAATAAAAGGAAATAGAAATCCGTCGCCGCAGAAAAACATATGTATATATATATAAAAACATATATAGAACATATATAGAAGAAAAACATTTCGCGGCTAAATCACCTCATTTTCAGTAAGACAAGTTAATACTATGTCAAATAGACATATTTATGTCTGACAAAAAAACACATAAAGAGGAGAGGCATGGAGGCAAAAAATCCCAATAAAACATAAAAGATGCATGTATATAAACTGTTTCAATATTAAATTAAATCTAACAGGATAATATTGTTAATTGAACAGACAGATCATTGATGATTTTTGTGTATTTTCATAAAAATTGCCTCCAACATACTTAAGTCATGGTAATTTGTCAGACTCAAAGAAATCTTGAAACGCGATTGTACAGTGAGATCAAAAATGTCTGATTGTGTTGCACCTGAAAAATTGGTAGTAACACGAAACAAATTCACAGTTATTATGAAAATTTCAGTAGCGTCGGAGACGGGAAGTTGTATTTATGATTGGTAATTATATGGTAATTATTGACGTTTAAATCTCATTGATAAATTTGCCAATACTTTTTCCAATTAATTAATGAAATGAAACCCTAGACACATATTTAGTGTTATTAAGATGTGGAAAATGAAATTCTATGTGCAATAAAAAAACAACTACATATCACATTTCAATAAATAAGACAAATATTTACACATGTATTAGAATAAAAAGAATGTTTATAACAAATGATACATACGTAAGTTTCACGTAATTACATTCACATTTGAATTCCATGGATTAATTTATGAATATAAAACTCGTTTGTTACATTAATTATTTCAGTACGCACAATATCAAATTTCTTATAAAAACTGTTCATTATTTAAACAGGCTTGAACTCTCCGTTTCATGTTTTCGAAAACATTTTGTAATGTCTCAACATTAATATTTTGAATTTCGCTTTCAATAGCTGCTTGTAGTTCGTCAATATTATGAAGTCGAGTACGATAGATTCTATTCTTCAAGCTTCCAAATAAATAAAAATCTAAAGGAGTCAGATCGGGTGATCTTGGAGGCCATCTCCCTCGTCTAATTACTCTCTAAGGAAAGTGTGCTTCCAAAAAATGCAAAGTACCTGCAGTTATATATGCAGTGGCACCATCTTGTTGAAAATAACCTCGTTGCATTTCATCATCATTTAGTTCAGCTATAAACGGATTTAAAATCTGTTCTGTATATCTCTCAGCATTAATAGTCTCGTGAAAGAAAATAGGACCGATAACTCGCCTACGTGACATTGCTACCCATACACCAATTTTAATTGGGTGCAAACTTATTTCGACCAACATGTGCGGATTTACAGTGGACCAAGTACGATAGTTCTGGGAATTTACATAGTCAGATAAATGGAACCAAGCCTCATGAGTAACGTTGGCCATGAGAGGTACCGTGCATCGGCGTAGAATCAGTTCGGACCGAGAGGAACGGTAGTATTACTTCGTCTGCGGAGCAGTACGGACATTTTCGCTGCCGGTCATTTGCGCAATTGTTTATCTGTCCTAGAAAAATTATGATTTCGTCAGCAAAACGACCGCGGTCGGACAAACTTCGAAAATTTATTGCAGAAATTCCAGACTTAATATATGAAGGTGCTAAAATTAAATGTGTAATCTGTAAAATCCCGTTAATGTGTTGGTCCAGACAACATTGTCTAACACACGTAAATAGTATGTCTCAAAAAGAAATTGCGCACGAGACAATGAAAAATTTATATTTAATTTATGCGTTACGTTTATCGCATGTAATATACCGTTTAATTTACTAGACAAAGAACCATTTATCTGCTTTTGGAATAACTATTCGGAGTGCAAATTACCAAGTCGAACATCGTTACGAAGAATTGTGCCATCTGCGCGCGAACATATTGAACAAAAAATAAAAATCAGAGTTGAAAGATCAAAAATTGTGGTTATGTGTCGACGAAACAACAGATCGGAAGAAACATTCTGTTCTTAATGTAATGGCACGCAAATTGGAACCTCATCAATCGGCACCTTCAATTCCATTAGTCTCCAAACGAATACAACAGTGTACTGCCGAAGTAATTTCAAAGTTAGTGTTAAATACATTGGACAAGTTTGAACTTTCAACAAACCAACTCTTGATGTTAGTGTGTGATGGTGCTGCAAACATGCTTTCTGTAGGCCGGTCTCTTAAAAAGCATTCTGCTAATTTGTTACACATTACGTGTAAAATTCATGCTCTCAATCTTGTGGCGGATAGTATCAGAAAATGTTATAATGAGGTAGACGCTTTAATAGCGCATACCAAAGCAGTATTTGTCAAATCACCGAAACGTATTCGCGAATTTCACAGATTGTGCCCCCGTATACCAGAGCCACCAGAACCTATTCTAACTCGTTGGGGAACATGGTTGCAGGCCGCGTTTTATTATCATAAATATTTTGACAATATTAAGAACGTGGTTTTACAATTCGATACAAAGGAAGCTGCCGCTATCCAGAAAAGCCAGTCGAAATTTCAAGATAGTCAGGTTAAAATGGATTTAAAAATCATTCACAATTACTTCGGGCTAGCAGATGCAATAAAAAAATTACAAAATCCTGCGGTGCCGTTAGAAGAATCTCTACAAATAGTGCAACATGTTCACGCACAGCTATGCGCGATTGAAGACGTAAAAATTGTTTCTGTTCTAGAAAAATTTGAAAGTGTTTTTGAGAAAAATTCTGATTTTGGCACATTAAGACACATTTGTGAAGGTGCGTCAACAGAATCGTTAAGTTATTTGAAAGATTATTTTACTTACGCAAATATTACGTCACTAGATGTAGAACGTTCGTTCTCTGCATATAAACGCATTTTTTCCTCATGGGGTACTAGTTTTGCCGAAGCAACAGTTGAAACATATCTAATGTTGCAGATATTTAACAGACATTATTCACTTTGTGATTTCACGGAGGACTCTTAAAATGGTAAGTGTTTGAGCACGTGTTATTTAATTTTCATTTAAAAGATGAGCGAAATTATTTGCGGCAGCAAACATCTCTATTAGCAGAATAAACTCTAGTGGAACGTGAGGCCAGGTCGACTCTACGCTACTGCGCGGTACCGCTCGTGGCCAGCTTTACTCTTGAGTAAAAAATGTATTGTCCAATACATCACTGTCATTCATTACGTCAAGAAACCGCTGACAGTATTGTACTCGAGCATTAAAATCTTGGGCAAACAGTTGCTGAACCACAGTCATTTTATACGGATGCATATGTAGTTGTTTACGAACTACATTATGACAACTTCATACATTACATTAAAAAGACAAGAAACATTTACCAGTTTGCTGTGAAAGTTTACGAAGAGATTTATTTGGGCTTTGTTGCATTCGTTGACTGATATCTTCGTGAACCTCTTCCGTTTCAATTTTAGGTCTACCTCAAGACTTCCGTTGGCATACACTTCCAGACTCCATAAAGCGTTCAACAGTACGTTGTTGAAGTTGAGCAAAAGTGTCAAACGGTACAATATTCTCTGGATACATTGCGATGTACTGCTCATAGCAAAATTCCGTCGAGTATATCCAAGAATCCTCTTCATTTAGGATCCCACTGCGAAAATACGCCATTACGACGAATGTGTCTTGTTCCACAGAAAACACCATTATCGAACCGTTATCGTCCTTTAGTACTGATAAGTACTGTTATTTAAAAATATAATGGGAGATATACTAAAGCAAAGTGAGAATAACAGATAACCACACACGATAAATCTCACTCAAAACATCCGCACGTCAATGAGAATTACAACTATCAATTTTGACAGTAGAAAATGTTATAAACTTAACAAGCCAAAAATATCTGCTTCCGGATTGCCAACTTAATCAACCTTTTTTGATCACACTCTACGAACACAAATTATACGTTAGAAACAGAAATATCGAAATATCCGCATTAGATTACATTTTTTACATACTGGTTACAATTTCAAGAACAGCGAACTTTTGAAACAAAGAAATTACCATGACTTAAATATGTTGAAGGCAATTTTTACGGAAAAACACAAAGATCATTTGTTGAATAATGATCTATCTTCAATTAACAATAATATCCTGTTAGATTTAATTTAATATTGAAAAATTTTATATACATGCACTTTTTATGTTTTATTGGGATTTTTTGCCTCCATGTCTCTCTTTTTTACGTGTCTTTTGTCAGACATATGTCTGACATATGTTTATTTGACATAGTATTAATTTGTCTTACTGAAGATGCGGTGACTTAGCCGCGAAATGTAAATTTAAGTTTTGATAAACTTGTTTTTCTGCGGAGGTGGATTATTATTTCCTTTTATTTAAAATAAACACTGCTTATTATCTAATACGTTATAATGTATATAGGTGAAATAAGTAAGAAATATACAAAAATTTCTTAAAATGTCGGATTAATTATCAATATTGTAATTTGCCGATTCTCACATTTCTAACGTTAAAATTAACGAGTAAAAACAAACATCAAAATTAACGAGTAAAGACAAACGCCAGCACCGCACATATTACATACTACTACATTATTAATAAGTCAAAAAAGAACAAGAGGATTCAACTACACTTTAGAAGAGAAAAATTTGTTAATAATGTTAGTGAATAGTAATAAAATGGTAATAGAAAACAAAATGAAAACGGATGCGATGACAAATAATGAAAAGGGGGCTTGTTGGAAAAAGATTGCAAATGAACTTAATTCTTTATTGCCGACAAACACTTACAGAGATGTTTCTTCTTAAAAAATATATATATTCAAATACGAAAAAGGCAGTAACGTAGGAAGTAGGGGAAGAAAGGCTAGAAATCTTTAAAACTGGTGGTGGGCCTGAAAATGTTGGAAAAAATCTAAATCTGACAGTGTCAAAATGATCATTTCTCTTATATGAGGCGTTCTCCTTTAACCCTATTTGCTGAATATTTATTGATTCAAAATCACCATATAATTACTTAGCGTTCCATTTACAAATATTCAGTTTCGGTGCAATTGCTAAGATACTGAACAAGTTCACTTGCAAATCATTTCAGTTCCTAATCATTTATACTTCATTCACGTTAAGAGTGCAGTAGATAGCGCTACGATCGGCGTCCATATTACACCGAGGAAATATACCGGATAGGAAAATAGCGGTGAATTCGAATTGTTAATTGACAGCGTCGTAAGCGTTAAAAGTTTGGTTATCAACATTTTGTAGTAAATAGCAAAGTGTAATATCGTATGAAATTATAGTTCTTCGTATTTTATGTGCGATATGTTATGGTTATATTATGACGTGATAAAATAAAACAAGTGAACACATCTCTGAAATCAATTTCAATATAAATACATCTAATCAGGTACTCGGGTAAATACATCTTTCGGTTGTTTGTTTTGATGGAATAGTTGGAGCTTGTTTAATTGTATTAGTAAATAAATGGGATTACATTTGGCGTTAATTGAATAAACTTTTGCACGTATTACAAATTTATATAGTTTTCTCCCTTTAATATTTGAATTAACATTAATAAAAAAAGATTTGTTTAGTTTCAGCATTTTATTTATTAAATAACTGATGTATACATAAAATAATTATATAAATGTGATAGTGATAGATGCAAATGTGATTAACTTAATACACATACGAATGATTATTCAGATTCTGATGACAGGTCTGACGATGATGATGATGTATTTGCTGTTATGATAAATTCTTCAATCATATCTTCAATGATATTATCCAGTTGATACATCTTATTCTCTTCTTCGATAACTTGTTTGATACAATTTCTCCGTGCATCACTATCCACAATGTTTAGCCCCTCAATTAGCAACGTTTTGACCTCGGATAATTTAAAAGTTTTGTTATTAGCAGCGACATGATGTTTCACTTGTGCCCATATAAGCTCAATGGGGTTTAGGTTGCAGTGATATGGAGGCAATCTTAAAATTGTACGACCACTGTCTAATACCATTTGATCGATAACATATGTAATAGGATTATCAACAATATATTTTTTTGCAAGTTCAAGTAACTCAATCTTTAGTAAAGTATTGTCAGCACCAATTTCTTTCGCAAGAAGCCATTCAATCAATTCTTGCTTCTTCCAGGCAGAGGTAGGCAATTTTTCGGTTCTGACTGAGTGGTAAGGAGCATTGTCCATGACAATAACAGAGCTTGGTTCAAGAAAAGGTAGTATATTTCTTATCCACTCAGTGAACACTTCGCTGTTCATGTCATCATGATAATCTCCTGTTTTCTTCGATTCGAAAAAGAGGAGACCATTTTCAACGAAACCATCACCGCTACCAATATGCAATATAATTAAACGTTTCCCTTTTCCTGCAGGATTCCTCAGTCCCGTGGTAACCCCTTCCACAAATGCTTGTCTTGCTGTAAGTACTGTGGTATCTTCCCATATTTTTCGTTTTGTATGACCTGCGTTGACCCAAGTTTCGTCTAAGTAATATATCTTTCTACCATCTGCACGAAATTTCCTGATGTTGGTTAAATATCGACGTCTCCATAATACAATATCTTGCCGTTCCATTAAAACACTGTTTCGACTTCGCTTCATCCACTTAAACCCTAACTTCTTTAAGATTTTCCATAATGTTGTTCGTTTCAATATGGGCAAAGTATCGTCTGCATTAACCACCTATAAGATTTAGTAAGGTGATATAAGTGTAAGATAAATGTATATACTATATTTACACTCAATATTTTTGTGCATGTTGGTAATTCGTTCTTCAAGAAAAAGGAATGCACGTGTCTTCTAATTATTGACTTTTGCGTTTCATCCAAAGAATCATATATTGTATGACGAAGTCGTTTTTTGGGGGGTGAACTAACAAGTCCCGTGATATTCATTTCTTTTACAATATCCCACATTGTTCTTTCACCTAGCCCAAGCTGCTTTGCAGCCAGTTTAACTTTGAATCCGAACTGATTCTACGCCGATGCGCGGCACCGCCCGTGGCCAGCATTAATTATGACCCTCTATCCAACAAGGAATCGATGAAACGTCGTTTTAAGGACGATAGTAAGTTAGAAGTAGATGTAATACAACATTTTGAGAGAAGAACTTTAGATTATTTTTACAAGTGTATAGAATTATTGATGGAACGTTGTAATAAATGTATTGAAGCTACGGGAGACTATATTGAAAAATAAAAATGGTTATATTTTACCAAGCTTATTTTTTTTATGTCAGGCCGAGAATTTATGGCGCCTACCTCGTACTAGATATGGTGCTATACACCAAGAGCTAGGAAAACGTTATGATAAAGTCTCCAGTATACATAATGCCAACAAATTTTAATATGTTTTATTCTAACAATTTGGAACTACAACTTGTTTATAGACGTCTTCTCATTACTCATTATTTTTTCATTATAGTATGCAAGAAAGATCAAATAAGGATTAAGGTGTTGTTTGTATTTTTATCAATATTTTGCTTCTTTCTTGTATGTATTACCTGTTGCAAGACACTGCACATTTATTTCTTTTTCTTAAGTAAGTTGTTCTGTAATTGGTTGTCGCAGTTAGACGAACAAATTTAAATAAATAAATAAAGGAATTAATTCGTCCTACTTCGTTATCATTCTTTTTTGTAATACAACCTCTGCTTAAAATAAGTAAGTTTAATTTTGTAGATGAGTCATACACACCTTTTTTTTATCATTTGTAAGGCAATTATGCACGCAGACCGCTTTACTATTGAGAAGCAGGTGATATGACATGCGGGCAAAGCGATAGAATATAGAATGTGCTGTTCACATCGGTGCCACAGGATGTTCTCATGATAGTGATAAACATTGTATTTGAAATACGTATGTATGTACATACATACATACACCTGATAGGGTATAGTTCGTTAAATACCCACAAGTTCCAAATAACGATGTTAATTTCGTACGTATTGCCTATGAAGCGGCGATATTTTAAGATTTTATCTTGCTGGAGCTCGTAACTCTACGGAAATATAATTATATTTTAGACAAACAATTTAGCATGTACATACATGGTACATATCTAGTTAGCTAAGATTTAGGAAAATGTATTGATCTATGCATGAACCTTCTCATACAAAATTATACAAGTTGTAATAAAAAAGTTTTCTTTTCTGTTAACACTTAGTTCTACTTCTTAGACAGATGCCCATGCAGTATATTAATAAAGGGTTTTCAGGCAATAAGTGCATTTTTATATTTAACAAAAAATTCTTTTTTGGTGCCTCTCATAAGTTGTACCCTCATTTGTTTGGAGTTGCCATGGTAACATCATCGCAACTTTTTTAAGTAACATACATTTTTTTGTTAGTTTTATTGCATTGTTCCCTTAAATCCAAATGCAAAGGAGGAGCTGCTAGAAGAGTAATAGAAGGAGGAGTTGGTGGAAGAAAAAGAAAGGGACGGCCTAGGAAGAAACGGATGGAATCCGTAACAGAGGACCTGGGACTGCTAGGAATAAGAAACTGGAAGGAAGCCGTAACAGACAGGAGACAGTGGAGACGTACGGTGGAAGTCTTGGGTCACATAGACCTGTAGCGCTATTTTATTATTATTAATGGGGAGTTTAACTTTTATGGGTCTTGAGAATAGTGTTCAACGAAAAATTATTTTAATTCCACAAGGTAATTTGTGGTAAGAGTGTGTCTTCAAAATGATGAACGTTCATATTTAAACAATATGCATGGCATACACACTGTGAGAGAGATCATTGTAGCTTGTAGCAAATAAGCCCCTGGGCAAAATTTACTTTATTAAACTTAAATAATTACATGAAAATAAAATTAAACTAAATTATAATGAAAACTTACAAATAGGATTTATACAATCATTTGAGAAAGAAATCAGCGAAACATGACCTGATTTTAAATAATTAGTGTTTAATTATTCTTTTGTTGAAAATGAGTGAGATATGAAAACGAAAATCAAAATGAAAAACATTTAAAATATCGAAAGCAATAGAATGGATCCAATGTGATATTAGTGCCTTATAGGTCCTCTTCTACTCCTAATTACAGCATTCGTACGCCTTAGTTAAATTTTCAATAGTATCCTAGGAAATATTTCCCATTCTTCCATTACTGCATTCACCAGTTGATTGTGGTTGGCAGGTGGGAGTCTACAACCTCGGGTCTTTCTTTAAGATGGTCCCATAAATAACCAATGTTTGAGATCGGGACTGTTAGGTGGCCATTCCATTAACGGAATATCAACAGCATGCAGGTAGTCAATAAGCTGTCCAGCTACATTGGGACGCGCGTTGTCTTGCATGAATAGAAAATTAGGACCCACAAAAAATCAAATGGCATTACGTGCTCAAGTAAATGTTTTCCACGTAATAATTCACATTCATATGCCTCAAACGTATAAGGACCAACCCTGTATGAGCACCGAAGCAGATGCCCCCCCAAAACGTTACAAAGCCGCCACCAAACTGAACTCTTGGGGAAATGTTGCAACTTGCAAATCTCTTTCCTTTCGCCCAGTCACGCTCATGTCCATCAGGAGATTTAAGCTAACCCTGGTTTCGTCGGAGAATAAAACCTTTTTCCAATCATTAACAGGCCAATGTTGAGGATTTCTGGTAAAACGCAATCTTTGAATTTTGGCCTCTTTGATAAGTAGTGGTTTTTTTGATGATCTCCTGCTCCTAAATTCGGCTTCATTTAAGCTTCTTCTGATTGTTCGAGATGATATAACAACATTATGAGCCGCTGATACCTCATTTTTTAACACATTACTAGTGATTCTCCGGTTTTTACGAGTGAATTGTCTCAGAAAACGGTCATCTCTTTGATTGGTACATTGTTTTCGTCCTTGCTCTGGCCTTCGAATGTGAGATCCTGTTTCGTTATATCGTCTAACCATGCGACTTATGCTGGAATGATTTTTTCTTAACACAGTGGCAACATAACGCATTGAGTACCTCTCATCCATCAGAATTGATGTCCGTACTGCCTCCTCCATGGATAAATTTCTTTGGTGATTCATTTTTCTACGAGGTAGACGCCATAAATTCTCGGCATGACAGGCTTATACAGGTTCGAGCATGTTCAAACTCCGTTGTATCATAGTTGCACATGCGTGAGGCCTACGGTATAAATATTACGGCTCAACGAGGAGTAGTTTTTAGTAAACAGCCAGACAACGTGACTAGTGCATGAAAATGCCTCAGGTAACGAAAATTGAGTATCGCGCGGTCATTAAATTTTTAACAAAAGAAGGACACACGCCTAATCACATTCAACAACGTTTAGGCGGCGTTTATCTCCTTCGTATTCCGCTGTAAGAAAGTGAGCAAAAGGTTTCCGTTTGGGGCAAGAATCCCTTCAAGATGATTAGCGCTCCGGTCGGCCAATTGAACTGATAACCCCTCAAAACATTTCAATTACTGAAAAAGTGGTATTAGCAGATCGCCGTTTGAAAGTGAAGCAATTAGCAGTGATTTCTAAAATTTCTGAAACAAGTATTCGGCAAACATTTGGGTATGAATAAGATTAGTGTAAGATGGGTACCGCATCTTCTTTCTGCTCTCCAACGTGAACGTCGGGTCGAATGTGCGCGCCCGTTTTTAAAGATGTGTGGAGACGACCCGAAACCGATTTTGGAGTCCATTGTCACAGGAGATGAAACAATGGTTCTGTATTATGATCCTTTATCCAAAAAGAAATCGGTGGAATTGCGGCGACCCGATAAACCTCTCAGAAAGGCGAAAGTCGTTCAATCAACGAAAAGGGTGATGACCACAACATTGTGGGATTGTGAGGGCATTCTACTCATTTATTTTAGAGAACGCAGTACATCTGTCGACAGCACATATCATGCGTCTTTTCTGCATAAATTGAGGAACAATATTCGTGCAAAATATCGAGGAAATTTGACAAAAGGTGTTCGATTATTGCACGACAATGCACCCGTCTATACTGTTGCCATTTCACAAACTCATCCGCGAATGTGGCTTTCAAGAATTGGAACATCCACCGTGTAGTCCGGACATGGCTCCAAGTGATTATTATTTATTTTCTCATTAAAAAAAAGACTCTAGGGTACGTCGCTTTAAGGACGAAAGCAGCTGTAATACAACATTTTGAGAGAAAAACTTTTCTATTTTACCAAATTTATTTTTTCTATATCAGGCCGAGAATTTATGGCACCTACTACATAGTTTGAAATACTCGTAGATGAACTTCAAAACACTTATATACATCGATAACAAAACTTAGTTTAATAAATTGTCTTAATTAACAGTTTCTGAACGGATTTGCAATTAATTATGTTCAAACGTAACTAATTTACATTTGCAATTTTAAAAGAAAACAGCATGTGCTTTAAATGTCAGAGGAAGTCCAAAGCTTACTTGTAAGACAGTTAGTAGATTAAAAGTTATCATTATCTCTGAGTGCTTTTAAAAAATTTTAGTGGTGCGTTAATTTTGTTCGAGAGTTTATTTACAAGGCGCAGTATTAACGATCTTGTCGAAATAAGTAATACAACAACTGGACTCCAACGTAAACGTTTATCACTTTATACTAGTCGTTGTAGTAAATGGTCACAGCAGTTTGTGGGACCAATGTTGTATGAAATAGAAACGCAATGTTGCTGAATTAATAGTCTATTGCAGTAATTTAGTAAACATTTTATAATTATTTTACACATTAAATGTTTCAGTATTTGCTGTGATAGGATTACACAATAACATAAATCTAAAAAAAGCGCACCAATTTGCATTGATATAATCACGGTTACGAAGGGTAAGCCTGAAATGTGTTACAGCAGAATCGGCGAATACAAGGGTAGCGTCGTAAGCTTTTATAAATATATAACCACTAGATGGCGGCAATGAAATATTAATTAGGGTGCCAGAGAAAGGATAAATGCCACAAACCGAACTGCATTAAATAAAGAGGAACATATTGGTACGATGCCAATTATGTAGTGGATCAGCAGTTGTATGTGTAGAGCGCGTTTGCAAGACACACTATACCCAGAAGCGGGATCGCTTTTAAGAAATCTTTCTTTTTCTAGCAAAACAGATCATTTACATTTTCTTAAATTTAATATTTTTGCCATTTTTGACATATGTCATGACAACTTCGTCTATTGCGATCGCTCATAGATTCTTATTAAATTATTTCAATTGCTGTATTGTAAACGAAATAGTGTACGAGTATATATATGTATGACCTTGCTTGCATTACTTGTTTTTATTTAAGTTTCATTTACATTCTAGTTAATTTTGTAAAAGATACAAATGTTATGGATCAGTTTGTAAAAGATCGGTTGCAAGAATGGGATCTTTCCTGTTTGGAGGAACGATTTAGAGGTTAATAATCTTCTTTTGCGGCGTACGTAAACGATCATTAGCGGGAGTCAACAAACAATACTTAAGTATCGGCATACTCCGCACGACACAAGTTATATTAATTTCGAACAGGCGCTTCAAGGACTCGTGGGTCCCCATCCTCAGTCGTATGACCGGGAGTCCAATTTCTAAACATTTCCTATTCAATTATCCGCGCTATGCTGTATATCTGTACTAGTACCTCAATGTAATAATCATAATTAACAATAATATGTGCACCATATGATTTTTAGTAGGTTTGTTCGATACTTGCATTACTAACCATATTAATAACCGCTAATAATAAAGAAACTAATTTGTCATATGATGCTTGTCAGCCTATTCTGTTTCTTCATGTTGTGCAAGAACTCAAGCCCATTGATCACGTAGTAAGGGTGCAATACAGAAATTGGTTTGAAAATCGCATCAATGATGACAATATCCTTGACAAAAGCTTCTTCTCAAACTAAGCTTGGTTGGATAGCAGCTATATCAAAAGAATTATTGCTCCATTACTTTTTTTATGTAATGATAAACGCAGAAAGATATCGTAATAACTTATTGCAGCCTTTTCCAAACCAGTTACATGATAACGAATTAAAGGGTGGATATTTCCTGTAAGAGAATACCACAGCAATGCCACCTACAAACAATAAGCCTCTTACATGAATATGTTGATAACCGTGTAATGGATTTTCCTACACGCTCTTCTATGTTTAACTATTTTAGAATATTTTATTTGTCCATACCTAAAAATACAGTTTTTAAAAATACTGAAACAGCTGTGGAAACATATCTAATGATTCAAATATTTAACAGATGTTACCCAGTTTGTGATTTCACGGAAGTCTTTTAAAACGGTAAGTGTTTCAGCATGTTTTATAATTTATTTCTTACCTTCTATTTTATGTGTAAACTTTTATGCGCTCGCCACGCCTCTGGCTGTTACCGTATATTTGCCCAGGTTAGTCATTACTGTCATTGTATCACATGAGGAGTGCGTGTATGTAGGTTGTGATTTGCATACGATGACGAGGATAAAATCGATAAGGCAAAGAAAGCAAATAAATTTGAGAAAAGCTGTTTTCTTTGCTGTTAGCCAAGATGACTAACCTTATAACAATATCGAATCGATCAAGAAGATAATGGTAATGATAATAGTTGCACCAGAATTTGTAACTGATCCAAAACAATTTAAGAAATACTTTCGCATGGATGAAGATTCTTTTAATAAACTATGGAATGCAGTTAAAGATACGATTTTTTAAAATTACTGTAACTGCGAATGAAAAGTTAATAATTACTTTATGAATAAAACGAAATAATTCAAAAATTCAAGTACTGTTAAGGAACAAGTAATGCAGGTAACTACCGAACACCGGACGTCACTATACACAACTTGTGACTTATGTCAATTTATTGACAGGTGTAAATACAAGGACTAAGTTCTTATTTAAAGAAATTGATAAAATTTAAGATCTCGGAATTATTGATGGATGTAAAACAAAAACATGTTCTAATTAAGAACTAGAATTTGATTAATTTTAAGATCATGAAATTGATCAATAAATTGACAAGTGTAAAATCGGCTTTAAATTGCCACATTAGCCACACTTTAAACATAAATTTATTTGCATCGTTACTGTAAAATATGTCAAACGTAATTTGAAGTTTCAATTTTGATATGATTTAAGCAAGATTTGACTGTCAGATGTAGTTGTAACCAGTTGTAACCAACATAAAAAATCATTTAAGAAAACCTTCTCGATTGCGTTTTTTTTATGATCGTATACAATATTTTGTACGACGCGGTTTTATACATATATGTTTGCTTTGATTCCAACATAATCATAGTGCGCAATGAAGAAGCAAGGTGCACTTATATAATTTATTATTTAATAAACGCTTATTAAATAACATTTTAATACATTCAGTACTATACGTATGCACTAGTGTACATGTTTTATATACATCCCGTACGTCTGGTATTACATTCTTGTATCTATTTACTGGTACCAGCTGATGATACAAGATGCATCTCTTGATTGAGGCGAAATAGACTGGGCAGGCGGCAGATGTTCTCCAAGACAGACGGCACGCGCTTACTCTACAGCTCTATAGTATATTTCACTGCAAGCTATCACCTTGCTTATTAATACAAACATGGAGTTTGTAACGTACAAGTAGAGAACAAATAAAATAATTTACTCGTATAATACAAATATTAAAATGAGTTTAGTTCCATTTCAACGTCCAACTTTCATTGTTTTGTAATAGTATAATGACTGCTCTTGTGGGAAACGAACTATAGACTACTCCCTCAAGATACACCTGAGTTAAAAGACCGTTGATGAAACTGAAATAATGATCTTCTTAACACGTGTCGGGAAGTACAACGACTTTTACTTTTTCATATAGGGGTAAGTTTATAGAAGCAGATGCTGAACACGCCGTATGTCATGCGTCCAATTCATATATGTATGTATAGGTATTCTTGCAACATTTAGTTGTAAACGGTGTGTTATTTTCTTTAAAGTATCATCTTCCTCACCACTGTTTGGTGTAGCGGATTACGAAAATTACCACAAATGCAGACTCGATTGTACTATTGATGATTCTAGTCTACGTTATAATTAGAGCAACGCAACTGCGCTGAAAGCCAGTGGCGGAAAATATTTAAGATAATAAAATGCAGCCTCTAACCATGTTCCCCAACGAGTAAGAATAGGTTGTGGTGGTTCAGGAATACCGGGGCATAGTCTATGAAATTCCCGAATACGTTTTGTGGATTTTACACATGTATGGTATGTGTTATTAGAGCGTCTACCTCGGGATAACATTTTCTGATACTATCTGCTACGAGACTGAGAGTATGAATTTTAGATCGACCTACAGCAAGCATGTTTGCGGCACCATCACTCATAAACATCAATAGTTGATTTGTTGAAAGTTCAAACTTTTCCAATGTATTTAATACCAACATTGAAATTACTTCGGCAGTGCATTGTTGTATTCGTCTGGAAGCTAGTAAAATTGAGGGTCGATGTGATTCCATTGTGCGTACCATTACATTAACCACAGAATGTTTTTTACGATCTGTTGTTTCGCCCACACATAACCACAGTTTTTTATCTTGCAACTCCGATTTAATTCTTTTCTCGACATGGTCACGAGCAGACGGCACAGCTCTCTGTAATGTTCTCTCACTTGGTAACTTAAAGTCCGAATATTCATTCCAAAACGAGACGTATGCTTTTTCCTTAGTAAATGAAATGATAAATTACATGCAATAAACACATAAATTAAATTTAAATTTGTCATAATCTCGTGTGGAACTTTTTTTTAAAACATGCCCTCCACTATTTACGTGCCGTAGACAATCACTTTTCGACCAACACATTAAATCTATTTTACACACTACACATTGAATTTTAGCGCCATCACACTTTAAATCAGGCATTTCTGCAATAAATTCTCTTATTGTGTCCAACTTTGGTCGTTTTCGCGACGTAGGAAACATTTTCAAAACAAACGTAGAACTACGATATAGTATACGACAGCGTATATGCATACACAACAGATCGGCTTTCGAGTCGCAGTTATACTGACGCTTAAACCGAATTGTCTCGGCCATGTTTGTTTTGTGTAAACTTTTATGCGTCAGCCACTGGCTTTCAGCGCAGTTTGCGTTGCTCTAGTTATAAGTTCAAACGTAACAACAAGAGATGCAGTATAACAACGATTTATTACGTTATTTAATATATCTAATTTGGTATATTAGCAAATGTACACCAAGTGACAACGGGAGGTGGGAACACCTTGTAACTTTTTTATTATTTCAGATAAGAATTTGAATGTTGGAGTGTTTATACTAGATCGCGTCGTGAATTTTTTGAATAATTTTGATGTAAATTTTCAACAATTGGATTTTCAAGAAATTGTATTTAAAATGGAATCTAGGAAAATATTTTTCGAGCACCCTTAGATTAGATTAAATTAGTACTCGAGGTGGTTCTTGACCTATCCCACTGCAACCTTTTCAGATCTATTGTGGTTCCTCTATCATTAGATCAGTTACGTTAGCTTTGCCTTTTTCACCAGACCTAGCAGCCTTGTGAGTGATCCCTCAACGTAGTTTTCAGTTTTTGGGTATTCCAAACCCATTTTTGAGAGCCGTATTCCTGCCGGCAGTCTCTTCTTCCGCTTGGCAGAATCTGCATGCTGTTTCTTCTGTCAGGCCTGGGTTGCTCATGTGTTTCATGAGCATACAATGTCCTGTTAGCAGGCCTACTATTGTTCTAACGGACTTTCTGTTCCTACTTAGTAAGTCTGCTGTAAATTTAGGTCTGTGTCCAATCATAAACTGCTTGGCCTGTCTTCTGACCTGGAATACTTCCACCAGTCTTGAGATTTCTTATCTTTCCATTGTTTAGTAATTGCTTTGACTACCGTATATGCTATGCCTACAGAGTGCTGTTTTTGTCAGCAGTTGACGAGCCTATTCTGGCTAATTCGTTTGCCACGACATTCCCTCGATGACCTTCGTGTTCTTCGTGTACCCAGACCAAGATCACCTTAGTTCGGCTATCCAGCCTATTGAGCGCATTCATGCACTCAATAGGCCACAACACCAGTTTCGGCTTCGCCTGTGCGGAGTTGAGTGCTTTTATCACTGCTTGACTGTCTGAATAGATAGTAATAGGGCGATAATTAACTTCTTGCTTGTTGCTTCTTCAATGCACCCCAGCACTGCTGCTATTTCCGCTTGAAATACTGTGGGGCTTTGAATTGGGGTTAGCACCCTTAAGAGAAGAACTTAATGCCAGATGCCAGGTGATAGTTAAAACCATCTTAATATTATTGTGCTAGACAAGTCACTTGAAAGCTAAGACTAAACCTCCGCACTTCAAATATTACTACATCATCTTTGCGATTTGACAGAGGCTGCACATCTATGAAAATTTACTTCTAGTCCACGTAGAAGAAGACATCTCTAAAACCTAAGAAAAGAATCTTTGGATTTAAGAACTACATTCTTTACTTTTATCGCAAAGTAAAAATGTTAGTTGTGGAGTCCTCGGCGCTTGTCTCTAACTTCCGCCGAAACGAAAATTCCAGCTACTGAAGATTACAGAGCCATCTAGCTGAAATAAGAAATATTAACATCTCTTGTAATTGTCTATGTCAGGCGCTAGAACTTAAACCTAAATAAAGTTTTAAAACAATACTTTCCAACGAAATCCATCTACGAATAGAATTCTTCCATTGCATTTAATGCACGTGCAGTATAATCCCTCACATCTTTCTACCGTAAAATTCCAATTTAGGTTTTTGTTTTTCTTGAAAAATAGACTAAAATGTCCAGTTGCTTCTTTTGCCTTTTTCATTTGTTATTTAAAACTCCAATATTTGTATCTTTCGAAGATTTCGAGATTACTTATTATTATTATTATTTTATGGCCCTATCGTTGGAGCAGGGATGCCAGGGAATTAAAGTCCAGTCAATGACGATTATGGCGGAGCGGATAGGTATCTTGTCTTCTCTTTATTTCCTTCACATCGTAAATCCTCAAATTTAATGGAATATTTTCCTACAACGTGTGACTTCTATGGTAGTAAATTTTATTATTGTACAATTGTTAGTGGTGTTTCATATTATAGAGTAGCATAGTTCGGGTCTTCCAGTTGCGTCACTGCATGTAATGCATCATGCTACTATTAAAATAAGATAATTCGTTGCAAATTCATTATCAAATTATATTTCGAAAGTAATATTATCAACATTTGCTGTGTTTGAAACAATCACTATCGCGATTAAAATAAATGAGTAGAGGAACGCAAATTGATTTCTGATTTTATGTCAAGATATCCATCCACGTGTTTGGCTGTGTTCCCATTTTATAAATGTTTAACGTTTAAATCGTACCATAAATACGAGATAGGAGTCAAGTTTTGTGGTTGAAATCGTAATAATTCTAGGTTAGTTTCCATTTTTCAGATTTAATACTCGTTAAATTTCATTAATTGATATCTAGTTTTATTTAAATTGCCGAAAGAATGAGTTCAGGTCACTCCCGAACTCTCAGATCGTATAATTAATTAACTAATTTCAACAAATTAATTTTTAACTAATAATTTCACACATTTAAAACATTACAGTATATTAATGCTCTCTTTAATATTGTGATTTCAGTTATAATTATCCAATCTTCACTTCTGGACGTACGAATAAAAGAAAGTGTCCTCAGGCATTACTCTAATTAACTTTTTCTTCTGGGGACACAAAAAGTTTGATGTATGTTAATAGGGCAACAACATTAGATAATTTATAAGATCAGATTAGGCCTGTTTTACACGCCGCGATTTATTGGTCAATTAATTGAACAAGCTGATCCTCGATTTTATCGTATCATGTACAACAGAAAAAATCAGTACGATTTCTTGAACAATTTATCGTACAATTAATTGAATTGAATAAAACATGCTCTATTTTTGCCACGATTTTCCGAAGATTTTTCACTAACTTTACTGTTTTAATACCAACCTGGTAACAGAAAAGTACCCACGGTTTAGTATTTTTAAAGTAAAGTGAGAATAAATTTCGAAAGTTTCCGGCAATTATGATGTAATAGATAATTTGAATTAAGTAATCGAAACCGAAGCAACCTAAGCTAATCTGTGCATATACCAAAACTGCCAAAACATTTTACAAAGGCAGATTGCCAATCTACTTTTATAAGCAGATAAGAATTTCCTGCTTAATTATTTTCCCGTTCAACTATTAACGAAACTAAACGAGTGTTCACGATCCTTTAAAAATTGTTCAATTTATTATAGCATGTAAAGCAGCGTATTTTTGCCGATTTCTTGGTCAAGAACTTATTCAATTTATTGGCCAATAAATCGCAGCGTGTAAAACAGTTATTATGAGTTCGTTGATTTATCTCTATTTGGATTTCGTTGTTTAAATGCTTTGTAATTTTCATGACTTTTTTTTATTATTTTTCAACAGACAGTCTTATGTTTGTATTTTTCTGTATTTTTGGAGTTTCAAATGATACAAAGTCAAATCCTTGTTCCTATTAAAAAAAGAAAAACAAGACGGCAGCATCCTGCAAACACGAGTTACACAAAACAGGTGAAACTTATATACAAAATTGGGTTATAGTAAACAGTTTAACGCAATTCATTATACACACACTGTGTATGTGTATAATGTAGGTAGATCTCTAGTATTTGAATTCTTTAGAGAAATAGACACTTTTGGATTTCTGAGCAAGTTGCATATAGGAATATATTGAAGTATTAATATTATTTGTCACCTGCTCAGTTAATATGCGTTCCTGGAACATCTAAATATGGCGTATGTATTACACATGAAGTAATAAATAATTAAAAGAACGATGATATCGCAGCATACGAAGGTTTACAAAGTATTGGGGTCAAGTCTGAACGACGGAACCTATGCGTTTATCTTCGCTCCGTTTTTTTTCTTTCTTTCTCTCTAAAAGCGTGACTAGAATCATTTTCCTGTGTGTGTCATCGGTTTTCTCTCGCTCGTTTGTCGCAGAGAAGGAAGGTGAGCTAATGCGTCTGCCTGTTAATTAGCTAAAGTATCCACAAAAGTTCCCCTGCGAAAACGGTCATACTCTCCGTACGTTTGCACGTGCCGCCGTCGACGTTATTAATGGTTTCTACTTGGGTTCCTACAATTATCGTCAGTTAAGTTTTATACTATGGCCGTTTTCCCCAGTATATGCAGATTGTTATCAAAATTATATTAATTTTATTATTGGCAAGGATCATTCTCAAAGAATTTTTAGAATTTGATTGGACAACATTTACAACATTTCTTCATTGGTTTAATAATTTCATTCGCATATTCTTTTTTAATTTATACAGTCTGGTCGTAAAGTGTCCCCCCATGCTAACGCACGACAACGCAACGACAGACGTTAGCGTTTCTAGAAAAAATAAATCGACTTATATTTTTCGTAACTAATTGTTGCCGTTATCAGCAGTTCAACTGCATTTCCGGTGTAACTGAAGGTGACGTAAATTTTCTTATTTTAAATAGAAAAACCTATATATTTTTAGGTTTTTGGAAAGGTAATTGAAAGGCGAATCCAGCGATATCACATATCTTGTACTTAACTTAAGAAATATGACGATATACAGCAATAAAGGTTTTGGTAATCTGTTTTTGTTGGTACGCAAAGTTGGCTAGGAAAGAGCGCCAAATTATTTCCTGTGACGCCAGACTGATCTAAAGAGCTCGTTGCTAAGCAAAGTAATCATAACAATTGCCAAACTGTCAAATCTCAGTTCCAAAAGTTCCAAATTATTCTTGCTATTTATTGTTATTATAACCTGCATTTGGCGTACTTTCGTTCTTTGCGCTCGTTATTATTTTATGTCATTTTAACTTGTTTTGTCAATTGTTGTGTCTCCTTTACTTTATGGAACTCTATTGTAATTAATTAATTGTGGTATGTTTGTTAGTATTTGATAGGTAATGTGCTTATGTTTTAGTTTTTTATGTTGTTGATTTTACAATGCATGGTCCACGTAAGATAAACATCAAGTACCTAATTTTAATATTCGGTGAATTTGGCTACAATTACCACTTTGCGCTAAGTAAGGATATATAGTATAAAATTTACAGGGCGAACTGTTTAATAGAAGATAATGTGATTTAAGTTATTATACAATTTCTTACGTAACCATGGCAAATAATGTGATAATTGTTGCCAGATTTACATAATATTAAAATTCACCCAGCAATTTTGCATGGTTTGTGCCGAAAATAAATATATAAATAAAAGTAACAACACAGAAAACCTAAAAGACAGACATCTTCTCTATCAAAAATTAACACATTTAAACAAACTTGCCCTAATTAATTAATTGCAATAATGTTCGATAAAGTAAAGAAATAACAACAATTAACAAAACAAGTTAAAATGAGAGAACGTATGAGAAATGCAGGATATAATAATAATAAACAACAGGAATAATTTACTCCTTTGGAGTTGAGATTTTACAGTTTGGCAATTGTTATTACTTTGTTTCGCAATGAACTTTTTAGATCAGTCTGGGGTCACAAGAAACAAATTGGGGCTCTTTCCTTGCCAACTTTGCGTAACAACATAAACAGATTACCTGCACATCGTCATATTTCTTAAGTCAAAGTATGTGGCATCGTTGGATTCGCCTTTCGATTACCTTTCCAAAAACGTGAAAATATATAAGGTGTTCTACAGTCCCTGGCCATATTACTTGAAACATGTCATAAATCAATCCTTTTACCTGGAAATTCCCATCCTATTATAGTGATATTCTTTTGCTTTGAATCCGATCGTTTATAGGGGGACTATATTATTGTATCAATAAATAAAAATACCAGAGAAATGATATTTAGAAGAGTAAAGTACGTATATGTAAATAGTTCAGTTATCAACTTACATTTAGCGAGTTCACAGTTTAGAGAATGCATCGATATTTTTTAAAATATTTCGTCATAACCGTATAGAAACTAAGTTGTGGAGTATCGTTAAGTGTTTTGTGTTGATATATCGTTATTGCAAAGGTAAAATTGTTATTCTATATCTCTCTTAATAATGAATTATTTGGAATTTGAAAAAAATTGAAATATTTGGGGTTTTTTGTAGAAAATGCCCGGGAAAGATTTAACAAGTGAACAAAAAGCCGCTATACAAGCTCTTCTACAATCAAACAAACATTCACATCGAGAAATTGCAAAATTACAGAAAATATCTCCTTCTTCTGTATCGCGTTTATCTAGAAACTTAAACGAAGGAGCTAGCACATCGACACAAAGACGGGCAAAGTGCGGTCGGAAAAGAAAATCTTCGAAGAGATCTGACCGTGAAATTGTTTATCAGGCTTTGAGCAATAGATTTGCTACAATTAAAATGATTCAAAAAAATTTACAAGAGAGAGGAATAGAGATTTCGAACAGAACTGTCAGGCGCCGATTGCGCAAAATCGCCTAATGGGCCGAAGACCTGTAAAAAAGCCGCATTTAACAGAAAAAATTAAATCTGCTTGTCTCAACTTTGCAAGAGAATATCGACATTTCGCAGACGAAAATTGGAAAAAGGTGAATAACTTAACAACATGACTTTTACTGAATTAATGTTTGCATTATTTAATAGGTTTTCTTTAGTGACAAGTGCTCGCTCTGTGTGTTACTGCAGCGAGCACAATTTGTTCGTAGACGACCTGGCGAACGTCTCACAGAGTCCACGGTTCTTCGAACTGTAAAACACCCTCCACAGGTAATGATTTGTGGAGTGATTAGTGGAGACGGACCCAGCCCTTTGTATTTTGTAGAAGGTACAATGCGTCAAGAGCAGTACAAATGTGTTAAGAAACACGTTATTACCGTATTTTAAGCCAGGACGTCGCATACCGACAGGGCGTATATTTATGCAAGATAATGCTCCTTGCCATGTGGCAAAAAAGGTTAAGAAATTCTTTGAAGACAATCACATACCTCTTCTACGTTGGCCCGGAAATTCACCGGACCTCAATCCCATCGAGAACGTATGGAACCGACTAAAAAGTAAGGTGTATGAAAGAGAAAACCCTACAAAGGAAATATTAATGAAGAATATAAAGGATGTATGGGAGAACGATGAAGATATAAAAGAGACAATCATATCTTGCATTGAAAGTATGCCTCGAAGTCGGCGACCGCAGGGTGAGACGATTTGCATTCTCTCTGACAGTCAGGCAGCCTTAAAGGCACTAGCATCCTATCGTATAACCTCCAAACTAGTATGGGAGTGCCTGCAAACCCTAATGGCTCTGTCTAAACATAACAAGGTCACACTGGTGTGGGTGCCAGGGCACAGGGGCATAGCGGGCAATGAAATTACAGACCAGCTAGCGAGTGAAGGTTCAAAAATGAATTATATAGGCCCTGAACCGGGTCTAGGTATTACCAAGAGTGCAGTGCGTGGTGCAATTAATGAGTGGATCATAACACAACACCAATTAAATTGGAAACATGCAGCTCGACAAAAGCACAGCAAACGGATGATGGGAAGACCGTCGCAACATCTGACTGCTGACCTGCTTGAATTAAGCAAGATACAGCTTAGGGCAGCAACATGTCTATTAACAGGACATGGCTATTTGAGAGGCCACTTGCATAAGATGGGGATCTACAAAGATGAGCCCTTATGTAGACTTTGCAATGAGGAGGAGGAAACAGCCCCTCATATTATTTTCGAATGTGCAGCGTTAGCTCAACGCAGATTCGCTATGCGAAGCACAATTGAACTACCAATGGTGAAAGATTTACTACATAGGCTCTTAAACCTGATTGCGGGAACTAACCTGTTCGAGTAAAAGAAAATCGAAGCAGGAATAATACAATAAGCTACTAAGCTTCAGTGTTAGGGATGTAAAGACCAGCCCTGCTTTGGTAGAAAAATCAATCAATCAATCAATCAATGCCCCGAAGAATTAAAGGTGTTATTAAAAATCATGGGTTATGGACTAAATATTAATTACTTACTTAATATTTACATATGTTACATATTTTTTCATGTATAGTTTATATTTTATTATGAAGAAACTACAAAATATTGAGTGTTTCAAGTAATTTGGCCAGGGACTGTATATAAGTTGACGTCACTTCCGGTCACACCCGGAAATACAATTGAACTTCCGATAACGACAAAGCTTAGTTCACGAAAAATAGAAATCCAACTATTATTTCTAAAAACGCTAGCTTCTGTCGTTCAAAAGTTTAGCATTGGAGGGGGGGGGGGGTGCATTTTAGGACTTCACTGTGTTATAATTAAAATTACCTAGTTCTGAGATATATTGGTCTGAGTGTCATTCGCCCAGTTATGCAAAACCTATACCGATGTTTAACGGAGCATATCTCTAATACACTTTTTTGCGTGTGGTAACGGCCCAATGGGGTAATACCTTCTGCTATTACAGATTCAGAGCTGTGCAGCTGACCATCACCAATGGGGATCTCACTAACCATTATAAGGGTGGTAAATAACTTCCACTTGTTTTGATTTGATATTTTTGTAAGAATCAACCGAAATTGTTTCAAGCGTTTAGATATAAATTGTTATGGTTTTGACAATGTTTTTCCGCTTTGGTAATTTCTGCTATTAAATATTCTCTTAATATGTTTTCCATTTAAATTTTTTTCTGAAAGTACTTAATTACTGCTCTTATTGTTTACAAGGTAAGTCAAAACAAAAAAATCTACAAAAATTGAAATATCTTTTAAACGACAAAAGACATTTATTTTCGGTTTCTTAACCTGTCGAAATCGCAAATAAACATCTTTTGTCGTTTGTGGACTGATTATAGTTATACCATTCCATTTATATTTTTCGAGAAAATCCCGCAAATAGAACAAACTGACATACAACGTCTTCTAGTTTCCGTTTAAAGCAGCATAGCAAACACTATTATTTACCTTCTTCACCTCCTTGACATTCTCTTCACAATGTGCCCAAGTTTTTGAAAATCGGTGAAAATTCACTAAGGTTACAGGGTATTTTGTGTAATAAAAAGTATGCTTCCTCCATCACTTAGGCGAGGTCAAAAAGTGTCATTAATCAAACTTGCAGAGAATAAACAACGACTTCTTTTAAGTTTATTTTGTTCTCCTTAGTAGAAAATTATTAAAAAAATAATAATTATAATTTTAATAGTAAGTTACGTCATCTTGCGGCAACTTCAGGATTTCGAAAGTATTTCTAAAGATGTTTCCGTGACCACATTAACTAGTGCAAATTTTTTTCTCTATGTTCTACAACAAACGATTACTGAGATATGGCTGGTCGCCCTTAATGAGACACCCTGTGTACGTATATATATGTACATCTCTTTGAAACCTTAGACTTTAATTATTCGTTTATTTAAAATGCTAATGTTGCAACAATAGTACCTTGTGTCGCTGACAAAAACAAAGATAAAATAATTACGTAGGAGAAAGTACGGATAAAGCAAAACTGAATAACGCCTGAAAAAATATTAACTTCGCCCGTTTTTTTTTTGTCAGCGGGACTACGAGGGGTTCGAAAAGAGAAACGCAGGAGTATGTTTATTGCGCATATAAAGATAATAGCACGTTGGGGCCAGTCAGTCAGCTATGTGATGCATAATTTATGTGATGTGAGGTGAAGGAGCAGTGAGCTTGCGAGGGCGGTTGTCAAGTGCAGGTGTGAGGGGCGGGTCGTCTCCATGGCTACCAAAACGATGCTTTGGGAGCTGCGGGCATATCGACCGACACCTGCAGGACCCACCCTGAATCTGCAGATTACTCCTCGTGAATAGAAAGAACGTTTCAAGCTCTTGTGTCACCTATGTCAACATCGCTAAGGAGATAATGTATTACCAGAAGAATATTGACTACCTTATACTTTCTTGGCAACCTGCGTAAAATATTTTATACGAAATTAACATAGTTACTTGTATTTGAGATTTGAGAAGAGACAAAAAATGAATTTTATTTCTATATTCGCCATTAAAACTAAAAAAAAATTTGGTTCAAAGTTTCAGAATCTACTTTAACCGTTGATAGGAGTGCTTAAGGAAAATAGAGGCTTACTTCTTATTTAGCTTAGTTTAGCAAATTTATTATATATTTTGTCGATGTCCTTCTCTATGTAGCTCTTCACCCTATTTTGTCCTTGTAATTAGGAGCAAAAAAAGCCTTTCAATGAAATCGGTTCCTTATTTTTAAAAAATTTATTCGAAGATCCTTCAGTATTTCGGGAACCTTACAACAGAAAATAGACATATTACGCATCAAGACTACAAGAAACCGATTTCAAAGTCGAATATCGAACGAAACAACTAAAATAACATTACACAATGCGAGCACCAAGCTGATATTATTGAGAATAAAATAAACGGTTAGTACATTTTAGAATTGTAGTTTAAATATGTTCAAAGTAATTCCCTTCAGTAATAAATAAGGTTCAACAAACGAGTGCAACGTCAGAGGCGTATCGCGCAAAAGTAGGTACGTGAGATACAATATTATTAAAAAGTAATATATTCTTACCTTTTATTGATGTCTTCAAAACACCACTGCTCCAAGACGTCAATAAAAGGTAAGAATATATTATTTTTTAATAACACTGTATCTCACGTACCTACTTTTGCGCGATACGCCTCTGACGTTGCACTCGTTTGTCGAACCTTACACATTTAACCATTCACTCCTTGCACTTCTTAAAGGTCGACAACCAATCTTCTTTTGGAGTACTGACGAATGGCCCTATCAATTTCCTCCTCAGGCACTTCGCAAATACTTTTTAAGCCCACACAACAGCCAAAAGTCATAAATTGCCAAATCAGGTGAGTATGGTGGATGTTCTATTACTCTTATATTTTTTCAGCCAAATATTAGATAGTGAGAGCTGCAGTATGGGACGATGCGTTATCGTGATGCAACATAATACCCTCTTTAGAAACTTTGCTGAACACCCTAGGTAAACATTTTTTGGTGTACCATTAGCTGCAACTGTTTCTTGTACATCCAATTTAATTGGAAATATAACGCCCATACTTCTAAAGAATCACCGTGTTCATAACTTTCTTCATCGCTCGCTGCTTCTTCGTCATTGTTGGTGTTTCTTCCTCTTTATGGATTCATACACGACTCTCTTGGCGGGTAGGTACGTTGACGAACAGAATATACGTTTCTTCACTTGTCACCATTTTAGAAAAAGATTGGAGTGCGCTGTTCTTGGAAAGAGTTTCATGACAAATTCTCACACGCTTTGCTTTTTGAATGTCAGAAAGCTGACGCGGCACAAAACGACTGATAGCAGCAATATTTTCTTCGTGATTACCGTAGGAGGACGTCCTGCTCCTCTCTGATGCTGAACAGAACTTCTTTCGCGCTCAGTCTTTATACCATCGGTAAATTGTAGCCGAGGGACGTGCTTCTTCATTAAAGGTTAAGCTTAAACTTTCATTGCGCTTATAAACGCATCAACCTTCTTTGAAATCATATAAACCATGATTCGGAAATGCTCTTTAGTTAATACCATTTGTTAATACCTTATGTTAGCCATTAAAAAATTAAAAGCTTCAGTTCTAACTAACTCAAATACATCTAAACCTCAACTGATATATAAAGAGTTGTCCTTAACAACAGTGATGTTGTTTCTCATGGACTTGCCGGCTTAGCCCTCGTATAACTAAAACAACACGTAGATGGTGTTACTCGTCAAAAACATTCTATTAATATAATTGCGTATACTTTCAAGGATACTTTTAAAAATGTCAGCCATGTTGGACGCTCATTGTTGTTTAACAGTCGTTCATGTCAGTTGATGTTAGTGTTTCTGTAAAAGTGGAAAAATTCGGATATCCAGCCGTCATTAAATTCTTGCATTAGACAGGAAATACGCCTACGCAAATTAAAGCCGAGATGGGTGCTCTTGTTACAGCCGCGTTTTCTTAACGTTACGGCTGAGCGCCATTGTCAACTTTATGCGGACCTATCTACCGCTTATGACCAAACCCACGTGAAGTTGCACAAAAAGTGGGTGTATCACATCAAACTGTCCTGAGAATCGCGAAATTAATTAAGGAGAATATTCCTAGTACAAGTAGTGGCAGAACATACTGTTCCGGTAAACGCAAAACAACTGTAAGAGATGATCGTCGTATAGTAAAAGTGGCTTCAAAACATCCACTAAAGGTGTTCATAAAATTCTAAGGAGAAGGTGGAGTAGGTATACAAATATCAGCCCGAACAGTCCGTAGACGTTTTCATGAAGCAGGCTTGAAAAGCAGGCGTCCGGCAAAGAAGTCAAGACTAAGTGGCTACAGAACATCGTTTTTTATCCACTGAAGGTGTTCATAAAATTCTTAGTGGAGAAAGTATACAAATATCAGCCCGTACAGTCCGTAGGCGTCTTCATGGAGCAGACTTGAAATGCAGACGTCCGGCAAAGACTAACATTTAAAATGAAAGTGGCACGATTTCAATGGGCTAAAGAATATAAAAAATATACAGATGAAAATTGGGGAAAGGTAAGTTTCATTTATCATTTGTATTTTTGGTCAAATTCATCTTCATAGTTCGCTTAATGGTTCTCTACATTTTTTACTTTTTCCTAGATTATTTATAGTGACGAATCACGGCTAGAAATGCTAACGGAGAGAAGCCAATTTGTTCGTCGATGTCCTTCAGAGCATTATAAAGAAGCATGTACGATCAAATCTATTAAACACCCCCCATCTCTAATGGTTTGGTCGTGTATTACGACAGAAGGACCGGGACCATTACATTTCGTTAGTGGAATAATGGAACAAAAACAATGTAAAAAAGTTTTACAAAATTATTTGATACCTTATGTTGGTTCATTGGATCCGACTCAAGGACCATATACTTTCATGTAAGACGTGTCATACGGCATGCGATATCTTGAATCTAAAAATCTGCGTGTACTACCTTGGCCAGGCAATTCACCAGACAGAAACCCAATTGAAAATGTGTGAAGTGTTTTGTAAAACATCGTCAGTACACGAAACCCAACTACAATGGAAGAATTACAACAACATATTGAAGATGTATGGCATAAAAGCGACGAAAATAAAAAAATAAAAAGCTGCATTGGCACTATGCCAAAAGGGATTGAGGAAATAATAAAACACAGAGGAGGAACAAGCAAATATTTGTATATGTTCAAATTATATTTACTTGCATGTTATATGTAATAAAATAATAATATTACCAACTGTTTTTTTTTAAATTTTACCCCCAAATCATAATATTTTTAAGTGGTCCTAATTCGATGGCTAGAGACTGTATTTAGTTTTGTTAGCAGCAACTTCCTGTCAGTATAAAAGTTCTTATTTTATCAGCGTTTCTCGTTAATGAATAAGGCTTTTAATGGTTCGTCGGATTTTTGACGTTATTTACGTAATTATAATCATCAAACATTTAAATATTTAATGCAAGCTTATTTTGCTTTTATTTAAGATTGAGTTTGTTTAATCTACATATAAATATTGATTTAGGAGCTTCCTTCGCTTATCAATGGATTTCTTCTGATAGGATACATATAATACGTTTTACTGTAATTTTAAAAACCAACCAATATAAAAACAAGTCATCTAGTAAGACAATCATCCCTAGCACGGATTAAACAATCGTGTCGGAAGTGAAACACGCAAAAAACCCAACAGAAAAATCAATAAGCTTCTTTTTCTGCTGCTCTCCTAAAAGACTGTGTGTGTATGCACAACCTTTTCACCCCATTCTGTTTACCTAAGATGATGACTCACAGGTGGGCCAGCTACACATCAGACGAAAATAGAGAGGCACCTATATAGGTATACCTGGGTATCTATCTCTCTCGTACGCTACGTTGTAGTATGTAGAGGAGAGAACGTCGGTCCTCGCCGATCCGGAGCCAATGAGATTAGATTTAAAGACGCACCGCGACGACTAACGTCGTTGCTAAGTTACCTACTGATACAGACACAATCCACTTTTGTTACTCTTTGTCCGGTCGTGTTTAAATGTAGAATAGCGATGTATTCAGCCCGATAATCTGTTTTTTGCCTCAGTTGACTTGTCAGATTGATGCCTATAAAATAATTATAATTCTGCTTGTGATGTTTATATTAATTTTCGCCTATTAAATTGTCCGAATTCCGTTCCCATGTTGCGTTAATTTTTTTTTTCACCATTCTATCTGCTGTTGCCGAGTATTGTTGCCTGTTTGTAAAAAATTGATTTCTAAAAAGCGAAAGGTGGTCTTTTATATTTTAGTAATCTTACTTATAGACAAATCGCGTCACAGAAGTCGAATGTTTTTTCTTTTAATAATAATTCTACTATATGTATTTTGTTTTAAGATTGAAACTTCAAATTACGTTTGATATTTATTGACAAGTTTGACAATTCAAATTACACCACTTGTTGCTTAAATCCGTTTATTATAGAGTTTGCGGTAGTCCATTTTTCCTTATAAAAATTGCCGTTATGATCTATAACGTAAAATATTGGTCAAATTTATACTGTATACCGAATTAAATTACGTTGTTTCTAGAAATAACTGACCCAATCAGAATTTAGTTCTTATAACTCCTCATGCGCACAACTAATTAGGTACCGCCGTTTATCCGTTACATTTTACCTGCACAGTGTGAGATTAAAACATAAATGATACAGAATTCGTTGCAAAATTTCACGAAAGTGACATTATTAAAAAAAAAACTAAGTATCGGTACATTCCGCACCAAACAAATTATTAATTAATTCGGAACAGCCGTTTCGAGGATTCTTGGGACCTCGTTATCAACCAGATTACCGTATGAATGTGAGAGAAAAATTCTAATTCTACCATGCTTGTTTATCCCTCTCGAGGAAATAATATATATATTTACAAGAAACCACTTTTGCCGTTTAACACTAAACATGCGAAATATATGGAACGGAAAGGTTCCTTGTTATTGCCTGACATGTAGCCGTTCATCCTCATAAAAAATAGAGCAAGACAACGGTACCTTCTCGTCAAATTTGTGTTTCTTCGACAAGACGAAAGAGTCTTTTGTCAATGTAGCACGTTACTTGAACTATGTGGTGCGCTCTCTCTATTTAACATATTTGTGTTCCTTTTTATGTAGATAGTTTCATACGCGTTCAGTTCTCTGGGCGAAGTTACTCTCTTAATCAGTTTCAGGTTTTCTAATTTAATATTATGTCCGGTTTCGTTCATGTGTTGTGCTACACTTGGCGCTTCTGCCTTGCCGTGCCTATATCACCTGATGTGTTCATTGAAACTAGTAACTATCGCTCGTTTTATTTAACCAATACAGGCTTTATTACAGTCATTACATGCAATTTTATAAATTCCCGACCTCCCGACTCAAAAATCTCGACGGAAGACCTCATTGCGTCAGTAGAAACATCCATTAAGAACCTAGATGCCACAACGAATGATTATGTAAGAAACGCACGTAAAATTACGGTTTCGAAAAACTTGAATGATGAAAAAAGTTTGAGAAATAACATAAGTGATCTCAGGACTATTAAAGACCTCAAAAATAAAAATTGTGTTTATTTAAGAGCGGATAAAGTAAATAGAATAGTCATTTTGGGCAAGCCCGATTATTTCAACCGCGTCAATAATTTACTATTCTCAGGACCTTATAAAGAATTAAGAAAGAATCCGTTAGCACCCATGATTAGAGAAACAAAAGGGAGTCTGAAAAATTGCCCGAAAAATAAATATGATTTTAGGACAAAATAGGCGAAAAACCACGATTGAGGCTGTTAAAAGTCCAAATAGGCAACTAGGCAAAATAAAACATAGCTAGATCGCTTTGATTTATCGAGAAACATATAGATTTTGTATTATTTTTAATTTGCCTTGAATCTAAACAAAGAGCCATTTTGCCTAAAATCCCGTCTCTAATTATAACCACTGTGGACAACACAAAATGGGCGCGATTAGTTTCTTAATTAATAGATTGGCGAAATTCCCTTTGAGTGTAAGTAGGTACATTAAAGAGCTTAAATACATAAAAAATTTAGTTATTTACAACGGTTACTCTTCTATAGATCTCGGCCGAATTAAGAAAGTCCAACATAGGCATTGTGTAAGAAATTCCACGATCTTGATCCGAAAGGTATTAGTAAAGTTTTTACGGGACAAGATGTGAACGTATGTTTCAGTTCACGTAATACACTCAAGAACCTTCTTGGCAATCCGAAAGATAAACCGGACATGAAAGAAAATGTCCATTACGAAAATAGTTTTCAATGAAAAATGTTGGGCGTAGTAAACATGCTTTAAAATTTATTATCAAATGTAATTTGAATTGTCAAACTTGTCAATAAATGTCAAACGTAATTTAAAGTTTCAATCCTGGATTTAGCTGTCAGATGTAACTAACATAAAAAATGGTGAAAAAAAACATGTCCCCCTTGATTATCTTTTTTTATGATTATATTGTAGAAAATCGCTCTTACCACTACATTTTTAATATGTAGTTTAAGATTTAGCGAGCCAAAATGCACCCACTCCATGTTGCTACCATAGCACAAATTTTTAAGACATGTACCAAACATATGAAAGATTTTGTTAGAAAAACTTTCTCCCCTGTAGGTTTGATTTTTTTTACGGGAAATCAACAAGGCCATCAAGGCAATATTTATTTATTATTACTAAATTAAAATGAGAATTTTTGGAAATATACATAGGGAGATACA
The DNA here is from genome assembly GCA_029619315.2 of Dynastes maya. Taxonomy (NCBI): domain Eukaryota; kingdom Metazoa; phylum Arthropoda; class Insecta; order Coleoptera; family Scarabaeidae; genus Dynastes; species Dynastes maya. Next base: position 35,235,760 of record JAROYE020000003.1, read on the forward strand.
ATAAAATCAGTATCTAGTTTCGCATCAGCCAACGGCACTTGGCAGGAGTGTGCTATTTTACTCAAAGTTCTTTCACAGAGAACTTAGCTCTTTGATACATGCTTGTGAGAAATGGTTTCTTGCACCAAGAAAATAGATTTTCTTGCAAAAATCAGTCTCTAATCAAGAAAATATTTTTATTTCAAGAGAATAAAAATGTATAATATAAGAAAATAATTTTCTTGAAATTTTGTTTGTATTAAATAAATATTTTCTTACGGTTAGAAAATCCAAGACACAAAGATGTTTTTCTTCCAAGTAAATCGGTTAGTTTTAAGTTGAGAAAATATTCATATTAAAGGTCGGAATGAAAAAATGGTCCAGATCTCACAAAGTTCTATTAAGAAATTAGGCGACCAGTTTCGTGTTCAAAAAACACATCATTAGGCCAGCTACAAAGATATCCAATAAAATAAATAAAAAAAACTAAAGTTAGTAATTAAAATTAGGAACAAGTGAATGAGCTAATGAAAAAGTTTTTTTCTTATAAATTACAGTATAATTAAATTATTTCTTTAATAATGCAATTAAATAGTGATTATTTTTATGTAGTTTAATAATTAATGAGATAATATTTAAGTTTATTTATCCCTTTTTTATTATTATTATTTATTATATATTAAAAAAACTATAGTTAAATAAGTGCACGTGGTAAATAGTAACGAAAAGAAAAAATATTACATTACATTAACCGGTATCTTTTGAAAATGTTTATGAAACGCCGTAGTTAAAGGTTATATCATTGCATAGGTAAGTATGCCATCTACATTCCGGTTTCTATATTCGCTACTCTTCAGGACAGCATGACTATAACTACTGGCACTACGTGGCGCCAGGAAATATTTCAGTTGCTGTTTTTGAAGATTACTGGCATAAACTGAGAGATGTAAGAGCAATGCGGCCAGGAGCAAGGAGCTTTAATGCTTTTTCTCTTTTCATATTGTTTTTGCCGGTAGTGATTCCATCAATACCAGGAGCTATTTATTAGCATTATCTTGGTTATTGTTTCTAGGCACTTTTTTCATGTGTACTTCTATATTAAGTTCACTTTCGTTTGAACATTGTTCTGTAGATAACTTCTACTTTAGCCTTTTTGAAATCACAAGTGATGTGAATAATTCAATGCATTATGTACGGATATATCGTATTGTTTTAAACAAGGTAAGCGCAATTAATAATGTGCATATAAATAATATGCATTTCAAGAGTTCTAAGTAAAAAATGTTTTATTTAAAAAGAATGAAACTATTGATTTATAAGCAATATCTAAACGCTTTCTGGAATTAAGAAAACTATTTACTATCCTTAAGAAAATATTGTTTTATGTTATAATGACCATTTACTTATACTAAGAATCGCTTTCTTCAAATTTTCTGTTAGATTTTCTTGATTCAAGTTAACAAATGTCAAACAAAGAAATACAATTATTTAATTACAAGTGTATACCTACTTCTCTTAATCGGAGAAAGAAACGCTAAGAAAATATTTTTTTTTAAAACAGTTATTGTATTGCGGGTAATTGAAACAGTAATTGTCTTGAATTAAGGCGGACAGCTTTGATACAAGTAAACGTTTGTCTGCGTGTATGCAGTTGTATATGACCTATTGTTAATATTTACGAAGTTGCAACGATGTTTACATGAGATTAAGTCTACCTTACGCCTTCTAAATTTAAACAAAACGGTGCGAAACCCGCTGTGTTTAGCAGGTTCTCTAGTCTACATTCTTACTAATTTTGTTATTGAAGTCTTTAATGAATTGCCACCGTAATCACTTTTAGTAATACGGAACGAGTACCCATTATTCTTTTTCAAACTGTTTGCTAATATCATTAGATTATCACCATAAAAAAATCTCATATCCTCCGTACAAAATAACGACAGATTTTTTAAAAGCTTAGGCTTATAAAGAACAGTATCGAAATCTGATGGAGCTTGAAAGTAAGTAGTAGTAAGATTAGGTGAATATTGTTATTTGTACAACTATCCACAAGGTTGAGTAAAATCTTAAAGTAGGAACTGTTACGCTATTAGGCAATTTTATATATACTGTAGGTGTATTGAATATTTAGGGCATGAATTCATATAAATATATATTTTTTAATATTTAACAATTAATTCCATAAACGTGGTTCATAAAACAATTGTACTAAGATTGTTTAAAATCCTTTAGGTATACAAAAAACATATTTTATTCGTTGTTTTTATTGCGACAATATCAACATGCGTCGATCGTATTAATTCTACATTCTTAAAGATGCATTCAAACGTCCACCTACTTAAAATGAGAGCACCAACTTGATTACCCCGGAAAAAATAAACGATCTTAAATAAGAAATAGCTTTAGCTTCTAAATCGAAACGTGTGCGTATTAGTTTCAACATCCGAAGAACGCACGTCTGCAAATCAACCGGGACCTTACGTAAACTATTTACAAATCTGACCCGATCAGCAGCGCAGCGGACAAATTCCATGTTAGGTGAGCGATTTGCATCAATTGCGAAAGTTCTAAATTGATACACAGCACCGTGCGGAATCGGTATAAAATTCAGGTGATGTAGCATTTTTAACGGAGATTAGATCGATGCAAGATATGCTTTTATCGATACGCATTTGTGTGTATGCGCACTTCGCAAGGTAACGGAAAATAACAGGATGTAGCAGAGAGGTAGTTGAACTTTTTGGGATGGTTGGGGTCAAAAAATTGCAAATGCAAATAAAAAAGACATAGGATGAAATAAAATCAACATTGAACTGTTAAGTGAAAAAGACGATTAACAAAGACGAATTTTATTTAAGAATAAGATATACAACGTTATAATGGAAGATTCTATTTCTCTTTACCTCGAAATAAATTTATCTTCTTTTTTTTAATTTTAACCTAAAACTACAAAAAATAAGAAAAAGATACTTTACCAAATCGTAAAAATAATTGCCCCTTTTAAAGGATCTTTATCTATGATATATTATTTAATAAAATGTTCTATGTAGATCATTTTTTATTTGAGAATTAGGCAATACATGCTGACGCAAAAGTTTTCAATTTTCATTGAAAACGAGTGAAATATTTTTAGCAGTACCTTTACGAAAGTCTCAACATATATTCCTACATATATAACTATGATTTTAATTTGTTCGAAAGGAGTAATTTTGGCGGAGGCGCCAACTGTATGCAGTTACTGAAATTAGCTTTATTATCATTTTAATGCTTAAATACTTGTTGGCTGTGTAATAATTGATAACAACATATCAATTTCTACCTAGAAGAAGACAAGTATTGTAAGTGTATAAATGATGAAACAGTGTTAAAACAACTAGAAAATATAAAACAAAAGAAAACGAAAAATTGAGCCAAACAACATTCAAAGAGTGATCAATATAAAACATTCAAAGAGGGAGGGAAGACGATATTATCGAGGATTTCACACATACACGCATATACAATACATAAAGGAGATTAACAAGCAAGTAAATTGACTAAAAAATTGTACGTAAATCTTTATTTAAATTTGGAACATGCCAACAACTAAAAATTAGTTCGTACAGCTGCAAACGATTTAACATTCATCAGCTAGTTGATTTAAGTCATTCATTTTTGTCTTTACTGTTTATTCTATACACCAAATCCAATTTAGATTGAAGATGTCATATTAGCGGGTATACCATTTAGGACGCGATTACTTCAAAAAATTCTTGTTAAAACATTCCGAAGCATACAATTAGATATTTAACGGCCGGCAGACGAGCATTTATGCAAATTTTACATTCAACACCCAGGAAAGCATATACTGGAAGGACAGTACCTCCTCATGATATATTAGCGCTATATCCATTACCCACCTCTTTTTGAAACACGAGTCAAAGAAAACCTGTTTTCACTTTTAACAGTTTTAAACCCTCGGTCAGTAGTCGTGTTTTCATTTAATTATGAATAGGCAATTGTATGCCCGCCGTGGATATATAGGGTGACCTTCTCGAGAATATGTTACCAGTAGTTTTTTATTAGGTCTTATATTACGCCCAGTGAAAACAACCAGAAACGTTGAATGATATATAAATAGTTCGGCTTTACCTGCAAACTGGTTTTCTTCCAGATTATAACGCCGGAAGCTAACACTTCCGTTATGACATTAAATCTTTTATCAATGCTGACCATACTGAATTGACTTTTGTTGAATAATAAGATGTTTGCGTTGCGGATAATTGTTCGTAACGTCTTTTTTGTTCTCATTGAAGGCATTGATTTTCAGTATGTATGTAGTTTCACACTTAAGAAAACGTTTGCTTATTAGGTCGACGCATACAAATACAGTTAAACAGCTTCCAAATACCGCTAATCTGTCTAATAATCAAGTAGTTATCTTCTTTATGTAATTTTAAATAAAAGTGTATATGTCGTAGACATATGATGAAATTGTCAAAATGCGTAAAAAGCCAACGTATTGCAAAGAAAACTGTCAGCTTATAAATCTAACGAAACTCCAGGCATATTGTTAATCCTATTGACTCCTTTATAATATAATAATAATAATAATAATAATAAACATTTATTTTTCCCCAACAGGCATATTGCCCAATAACAGGAGAAATGTAGGTAAGTATATACACTAAATAAAAACACAATGCAATACATGAAAAAATAAAGAGTAAATTTTTACATGTTTACTTAAATAAGTCACGTTTATTAGCCGCCCTGGACAAAGTATACGTCGGCGCTCGTCTCATTGTGGTAGTCCTTGCGAATGGAAGAATGAAGCCACTATCAGATCTTGAATTCAAACGTGGCACAAGAAAATTCATTCGTTCCAGTATGCATGGACAATCTATGTCATTTCTAAGCAATTTCTGTAGAAATTTCACGCAGATGCCATCCCTCCTCGTACTCAAAGCCAGCATGTCGTGCCTTACCAGAAGTCCATCCTGTGGAGTACCTCTCTTAGGGTAACTTCCATCAATCTTAAATGAGAGGAATTTTAAAAATTTCCGATGGATACGATCTAGATTTAGAAGGTCACAAGCATATAAGGGATACCAAATTAGAGCGGCATACTCCAGTTTACTGAGTACAAAGGCAAAGTATAACGACTTTAATAAAGAAGGATTATTGAAGTATTTAGAGACACGCATCACAAACCCCAGAGATTTCATGGCTTCAGAACAGATATTGTTAATGTGAGCTTTAAATGTGAGAGTGGTATCGAAGTGTACACCCAAATCCTTAAACTCAAGGTTACGTGACAAATTGGTACCTCTGATTTGGTAGGACAATAAGTACGGTGAACAAGAACGCGAGTAGGTAAGTACACAGCATTTATCAACATTTAACTTGAGCCCAAAAAGCTCACACCATTCTACTAACATAACAAGACCATTTTGCAGTTTCCTCGTGTCATCAACGGAAGATATTTCCGAGAAGATTTTAATATCGTCTGCATAAGTAAGGGTGGGAAGGTCAATTTTCAAAAGCAGGTAATATGATTGAATAAGACTGTACTTACCGAATCTCCTCTACATCCTCTGCAATGGGCATATCTAATGGGGAAATCAGGATAGGCTGTCCTGCATAGTATGGTGGGAGGACTCGAAAAGACCCTACATCAAAAGGAAGTTGCCCTTGCAGTATTCTTAGACATAGAGGGCGACTTCGACAACATATCGACGTCCTCAATCAATTTGTGAGGGACTGGATTATAAACAATTCGACGAGCAGATGGATTGCCTGCATGCTAAGAAGCAGAGTAATCCATGCCTAGATATTTGAGAAAAGTATCACCATGAGGACTATTAGAGAGTGACCTTTAGGGGAAGTACTGTCACCACTGTTCTGGAGCTTGGTCGTGGATGGCCTCATTAGATCTTTAAATATCTAAGGAATATGGACGTAGAGATTCGCTGATGATATTGTTATTGTGTCCAAAGGGAAATTCCCTGGGACAGTAGCAAGTATTATGTGTAATACGTTGCGTAGAATGGTGCCTTAAAGAAGGATTCTAAGTTAATCCACAAAAAGCTAAGTTGATTGCATTTACCAACATAAAGAAACTCATTACACAGCATTAGACTGTTCGGGCGGGAATTACAATTAACCAAGGAGGCGAAGAATCTAGGTGTTACCCTTGATGCAAAACTGAATGGGAATAATCACTTACTTGAAATAACAAACAGGGTTATACAACTGTTCTGGCGTTGTAGGAGAGTTGGTAAAACCTGGGGATTAAAACCAAGGGTGATCCATTGGCTACACACTATAGTGGTGAGGCCAACGATTATCTACGAAGCAGTAGTTTGGCGGAGAAGGAGAGAAGTGTCCTCGGCATTGAGATCTCTCACTGCTGTCCACAGGCAAACATTGCTGGGAATCGCTGGAGTAACGAACAGCACAGCAACCGCTTCCCTGAAGGCCATAGTGGGTCTCCTCTGCCGGAGCTTCATGTGAAGCCGGAGGCTATGACTGTGATCCTTAGACTGAAAGACAATAGTTTGTAGTAACCCAATAATAGTGTCGAAAGGCATACTGATATTGCCAAGTAATTTTTTTCAAGTTTGAAAAAAGAAAGAAATCACAGGGAGCCAAATGTGGCAAAAATGGATTCGTACCATTTCGCTGTCGCAATCGCCGATGAGAGCATTTTTCCTTCGCTAGGTGGGGCCTTTTTCTCTTTAGTTCAGCATCGAATGGATCTAATAAGGATAGTACTGTCCCGTGATTGTCCTCCCCTTCTTCAAATAATCAATTAAGATTATGTCTCGCGAATCTCAAAAAATCATCGCCATAACTTGTCCCGCTGATGGAATCGTCTTCGCCTTCCTTGGTGCACGTTCGTCAAGAGAAACTCATTTTTCCGACTGACTTTTGGTTTCTGGCGTGTAGTGGTGTATTCACGCTTTTTCCACAGACACATAACGCCGCAGAAACTTACTCGTATTACGCTTAAACATATCTAACATTGTTTTGAAGTTATTGCGCGATTCCGTTTTTCATCAATCGTCTGCAGATGCAGCACCCATTTTGCCCATAGCTTTTTCATACTCAATTTTTGTCCCGGTGGAATCTTTCACTCTACTCCTTACCCACCGCACCCCGATTTTTGGGAAAATAGTCGATGTGGCTATATAGAAAATGTACTTTGACACTCATTTTACACCCCAAGGCTTTGAAATGTTCCAACATTTTCTCAACAATTTCCCTATAATTTTTAGCTTTATTGTTCTCAAGAAAGTTTTCGGTTGCCCTCTTAAACGGCGACCATGCAGAAGCTTCGAGTTCATTCATCGAGGAAGTGAAAACTGAGTCTCTCATGAGTTCTCGTATTTGTGGTCCATCAAAAACACCGGCTTTCAATTTCGCGTCACTTTTATTTGGAAATTTGGTCTGAAGGTATGAAGGAATATTGCATTCATTACTCAACTTTGTCACGAACTGCTTCATAAGTCGAAGTTTTATATGAAGAGGAGACAACAGAACTTTTTCTCTAGAAATCAGGGGTTCAGACAGTACATTTTTTTCTTCTGGTACAAGATTTGTTCTTAGGGGCCAGTGTTTTCTTTCCCAGTGCTCAGATCGTGCCCTGCTATCCCACTCGCAAAGAAAACAGGGATACTTAGTGAAACCAGATTGTTGGCCAAGAAGAGTTGCAAGTATTTTAAAACCCACACATTGTCCAGGAATGCTTACCATACTCAATTTTATCTAGCATCAGCTTAAGGTTATTATAAGTTTCTTTTAAATCAACAGAATATGCAGAGTATGTTTATAAAGCTCATCAACTATGTATTTTGTAAATAAAGAACCGAAGTAAATACGTGTATAGTGTATATCAACACTAGGAAGTCCATCATAAATTTGCATAAAAGCAAGAATTTTAGAATACCTTTTCTTACCAATTAAAAAAAACTTGACGTGATAGAGAAAAACTAAAAACAGATCTGAATTCAGGGCATCTCAATTGACTAAAATCAGGTCTTTTCACTCTTGAAGCAATTTTGTTTTTTAAAAATGCATATCAGTGTTATTTTTACAAGGGTATAGAATTATTAATTGATCGTTATAATAAATGTATTGAAGTTAGGGGAGATTGTATTGAAAAATAAAAATTGTCATATTTTACTAAGTTTATTTTTTCTGTATCAGGCCGGTTTTATGATGCTTGCCTCGTATCAAGGAATTAAAGAAGCTGCTGGGCAAGTCGAGATGACGTTAGACGTTAATTTTCACCTCACTTCTGTAACTGAACAAAATTACTGATTTGTATTTCTAGACGATGGAAAGGCAACCAAAAATTAAACGACTGGTACATTCTGCATGCATATTCGATTAGATTCTTGATATCGATCGAGGACAAAAAGCATATTATCTGGAATACTAACTAAATATCGGAAATATATATAATTTATTAGTGGTATGGTGTTTCTGCCCTATTTTAATGAACGTAAAAATATACCGTTAGCGTCGTAGCTTTCGATTTTCGCATTTCAACACCGACAATAAAACCGAAGATAATCCCCGATTCACTCTTACATTATTCAGGAGGATTCATTACAGTTCAACGCGCAGGTATAAATATTGATAAAGGCACGATGATCATAAGCATTGCTCCTTTGCTTTGCTATGTGCAGAGGACGAGACCGGTTGTTTGTTATTTACCTATCCGCAGTGCGAGCATGATGCAACACATGAAACGACTGATCTGCCGTTTTGAATACGAGATTAGCCCGAGCGCAATAGAGAAGAGTTCAGAGATACAATCTGACGGATGCTGTATACTTTGACAGCATAACAATCGCCCTCATCGTTTTTTTCAGGCGCCTGATTTTTAGGTTTTTTATTGCCACTGTGATTGTCTATACGGCGTGCTGTACACAGAAAGTTTTATGTCTGTATGCGCGCTGCTGGACCATGATGAATAATTCAAACACTCAATAGATCTAAAACGGTTAAGTAAGCTATAAGAATAAGAATGTGATCTTGACAAAATGTCTTTTCTACATACTCGTTCCACTGCATTTATGTTGTGTTGTGACGATAACAACTCAAATATTGTATTCCTATTAATGTAATCATACTAATACTTGAAGAATGTGTACCGGGTTTTTCATGTTATTTTAACAACTACTTATTTTCGTTACTATTGCAGATACAAAAAAAGGTTTGAAATAAAAGTTTTAGTGGTTCATCTTTATCGATTGAAAATGTGATAACTATCAGAATTACATGTAGAGGGTGTGCTCAACAAAGTATACAGTCCCTGGCCATCGAATTAGGACCACTTAAAAATATATGATTTGGGGGTAAAATTTAAAAAAAAACATTTGGTAATGTTGGCAATATTATTATTTAATTACAAGTAAGTATAACATATATTTACTAATATTTTCTTGTTCCTCCTCTGTGTTTATTGCTTCCTCAATGCTTTTTGGCATACTGCCAATGCAGCTATTTATTGAAATGCCGTTCGTAGGTACAATAATTTAATTATGTGTCGTTCATTAGTTCGTTAGTATCATTGCAAATATAAGTAAAAACAGTTTTTTTACCGATTCTCCAAAGAACTTATATTTCAAAGGGTTTTAATTTTGTGTGCGTCTATTTTCGCGGTTAATTATTATCATAATGGGAAAGAAGAAGGATATAACCATAGAGAAAAACGCATGAATTTCTGCTCTTCTAGAAACGGGAGAATTCTCTCAACGCGAAGTTGCACAAAAAGAGGGTGTATCACATCAAACTGTTCTGAGAATAGCGAAATTCATTAAGGAGAATGTTCCTAGAACAACTAGTGGCAGAACATACTGTGCCGGCAAACGCAAAACAACTGTAAGAGATGATCATCGTATAGTAAAACTGGCTACAGAACATCGTTTTTTATCCACTGAAGGTATTCATAAAATTCTTAGTGGAGAAGGTATACAAATATCAGCCCGGACAGTCCGTAGGCGTCTTCATGAAGCAGACTTGAAATACAGACGACCGGCAAAGTCTAACAGTTAAAATGAAAGTAGCACGATTTCAATGGGCTAAAGAATATAAAAAATATACAGTTGAAGATTGGGGAAGATAAGTTTCATTTATCATCTGTATTTTTGGTCAAATTTATCCTTATAGCTCGCTTAATGGTTCTCTACATTTTTTACTTTTTCCTAGATTATTTATACCGACGAATCACGGTTAGAAGTGTTAACGGAGAGAAGCCAAACATCCCCTATCTCTAATGGTTTGAACCGGGACCATTATATTTTATTAACGGAACAATGGAACAAAAACAATATAAAAAGGTTTTACAAAACTATTTAGTACCTTATATTGGTTGATTGGATTCGACTCAAGGGCCATATACTTTCATGCAATACAATTCACCGTATCATGAGACAAAAAGTGTAATGCGATATCTTGAATCTAAAAATCTGCGTGTACTAACTTAGTCAGGCAATCCACCAGACATGAACCCAATTGAAAATGTGTGCAATGTCTTGAAAAACATAGTAAGTACACGAAAGTCAACTACAAAGGAAGAAAGTCAACAACATATTGAAGATGTATGGCATAATAACGACGAAATTAAAAAAACAATAAAAAGCTGCATTGGTAGTATGCCAAAAAGGATCGAGGAAACAATAAAACACAAAGCAGGAACAAGCAAATATAAGTAAATATATACTTACTTGCATGTTATATGTAATTAAATAATAATGTTGCCAACATTACCAACTGTTTTTTTTTTAAATTTTACTCCAAAATCATAATATTTTTAAGTGGTCCCAATTCGATGGCCAGGGACTGTATATTTGACTTTTTCAAAGGAATATTATATATTTCTTATTTTTTGGATCGCTCTTCATCTCCTAATTCCAATATTACATACTCACTATACTCTTGGTTTCCGGGTTGGAACCGCGTCGTTGTCGTAACTTTTGCTAACGTTTCGTCCCCACTCTTATGGGACATCTTTTACTGCACTCTGACTAAAGAAGTGCCATAAAGAATGTGGACGGAACGTCGGCAAAAGCTACGACAATGACGCAGTTCCAACCCGGAAACCAAGAGTATAGTATTATTGACGACCGCGGAAGCCTATGTATCAACTTAGCGACTCATTTTGTCAAAAAACGTAAAAAATGTAATCAGTAGGAAATAGATGCAAAAACAAATATATTTGACAGAAACTTATCCACTATTTAATTTAAATTTAAAGGAACTGCTCAAGTGACCTCCATTGTTGTCTATGTACAACTGATATCGTCTTCTTAAGTTTTGTATTAGAAATGTAACTATCATTTATTTCGTTCAAATTACCAATTTAATCCTGCATGCTTTCTCTGACAGTGTTAATCCTTGCATTGTAATTGAAAATCACTCTTTCTTTTAAGAAGCCTCATAAAAAATAATCTAATGGTGTTAAATCTGGTCTTCTGGGAGGCGATTAAATTGTCTCGGCATTTCCAATCCAAATGGGAAATTGATTGTTTAAATGCTTTCGAACCGCTAAAACATTATGCGGTAGTACTGCTCCACCTTGCTGCCAAATCATGTTGTCTAATTGATTTTTTAAGAAGTTTTGCATTAAGTTGTCTATTTCTGAACACATTGTTCCCAAACATATTCCCGTTGTTAATTTGAAATTATAAAAAATTGGCCCAACTACTTTATTTTTGAAAAGTTCCACATCATACATATATTGACTTCCTCCAAAATATTTTATTTGTATTACTTTTTTCTTTCTATCATTTCCTCGTTCCCACGAGTGCCTTTTTTCCATTAAAAACGCCGCAAATGGACCCATCTGTCCGTACAATTTTTGAACTTATGTGAGCTCTTGGACTGATCATATTTTATATGGCTTGAAGTCATACTTTTTAAAGTTCGATGAATTGTGGTGATGCTTTTATTTCCCTTGCAGATGTTAATAAATTACCTTCCGAATTTTCTATAATAAAATTATGAAATAAGTTGTTTAGTGAAACGTGGTGGATGTTGTAGATTCGGATGCAGTTCCTTATATTATTTTCTTCTTGCAGTATATTTGTTTTTATTACTTTTTACATTGATAGAAAATATTTCTAATTTTTTGGGGTTGCATGTTAATTTACAGAAATGACAGCTAGTAAGAAAATTAGTAATTGTTTTATTGTGATACATCTTTTTCAGGGCCTCCTTACTTTCCAACTTAGAATATTTGCTAATTTTATTTAGTAAAATAAGCCATTAATTACTTAAAATAGTCCTATACGATGTAATACATTTGGAATTAGGAGATTAAGAGCTATTTAGAAATGTAAAAATTTATAGGGTATTCCACTAAAACAAGCAAAACTATGTTTTGTTGGCCGCGACCTCTATATGCAATTCTGATAATTATCAAATTTCTATTCAGTAGAAGTAAAACACTACGTCTTTTGTTTGAAACATTTTTTTATATTTGCAATAGTAATGGAAATAAGTAGTGGTAAAAATAAAATGAAAACCTCTGTACATATTGTTATGATATAATTGGTATTTTAGACTATGAGTAAATATTGAAACTATAATTTTTCCTTGGAATTTTTCCGATGTAATTAATTACTGAAAAAAATCGTCCACAGCGAGGAATCGAACCCCACATCTCCTGCTTGCCGGGTAGGCGTGATAACCACTGCACCGTGCGGACAGTGGAAGATTCAATTGCTAGGTAAGTATAAGGAATATTGAACAAAATTGGCACAAATTATAGAGAGGCATCCCAAAACGCAGTAATATTAATAATTATCATTTGAGTACATTTTCTTGAGTGTTAGTATGCTAGAAAACCTTTACTGGAATTTAATACGAAACCGATAGTACGAGAAGATAAATTTTGTTATATAACTAGACAATTGTGTCTTTGTACAAAAAATCCCTTATCGTAAATGCATTAAGTCGTAATGCGCTGTTGGCATAAATATACTTTATCAGAGCACCATTTGGACGTGCATCTTTCTTCAAACATTATCATGAACTGTGTATTTGTGAAGAGTGTTGTAAGTGAAATGATCTATCTTTGATAAATTCAATTAATATCTTATATTGTTGGTGTGGCCAATCCCGCAATATTTCGCGCTGCTTCTCTTACTCATATCGATATAAGGGTCTGCGTATTTCATCGCTAAAACAAAACAATTCGTGTGTGTAAGTTGGAGCAAGTAATAATATTTACGTGATTTCGATACAAAAATATGACGTGCAAGTCTATTTACGTGACTATTCCTAGAATTAGGTTGTTATCCCTAACTTAATTACAATCGTACTGAAACAAGCATATATTTTTTTCTTGAATTAAAGAATTTTAAAACATCACCTATAATTTTCGAGAGAGCTAAACCTAAAATTTTAATGACAATACTGTGTATAAGACGTAACTATTTTTTCTATATTATATGTTGAGTATTTAAATATTTCTAAATTCCACAGTAAAATCGACCACTAACAACGCATGCGGTAAAGGAGCAGTGGAATAGTCATATTCACCAGCAGTTAAGCTTCCTAATCTCGTTTGTCCTTCCACTAATGACACTTCATTAAACCAATCTAGGATTGACCCAATAAAGTAACTAAACGCCTTTTCATGTCATGGAAGAAAACAGATGGTTTCCTTAACCAAACCCTCTAGAATCTAGAACTAATGCTTATATATAGCATAACGGAATTTATACGATATTTTCAATTTGATATATAGTAATACCAAATCTAAAATTATCCTTAATTAAATTGCCAATGTAATTTTAGAATCTCATAGTTACATATGTACTTATATAACAGAAACGATATAATATATCATTCCTTTTCGGCCAGCATCTCCTATAGTCTCCGCTACGTTGCGTGAGCAGATGAACAAGGGAACAGCTGGAAGCCGATCTGTCCACATAATCACCTAATGTACTGTAATAACCAGATGATTGCTCTGACACACCAATACTCCTGCTCCATATGCACCTATAGATATACGTATGTGGTAATATTAATTCCCGAACGTACAACCTGAGGCGTCTCTATTGCAATTTCGAATTGTTAAAACGTCAATAAGCTAATTGTAATTTCTTCTTTTACTTTGGTAACGTATCATTACGGGCACCTAATTAGAGCCCAACTGGCTGTTCAATCTAAACAAAGTTGTTACGTGCGCTTGCTCTGTTGACATGATTTTTTCCTTTGTCCTCATTGCTTCACATATGCAAAATAATCACCAATCAACGAACAACGAAAAAAGTTGCTTTCATGTTGAAGATAAAGTCTGAAATAATGCAAAAATATTGTATGTGGACCTAATAATATGATCTGTAGTAATAGTAGTATCTTTTATTTCTTAGTACAAGCTGGTAACAGATGTATAAGAAACATGTCAATAATATATACAAAAACAAAATATATATGTTTTCACTATTTAAGCAAAGAAATCGATAAAATCTTGAAGTGAGTAAGTATTAATTTCGAGGAGAAATAATTTTAGTTTCCGCTTAAAAATGTACATATTAGGATAATCTTTCATTTCGTTAGGCAAAATGTTGAACAAGCGTACTTATAAACAGAAGACTTCTCTGAAAGATCTTTGTGTGAAGGTGGCAACAAATAGTTATTTGTGTGGCAAACTCACATTAAGAGAGACATGAAATTTAAAAACAAAACACAGTACTTCCAAGATGTATACGTCATAAAAAGTTAATAAAGCACACTATGCTAGTTGCAAAATGTAACAAACTGGGCACTCGGGGCGTAAACCTAATTCGAGTACGCTGAATTCAATGGTGCCAACCGTTTTTAAAAGTTAGCTCGCGGTTTCGAACAATTTCAATTTAAAAATGTTAGGCCCAAAGAACCTTCTGGAACATTCTGGGATTTTCTGGAAAATCTGATCAATGGCCGAAGAACTTTCTGGAACCTTTGAGAACTTTCCATGGATCGTTCATGGATTATTCGTGAACCTTCTAGAAACTTCCATCCCCGCTACTGCCACTTAGTCAAATGGGTATATAAGCGGCGCTGTTAATCGCTGAGAGTTCTCCCGGGGTCAGACTGTATCACCAATCTGGCCCTGAAGAGATTGCCTCTAGAAGCCACGGTGACTCTCTGCGAAATCATCAATGCAGCTCTCCGTCTCCAGCATTTACCCGCTTGCGGGAAGCACGCTGAAGTCGTCACCATCCCCAAACCTGGGAAGGACCACCTCTTGCCCCAGAACTTCAGGCCGATCAGCCTTTTGTTTTACCTGTCGAAAATAGCCGAGGCGGTCATCTCCGCCCGGCTAACCGAGTTATCAGGCGATCTAGCAATCATCCAGGACGAGCAGTTCGGATTCCGAGCTGGGGTCTCCACAGAGCTCCAACTACTCCGGTTCACGGAGTTCGTTAGGAACGATCTCGAAATGCGAGATACCGTTGGCGCAGTCTTCTTCGACTTTGCAAGTGCCTTTGACTCCGTCTGACACCAAGAGCTGACCAACAAGTTGATTACTTCCGGTCTAAATCCCATCATGGTTTGGCTTGTTGGGTCATATTTGGAGGGCAGATCCCCACCAAACTCAACTCCGTGAAGTCGAGCACCCGCGGAATGCTGTCCGGAGTCCCGCAGGGGTCTCTCCTGGGACCGCGCCTATTCCTCCTGTTCATGGGGGACCTTCCCCGGTCACCCGACACTAGCATTGCTATCTACGCAGATGACACAGTCATCTACGCTAGAAGTAGAAGCGAGAAACTCGTCAGCCAGCGACTGCAAGCTGCTATTGACAGTTTCCTGGGCTGGGCTGCCCGATGGAAGCTCGGCGTGAACGAGCCTAAGTGCGTCGCAGTTAGATTCACGACGAGGTTGCGCGACCCCTGGAGTAACATCCACGTGGGATAAGTTCAGCTGCCGTGGAATCCTTGATGTTAAGTACCTAGGCACACGTATGGACACGAGGCTCACCTTTGCCTCACACATGAGAGATCTTCGCTCTCGCTTCTCAACTGCCCGCAACTTGCTGCTCCCCCTCCTGGGTAGAAGGAGTTCCCTTCACCTGGGCAGCAAGCTGCTATTCTACAAGACGACACTTCGGCCGTTGCTGACCTACTGCGCCATGGCCTGGCCATCTGCGGCCTCGACGCACCTCAAGGGCCTGGAAGGTCTTCAAAACAGGACTCTGCGCATCATCGCCGACGCCCCATGGTTTGTCGGGAGCGAACAGATTCGTCGAGATCTGGGCATTCCTACGATTCACGAGCATCTGGAGAAGACACTCAACTTGTCGTGGGCAAGGGCCCACGAAAACGAAAACCCATGCGTTCAGATGGTCGTCGACCCCCAGGACAGGCTCTCTCCTCTAGTGAGAGTGCGTCGTCTAGCGGACTTCTTCAATCCTGGCCGCGCAACGGCTCCAGACGACCACACATGACCCCGGGATATGCCCTAGTTTCCCTTCTAAAATAAAGCGATGACCCAGTATGTGTACACCCTTCTTTTCACCTCACTCAATTCCAAGCTGCGCAAAATAGGCCAGCTTTAGCATAAGAGGACAAAAGGGTTTAAGGTTCTTCAGACCGACCCTAGTTTCGATAACAGTTCCCAGACGGCTGAGACTTCAGACTATTTTCAGAAGTCAAAGTATTGACACCTAAATATTAAAGCAAATAACCAAAGCCGAAGTGAATAGTGAAAAGTTCGAGATTGTTCATTATATTGGCTTGTAAAATCAATTAATTTTTAATATAAAAAATGGATAAATGTTCTAGATTGAATACCTTTTGTTATGTGTGTGGAAAATTTATAATTAAGACCACTCGGCGTAAAATAAGTGCTGAAACCACTGATTTGTATCAATAATATTTCTCACAAAATGTTTTTACTCATGTGTATTGGACTTCGTGTAGCCGAGTTGCAATCTGAGTAATAGTGCCACAACCTTTAGATCGCCGCAGATATTTCACTTAAATTCATCGTATTTGATTTTTTCTAAAAGAATCTTCATGTTGTCGTATGTTTCCTTCATGTTGCCTGAGTGGGCCAGAGGAATTGAGGGCAATTTATTTCCATTGTGAAGTAAAATGGCTTTTAAGCTAGCTTTGGATGAATCAATAAACAAACGCCATTCATTAGTGTGATATTCATGGCCAAGTGCACTCATAACTGAGACAATATCATTCCAGAACACCAGGTCATCTTCAAGCGAGAAGTAATCATTGAATTTGGCATGACGACTACGATAAAACGAAATTTTTGTGTTACTCTGAAGTAGATTCTAGCCCTTCAATCTGGATCCCAAAAGTTTGACTTGCTTCTTAGACAGGTTTAAATCGCAAACGAGGTCACTAAGGTCTCATTGAGTCAGCAAATGTGGTTCATTTTAAGAACATCCTGATTCAATTGTGGGATCCAAATTTAAATTTTCTTCTGCTACTTGATGTGCTTTCTCATCACTAAACTCATCATCACTTAAAGTCATATTTTCGGCAGGTGCTGGTACAGGTAACTCCTCGTTGTGAAGTACTGGTCTTAGCGCAGATGGTAGATTAGGATATACAACAGTGTGTTTAGATTTTGATGTAATACCAGTTATATTTGCCAGGCAGAAGTATCAGTCCGAAACGTGGTCTTTAGGTTCTCTCCATTCCATAGGAACTGCAAAAGGCATATAACGTGAACCTTTTGCCCATGCTGTGAGAAGCCGAACACATGTGACACAGCAAATATGAGGACCCAACTTTTATCCTGATCGCCTATTTTACAACCCAAAATAGTTCATAAGTTCATAACAATTCCTAACTAATGGTGTAAACGAACGTTTCTGGGTTTTAAAAGTCAACTCGCCGCAGACGTAGCAGAACGAATTTGAATTATTTTTACAATTTCTCGGCATTTCACTGGCACTTGGGGTATCAACACAACACCTTAAACACAACAGCACACTTTCTGAAGGGTTAGAACAAGGCAAATGTGGAGCTGCAATGTTCTCTAGCCGGTCAATTTACTGCAACTGCGCTCCCGGCCAAAGATCTTATATTGCTCCGGGCCAGCTTGTCGAGACCTGTTCTGCCTGTTCCGAATGACGCAAGATTACTTAGAATTACGCAATATTGTGTAACACTTTATTTCAAATGCCTAAATATCACCGGCACATTTATCGGCATTTTATTGTAAAGCACACAGTATTATGCTACGTGGATATACTGGAAGTCATAAACTGTGGGTGATGCAGTAATTTTGAAAGTGAATTTGAATTCAGTGTGCAAAAGTGCATAGGAAACAGACATTTTTATACTTGGGACAAAAATCTTGTTAATCAGTGTTATTTGTTTGCTTTCTTGTAGCTTTAGCTGTTTGTTTTACACCTCTAGTTTTATTTGAATTAATCTTCCATTAAAGATGTTGCTAAGGTTAAATTGCTTCGTTATACTTTAAAATATAATGGTTTTTAAGAAGGGGGAATACATATGTGTATGCGGTAATATAACATTTCTCCGTGAAATGCAAACAGGTGTTCGAACGTAATTTAGAAACAAATTTCGTTACATTTTATTAACCATCTTGTTAACTATTTTGCATTGTTAAATATCTCGTAATTAAATATTTGCCGTTATAAATGTATTATGATATAGGTATTAGATGATTTAAGATCAACAAACGAACAACTCAATAGAAACTGCAACTCATCGCAGCTTTCGGTCCTAAACGGTAAACGAACGACAGCAATAAATCTTGCTTTAGCTTCCTGCATTTTACAGCATCTGCCTGCCTATGGACCGTGTGACCAACGGATACTAAACATGATGAGAACTAACCCTTCCTCTCCAACTAATGTCCTCATATACGCGTCTCATATCTCATTAGCCGTTTTGTTCTCTCCTGGTCATGTCTAGCCAAAGAGGGAAGTGCAATAACTCCCTTACGCATAAATTATAAAATATCTATTCTACTCTATTCTATTATTCTTAAATGGGACTGCAAAACAAACAAGAAAACGGGTCTCTAAGAAAAAGCAAGGCCACTATAATGTGATGTATATCCGTCTATATTTCACTTATTGTGTATTTACATAGCGAAGTGATTAAATACCGTAATTATACGATTGTATAACATGTTCCTGAAATATGATACCCTACGAATATTCAAGCGCCATACGTTATTCTCTTTCGATTTTTGTATCGCTCATAATTTATGATATTCGTTACTTTGACTAATTTTGATTTAGGATAATATGCTATTAATGACAAAACTGTTTCTTGCCCGCATAATAAGAAAACTTAGTTTGCGTGTGATATAACAAAAACTTGTTCCTTCAAACAAGAGAGAAGAACGGAAACGCTTATAAGAAACCGACATTTTCTGTTTAGATTGTATCCATTTCGAAAATTTAATAGTCTATAAAGTGGTGAAATTGGGTACACTCTTAATTATAGTGTTTCTAACAAAATTGTTTATTACCGTTCCATAATATAAACTCTTAATAACTTTTTCAAACAAAATAATAATTTTAGATTCTTCTGATTGTAGCTCAATATTTAACTAACTGCAAAACCTAAAACTTTATTGATAATGAATGAATTTGCAATTTATTAAAAATCAAATCAATATCCTGCATGACCTCCTCGGGCTTTACCGAATGCCTGTACATTTAGGCATTGCACCCACCAGTTTTTCCCAATAGGCTGGTGGAATATTTTTTCACACTTCTTTTATTTTGGCTTCAAGTGGTGTTTTTGAAGAATGTTTGTGAGTCTTTAGTTGAGTTTTCACAAGGTGTCACAAATGTTCGTTTGGATTTAGGTCTGGAGATTGGGCAGGTCAATCCAGAAGATGGATTCGTGTATCCAATCTTTAGTTTTTCGAGCTGTATGGCAGGGAGCCGAAAAAATTATTTTTTAAAAGCTCCTCTGAAAAAAAGTTTTGCATACGTTGATCTCAATGTCGCATTTAGATGTTCTGTGCATCGCTATTCATGCAGCTGTGACGTGTGAACACTTCCCCAATGCCCTGTGATGACATGCTGCCACATCCGTGCTTAAGAGCAATCCTTATGAAGTCCCTCGTTAACTCTATGATGCACAAAGGTATTTCCAGGGGTACCAAAAACTAAAAAAGGAACTTTGGATGTACTCTTTTTATCAAAAGCAGTGTTTATCCTTATAATAATTAAATAATAATTAACATTATCTTTATGATAATATTTGGTTTGAAAGCGACATCTTTTTAATAATTACCTGTATATAGTTTTGTCGGACTTCAGCGCCCTTTTCCAGTTTTCAATTGTCTTTTGGCCATTCTAAACGTTTTTTTCAATTGATCTTTTTCTTGCCTTATAACTTTTTAATCCTGTACTGTTCAGGTGTCTTCTAACCGTTCTAGCCGAAATTTCCGCAAAGGCAGCTGCAAAGAACTTTTCTTCCCGAAGAGATTGTGCTCCTCTTTGGCTGTTGTTGTTTTAAGACGGCCACTTTTTCGTTTCTTTTGTAAGATCCAGTTTTCTTTTATCTATTTAATGGCTAACTGGACAGCTCGGCGTGAATACTTTAACTATTGAGAAAGTTTAGTCTAGGAAATTCCTCAAAATCGAAATTTGTGTCCTCTTAATTTCACTTAAATTTATTCTCTACTCTTCGTTAATGCCTGATTTAACAGTCCGTACGCAATTAAAACGATTTTGATCCTTAGAATTGTTTGTATTTCAATTTTATTTGGTTTTTCTTTTTTCTCAGAGCAAAATAACATTTTATTATTTCTGCGTTATTATTAAAACAACAAATGCTTTTTATACATCTGCGAAAATTTACAGTTGCTCCGTTTTATTGGCCAAGGCTGTATATAATAAAAACGTCAAATAAATATAAAAAATTGGATTCTTCAGTGCATTGAATATGTTTGTAGATGTAGGTAATGAATATAGTAATATGTTGTAAATATAAACGGAGGGAATTCCAATGTTTAAGAATTCGGTCGACAATAGCCCAAAAAACTAAAAATATTAAAATGTATCCTTGTTATAACAAATAATATTTACTGATAATGACAACCATCTTGTTTGGCATGATACAATAAACGATGAGATTTTTCATCAAGAAAACGTTGAAAATCTCCTTACAAACTGTTCAATTGAAGTAGGTAATATTTTGCATGCTTGTGGAGCCATTAAATGTAACGAATGACAGCTGTTACCAAATACAATAGTATCTGGTTTTAGTGACTTTAATAGTCCTTGGACAACTTTGTATTGCCGCATCATGACGTTATCATTATCTGCATCAAATACAATAAAACTTTGGTAAGGTATTTGATTTGATCTATTTTTTATTACACCAAATAATTTTTCAGATGTTTAAGATTCAATTTCAATTAAATCCAGGAAGACCTACTACCTGGCAATAAGCACCAAAACATTGATAGTACTTATATCACTAGATTAATCTACGATTAAAGGAAAGTTGCCGTTTCTTAATTTTTGAATTACATTTAGCCTTGCCTTAAAGTCTATATTTTCTATTGTTATTAATATTATAGTAGGGGCCATGGCATAGATGCCTTTAATCGCTGCGACCTTAATAGATCTATTGTAACAAAATGCCTTTGTGTGTGTTAGAATAGTTGGAAACTCTTAATACTACTCTAGGATCTTCTTCCTACAGTTCAGTAGGTGCAACAAATGGCCTAATGAAATCTTGGTGTCGTATGCGACTGACGTCAACACATTTACACAGGATATCTTCAGATCTTCTTGGCATAGACTACAGATTTGATTGAGGTGATATTTTAAGACTACATGACCTGTCAGAAATCCAGTCAGTAATTTAAGATCCCCTTTGCTGAACAATAGCACTATTTTTGCTGTCTTTGGCGAGCCTGATATGAGTGCTTTCGCCTGTTTTTGTGTTGGAATACTTTGGAGACCACAAGAGGGGTTAGGACCAATGAAAGGCATGTTCGCTGCTTCTTTTTCATGTTTTTCGATGCCTTGGTGGCTTGGGACCCACCGCAAAGTAACGTGGTTATTGAGTCCCAATTGCCTTAGATTGTGTACACATTCGTGTATCAGAACAGATTCGTATGTGTAGGCGTTAATATCCTTCAAAACTGCCTGGCTGTCGCTGAATATATTTATAGTTGCGCCTCGTATCCCTTTCTCGAGGTTCTTTATGGCGCATAGGTTTAAAGCAGAAATCTCTGCTTGAAATGTATTGGCGTGGGGCACTACAGGCATTTTTAGGTGATAGTTAGGACTACTAATGCCTATACCTGTTCCGACCCTTTCTATTCTCGATTCTCAATTGTTAGCCTGGCACCCTTCTTTCTCTTTATTTTCAGGTGTTTTCTTATAAAAAAATTTTTTACGTATAGAACGTGTAGTCTCCACTTCTACGATCATATAATTTACCTTGGACAACCCGAAAATTCAGATTTCGGTATAACAACAACACATTTTTTTTACCCTCGAAAAATTTGCACGACTTTTAAATACCTACTTCTAAATATCTATAGATATATATATTTTTTAAGACATCATTTGAAATATATTACATAGTCTCAAGGGTTATGCAAATTATTTTCAGAAAAAATATATACATGCACCAGGTTACCCCGGTACCCCGTCATATACACATAAGGAAAGAAATTGTCTAGCTATACGAAAAAGCGTACATGCGACAACGGTAAACGCGAATTGGTGATTCACCACAAGCGTAGGGGTTAGCGGTAGTCGACGGCTCCCGCTTACCGATGTGGCTAGTTATGGCGTAGACTGCATTATGTGCGGACGAACTTGGTAAGAATTTCTAGAGTATTTACTTTTCTTTTATTTCATCAGAATCCGTTTTTACTTTCGTCTTTAGAATACCTTATTAGTTTCGTCTAAGCTTTATAGCAACAACAAAATAAATATGCGAAACTCTCATTTCCAGACGACCATGACTTCAAATTATTACCTGCGCTCTTGCACACGTACTAAGTACTAACACGCGACACACATCGAATCGATCGGGTTCCACTGAAGCCCCTCCTCGCTCTCTCGCCGTACATATACGGATATATAGCTAATTCCACATTTTCTCGATGTGTATATTTCACTCGACTTGAATTTGAACAAAATATCTTAGTGAACCCATTTGCGGGAATTTGCTTAGATTAAGAACTACCATTTCCGCGGTTATTATAAATATATTTCTAAATATCGGCAGTTGCAGTTTCCTGTGTATTGTAAAGTTTATGTAAGCACATTTCTTTGAACTCTACTCTTTCATCGTTTTGTGTTTGTTATTATGATCACGCGTGGATATTATATGAGATGTTAGAATTTTAAAACCGCAGAGTTATTCATCCAGAAGATTATATTATTTCTCAATATCTCTCTTCATTGTTTCCTTTATGATATCATTCATTCATGTTTTAGTAACTGATATTTCTGGATGCTATCAGGTTATTGCTTTAGTATCTCTTGTTAAGTTATAATTGATGGCGAATATTTCGTCACAAGAAAATTTTCTAAAGCATGAAATCTGCTCTTATACATGAATTGCTTGCCCGTTTAATTGAACTATCGTAGATTAATGTACTCTTCAAAAATTCAAAACTCATAATAATTCGACCTATAACCTATAACAAACTCCTTCTGTGCTTTCCTATTTGTGGCTATTACTTTGATTTCTCGTCAGCACTTCTCCAGCCTCTGTACCTCTTGGAAGATGGTTCTGCGCCAGGTTATTTTCGGTCTGCCTTTTCCCCTGCTTTTTTGATGGTTCCATTCCAGCGCTTGTCTCACAAGGTTTATGTTCTCTTCAAAAATTCAAAAACTCATACAATATTTTAATTAATGTTAGAGTATTGATATTTTTCAGCTTTCTTAATGTTGAAATATTACTTCCGTTCTTTCTATATTTGTAAAAAATATATGCTGAATATTGGAAGATTATATTTGATGAGTATTGTGGATTTACCTAAACTGTTGCATCTTACTGTAGTACGGGGGTAGTCTGAAAAGTGTCAAAATTCAACATGAAGATAGCGTTACTAGTCAAAATACTCTTGAGTTGAATAATACTTTTGAAAGTTTCAACCAACCAGAAGAAAGAAAAAGGCGGTATAAGAATAAATGGAAAGCAGCTGGAACGAGTGACATGTGTTGAATATTTGGGAAATATTCTAACGGAAGATGAAAAAATGGAAGCGGATAAATAGTAAAATAAAAAAAGCAACAATATTATATTATGGTATAAATAAAATAGTTTTAGAAAAGAAAGAAATAGACCAGAGAGTGAAGCTGTAGGTATATAATAGATTAGTTATACCAACAATCACACATGGTTGCAAAACATGCATAGTACAGCAGAAGAAGTCACAAAACATGACAGGTTAACAAACGAAGAAATTAGAGGGACAAAAACAAACATCAATTATGAAAAAAATAAAGAGCAGGTAGTCGAACTGGTTTGAACATGTAGTGAGGATGGAACAAAATAGACTAGTTAAAAGAATAACAAAAGCGGGAGTAGAGAGAAAGAAAAGAAGAGGAAGACCAGGGAAGATATGGGTTTGAAAGGGGAAAAACAGTACAGGACATGAGAGGACTGCCCAGAGATAGGAAAGAATGGAAGAAATGGCTGAGAGATGGTTGAAGACATCAGTAAACCCGATACCCTCAGGGTACCAGTATCTTGAGAAAGAAGAAGAAGAAGAAAATTTCAGCCATGTTGGACGCTCAGTTGTTGTTTAACAGTCGTTTGTGTCAATCGATGATAGTGTTTCTATAAAAATGGAAAAAAACGAATATCGAGGTGTCTCTTTACAGGGACTCTGCACCATCATTTGCCACAATAAGCATCTGGCATGTGCAGTGAAGAGGGCGTGCTCATAGATAAGCGGCAACGTTATCCACTATATGAATGGGACTGGCGCTTATAAATGAATAGCTTCCAACGCTAGTATATACAGGTTGTCTCATTATATTTTGACTGATTTTGCAAGCTTATATTTTCCGAACGGCATAAAGTATTAAGATGCGGTTTTCACCATTAAGTTTTATATGAGTCCAAGTTTTTGTATGGCTTTTATGAATACGTCATTCCTTCTATAAAAACCGATATGAAAATGGTATAATTTGGCAGACCCAATACTGGATTTTTCTTAATGGAACGCTTTATTTATCCCCAGTAATTTGAAACGGACTTTCTTTTAGCCTTTAAATGTTGTTTACAAAATTCAAATCAGTTGAGAAATAACAGAGATAAACGTTTATGAAGATACCACTGTAAAATCAGAAATGAAAACAACAGTGTGCCATAACTGACAGCAGAATAAACAGAATTACAAAACGTCAAACTTCCTAACAAATCCGTTAGTGTGTTGTTGATAATGAGTTTTACGAGACAAGAGAAATCTCAAGCAGTACTGTTGTACGCACAGACCAGGTCGTTAATTCAAACAAGACGAAGTTTTACAACACAGTTTAATAAAAACCCGCCGCGCCGGCTGTAAATACTATAAAAACTTGGCATAACAAATTTCGAGAGACTGCATCAATTTCTAGAAAGAAGAAAATCCACGATCCCCAACATATTTTTAAACCAGATTTTAACTACATATGAACTGATTCAAAGGAACCGCAAAATGTCAATCCGAAAAATGGCATCCCACCTAGAGTTGAATAAAATTAAGGTTGTCAGGATACTGAAGGTACCAAAACTTAAACCACATAAATTTTAACGTTTGCAAAAACTTAAGGAAACGGACTACCTAAACAGAATGTTGATGTGCGAAACACTGGTAGATTTGTTTAGAAACAATCGACATGTGGCGATGGTTATGTCAGATGAGGCTACATTCCATTTGAACGGTAGAGTAAATCGTCATAACTGCGGGATTTGGATCAAGAAAACCCGAGATTATTTGGGGATTCTCCTAAAGTTAATGTTTAGTGCGATATTAAAATTTACGGGCCTTTCTTTTTTACCGAAAATACAGTTTTCGGCAATAATTACACGGACATGTTAGAAAACTTCTTTTATACACAATTAGACCAAGATGGCGTTTTAGAGAATCCCTAGTTTTTCTTTCAATAAGATGTGGCCCCTCCCCATTTCTCTAATATTGCTACAGAATCTGTTTCTGCAAAATTTGGTAACAAGTGGATTGGTAGAGGAGGGCCAATAGAATGAGCGCCTCGGTCCTAGACCTTACAGTTCTCGACTTTTTTCTGTGGGGCTATGTTAAGGAAAAAGCTTATAATCCACTTCCGGAAAACATCTTTGATCTAAAACACAATATTCGGAATATTATTGAAAATATTCCAATGGAAATGCTAAATAGAGCATTTGATAACTTTCTGGTGAGATTAAATACACGCATACGGCAGGCACACTGAACATTTGTTATAGAGATGTACGGACTTCTAAATGATTTTTTTGTTTTTAGTTAGTGTACCATTAAGCTGTAAGTAAATGTAATTTGAATTGTAACTGTGTATATTCTTCTGTCAGTCATGGCACGCTAGATGTCCTGTTGTTTCCATTTCTAATTTTACAGTGGTATCTTCATAAAGGTTTATCTCTGTTATTTCTCAACCGATTTTAATTTTGTAAATAACATTTGAATGTTGAAAGAAGCGCCTTTTCAAATTGCTACGGATAAATAGAGCGTCGCATTAAAAAATTCAGTATCGGGTCTGCATTTCGGTTTTTATGGAAGGAATCGCATATTCATAAAGGCAAAAAAAAAACTTGGACTCATATAAAACTCAATGGAGAAAACTACGTCTTAATACTTCATGCAGTTCGGAAAATATAAGCTACCAAAATCAGTCAAAACATAACGAGACACCCTGTATTTAATCTCTGCATTTTCTTGGTCTTTAAACGAATATACTTTAGACAGAAATTTTTACTTTAAATTTGCTTACGAGGTTCAATATTTTCACAGACAGTCGGTGGCACTGAAGACTCTTAAAGCTTATATATACAATTGTGTATAGAATCTAAGACAATTCGGACCCATAAACCACGTTACTTTATGGTAGATTCCAAGCCTTCAAGGAATCGAGGGAAATGAAAGGTCGATAAGCTAGCCAAAAAAGCAGCGAATATGCCTCTATAAAAGGAAAAACTATTACCTTCAGCGATGAACCTAAAGTTACATTTGACAAAAAAAAAACGGACACGGACCTCCTATATAACTCGCACCTCAAATGATATTATGGTCATATACTGCAATTGTTAGACCTATGATCACCTATACCTCTCTGGTTTGGTGGCCAAAAACAACAGAAGACTGTATAATAACAGCTCCAACAAATTCAGAGGGTTACATGTTTCAACATTACAGGAGTGATGCATACATGTCCCACAGCAGCGCTGGAAGTTCTGCTGGGAATTACGACACTTCACATCCACATTCAAAAGCAGGTCATATTAAGTGCCCTTACTACTAGCAAACTGAAAAGATTAAAGCCTGGAGTTCTGAGAGATTTTAAAATCCTTGAAGATCCCAACATAAACTATCTGATTCACATTGCAATTATTATACTTTATGGGTTCTTAGTAAACGATATTTACATAGCATAGAATGAAAGTTTTTAAACACCATTATTAATCTATTATATAAGGTAATGTACTTAGTAATGTTGTTATAGTAAAAGAGATGAGTCAAATCTTTTCTTCTTTCTTGTCCTTGTATGCGAACAACCTCTTCATTTACGTCCTTCATATGTGACAGGTCCTGATCTTCCTCTTCTTCACCTTCAAACTCTGCATCTCTTACTTAGCTATGTTGTGTAACACAGCGCATCCAATTATGACTTTTGAAATACTGGAATACGTTGTGCATTCATATTTCAGAATAGAGAATTGTCGTTTTAGTTGTCCAAATGTATACTCAACTACAATTCGCTCTAATATTCCTCCTGGGGATTGGGGTACGTAGTCATGAGATATATTATTATACCATACTCACTGTTTCCTAGCAGAATAGTGTTTCTTGACCTTTTCATGACTTAATGCACTGCCGAATTCTTTCATATGCGAGAATCATAAACTGATCCAGGCCACCTTGCATCGATACTGGTTATAGAATAATTCTGGTCGCATGTGGCCTGCGCATTAATACTGGTAAATCTTCTTCGATTTACATATTCTTCTCCAAATTGGGTTGGCTTTTGAATACGAATGTGCGTGCAGTCAAGAATCCCAATAGCTGTTGGGAATGGAACCTAGTCAACTCTTTGATCTGCATGATTTTATTTTCTGTTGTTGGGAAGCGAATCCATTCACCGGCCATTTCCACAACACGCTCAAGTACCTCGTGTAATATTCTCGACAATATGGGCTGCATACATCCCAATTCTTCATCAATTTCGCTCTAAAATCCAGGATTCACACAATAACGGGGAAATACTTTAATTTTGTGCACAGGTGGCTGCTCCACGAGTTTCCGGATCCTCTCCCAGAATGTAGACCGCCAACAAGACCATATGGACCTAAAATCTAAATAACGTTTTAAAATCTGATTCACGAGGCGTACGTTTTGATTTATAATATTTTCTTGTAAGCAAATACACCACATCAGCCATAACAAATACAACGCTGTTACAACTTATGCTAACTCTTCCAGACTTTAACACATCACATCACCATACAAGCTGTATTCTGGCTGGTCTAACTAATAAACTAGTAAACCGTGAGATTTTCGCAAAAAATGCATATGGTGATACATTCTTTTAGAAGCAGTTTTTAAGCAAATACTCCTTTTTATAAACGGCAAAAAGGTTAAGTTTTTACTTTCAAGCAAACCCTATCGCCTCGAAGCAAAACCTTTTCCTTCACTTTTTATGTACATAATTTGAAGAATTTTTTGAAAGCAAAAGGTAATGCTTCTTTTTATAAATATTGCCAACAATCTTTAAACGTACACCGCATTAACATTCTAAAACGATTTATTGTAGTATACGAATTAACTGAGGTTCTTTACATTATCACTAGGAAGAATGCGTTCAACGATCAAATTACTATTACATGCTCACGTACTTACACGTTATATACAGACAGGTATGCATGCGTACCTAAGTTCATGTTGTTTGCTGTTAGTTGATGTTGGTATGGCCGGATGTCCTCTCAGACTATTCAGCGGAAGTCGAGAAGTGCTTGAGCATGTTCTGGGAAGATGCAGTCCTATCTGTTAATTGCACGGAGAGTCTCTTTCTCTGTTTCTCGGGCCGGTTCAGTCAGTGGTCACCACCGCAACCTATTGTTACTCTCGATATGCGTCGCTGACATTTATGGTAATTACCTCTGAATACAAGAAGATACAATTATATTGTTCTCAATAATGGACTAAATGGCGCAGTTCTGGAGGCGGTTATTTTATACATAAACCTACGCAATATTGTTATTTTCGGTTAGACACAAATATCTTCTCATTCTTACGTTGGTGTGCACGTTTTGTTTGCCTATTGCTTAATTAATTTAGCTGTATTTATTACCTAAGAATGAATTGGTATCTCTACGCAGTTAATCCAAATTAGCATTTGAAACACTGCACCAAATATTTGTGGGAATATCGCTTGAATAAATCATTGACAAATATGATGTTTAACCAATAGTTTACCTCCACTAATATTAGTGCAGTAAAATAGTTTAAATTACCAAAGTGTTTTTTCTGAATCTTTCGAGTTTGTTACTAAAACAATTCAAGAAGTATAAAATAAAGGAATACAAACTGTATAGCAGGGCCTGGATTTTTTGGTTTATTAGAAGCTATCGATTTCGACCAAACGTGGTCATCAACTGGATAATCGGAAAGACAAATTGAAGAGATACTTAAACATATGAAAAAAATGAAATAAAAAATTTTCTGAAGAAGAGAATTAAAAAAATGTCGAGACGTAAAATATGGTTTTGTTTCATCGAGGTCGATCTTAAATCGTTAGATTATAGTAAAAAAGGCCGCTATGATCAAGAATCTACGAGAGGTGCTCTTAATTTTATTACAAAAACAATGAAAAAAAATTGTTGGTACACTTCGTTTTGTTTTTTAAAATATTCACCATTAAGATTTATACATTTTTGCATGCATTCAAACCAATTCTTGAAACATTTTTTCCACTCTGAAGGTGATATCTTCAAAACATGGTTTTCGAAGGCTTCAACAGCTTTTTGAGATGATAAAAATCACTATCCACGTATTTTTTGTTTGACATTCGGGAGCAAAAAGAAGTCGTTGGGCAATAAATCAGGTGAATGTGAGCAATAAGATGTTTTTTTCCTTCAAATAATCAATTGTTTGACATGCTGTGTGAGAGCTGGTATTATCGTGATGAAAAATGATGCGACATTGTTGATTGTTTTTCCTGATTTCGTCGATGACTTTTGGCAAGCAAATTGTTATATACCATTCAGCAAAAAACATTTATTACTTCACTGCTTTTTAGGTATCTTGTATAGACAATGAATTAGATCTTGTCTAGTATGAAACCACAGAACTTCTAGGTGTACTTCTAGTGCTCACAATATTGTGACACAATTGACTTACTATCGAATTTAGAAATATTGTTTTATCTTAGATTGTTATTTTTAATCTCCCTAACACAAATTACACGCTTTGTCACTGCTAACAGGGATTAAGGAGTTTATTAGAGCTGATTGCTAATTATTTCAGACGTACAAAATAACTACATATTTATTTTTAAGTGGTAACTTATTTATTGTTATTAAAATTTTGCCCGTGCAGCCACTCTACTAGGTATTAGGAAAGCATCCGAGCATGCTGTTAACGAAGCCAGAAACTAGTTTGCAAAAGAACTGAAGATGAGCAAACAAAAGCTCAAAATCTAACATTCACTACCAAAAACAGATAAAGACACCAGCGTTCAATTTCTAGGTCTTAACGTTAACAATAAATAGAGATGGGGACCGCATGCTTGCGTTGAAATTATCAACAGCACTCTTTGCCATAGGGAAAGTGAAAAAAGTAGCCACCCACGGCGCTCCCAGAATCGCATACTTTTCCGCATTCCACTCCCGGCTGAGCTATGGTGTGCTATTCTGAGGATTGTCCGCTGAAGCATCCAGAATATTTGTCCTGCAAAAGAAAGCCATCAGATTGCTTTGTAGCCTTAGCTACGCCGAGATATGCAGAAGAAGAAATGAAGAGAAAATACTTACTTTACCATCCGTGTGTATTTCAAATGTATTGCTCCACGTTCACAGCAATAAGGAGAAATTCACATTGAATGGCTTCAAACACTATGAGTGGCTTCAAACACTACCACACTACACGAAATCGAGACGTTAGGACACCGCACCACAGACTCCGCTATACGCAAAACACGTTCGATCACTAGAGGTCCAAATTATACAATTTACTTAAACCTAGAGATTGTCACCCGACCACCTTAAAAAATATATACAAAGTGCGCTGTTGAAGATGGAATGCTATATAGCATAGACGAATTATGAACACCTGTGATTTTTTGTTATATTTCATTTTATTTCGTGTTTGCGAACTATTATTGTAACAAGAAACAATATTGTTTTTTATTATGTAATCTAGAATGTCTTGTGGTTTTCCAAAACTGGGGATAATTGCTTTGGGAGATAATATTTCATTGTAAAGTTCGTCTCCGTCAACATCTTTCTGTTCATCACTGATATCAGGCGTGCAGCCTAAAATAATTGAGTAATACCTAGATTTTTTCAAACTTGAAATTAAATGTTTTACTATATCTTCGGAATGCAATGTAATAATTTCGTTTTGAATTGGGTGTCCTAAATAAGAGGGCATATAAGTCTTATCGGTTTTTGATTTTTGCACATTTTTTATATGTACAGCAATGATGGGGTCAAATTTTGATAACATTTCTATAAGTTTCAAAAAGTTTCCATTATTTGGTATAAAGAGTTGTGAACTTTCTCCCCGAAGAGCTAGACACTGTCCAGCCAAATAAAGAATAACAGCTATCATTCTTTCTATAATAGCTCTCCACCTTTTTTTCTCGAGTTCATAGAAAGTTTGAACTTCCTTGTCTATTGTACAAGTTTTCGTAATACCGAATTTTAGATCACACCATTTTTTAATACACTCAACGTGAAAGGAACTACGATCATGCTCTGAAAAATATACAGCGGCATGCCGCCAATCTGAGTATCCACCGTTTATTAATTTAATTTCTCTATTCTTAGTACTAAAAATCTTGCAACAAAAGCAAAAAGCAGCATTTAGTTTAGAGGAATAAACTAACCAGTTTCGTTGAACTTTTCCTCCATTAGGCAAAATCTTACTAAAAAAAATTATTGTAAATTTTCCGTGGGTATCATCAGAGGAAAATTATACTCTTTTAGTTGAAAAAACCCTTTTTCAATCAAAAGATCAATAATGCGACTATTTAAAACAGACGGCCACGTACCCGGATCAGTCAAATGGAAATCAAAATCCGATGCTGTTTCTTCCTTGTTTTCAGGAGAGACGGTGTCAGAAATACCGGCCTCGTCACTTTCTTCTTCGTGGTCAATTCGACCAAAGGTTGCTTTTCAGGTATTGAATCTGCTCCATCCAAACTATCTGAGTCGGAGAATTTTGCAATGGATGTACTTGGTTGTTGTGCATTGCTTGTTGATGACATTTGTTCACAAGAAGCTTTAAAATATCGATCCAAGGATCGCCTAAGTTTGTCCTTTTCTTCTAGTTTTATTATTTTTTGCTTGCGATAAAACGCCCCTGATTCCTTCTTTGGATTACTTCCCGACATTTTGTAAAGATCGGTATGAATCCAGTAAAATTTAAAAAAAGAGTTCAATAAATACAATATATTATATATAAAGTAAATTAAACAGGCACACAAAAAAAAGGTCGAAACCCAGAGGGTAGACCCCCCTTTCCCCGAGTATTTTGGGGCGCTGAAACCGAACATGACGATAAAAACTGATTTCAACCACCCAGTCACCCCCTTACAATGGCCAGTGGGGTTAAAATTTCACTTCTTATGAAAATTTAAATATTTATTTATATATTTGTGTGTATATATTTTTGATATGCATCAAGAATATATACACATTTTAAATTTTCATAAGAAGTGAAATTTTAATCCCACTGGGCGTTGTAAGGGGGTGGTTGAAATCAGTTTTTATCGTCATATTCGGTTTCAGCGCACCAAGAAACCTAATAATTGACATATTTTTCAAATATGGAATTTAAAACCCCGACGGTGAATGTAAGGGGGTGCTAGGGGAAAATTGGATAATTAAAACTTTTTTTATTGTCATATTCGGTTTCAGCGCCCCAAAATACTTGGGGAAAGGGGGTTTACCCTCTGGGTGTCGACTCTTTTTTTTGTGTGCCTGTATTATTAGCAGTTACTTTCTAAAATATACGCAAAACAATGTTTCTACTTACTTTGCAAGCAGTATTTAAGACAGCATAAAATTCAACCGCCAAATCGATTTTTTAACGAATTAATTTCACGAACAAACGAAATATTAAGCCCAACGGTCAACAACTCATAAACATTTTAAATAAAAATTGTCGCAGGCTTTTATATTATCCACCAATATAGGTATTTCGCCGAAATATAGGTTTTTCCCTTTAAAAACAGAAAACGAGAATCGTTTAAAGCAAAATGTAAAGAAAAGACAGAGATCGAAAGAGTAGCTCCAACACCGTTGAAAGCGTGACTTATTTCTTTCGGGGCTTCCCAAAAAATGCTATTTTGCAGCTACCTTTGATGGTATTTTTTGTAATTCCCCGATTTCGTTTAAATAGAAAATTAGGGATTAATTTTTTTTATTGTAAAAAAATTGAAAAGGTATGAATGTTATTTACTCCTTTTGTGTCATATTTTAATTTTTGCATTATTTCTTTTAGGGTTCATGTATTATTTCTTGTCCGTGTCGTCTGCCTTAACTTTGCTGCCCCGTGCAATTGCACGTGTAGTCCCCCCGCACGGCACGGCCCTGTCTACTTACTTTTAAGGTATTAAATTATTTTAATATTTGCTTTATGTACCAACATGCGTGATACTAATAATAACAAGAATAATGAATGAAGCATAAACTTCGAGACTATGAATTGCAGCAATAAACGGATTTGTATCAGTAAGTAAATAAACGACATTTCTATTTATTCTAACGTCCCAGTCAAATATTAATAAAAACAGAAGTTAATCAGTTTTATTTACATCTCCCACGAGCACATCCTAAATGGATGTAATTTTCTATAATGAAATGTAACATGAGATGATGAGATATATGTGCATATGTATCTGCAAACACATATACGTATGTCTGTATATAACAAGGGAGGCTGTGACATTTAGTTTGACATTTACAATTTGAGGGCACGCGCCCCTATTTTAACGCCAAAGAATTGTGAAAACAGGGTTGATAAATTTCCCAGTGGACCCTACAAACAACCAAGTTCCGTAATGATTATCCGCATGATGTTTAATAACTCAATACCTTTTTACGGTTTACGTTAATCATTTTATCTCAACTCAATTCGTAAAGAAATACCAATCATACTGTCTATAAAAAAAAATTAAGTGGAATACCGCAAGATTTCATTAGAATGAGTATCCGTTAATTATTCCTTACCGCTTCCTAACAAATTCTGTGCGGTAAGTTGTACATGTCGCAGATACGTAATAACTATCTGCATACGGAAATCTCGGGATGTGTTTGGTCGAAACTAAGTTCCTTTTTCTATAATACGTAGAACCGCCTAATCGTCGGAACGCGGGCCTCAAATAGGATGTCAGTAAACGTATTTCTAGGATATGATATAATTCTCTTGCTAACTATGTATTTTCCTCCGACGATCATGGTAAACCACAGAAATCTTCCTAAATTTCATAATTTTATTCCAGTAGCACTTAACCTTAAGCTGAACTTGCAATAGTGAAATTATAAAGTAATGAGATGTAATATTGTGTAACATGAATAACTGTTCATGGTACACAATATTACATAACTCTTTATTTACAAACCAACCAATATGCCAAGAAATTACATGCAAAAACTCCAGTTACACTGAAGATGATATTGTCCAAGTAGTTAGAGACGTGGAAAATGGAAACTTAACTTAAAAACAAGTAGAAGAAGGAAATTATTATTATTACATGGAGTTCCGATTTCTGGAAATTTCAATGACATGTATTTTTTTTGGAATAGTGAACTTGCGTTCCTGTCTTGATTTTTCTTTACTATATTTTTCTCTGGAAAATTTTATGTGTACCCTTAAAGTAACAGGGTATAATTGTAAACGGAGAAGGGAAATTGTAAGCAGTAAGAAATGTCGGCTTTCGTGACTCAGAAAGTTATTTTAAAATAAAAATAATCAAATTACAAAATAAATCATCAAAAATTCAAAATATTTCTCCTTTTTATAAAATTCTTGGATATTCATAAACTATAACAAGACTTTATTCTAATATATTATACAAGGTGTCTCAGAGAGTTTTGCACTTCTCTTTCTAATTTTGCTTAACTAACATAAGTTTTCTCAATTAACTTTATTTAGAACTTGAAACTACATTTATTGGAAATTTTTCCGCTGGCACTCTTCCAAGTGATGCCTTAGATTTTCCATTACGCTTGTACATAAGTCAGGAGTAATGGCTTCAATCTCTTCCTGGATGCAATTTTTAAGCTGAATCAAATTTGCAGGGGCGTTATTATAAACCTAACGCTTAAGATGGCTCCACAAAAAAAATCGTTTGGGGCCAAATCCGGGCTTCTCGGTGGTCAGTTGTCCCCTCTTCTTGATATCAATTTATCCGGAAACCATTCTCTTACAGCTTCTAATGTGCTATTTGATGTGTGCTTAGTAGTCCCATCTTTTTGAACCCACCACTGGTCATTAAAATCAAAAAGTTCACGAATCATTGCGGCGTACCTGTCAAAATTTACAGTAGCTGTTTGTTCATTGTTATTTTCAAAAAAGTATGGGCCTATTATGCCTTTATAGGGATATTGCTGCCCAAACAGTAACTTTAGGGCTATAGAATGGAGTTTGATGTTTCTCCCTGATTTTTTTGCGATCAATAATAACAGTTTTGCTTGTTGACGTAAACCATGCAGGTGAAAATGTGCCATATCAGAGAAGAAAATTCTGTTAATGTCGTCAAATCTTCCCAACATCTGGTTGGCAAATGTCAATCGTATAGAGTAATCAGTTTCCTTTAATTCTTGCACTAACTGGATTTTAGAAGGCTGTTGTTTGAAATCTTTTTTGAAGATGCAAAAAAAACAGTAGACCCTCGTATCTGCAAAACCGAAGCTTCGCACTGATCGGCATGGATCTGCCACTGCACCACGAACACTGTCAATGTGTTAATTGAGGTGCACACTTCGCGGGAGTCCAGGAGGGCGAATATTTACCGAACCACTTTCATTAAATTTCTGTATCCAGGACTTGATTAGATTGGTACTAGGTGCTTCATTGACCATTCCATTGTGACATATGTGAATTCTGCCAATGCTTGCTTTACTCATTGTAAAAAATCAGGCAATTGCATCTCAACGAATATAGTAACGGTATTGTGTTAAGCAGCATTCGTAGGGTAGCTCAAAATTAATGCAACGCGGAATTATACACGCGTCAAACTTATATTATATATATTATAATATTATAACTTATAATATTATTTTCTGCGTTTGTTTTTAATTTTTATGTCATGATTACTGCAGAAACTGCTAATAAACATACTCTGTAACGTTTAATTCCGTGCATTACAAGAGCAATTGTTAATATCAACAGATACATTTAAGTTAAGCTATGACAAAGCAAATCATTGGTCTCAGTTGTCAAATTCTTACACTAATTTCGCGCTAACCTATGTGAACGCAGTCTTCTCTACACAGCACAATGATAACTTTAAAATTCCGTAAATTTAAATTTAAACCTAAAAATAGTTTATTGTTAAAAAAGTATTTAATGTATTAGAATAAATTATTCGAATAAACCACAGAATGTTTATTAATATGCAACAATTTTATAAAAAGGCACAATATTTTGAATTCCTGATGAACATAATATATTTATAATTTTTTTAGTCATGAAAACCACACTACCTAGATGTTCTTGATTCAATACACTAATCCACAACGGCTGAGAAACCTTCACCAATTAAAATATATACCCAATATAACATTATATACCCAACTGTACAGTGAAATGAATGATTGATTAACATTTTCCTATGATTATTAATAAAGAAGTTATTTAAAGTACAAATTTCACTTTGCAAAAACCATTTACAATTACCCCGCCAGTTTATACTTTAAGTACATTTTTTGTTATTTAAATTCTTGTATTCTTTTTTGCGCGTTGGCTCCGTGTACACACTCGATACTCACAAGAGAGCACTGACTACCTGAAAATTTAGATTTCGATGAAACTCCAGAACTGAAACTTGGCATAAGAACAACACAATTTTTTTAGCGACTGAATCGCTCGATTTTGGGCTGCAGCCCACTCAAAAAATTTGCAGGATTTTAAATATCTGGTAAATTATAACATATATAAATTTTTGTTTATAACATAATTTGAAGTGTATTGCGTAGTCTCAAGGATGATGCAAATTATTTTCGGAAAAAATATATAACGGGAGACTAGGTACCTCGTACGCGTCATTTCTATTATAACTTTTTTTTTTATTTACCAAAAATAAAGTCGCTTTCATGTAAAAGACGGTGCTGTATAACAAATCTGGACATTTAATAATAAATAAAAATAGTAATATATTCTAGTTCATAAGAATCACTGAATCAGAAAAAGTTTGAATAAAATCTTTCCATAGTCTAAAACCAAACAAATCTACACGGAGAAACATTTTGGAACAACAACCCCTTATCTTAAATCCAACTATAATTTTTGTTAAGGTAATTACATATTTTGTTAGATTGAATAAATGTATTGAAATTCTTGGTATAAATTGTTTTTATTTTAAAAATACAAGGATTGCTGTCCCAACATTTCTCTCTGTGTAGATGTTGTACTGTTGCTGTTGCTTTTTGATTTTAAAATGTTTAGTTTTATCTATTCCCACCAATTTCTGAAGTTCGGCTACGCGCTCCAAGAATCAATCAAAAGAACACTGTTTAGTTCCATATATGGGAAGAAACCAACTGTTAACCGGGTTTTTAAATGATTTGTAGTGTGCTTTTCAGAAGTCGCGTCGAAAAAGAAAGATACACGTTTAAGGGTTTAACTTCCTTGACAAAATAGTTTAACAACCGTTTGTCATAGCCGTATGTGTAGAATGAGTTACACATTTTGTTATTTTACATGACACAATATTATGTACCTTCGTGAAATGTCATATCCACCAAAGCCCTACTTTAAACGTTTCATGTCATATTGCTTGCTTGCTTGCCTCTAAAGCCCACCATTGAAGGTCAACGCCGTGAATTAGTTTTCCATCGTCAGTGCACTTTAAAATTTAGTAAAAACGTATTTTGTTATGAATCGTAATTTGTCCGTATAGGTGCCACCTCTGTTAATGCTTTCCACGTCTATATAACTGGTGTAGCGATTTCATTTTCTTGAAATGATTTTTCATACTTTCGAGAGAATGTCACCTTATTTTAATTTAGGCCAATAACACTGCCTACTTCTTCAGGACCACATGCAATATTTTCTAAATTGTCTTTTTCATCTTCTGCTACATCTCCTAAAAATTGCGCTTCATTTGATTCTCCCAATTGTTCAAACTTCATCATGTTACATATTCAAAAGAGAATATACTTTCTTGTTTTGGCAATTGTTATGATTACTTTGCTTAGCAACGAGCTTGGCTTTGGCGCTCTTTCCTAGCCAACCTTGCGTAACAACAGAAACATATTACCAAAGCCTTTATTGTTGTATATCGTAATATTTCTTAAGTTAAAGTATAACATTTTGGGGATCGTTAGATTCGCCTTTCGATTTGCTCTCCAAAAACGTAAAAATATACAGAATGTTCTATTTAAAATAAGAAAGTTTCCGGTGACACCGGAAATACAATTGAATTGCCGATAACGGCAAAGGTTAGTTCACAAGAAATAGAAACAGATCTATTTTTTCCAAAAACGCTAGCTTCTGTCTTTCAAAAGTTAGCATGGGGGGCACTTTAGCACCTCACTGTATATGCATTACGATAACGATCCACGCGACAGAACAATGTACGTATTTTTAGTTTTAATGTTTGACTGTCTAAATTCGTTATACAGCACCGCTTTCTATGCAAAAGTAGAGGGTGTGGTGTACCTGGTCCTCCGTTATATATGTAATATGTTTTCTGAAAATAATTTGTATCATCCTCGAGACTATGTGATATACTTCAAATTATGTGCTAAAAGGTTTATATTTGTTATAGTTCCTGATATATTTACAAAAATTACAAATCATGCAAATTTTTGGAGATGGTTGTATTCCAGAATCGGGCGCTCCAGCCGCTAAAAAAATTATGTAGTCCTTATCCCAAGGTAATCCCAAGGTAATTTTCGGGTTGGCGGTCTACCCCTATCAGTTCAGTATAATACAGTTTTCGCATTTGATATTGCAAGTATAATTTTGTATTCAGACCGCAAATTAATTTAGCACATAGCACCTAATTTTCTCTATTGTTTCCCTCCTTACCATGCCTTTTGTGAATTATTCCCAGGACGAAAACACGGATATTGGTTTGGGTAGATTGTTTCTTATTATCTTTTATTTTTAATCAAGTTAAACGTTACACATTCAAGCTAACTACCTATAATTACGTACGTATTTAATCGGGTTTACTTAATATTGATCCATTGTTCACATGACAGGTTAACCTTTGGTACTTTGGCAAACGTGAAGAATGTCAAGAGGGTACAAATAAATTTTCTTGAAATTTACTACAAAGTCATCGGTGAAACTATTGACATCATGGTCTAGTTCCACATCCAGCAGATTGTTGATATACATATTAAATGAATAGATGAATACCTTTATTAGCTTGTCAAAGTATAAGTGCTAACAATATGAAACTATTTCAATCTTAATCTGAAAACAAATCAAATTTTTCTCATGATCATGTACATAAACGTGAGATATAAGATGTAAGTTAACTTCCGTATTCCATTAACGTTACAAAACCTACAAATAAATCTCAAAATATTGTATTCTAAAAATGTTTCCAGTGTAAAATTAAGTCAATAAAGAAATAAACATTCTATCCTGTAATATCTTTACGGGAATTCTGTAAAACACCTACTGTTGGTTTTAGAAACACCGCGTTCTTTTTGAGAATATAGGAAGCGTAAACATTAAACTTTCTTAGTTAGGAAATCAACGCAAATATACGTGAAAGATACCTTTCGTAATTATTTAAGTTCCAGATTAATTATACGTGCACTGTTTGTTTAAATTTGTATTTATTTTGACACCATCGGAGGTGTTATTTATTTCTTAATCGTGAAGATTGCGCACAGAAACATATTGATAAGTGGAAATGTTATATCGACAAACAAAAATACTTTTTGAGGCGGTATCTTCCTGTGGATATTAACGATTCTTATGTATTTGTTTGAAATGTGTATCAGTTAATTTATTACACACTTTGTAATTTACGATTAATATGTGTGTCTTATTAAATTGGAAATAGAAGTTTATTAATTATCATTTATACATTAGAAGTTTTTTGGTGGTCCTATTCTCTTACACAATTTTACAACTACGAGAACATTGACTTTGTTACAGACATATAGAAAGAATGTTTAATACAATAACGACGGAAGAATGCATGCTAAAATTATACAGCTTGGCCGTGTATTGCGTGGATACAACAAAGATTTATTTTTTA
This sequence comes from Dynastes maya, assembly GCA_029619315.2. Classification (NCBI taxonomy): domain Eukaryota; kingdom Metazoa; phylum Arthropoda; class Insecta; order Coleoptera; family Scarabaeidae; genus Dynastes; species Dynastes maya. Next base: position 35,276,546 of record JAROYE020000003.1, read on the forward strand.
TTTTTTATTTTCACCTCGCTCTCAAGCGGGCAATAGATGGCTCAAGGTCACCGATGTGGTTAGATACGAGGTAGACTGCCTTATGTGCGGATGATCTTAGTAAGAATTTCTAAAGTATTTATTTTTCTTTTCTTTCATTTCATCAGAATCTGTTTTTATTTTCGTCCTTAGAATTTATTATAAATAGAATATGAAGCCAATAATGGTTTATTTTTAGATAGAGAAATCAAAAATGTCATAATATATAGGGTTATTATGTAGTCAGACAATTTTAGCTTCCTACTATTTATACAATAGGCGCAATTTTACGATTCGCAAGTGAACGTGATTTTAAGTTTACCTAAAATCAATGAGAGCTTTATGATGGTTGTATGTAGATTTTTTTTATATTATCTTTGGCTTCTAATTTGTCGTATATGTACTGTATATGTAGTGGTGTATATATACATCGTCAAACTCAGCTGTTTTTCGAGCACGTTTTCAGTATGGCCACTCAGACAATGTGAAATTTCCTCTGGCGGATATTAGTTCACTTTTCAGAAGCCTCCTTTCCCCCCGAGCCACCGATTTACGGAGTGGGGGTATTAAATAATTTATCTAAGTCTAGCCAATACAAATGTGGGGTAACGTGGACAAAACTCTTCTTCTATACAATTTCTCCATTTCGTAAATCTTCAAAATTAATGAAAATTGTTCCTACAACAAACAATAGAATAAATTCGAGTATAATTTCAATTATTTTAATAATTAAATATCTATCATCTGTCCAGAACGTCAGTGAAATTTAGTATTGGACAGTGGTCGGTGATATTCTGTATCATAGATAGCATAATTTCAGTCGTCTAGTCGAGTTAGTCCATTCATTCTCTCTTGCTGCTTCTAAAAATAACTTTATTTATCAAAATTCTTGGTTAAACTATATTTGGATAGAAATCATCAAAATTTCCTGTGGGTAAACACAAACGTCATCGCGATTAAAATAAAGAAGAAAAGGGACGCTAATTAAATGGATGACTTCTGGTCAAGCTTTCATCGAGTTAACTTGTGTTTTGGTTGCGCTCCCAGATTAAAACGTCCGATGTTGAAATCAGAGAATAAATTCAAGGTAGAAGAGAAGGTTGGAGGTTAGAACAGGCAGGTTTCCTGTGAATGTCATAGGAATATAGAGTTTATATTACATCTTCGTAAAATCAGGGTTAGCTTCAATTTTTAGTTTTCATTTCTTTTAAAATCTCATTTGTTGATAAAAATTCGTTTTCATAACCGAAAAAGTATTTAAGAAAAATTCCGAATCCCACAGTTCATTTATCTTACAAAAATTCCGATTTTTTTGACAATTTCCCTGAATTAAAACATTTCAGTACATATTTTAATTTTTTTTTTATTTTGACAATATTTTCCTTAGTATACTTTGTATCAATATATACCAAATTATACATTATTTTTACATACTTAAATAAAACGATGTAATAGAGAAATATTAAAAATATAATTGTAACGATGAGAAGATAATATTGATTAAACATATTCCTCTCAATATAATCCTCTGATTAGTATATAAACTTCGATCGTTCCCTTCGTTTCAACTTGGCAAACGCTATACGCTACACGCAGAGACAATAAGCGGGGCGTCCTCTACTTCTCACATACCGCATAAGCGACCGCATTTTATATATGCCAGCATATATAAAACACATTTTTATAAAAAAAGTATGTTGTCTTACCACTTGGCTTTGTTGAAATATCAAAAAAGATCAAAAAAGGAGGAAATACATCAACAATTAGTTACAAAAGTATGAAAACGGAAAGATCAAAGCATTGTTATAATAAGCGTCCGCTTAAAAACAAGATGGTATTGTACTCAATTGATAATCTAATGGTGAAATGAATGGCAATTTATTTAAACTGCTAACATTGATGTTACTAGTCTTGAAAATGATATCGGCGAGATTTTCGCTAATCCCTAATACAAATAGGAATCCCAATACTCACCAATCTATGGCAATTATTTTATTATTTTTTTTATACAGAAATTTTAACATTTATTATCTGATGGTAAAAATATATTATTCTTGAATTCCATTTGCAACGACAAATATGTGATAAAAGGTGCAAATACGACAATTACATCAATTAACACGCACAGTTACAACGATGCTCTAAACACCAACTTGTAGATGCCTACGAATTCAGTTAATCGAAATAGGACTGTTTAGTAGTCTGTTAGCGATTAATCAAATTCTTATTTCTAATATGAACATATAGACGTTATTAAATCTATTATTTACTTATTTTTGTTGTTGATTTACATCTCAACGCTTACCAACCACCAACCCACATAACATAAATTAGGACTATGATTGCGATTGCATTGCGTTCACGCAACGGAAATTGCCGACGACGCGCGAGGCGCACGATTCTAACATATATTTGTTTGACTCAACAAAATTATGTGAAATAAAAACCTTTTTACATTCAAACAAATTCAATCTGCTGTTATTAAAAAATGCGCTTTCACTCAAATAAACCTTTGTTGAATTAAATAAATCATTTGAAATATATATATTTGTTTTTTTTTCTGTATGTAATGCAGGACGCTGGCCAGCAAGATTACCAGATTTAACACCATTGGAATATCTTTTATTTGGACGTTTGAAATATAAAATATAGACTGCACACAATAGAAGATCTAAGGAATAAAACTACTGCTGCTATTGTAAGCATCAATGAGCAACAACTAATTCATGTTTGTGCCAATATGAAAAGAAGAATTAGAGAATGTATCAACAATAGTGGCGCACATTTTCAACATCTCCTCTAAATAATCAAAATATAAATGTAAATACTATAAATAAATAGTGGAAGTAGGTATTGCTATTACCGCCATGGAAAATAGTTTTTTTTCTGACAATCATTAATAATCTCAGTAAAACATGAAGAGGCTTTTTCCTTCTTTATGTCAGCATTGTTTTACTTTTACGAATTACATTTTTTCGTATGAAATTATCGATAATGAATTTATAATACTTTTCAAAGCAGTGTTTTTACTGTAAAATTTGAAAACATTACATTATTCCGTGGACTTTTACGACTAGTATCAGTATTGATGTAATCATCTTCTTGCTACTGCCTTAAATGCGTTTAAATAAGTTTAAATTTCAGAAAATAATGTTCAAAATTAACAGTGAACGGGCTTATCGGGCCGCCTGTCCCATTTAAAAAAGTCAGGCGCGCCCCGCATTTAAAATATTCCAGCCCGACCCGGCCCAGCCCATTCGCACCTCTAGTCCTAACACAATTGGTACAAATTATAACCTATCGTATACCGTAAGAGCGTGCGTACTATGATCACTCGATTTTACACGAACTCAGCGCAAAATTGTGCAAATGCAAATTCATTTGTGCACCTTGCTCACGTTATAAACGGCGTATTCGTTCACACACACGTGTAAGACACGACTTCGCTTTCGCATTTCCGAAAAATGCCGATTATGCTGGGCGATCATAGTACGCTCGCTCTTACGGTATATTTGAAGGGTACAGGAATAAAACAAGAATTGTCACATAATAATACTTCTGAGAAAATAAAGTTTTTAATTTTACTTCTTTTATTACAAAATAACTGAATGTTTTTTGTCAAAAAGTCTCTCCCATGTTGAGTAAAAAATACATACAGATAGTAAGATCAACAAAAAAATAAGATTATTGTTTATTTATGTGTAGAGCGAGTACTTTTTAAATTTCACGGATGAATTAAGTTGGTAGTTCCGGTAATAAATGACATATACGCCAATTTCTTAACGTAATCCAGACAATATATCCTTTATTGCCGGAACTACCAACTTAAATCATCCGCGAAATTTAAATAGTGCCCGCTCTATTTATGTGGTAAATTCTTCAAAAAATCGGCAGCTGCAGGATTGGCGAATATCGTCAGTGCTAACTATTAATTACCTTGGTGAATTTGTAGCGGAAGCACAAATTTTCCTTGGTCCAGTACAGCATATCTTGGTACAGTATCTTTTGGATTACCTTTCTTCTTTGCAGCAGTGATTGGTATAGTCTCCCAGTGACCGGAATATATGGATCGATGGTGCACTACTCAAGGATGATCTTTGGAAAAATAAATTTGTCTTATAATAAGTTGTGTTTTAAATGGATATTGTTTAGAAACTACTTCTGTAAGGAATGTGCCCCAGTTTCTAATTATGGATTGGTTTATTTCAACAACAACGAATAGAGAAGGTTGTAGCTTAGAACTTCGTATAGCAGTCATCGGGCGATTCCTTCCGAATACGTAGATTGATCAGTCCTAGTTCTCTAATTGGAAAAATCATTGTAACAGAAGAGAGCTTTTTATAATAATGAACCATGTAATGTAGAAATCGAAATGCTGTAAAGTTGTTATTTTGCCCTCTGGCAGAATCGCAAAATATGTGAAGGTCTGTAATTTTTGCACTCAAGTGGTTCATTAGAAAAACGAATAAAAAAGAACACACATCGTTGGGCCCTTCATGGCCAACGATTTCTGGATAGGCTTAAAATACTGAATATCCTGTAGCAAGTACGTGGATATTGAAGGAGTATATAGAAAGTTGTCGAGGATAGTCCATGTCGTTGGTCGCTAAGTTGAGCAAAGAAATATTTTTTTTGAAAATCCATAGTGATTGCAGTAAAATTCCTATTGCTTTGGGCCAAATCTTTTGGGACAATTCCCCATTGCTTTAAAGATTTTTGAAGATATTCAATTTTTCCTCGAGTCGTACCATGCGTTTCCATTTCTCACAGCTTTTACTCCGTAACTAAATGATGAACTGCGATATTCACTCTCCTCTTCAGATTTTCTGCTTTGCCTTCTTTTGACGGTAAGCACTCTTATTAACACACATAGATAACTATTTGCTCAGAATGTGATTCCAACTTATTAAATTTTGCCAAAATATGACGTCTTTCATTGCTTATAATAATTTCAAAACATCTTAACTTTTCGCAGTTACATGCTGCTCCTTCCTCGTGAGTAACTAATCTTAATTTCTTTGTAACTTTCTGTATCCTGCCCGTACTTTTCTACACTACAACTGTTATTTTCATTCATTTTTATATTATAAAAACAGCACTAAACAATAAAAATCTGCCTTTACATCAAAATCTCTGAACACCATTGCCGACTGATAAAATAATAATTAACCTGGACAACCCTTGCTTTTTACCGGTTTCGCATGGAGATTACATGTTTTATTCCTGTATGAGTAGGCCAAAAACTTTTAATAACTTGCGACAGAGCGTTTTGTGCTGATGCAACCCAAGTACACAAATCTACATAGAAACTTGCAGCAGATGGCGTAACAATTCCAAATTCGAGAAAAATTGACATTTCATCTTTTATTCCCGTAGAGAGACCTCTAATCCCCCACTCTTAAAGCGATTCTATATTAAAAAGGCATTTCGTAAATCACACTCAGCCTTGTGTATAGATTTCTTAATTTTGTCCTAAACTTTTGTATAGAAACCAATCAAAGCCGCTGTAGTGGACTTTCCCTTCCTGAAACAGTGTTGAAATTCAGTAATCACATTATATTTATTCAAAAAACGATTCAAACTACCCAGTGTATCATACCCCAAGCCTACAAGTAGATTATTCCGTTCAAGATTATCTTTCCAGCTTTTTTGTTTTGTACGTTTTATAATAATTTTTGCCGTCTATTTTTCTGTAATTATTGACATTATACACAATTATTATTTTAATGAACATGTTAATAGTTATAACCATCTATAGCTTTGTTCTTGGCTTTTCAATATCCACCTGCTATGCGCGTAGTTGGCGCATTAGATGCAGTTGTAATCGCAACCACCACATTTACCATTGAGACAAAATGCGTATGTAACAATCGCATACTACCAGCAACCCTCATGTTCAGGACGGCATATCGACAGGATGCTTTCTGCTGTAAAAACAATAAGCTTGTGCCCTCGTCGATGTATGTGTCAGCGGCGACGAGCGGTGGTAACGGTGACGCGGTACGGAAGAGAAAGATAAAACGTGATAGAGACATGAAATGAAAGTAATGAGAAACTGCGGCGCACCTTGCGCCTCTGCAACCTGGCGGGAAATGGTTCGTTGTGACGGTTGTGACGGGTGGACCGTAAACTTCGGCGGCCTAGCTCGGTGCGGTCGGCTATTCGGTATGTGAGAAGTACAGGACGCGGCGCTTATTGTCTCTACGTGTAGCTTCTAGCGTTTGCCAAGCTGAAACGAAGGGGACGATCGAAATTTATATACTAATCGAAGGATTATGTTGAGAGGAATATGTTTAATCAATTTTCTTATCGTTACAATTATATTTTTAATATTTTTCTATTACATCGTTTTATTTAAATGAGTAAAAATGATGTATAATTTGGTATGTATTGATACAAAGTACACTAAGAAAAATATTCTTGTCAAAATAAAAAAAAAATTAAAATATGTACTGAAATGTTTTAATTCAAGGAAATTGTTCAAAAAATCGGAATTGTTGTAACTTAATTAAAATTTTAAATGAACTGTGGGATTCGAAAGTTTTCTTAAATACCTTTTCGGTAATGAAAACAAATTTTTAACATCAACAAATGAGATTTTAAAAGAAATGAAAACTAAAAATTGAAGCTAACCCTGATTTTACGAAGATGTAATATAAACTCTATATTCCTATAACATTCACAGGAAACCTGCCTATTCTAACCTCCAACCTTCTCTTCTACCTTGAATTTATTCTCTGATTTCAACATCGGACGCTTTAATCTGGGAGCGCAGCAGAAACACAAGTTAACTCGATGAAAGCTTGATCAGAAGTCATCCATTTAATTAGCGTCCCTTTTCTTCTTTATTTTAATCGCGATGACGTTTGTGTTTATCCACAGAAAATTTTGATGATTTCTATCCAAATATAATTTATCGAAGAATTCTGATAAATAAAGTTATTTTTAGAAGCAGCAAGAGAGAATGAATGGACTGACTCGACTAGACGACTGAAATTATGCTATCTGTGATACAGAATAGCACCGACGACTGTGCAATACTAAATTCATACAAAATTTCACTGACCTTCTGGACAGATGATAGATATTTAATTATTAAAATAATTGAAATTATACTCGAAATACCTTTGAATTTATTCTATTGTTTGTTGTAGGAACAATTTTCATTAATTTTGAAGATTTACGAAATGGATAAATTGTATAGAAGAAGAGTTTTGTCCACGTTACCCCACATTTGTCTTGGCTAGACTTAGATAAATTATTTAATACCCCCACTCCGTAAATCGGTGGCTCGGGGGGAAAGGAGGCTTCCGAAAAGTGAACTAATATCCGCCAGAGGAAATTTCACATTGTCTGAGTGGCCATACTGAAAACGTGCTCGAAAAACAGCTGAGTTTGACGACGTATATATACACCACTACATATACAGTACATATACGACAAATTAGTAGCCAAAGATAATATAAAAAAAATCTACATACAACCATCATAAAGCTCTCATTGATTTTAGGTAAACTTAAAATCATGTTCACTTGCGCAAACCTCTTTTTTCACATAAAACCAAGTAAGGTGCAATATACAAATAAATTCCATTTTACACATAACATCCTAGAAAAAAAAACAAAACATTTATCGATTTCATATACTAGGGTACGTAAGGATCATTTATAGGCGCGAGTCCCATATATATAGCGAATAATGTTGTCGCTTGTGCTAGGAACGTCCCCGATTCGCTTCGCGCGGCTTCCCGCCTTATACGAGGTGTGGCAATTAAATAACTGGACTGGTGCTACTATCGGAAAACAGCGAGCACGCCGCGGTAGGTTTGAACATGTCTGTGCTTGTAAATGCTTCCCCCACCCTGAGCTCGATGGGCACGGTTGTACGTTGCTCAGTCTCGCTGTAGCAATCATCCGTTCAAGTCGAGTTACAATGAGTTTACCTCAAGTTTCTTGTGAAACACGAGGTTCTAACTACTCTTCGTGAACGAGTGAGAAGACGAAGACCCGATTTGTGGAAGAGCAAATCCTGGATGCTCCACCAAGACAATGCGTCAGCCTTCACAAGGCGGTGAAGGCGTTCTTTGCGGAATCCGGTATCACCGCATTGGACCACCCACCGTACTCGCCCGACCTGGACCCCGGACTTCCAGCACTGTTTTCGACAGTGGAAAATTCGTGTGGAACGTTGTAGGGATCGGCAAGGAGAGTACATTGAAAGGCATAAGCTTTGTAATGTAATTGATGATCATATCAATAAAATGTTTTGTAGCACCGGTCCGGTTATTTAATTGCCACACCTCGCACTTTCATAGCGGGCAAACGTTGTAACACTGTCCATATATTTTGGCGGTTCACTTACTACGGAACTTACCAACTTTACTACAACTTTACAGTGTAGCCAACACGATTTAACTGGTGCAATCGTTCCCTTTCATGTACTGTATTCTGTGTTTGTTAGATTTGTTTTATATTACCAATAACTTTGATAAATGATGCAAGAATTACTATTTATTTTACCATAAAAGATGTCAAATGAGGACAAAGTATCAAAATGAGGGTAGTCCTCGTGAAACGAGGACGGGTGGCAACTCTGGTGTAAATACTTTGAATTCAATATTCAAAGTGTTTAAAAAAATCAACAAAAGATATAGGTACGTATATGATTTTGTAATAGACAAACTTCAGTTTGATATCGACTTGTTTTGTGTTAGTTTTAATACGAAACATTGTATTTACATTACCTGGCTCCGTTGGGATTAGTAAAATATCAAATCTCCAGGTTTTTCCGATTTTAATTTTTGTACATATCAATAACAACAGTTCCCGCTGAGACGTACTGTATACTATGATCAAATTTTACATACTTCCAACAATTAATTAGCAATAATATTAACAATTTAAGAAAGAAATTACAACTGCAAAAATATAAGCATTGGATTAAGAGAAATGATTCATACACTGCTGTCATTAAGATGTTTAATCTGATGCAGTAGCTTATCACAACACAATAAACATGTTTCTCAAACAGTTGAATGTAACGTAAGATGTTCGTGTAGGCATCTAATGATGTGGTTTTAACTGAAATCATCGAATATTTTACGGATCTATATAGATATATACGTTTATGATTGTGGCATAAAAAATTATATCTATGCACAATAACGTCATTGTTGATTAAGAATCTTCATTATAAAGATTGTTCAATTTATTTTTAGAAAATGATCGTTATCTAGGTCAATATTTTAAACCTATGTAAAGTGCGGTAGTATCTTTATGTTACCGTGACAGGGATTGAAAATGATTAGATATTAGCATTTACACTGATGGTTCAAGAATGTACACGGTAGTTGGCGCAGGAATCTACTGTCGCAAGTCTGTCTTTATTTGCACGAGTCAAATAAAGAAATTCAACCATAACGAGCGTTAGCCATTATGAGTTTTGTCTGTTTAGTTTACATTGATCGAAAAAAAGTCTTTGTATGTAGTGATGTGAGTATTACATTCGGAATACACGCTATCTGCCCCAGCAGATTAATAAAAAAGAGTATTATCTTACAGTAAAGTCCATCTTATAATCTTACAGTAAAGTTTCCATCTACGTAGTAAAAGATTTGTTTGTGTTAAGATTAGAATGTTTCCTTCAGAAACAAATTAAGAGGAAATAAACTGCATCTTTAGCAATCATGAAACCAAAATAGTGAGTCACCATACGTTATTTATGAATCAGTCAACGTCACGCCACTTCGACCATTTCTGCAGTCATACACTTGCCTGCAGATATTTACAGTCAGGGTCGGAATTAATTTTTTTTTATAATTAACAACAAGTGCCTTTTAATTCGAGGAATCATAACTAACAATAACTTGTTTGGTATAATTGTTATTGCTGTTTATATATCTGTAAACACCGCGTAATTATAAACCACAGACATCTAAGATAAAATAAAATAAGCTTTCGCAAAATATCTTTGGCGAAAAATATACATTACTCATCAAAAGCTAAAAATTAGACTTGTATTCTTAATACCAATAGCTTCACATAAATCGGAAGAGGTCAAAGCATTGTTTTAAGAAATATTTAATCAATAGCTTTAACATATTCTTGAGGAATTCTCTCTGTTAAGCTGAAACTAATCTGCCTATCATTGCAAAAAAAATATTGCATCAACAGTGGAGTAGTAGCAAACTTCTAGTAAAATGCCCTTTACATGGTTTTGAGGAATTAATTCATTTTATAAAACTAGAAGGAAAAATTCATTGGATTTTTCCGGATTTTTTAAGATTCAACATATTCGTCTGCTCAGTATTATTTCAGTTGCTATTTTATGTTTTTTACACCACTAAGTTGCGGAATATCGGTATGTCGTAGGTAATGTGCAGGTTATCCCATAAGTATGTAATGCACAAAAATGAACAGACAATTCGCAACAAAATAAGTTTTGTATACGAAGTGTGGCAATTAAATAACTGGACTGGTGCAACTATCGGCAAACAGCGAGCACGCCACGGCAGGTTTGAACATGTCTGTGCTTGTAGATGCTTCCCCCACCCTGAGCTCGATGGGCACGGTTGTACGTCGCTCAGTCTCGCTGCAGCAATCGTCCGTTCAAATCCTTACGCTAGCGTCGCGTTGGAAAAATGCAGAGTGTTCAGATCAGGCAACGAGTTAACCTCAAGTTTTTTGTGAAACTGGAAAAAACTGCTACAGAATCTCATGCCATGTTAAAGGACGTGTGTGGAAGTGAGTGTTTATCGCGCACACAAGTTTTTGAGTTGTGTAAAATGTTTATGGAGGGACGTGAAACGACCGAAGACGATCCGCGGCCTGAACGACCCTCAACATAAAAAACGGACGACAACGTTCAGAAAATTGGTAAATTGATCCGCGAAAATCGTCGTTTGAGTGTTCGAGCTCTTGCTGAAATCTCAGGAATTAACAAAGAAACTGTTCGTCAGGTTTTGCATGAATCATTCAACATGCGGAAAGTTTGCCCAAAAATGGTGCCAAAACTTCTCACTCCAGAGCAAAAGGAATCGAGAATGAACACTTGTGCTGACCTTTTAAACGACATTGATGATGATCCAGAATTGTTAAACAGAAACGTGGTTTTTTTACCTACGATCCTGAAACAAAGCGCCAATCGATGCATTGGAAGAGCCCAGTCACCAAGGCAAAAAAAGCGAAAATGAACAAGTATAATTCAAGGTCATGATGATTGTTTTTTTTTGATACACGTGGAATTGCCTACGTCCACTTGGTCCCCGAAGGTTAGACAGTCAATCAACATTATTACGTTGAGGTTCTAACTACACTTCGTGAACGAGTGAGAAGACGAAGACCCGATTTGTGGAAGAGCAAATCTTGGATGCTCCACCAAGACAACGCGCCAGCCCATTCCGTCTTGTCTATTAAGGCGTACTTTGCGAAATCCGGCGTCACCGTGTTGGACCACCCACCGTACTCGCCCGACCTGGCCCCCTATGACTTCTTTTTATTTCCTAAGGTAAAATCGGAGCTTAAGAGGACAAGATTTGACAGTGTGGAAGCGATGAAATCGAAAGCGACGGAGGTTCTCAACAAGCTGATAGAAAGGGACTTCCAGCACTGCTTTCGGCAGTGGAAAATTCGTATGGAGCGTTGTAGGGATCGGCAAGGAGAGTACATTGAAGGGGATAAACTTTGTAATGTAATTGGTGATCAATAAAATGTTTTGTAGCACCAGTCCGGTTATTTAATTGCCACATCTCGTACAGTTGTCAGTTTTCAAGTTATAATTTTCAAGTTATATTTTGCATCAAAATTTTGTACAAAGAAAAAACAACATACAATTTGTTTGTAATTTATCGTGTCTGTTATTATTTATTTCATTTACTTTATTATATAGTACCTTTTAATATAATTTATTATACCTTTCATTATCTAGAGACAGCCACATCTTTTTAATAAGAGGTGTAACAATATATGTATATTAAAAAGCACATACCAGATAATGAAAAGGTAACACCATTATAATAAGGCGTATTAACTTTATAATAGAACTTATTAACAAATTTTAAATAAATTATATTATTTCTTTTGACAAAGTTATGAATTTTTAGATAGAAACCTAACGCAATCCCTAACCGACAACTATATTAACATTTTAATACATCTATTTGAGTTTTTGAAATTAAAAACATAATAGTTAAATTTAATTTTATCGTTTATTTGGCGAAATAGCTAATTTCGCTACCTGTACACTAACGTTCTTCAGAGAATTGAAGTACTTCGTTCTCCGTTCTTGATATTTTGGGCTCGAAGCAGCACCCGATTTACATCCATATATTTATTTTTTCTAATCTTGTTCCGTAGATAATAATTTTGGTGCTAAAAGGTCAAAATAGATTTATTTAGTGAAGTTTTTGAGTTTTTTTTTTTAAATAGTTTCATATTAATTTTATTAAATTTATTATGTTATATATTTTATTGAGGAATTTTGAAAATAAGTTTTATTATTGAAATTTGTTTATCCGATTTCCTTTTGTTTTTATATAAAAAAGCATTTTTGATGACTTTTAAATCCATCGAAAATACATTTCACTTACATGGTGATGCCCAAATTTCCAGGTACGGTAATGTTAGGTACAGTGAATTAAAATGGTTACCATGAAAACGATGCTAATTTTATGACTGCATGTGAATAGCAGTATGCTTGTCCGTATACGATGCTACAACATAATTTTGGTATGAAGAAATATAATCAAACTTTCCGGTAGTGAATTTCGTTCCTCGCATTAAAAGTTGTTTACTGGACTCTTTTTTTAACAAAAATACTTCTTGCCTACATGTGCAAGACAAAGAAGAAAAACCAATTAGCGGAAAATTGGAGGGGAGATGTCATCAAAACTGCTTCGCCTCGTAATAAAATGGAACTAAACGCAATTAAACTGTCAAAATAAAACTTTCTAACGTAAGTAAATAAATATCATTACAATATAGGTATGTATTTTCAATCATTTTTCTTGTTAAGAGATTGGTTTCTCTTCTTATAGCAATGATATTTACTATCAAAAAAGTGAATAATAAAATCGCAGGCAAATACTTTGGACGCAACCTCTGGGATTTTCTGTTTTGGAACGTGCTTCAAAAAAGTGATGTTGTTATGTGTTCCTTTCCATATTAAATACTTCGGTATTTTCAGTTCTTTTACGTTTACACACTCATATTATGCACCTAAGTGTATTGTTATGTTTATCTCAAAGAAGTTAGAGTAATAGTAGCAGGTAGGGTTACCAAACGTCCGGATTTTTAGCATTACCTGGGAGGTCCGGCCGGGGATAATGCCGCCGTCCGGGAAAATCCATCTGGGTTGTCAAGGCCAAGAAATTCGCCTAACTTTCGTTTGCTTACTATTTTGCGCTACCAACTTAGCTTTCTAACACCAGTAGAACTATTAACTTAAATTGTTTGTGAATTTTAAAAATTTCTGCTTCGGAAGGCATCATACAAGTTAATCTTGTGTTATGTTACTTGCTAAGTTACTTACTGAAGTAAGTGCAAAATAAAGCTGTAAAGGTTCACATTTTTAGTACTTCATTTTACGGTATCTAATAATATAAGGGGTAGTTCAATTTTTCAGGAAAAAACTAAATTAACATGAAAATACCATAGCGTCCGGATTTTGTGAGGATTAAAGAAAAATGGGTAATTGCATCTGGTATCTCTAGCTGGCAGGTACCGTACATTACTCGTTACATGTTGACATGAGCCAACATAGGGTCGATTTTATACACAAATATTACCTTCCTCCCCGACCTAGGAGCGTATCGTCTTTTCTCAGAACTTACGGGATATTTCATTAGACAAGTAACATGCTTAACATTGTTAGAAAAAAATATACACAATCAAATAATTTAGTGAAAAAGAACACAAACAAATGAAAATGTATGCTGCTGTTTTATACTATAATACTTTTTACACACATTACACGTTTTTATCATCTTAATACGGCCGATCATTATCAGGCGAAGACCGAAATTACGACGAGTTGCGATTAGAAACGGTAAAGTACAATCTTATTTTACTTCTACTCTTGGGAGATTTGCTGCGAGTATTGTGGTTTTATGTTGGATTCACTTATTAATATAAACAATTGCTTCTATAGCTTCATCTTCTTTGGTATACCTATGGTCACTACAAATTTTTGTACTTTAAATAGCTTATTGATGATACTATGCGCTGAATTACTCATGTCCTCTAAGTCACGTAATTTGGGAATCAAGGGGAATATTATCAACAAATACAATAAATGGGTATCCATTTGCAAACAACAGGCGTGCCGCAGTATTCAGTACTCGGACCAATGCCTTTCTTCCTCTTCATCAACGAATTTCCTGACTACTTTAGTTATGGAAATATATTTTCACATGCAGATGATACATCAATAGTAGTTTCGGACGAAGGTCTGGATATACTGAAAATTAATTAACTGAGATTTGACGATTTTCATTCTTGGTATTATAAAAATAAATTACTAGTTAATACGGAGAAAACTAAATTCATTTTGTTCAATCATAAACCAAATAATAGGAATTTCTCTAAGGTTGGCATCATTTGTTGGAATGCATTTTAACAGCTATATTTTTAGGAATTCATGTTGGCTATAATCTAGACTGAGTCTCACATATTGAAGTTGTCAACTCACACATATTTTGCAATATGTAACCTGAAATTTAATAACTTTTTAAATAGAAGACCTCTTTCATTTGTGTATTACTCACTTGCCTATTCAGTACTAGAATATAATATTATTTCCTGATCGCTGATCGCTACCGGTTGACTGCCGTAAAGCTTTTATTATTCAGAAAATAATAATACGTGTCATTTTCGATCTAGAGTCATCTGAGAAACGTCCTCAAGTTTTTCGTGAAAATGATTTACTTGCTTTTGCTTCCCTATTCGCATACAAATTATTGCAATATATTATGGTGAAATAATGGGGTGAAGTGCGTGCACTTACACCCTTACACCTTAACTCATTAATTCTTTTTGTTTTAATTTTAATATTCGTTAAATATCAAAATTTAATTTAATATTTGCGGAATTCGAATTACTTTTAGTTAGTATTCGAATTCTGGCATTTTGATCATCTATATTATTAATTCTTTATTTCTTAAAAAAAGACTCCATTAATATTACTTTATGGGAGATAATCAAAGTCACAAATTATTTTCAATGATATACATTTTGAAAATATTTTTGTAAAAATCACACAAAATTCATGCACAACACGCATCATGTAGAATCCAGTAGTCAAAGTTCACAACGTCATCTAAACCATCGGAAATGATCATCATTAGGCCAACTACAAAAGTATGAAGTCGTTGGATGGCATTCATGTGACAAGGCCAGATAGAAAATATCTTTCTGACAACAGATATTTTTCGGCAGTACTCATCTAGAAATTTAATTTAAAACAATGTTAGAAGTATTAGAAACTGTTAAAAGTAAACAAAAAATAACAAAGAAAAATAAACTAAAGAGGGGATTTATTACAAAAGGAATTGGAGCGTTAACTTAAAAGGAAGAAAACAGGATTTCAAAGAGGAACTTCAAACGATACACTAACACATCACACTTTACTGTAAGTAAATCAACATTATTTTGTAACTGGAGCATTGAAAATAATAAAACAGGACTTATGATTATCACTTAGTTTAATATTTCATTTTAGAAAACATCTCAAATTTAGCGACCCTGCCAGAATATCTCGATTAAGTCGAGTTTTCTATTTTTCAAAATTCAAAATTAATTTGTATATTTAAATTGATATTTAGGCCTCAAAACTACCTTTTTAAATTTTTAAGATCAGTAGTGTAAATTATTAAAATGCCAAGAGCACGTCATTATTCTGGAAATTGCGCGGAAGACATGAGAGGTGTGTTAAATCAAATTTCTACAAAACTGGAAATATTAGTATCAAATCAATCAAAATTAGAGGAAGGAATTGAAGAGAGAGAAAAGTCACTCATTCTGACATGTCATCAATGTACGCGCAGAGAAACGTTTACTTGTATCAAGACTGTCCACCTTAATTCAAAACAACTATCGTTTCAATTGTCCACAATACAATTACTGTTTTAAATCAAAAGAAATATCTTCTTAGCGTTTTTTTCTTCCTTTAAGAAATGTATATATTTGAAGACATTTGTTAACTTGATTCAAGAAAATCTTGCAGAAAATTTGAAGAAAGGGATTCTTAGTATAAGTAAATGGCCGTTATAAGACAAAACGATATTTTCTTAAGGATAGTAAATAGTTTTCTTAATTCAAGAAAGCGTTTAGGTATTGTACATTATTAGTTGCACTTACCTTGTTTAAAACAGTACGACATATCCGTACATAATGCAGTAAATTATTCTCATTGCTTGTGATTTTAAAAAGGCTAAAGGTTGTATACAGAATAATGTACAAACAAAAGTGAAGTTTAATGTAGAAGTACACATGAAAAAAATGGTATTGATGGAATCGCTCCCGGCAAAAACAATGTGAGAAGAGAAACACACTACCACATTGTTGTTTATCTCTCAGTTTATGCCACTAATCTTCAAAAACAGCACTGAAATATTTCCTGGCGCCGCCTAATGCCAAGAGATATGGTCATGCCGTCCAAGAAAGTATCGACAGAAACCGGAATGCAGATGCCATACTTACCCATACAATGATATAACCTTTAACGTACAACGTTTCATAAACATTTTCAAAAGATACCGGTTAATGTAATATGAATATTTTCTTAAACTATTAACTTAAAACTAAATGATTTACTTGGAGGAAACACGATTTTTTTGATTTTCTAACCCAAGAAAATATTTATTTAATACAAAGTTTCAATAAAATTGTTTTCTTATATTAAATATTTGTATAGTCTTGAAATAAAAATATTTTCTTGAATAGGCACTGATTTTTGTAAGAAAATATAATTTCTTGATGCAAGAAACCATTTCTCTGTGTGTATACTCAATCAATATCTCCTATTAATAACGATGTTCCTAATCAGTTTAATCGTTTGTTCACAGGAATACATTTGATGTTGTTAGTAGTGTTCATAGTCATGATATCAGAATCCCCTTTGCATATTGGGATGTGCTTATACAATGGACGGACATAATTGAGGATACTAGTTTAAAAATATTCAAACAAAAATGAAAAACTTATTTAGTACAATTTACCCTGAAAAAAAAAAAAAAAAATTGAGCTTTATTAGCACAAATAAAAATAGATAAAATAATGACAATCAAATTATAATAAATCGTAACTATTTTCTATAAAAGAAGGTTTACAATTCTAGAAGCAACAAGATACGTTTATTATTTTTCTATTTACCTAATTCGGTATAATTATTGCGATTGAAAATGGAAAATTAACCTAATTATTAGAATGATATATATTTGTTTTTAACTAAAAAACATTTCATATGTGTCCTCCTGTGAGTGCCCAAAAACTAGAAACCTAATATAAATCTGCACCTAGGTTCTGCTCTGTCCGAACACAATAACAGTGTTGGGTGTCCACCTTATTATTATTCAAGTGCATATATATTTATATTTGTCATGCAAATTTTTATGTGATACATGTACTACGTCCACCTATTGATTTCTTTTACGTGATGAATCCAGTTTTTATCCGAACGACGGGCATTTGTTTCTTCGCGTCTGACCAACGTATTGTGTTTGTGTTTTCGCGTTAATTGGGAACGTGAACGGATGTTGTGCTCGAAAGAGAGAACTCGCTAACCAATTTAATCTCTGGATATCATCTTTAATATTTGCAAACAATGCCGGTTATAAAATGAAATTGATATTCATATTCGTAATGGTTAATCAAGCCCATAAAACATGCCTCATGGCTTAAGTATTTTTACGTAGACCTATACCGCAGAGTGAAGATCAAAAAAGGATGGAATGGAATCTAGATAATCGGATATATAGGTTTTATGTGAGTAAATGAATGTGAGTGTTAAACGATGAAAGTGACAGAGAATAATTATGCAAATCACAGATGTTAAACGAATATGAACAAAGAAATTTTTCATTACGCACGCATGGGTACATACATACATATTATTGCCATGTGTCAATTAGCATGGCTGAATATTCTTAAATAAAAGTAAAATTATTTAACGTTTGCTAACAAGGCTTGACAATTTGATCAAATTAAATTGTTGGTTTGAAAATTATTAATCTTAATATATCTTTTGTTATAAAAGGCTTATTTATTATAATCAATACAAACATACTCCATCAAGCACTTTGTAAAGAAGGGTCTATTTTCTAAGACAATTCAAGTATAAACTGGATGAGAATAGTTAGCTTACAGTCTACAATTAGTATAGTCTTTCTATTCGTAATTGAACTTCGCTCTTTTGATACGCTAAAACTCCGTAAAAGCATGGAAAGGATTGGAAATGATTCATTTATAAGCGCCAGTCCCACACACACATTGCCGTCTATGTATAAGCACGTCCTTCTCACTCTTCAGCTTCCCCACACACATGCCAGATGCCAGTCAGTCGCCTATCATACGTGCTTGAGCTATAAGCTCGACTTCACTGTTGATTTTAGGAAATACGTAATACATCTTATTTGATTTTTATGGTGATGATTATTTCCAAATAAATACCTAATTTTAATATTGCAGTATGAAGCAAAGAAATCGTTCTCAATTTAAAATAAAAATATAACCTCTCGTTATAAAATAACTAGATTGCATTTTTTCGTTTCCAAATATCCAATATATTAAATGTTCAAATAAAAGAAAGTGCATAAATGTTTAAGTATTAATTAAATTCCAAAACAAAAACATTTTTTCTAAATCCCGTTAATGGAACTTTGTACTAAAAATGCTTCTTAGAAGGAACATAATTCAAAAAAACTATTCAACAGTATAACTACGAGATACAAACAAAGCAAATCAAAAATGACAAAGGAGCAAAAGATCGAGAAAGGCAATGATAACCAATATAAAGAAATAAACTAGGGGTATAACGCATCACTTGACTAGAGTCTAGTGCGATCTTCTCATGACAGCTGTTAGATTATTACTGATACTGATTCATTCCCGTCGCGTAACTCCCCGCCCTTATACTTTTGTAGCAAGCAAATATTGCAACAGGGCCCATGTATTTTAGCGGCTCACTTTATTACAGAGCTTTCTAATACGATGTATTTATTTTGCAAAAAAGAAGACGGTAGCTACGAATCTAGCTAACTCCTCCTAGTCAATACATTTATAACAGTCAGATATACACATTGGAAACATGTGGAATTAGCTATATCTATACATGTACGGCAAGAGAGCAAGGA
Organism: Dynastes maya; assembly: GCA_029619315.2. Classification (NCBI taxonomy): domain Eukaryota; kingdom Metazoa; phylum Arthropoda; class Insecta; order Coleoptera; family Scarabaeidae; genus Dynastes; species Dynastes maya. The sequence goes on from JAROYE020000003.1 coordinate 35,295,909, forward strand.
GGGGATTGAGTGGAAGCCGATCGATTCGATGCGGGTCGTTGCGTTCGTTACGCCTAGAACATTGTCCAAAATAATTCACAGAATTTAGGTAAAACAAAAATATAAGATTTGCGAACATTAGACGTTGAAGAGAATTCTGTGAATGGTTTTTGGTTCGTACAGAAGAAGATGATAATATTATTTGTAGCTATGAAGCGAAATTTTACAGAAACGGAACCCATAACTGTAAACATTTTCATTTTTGGTCTTCATAAAACCCGCACGTGGTAATAGAACGAATTTTTCAAGATTCTTGGAGTCGCTTTAAAAAACAATAGAATTCTGTCTGTTTACTTTTACGAATACAATTTAAATGGATTGCGTTATGAGGAAATTTTACATAACATTATCCGCGAATCATTACGTCTTCGACCGGAAGAAGCGCGGAATACATGGTATTAAATGGACGGGGCTTCCCCACATAACACACGTGGCATATCGACTATTTTTAGTCCTTTAAGTATCCACCACGATCTCCGGATTTAACCCCGCTAGATTTTTTCTTGTGGGGTTATATTAAAAGCGTTGTATACAGTGATTCAATTGGTGTAAAAGATGATATGATTGACAGAGTAAGAAGGACCTTCAACGAACTGGCTGCAAAATCTATTCAACTTGATACTCATCAGGAAGTAATGAAGAGTAACAGCATGCATGGAACAAAATGGTGGTGCTTTCGAGGATTTATTATAATAATGAAATACGTATTCAATTTTATTTTGTCATTTGTAGATTTTGTTTGTTTTATGCTTTTTTCTTTTTTCTGTTTATTAATAAAAAATCGATTATTTTTCGAATAATTGTACTGTAGTATGAATAATTGAGAGTGAATTATGTTGACTAATTAGTACTGAAGACCACTACTGTGTTTACTATTGTTGACATTAAGGAGGTTTTCACAAAATATCTCCTAAACTATTAACTTTAGTAACAGCACTTGCTATACATTTTCGTTTTACTTTTTGACGCAGAACCTAATATCGCATAGAAAATCAGGAGTTGTTGTTTAAAAAACCGAGATTTCTCAGTCTAAATATCTCTGATATTGTCCCCTCCGTACTGGCACACCCTGTATAATTTAGCAAATTTATCTGTTCCTATGGAAATATCGTTTCATGAACGTTATCAGAAAGCAGAATAATTTTCTTGGCGTATTACAATTTGTAAGTTATTTTAAAACCTGTGATGCACCACATCTATCAATTTTTTTCGAAAAGATGTAATATCTCTTTAAGAATGAATTATTGGTAGTGTTCCATTTAAAATAGGAAAGTTGAATGCTACTTCCGGTATAAGAGGGAGATACCGGCAGATGAAAATATTTTGACAGAGCTAGTTTTAAAGGTTAATTTGTGTATATAAATTTTCAAATTTCTATTTTACTCGCTTCCTCATATACTTTTAACCGACACTCATCGTGGCATACCCTACATAGCATTTGGCAAATCTGAAAGTGCTCTTTAAAGAAAGATAAATTTTGATTTCCATTATATATTCAAGAACAACACAAAGTGCGCAAACTCTGTACGACACTTTAAAGGCGTAAAATTAAATTAAATTTGCTATTTTACATTTTGATTTTCGAATTTCAGAATCTTTTCTAGAATGGTTAACATCCATATAGCGATCACTATCGATGTTTTTATTGTATAATTTTTTAAATTATTTTCTTGAACAGGGAAGGAAGATTATTCTTATTACCGCTGTTTCTTATTACCCCTACTTCCACCTACATCAATTTAAGAAGTGCATAAATAAACCAGAATAACTATAACAAAGCTATATATTCAATATTCTAAGGAATATGTTTCTAAATTTATGTCAGAGATAATTAAAGTAGAAGTAGTAAAGAAGGTAACTGTGGCAATATTTGGACACAACTGCGAATTAGGGATATTGAGATAGAAACATAGGAGCAGCGAATAGGATACATTTTAACGGCTATTTTGTTTTATAGATTTTAATCGTAATATTGACATTAAATTTCCAATAACCGTATTTGAATCCCATATGGTGTAATGCTAATATAAATAGGTACATGTCATAATTCACTCCGATGCTGTCATTTTAGAAACGAATTACTCACAAAACGTTTTTTTTATATAATTACGATCTGCTCTTTCGTCTCCCCTTCGGGTGCTTTTATGTTGAAGTCTTTCAGAACGTAAACTCAACGCCGATCGGAAGTCATATGTAAGGAAGTAATGTCTAACGGACGAGAGAACTCAGGTGTGTCTTGATACCTTTCCCCCTTCTCGACCTTCGACTTCGTTGACCATCAGTTTCCCGCTTTTTCTCGCTAATGCAGCCAGCGTATTGTCTTCTATCATCTCACCTGTTCCGGCGAACATGGTTTAAATAAAGTAACAAAGGATGTTGTGCCGAGTCGCACCTTAAAAGATGACTAATTCTTAATTCTACGTATGGTGTACCCTGTAATTTGACGAATCCACTAAACATCAGTCTAATTTCTCGCTTTTCGGCGTTGTGTTCGTAAGATTTACGACTTATTCTACGCAAGAGACAGTCGTATCCAAGATCCTGCTTTGTTGTCCAGGAAATTACGATTGTTACTAAAATCATCTAAGAGGTGTGGGAAACGTGCAAGTTACATCTGATATGTGTTACTTTTAGAATTCATAAACTAATTCTGGTATCAACGTAAAATATATTGTTCTATGCCGTTTAATCCAGACAGTGTGCAATATTATATTAACTACAAAGTATTTTCAAAAGCTACACACTGAGCAGGTCAGTTGTTAAATCAACAGAAACTTTTTTTGTGAATGAACCAATAGCATATGACTAAAATGTAGTTTGCGGTAATATACATTTCGTTGATGTAACTAAAATGTATTGTTAGTTTGACAAAAACAGGTTTCCAAGTATTTCTGCACAACTGTATCAACGTTACCCGATAAAGGTGCTGATAGTAGGGGTATTTAGAAGTAAGCCAACGTAATAGGGGTTTCATATGTCTATTTCTAATAGATTTCGAGATATTGTCACGGGCTTAGTGACATTATTAATAATTCCACACTGTTCTTTATTTTCTTGGTTGGGTACAATCTCTCTTTTCTTATTCAAATTACTAACTAACTATCATTACACCACTGTCCCGATTTATACCAACCGTAGCCCCACCTAATGCCCTACTTATTAATGCTTAGTTGATATAAATCGGTCAGTTTCTTTGAATAATTAAATATCTACTTAACCTAATCCCTTCGTGGCATTTCCCCCTCGTCTAGCAAAATATGCCACCCGCATATTTATCTAAATTTAAATTAACTGGGGAAATACCATGAATGTATGTAAATAAAATTAATACAAACACAAACAACAACAAAAATAAGCATTCTGCACCAACAATAAGAGAAAATTAAATAGATAACATTTATTACTTCGTGATTACACTGTTTAAAACAATGTATATGAGACGGTGTGAGTGATGACCTTGGTGAGCAGTCCTTCCTTGGGGCCAGTGTACTGGGGTCCATAGGTGAACCACTTGGCGATGTTGAGTCAAGATCGACGGTGACCAGTTTCACTTATAATTTCGGTTGATGCGTGGGTGTAATGTACACACACTACAACTGCCTGGTTGTTGTAACGAATGGGTGGTGCCGAAGGACCAAGGCTCTTTTAGATGTGAAAGTCCTTGCTGCCGTTGTTTTGGTTACTACAAGCTCGGTTGACCGACTATCTTGTCTGTGAAACTGGCATTTGGTCATCCAACAAATTGCCGAGGGTACTGAAGCCTGCATGGCATGGCCTGAAGATGTCCATGTCGATACTTCTAGCCCATCTGGATTATTCCGCTTGTCTCGATATACGTTGATTGATATAAGTGCATGAACAAAGTAATAATCAATAGCAGATAGAGCAACAGTGAACAAATAAAAATTCATTTCTATACATACGAGAAACCTGGCCATCCAAAATCCACCTCTAATAGTGATGCAAAACGAGTGAGGATAAATGTGATTGTTTCTTCATGTTGCAAATTTGAACAGGACAGATGTTACAAATAAAATAATTCCCTCACATCTTACTACTAATTTTACAATGATGTTACTGAAAATATTTATCCTTACTTGCTCCTTTCTTTCAATTCTTGTCCTAGTGTCTACTTTAAATTCAGGCTTAGGAAAGTTCACTAGACTAAATTTTCTAACAATTTTTAGAATGGAATTGAATAAAATATTACATGCCTCTCGCTTGTGGCCCTTTCCTATGTGTGTGCAGCTCGGAGTTCGCCTGGTGCGTTGCAAATCTTCCAATTATGTACGTTGGTGAAACGTACATCCCCTCGGCTTTTAAACAGTTCATAGGGACCGGTATCCATTCTCAGGAACCTACCGGCCACTATACAACCACTGAGTAATATCTCGACAGACTTCTGTCATACAAAACACCATTCACTCCCTGAACGATACTTTAGGACGTGTTAATAATATTTATAATTTTGTTTTCAATCACCTAAATGTAAATACTGTTTCATTAAAAGAATCCAGAATGCAATATATTTTAGCATACATTTTTACGAGATTAGATTGCGCACTTGGCTTTATCTAGACCTTTCCAAACTTTTTTAGATGGCACCATATATTTTTTCTGTATCTGCCGTGTAGAAAATTTATTTCTCTAACTTTTTTTATGATACATATGTCTAATATTGAAAGAAAAAGAGATTTACAGCTAAACGGTACTTTTGCATTTAGACATTACATCCAAGTGGTTTCTGGTGTTAGTATTGTTTGGTTACCATGACAACCGCAAACGAAACATACCGACATTGTTATTCTTAACTGTTAATAAAAGAGTGTTAATACATACGATTTATGTATGAAGTTAGGGATAACGCAAGCATTCCGCCCACCGCCTCTGCTATCTCTTTAAGCTTAATTCGACGGTCGTCTTGCACCATTTGGTGAACTTTTCTGATATTATTGGTAGTAGTCCTGAACATTCATTGTCAACCAAGCTGGTACGACCACCAAATTTGCAAAAGTATCTTTCAACGCATGCGCAATTATATTACTAGAATATTTTTGGCGTGTAACGCCATCTTCATGTTGAGGTTTGAAACTTAACAGACTACCCTCATATTACATAATCATATTTATATATTTCTGTATTTATGAAAGTATTTTTATTTCGTATTAAAGTTGAACACAAAAGTATCGCGTGGTTGCGAACCTACAAGAGTAGATATCATCTTCACAAACATGTTACTAAATAAGTTTTATATGTAATACTGATGGTATCTGGATGGAAACTGTCTCTTTTCTTTGTTTATCAGTTTTTTATATTCAGTAAATCTGGCAAAAATTACTACAAAGTGGCGTATAATGAACGCTACCTATGTTGTTGTTGTATTATTGGAGGAAGCGTCAGGTTACGGAATACACTTCGCACTTCTAGGCATGGATTACTGGGATCATTAGCCAACCCTACTTGAATTTTGGCGAATTTAGAGGTGTTTCAACCTCCGGTAGGGGTTTTTAACGTGCAACGTCGTATTGACACGGGCCCTACAGTTTTACTTCCTTATCCGAGAAGGCATACTCCAATTTTTATCCGTAATAAAAAGCCGGCCAACCCGTCCGGATTTCAACCCGCCTCATTCGGATCGAAAGGCAAGTACGCTAACCGTTCCACCATCGAGACGGTCTCGCTATCTTTGTAGAGTCAAAAATATTTGAACTTTGCACCGAGAATAAGTAAGAATAGATGGAAAGACACTGCAGAACTACTTTGACGGAAGATAATAAGATTTAAATTATTTGATAATTTGTTGTGCAATCACAGCAAATAAAGTGTTAATTGTTCATATCTACCGAATACTAAAATTAACCCAGCAATCATGTGAAAAACAGATATATTGTCTACCAAAAGTTTAAACGAAGCCAAAAGAACTAATTAATTATAAGAAAGTTTGTAAAGTAAAGAAATTAATAAAACAGGTAAAAATTAGGAAAATGACAACGAAAATAAAAAATAAAAATACAGGACTTCACTACATAGCAGATATGCCTCGTATTTTGATGTTACCACCTTGCCTATTTTCTTATACTTTGTTCCTTCAATAACTTCTATGACCACTAGTGTAAGCGAAAAGAAATAAATTTTAACATACTTCAAGTATTTCTAATATGTACACCAAATTAATATTATTCTGGCATATTTCATCTATTGGAAATAAAAAATAATATTGGTATTATGGAAGATATACTACAAAAGCAAAGATTTTTATCTGTAAGAGAACTTATTTTCTAAAGTCAAGTACCTACGCGTTTAATATTGAACACAAGAATGACGCGCACCTCCGAGAAAGAACTAAAAGAGGATATGGCGTAATTAATACTGAGCATTTCCGGTGACTCGAGATGAGATGATGATGAACACGGTGCGGTGAGCCGACGAACGGACGAATCGAGATTCGATATACTCCAGTAATCATCTTAATTGGCTCCTAGTATAAAGTCAAGAGATAAGCAATTATAACAGCTTCATGTTTTATGAAATTTATTGCACCACACCTTGTATGTAACATACGTTGTTATATAGGTATCCACGTCTGCTTGCGCAAAAAAAGATAAAATTTTGCTACTCCGTTTCACTTTCAGATTCATTGTGTTCTATTTAGAACGTGATTTAATACATCTATATGTATGCGCAAGTAGGTACATCCATAGACACCGCGTAACTTTTTCTTCAATATATAAAATTCGTTGTTATTTAATATTTTTATATGTGTACTTAATTGTGCTTACGAATTGCAAAATTTATAATCTCGTATGGAGAAAATTGTGCAATTTTGTGTGTTCATGTTAAAAATGTTTATATACCAGAGAAAAATGGGCTAAAACTAAAGCGCACGCTATGTGTAAATCTATTAAGATTTAAAAAATTTCATAGCCAAATCGAACAAAAAATCCGTTTTTATGACTAAGAATGACAAGTAATGACTTTCTAACAAAAATCCAGATGGCAACAGTTGATAAAGGAAATGAACAAAAATTATTAATATTTTTGAACCCAATAGGAAATCATCTCACCTTTTTGTTAGATTAATGGTTTTTTTCTGAAACACTAGTAAATGGTATGTATTGAAATGTTTTATCTCAGGGAAATTGTTAAAAAAATTTGGAATTTTGTAAGTTGATTAAATTTTTAACTCTTTTGCGGGATTCGGGAGTATTCTGTCATACTCCTTTGGCAATTTTTAATGAATTTTGATATCGATAAATGGAAATTAATTATCGAATGGTAAAATTGAAAAAAATGCAAACTAACCTGGATTTTACGAAGATGTCATATAAACTCTAAGTTCCTTAAGACATTCACAGCGAATCTGCCTATTCTAACCTCGAACCTTCTCTTCTACCTTGAATTTATTCTCTAATTTCAATATCGGACATTTTAATCTGGGAGCGCAGCCAAAACACGAGTTAACTCGAAGAAAGCTTAGCCAGGATTGTTGAATTTATTGGCGTCCCTTTTCTCCTTTATTTTAATTGCGATGACGATTGTTTCTCTCAACAGCAAATTTTAATGATTTCTATCTAAACGTAATCTTGTGATGAATTTCGATTAATAAAGTTATTTTTAGAGCTAACATGAGAGAATGAATGTAGTGACGCAACTAGATGACTCAAACTAGACGACTCTATGCTAGAAAACCACCACAACAACCTTTAGATACGAAATTTTGCAGCCATAAACGAAGATACCTTAACGAAACATATTTAATATACGAAATAATGTTAGAAATACCTTTGCATTACAGGAGGAGAATTTTACATTAATTTTGAAGATTTACGAAATAAGGAGAATGAAAAGAAGAGTAGTTTCGTCTTCGATCCACCAAGATGGTCATTGTCTGGACTTACATAAATTATTTAGTACCTCCACTCCAAGGCCAGTCGGCCTGGGGGGAAATTGTGGCTTCTGAAAAATAGCTTTTATCCGCCAGAGGAAATTTCATATCTATCGAGGGGCTACACTGAATACCCTATACGTTTTAGACTGACAGCTAATATTTCCGATGTAAATATTTAACATAACGGTATATAGCGTGTTCACCTAGTATATGAAAATAATTCCTTCCTCGAGTAATTTAGAGAAAACGTTTTGAAATAAAATATATCATAATAAGATTACAATCATATATACAGAGTGTTCAGTTCCATTATTTCGAGATGCCCTCAGCCTCTGCTACCCCTCTAACCTTAATTCCACCGTCGCCGAGCACCATTTGGTGAACTTTTGCGATGTTATCCGCCGTTGGTGCAGTTTCTGGTTGTCCCAAACGTTCATCGTTAATCAAGCTGATACAACCACGTTTAAATTCAGCTGCCCAAAATTTCACTGTGACAAATGATGGTGCAGAATCCCCGTAAACAGTGTCCATCTCGGCTTTAACTTGCGTAGGCGTATTGCTTTTCAAATGCAAGAATTTAATGACCACTCGATATTCGATTTTTTCCATTTTTACCGAAACACTAAGATTGATTGACACAAACAATTGTTAAACAACAAATGAGCGTCCAACGTGACTGACGGTTTTAAAAGTTTCCAATGCATGCGCAATTATATTACTAGAAAACTTTTATACTTAAGTAATTTAATAATTTATTGGATAAATGTATATCGTTGCCTTAATAAGAAAACCAGGTAACTCCCATTTTTTATCAAAAATGAGATTTGACTGCCATCTAATAATAATTTAAAAAAGGTTTTCAGAATTATTTTTTCTCAAAAATCATTCAAATTATTCTACAATAGCCTCTAAGAGAGAAACAAGAATTTACATTGTGAGCATACGAAAACCAAATAGTTTCTTTGATCTCCTGTAAATTTTCTGTTGCTTTTCTTATTAAGGTGACGATATATTCTTACAGAAGTAAATATTTACGTAAAACCAATAGGTGTTGATGAACTCCAGTAGATTAATTAATACTGAAATGTACGGAATGGGACAACTCGCCGCCGCTCACTCGCCGCGGGAACATCGCCGCCAGATTCCTGAGAAAGATGAAGCCAACTATGTCGCTTTACAGTACAAGGAAAACTGATTACTTAAAAAACAACCAGTTTAAGTGGTAAATTTAAAGCGGCTGTGGAAATAACCTTATCAGCATTATGGTGTACAAGGAATATTTTAATATTTTAAAAGTGCAACTAAAACTAATTATTAAAAACCAAAACCAATGTAATTGATATTTATCCAAAGGGAGGTAATTGTTAATAGTAAATAGATTTATACCGCTACCCGTTGCGTTTTAATCTTTTAATGTAGGATGGATATTAAGTTGTAATCAGTATTGTAAGCTATTTGTAAATCCATCCAATGTTTTACGCACTACTACCCCACAAGCAACGTGCAACATATGGCAAGCTATTTAGTACAATAAAAAGTATGGTACCAGAATTACAACCTGTAGCTATTTCCTGCGATTATGAATTATCTGCTGTTAAAAGTGTTTTGGAAGTATTTCTGAGTGCTAATGTACAAGGATGTTTTTTTCATTTGACACGAAATATGAAAAAGCATTTGTCTTCACTACATTTAACTCAAACATATAATACAAATGCCAATTTCGCTTTGTGGGCTTGAATGATTCCAGCATTAGCGCTTGTTCCTATTCATGACATTGATGCTGCAGTGATGCAATTCCAGAAGAACTTAGTTTATTATTGGATTGGTTCGAAAACACTTACGTTGGTCACTCAAGGACGACGCCCTCCGTTATTTGCACCAGAAATGTGGAACGTTTATACTAGAACCAAAAATTGTCAGGACAGAACCAACAATTTTGCTGAAGCTGCCCATCGACGGTTACAGATCGAATTGGGTATGGAACATCCAACAATTTGGAAGTTTATTGACGCTGTTAGAAGAATTCAGCATGGAATTTTCCTTTTAATGAAGTTACTCGCTTTTCTTATTAAAGTGACGATATATTCTTAGGGAAGTAAATATCTATGCAAAACCAATAGGTGTTGACGAACTCAAGTAGATTAATTAATACTGAAATGTATCGGTACAGCATGGAAAGTCATCAAAAAAACCTCGTACAATTAGGGAATTGCTCGTTTAACAAATGTTACAGTAATGGTTGCGGTATTTTACTGTTGAAAGATAATTATTTCTATAGAAGCTAATAATTTGTTAGTTACACATTAACTTTTGTACTAATAAAATATTTACAATTACTAGATTGATGTAATCTTTATATGCTCTAATCCCACTCCATAGTGTATACGTTTCGTTTACTTACTGTTTGTTTTAGTGGTTTTAACACGGCGTATCATCCCAAATCTAAATTTTTTTCTCAAAATTACCACTGAATTACTATTAGTACGGCTAGGAAACAACGGGTAAGCTCAGTGAGTATTTTATGTTAAAAGATGGAACGAAGATCCATGTAGACTGAAATTAATTACGTACCTAATTGACTTAAATCTTCGACACACGTTCCTAACAATTAAACCAATTAAGCAGCCTGCTATTAACATCATAGACAATCGTTCTTAAAAATGTTTGTAATCAAAATTAGCACATCGGTTTATTGTGATTACAGGCTAGGCTTACACAAAAATATTTTTTAACGTTTACTTTACATCGATCTAAAAATTATCGAAGACAATGACAATAATTGGCACATGGGTGCAGAAGTTTTGGAAAATGACAGTTATGAACAACAATACTTGCATTTTATTCAAGTTCTTTCCTTTTGCGCAGGATGACTTTAAAGGTGTCATGGAAGACTTAACTCCATTTTGCCTTTTTTCAACTTATACTAGACCTCTTTTCCAAAGGAGGAAAAGAAACGGTACGTTTGTGTCCCGTACATTAGAAAAACAGATACTTTTCTTTAATCTAGAACCTATGCGTATGTATACGGAAACGATGTACAGTGCGATATAAACATGGAGGGGGATAGAAACGGAAAAATAACGTACTGTATTATTTACATGGAGTTTTTCACAGCTTATATTATTTGTATATGTGAACACGTACTAATTACAAAACCAAATTTACCAAACGTACAGTACGTTCAGTGATGTTTGTTGCTGTTATTGCATTATTGGGCGAAGCGTCAGGGTACGGAATACACCTCGCACTTCTAGGCATCGATTACTGTCATCATTAGTCGACTCTACTAGAATTTTGCTGAATCCAGAGATGTCTCAACTTCCGGGACAGATTCTTAACGTGCCAAACATCGTATTGCCACGGAGCCTACGGTTTTACTTCCTCATCTGAGAAGAAGGCATACTCCGATTTTTATCCGTAATTAAAAACCAACCGTCCCGGTCGGATGTGAACCCGCGTCGTTCGGATCGAAAGGCAAGTATGCTAACCGTTTGACCATCGAGACGTTCATTATCCTTGTGTTCGAAGCCAAACAAAACTGAACATAGTTGAAAGAAAGTGAACCAGACCAGACTCAACGGGCCCGATGGGGATTGAGTATAATTCAACACGACTACATGGAGTTGGATATAGCTGAAGGTAGCCGAAAAGAACCGAACATAACCGAATGTTGCCGAGTAGAACAGAACAAAACCGAATCCAACCGAATGAAATCGAACAAAACCGAATAAAACCGAACACACCCAAATGGAACCAAATGGAACCAAACGAAATCGAATATAGCCGAATGTAACCGAACAGAATGGAATATAGCTGAACGTAGCCGAATTGAACCGAACGAAGCCGAGTGTAGCGGAACACAGTCAAACGGAATCGAACAGAAGTCAATATAGCCAAACCCAGCCCATCACAAAAAATGGCCAAACAGGTTTTGGATTGTTGAGATAACTTTCCAGCGAGCTCGTAGGATGAATCTGCCATTTGAGCAGATAATTCGGTGCCCGTTCCTATCGAATCAAAAGCAAGTAATATATAGTATTAGAGGAGTAGGTATGGACGAATTAGAATTAAGTAAATCTACAAAATTAAATGTAAAGCGGAGGTAGGAAACTAACGGGAATTTAAACCCATACGAGGAACTGGTCTTTGGAAAATGTCCACCCCAGAGCAAGATCATAATACGAGGTGTGATAATTAAATAACCGGACTAGTGCTACAAAACATTTTATTGATCACCAATTACATTACAAAGTTTATCCCTTACAATGTACTCTCCTTGCCGATCCCTACAACGCTGCATACGAATTTTCCACTTTCGAAAGCAGTGCTGGGAGTCCGTTTCTGTCAGCTTGTTGAGAACCTCCGTCGCTTTCGCTTTCACCGCTTCCACACTGTCAAATCTTGTCCCCTTAAGCTCCGATTTTACCTTAGGAAATAAAAAAAAAAGAGGGGGCCAGGTCGGGCGAGTACGATGGGTGGTCCAACACGGTGATGCCGGATTTCGCAAAGAACGTCTTCACAGACAAGGCGGAGCATCCAGGATTTGTTCTTCTACAAATTGGGTCTTTGTTAATTCCTGAGATTCCAGCAAGAGCTTGGGCACTCAAACGACGATTTTCGCGGATCAATTTACCAATTTTCTGAATGTTGTCGTCCGTTTTTGATGTTAAGGGTCGTCCAGGCCGCAGATCGTCTCACACTCACTTCCGTACACTTCCTTTAACATGGCATGAGCTTCTGTAGCAGTTTTTCCCAGTTTCACAAGAAACTTGAGATTAATTCGTTGCTGGATCTGAACACTGCATTTTTCCGACGCGACGCTAGCGTAAGGATTTGAACGGGCGATTGCTACAACGAGACTGAGTGACGTACAACTGTGCCCATCGAGCTCAGGGTGGGGGAAGCATTTACAAGCACAGACATGTTCAAACCTGCCGTGGCATGCTCGCTGTTTGCCGATAGTAACACCAGTCCGGTTATTTAATTGCCACATCTCGTATGTTGGTGCAGTATTGCAGAGATAATCCCTTCGCTTAGCGTTAGATACCGTAATATCCAGCGCCGGCTGATGATTGTCTTCAAGAATAAGGGGTTGCGAATCGTATGTGGCCCAAATATCATCTATAAAACTAGAACTAGATCCAGTGTCCTATTATTAGAATTGAGAGCATAATTAAATTGACGAAAATTTAAAAATTCCATAAAAGACAAAAATAAGTTCAATTTTCGATCATAACAAACCGGTTCAGATGTAAAGTTAGGCAGACTAAAATCGCTACATGTTTATCCAACATTAAAATTTCAGGCAAATCAAAAAAGTATTCCAGTGAAGCCATATCTAAATCGGAATGTAAAGTAGAAGTAAGTAATAATAATGAATATCAAGAGTAATATTTACAATTAGCAAATCAATCGAAAGCATTGACGTCTTAAATACAGTAGTATCCATAACATCCCAAACAATATCAGGGGACAAGTCCATCAATACGTTATCCCCAAAGGGACCAGTAGCGCGATGGTCGCGATCACAATGAATAATAGGATACAAAGGAGAAAGAAGTTCATTGCCTGAAATTAAACTGTGAAGCCAAGTTTCAGTTAGAAGAAGGATGTCATAAGAAGAAGAAAAACTGGAGGTGAACAAAGAATTTGTTTTACTACGAAGACCACTGACATTTTGGTGATATATGCTAAGGTGTGAAAATCTGTTGGACTGATTTAGTTTAAAGAAACGATTTTAGGAATACCATGAACATACTTCATTCTAATGTCTTTTTTGGATATAGGTTTTACTTTAAACTTAAGAAACTAGATATTCAAGCTGACTAGAGCGTTACTACTACTTATTTCAACACTAAAGTATCGGCACACTGCGCATGACTCCGTATGACCGAATGATTGACAATGATTCGGTCATACGGTTGATGATGAGGATGAGGACCCACGAGTCCTCGGAACGGTCGTTCCGAATTAATTGATAATTTGTGTGGTACGGAGTATGCCGATACTTTAGTATTGTTTGCCATACTACCCCGCAGCCTTTGCTTTCATTATTTACTACTTATTTATTCAAAGTAAATTCTCATTATTCTAATTAATATATAATAACATATTGCATTAGCATGCATAAACATACAGCGTGTCCCCGGATAGACGCATGGATTGGTAAGACAGACAGAAAATTAATGAGTTGAAATTTCATCTTTTGGGGTTCAGCCATACTTGAATAGTAAGCAATTTATGCCATAATTTTATTGCCGAAAAATCAAGTATATCTTGTAAATTTACAAGAAGGGAATTTTTTCAATTAGTAAAATGTATTTTCTATAGGAGATACGATAATAGGGTTATTAGAAAACAATGTTCAGACTAATAAATAGAGTTGCTCAATTTGCGCCAACAGCCAGTGGCGGGCGCATAAAAGTTTACACAAAATAAATGGTCAGAAATAAAATATAATACGTTCTCAAACACTTACCGTCTTAAGAGTCTTCCGTGAAATCATAAAGTGAGTAATGTCTGTTAAATATCTGCAACATTAGATATGTTTCCACAGTTGTTTCGGCAAACCGAGTGCGGCGTGAGGAAAAAGTGTGTTTATATACAGAAAACGAACGTTCTACATGTAGTGACGTTATATTTGCGTAATTAAAATAATCGTTGGAACAACTTAACGATTCTGTTGACGCACCTTCACAAATTAGTCTTAATGTGCCAAAATCAGAATCTTTCTATAAAACACTTTCAAACCTTTCTAGAACACAAACATATTTTGCGTCTTCTACCGCGCATAGCTGTGCGTGAACATGTTGCACTATTTGCAGAGATTCCACTAACGACACCGAAGGATTTTGTAATTTTTCTATTGCCTCCACTAGTCCGAAGTAATTATTCTGAATAGTTTTTAAATCCGTTTTAACCTGACTATCTTGAAATTTCGACTGGCTTTCCTTGATGGCCGCAACTTGCTTTGGACCGAATTGTAAAACCACGTTTTTAATATTCTCAAAATATTTATGATAATAAAACGCGGCCTGTAAACATGTTCCCCAACGTGTAAGAATAGATTCTGGTGGCTCAGGCATACGGGGGCACAGTCTGTGAAATTTGCGAATACGTTTTGGGGATTTGACAAACACTGCTTTTGTATGGGCTATTAAAGCGTCTACCTCAGGATAACATTTTCTAATGACTGAAAGCATGAATTTTACACGTAATATGTAACAAGTTAACACAATGTTTTTTAAGAGACCGGCCTACAGAAAGCATGTTTGCGGCACCATCACTCATAAACATCAACAGTTGGTTTGTTGAAAGTTCAAACTTTTCCAATGTATTTAACACTAACTTTGAAATTACTTCGGCAGTACATTGTTGTACTCGTCTGGAAGCTTGTAGAATTGAAGGTGACGATTGATGTGGTTCCATTATACGTACCATTACATTAACCACAGAATGTTTTTTACGATCTGTTGTTTCGTCCACACATAACATACAGTTTTTTATCTTTCAACTCCGATTTAATTCTTTTTTCAACATGTTCACAAGCAGATGGCACAATTCTTTGTAACGATGCCCGACTTGGTAATTTGCAGTCCGAATATTTATTCCAAAAGAAGACATATACTTCCTTGTCTAGTAAATTAAACGGTAGATTACATGCAATAAAGGTAACACATAAATTAAATTTAAATTTGTCATAGTGTCGTGTGCAATTTTTTTTTGAAGAATGCTGTTTACGTGACGTAGACAATCCCTTTTGGATCAATACATTAAAGGGATATTACAAACTACACACTGAATTTTAACGCCATCACAAATTAGGTCAGGCATTTCTGCTATAAATTCTGTAACTTTGTCCAATATTGGTCGTTTTTGGCGACGTAGGCAACATTTTTAAAACACACGTAGAACTACGAAATAGTATTTACGGCAGCGTACATGTATACACAACAGATCAGGTTGAGTGTCGCAGTTATACTGAGGGTTGTATCGAACCTCCGCCACTGCCCGTTGGCGCTAATGAGCAATTCTAGTAATAAATTATGCTAGTAAGCATGGTTGAACCCCAAAAAGATGAAAATTCAACTCAATATTTTCCTGTCTGCCTTACTTATCCATGCGTTAATCCAGGGACAGACTGTATATCACAGTTTAGCATTCAAACAAATTTATTGCCAATGAAGCTAAAATCGTTACTGTCGTATCACGATTACAAAACCTAACAATAGTGTGAAGCATTACAAAGCAAAGGTTAATCTAAGACAAATACTAACATCGATAAAAAGGAATTAATATATGAACTGTAACATAAAATACAACAATTGTGGAAGCAAGAACAGCATCCTGTAACGCAATATATGTATACACATCAGCACTACATATTTTATTGCTAAGCTAATCTATTTTTTTCCGTCTGTTCTAACCAAACAATAATTAAACTGCAAATATTTACTATGTATACTTATTACATGCCCACATCACAGTTTCCATTATTTTGTCTTATTTGTAATCTACGAATCTCTGGTAGGTGCGATTAACTAATAGGAAATATAACACACCCATGCCTATGACAGATGCCATGCGTTATTTATGAGACATTTACTAAAGCAAATTCCGTAGGCAAATCTGTAAACCAGATATACTATAAATACGTACAATATAAAGGTATCCTTGTTATCCAGAATAAATTCATTACAGGATGTACATAAATAAATATCCGGTATTTTGAAAAAGTTTATATCGCATTGATAATTAAATCCATTTGCTTTCCTTCACAAGTTGAGGCTTCACGTGCTTTAAGGCAAAGCATTTTTTACGTAGTGTGCTTATCAGTTGCAGCAATAAGAACCATATTCGAAATTTACTAGTTTATCGGCTACTTCCGCTTTATGAATTTGACTGCATTTATGAATAATGCATGAACACATTTAATGCGAAAGCATTTACACCAGGCATATCGCTAGGTGTAAATTTGTCCATCATCTCAAAATTAATTGACTGTAGGCAGGACGTTCCCGTGTCAGATAATAAGTATCAATGTTAATTTTAGTCGAACAAATAACTGTTGATCATTACGAATTTTCTACTTACAACAACAATCGACTGAATACCAGAAATTTGAAATGTTGCTATTATAAAATTTGCATTTTTAGGGGTCGAGTGTTTTGTTTAAATGAAGTAAAGAAGTAAAGAGGTCAAAACAAAGGAGATATTGTATGGTTTTTGGAAAAGAAAAAAGGAAATTTAATTACAAATACACCACTAAGCTATTAGTAAAAATAAAGAAATTCTATAGACTCCATTAGACTTTGAGACCATTGTTCGTGAAGCAGGATGGCCCAAATTCTGTGTAAACAACAAGTAGATGAGGCTTAACTTTACAGGGTCGATTTTCCAAGATAAATGCATTAATGAAATTGAATTTTGAATTCATTTAGTCAGTTCGAGTTTTTCGGCAAAAGATTACATTTTTCAATTTCTATTACGCGTCAAATTAAAAAAAAAAGTTATGATTGCACATATCTCGCCTTCTGTCGATGAGTTATGAAAATCTGTAATTTCGTTGGAATTTCCGACGTAATCAAATACTTGAAAAAATCTCGTCTCGGTAAGGAATCGCATCTGATACCTACCGCCGGGTGGTGGTCCGGGCATGCGCGGACTACTACACCATGGGGATCTTGATACCGGGGACGTTCACCTTTTTTTAATACCTAGTTGTTATTTATTAAAATTTAGCAACTTTGTCAAATTTGAACCTATTCTCTATCTCCAATAATAAGCGAGATTGCACCGGAGAAAACTGAAACACTTATAATAATCCGGGAAAGGAGGAAAGGTAGTCTGACATTCAAAATAGATAATGTGGAGAAAGCGCAAGATCGAATGGGAAGACTTGCCCGATTGACCGGATAACTCAAGGAGAGCAGTACTTGCTGGTATTGTGCATTTCATATTACTCTATGGAGCGCCAATGTGGGAAGGTGCACTGTATATTAAAATAAACTGCATATTGATGGAAAAAGGTCAACGCAAAGCATTAATTAGAGTCGTGGCAGCATATAAGACATCCTCTACTATGGCTCTTCAGGTTATTACAGGGATCCCGCCTATAGACCTAATGGCACAGGAAAGAAAGTTTGTGTACGACAGGGGTAAAGAAGGGACAATTAAAGAGGTGAAGTGTCGGACAGTAAACATATGGCAAGAGAGATGGACTAACAAAACGCTCAAAGCACAATGGACCAAGCAATTAATACCTAATCTGAAAAGATGGATTGAGTGCAAACACAGGAGGATGGATTATTACCTCACACAAGTCCTCAGAGGTCATGGAGTATTCAGGACATATGTCAAGCGGATCGGTAAAGTAGAAACAGAAGAGTGCGTCTAATAATAATAATAATAATAGTAATAATAATAGTAATAGTAATAGTAATAGCAATAGTAACAGTAACGGTAACGGTATAACGGTAACGGTAACGGTAACGGTAACGGTAACGGTAACGGTAACGGTAACGGTAACGGTAACGGTAACGGTAACGGTAACGGTAACGGTAACGGTAACGGTAACGGTAACGGTAACGGTAACGGTAACGGTAACGGTAACGGTAACGGTAACGGTAACGGTAACGGTAACGGTAACGGTAACGGTAACAGTAACAGTAATAATAATAATAGTAATAATAATAATAATAGTTATATTTATTCGTAATCATACCATTACAGAACATTGTCACTTGGTTTTTAGCATGTACATCGTACAATAGTTAATTTATAAATAAAATAGATTAAAATATAAATAAAAGTATAAAGTGTATATATACATATGTATAAATAAGAAACGCGATAAAATAAAACAAGTGTAAAACCAAATAGGACTAAAACATGTAGAACAAATAATCAAACAAGTAGACTAGGCTTTATTTGGCAATAAAGTCTGAAATATCGTAGCACTCTCTATCAATTAATATTTCCTTCACTCTCTTCTTAAAATTATTGAATGGAAGATGTTTAAGTTCGTTTGGCAATTCATTATACAGCTCATTTCCCCAATAGTCGATTGCCTTTTGCGACGTTGTTAGTCGATGATATGGTGTTCTTAATGCATTTCGCGTTCTTGTTAGGTAATTGTGGTATGCTCCGTTTAAGATAAATGATTCCTTATTGCAATGAACATAGTTTACCGCTGACATGATAAATACTCCTGCCAACGTAAGTATTTTTTGGGTCTTAAAAAATGTTCTGCAGCTTTCTCCGTACTCCAAATTACACGGGAATCTGATAGCTTTTTTTTGGAGTACGAATATTATCTGCGCTTCCGTCGTCATTCCCCATAAGAGGATACCGTAGCCCAGGTGAAAGTGGAAAATAGAAAAATATGCCGTTCTTGCTGCTTCATGAGTGGCTACATGTTACAATCTCTTAATCACAAAGAGAGCAGAAGCCAGTTTGCCAGCCAGCCCATCTATGTGTTGGCTCCACCTTACATTTGCGTCGATTGTGACGCCCAAGAAGTTCACCGCCTGGCTCCTATTGTTGTAAGATTCTGTTTTTTATTTATGCTAATTTGCAGTTTATTTGCAGCGAACCAATTTTCAGCATCTGCGGTCACTTTCTCAGAAATACAATGAAGTTCCACTGGATCACGTGCATGCACTAGCAGTGAGGTATTATCTGCATACAAACAAATCTTGGCCTCCTTTATGTTTGATGGAAGATCATTCATGTACGCAATGAAGAGCAGAGGGCCGAGAATAGAACCTTGACGTACACCAGCGCCAATGGTCTTAACCTTTGATTGGATATTGTTTAAGAAAAGTTTTAGTTACATTTCGGTGCGGTTATTTAACTCACTTATCCTTTAATAATTTAATGAATGCCATATAAATTATTGTAGCTTGATATTTTGCTTCTGTAACATTATATTTTTTTTCTATAATAATTTTTGGGTCATCATTAATAACAAAAAACCTCTATGGTTTACTGAAGATGATTCTATTGGCATTTCTTTCCTGTATTACCATTATATTTTTGTTTATTGTATGTATTATTTGTCAATAAATATTATTACTATTATTATTATTATTATTAAAGAAAAATTGCGCCTCGTACTTCAGCGCTTGATTAAATAACTCGCTTTTTTCACAAATCGATAGAGAGTGACATTTCGAATAAATTACTCTTAACGGTAAAGCCCCAAAATGAGAGAGAAAAGAGATTTGATCAATTTTAAGATGAAAAATTTTAAATATGAATCAAAGCACGCAAGCCTTGCTTTTTTTACCCTTTGCAAACCTTCTTTGGCATTGCGGTCAATCAGAGAATTTATTAATTAAAATAATTGCTTTTTGCCTCTGTTTTTTTTTTTAATTTTTGTGTTGATAGTCTTTAGATTTAACATATTGTTTTGGAAAAACAATCAAAAAGTGTCGCATTATTGGTGATTTTAACTATTTCAAATACTACTTATATTTAAATAAGTAACGGCTTCGTCATGGAATAATTTTATAAGAAGGTAAAAATGCCACAACCTATCTACTGGCATACGTACTCGCTCATAATGCATCAACAAGAATTGGTTCACATCGCTTGCAGATACCTGCAAGTGATTTCACGAACTTTCTCATGCGTCCGATGGTCAACGGAATCCTTCCGCAGGTATTAGGGCGAACATATCGCGCAAATAAGAAAAAAAATAAAAGGCTGCCTTACAATGACCGACCATCCGTGGTCATTGCGTACATGTAAGTAATACATTAACTGTCCGTGCAGGCCGGACTCGTTCAAGAAATTATTCTAATTTACCAGCGACTACCTGCCTACACGGATATCCCTTGACCTTATGCAATCTGACCCAATTTAAATATCTATCTATCTGATTACCTTAGAAAAAGGGGTAAGAAATTCGCCTGGATGGACGGCTAAACCGTTTTTAGGTGCTTTGTCCATGTAAGACTTTTTGATACCTTTTCTAGACCGTTGGTCATACCTAGGTCACTCTTTGGCCATTTAAAATGGACCATGGTCTTCTTCGAGGTAGGCATAAGGTAAAAAAGCTTACTTAGATATAGGTCAGCAAATTCCGGAAAGAAGTTTTGATATTAGTGAGCATTTTTTAAGGGATCGAATTACGAAGCTTCAATGTCCGTTATTAAAACTTTATACCAAAATGTTGAAATTTTCCCAGTGAGGAGGCAAAAGACCTTTGCAGTAATCGGCTGTTAAGTTTGTCGACCGTTATAAATATTTCTTTACATAGTCCTTTTGGATATCATACAAAAAGCTGCTCTTGTCCGTAGATTAGAATGTAAAGTAACCGTTACAAAACCAAAAATATAACGGAAAATTGTCTAACTGGAACAATCCAAAATGAATAATTTAAATAAAACGAACCAGATGTTATTCTGGATTTCTTATACTGGTTTTGGAAAGGAATAAAACTATTTTCAGTCAAATCTTTGATGAGATTATTTCTAATGGATAAAGAGATTGATTCTGCGAAAGTTTGTGAACCGATAATCAAATATTCTTTGTTTCGTAACTATTCAAAAAATGCTTAATGTTTACTCTTACTAATTTTTGATATTTGAATATCATACAAATGATTATTTATGCAGAGTGTTTTTGAATATTAGGAACATAATACATTGTAATATAGTGTATAGAGACAACAAAAAAAATTAATTTATTTTTTGAAAAAAATTGTTTTCTTTATTTAATCAGGATTGATAAGCATAGAACTGCCGCCTACGAAAAGTCATCTATTTATGCGGGTAAGAAGCTATACAATGGATTGCTTGAATATCTCAAAAATATTGCAAAACAATAATTTATGAAGAAGCTCAAAAAATATCTTTTCAATATTAGTGAACACACTTTGGAAGAATTTGTAAGTTGTAGGGTTTGCTTCTCAATATGATTAACGACTGTATTTTATTACATTGTTAGTTCTTTGTTATTTTATTTTTTGTAAATATGATTTAACTTATGTGCATGATTTCAGGACGAAAATTATAATTATTGTCATTATATCTTGAATTTTACCACTCCCCACCCTCCCTCCTATTTGCCATACTGTTTATACTGCACATTTTCTTTTCTGTCAAATCGTCTTTTTGACGGAACATAAAACTGAATTCGGAGCTACGTAAGGAAACAGACTTTCAATCTTTAACATATCATATTTGTAATTGAAATATTAGCGGGAGTTGCTTCATTCACTGGTTACAACAAATACGCCGTTTCTTTAATCAACGATGCTTATTGAAAGTACTGCTGTCTTCACCGACTTTTTTTGTTTCAGCATATCCATCGTAATTGAATGTTAAAAAGGGAGTAAAAACAAATAACAATAATAATAATATGTTTGTAAGAGGAGGAAGGCGGCGATACTTGAGTACAGTGAGGTCCTAAAGTATCCGCCGCCATTACTAACTCTTGAATGACAGAAGCTATCGTATTTCGAAAAAATAGATCGATTTCTGTTTTTTTGTGAACTTTTGATGTTATCAGCAGTTCACTTACATTATTTTAAATAGAATACTCTGTACATTTTACGTTTTTGAAAAGCTAAAAGAAAGGCGAATCCAACGATACCATACAGGTTATACTTCAGCAGATATTACGTTATGCAGCAGTAAAGGATTTGGTAATCTGTTTCTGTTGTTATGTCAAATTGTGTCCTATGACGCCAGGTTCATCCAAGCAGCCCGTTGCTAGGCAACGTAATCATAACAATTGCCAAACTGTCAAATCTCAATTCTAAAACCGTACATTATTCATATTATTATATCTAACATTTATCATATTTTCGTTCTTTGTTCTCGTTATTATTTTTTCTTATTTTTATTTGTTCTATTAGTTGTTGTTACTTCTTTACTTTATAGAACATTATTGCAATTAATTAATTATGTTAGGTTTGTTTAAATTTGTCGATTTTTGATAGACAATGTGCTTATTTTTCAGTTTTTATAGGTTTATTTATACAGGTCTTGTAAAGAGAATGCGTACAGCAAAAAATAGTGAGTCACTCGCTCTCGCTCAGCGATTAGAGATCCCAAGTCAATCGCGCCGTCGCGTCCTCTCCTCCGCGTGTAAGTGTGTATTGCCCGACGTAACGCCCACATTTTTTGCTGTACGTATTCACTTTGAAAGGCCTGTATATTAAAATGTACAGGGTGGACTGCCTGGTCAGAAGATAATAAAATTTTAATTATTGGACAATTTGTTGTGCAATCACTGTAAATTAGATGTTAATTGTTGCCAGATTTACAGAATATTAGTAAAGTTTACACGGCAATTTTTCATAGTTTGTGTCAAAGCCATCCTAAAAATAACAATCTAAAAAGCCTACACCTAAACGTTTATTATCTACCAAAAACCGCTAAACTTAAAAGAATCTATCATAACTAATTTATTCGCACGAAGTTCTTTAAAAGAAGAAATACGGAAGAACAGCTTTTCCTCGATGCAGACTTTGTGGAAGAATTAAATATATTTGAAAACCACAGTCACCACAGAGAAAAAACTATCCAATTCCAAAATAACAACAATTAAAATAAAAACAGTATTAAAGGGCTCCCACATTGTAGCTTCATAGTTCAGGAAATCACTTTTTAAAAATCGATTCTTGTCCATTAATTTTACGTTTGAAAACAGGTGATTTACTGTTTACTAAATACGAATTTCAAACTTTCAGTGTTAGAGTCCCGATAGTTCGAATCTTGAAACTGTAAGGTTTCGTATAGTCCGAGCCATCAGGCACAAATGATCGCAATGTAACATTCTTTTCATAAATGTTCTTTAATCGCAAGCTGTAATACACATTGTATTTACGTAGTAAACTAGAATCCAACAAAAAATAAATTCATGAGAATTTTATGAAATATAAAAGGATTGAATTTTATTTTTATTAAAGAGGTACTCTAAATCTGTGGCACTAGAACACTCAAACAGTTCACTAAAACCCTCAAATTTTGTGGTAGGGGTTTTAGGGAACTGTTTCTTTATTTTTATTGCTAGAATGTGTGAATAAATTAGGATGACCCCGGTTCTCAACTCGAACTATCGATACTCTACCGTATCTCAACACTTTAAACATATTACTTGAATCGTTTCCACCCATGGACTTCATTTACTTGTATTAAACGTAAATTAAGAACTGGTAGAAAAAAATTAAGCTTACAGGAAGTACAATATATTTGAGATCGTTGTCATCCTTTTAGTTTTGCATAGAGCCACGTAAAGGGCGATACCAATGAAACATTGCCTGTCAAAATTAATTTCAATATTACTTAAATCCAATGTCATCAAAATGCGGGGAGTGTAGCTACAACAAATTTTTGAAACTGACAAGTCACTCAAAGAATGGAATTCCGACGAGAACATTTTCGTGCAATAATTTTTTACAACTTCGTTGTCTCGTTGGTCAAGTTGGTTTCTGTTTTTGGTAGTGAAGCACCACGTCAGTCGACAATTTTTCGCTGGTACTGCGAATTCCAAAGTGGATGAACCAGTCCCAACGACGATCCCAGAACAGGTCGTTCAAAATAACATCGCTACTGTGCGTCAACTAATCACGGAAGATCGGCATGTGACATATCGCGAGGTTGGCATCCTTAGACATTTGAAAGACCACAAGTCAAAAAATTCTGCATGATGAATTGGCTTTGAGAAAGTTAGTTTCCCGTTGAATCTCACATCCTTTAACTGAAGAACAAAAGGCGGATCGGGTTACTTGGTGACGAATCATGGATTTATTACTATGAATCCGAAACCAAACGTCAATCCGCTGTGTAGGTGTTGCAGAAGTCAACAAAAGTTATCCATTCCCGAAGGGTGCCGAAGAAAATGGTTGCAACTTTTGTCTCAATCTCGGATCATGTTGCTACAATTCTTTTAGAAGATCGAAGAATGGTTAATACCGATTGGTATACAACCTTTTTTACCAGCAGCAATTGTTAACCCACAACGACGAATCATCTTCCACCACGATAAAGTCAGTTCACATAGAAGTTCACATAGTAGATAGTTATTAAATCATCCTCCCTACACTCCTGACCTGGATCTCAACAATTTTTTTTACGTTGCCTAGAATCAAGAATGTTGCGGTCAACGGTTCCAGTCGTCGGAAGAAGCAGTCGATGCCTTTAAAATGGCAATTTTGACCGTTGATTAATGATGTTCTGTATTTTCTCTCTGGAATCAAAATCAATTTTAAATTATTTACTTCTTAGGCATGTGAAATAGTTGAACGAAACAATTTTTAGTTTTAATTACTATATAAGAGCAATGTTATCTTATTTCTTTGATAATGATGATGATATAATTGAATAACTGCTACAGTTTTATTTGAAATACATTCATAATTCAACAAATTAATTTTGTAAAACATACCAAAATATCTATTTAAAAAAGATAAATTTGTTATTTTTCACCTGAAAGGAAATCTCAAATAAGGGTGCGAAATTTTACCCCACTACTTTCATAACGTCCTTAATTCAACCCCTTCGGCAAACCCTTTCACCACAATTGCTCTCTTTAATTTAATCATCCCTACTTATTACAACTCGTCCTTTTCTGGTTCCTAGGTATCCTATACATACATTCCTTATTTTCTTAAAATGGGTGGTACCTAAATCCCAAGCATCGCAGTTGCTTGATCACAGGACAGTCGTAGCTATCAATTTGAAAGAAATAGATATATCTAGTCCTGCAACAAGCATCCTAACATATTCTTAACACTTAAGTTTAATATATAATATACTGAATTATTTTCTAAGTATTTTAGTTAGGTACTTTAGTAATCTAAATAAAGTGATTTCTAATTAGATTGTGATAATTCAAATACCTTTAAAATTCGGTGCGTGTAATATGTATTAAATTTGATTCTATTGCTTTAATTGTAAATATAATGTATTATTTCCCGGCTTACATGTATATACACATATCTCCTTTTAAAATGCTAGTGATTCAGTGAGTACCAATTATCTACAAACCGGGACCATATCAACATCTATTAGAAGAAAAGAAGAGACTCCTATCTGCGCGGCACGTGGACTGACATTATAGGAAGACATAATGTTCGGTAAGCTACGAGTTTATCTTAAAACAATAGACCTAAAATACCCCTTATTTTTTTTTTTCTAAGAAAGAGATTTCCTAAATACGCAGCTACATTTCAACATTAAGCTACTACAAAACAAATATTTTAAGTGAATGCGTTGTTTACTGACATCTCTACTATATTAAGAGCACTTTATATGTGCATTGTAGGTTATAACGTTACAACATGACAAATTGCATTACTCGCTCTCGAAGGAATTGCTAAAGCACAGGAAGCTACATCGTGCCGTATGGTGGCGCTTACCACTCTTACAAACATGATTTAAAGGTTTAACGAAACCAGTTTTAAAGCCCTGTTATTTTAATTGCAGTATTAGGGATTTTTTATAGTACCTGCACAACTTTAGGTTGCTAAAAATATATTTTATAAAACTTCCTCAGTTATTTTACAGTTCAATCGCATATTTTACTTTTTTCAACTTTTTGTTTTGCTTTGAATTTATGGCACGTTAAACATGGTTAATCATTGTCAATTATGTACGTTAAGAATACTGCACTATTTATTGTATTGCTCTAGCTATCTCATTGATAATAATCCTACAAAGAAGTTCAAATTGGACAGAAAAGAATCAATTTGGTATAAGATTTTTGTAGTAGGAGCATCACTATATGAGATAAAATATAAAGTTGATCAAAGTATCAAATGTGCGTACTTTTCTTCTCTGAGTACAATAGCGTAATCGAAAAAATAATTTTAATGCGTATTTCTAAAAGTCCCTTAAAAACAGTATGCTAGAAAACAAGTTTCACAAGACGGCATTTTGTCGCACGAGCCCGAAATTTGAAAAACGAACCAAGGGCGAGTTTTTCAAACGGACAAGTGCGACAAAATGCCTTATGAAACAAGTTTTCTATACTATTTCCTCCATTTTGCATATCTATGATTTAAGCTTGTGTGATATGAAAGTTACACGGAAAAGAATCACTTGATAGAAAGTACTACAATATTGTAGGAAAAATATTGTAGCAATCATTAGTACAATTATGTAATCCGATCGCAAATTGTTGTTATTCATTACATGTTGTTGTCGCAGGTAATACTTCTAAGTTATGGTCAAGTTTCTATTGTATTATTTTACATAAATGTATAATTTTTTGCAACAATCTTTGTGTCAAGACGTGCAGGCCAAAATTGTGGCAATTTTTGACATAAAACTGTTTCCAAAATAAATGAAAATAAGTGAGTTTATAAGTAAATCATCACTTATCTGTACGATCGATTTTATTAGCGAAGTCTACCTAATTGCATGAACCAAATGTTTCCTGCCTTAGGATTAGACCCAGATAGTATTGTAAACTTGTATACTGTTTTACAATTGTTTGATTCTTTATAACATTTCTTTCGCATAGTCGCATTGACCAACATTGACATTGAATAAAAGCATATCACATTGGCGTTGTTTAAATTAAAAAATTTGTCATTGCAATTGTATTTTATTTGCATTTAAACGCAAATATAAGAATTTATTACTTAGTAAATCACGTGAAGTGTATGAAAAAATTAACATTTCTATATTTGCTGCTTGCCATACACAGAATAATGTTAAAACAGTATTTGGAAACATCGGCATATTTCCAAAAACAACGCAAAACAAAGAAGTCTTCTACTTCGTGGTCGATGTTCTCCATG
Organism: Dynastes maya; assembly: GCA_029619315.2. Classification (NCBI taxonomy): domain Eukaryota; kingdom Metazoa; phylum Arthropoda; class Insecta; order Coleoptera; family Scarabaeidae; genus Dynastes; species Dynastes maya. The sequence continues at coordinate 35,323,595 of JAROYE020000003.1, forward strand.
TCAGGTTAATATTTACAAGAATGTAGACATATCAAAATACTCTAAATCACAAGCATTTTTGAAACGTTCTTCAATAGGTTACGAACCAAAGAGATCTAAAATATTAAAAATGGAAGAAATTAATGAATTTGTTGAGAAAGCTGCTAACACAATTACTATCGCTTTCATAAAAATCTGGGACAACACTCATGAGCTCATTTTGACGTTTTTTGAGTATTATGACAATGACTAAAAATTACAATATTTACTATTTAACCTAAAAGTTATACGTTATATTCGTTTATTTTAAAAACTGTTTGCTTTTAGCAAAAAATATATCAAAGATTATGTTTAAATATTAACATTTTTATTGAAAATCATATTACATTGATGGGGCATTATTATTATACTTCAATAATTAAAATGGGGGAAAAACAAAATCGGCAAAAAATTAGTTAAAAGGTGCAGTTTTTAACTAATCTTTTACGTTTAGTAAGGAAAAATACGTTTTTTTTTAGTCTTTAATATTGACATTGAAAAGTTCTTTTGGTTTAGAACAAGGCTATGTAATACAGTAGTAGCAAAAACGAAGACTAGTATGTAACACACCACTGGTGCCATGAATAAAATAATATTAAATAAACTCAGATCTGAGTCTCGGAGAACTTATAGCTGGACTACACAAAGAGTATTTTGAAAAACATAAAGTAATAATGAATTTTAAAAGTTGAAAGAATTGAATATAATTAGTGGAACATAAATTACCTTAAAAATTGTTCAATGTGAACAGCATTATTATTTAAGCACAATTCATAACGTTTTCTTATTTCATTAAAAGTCAGTCTCCCCATAATCATTCATTCGTAGTCGGTTCCTCTTTTACCGATCGTTCCAGTGTAGAGGTGATATAATCATAACAGTACCCCATAACAAGAAATCCAACGATGGCAACTCTAGGAACCTGGAAGTAAATTCCAATGAACCGCGAGTTCCTATTCACCTACCTCTATATGCTGTATTTAAATAATCTTTAACAACAGCAGGGAGCTCCATCCAGTTGAAGCCACAAATGTCTTATAATTTGCAGTGGTACAGTTTCCAATAAGAGTGGAAGTTGATTCTGCAGAAATTCCAGATATCTTTATCCTATTAAGGTGCCTTAACAGAAATATGAACCTACTAAATGGTGCCCAATAAAGTCACACCATACATTTATGCTAAGGTGGCCTTGTCTTTAAATTATTCTCACGCAATGAGGATATTTCTTCTATTTGGAAGGTCATGGCTAATGAAGTGACTCCCGTCTGTCCACAGTATGTGATTATACAAATTTGGATCTTCATTTAAGGCGATTAAAAACTGAAAAATAAAATTTTTCTTCGATTTCTTGAAAACATTTTTCGATCTAGTTCTATATATAGTTCTCGCGATTATAAAATTTTTCTGGGTTTCCCCATATATTAACATGTTTACTTTTTCGTTATGGGTAAACATTTTATTAGGCAATTAATATATTATTTAAACTTTAATAATAATAAACAAAACAAACTTAGAAATCGTACAAGAAAATATTATGAATGACGACTGACAGTTCTAGTAACGTCTTGAAAATATTGTTTTCTTGAAGCCTGGCTTTATATAAAGAATATATTACGGAAAAAGGGTATTATTTTTAGTATGATAAAATTATAAAAGAGCGGATATATTAAAAAGAAAACTTTTCGATATCATTATTAAAGACTTCAGCAAGAAAAATGCATTTTTCCCTACTAAACGTAATAAAGTGAGTTAAAAGTTATATCTGAAATCGACATTATTAATACGTGCATAACTTCTTAAGGAGTAAAATTAGAAAATAACTTTATTCAGAAAAAATCTTCAAATTAAAAAATCTTTTCAACGGCGTAATAAAAACGGTATGTCGCTGGAAAAATAATTTGGCGACCCCCAGCGTTGAAATTTTGTTCGTGTTTCCACCTTCATTTTGAGTACTAATCAAGACAAGTATAATACCTTTAACAAAATTTAATTTCCTTTCGCATTTTACGAGATAAACACAGTTCTCATGATACATCGATCACCCTGTACATACTAAATTGTATTATGTACGTTTGTGTACTTCAGATTTCATAACATTCATTAAAAACCTAATTGTCATGTCATTGTCGGGAATACCAACATGAAGTAATAAAATTGTGCGTATCGCAATGAAGTTCATTTGGACAGACGTTTGCATGCGGAAAAGTGCATTTTTTATACGCAAAATAGACTGTAACAGTTAATCAAGTATGGAGCAAAAACTAATACGTTATTTGCAAAACAATGCTCTTCTCAGCTTTTCACGATTAATGTTACTGTTAGTTTAATTTATATGTATGTATGTGTGTGCTTAGCTGACATCGTCTTTTATGTAAAATTGTTCGATACGCCACTCTGGTTATCGGCAGGCTGTAATATCCCGCTAGTAATAAATATGCAAGGCAAGTTTCTCCTGAGATTACATAGATTACATATTTAGTCCTTGTATGATGAAAGATATTTTCTCTCTACACGTGAGGTTTCTAAAATCTTCGCAGTTGAATAATCGATTTCCATAGCAGAGCATTTGCCCATAAAATAACATATAACGCTAAGCATTAAAATCGAACTACTGTAATCAAGTTGAATACATAATTATACATAATTAATGTACAATTTTCCTTAACATACAGTGAGATCCTAAAGTATCTCCCTTTAGCAAAATTAGATCTATTTATACTTTTTGTGAGCTGTCTTTTGCCGTTATCGGCAGTTCAATTGCATTTCTGGTGTCACCGGAGGTGACGTCAACTTTCTTATTCTAAATAGAACACCCTGCATATTTTACGCTTTTGGAAAAGTAATCGAAAGGCGAATCCAACGATATCTCATATGTTATACTTTAATTTAAGAAATATGACGGTATGCAGCAATGAAGGTTTTGGTATTCTGTTTTTGTTGTTACGCAAAGTTGGTGAGGAAAGAGCGCCAAATTGTTTCTTGTGACGCCAGACTGATCTAAAGAGCTTGTTGCTAAGCGAAGTAATCGTAACAATTGCCAAACTGTCAAATCTCAATTATAAAAGCGTAAATTATTCTTGTTATTTATTGTTACGTATTATAACCTCCATTTGTCATATTTTCGTTCTTTGTTATTACTTTATCTCATTTTAAGTTGTTTTGTTAATTGTTGTTTCTCCTTTACTTTGTTAAACCTTATAGTTATTAGTTAATTATGGTAGGGTTGCTTATGTTTGTTAATTTTTGATAGGCAATCTATACAAGTTATGGTTTTTTATGTTGCTGGTTTTACAATGGCCTCAAATGTAAATATCAAGTGCTTAATTTTAATATTCGGCGAATTTGGCAACAATTACTACGAAATGGAATACTGCCCTTGTACAGCTGGAAATATGACAACATTTAATGAAATATGATTTAAATTATTGTACAATTTGTTGCGCAACAACTGCAAATAAGGTGATAATTGTTGCCAGATTTACATAACATTTAAATTGACCCAGCAATTTTGTATGGTTCGTGCTGAAGCCATCATAGAAGTAACAACACAATAACCTAAAAAACAGACATATTATCTATTAAAAACTAACAAATTTAAACAAACCTACCATAATTAATTCATTGCAATAAAATTCGATAAAGTAAGGAAATAGTAACAATTAACAAAACAAGTTAAAATGAAAGAAAATAAAAACGAGAACAAAAAAGGAACGTATGACAAATGCAGAATATAATAACAATAAGCAACAAGAATAATGTACGCTTTTGGAATTGAGATTTGACAGTTTGGCTATTGGTATGATTATTTTGGTTAGCAACGAACTCCTTAGATCAGTCTAGCATCACAAGAAACAATTTGACGCTCTTTCCTAACCAACTTTGCACAAAAACAGATTACCAAAACCTTTATTGCTGCATATCGTCATATTTCTTAAATTAAAGGATAACATATGAGGTATCGTTGGATTCGCCTTTCGTTTACCTTTCCAGAAACGTAAAAACATACCAGGGTGCTCTATTTAATATAAGAAAGTTGGCGTCGCTTCCGGGGACCCCGGAAGTACAATTTAACTACCGATAACGTTAATTCACAGGAAATAGAAATCGACCTATTTTCTCTAAAAACACTAGCTTCTGTCGTTCAAAAGGTAGTATGGGTGGGGGACACTTTAGGACCTCACTGTATAACCGGCAATGGAAAGAAAATCCTAGCAGTTATTGTATTATTCAATACGCTCCTAACATAAGTCAATATTATCAATTATGTGCAATTAATAAGCACATTTTATACACTTTCTTAAGACCTTTTAATCGCCCAGTTAAATAAAAACTTTACGTTTAAACCTGTGGAAAGAATGTTTTATAATACATTGTATTCGTATGCTCAATTTAACTTGAAACAATTAAGTTGAATGTGAAATTACAAGGCATCTCATAAGTGGCGTATAAGTTAGTACGGAATATCTAAAGGTAGTGTGCGGATAATTGTTTGGCACTGTTAATTTGTCACGCCTTTTACGATATTTTGTACTTCATGCATCGCACATTTTGTCGCGTGGATAAAAGACTTTATTTAGAATAATAATTTATTAAAGCATTCGCTAAGGTATGAAATGTTCGTCTATTCAGACGCTAGACCGCTGCGCCGTGTGATATTTTAACAATCTAGCGGGACAGTAATGAAATAGTAATTCTGGTCGGCTTTTATGCCTTTAGTCAGTAGAAATCACAATGAAGTATACTTTTCAAATTTCTAAAAGAATATTGAAAGCATATACAGGCTGATCTTATACTTTCGCAGCAAATTTAAATATAATACAACGTAAAAAGCTCAACGGAATACAGTAAAATAATCTTTATGTGAAAAATTATAAAAATTAAACTGTGAAGGACCCCCTACGTTAAGTTTGCAATTACTGAAATTTTGATAAATATTGTAATGACACTCTATTAAAAATGAATTTTCTCAGGAACTAAATATATGAAATAATAAAGATGTGGGATTTTAATAAATTCTGTTATTTACCGGATAAAGTTAGCTTTATTACAATTAATAATTACATTCCTTTTACAAAATTTAACATTTACCTAACTCGAAATATAACCCACAGCTGTTTTAAAACTTTTTTTTATTAAATGTTTTCACATTTTAAGTTTATTGGCCAAATTTAATAAATTTTTACTACTCACAGAAATTAAACTGTTGTTCGATACCCGTAGCGAAAGTCCTGCTTTGTCAAGTCCAAAATGTAGACGTTCCTCAAATCTGCTTTAAAAATCCTTAATTTTCGAATTAAGAGGATTCAGAGTAATCCAATATACTATATCTACACTTTTATGATATTTACTCGTAATTTTTAATTTTTCCAAGAATTTAGAAAATTATCGTTTAGTCAAAAATTATTTATTCTCATCTTCTCTTGTTTCCGAACACACAATCAAAGTTTGCTTTATAAGTAGCATTAAACAACAACTTTTAAGATTCCAATATGCACACCAAATCATATTTCGTTTCTATGGCGATCCTGCATGTCAAAATGTTGAATTTGTTTCAGTAGTTACAATATTTACTTTAGCATTTTAAATACTGCACCTGAGTAGTAAAATATGATCGTAAAAAAACGTGATCGAAAGCCCCATGTTTTTTTAAATTTCTTATATCGGTTACTACTACATCTGACAGTTAAATCCAAGTTTAAAACTTAAAATTATGTTTGACATTTATTGACAAGTTTGACAATTCAAATTACATATGATGTTTATTGACATATTTTATAAATTTTAAAACATGTTTACTACAAATCACCGAATATTAAACACACAAAAATACCATGACAAAATACCGTTACTTTGGAACGAGATAATATAACCGATATGAAATGATGTTATTGCTTATTACCTGGTTGATCTCTTCGCATCTCTACATGAGACACACAGTAAGTTGAGATCAATAATGAGTAACCTGGGCAAATATGCGGTAACAGCCAGAGGCGTTGCGAGTGCATAAAGGTTTACACATAAAATGGAAGGTAAGAAATAAATTATAAAACGTGCTGAAATACTTACCGTTTTAAAAGTCTTCTGTGAAATCACAAACTGGGTAACATCTGTTAAATATATGAATCATTAGATATGTTTCCACAGCTGTTTTAGTCAAGTGAGTACGACGTGCGGAATAAATGTTTTTTAATGCCGAAAACGACCGTTTGACATCTAGTGATGTTATATTTGCATATTTAAAATCATCTTTGAAACAACTTAATGCATCGTCACACGCACCTTCACAAATTTGTCTTAATATAAGAAAATCGGAGTCTTTCTCTAAAACACTTTCACATTTTCGTATTACACATCAATTTGTTTCGCTTTCTACAGCGCATAACTGTGCGTGAACATCATTCACAATTTGAACAGAATCTACTACCGACATCGAAACATTTTGTAATTTTTCTATTCCCTCCGCTAGTCCGAAGTAATTGTTGTGAATAGTTTATAAATCTCTTTTAACCTGACTATCTTGAAATATTTCCTGGCTTTTCTTGATTGCTGCAGCTTCTGTCGGATTGAATTTTAAAACTACCTTCTTTACTTGATCAAAATATTTGTTGTAGTAAAACGCAGCCTGCAACCATGTTCCCCAGTTCCCCAACGTGTAACAATCGGCTGTGGTGGTTTATGTGAATCAGGACACAGTTTGTGAAATAGTCGGATACGTTTCGGGGACTTTAGAAACACTGCCGTTGTACTAGCAATCAATGCATTTACTAGTGGAAAACATGCAGGAATCGTTTGTGCTGCAAGATTTAGAGTGTTACATGTAAGAAGTTACCACTGTGTTCTTTAAGAGATCGGCCCAAAGAACGCATGTTTGCGGCACCATCACTCATAAACATTAAAAATTGCTTAGTTGAAACTTGAAATTTGTTCAATGAGTTCAACACCACCTTTAAAATCTCATCGGCAGTACAATTTATAACTCTTTTGGAAGAAAGTAAGAAGGAGTATGACGGTCGATGTGGTTCCATTGTACATACCATTACATTAACCACAGAATGTTTTTGACGATCTGTTGTTTCGTCCACACACAACCACAGTTTTTTATCTTTCAATTCCATTTTCATTCTTTTTTCTATATATTCACGAGCAAATGTCACTATATTTTATATCGATGTCCGACTAGGTAATTTACAGTCCGCATATTTATTCCAGAAGGAGACAAATGCTTCTTTGTCTAGTAAACGAAACGATAGGTTACATAAAATAAGAGTAACACATAAATCAAATGTAAATTTTTCTTGGTCTCGTATGCCATTTTTTGCAGAAGAATGCTGTTTGCTTTCGATGTGACGTTGGCAATGGCTTCTGGACCAACACATTAATGGGATTTTACAAACTAGACATTGAATTTTAGCGCCATCAAAAATTAAGTCCGGCATGTCCACTATAAAGCTCTTAACTGTGTCTGCCATTGGTCGTTTTCACGACGTACCTAACTGCGACATTTTTAAAGCAAACATAAGCGTACAATTACGAAATAAGTTACGACAGCCTACGTATACACAGAACTACTCACATACAGCATCGATTTAGTACTGACGCTGTGAACGCGTGAAATAAATAATCGCCGACTCCGCACCACATATCTACTACACTGACTGTTACCGCTGTTTGCCCAGACTAATAATGAATATTTTAAAAAACTGGTCAAATGTTATCTGGTAGAAGAAGCAGATTAAGTGCAGCTAAAGTAAAATGATTATTTTTAAAGTACAACAAAGAAATTGTTGAATTTCTTTAACGTTTCAGCTGCTTTTGTGTAACCTACTTTGTTCTTTTAGCGAATTTGTAGTCTAAAGGTACTACGCTACATATAGTACCTACCATTTGAACAATATGCAGGCATACTATGTTCATCAATCCGTTATATGAGATCGCGACGATGTTTATCGTTTCAGGCAAGTTAACGTTCCACGGGAACGACAGGAACGTCGCGAACGTAAATCGCAGTTTCCGAGGATAGTCGGCTTTGCCTCGTTCCCATGTCGCGTTACAGCGCATCGTTCCAAAGTAACGATGGAAATGTTTATCGTTTCCACGACACGTACCGTTCCACAAGAACGTTGCAAATGTAAACCGCTACCGTTCCATGTCGCACGACAGCCCATCGTTCCAAAATAACGAGTTATTTTTGTATTGCGCCACGACAACAAAATACCGTTACTAAAATACCGACCCACCACTATTTAAATTACATTAGCAATTTACACTTTAAACAGAAACGTATTTGCATCGTTAATCATTACTATCAAATATGTCGAACGTAATTTGAAGTTGCAATTTTGGTATGATTTAAGCAAGATTTAACTGTCAGATGTAGTTGTAACCAATACAAAAAAAATGGCCCTGTCGGTTACGTTTTATGATCATATGGTTAGTTAGGATCACTATAGTACACAATACAGTTAATTAATTTTGAATTTAAGAAATATAATTATGTTTTCAGATAGTAAATTTTGGTTTGCGCATTAGAAGCTGTTCACTGGACTTTGTCAAAAAAAAAAAGAAAAAAAAATAGGTCCTACCCTCATGTGTTAAACAGAGACTAGGGGAAATTTATCGTGTACCTAATAAATACGTTAACATTTTGGGACTACCTCTATTTTGAAAGTCTATATTAAGAGGCTATCAATAAACTTTCATCTATGTAAACTACTTTCAAGGATTTTTGAGGTAATGACGCCAATTAGTATCTCTGTAACACCGATATTTCCCGAGAATTGCTTGTAGTAGATACTTCCAAACTAAGTGATCTACTATTCGAAAGCGTCTTGCCGTAAGCTGACGAGATATTACACTTTCTTAAACATACCAAAATTCTTAGTCGACAGTCGACAAATTGAGAGTATTAGCTACAGCTAAATAGAAAATTGAATTAGAATAGGTAACCCATTATTGGTTAATAAAGTTCAATCCAACTACTATGTAAATAAAAATGTTCATCTCAGCATTTTTAAGCATCGAAATTGGTAATCTTATAAAATTCATTGAACTGTTTCTCAATCAGTGTGTAACAAATTTATCTTATATGTATACATTCATTTTTTCTTTTTGATGTTACGCTTGACAAAAACTAACATGGAACTTCCACATCTCCAACTTACAGAAAAAAGCCACTACGGCATCACTAATATGCCGAAGGTTGCTTGGTAAGAATTGGAGTCTTAAGCCTCATATGACCTTCTGGTCCTATACAGCAATAATCAGATCCATGATCACCTACGCCTCTCTGGTTTGGTGGCGAAAAACAACTCAGAAGACTGTGCAACAGCAGCTTCAACATATTCAGAGACTTGCATATCTCAACATCATAGGAGTGATGCGTACCTGTCCCACAGCAGCTCTGGAAGTGCTGCTGGGAATAACGCCGTTTCACATCTACATTCAGAATCGGGCTATATCGAGTGCCCTCACTCTTAGTAGAACGAAGGGATTACAGCCTGGGGATCTTAGAGGGCATCTCAAAATCCTTGCAGATTCCAACATAAATTATCTGATATATATTGCAAAGGACACGATCCCTATGCAATACAATTTTGATCAACCTTATAAGGTGATCATTAAAGCTGGCCACGAGCGGTACCGCGCAGTAGCGTAGAGTCGACCGGGCCCCGCGTTCCACTAGAGTTATTCTGCTAATAGAGATGTTTGCTGCCGCAAATAATTTCGCTCATCTTTTAAATAAAGATTAAATAACACGTGCTCGAACACTTACCATTTTAAGAGTCCTCCGTGAAATCACAAAGTGAATAATGTCTGTTAAATATCTGCAACATTAGATATGTTTCAACTGTTGTTTCGGCAAAACTAGTACGGCATGAGGAAAAAATGCGTTTATATGCAGAAAACGAACGTTCTACATCTAGTCACGTAATATTTGCGTAAGTAAAATAATCTTTCAAATAACTTAACGATTCTGTTGACGCACCTTCACAAATGTGTCTTAATGTGCCAAAATCAGAATTTTTCTCAAAAACACTTTCAAAGTTTTCTAGAACAGAAACATTTTTTGCGTCTTCAATCGCGCATAGCTGTGCGTGAACATGTTGCACTATTTGTAGAGATTCTTCTAACGGCACCGCAGGATTTTGTAATTTTTCTATTGCATCTGCTAGCCCGAAGTAATTGTCGTGAATGATTTTTAAATCCATTTTAAACTGACTATCTTGAAATTTCGACTGGCTTTTCTGGATAGCGGCAGCTTCCTTTGTATCGAATTGTAAAACCACGTTCTTAATATTGTCAAAATATTTATGATAATAAAACGCGGCCTGTAACCATGTTCCCCAACGAGTTAGAATAGGTTCTGGTGGCTCTGGTATACGGGGGCACAGTCTGTGAAATTCGCGAATACGTTTCGGTGATTTAACAAATACTGCTTTGGTATGCGCTATTAAAGCGTCTACCTCAGGATAACATTTTCTGATACTATCCGCCACAAGATTGAGAGCATGAATTTTACACGTAATGTGTAACAAATTAGCAAAAGGCTTTTTAAGAGACCAGCCTACAGAAAGCATGTTTGCAGCACCATCACTCACTAACATCAAGAGTTGGTTTGTTGAAAGTTCAAACTTGTCCAATGTATTTAACACTAACTTTGAAATTACTTCGGCAGTACACTATTGTATTCGTTTGGAGACTAATAGAATTGAAGGTGCCGATTGATGAGGTTCCAATTTGCGTGCCATTACATTAAGAACAGAATGTTTCTTCCGATCTGTTGTTTCGTCGACACATAACCACAATTTTTGATCTTTCAACTCCGATTTTATCTTTTGTTCAATATGTTCGCGCGCAGATGGCACAATTCTTCGTAACGATGTTCGACTTGGTAATTTGCACTCCGAATAGTTATTCCAAAAGCAGATAAATGGTTCCTTGTCTAGTAAATTAAACAGAATATTACATGCAATAAACGTAACGCATAAATTAAATATAAATTTTTCATTGTCTCGTGCGCAATTTCTTTTTGAGACATGCTTTTCACTATTTACGAGTCGTAGACAATGTTGTCTGGACCAACACATTAACGGGATTTTACAGATTACACATTTAATTTTAGCACCTTCATATATGAAGTCTAGAATTACGGCAATAAATTTTCGAAGTTTGTCCGACCGCGGTCGTTTTGCTGACGAAATCATAATTTTTCTAGGACAGATAAACAATTGCGCAAATGACCGGCAGCGAAAATGTCCGTACTGCTCCGCAGACGAAGTAATACTACCGTTCCTCTCGGTCCGAACTGATTCTACGCCGATGCGCGGTACCGCTCGTGGCCAGCGTTAGTGATCATTGAAAGCCATACTGAGTGGAGATCCGGTGAGCCTCAATGCAAAAGAGGTACCCTGGAATGGTACACGTACGGCTAGAGAATAGAAGGTGTCGGATCAGGTATAGGCATTAGTGGTCTTAACTTCCATCTAAAAATGCCCACAGGGCCCCACACTAACATATTTCAAGCAGCGATTTCTGCTCTATTAATATACTCAGCGACAGTCAAGCAGCTCTAAAGGCTATTAAGGCCTACACATACGAATCTGCTCTGATTCACAAATGCGTACACAATTTACGGCAATTGGGACGCAATTGAACTGATAACGCCTCAAAACATTTCAGTTATTGACGAAATGGAATTAGCAGATCGACGTTTGAAAGTAAAGGACTGAGCCCTTCTTCGCATCCAATTCAAATTTATTTTTGAAAAACGAAATTTCAAAGCAAAAACCAAATACGTCACCGAGCACCGTTTTCGTGAAAGATGCATTTGTGGTTGATATTTAATCGACTAATTATTATTATTTGTTATTATACATGTATTTGGACGAAATTAAGGTTGAAATGATACAGTAATTGCAATTTTATTAGAAATTTTGTTGAAATTCACGAGAAAATTTACAGACATGCTATTTAACCAGGGTCTTTAATTTCCTATAATGTGTTTTTTTACCTAATCTATAATTACTTTTCCCACAATCATTCTTAAGTAGGGTATTTGTAGAAAAAGTAATTATAATTGTTGCAATACGTTGCAATACATGTTTCTGCCTGCCCGACGTCATCAGCGCGGCTACGAGTACTCTCCCTCTGCTGTCTGTATTATGTCTACCTCTCGGTTTATGCCCCCAATGTCCACTACAGCACTGAAAATATATCCCGGTGCTCCCTAGCGCCAAGAAACACAATCATGTCGTCCTAGACCGTGGCGACACACACTGGAATACAGATGCCAATGTTTCTGCCTGTCCGTGTCGTAGTGCTTTCTTTTCCCTCCTCCCATTATGTTTCCCGGGAATGATTCCGCCTATATTAGCATTGTTTTTGGTTTTGACAAATAACAATAACTTAAAAATTTCATAAAGGCGATAGGTTCTTGTGACGTCGTCCCATTTTTTATATTTTTGGTTCAGTAGTAAAGTAATAAACTCAAGTTTCATTTACCGTCGCGATTTTTTCCAAAAACTTTTCTCGATTTGTGTTAATTACACTGTGCTCGAACTGGAGACCTTTTTTTTGCAAAAAGCTAGGCACCCGGAGGCTGAACCTAATTCGAGTATGCTGAATCCAATGGTGCTAACCGTTTTTAAAAGTTAACTCGCATTTTCGAGCAATTTCAATCTAAAAATTTTAGGCCCAAAGACTTTACTGCAATTCTTTAATTATTGAATAACATATTATGGACCACATTAACATTTTCAATGCTACCGCATTTAGTACATGTTAAAAAAATGACAAGACCAATTCTTGGTTGCTTAATATGTAGAGGCAGAATTGTAGTTAGCTAACTATGATTCTGAACAACTTAGCTATATGGAGCAAAGTTAAAAAACTCAAACGAAACAGCACAGACACTTATTTGAACGAGTTTAAGTTGTATACCTTCAAATAGGAATATTTAAAAACATTTGTATATTCAGAAATGTGCATTAACGATTTGCGTAGCGTGGTTCTTTGGAAAATGTCGAAACCAGGAGCCACTTACAAGAACTATTGTTTCTGTTCACAAGAATTGCGAAAGAGTATCGCGTAATTTAACTATACAATTGTTCCCCAATTATCAATAGTTTAACAATTTAAATATATTAATTCTATATCGAAAAATATATTGAAAACTTATTATAGATAATATCAAAAATATTACATTTTAGTATTAAACAACAGCCTAAAATGCAAAATTTATTTGACAAAGTATACATCTTTGTGTAGACCTAACGAACATTCTTTAAATAAAATATTTTATCAAATCACCTCCGTCTAATTTAAAAAATATTATTGTTGCGGTTTTACTGACATATATCAAGGAACTACTACAGATATCTACATACAAATACATATATGCCGCATGTTATGTTATACACATAGGTAGAAGATATATACGCCCAGTATTCCCATTGTTACAGTAGATCGTAAACAAAAATATTTTTAAAATTAAGTCGCTTAATGCAAAATATTTATTATTCATTCTATGTTATACGTAGGCTAGCTCCACTTTTATGTTTAGCCTCAAATATAATTGTTGTTGTGTTTATTAAATTTTAATTGTAAAAAAGTCACTGTTTCGTTATACGTTTTAATAAAATTGTATTTACAAGATATTTCTTGAAAAATTAAGCAAGCCATAACTCTTTTTATTGCTATTCGATTTTGGCAAACTAAAAGACAAGCAATGTGACCTTACAAGGATTATAAATAAACGAGATGGAGACAACAGTAATTATTACTATAGTATTTTTTTTCAAAAATAGTGATGCACACCTTTATAAAATTTTTGTAGATTTCTTTCTAAATTCAGTGATGATTAGAGTTGCTCAATTTGCGCCAAAAAGTTTACACAAAATAAATGGTCAGAAATAAGATATAATACGTGCTCAAACACTTACCGTCTTAAGAGTCTTCCGTAAAATCACAAAGTGAATAATGTCTGTTAAATATCTGTCTGTTAAAGATCTGCAACATTAGATATGCTCCCACAGTTGTTTCGGCAAACCGAGTGCGGTGTGAGGAAAAAGTGTGTTTATATGCAGAAAACGAACGTTCTACATCTAGTGACGTTATATTTGCGTAATTAAAATAATCTTTGGAACAACTTAACGGTTCTGTTGACGCACCTTCACAAATTTGTCTTAATGTGCCAAAATCAGAATCTTTCTCTAAAACACTTTCAAACTTTTCTAGAACACAAACATTTTTTGCGTCTTCTACAGCGCATAGCTGTGCGTGAACATGTTGCACTATTTGCAGAGATTCCACTAACGACACCGAAGGACTAGTCCGAAGTAATTGTCCTGAATAGTTTTTAAATCCGTTTTAACCTGACTATCTTGAAATTTCGACTGGCTTTCCTTGATAGCCGCAGCTTCCTTCGGATCGAATTGTAAAACCACGTTCTTGATATTCTCAAAATATTTATGATAATAAAACGCGGCCTGTAACTATGTTCCCCAACGTGTAAGAATAGGTTCTGGTGGCTCAGGCATACGGGGGCACAGTCTGTGAAATTTGCGAATACGTTTTGGGGATTTGACAAACACTGCTTTTGTATGCGCTATTAAAGCGTCTACCTCAGGATAACATTTTCTAATACTATCTGCCACATGACTGAAAGCATGAATTTTACACGTAATATGTAACAAGTTAGCACAATGTTTTTTAAGAGACCGGCCTACAGAAAGCATGTTTGCGACACCATCACTCATAAACATCAACAGTTGATTTGTTGAAAGTTCAAACTTTTCCAATGTATTTAACACCAACATTGAAATTACTTCGGCAGTGCATTGTTGTATTCGTCTGGAAGCTAGTAAAATTGAGGGTGACGGTCGATGTGGTTCCATTGTGCGTACCATTACATTAACCACAGAATGTTTTTTACGATCTGTTGTTTCGTCCACACATAACCACAGTTATTTATCTTTCAACTCCGATTTAATTCATTTTTCAACATGTTCACGAGCAGACGCCACAACTCTCTGTAATGTTCTCTCACTTGGTAACTTAAAGTCCGAATATTCATTCCAAAACGAGACGTATGCTTTCTTCCTTAGTAAATGAAACACACATTGAGTTTTAGCGCCATCACACTTTAAATCAGGCATTTCTGCAATAAATTCTTTTATTGTGTCCAACTTTGGTCGTTTTCACGACGTAGGAAATATTTTCAAAACAAACGTAGAACTACGATATAGTATACGATAGCGTAGATGCATACACAACAGATCAGCTTTCGAGTCACAGTTATACTGACGCTTATACCGAATTGTCCCGGCCGTGTTTATTTTGTGTAAATTTTTGTGCGTCAGCCACTGGCTTTCAGCGCAGTTTGCGTTGCTCTACACATGAATCACAAGAAGCTACATACCGTAATCTTAGTTCGTCATTTACTTCGTACGAAATGAGAAAATCTTACTAGATACAGTTCAACGGATTGCATCAAACGAGACCAGTTCTCGGTACATCAACAACGTAACATGTTTCTCGGCGGTTTTATAGCGCGTCTAGGTGTTCCTCCTTTTTTTTAATTCTCCCACAG
Organism: Dynastes maya; assembly: GCA_029619315.2. Classification (NCBI taxonomy): domain Eukaryota; kingdom Metazoa; phylum Arthropoda; class Insecta; order Coleoptera; family Scarabaeidae; genus Dynastes; species Dynastes maya. The sequence continues at coordinate 35,339,202 of JAROYE020000003.1, forward strand.
TTAAGTGGTCACAGGTCGACCGTAATAACGTTACAAATTCGGCGAGATTATGTAAAAAGAGAATATCGTCGTTGCCATATTATCTCCACTGCCCGTTCATCATTGCTTTCCAACTCTCCGTCTCAGTGTTTCTTGTTTCTACGAAATTGGAACAATGATACAGTACACATAATGTGTAGATATGCGTCCTCGAAATATTTCGTTAACCTGTAACATGTATACACAGCTGTGAATACTATACGATACGTTCAGAAAGAGATATTTTGTTTAGAAAATGTTTACTATTTAATCAGACTGATTTTATTTTTATTTAGTTGCCAATTTAGAAAAATTATATTTAATATATTCACGTATACCACATAACTATCAAACACAAAACAAGTATAGAACTTATCTGACGTTAAAGTTGGATTAATCTAGGAGTTACACTATCATAGGGCACAGATAATATTCCCTATACAATTAGGGAAACCGGGGACAGAATGATTACACTGAGTGGGATGGTACCTTTTCTTATTAAATCGTGCACTCTAGCAGTACTTCTCAAAATATTTATAAAGTGTTAATGAAGGAAAGTATAATTAAAACATTGTTTGATATTGCTGTTGATGACTTGAGTACTAATGATGTCGATTTTGAATTACTAAGGTAAGCGAAATTAAACAGACAGCATATTTCCTTTGAAGGTATTTCTGAAGAACACATTATGAGGAACATTTCTACGAACCCGCTCTATCCCTACTGTTGTTGATTGTTTAATAAGAATGTTGTTGATTGTTCGTGTTTTATCGAATCTTAACTGTACTGTACAACGGCTTGCATGGTACCACTGTACTAAATATGTACAAGGAGCATGCGCACAATCTAGCGGCAATTTAAATTATGTAAGCAAACAAAAATGACCCTTAATGAAATCTAAACACCTACTCTTCAAGAAAAATATATACAAGTACCTACTATTGCTGCTTAAGAATAAAAAGCAAGTTAAAATCAAAAGAAAAAGGGGGAAAAGGTCTTGTCACCACGAAAACGAAGACATGTGGCCATCCCATCCTAATAAAAATAAAAATCGAGTGAGACAACGGTTATGTCCTTTCTATCCGTCAAATTTGTATTCTTTCCGCCTGTACCTCTAATTAAAGACTAGACATACGGAATGCACAATATACGAAAGGATCGACGTATCTTGTTATAGCTCATATCATAAATCAAATGACCTCTTTACCGTAATAAATCGAAAAGTGTAAAGGTCCCTTCTCTTTATTGATTAGGTTTGCATTCTTGTTTACGTAAATAGTCTCATAGGCATCCGGTTCAAGTCGCGAAATCACGTTTTTAATCGATTTTAGGTTTTCTACTTTAATATTACACCCGGTATTGTTTATGTGTTGTGCTATACTTGGCGCTTCTATTTTCGCGTACCTGTAACACTTGATGTGTTCATTGAATCTAGTACCTATCGCTCGTTTCGTTTGATCAAGATAGGCTTTATCAAAGCCTATATGGTGCGGAGTGTGCCGAGAATATTGTTGGTTGCCATACTACCCCACAGTCCTTGCTATCATTATCTATTAACCATTAGTGTAGCACGATCAAAAATTAGATGCAAAAAATGGGGAAAACAGTAGGCCTTGTTTAATCGTAAAAGCAGTTGTGAAAATCGTTTTGGGACTAACTGAAAACCCTAAAATCAAATTTTGGTTAAAAATGTTGAGTAGCAATTATTTTGTACAATTTTGGATTAAAAACATTTCGTTTTTCCTTTTTATTTTACACATTTGTACAGTGCTTTTGTCAAATATTTATTATTGAAGTTGCTCGAATACATGGTTGTTTAATATGTTTACAAAGATTAACTTTTTATTTTAAAATTCACTGCAGTATTTTAAAGGACTAGAATAAAATTTAAATTATTTAAGCTGGTATTTATCTGATACAGTATCAAAGTTAGAATAAAATTGTCTTTTTACTTTTTATTTTAGACCATAATGTTCTTATTTAATATAATTAACTTAATAATATATAAAACCAGTTTTTTCCAATTTCTACCAAACTCCCTTGTTGTATAATGCATTTCGCAGTTGTTGTGAAGTCACTTCCTCGCATGCTTGCGTACGGTTACAAAGATCTTTTCTATTTTCCACATTTCCTTGATATACTTTTTCTGTTAAGATTTCTCGTAAAAAAAATCTAGGGGATCGAGCGATCTAGGGGACCACTGAGGGGCTGTTACGACCTAGCCATCACAGTGGAAACATTTCATTCAACCAATCGCGAACAATTCTGGCATTAAAAAGTTAATCTTTTCAATCGTATTAAACAAACATGTGTTCTAGCAACTTCAATAATAGCTTTTTGACAAAAGCACTGTACTAATGTGTAAAATACAAGGGTAACGTCTTAAATGTTTACAAACGACCACTAGATGGCGTTATTGGGATTTAACAATATTTTCGTAAAATTTGACATGTGTTATTGTTGAAGCAGTGACAGCGCAGAAATCGGCCAAGTAATATGTTTACAGAGTGTATTTAAAAAAAGGCAATTTTGTGAAGGAATGGAAATTTCACGTAAATGTTTTCGTTGGATGATTTTTTGCGGTTTTAGTAAAAGTCTAACGAAACAACAATCTTCCGAATCGCTTCGTTCAACTTATGGTAATGAAGCACCATCAGAAAAGACTGTTTACAACTGGCTTGAAGAATTTGTGCTTGGGTCAAATTCTGCAGAATCTACCGGAAACATATCCTTTTCACATCTAAACGTTCATGCAGAATCGAATGTACTGCACTCTTCGATATGGATGCCTCTATCTCACGGTATGTCACATGCCGATCCTCTTCAATTGTGTTGTGTACAGAATCGATGTTTTCTGGAACAACAACCGATTTTGGTCGACCTTTATGAAATTCATCACTGACCGGATGAATAATCCTGTTACATGCTAATTACATGTTACAAAGATTGAAATTTATTTTCTTCTACTGCAGCACATATCTGTATTTCGCTGTTTTCCTGGTCAGCAGCTGTTTTGTGGCGAGGTTTTCCATGGTTTTTAGGTGAAACGCTTCCAGATACTTAATTTTTTTTTTATATAATTCTTTAGGTCAGTAATTTGCCGAAGAGAATTTCCTTGGAAGTACCATTTAACAATCTGTACTCTTTCATGGACTACACTTCCATTTTGTAGCTGCTACTGGAAAGAGTACAAAAGCAATTTATTTTTTCTTGTGATTCATGCCTTCTAGGCATAAACTTACTTAATGAAAATGTTTATTATAGTCTGATGTCCTTGTCAATAAGTGCTTATGTTCATATCGGTAATTGCTATTGTTGTTGTATCAACGAATAATCCAGTTTTATAAAATGAATTATTCTAATTAGAAATTTAGCTGTAGCTGTAGATTGTATGCCAACCGATATCCGAACCGTAGACATCCCCAAATATCATCGTTTCAGAAATTACTGGGCAGATTTTCGGCAACAAGATCGAAATAGAAATAACAATGAATTTCTAGTGCTGGCTGCTGTAGAGGAGAACCCACATGTTAGTCAGGGAGAGTGATCTAGGATGTATGACATAAGCCAGAGCACTGTGAGCAGTACATTGTGAAAATACAAACGCCACGATTACCATACTTCTTTAAACCAAGAGCATCACGGAGACGATTTTATCAATTGTCCAAATTTTTGCAACTGGGTATTAGAACAGCTGCGGCTTAATTATGGTTTCACTTTCAGAATTTTATTTTCTGATGAGCGACTTTAAAAAGAAACGGTATGTTAAATCGCCGTTATTATCCAATTGGTCCAATGGGGATTGGATGAAAGAAATAGATAACCAAAGGTTACGGTCTTTAAATGTTTGTGGTAGTATCGTGGACGAACATGTGATTGAAGAAAGCTCACGTGGCGACATTTATCCAAATTTCCTGTGAAATTAGTGACCTCTATTATTAGAGAATGTTAATCTGCAGTTACGACGAGAAATAATTTTTCAATATGATGGTGCACCACTCCACAATGCAGAAATAGTAAGAGAATTCTTAGAAGGCATGTTCGCTACATGAATAGGAAGAAGTGGTACAATGTAGTGGCCGCCCAGATCCCCCGACTTAACACCACTTGACTATTTTTTGTTTTTAGAGAGATTCCAACAACCATCGAGAATATGAGATCCATTTGCGACAATTACTCCACAAATGCTAAGAAGCCAACGAACGAGTTTTAACTGAAGAAGTAGAAAATATGTTGCTGAAGTACATTTGAACATTTGTTACATTTATAATGATTATGTAAGTAATAGTAAATAAACAACACAGGTAATAAACATTTTCGTTAGGGCAAGTTCTAAAACTAATTTGTTGAAAAAATCCAAAGATCTACGATTTTCATAGGACGTCCACAGCTTACCGTGATGGGAACTTTGTTTGCCTTTTCCTCGATGTTTTTATTATGTCAGGTGTTAAAATGTTTAGAAAATCAGAAAGATAAAATAAATCTCTATCAAATGGTGTGAAAAAATAGGTGTCATGCAATAAAAAAAAAAAAAGGGGACGTGGCCACGCCAAAACAGTTGAAGCTCGGAAACATCTGATCTGTTTGATCAGATGTTGTTGCTGTGCTAATAGTAATAATAATAATAATTATTATTATTATTGATTACGTAAACAAACATGTAATGGGTAGTATTACATAAGGCAAAAAAAAATTATAATAAAGCAGTAGAAAAAAACAATATAAAAATAGAATAAAAAATAAACATAACACCAAACTTACAAACAAAAATAAACTTAAAAGGGGACGTGGCCACGCCAAAACAGTTGAAGCTCGGAAACATCTGATCAAACAGAGTTGTTGCTGTGCTAATAATAATAATAATAATTATTATTATTATTATTCATTACGTAAACAAACATGTAATGGGTAGTATTACATAAGGCAAAAAAAAATTATAATAAAGCAGTAGAAAAAAACAATATAAAAATAGAATAAAAAATAAACATAACACCAAACTTACAAACAAAAATAAACTTAATATAACTCGAGAATCAGGAGGTTATATAGGGTAGAGTGGACAACCAAATAGGTTAGATTGTATGGCTATCTTAAAGAATATTGAGTGACTATGCGTCATCCAAAAATTCGGATACACTATAGGAAGAACCAAGCACAAGATATTATTTTAGTTTTAGTCTAAACTGCCTATAAGACTTCACATTTTTTATTTCCGCTGAGACCTTGTTGAAGATTTTTAAGGGATGGGGCATGTTTATGGGACTCCGACTTGTTAAACCTAGTGTGTACTCAGGTCTGTATAAGTTTGTCTTATTGCGTTTTCATGGTCATGAATATCGTCACATTCTCTGAAAATACTCCTATTCTTATAAATATAACATGCAGATTCTAGTATGAAAATCCACGGTAATGGCAAAACTCCTAGAGATCGGCATGGTTCAACGAATCGCGCCCCTGCAATACATCTTACTATGGTCTTCTGTGCTCGAAAAACATCTCCCGCAGCTGGCGATGCACCCCAAAGTAAGATCGCATATTGTATTCTCGACTGTACTTCTGCAAAGTAAGCTAATAATAATACAGGAAGGGATGTTTGACTTCTCAGTACACGAAATAGATATCCCTTTATCGAGATCTTCTTTGCCAATTCTTCAGAGTGATTATTCCATTGAAGATGTTCATGTAAAGTAACTCCTAAAAATGTTATTATGCTCGACCCATTGATGAAGTATTCTTCAACCTTCAATGTAGGCGTTGAAACGTTTCTCTGTCTTGTATGAAACAGTAGATATTTTGTTTTTTCTAAATTTAAGGGAACTCTATTGTCCGCCAACCATTTACATTTGTTAAAAACGATACGATGTCATTTATATAGATACTAAACAATAAAGGTCCTAAGACCGAACCCTGTGGAACTCCGCCCGTACTGGAAGGTAATGTGAATACCTGTTTTCAATATTTGCTGATGAGTTTGTAAATTTTATTGTGAGTACTTCATCAGTAGTGTACATTGAATTGAATTGTTTGCTAGAGGTATTTTGGTTTCCAATCCATACCGTGAGACACCCGCCACAATGTTGCCCGGTACAAATTGAAAATAATTATTGAAAGCATTTGCCACATCGCAAGGATCCTCAAGAATCGCAATACCGATATTTAGATGTATATTGGCGTGCATCTTACCACTTCAAGTAATGTCTCTCACTAAGTTCCACATTGCCTTAGTTTTGTTTAGTACCCTATGTGGCTAGTAAGTTCAGACAGACTGTATGCGCTCGACCAAAATTAACTCTACATTTAAAACAATTCTTTAGAATTAATGGAGAATGTGTAAATTCATTACAGTTTTATTCCTAATACCAAAAGCGTTGCTGTTGTCGCTACTGCAGAATAAATGAACTAGATATTCCCTAAAAGAACCTCTATATTCCGCAGACTCTAAATGCCAAATGCCATGTTTATATACGTTTTACAAAAATGCTTTAACCCATTTTACCATACCTTTTTTTTAGTGATAAAGCAGCAACCAGCTACTTTATCATGGAACGTCGAATTATCAACAGACTTGTACTTTTCCCGTATCTGAAAACATATCAAGTGGCATATGGCTACTGGCTATAGCGATGAGCTCTTTTGCTCCAAGATAATCAAGTCACCTAAGACAGACGATCATTAAGAAACAAATGGTTCTGTCCAATGTCGCGACCCATACCCATCACTGTCTACCTGTGATTCTGATCTGTGTTCGGGAGAAAGACGGCAGCAGCTACCTTATTTGTTCGAAAATCGCCTTCTCTTCGGATGACCTTGTAATTTAACAAATATGCGCACACATTATACATAGCTAACAGATTTCTTGTTAACGGGTACAACAATTATACATGTCTATGTATATGTACAGCTTTCACCCGACAAATCTAAAAATGTATTCAAATTATTCCATACGAGACTTGTTACAGTGAAATCATGCTGACGGCGTTTCTTCAAAACTGGTACTTAACGTTGTCTGTTGCAAAGATTATTGGATGTTTTGGAGGTTATGTAATTAACTTGCACACAGCTACCATTCTTTGAGTTTATGGTAAGCACTAGAGTAAGATTAAACATACACATAAACAAATTTACATAAGTTGTTTGTGTTTAGTGAACTACTCCAACTACCGTTATTAGCCCTCGTTCTGAAATCATCTTATTTAAGGTTCTGATAATTGTTTAATATTGAAGGCAAGCAAGGTGGGCACATACCATACTGAAAATTCTGAAAATATGTATAACAATTAATTATGCATGTCATTATAAACTTGCTTTTGGCTTTATAAGTAACCTGGGCAAATATGCGGTAACAGCCAGAGGCGTGGCGAGCACATAAAGGTTTACACACAAAATAGAAGGTAAGAAATAAATTATAAAACGTGCTGAAACACTTACCGTTTTAAAAGTCTTCCGTGAAATCACAAACTGGGTAACATCTGTTAAATATTTGAATCATTAGATATGTTTCCACAGCTGTTTTAGTCAAGTGAGTACGACGTGCGGAATAAATGTTTTTTAATGCCGAAAACGACCGTTCGACATCTAGCGATGTTATATTTGCATATAATCTTTGAAACAACTTAATGCATCTTCACACGCAACTTCACAAATTTGTCTTAATATAAGAAAATCGGAGTCTTTCTCTAAAACACTTTCAAATTTTCGTATTGCACACCAATTTGTTTCGCCTTCTACAGCGCATAACTGTGCGTGAAGATCATTCACAATTTGAACAGAATCCACTAGCGATGACGATCGATGTGGTTCCATTGTACGTACCATTACATTAACCACAGAATATTTGACGATCTGTTGTTTCGTCCACACACAACCACAGTTTTTTATCTTTAAATTCCGTTTTCATTCTTTTTTCTATATGTTCACGAGCAAATGGTACTACATTTCGTATCGATGTCCGACTAGGTAATTTACAGTCCGCATATTTATTCCAGAAGGAGACAAATGCTTCTTTGTCTAGTAAACGAAACGATAGGTTACATAAAATAAGAGTAACACATAAATCAAATGTAAATTTTTCTTGGTCTCGTATGCCACTTTTTGCAGAAGAATGCTGTTTGCTTTCGGTGTGACGTTGACAATGGCTTCTGGACCAACACATTACAGGGATTTTACAAACTAGTCATTGAATTTTAACGCCATCAAAAATTAAGTCCGGCATGTCCACTATAAAGTTTTTAACTGTGCCTGCCATTGGTCGTTTTCGTGACGTACCTAACTGCGACATTTTTAAAGCATACATAAGTGTACAATTACGAAATAAGTTACGACAGCCTACATATACACAGAACTACTCGCATCCAGCAAAGAATTGGTACTGACGCTGTGCACGCGTGAAATAAATAATCGCAGCATATATCTACTACACTGACTGTTACCGCTGTTTGCTCAGACTACTTATCACTAACCAACCACGGCGCCAATGAGCAAGCGAATAATCAACAGGTATTGGTAATAAATAGGCTTAGGATAATTATGCACTAAAAAACTCTAAAATATGCACCAAAAACATCAAGAATATGCACTTAAATATACAGGAAGTATCAACTTTTACAGAATAAATGCAAATTTTTTTATATTAACGCATATTTATTCTTCAGTTGAAAGCACAATGTTTAAATCCAAAATTATTTAGTTTAAATTAATTAAAAACAAAATTATTAAATTAAAATTAATTAAATTATATAAACAAATTATAATTACATTTAACTACAACATGATGTAACAGATTTTCAAAAGTAAATTTTCCCCTATTGCGAGCAAGAATATTTTCGTACTGAAAAAATAAACTATCGACATCACACAACACTATTAGTACAAATTCATATTTTACGACACTGACACTTAAATTTTAATTTCTTTCATTAAGAATTTCACTTTGCAACACCCTACTTATATTCTTCATTTGTCGATAACCCGTATTTTTTGCAGCAATTCGTTTAATTTATTGATGAAGTTATTTTTTTTTCATTTCGTTTCGTTAAATATTTAACTACGAGGGTGTATCAAATATAATCGGGACTGATTTTCTTAAAAATTCCGGAGGGCTTCTAGACCTGGAAGGGGTTGATGAGCAGGTAGCTGGTACCGTTAGGGAGAGGGGAGAACCGACCGCAACTCTCTCGGGTCCCTTTAGTATCAAAAGAAACCATTAGGGAGAAAGAAGTGCATGTCTCCGTGGAGCAGCGGATTATCATCAAGTTTTTGGCCAAGCAGGGGGTCAACCCAACTGAAATTTTGCGGTGATTACAGACACAGTTCGGGGACAACACCCTGTCAAGAACCCGTGTGTTTGCATGGCACAAAAAATGTTCCGGTGAAGGCAAAGACACGGTTGTCAGCCGGGAAGGTAATGGCAACAGTTTTTTTTTGATCGGCAAGCTGCTTTTCACGTTGATTTTCTTCACGATCGACGCACAATTAATGCGCAATATTATTGTAAAGTACTGGATGCCGCGAAATTGTCATTTCGAAGGAAAAGGAAGAAGCAATCGGCCAGAAGTGTCATTCTTCCGCATGACAACGCCAAGCCTCATGTGGCTAACGCCACCATGCAAAAAGTGGATGCATTAGAATGGGAAACGCTGGAACATCCAGCCTATAGTCCAGACTTGTCACTTCGTGACTTCCATCTTTTTGAACCCCTCAAAGAAGCGCTTGGAGACCAGCGTTTCGACGACAACGAAGCGGTGGAAGCGTTTGTGCTCCGATGGCTACACGAACGTCCGAAGAGTTTTTACGATGATGAAATAAAAAAGCCCCAATCCGATGGGAAAAATGTATTTCTAGGGCGGGAGAGTATGTAGAAAAATAATATATATTTGTAAGCTTAGTTAAATAAAGTTAGAATTTCTTAAAAAACGAGTCCCGTTTATATTTGATAATAATAATAATAATATATTTTGTATCCCTGAATCATCCAAATGACATGAGATACGTCAATATATTAATAATACATACAATGTGTATCATTTATGTAAATGTAAAGATCAAGAGATAGTACTTCACAAACACGTGGTAAAATTTCACAGAAAGATGGAAAGAAAAAAGAGACGAATTTATGTAAAATATTCGCCAACCGAATATGGGCACAACTTCGCCAAATAATCTTTTACAGTCCTGTCAAATCGGCGGGAGGCCGACATACCTTTTATATCCGCAGGTAGATGATTAATAATTTTGTTCCCAATATAAAGGAGGGGATCGTTCAAAAGTAACAGTATATATACCCTCGTATATCTTCTACTACTTCAATGCTGTCTTGTAAAGATAATTGCAGTCGAAATGCACACCAGATTAGCTCGAAGATGCATTAATGCTCTAAAGAAAAAAAGATTTGTATCTATTTATACGAATGTCCAAAATATGCATTTGCATACACAAATATGCATTTGCATATGCAAATGCATAATTATCCTAAGCCTAGTAATAAGTTAAGATACTTGTTCATGTCTCATGTGTATGTACTGCAGTAAGAAGCAATCAGTAATGTAGAACGCATGAGCAATAGTGAATAAGTAGTGAGTTAAGAATAAAGCAGTAAACAACACTGTTACGAATAAAAGAAAATAACCGATAACTAATAATAGTACTCTGATAACTCATGTGTAATAATAAGTGTATAATAATATATAAAGCCTTTTAGTGAGTAATATTAAACCAGTTTGTTTACACTACAAGAATCAAGATACTACAATTCAATTTCTAATTCACATCCTGTGTACACATCTGATCGTGTATTTGTAATGTGTTTGTAGTGCGGATCTACTAGGTGAATTTCCTCTACGTATTTGGTTTGAGAAATTTTACAAAGAAAGATGTATGTAGTATTTTGATTATAAGTTTTCAATTAAAAACCAATAAAATAGTGTTGAAATGACCATTGTATATACATACACCGATATAACATGAACACCATAATGCGACATTGTACAAGAGGCGAGTTAGAACTTATGAGCATACTTAACCTTAAATTTCGCCAGCGCGCAAACTAAAATCATTTTGCGGTAATTTTTTAACAAACAGGAATGTATGGTTTCTTTTGTAAAGCCGTTTTCAACCAATACTTCTGGTACTATTTCATTAATTCTATTTAACATATATACATTTATGCTGTAAACTGCCTAATCATTTTTTATTATTAGTTATTTGATAAGTCCTAATTTATAGACATCAATTTGGCATTCTTTTCTTCGCCCACCAAGGTAAAATTACCCGCATTATAGGTGGTGAAAAAGTTGCTTCCTATTTTCGTGGTATCTTTCAGCTAGTTGTTTTTAGAGTGTAGAGTTCTATGTTGACAAATTCACAGAGACAAACCTTCTCACCTACTACACACCGAAACATCTAAAGTATCCTTTCCCCACATGCTTACTTTTAAACGACAAAAGCTAGCGTTTTTAGAAAATTAGGACGATTTATATTTTTGTGAGATATCTTCGTTATCGGCAGTTCAACTGTATTTCCGCTGTCACCGGAAGTGACGTCAACTTTCTTATTTAAAAAAAAAGAAACATCATGTATACTTTTGCGTTTTTGGAAAGATAATCGAAAGGCGAATACAACCATCCCACACGTGCTATACTTTAACTTAAAAAGTATGCAGCAATATAGGTTTTGGTAATCTGTTTTTGTTGAGCGCGAAATTGTTACTTAGACAAAAAAAAATTTAAACAAACCTACCATAATTAATTAATTACAATAAAGTTCTATAAAGTAAGGAAATAACAACAACTGACAAAACAAGTTAAAATGAGATAAAATAATAACGAGCACAAAGAAGGAAAGTATGACAAATGCAGGTTATAATAACGGGAATAATTTACGCTTTTGGAATTGAGATTTGACAGTTTGGCAGTTATTATGATTACTTTAGATCAGTCAGGCGTCGCAAGAAACAATTTGGCGCTCTTTCCTAGCCAACTTTGTTGTATATCGACACATTCCTTAAGTTAAAGTGATATGTGATATCGTTGGATTCGCCTTTCGATTACCTTTCCAAAAACGTAAAAGTATGCAGGGTGTTCTATTTGAAATAAGAAAGTTCACGCCACTTCTGGTGACACCGAAAATGCAATTGAACTGCCGATAACGATAGAAGATACCTCACAAAAATATAAATCGACCTAAGTTTTCTAAAAACGCTAGCTTCTGTCGTGGGGGGATATTTTAGGACCTCACTGTTCAATTAATTTTTTAATGTAAAAAAACTGGAACGATAGCATTTACATGGAATATTAAAAGAACTGCAACAATGGTTAGAATATGCTGCTACTATTTTTGTCAATTACTACTTCAAAGAACAAATACTATTGTTAAATTATCGTTTTTGCTAGAAAAAAATTTCTACTTTCCTTGTCTACAGATTCCACTAACACTTGTGAAGCATTTGCACGAATACCTGGGTCAGAAGTGACTACATATTACGTAAATATATTAAAATATCAGTAATTAAATCACACGAAAAAATTCTGTACGTCTACATTTTCCTTAAGTTTAATGCACTCAATCACAAAACAATCAGCGTAAAGATAAATATTTCTCCAACTGTTTACCGAGGATATTATTTTTTTTCTAAACACAAAGGCGTTTTCGGTGAATAAAGTGAAATATCTTCATGTACCATCTTACATCAAACATATGATGAACAACAAATATTTAAAAATGATATCGTTCTATGTGGATGAGAATTAAACAAAAAAAATAATTCTTTTTGAGATCTAAATGTTTTTATCTGATACGGTAACCCATTTACTTACACTTAATTAAACAGTATGGAGAGGCGGCCATTGAAATACAGCTGGTGTCATATTTGGGCGAGGGCAAACTTCAATAATAAGTAGCAATAAATGTATTCTCATAAAAAAGCTATGTAGATGGCACTTCTCTATCTATAGTATTCCTGTTACCGTAAAGCTGAGTAAGACTGTGTAGAGTATGAAAGTACACAGCAAACGTTTCCGCTATATATCAAATGTATTTAAATATGAAAATTAGCGCTGGATTACCCTTTTCACGCGCAATTTTAAACAAGTGACTTATACATTCATGTATTGATACTATAACTTTAGCTATACACTAAAAATAAAACGTCTTGTAGTTATAGAAATTATTACATTATGTTAGAGAAAACTAGTAATGATAAAAAAATATTATTTTAAGTAAGTATGACCTCAAAAAATTCGTGTATTTAACACGTTTTATAAATGGACAAAAGTACGCAATAATAATTGCTCAAGAATAACAACATTGCACGAATAAGAAAAATGTAAGCTATTTAATCTTACCCAAAATGTGGAATTGTGGAAATGTTGGAATATACAGGACGCATAGAGTTGAAAAAGAAGGAATAGTGGCACGAAAACTGCAATAGTTAGTGCTAATTCATATGTAAACGCCATTAAACCTTGTATACTACTTGTACTTAAAATAACTTTAAAAATAAAATTTCGTTAAATGTACACGATGTATTTATATGCAGACGGTACAAATTCATCATTGAATTGAGATGTTAATTACTGCTGTAACTCCCCCTCTTGCACAACCTTATTCTAACCGGTGGAACGACAGTTTTGGGACTTTCTCAAAACAAAATTTTATTCCATAGAGAAATTTTAATTAACCCAGTTTTTTACACACTAATTAACAAGATTGAAACTTCCTAAACATAACCTAAATAACTCTCAATGGTCCAAATTGTTCGATTTGACACAATTTTGCTGGGACGCCTCGTATAAGGCGTTGGCAAGATTCAAGGTCAATTTCTTTGAGTTTAGTTTGGATCCTGTTCCTTAACTGATCCCTAGTTTGTAACACCAAGAAAGGGTGTGAATTTTTTGACCAAAGTTGGCAGAAACTTATAACTATTCAAAGGTAATAATTGATTATCAAAGGTTATAATTGATTATAATTATCACTTATTTCAAAAATAGGAAAATATTGAGCGGAAACGTGACTCATTACAAATAAAACACATGTTAGGTTGGTCTTGTAGTCATAATTAATCAAGCCACTTTTGCTTAGAAAATTTAAAAAAAAGCGCAATGCTTTGAAGACTAAATGAGAAAAAAAGATGAAATGAAAATCCTTTCGTCTTCGTTCTACTCCATTAAATCTTCGTCGTCACCTCCATCACAATTTTCAACAAAAGTCTCAGAATCATGACTTTCTGTGTATTCGACATACAGAACTGTCAAATTCTTCGGAAGTTACTTTTTTCTTGAATGTTTCATTTGCATTCTGGTTTTCGTGCTCATTAATGTTCATTTTCTTGTTTTTCGAGTAAACCTGTCCCCACTTTTCTATTTTTTCTGAGGCTCTTAAATTTTTCTCCACTTCTATATCTCACTTTCCCGTCATTTTCTTCTAAAAGCTGACGATTAAGTAAAGTATGACGACTTTTTTACGAATATGGATTTATTACTTAAGTTAATCATATGTAGTAGGCGCCATAAATTCTCGGCCTGATATAGAAAAAATAAATTTGGTAAAATATAACAATTTCTATTTTTCTATACCCTTGTAAAAATAATTTAAAATTTTTCCCTAAAAATGTTGTATTGCAGTTTTCTGGGACGAGGTTCATCGGGTCGCCGCCATCGGTTCCTTTTTTAGATAGAGGATCATAATACAGAACCATTGTTTCCTCTTCTGTGACAATGGACTCCAAAATCGGTTTCGGGTCGTCTTCACACATGTTTAAAAACGAGCGCGCACATTCGACCCGACGTTCACGTTAGAGAACAGGGCGAATACTTGTTTCAGAAATGTTAGACATCACTGCTAATTTCTTCATTTTCAAACGGCGATCTGCTAATTCCATTTCTTCAATAACTGAAATGTTTTGAGGCGTTATCAGTTCAATTGGCCGACCGGGGCGCTCATCATCTTCAAAGGATTTCTGCCCCAAACCTAAACATTTTGCCCACTTTTTTACAGTGGAATATCAAGGAGATAAATCACCATAAACGCCGTCTAAACATTGTTTAATGTGATTCGGCGTATATCCTTCTTTTTTTAAAAATTGAATGACCGCGCGGTACTCAATTTTCGTTACCTGAGGCATTTTCATGCACTAGTGACGTTGTCTGGCTGACTACTAAAAACTATTACTCTTCGAGTCGTAATATATGATGATAATTATAAGCTAGAATTTAGTTTGTTTTGTATTTTACTTCATCGCGTGCCTCATCAACGTTTCTTGTGTAAAAACTAACATGACCAAGAATATCCGCGTGGGAAAGTATAACGATGATTTTGTTTCTACTTTGTTGTTCAGTATTTAAAAATTTTACTTTTCAACAGGATGGGGTCGCGCTATCAAGCAAACAATGTTTTAGCCGACATAATAAAAGACATTGAAAATGTATGGCACAAAATAAAAAAAAAACGTGTAAGGAACGACCCTCACAAGAGCTAAATTAAGAAAAATCTGAGACACTTGAATTCCCGAATTTCGCGACAAGCTTTTAAAAAGTATGGTCCCAAAGTTTTCGGAAAATCTCTAAATGGTTTGTAGTTGTACCAAACGGCGTTTAATCATATCGTCGGTGGAAGTGAAATATCACAATTACCTTGTTTTAATTATGACATGTTAGGCTTTGCGATCTAGTTCAGCAAAATGTCTTGCAAACTAGATATTCGTAAAGAAATTTACAATCTAGTTGGGCGAATGCCCAAGCGTGATATGGTGGCTATTTATCGAAAACAAAATATGTCTGTATCAACAATTTATCGGACCATAAAGAAATGTGAAGAGGGTATACCGTGCGTTAATTTGGTCAAAAGTAGTCAACCAAGACTTTTGAGCTAAGGGAACAAAAACTGATTGAAGCCGCTAAAGACAGAGTTGGAGTTTCTCAGCGAAAATAGCTCGAAAATTTCGTGTTTCAAAGACCACTGTTTTTCGATCAGTTTCCCGAAATAACGTGGTGTTTCGAAAACGAAGAAAAACACCAAAATATACCGCGGCTTAGTTAGAATGAATTTCTAGATGTTGTGGTGCTCTAAGTCGCATCCATTTTGTCAATAAACTGATTGTTGTGGATTATGAGAAATACTTTACTTTGTCCCATTCAGAGATGAAAGGAAACGACGGTTTTTATGCAGACGACATATAAGACACACCAAACAATGGCAAGTTCAGAAGTAAATCTAAATTTGAGGGCAAAATTTCACTGTGGTGTGCCATTTCTGAAGCCGGATTTATTTCGCAGCCGTACGTTGACCATGTTCGAGGAGAAACCATAACTGCAGAACTATATATTGAAAGACGCCTCTCTAAACTTCTTCAGTATTTAAATACACATCATGCCAATGATGATATAATGTTTTGGCTTGATCTAGCTTCATGCCATTATGCAAGAGTAGCTAGAGACTAGTATAACACAAACAACATAAACTTTGTTCCTAAATTACACAATCCTACCAATGTATCTCAGGTTCAGTGAATAGAAGACTTTTGATCGATATTGGCCAGAAAAGTGTACGACAATGGATAGGAAGCTGCAAATGAAGACCAACTAAGACGTCGCATTTTTCAAAAATTCGAGAAATCGGCCCTGCTGTTGTCCAGAGGACAAGTTAGAAGAAAACTGAGGACCGTTGAAGATAATGACTATCAATAATTTGAATATTAAGGAATTTTTGTTATATTTGTTGTTAATTTTTGTAATAGTTAATTTAAAAAATAAAACAGTTTTCAACAAGTTATCAGTACCTAAAAATTTTCCGAAAACTTTGTGACCATACCTTATGCCAACATATTTTCAAGCGGTTATTAAATCAAAAGGAGATATCACGAGATGCTAAAGGTATTAGTTATATTAATTTAGTTTTGCATCCCAAACTTTAGTTCTCAAAAGTTGTTGTTTCCTTGTTAAATTTAATCTATTGCCGTTTAAAATATTTTTTTGATCCTTACAAGTAAGAATTTCTTAATAAACGTTTCCTTCAAAGTATGACTAGATTCTCTCTCAAACAATCCAGTGTTAAGAACATCAATACAATAGTGTACATAGAATTATTATACTTTGTTGTTAGGATTTGTACCATTAGTGTTTGACACATTTTCTTGAAGTAACCTTCATTTAAAGCAATATTAGTCCTATGTTAAATAAGAATATAACGATATTCAAAAAATGAATATTATTGTTATTATATATTAACTAAATCTATACTTTTAAAAGCGTAAACATATAAATTAGAATTAATATCTTTACTTTAAACATCTATGTGACAATAAATGTTATGGAAGGTGTAATTGAATATACAAAACAAATTACTTAAAATTACATTAACGATATAGCAATAACATTTCTCTTAACTTTTCTATATCGAAATATTTTTAGGATTATCTATTCAACGATTATTGCGTTCGTTGACAACATGCATAGTTTCTAGAAAAATATCACAGTATCCATAAACATAGCTTGAAAGTAAATCCCACGTAAAAAATTGTATCTATGCATATTCTAGATATTGTGTACATATAGCAATACATCTCTAAAAAGAAACCAAGGAATGCCGATAGTAGATGGATGAAATTATTATTCGTGCTGTACATATCACAAGGTAATGTATTCTATCATTTATAAATACCAACATAAAAAAAAAGTAAGCGTACATATTTTTATGGTGTTTATGGTGGAAATTCCCAGAAAATACACTCAGTATACGTCAATCAAATAATTTATGAAATAAGTAAATTTACCATTTATCATCTTCAAAACAAAACCTTGAACACATTTGCATAATTATGGATTTGATTCTTGTGTGGAAGTACAGTTAAAACTCTTATTTCTTTCAGGTTTCCTTTGATTTGTTTGTACTATGCTTTTAAAAATATTACAATAACCCGTGGAGATCTGTTTATAAAATTGGCATAGGGAGAAACCACCGTATTACAATAATAGAGAAAGTTTTGCCCGGTAACTAGAGAGCAATCGCAGCGGCGGTGACTGTGTTTAGATGGGCGGGGAGGGCTGATCGATTATGATACGACACGACAAATCATCATCACTCAGTTCAGTTTAGCATTGGATAACGGATAGGGCGTGTTGATTCTATTGATATAGACGTAGTTATTAATTGTAGTTACTATTTAGTGTAGTGCGTTTTGATTTTATTGATACAGACGTAATTATTAATTATAGTTTTTAGTGAACATGTCGAAGGCTAAAGAACGACCCTTTCAAGACATAGTAAATAAGTTTATTTCTGACTTTCCCGATTTGTTTTACAACGGGAGTAAGATAGTTTGTAAAGTGTGCAAAATACATTTGATGTAAAATAAGAAGTGGAACTGTACAAGACACGTAAATTCCGCACAGCATAGAAAACGAAAATTGGGCATGCCACCGAGAAGTGCATTTTTCTATGTAATTCCTATGTTGATAAAGTGTAATTTGCCACTAGACTTACTCGATAAACAACCGTTTAAGGACTTTCGGGACAAATACAATCCCGAGTTACGGTTGCCAACGGAGAAAACGGCACATAAGCATGTTGCATTTGTACGCGATGACGTGGAAAAGAAAATGAAACGCATATTGAAAAAACAGTTTCTTTGGTTATGTGTTGACGAGACAACAGACTGTAAAAAAAATTCAATTGTAAATATTATGGTACGCATACTAGACCCTAGTAAACCTACATTACCACTGTTACTAGCTAGCCGAAGACTACAAGAGTGTACTGCTGCAGCAATTATGAAGGTTGTACTTAGTACGTTGGAAAAATTTCAAATTTCAAAAGATAAAGTGTTGATGTTTATGAGCGATGGGGCAGCGATAATGCGTTCGATAGGCCGTTCTCTTCTTGAACATGATTGCAAGTGTTTACATGTTACGTGTAAAGTGCATACTTTACATCTTGTAGCAGAAACCATTCGACAATGCTCTCCCGCGGTAGATGCATTAATAGCAAGCACAAAAAAAGTATTTTTGAAATCTCTCAAACGCCTACGATCATTTCACACAGAGTGTCCTGGTATTCGTCAACCACCGGAGCCAATTCTTACACGTTGGGGAACATGGTTGCAGGCAGCTTTTTATTACGCTGAACATTTCAAAATAGTAATAGCTGTTGTTGCACAATTCAATCCTGCCGAAGCTGCAGCTATTAAGGAGAGACAGTCGAAATTTCAAGATATTTCCGTTGAAACAGATTTAAAAAGTATTCGTAGCTACTATAAAGGATTAGCTGACCCAATAGACTAATTACAAAATAGATCGTTATCATTATTGGAGTCTCTGCAAATTATGGACGGAGTGCATACCATCCACATGACGCAAAATATAATTGCGTTTTAGAAAAGTTCGAGAGTGTGCTACAGAAAGATCCCGATTTTAGCACACTAAAACAAACTTGTGATGGTGTATCGAATAATCCACTGACTAAGTACAAAGATTATTTTAATCATGTATGTATAACATCGGTAGATGTTGAACGCTCTTTTTCAAAATATAAACTCATTTTCTCACCACGGCTAACATCGCCCACCGAGACAACTGTGGAAACACATTTAATGGTGTCAACTTTTTGCCACTCTTATCCATATGATGTTAATACTGATAATGGTGCTTCTAGTTTTACTGTTCCGTAGCCAAGGCTGCTTAAAAGGGTGAGTGTTTCACTACTTTTCACATATTATAATTATGTATTAGTTCTGTTATTTTTTTTTCTATTTTCTTACTAATGTTTGTGTATACTAGGCAGGTACGGCTATGGCACGGCTCCATGTTACCGGGCTCTAGTAATAACTAGGCTTAGAATAACTATGCAAATGCATATTTTGGGCATTTGTATCAATAAATGCATGTTTTAATTCTTTAGAACATTAATGTATATTTGAGCTAATCTGGTGTGCATTTTGACTGCAATCTCTACGCTAGAACCTGAAGGATTACCTTTACAAGACAGAATTGAAATAGTAGAAGCTATAGTCAAACGTTTAACGAAACTCAAGAAAATTTATTTTATCAATAAATTAAACGAGGGGCTGTCAAAAAATACGGGCTATCAACAACTGAAGAATATAAGTGAGGCGTTGCAAAGTGAAACGGCCCTTATTGAAAAAAGTTAACATTTAAATGACAGTGACATCGTAAAATATGAATTTGCACCAATAGTGTCGTGTGAAAGTTTTTCCACGATACAAAAATATTTACTTTTGAAAATTTGTTACACTGTGTTGTAGTTAAATGTAATTATAATATGTTTTTATAATTCCATTAATTTTAATTCAATAATTTTGTGCTTTTCTTTAATTTTGATTAAATAATTTTGAATTTAAAAAATTGTTTGTGCTTTTTAACGGAAAAATAAATATGTGTTAATATTTATTCTATAAAAGTTGATCTTTAGTGCATATTTTTTGTTTTTGGTGCATATTTGCATGCATATTTTGAAGTTTTTTAGTGCATAATTATCCTAAGCCTTGTAATAACAGTGGTTATTATTGTCTTTTTCTAAACATTAACTACCATAAACAAAAAATTCTCAGTAAAACATCAATATACATATTGGGAAAATGTGAAATTAGCTATATCTATATATGTCCGGAGAGAGAGTGAGGAAGGGATTGAATGGAATCCGATCAATTCGATGTGAGTCGCACTAGTACGCTTCTAACAACGTTGGGATGTAGACCTACTGTGTGCAAGAGCGCACGTAATAATTTGAAGTCATGGTCGCCTGGAAATGAGAGTTTCGCATATTTATTTTGTTGTTGCTACGAAGCTTAGACGAAACTAATAAGATATTCTAAAGACGAAAATAGAAACAGATTCTGATGAAATAAAAGAAAAGAAAAAGAAATACTCTAGAAATTCTTACTAAGATCGTCCCCACATAATGCAGTCATCCTCGTAATTAACCACAACGGTAACCATCGTGAGCCATCGGCTGCCGCTAACCCCTCTGCTTGTGATGAATCACCCATTCGCGCTTACCACTGTCGCATGTACGCCTTTTCGTATAGCTAGACATTTTCTTTCCGTATGTGTATACAGGCTGATTCATTTTCGAACCTCATCGTGGAGATCTTACTTATTATTAGAAATAGAGGGTAGGTTTAAACTTGGCAAAGTTGCTAAATTTTGTGTTTCTTATGGTCCCGAAGAGAAAATGTACCTGCAATAAATGACATCCGAGATTTAAAAAAAAATGAAAAAAGCTCATTTTATTCTTTTGCCTCTAGCACGTTTATTTGGCCTTGCAGAGGAAAACTAAAAACACATTCTCAAGGCTACTTTCGATCTTCTATCTAATGGTATACTCTAAATTTTTACATGACGTTTCGGTTCTTTCTGACCATCATCAACTTCCTTATTTCTTATCGACGCCATATTGGATTTTGACGCCGTTAAAAATAGTTTTTTTATAATTTCAACCATATATAACATGTTGACAAAAGTTTTCGATATTATGCTTTAATTGGGAGTCAGTTTATGTCAATCTTGCATTTTCTGGTTAAATAAATCCATCAGCATCTGCACGGGAAGTTAGGATTAAATTCATCCTAAACTCGAGTATGGAGAACTTTACATCGAAATAAGTTTAAACCAAACAACCATTTATGTTAGCCACAGCCTGGTGACAATTTACAGCGATTGGAGTATTGCAACTAGTTAGTGGGAAGATTAGAAGACGACGAATACTTTTTAAACAAAATCATCTGCTCAGATGGACTAAAATTTACCAATTCTGGAATTTTTAACAGAAAAACGAAGCATTATTAGGCAACACAGAATCCCAGACAAAACAGGGTAAGGAAACCACAACATCGTTCATTTCGGGTTAAACGTTTGGATGGGCATTTTGGGAAATCGTCTCATAGGGCAAGGTATGTATGAAGAAACATTAAATGGGGGAAGATGCTTAAACCTTCTTCCCGCGCACGTATCTAACTTCTTAGATAACAACATTCCATTAAATCAACTATACCATTTAAGGTGGCAATAAGACGGCGCACCGGCTCATAATGCGGCAATTGTGAGGAATTACTTAAATCAAGAGTTTCCAAACCGTTGGATTGGAAATAGTGGAATTGTTGTATGGCCGGCAAGATCTCCTGCCTTAAGCACTCTGGATGTTTTTTTATGGGCAGTTGTTAAAAATAATATTTATAAAGTTGATGTCCCACAATACATTGAAGAACTTGGGGGCAGACTCCGAATACCGATGTAATTCCTAGAAGAACCATATAAAGGGTAGTCCAAAATGTCGGGAAGCGCGCAATTGTGCATTCATGAAAATGAGCACTTATTTGAACAAAATTTACATAGACTTTGCAAAAACTCACCTTCAATTTACCATTTATAAAATATCCCGTTGGTTTTTATTGAAATTCCTGCTAACATAAATATTACCCTGCATGGTAAACGATCCATTCTCGACCAAGTTTCTATCAGGATCTAAAAAATGATATGATGTGGCTGTTGTCGTTTTGGTTACAGTTGAGAATACCTTGTACTCGCTATTGTTGTATTGCGGTTCGATGAATAAAATTTACTTAACATATTTCGTTTCTCTTCGTTGGTATACGACATTTTTCTATTACTAATGAACGACAATTGAAATGTTTGACAGATCGACATTTCACGGTTACCTTATTTAATCTTAAAATGTATTTTTCGTCAATTAAGGCATAATATCAAAACTTTGGTCAACATATTATACATGGTTGAAATCAGAAAGAAAAACTCTTTCGATAAGAAATAAGAAAGTTGGTGATGGCCAAAAAGAACAACAACGTCATATGTACACGATTAGATAGAAGATCGAAAATGGTTTTGAGAATGAGTTTTTAGTGTTTCTTTGCAAGGCCAAATAAAGGTATTAGAGGTAAGAGAAGAAAATTAACATTTTTGTTTTTTTTTTTAATGTCGAATGTCTTTTGGCACAGGTCAATTTTCTCTTCAGGTTCATAATAAATACAAAATTTAGCAACTTTGCCTACCCTCGTTTAATAATAAGCGAGATAGTGAGGGTCGAAAATGAATTAGCCTGTATTATAATTTTCGTGAAAGCGATTCCTATACATAAGCAATGGTTAGAATAAAATATTGCCTCTTACATTTCTTGTGGAAGGCTCTAAATAAGATTCCTTTATTGTTCCAATAATTATTTTCTATGTACCTCGAAATCTACTTCCCAAAATATTGAATTAAACATATTTGAAAACATACCATTATTTATAATCCTGTTACATATGAAACAGAAAAACTATTAAATCTTTGTTAGGTTAAATCTGATTAAACAAAACCATAACCACTTTAAATTTATATGCTAAATCAGAGATAACTTTTGCAGTTGTAAGTAATTGCATAATGCAAATCACGTAAATGCAACACATATTCACTTATTATTTTCTAAAGGTTATATAATCATCTGACCACAAAGTATGTATAACAGATGATGACTAGTCAATAAGTGAAATTTCCTTGAACTAATGGGAAAAGTTAGAACTACCGAATGCGTGAATTAAAAAAGTACCAATCAAAATCTTGATCTCAATACTAATCCAATAGTAACAAATAAATCAAAATTGAATCAATACTCCATTTGCAATTTCGCATTACTTTTCTATTATATACTAATCTAGTATGTATGTATCTAGAGTTTAAAACAGAATATCGCTATTAATATCCGTAACCAACTCATTTCTAACATTTCTTGCTCATTTTGTATCAAACATCGGTTTACTCTACTCATCTTCAAATTAAATAATCGGGATTTTAGTTGCGTTATGGTTTTACCCTGCTCACATTAAGTTGATTCTGCTCCAGTTTTTTTCTTATTTTCCTTGATCTCGTTACTTTCTTTCCGGATTTTAAAATTTCCTTATCTCTGTATCTTTCTTAGCAGCTAAGGTTATATTTTTCCAGCAGAAAATCCTTCTCATCTTCAATATACGAGGTGCGGCAATTAAAAACCGGACTGGTGCTACTATCGGCAAACAGCGAGCACGCCACGGTAGGTTTGAACATGTCTGTGCTTGTAGATGCTTCCCCCACCTTGAGCTCGATGGGCACGGTTGTATGTCTCTCAGTCTCGCTGTAGCAATCGTCCGTTCAAGTCATTACGCTAGCACCGCGTAGGAATTGTCTACGTTCACTGGGTCCCCAAAGGTCAGACAGTCAATCAACATTATTACGTCGAAGTTCTAACTACCCTTCGTGAACGAGTGAGAAGACGAAGACCTGATTTGTGGAAGAGCAAATCCTGGATGCTCCACCAAGGCAATGCGCCAACCCATTCGGTCTTGTCTGTGAAGGCGTTCTTTGAGGAATCCGGCATCACCGTGTTGAACCACCCACCGTAATCGCCCGACCTGGCCCCCCGTGACTTTTTCTTTATTTCCTAAAATAAAATCGGAGCTTAAGGGGTCAAGATTTGACAGTGTGGAAGCGGTGAAAGCGAAAACGACGGAGGTTCTCAACAAGTTGACAGAAAGGGACTTCCAGCACTGCTTTCGACAGTGGAAAATTCGTATGGAGCGTTGTAGGGATCGGCAAGGAGAGTACATTGAAGGGGATAAACTTTGTAATGTAATTGGTGATCAATAAAATGTTTTATAGCACCAGTCCGGTTATTTAATTGCCACGCCCCGTATGTTACTTTAATTTACGTTTTTCGCAAGTTATATACATTTTTATTGAAATTAAGCACTTTTTGCACATCAGTATATTAGAAATATCCTTGCCCACCATCTTAGTCGATACGAATATATAACTAAGGTAAGATAATCGTGTCGTCCCAGCATAGCCGTAACAGCTGGAGCAGCCAACGGAACTCGGCGCGCGCCTGTCTGATGCGATGCGTAAACATCTGCCGGGTGGCAAAGCAGTTCAAATTCGTACACATTCATCATCACTAGCGCGGCGTGTGCGTGTGAATTAAATCAGGCGAGCGGAATACTAGTTATTCAAGAAAATTTGTAATTAAAAATGTTCAGTGTGTGCAAGGCTAAACAACGACCCTTTGCTGATAAAGTAAAAAACTTTATCTGTGAGTTTCCAGATTTGTTGTACGACGGTGTTAAAATAGTTTGTAAAGTATGCGAGAAAACTTTGATATGCTGGCAGAAGAACGACTACAGGAAGCATGTAAATAGTGCAAAACACAGAAATAGAAAAAAGGGCGCGTCAAATGGAAATGACTTCATTTTCGATTTACTTGTCATGATGATAACATGTAATTTGTCACTTAACATACTGGATAAGAAATCGTTTAAGAACTTTTGGAACAAATACAACCCGGAGTTGAAGTTGCCTACTACGGCAACAGCACGTAAGCATGTTTTATTTGTACGCAAAGAGGTGGAAAATAAAGTTATATCTATATTAAAAAATCAGTTGCTTTGGTTGTGTGTTGACGAGACAACAGATTGTAATAAAAAATTCTATTGTACATGTTATAGTTCGTGTACTGGATCAACATAAACCGACATTACCACTGTTACTAGCTAGCAAAAGATTACAAAAAGTGCATGCTTTACATCTTGTGGCACAAACTATTAGACAATGTTATTCCGAGGTAGATGCATTAATATCAAGTACAAAAAAAGTGTTTCTCAAATCTCCAAAACGTCTTCGAACATTTCACGCACAGTGTCCCGGTATTCGTGAACAACCACAGCCGATTCTTACACGTTGGGGAACCTGGTTGCAGGCAGCTTTTTATTATGCTGAACATTTCAAAAAAGTGAAAGCTGTTATTCTACAATTTAATCCTGCCGAAGCTGCAGCTATTAAGGAGAGCCAGTCAAAATTTCAAGATACTTCTGTTGAAACAGATTTACAAAGTATTCATAGCTACTATAAATGCTTACATGACGCACTGGAACAATTACAAAATAGAGCGTTGTCGTTAGTGAAGTCACTGCACATAGTGGACGAAGTACATATTCTGCTACGCACTATAGATGACGCAAAAAATATTCGCATTTTAAAAAAGTTGGAGAGTGTGTTAGAGAAAGATTCCAATTTTATCACATTACGACAAATTTGTAATGGTACTTCGACTAATCCATTAATTGAGTTCAAAGATTATTTTAATCATACATGTATTACATCGGTAGATGTCGAACGATCTTTCTCCAAATATAAACACATTTTTTCGCTACTGGAAACACGGTTCCGCGAGACAACTATTGAAACATATCTAATGCTATCAATTTTTTACGATTCTTATCCACTGGATTATAATACTAATGATGGTGCTTCTACTTCTCATGTTCAGTAATTCCTAATGCAATCCGTCAGCCTACTTGATCACGCTGCCTAAGAGGGAGAGTGTTTCACAGCCTTACAGATATTGTAACTCTTGATTAGTTTTTTTATTATTATTCGCTTTATTACTTCTTTTTCGGTATTATAAACACTGAAGAAACCGCACGCATATGGCGCAACGAACGATTATCTTACTCTATATATGTATAACAATTATAATGGAGTAGTATCTATAACACAAAATATATAGTTCCTCAGTACAACATTTATACTATATCGCAAATGTTAAACGCAAAAGTTCAAATCAAAAACTAGTTTATGTTTATTTGATATTGTGATTTCCAATTATATATTTCCTTTGGTATGCCAATATTGCACAACTACTTGAAGCGCATAAAACATCGTATTTGCATCTTTGTGATAGACATATAGGATGTGCCCTTATATTTTTATTAGCAGTTATTTCCGCACAAAAAATAGATAATATCAGGTATTAGAAATATAATACCTTACAAATAATTTATTACCTTTCATTATCTAGGGCCCATATATGGGACCAAACAGTGTTCTCTTGATTGATTCTTGGAGTAGGTATTGCTTTGCCGAACTTCAGAAATTGATAACAAAAGATAAAACTGTAAACATTTTAAATATACCCAGTATAACATCTAGATGTGTTTGATTTTAAACTCTGGAAAAATTTAATTAGAACTTCTTGTGATACGGTAATTCTTATAAACTACAAAATATTACACTGGGGAACAATTTGTAACACAATTTCTGTTGAGTTTGGTTTTTGATCTGTTTTATAATTAATTAGGCATGCTGGTTTCAAAACTGTAGTTAGTTTTCTTCTACCACGTCAAGTTTTATCTTTATACCTTATGAGAATGTGTCTACTCTCCGCGAAATCGACCATGAAGAGAATGCTTGGTTGATATTCAAAAACATTGTTAAAGACTATCTTGGAAATACACGAGCACAGAATTACGCCAAAATTGTCCAGCAACTCTTGGAGAGCTTCAAACTGCTAGGTTGCAACATGAGCACCAAATGGCATTTTTTACATAGCCATCTTGCTAACTTCCCGGAGAATCTTGGTGCAGTCAGTGATAAGCAGGGTGAGTGATTTCACCAGGATTTGAGGGTCATGGAGGCACGGTATCAAAGTAGATGGGATGTACACAACTAACAACAAATACCAGGACAAAGTGAGTTCTGCGCAGGCTACCTTTCTCTGTTTGAATCTATCGCATACCCTTTCCCGTATTTGTATTTACTCCGTAGCGAGGGACGGTCTCGAACGCTCGAATAAACAATCCGGGTCGATGATGGATGCAGTGATACCTACCCTCTTTTACAACCTAGTTGTGAAAGAGAATATGCCGTTGGCTTCTTCTTACCGATCGCTTACGGAATGTTGCGCTATCTACGCACGTTACATACTTGCAGATAAAGCGATTCTCACATTTTGATGTGGAGCGAGTAATGAAATTTTAAAACACATATTCAGATTGATTCTTCCATATTAATACACTTAAAATGTAGAGCCTATGATGTGTCTATTGTAAATCAGATTAGACTTAAATTCCATTAATTACTTTAATTTGGAAACTTATACAAAAACAATGATTTTAAAGTATTTTTAGAATTATAGCGAATTAGTAAAAAATCGCCGCAAATGTGATAAAGATAGAAAGAAATAGTGCTAATAAATGTAAAACAAAAAATAATTTAGCGTCTTCTTCGTTACTACAAAAACCCGCAAACTATGAACGAAATGAAGAAAACTTGAAGGCAATAATAACGTTTAATAAACAGCATACTGTAATGTGCGATGGCTTTATAACGAACGAAATTTATTATGAGCAAGAAAAGAAAAGTGGAAGGTAATATGTGATCACGCATGGCTTCATTAGCGTTCTCGTATTGGGTTCTACTATAAACTTAATACAATTGCTTATCTAAACGCATTCTTTTGCAAAGTATACGTGAAATTTTCTTCCGCATTCGTTTTCAAAATAAGTATTATTGGCATGAACATATGATTTTTAAAAAAGCAAGTTCTGTAATTCTTTGGAAACTGAAAATTTAATTTCTACAATAGATATGCATAAAAATGTCCTACGTTTGAAGCAATACTTTGGGCGCCAATGTCAACGTTTTTGTTTGAAATATGAATAAAATAAAAAACGTGTTACAAAAGAAGAAAACAATGTTTAATAAAAATGTTCATACTCGTTTAATAAACTGTCGAAATACTTTTCTGTACAAAATAAGAAAATAAGTGCAAGTAAATCGTGTGTGCAGTGAATTATTTGCATTTTGTTGAAATGCAAGAGGCAACTAATAATAAGAGAAGTAACATTAATGCCTTTATTACACAATAGCATTTTACTCGGGCAATAAATTTAAGTGACAAATATCCATAACGGTAATGAAAATTGATGTATAATAACATCAAAAACCTTTTAGGAAGTTCCAAAGGCCCAGTACATAACATGGATAAATCAGGAATTTACAAAATTTCTGTAAAGATTGTGATCAAGTGTACATTGGGTAGACAAAAAGATCAATTAGAGTTAGGTACAAAGAACATTTGGCTCATCTCAAATTCAGAAGGTTTGATAAATCTAGTGTTGTCCTACATATGTTTGAAAATAACCACAATATTGATAATATAAAATTAATTTAAAACGTTAAGAGCATGGTTCAATATAATTGTTATGAAGACATGGAAATATACAAAAAAAAAATCTCTTTAAATCACTTTAAATTCAGATTAAGGACCACTAAATTCCAGCCTTTATCCTTTGTTACATCATGTATAGTTAATTACAGCGGCAGTTATTATAAGTATATGTGCAATGAAGCCCTTTATTGAAAAACATGGATTTTAATAACTTACGTCATCCTGACTATTTACTGAAACAGTTCACTAAAACTCTTACCACAACACTTAATTTGTACTGGACGCACGTTTCGATAGCCAAGCTATCATCATCAGCAGCAAGATTGAGACACACTGCTGCTGATGATGATAGCTTGGCTATCGAAACGTGCGTCCAGTACAAATTAAGTGTTGTGGTAAGGGTTTTAGTGAACTGTTTCAGTGTTCCAGTGCCACAGTTTTAGAGTACCCGTTTACTGACTATTTACATTTTAATTTAGGGATTACTTATCTTTAGTTTTGAATTGTAGGCATTATTTATAGTCATGTGTCATGTGCAATGAAGCGGCTCATCAAGAAACACTTAAAGTAGCAGGGTGTTATACATTGATAATTAAGTAATAAATAAGCATTAGGATGTTTATTTTAGATTTACATATTGGGTAATTTATTTGCTATACAAGGTTACTTTTACACTTAGTTTCTTAATTCAGTTTCACTGCTGATGATGGTAGCTTTGCTATCGAAACGTGTGTCCAGTACGGGTTAAGTATTGCGGCAAGAGTTTTAGTGAACTGTTTCAGTGTTCTAGTGCCACAGATTTAGAGTATCCGATTAAAACGGAAAGCATGAACACACACAACAGGCCTAATGAGTTACTGAACTCACCATTCTACAATGTGAAAACAAATAGATAAGGAAAGTGCGAGGATAACCTATCGCACGCAATTGCACGCTCCGTATTCCCCGGACCCTGCTCCCTATGACTTTTCATGAAATAGTAGGGGATGTATTGTAAATAATTTTTTGATATAAATTGCATATACAAAAATTTAGAGATATTTATTTGGACCTACAATAAAACTGCGGTCCCAAACTTTTATACCACTTTTTTTTTAATAGAACCAATATTATTTGGATACACTAATTCAAAACGCAAGAAACGATCTGAACGTATGAATGATCGACGATCTACTTCAAAATACGTCGCAGCCTGCTGACGTCTAAGCGCTCAGACCTTATGTATCGGAGGCTCATAATCAAGGTTCGGCAATCCGTACGGGAACACGTCACTGCTAGCATAGCCGTTCATTCGCGCCTATCGATAGGAATTGAGAGTGTACAATAATGTTCAGTATTACACAGACAGTAGAAGATATAACACATTATCCTGGTACCAAGTTTTATGTCTAGACATTTGAAGCATCCTTATTTTTTTTATTGCTGCTTGTTCACAAATAATTCTTAGATTTAGATATTTTTTATATACATAGTAGATACACGGTTTCAAACATATCTGCATTTAGTTTTTCGTCCCAGAGTTGTTTACTTTTATTCTCCCGACGAAGACAGAAATATTGTTGAATGTAAATTTTAGAAAATAAGCTACTAAGCGAATTACAATTTATAAATAACAATAGCACATTTTGAGAAGAGCAGCATAACATTAGTGGAAGCTCCAAATATATTAGATGATGCAATAAATCAATTAAAAGTTGTTCCCAGAGAACTTAGATACAAGTTAAATCAGAATATTATGTCCGTGTTGAACAGAAACACAGATTTACGTATATACTAAATGAATTCCCTATTAATGCAAATCTAAATACCGATGTACTCACAAGATACCATACTATTATATACCATATTATTTTAAATTTGCTCCACTAATTGGTTGAGATATTTAATGAACATTTCCTGCATTTTAAGAAGTACTAACATCAAGAAGAACCAGCTTTACATTTGAAAACATCTAGTAAAGGTTAATTCAGCCCTCACTTCTAAAAATAAAAAATACTAATACTGTTTTACGTAGTTCATCCATGTTTGTAATGTGTAATACCGTGTAATCATAGACAATGACTTTATTTAAAGATGATTCTAATTAATATTGTAAATAAGTACCCACAGATTCTAACACCAGAACGATAAAACCGATCGCATGGCACGTCTATGGAAGTGCTGAAAGTAACGTATTCCATTCGTATTTGCCAGCTGCGTGTAATTCATCCCGTACGTTTTGCAGAGACTTACTCATAATACATTTCGTTCGTTATTAAGGCAGCGCATATTACAGTATACGGTCTATAGAATGATATTTATTACCTTTAAATCTTTTTTGATTTGGTTCATAGTTTGTCACTTTTTATAACGAGAAATAATTTTTTGGTTTAAATTTATTTGCATAACTTTATTTCTTTATCACACGTCCCGCGAATGTTTACTAATTTGCAGTAATTCACAAATAACTTTAAAAGCTTTATTTTTATATTAGCTTTCCAATTAAAGTAATTATTGGAATCTAGTTCTAATCTGATTTACGATATACAGATCATAGGCTCTACATTTTATGTGTATTAATATGGAAGAATCAATCTGATTATGTATTTTAAAATTTCATTTCTCGGTCCATTTCAAAATTAGAGAATCGCCGCCTTATTATGCTTATCTGCATGTATACAACGTGCGTAGATACCGCAATATCTAGTAAGCGCTCGGTAAGAAATAGCAACGGTATATTATGTTTTGCAAGCAGGTAAAAAAAAGGTGTTATTATTATTATTATTAACTATCCAAATTTGTTATACAGCACCATTTTCTACGTAAAAGAGTTTATTTTTGATAAATAAAAAAAAACATTATAATAAAAATGGGGGACCAAGTACCCCGTGCTCGGTCCCCCATTATATACTTTTCCCGAAAATAATTTGCTAAATCCTTGAGATTAGGTAATATACTTATGTTTTCAAAAAGAATTTATATTTACCTTAGCTTCCGAGATATTTACAAAAATTTAAAAACCATCAGAATTTTCGGGGAGCGCTGTATCCTGAAATCGCACGATTCAGTTGCTAAACAAACTTGAAATCTGAATTTTTGGATTTCCGGTGCTCCCGTGTAAGCATAACGTAAAGAAGAAAGGAATTTATAAAAATTATATTCTCAAATAATTGTAAAATTTATTTTCCGTATTCTCCTAATGAATAAAATATCTCAAAACTATGTCAATATGATGATTTAATTAGCATGTTACGTATGATATGATTAGACAAGCGTTAACTGCTGCGAGGAGCATGAAAAACGATTCACTGCTAATGATCCGCTTTAAGGACAATAAGAACCGATTATGGTGAACACGAGGGGTGACATGTTTTGAAAATGTGCCGCCTAATTCCACACAATGTATTATTCCCGCGCCCTACTTGACTTATTGCAGGAGTAGCTTACAATGTATGTGTATATGAGGGTTTATTTTACTACTCTTTAGTACATGTTACATAGTTTGAGCTTTTTGAACATTTTACCAGTTGCATGTAGAAGATAAAGCAAGTATTACAAAAGATTACTTAAGGAGCTTAATAATAGCGTTGTGCCTACCTCTTTTATTGTTAATCCAAGAAGTAAACAAATGGGACATTAAACTTTATTGCTTTTTCTTAGTAGATTACCCAGGTAAACCCATAATATAGCTGTCACCCACCCAGTCTTTTGATTGGTAATCCAGTGCCGACCTTTGAAAATTATGTTAATAGCATCACAGAATAAATAACCAAACATAATAGAAAACCTCACACACCTTACAAAATTCGTTTTAAACATAAAAAAAATTAATAAAATTAATAAAAAAAATATAAAAGGATTATTAAAATTGTTGAATTTGCAAATATATAGGATCTTTCACTACAACCTCCTGTTAGATTGTTATACAGATTGAGTCGGGAGGAACGGACCAAACTCCAGGAAAGTATTGTACGCGTAAAAATAATTTAAAAAAGACTCATATGTTCTTATTCGATTTTCACTTGTTTTCACGTTATGGCTTGATTAAAAAAATGTTAACCAACGTTCTTATAAAATGGTCCAAATTTTAGCTTGTTTCCGAGTTAATACGTCTTAAATAAAATAAAAATATCCTTACATTGACTATCTACGTAAAACACTAAATCCGGTACGTTCGGCATTAAAAGTTTTTTTGCTTCTTATCACATACATATGGCGTACCGGCTATCTAAATCAATCCCTTCGAGGCTCAAAATCATTTCAATAATTTTGTTGTTCTAATATGTGCCAGTGTCAGTTTATTGTGACAGTGATTTCACTTATTCAAATTTAGAATAATAATAAGCATAAAATGTTTAGAGGTCAATGGCGGAATTTTTAAACAGTTATTAAAAGAACGCTATGATTAAAACACTATAACTGCTATAACTTGAAAACAAATGAAAATCGGATAAGAATATATGATTATTTTACATTATTTTCACGTGTACAATACCCTCCTGGAGTCCGTTCCTCCCGACTCATCCTGTATTATTGATAAATAACTATTTATTTTCTAAAAATATTTTGAATTCTACAATGTTTTTTGAACAACATCTAGTCTTAAGGAGAATTTGTTACAGTTTGCAGACATCTAAAACAAACAATTTAGAAACCATTTCCATAACATAGATATGTACTTCACAAGATCAATTTTTGTACCTCACATAACATTTTGCTCAAATCGGTGCGAATACCGGGTTCTGAACATAACACTACAGAAACAGGAGTAATGGTGGAAAAATATGAATACTGTATTGCTATTTTTCTTTTCTGGACGTTCTGAGTGTTCGTAAAACACCAAAGTCAAGTTTTACCTCAGTGCATGACAGACTACCGGATTTTTTTATCAAAGACTACGAATTCGTTTTGGCAGAACCTTTAAAGATCATTTTTAACTTGATGATTAAAACTTCATCCTTTCCGGAGATTTGGAAAATCATCAAAGTTATACCAATATTTAAAAAGGAAATAAAAACTGATATTGAAAACTATCACCTTATTAATATTATCAATAACATTTCCAAGGTCTTTGAAAGTATTCCTTATTTACAAAACTTCATCATGTTGCTTTCAATTAATCAGCATGTTTTTTTTCCGGGTAGATCCACCATCACCAACCTGAAAGAGATTGCTCAATTCATTGGAGAGAGTTTGGATTCTCGTGGCCAAGTGGATGTCATCTATGTCGATCTAAGTAAAGTGTTTGATTCGATCGCTCATTCTATACCATTATCTAAACTGAACACGTTCGGATTTTCTAACAATCTCCTGAGTAACCGATCCACCTCTGTTTGCTACAATGCCTATCATTCAAGATTTTATACTCCATCGTCCAGTGTTGTCCAGGTCCCTGTTGTTTAACCTTTATGTTAATGAGCTTCTTTCATCTCTAAAGTGTAGAGCACTTGCTTATGCTGACGATCTGAAAATTTTTGCTAAGATCTTATCACAGAATGATTGCTTGCCTATGCAAGACAATCTTCAAATAATTAGTGGCTGGTGTGAGCAGAATAACATTAATTTAAATCGACAAATGTACAATAATGACTTACGCCAGAGTTATAGATCCTATTGTGTTTCCCTACACTATCGATCAAGGTCCGATTTCCAAATTGACCAAGATAAACAATTTAGGCATAACAAAGCTTTTGGTTTTATTGTTAAATCATGCAGACAGTTCGCCAATATTGAATCATTAGAAGTCCTATACTACGTCTTCGTGGGAAATAAGTTTAAGTATGGTTGCGTTGTGTGGTATCCATATTACCACCTTCAAGAGTTAGCCGTCGAAAGAGTGCAAAAATGCTTTTTGAAGTATCTCTCATTCAAGATCGATGAATTTTATCCTGACAGACAAACAGACCACAGCATTCTTTAAAGAGAGATAATTTTACTACGCTCAAAGAGAAACGCAAGTGAACTAGTGTAAAATTCCTACTCCAGCTGTCAACATCAATATGGACAGCCAGCGTTTACCTTCACAAGTGAGTTTTACGGCTCCATCGCGAATAACACATTCATCTGTAATGTTTAAGGATTGTTCCAACACCCTCAGAAAACGTAAGTTTAGCGTCCAGTACATGATCGATACAAAAAAGAGCTGCATGCGTTCAAACCACTTCTTAAAACATGTTTTCCAATCTGAAGATAATATCTCCAAGACATGGTTTCTGAAGGTTTCAACAGCTTCTTGTGGTGATAAAAATCGCTGTCCACTCATTTTTTATTACATTCGGCAACAAAATGAAGTTTTTATGCAATAAGTCAGGTGAATAATCAATTGTTTGAAATGCCGTGTGAGAGAAACGCATTGTCATGATGAAGAATGATACGACAATATAGATTGTTTTTCCTGATTTTATAGATATAAACTTCTGGAAAACAGTTGATTGTTGCTTCTTTTCTTGTTTGTATGAATATATCCAAGTTTTGTTACCTGTTACGATGTTGTATACAGATGAAGTTCCTCTCTTGAATTTTTTGAGCATTTCCTTATATTAGTTGAGAAAATATCCGTAATCCGGCGAGAACAGCTCTTTTTCGCACCTAAATGTTCATGCAAAATCGAATGTACTACAGTCTTCCATACGCCTAAGAATGCTTCTATCTCACGATAGATTACATGCCGATTCTTCTCAATCATGTTGCATACAGCATTGATGTTTTTGGGGACAACAACCGATTTTGGCCGACCTTTACAAAATTCTTCACTGACAGAAGCACCACACCAAGACAAAATTCTGCATACCAGTTATAAACTTTTCTGGTGGTATTTCATTACCAAAAGTTGAACGAAGTGATTCGGGGCATTGTTGTTATGTTAGGCTTTTACTAAAATCGTAAAAAATCATTCAACAAAAACCTTCACGTCAAATTTCCCTCTCTTCACAAAATTGTTGTTTTTTAAACGCTCACTGTAAACAAACTATTCGGCCAGTTTACTATTCAAGAATAACTAATGTCAAATTTTACGGAAAAAAATAATGTCAAATTTCAATAACCCCATCTAGTAGTCGTTTGTAAAAACTTAAGACGCTACCCTCGTACCCATCAAAGCAACAAAAACATAATCGTCATGTAATAGACAATTTTATAATCGCAAGCTCTCAGTCAGAAAAGCGATATTATCATACTACCAGCTTCTGCTTACTAATTTACTCTTGATAAAATTACTGTTTAAGTTGGTAAGGCAAAATTAGTCTTATTCATTTAGAAAAAAAAATGGTTAATTGATAGGTTTCTTACTAAGTTATGAACGAGATAATCGTTTTCGTCACAATGTAATGCATCAAATCACATGATTAAAACTTTGTCAAGTTATTGACCAGATGGATATAACCCGCAGCGAAATAGCATCACGGATGAATCAGGCGCATTTTAGGTTTATTGTGAAATAGAAGCCCAATTCATACAAATGTTAACACAGGAAAGCCAAAATATAGTTGTAATTTACGTCTCCAACCAAATATTTGAATAACGCTCCTTAATTATGACAGAGATGAGAAATTCTGCTTGGGTGATTACCTAATCCTCAAAATATACAATAGTACAATTAAATATTCATCATCAGTCCCAAAAATTAACTTTATGCATAATCTTGAATAAACTGAAGGTAAAATTAAATAGTAAACTTTTGAATTCAGTAGCGTGTAGATCTTGCTCTAGCTCTGATTACTGCTTCCACCCATCTAGTCACGTTATTGCTTAAGTTGTCAATGGTTTCCTGGGGAATATTCTCCCATTCGAAAGAAATGACTTGTTCGAGTTCTCTAAAATTCATAGAAGCAGGCATGTGGCGCCTAACTGATTGTTTTAGTACATCTATGGAGTCCATATCTGGGCTTCTTGGTGGCCAATCCCGTTGGAATATTCACGAATCGAAGGTAGTCTAATACCTCTCTAGCAATGTGAAGCCGAAAGTTATCCTACATAAAAATGAAATTGTCCCTGACAAATGGGCAAACAGCGTCACATGTTCTTCTACGATGCTTTCTACGTAGAAGTGTGTATTCATGGATCTACCCCGTATGGGAGCCAATTCTTCCCCAGAATGTTATTGATCCACCAAAAAATGGGATCGTAAAAAAAAATTGCAAACAGAAAATTTTCTGAGGTGTCCACCAAACTCGTTCAGGTTCATCTGGTGTTGTTCTTATTTCGACTAAAAATAAAACTCACTTCTAGTTGTCAATGGCCCAATTTACGTGTTCCCTTGCAAAACGCAGTCTAGTCACTTTGATCTTCTGCTGTTCACTCCTCCTTCATTAAGTCTTCTTCTGACCGTTTGTCAAGAAATTGTTACATTTCGAGCTGTTGCAAGGGCTCTGCTTAGCTCGAAACTGGTAGAACGCCCATTTCTTAAGGCTCTTGCATCTGTAGGCTTCTTACGATCTAACGTTTGACTGTTCGACTAATTGTTAATTGTGTAACAAATTAGACACATATTGCTGGTTTTTCTCTTAAGTTGCGTAGACGATTTATGTATTTCTTCCACTCTGTGAAATTGGACGAAGTATTTTATTCGTTTAGTGATAACTTAAAAAAAACTACTAGCAAAAAAAAGAATTTATCGCCTGTTACAAATCATTTTAAACAACGTTAATTGTCTTATTGACGAGCAATTGCAAAATGTTACTTGGCGTCTCTCAAACAATTGTAATTGTTTATCAATAGTGGCAGAAACCATCTACTCAGAATGTTTACTGCTTAAAGCTTCGAAAAATTACAAATAATAATGAGAAGATTTGCTAATGCGTTAATTTTGTCCAGGAGTTTTTTTAAAGGCACGATTTGAGAAAATTTTAAAAAAGATTACTCTATGACAGTTTTATATTTAATTACAATGTTTACCGTCCGTTAAAGACTCACCCCTCTAAAAGCACAAAATTTATCAACTTAATAAATACATCCACAATGACATTTTCGCACATGTATACGACAAGTACCTATATACGTTAGGTATTATGTATTTATAATAGGACTTCATGACCCTTGGTCAGTAGGGTACCTGCGATTTCCCCAACTGAACATGGGCGAAACCGAACTTGACCTGCGACCTCTTGTTTTTATTGTGTAATGAGCGCCTCGCGTCAAAAGGTGAAAAGGTATATACCTCTTTAAGCGAGGTGGGTACTAGCGGACTGTCTTGGTCAAAGGGGTGACTATAAATCATCTAAGGTAAAAAGCATGCTATACAATAATGATATAACCGTTATGAAATATACATATCATTCAGAACTACGTGATAAATAAAAAATAATTAATCTGAGATAAAAGAATTGCGCTTCCCCTCAAAAAATTCAAGTAGTAGAAAATGTGCAATAAATGTACAAGATCCAAGTAATGGCTTCCGGACTACTGTAAATGGTAGAACACTAACAATTTCAATGGAAATAGGCTGGCAATATGTAATACATCACGAAAAGTACAATCTATACTTGTAATAAAATAATTATATTTCTTTGTTTCAGACATTTGTTAACTTGATTCAAAAAAATCTTGCAGAAAATTTCAATGATACGATTCCTAGTATAAGTAGATGGCCGTTATAAAACAAAATAATATTTTCTTAAGGCTAGTAAATAGTTTTCTTAATTCCAGAAAGCGTTTAAGTATTATTCATAAATCAATAGTTTCATTTTCTTAAAATATTTTCTACTTAGAATTCTTGAAATGCATATTATTTATATGCACATTATTAATTGCGATTTTAAAAAGGCTACAGTAGAGGTTATCTACAGAATAATGTTCAAACAAAAGTGAACTTAATGTAGAAGTACACATGAAAAAAGTGCCTAGAAATAATAACCAAGATAATGCTAACAAATAGCTCCTGGTATTGATGGAATCACTACCAGCAAAAACAATATGAGAAAAGAAAAGCATTAAAGCTTCTTGCTCCTGGTCACATTGCACATGTCTCAGTTTATGCCACTAATCTTCAAAAACAGCAACTGAAATATTTCCTGGCGCCACCTAGTGCCAGTAGTTATAGCTATACCGTCCTAGATAGTAGCGAAGGAACGAAAATACAGGTACCATACTTACCCATAGAATGATATAACCTTTAAGATACAACGTTTCATAAACATTTTCAAAAGATACCGATTAACGTAATATGTGTTTTCTTTTTATTACTATTTACACCGTGTACTAATTTAACTATAGTTTTTTTTTTAATAAAATAAATAATAATAATAAAAAAGGGATAAATAAACTTAAATATTAACTTTAATTATTAAACTACATAAAAATAATCGCTAATTAATTACATTATTAAGAAAATAATTTAACTGTACTGTAACCTATAAAAAACACTTCTTCATTAGCTCATTCACTTGCTCCTAATTTTAATTACTAACATTAGGTTTTTTTCCATTATTGTAATTTTTCTTTTATTCGATATCCTTGTAGCTGGCCTGATGATGTGTTTTTTGAACACGAAACTGGTCGCCGGTTTCCCAAGTAAATTCTTGGAAGAAACATTTTTCTGTCTTGGATTTTTTTGATTTCCTAACCCTAAGGAAATATTTATTTAATCCAAATAAAATATCAAGAAAATTATTTCTTATATTTTACATTTTTATTCTCTTGAAATAGAAATATTTCCTTGAATAGAGACTGATTTTTGCAAGAAAATCAATTTTCTTGATGCTAGAAACCATTTCTCTGCGTGTACCGCAAATAAACTATTCTAGTGCTTGGAATAAATAAACTAGGTACATAGGCGGTAAGAAAGTGATTCACTCAAATTAACTAAACTGTTTAGTAGTACGTATATCATTTAATTACGGTTACCTACCAGTTACTTTTTTCACTTACCATAAATAGATATACCTGGAAAAGAAAACAACAACAAATCATTAACAATGTTTATTACTGCAATATTCATTCCTATAATCTTTACTCAACGAAAAGTTATTAGTAGTATGGGCAAACAGCGGTAACAGTCAGTGTAGTAGATATGTGGTGCGGAGTCGGCAATTATTTATTTCACGCGTTCACAGCGTCAGTACTAAATCGATGCTATATGCGAGTAGTTCTGTGTATATGTAGGCTGTCGTAACTTATTTCGTAATTGTGCGCTGATGTTTGCTTTAAAAATGTTGCAGTTAGGTATGTCGCGAAAACGACCAATGGCAGACACAGTTAAAAATTTTATAGTGGACAAGCCGGACTTAATTTTTGATGGCGCTAAAATTCAATGTCTAGTTTGTAAAATCCCTTTAATGTATTGGTACAGAAGCCATTGTCAACGTCACATCGAAAGCAAACAGCATTCTTCTGCAAACAGTGGCATACGAGATCGTTTGATTTATGTGTTACTCTTATTTTATGTAATCTATCGTTTCGTTTACTAGACGAAGAAGCATTTGTCTCCTTCTGGAATAAATATGCTGACTGTAAATTACCTAGTCGGACATCGATACGGAATGTAGTGCAATTTGCTCGTGAACATATAGAAAAAAGAATGAAAACGGAATTGCAAGATAAAAAAATGTGGTTGTGCGTGGACGAAACAACAGATCGTCAGAAACATTGTGTGGTTAATGTAATGGTACGCACAATCGAACCACATCGACCGTCACCCTCAATTTTACTAGCTTCCAGACGAATACAACAATGCACTGCCGAAGTGATTTCAATGTTGGTGTTAAATACATTGGAAAAGTTTGAACTTTCAACAAATCAACTGTTGATGTTTATGAGTGATGGTGCCGCAAACATGCTTGCTGTAGGTCGATCTCTTAAAAAACATTGTGCTAACTTGTTGCATATTACATGTAAAATTCATACTTTCAGTCTCGTAGCAGATAGTATCAGAAAATGTTATCCCGAGGTAGACGCTCTAATAGCACATACAAAAGCTGTGTTTGTAAAATCCCCAAAACGTATTCGGGAATTTCATAGACTTTGCCCCGGTATTCCTGAACCACCACAACCTATTCTTACTCGTTGAGGAACATGGTTAGAGGCTGCATTTTATTATCTTAAATATTTTGAGAATATAAAGAACGTGATTTTAGAATTCGACTCAAAGGAAGCTGCGGCTGTCAAGGTAAGTCGCTTGAAATTTCAGGATAGTCAAGTTAAAACAGATTTGGAAATTATTCAGAACAATTACGTGGGACTAGCGGATACGATAGAAAAACTACAAAATTCTTCGGTGTCGTTAGTGGAATCTTTGCAAATAGTGCAACATGTTCACGCACAGCTATGCTCGATAGAAGACGCAAGAAATGTTTGTGTTTTAGAAAGGTTTGAAAGTGTTTTAGACAAAGGCTCTGATTTTGGCACATTAAGACAAATTTGTGAAGATGCGTCAACAGAACCGTTAAGTTATTTGAAATATAACGTCACTAGATGTAGAACGTTCGTTTTCGGCATACCAAAACACTTTTTCTTCACGCCGCACTCGGTTTGCCGAAACAACTTTGGAAACATATCTAATGTTACAAATATTAAATAGACATTATTCACTTTGTGATTTCACGGAGGACTCTTAAAACGGTAAGTGTTTGAGCACGTATCACATTTAATTTATTTTGTGTAAACTTTTATGCGTCCGCCACTGGCTTTCAGCGCAGTTGCGTTGCTCTAATGATAACTAATCCTGGTAAAATCTTCAAACTTGCCCTGCTAGTGCTGATAATGATAAATAAATATTAAGTAGGTTTGAGGATACAAAAGGGTTTAAATAATTCCGAGATTTATTCGTTCTAAACTTTCTTATTTACCTCTTATTCCAGGAATTTTTAAGGATGCGACAAATTGTATTCAATATTATCTCTAACCTCCTCATTAAAGCGTTTACTTAGGGAGATAAGACGTATTTTCCTAATTCATCTTGTTTCAATTTTACTCTATTATATATATATAAGAAATAATAAAATCAGTTTACCTGCAATAAGAAGAATTTAAAACGTAGTTCTCTCTTTTATTTAGATGCGGTTTATTCTCAATGGTAGCAGCTTTAATCCATAAAAGAGAGAAACATCGAGAAACAATAATTGTTTATTGAAAAAATTCAAGACCAACCTTATTCTTCTTAAATTACCTTTTGCTTTATTGAATTATTGATAATCAGCAATTCATTTTCGCAAAACGCCTTCGTAGGTTCTTTCCATAATTCACTAAAACATATTAATCTTTTATTATTATTTATTATCACAGGCTCGGTCACTATTATTGTTTGCCTTTATGGTTTCCAATTTAGGATTAAATTTTATTATCTTTTATATCAACTATCGTCGACAAGATGGCCGTCGAAATCGTTGCCAAGTCCTTAATTATTCTATTTCAATTTTTTTAAATTCATTCAAACATTCTTTATATTTTTCCAAGATCTGATATTGAACCTACTGTAGAATTTTTTATAAACATTACCCTATACCTAAAATGTATAGTTCTTTAGTAAGTTAAATATTAATGCAGAAGAACTTTTTGATAAAAAGCATATGACCTACGACTAAATGCTATAAACTTTTCTAAAGATTTTCATTAAAAGTAAATTGTAAAATTTACTTGAT
Organism: Dynastes maya; assembly: GCA_029619315.2. Taxonomy (NCBI): domain Eukaryota; kingdom Metazoa; phylum Arthropoda; class Insecta; order Coleoptera; family Scarabaeidae; genus Dynastes; species Dynastes maya. Next base: position 35,381,747 of record JAROYE020000003.1, read on the forward strand.
GCATACAATTTCAACATCTATTCGAAGTAAATTCCTTTTGCCTTCATACAAACTGTAATGCGATTCCTTGTATTTTATTGAACATTTACTAACATCTTGGGGTACAATACCCATGCACGTTATGCATTGCTTTCAAAAATTTATTCAGAAAGTTTTTTCATAAACATTTCTATTTTGTTAAATTGCCAAAATTTTTAAACAATTTTCAATATTTTCTTAGTATATTTTTTACTACCGAAAAAACTTAGTGTGTAGTATGAACTTTAATCAACATTTGTTTACTTATTTTCGTTATTCATACGTTATTCGTACGTGCTGGCTAACTTACTAGACAATGCATGCAGGAAAATGATGGTTACTTCGAGCAGATGATGGAATTGTACTAAAAAAGATACAGCGGACGTTTATAGTATTTCATCACAGCACCGTTTTTTAACGAAAAACTTATCTGTATAGCTTCATATTTAATTTACAAAAGAAGGACACGTTTCAGGTATAGAGAAATGTTTACGAGAAAGATTCTAAAGCTTCTCTATTACATTTTGTAAAAATATATGCACTTGGTGTTTCATTAAAAAAATTGAAATAATATGAATCAAACATGGCAACCATATCGATGACCTTCCTGTAGAATTTGGTTGATATAAAAAAATTTTCAATGACTTGCTAAACTCCAAGAAATAATCAATCAAATTAAATTTGAATCACCATCCTAGCGTGTAAAGCGTTTGAGATATCGGCCGTTAAAGAAACAGCAACATTTCGCAAAAATCTCAAATTATGTAAATCATCTCAAAAACTAAGAAAGATACATAGGTATAGGAAATGTTGCTGAAGGTTGCCATGAATTGAAGAGAGGTATTTAAAATCGTTCCATTTAAAAAACCAAACTCGCATCGTGCGCAGCAGAAATTGAACAGCCTGTATGCTTAAGTTTAGTGCAATGTTATGTAGTATTTGTCCCCGAATATTTTTTATTTGAAAACTTTTTCTCTAAATTGCTCAGGAAAGGAATTATCTTCCGTCCACCCACTAGATGGACACGGTGTATATTGTTATACCCCGCATTCAAAAACCTAGCTGACCCTAGACAATGAAAGGTATAATAAATTATACTAAAAGGTATTTTCCATACCAGGTATTATCTATTTTTTGAGTGTATATGTCTTTGAACAGTAAATAAAAATACAAAGTACGTAAGTGAGCTTTGAAAAAGTGAATAATTGTGGGTTAAAAAATAATATCATGATGATACACTAGTTATGTTTTATTTGAGTGTCATGTTAACATTGATGTGCTTTATGCCTACTTAAATGTCATGTAGAGAAAATAAATTTATTACACAACAAAGGTAATTGATATTTATTTAAATGATAACAATCATAAATTTAATCAACTTTAAATTTAATGATGACAATCATCAATTTAAAGTATTTGTTGAAATTGTCCACCAGCTTGATTGATACATTTTGTGACATCTACTTCTAATACAGTTGAAACCATTTTGTGGCTGAAGGATGTTGTTTAATACGTTGATGTTGTCTGTAATTCTAGCTCATAGCTTAGATATTTAAACTAATTAAACGATTATCAAAAACTTGCTTTAAGTTGGCCGATGAAAGGCGTTAGAATATACTTTTGATATCTGGGACCGATTATTCGTCTTCGACTCATGGCACACCAAACACCAATTTTCTGAGGATGAAATAGTTTTTCAAGATACTTTTTTTTTTGTTTTTGCAACACTCCACACCCCCATATCTTGTGATTTAACGTATCCACTGAGATGAAACGTCTTCGTCTGTTGAAAAAGGTCACATCTAAAAGATCGCCCCTAAAATTATTCAAAAACCATTAACAAAATGTTAATCTACGAACACGATCAATTTCAATAAATCCTTGATAGCATATTAGTCCGTATGAAAATAAAGGCAGGTCTCGTTCTAAAACTATATTCCATGTACCAACTGACACACCAGTTTGTTGGGACAAAATCCGCACAGAAGTTCTTGTAGCATCATCCATGATTTATCTAACATTTTCATTTAGTTCGTGTGTTCATTTCTTAGACCGACCTCCCCTATTTTCTGTACTAAACTGCCTGTATCTCTGAAGAATTTAATGCAGTACTTCAGAGTATGTTGAAGGCATTATACCCTACAGCTACAATGTAAAAAAAAATTGTGTAACTTTACACAGTGGGTGTCTGGCAACAAAACGACTATGCACCCACTGTGTAGTCTTACAGAGATAAGTAAAGATACACTACCGGCCATAATTATTTCCCCACCCAAAGAAGTACGCATAAATAAAGGAAGTGTTAACTGAAAAAGAAATTGTAGTTTTGCATTTAATAAAATACTCTCAAAACAAGGTAATTGATAGTCTTTATTCAATAATCATATTTATTTGTCACAAAAAAATTAAATGTTCGTTTCGCCGAAATGCCCACCTCGACTATTAATAATTGCGGCACACACTCGCCTCTTTATCAATTTCGTCAGAGTAGCGGGCTCTACGGGATTAGCATCTGGACTTTGAGGAAGCCATTTCATTATTTTAATTTTGCTTTCGCGTTCCACCGATTCTAAATATTCATGGCATAGTTTAGAGGTGTGTTTCTTAACGTTCTTTTCTCCGCTTAAGAAAAGTATATACTTGTAATGAAATAATTGTATTTCTTTGTTTAAGACATTTGTTAACTTGATTCAAGAAAATCTTGCAGAAAATTTGAAGAAAGCGATACTTAGTATAAGTAAATGACCATTATAACACAAAACAATATTTTCTTAAGGATAGTAAATAGTTTTCTTAATTCTAGAAAGCGTTTAGGTATTCAAATCAATAGTTCATTTTCTTAAAACAAAGCATTTTTTATTTAGAATTCTTGAAATGCATATTACTTATATACACATTATTAATTACGCCTACCTTGTTTAAAACAGTACGACATACCCGTACATAATGCAGTAAATGATTCACATTGCTTGTGATTTTAAAAAAGGTACTTAAAGGTGCTTAATGTAGAAGTACACATGGGACAAGTGCTTAGAAAGAACAACCAAGATAATGCTAATAAATAGCTCCTGGTATTGATAGAATCATTACTGGCAAAAACAATATGAGAAGAAAAAAGCATTAAAGCTTCTTGTTCCTGGCTATATTGCTCTCACATCTCTCAGTTTATGCCGCTAATCTTCAAAAACAACAACTGAAATATTTCCTGGCGCTCCCTAGTGCCAGTAGTTATAGACATTCCGTCCTAGATAGTAGCGACGGAACTGGAATACAGATACCATACTTACCCATACAATGATATAACCTGTAACGTACAACGTTTCATAAACATTTTAAAAAGATATCGGTTAATGTAATTTTTTTCTTTTTATTACTATTTAGCACATGTATTAATTTAACAAAAGTATTTTTTAATATATAATAAATAATAATAAAAAAGGAATAAATAAACTTAAATATTAACTCATTAATTATTAAGCTACATAAAAATAATCCCTATTTAATTACCTTATTAAAGAAATAATTTAATTATACGTTAACCTATAAATTTTTTTTTCATTAGTTCATTCACTTGCTCCTAATTTTAGTTATTTAGATTTTTTTCCATTATTGTAATTTTTCTTTATTTGATATCGTTGGAGCTGGCCTGATGATGTGTTTTTTGAACACAAAACTGTTCCCCTAATTTCTCAATAGAACTTTGTGAGATCTGGACCACTTTTTTCATTCCTACCTTTAATATGAATATTTTCTTAACCTAAAACCAAACGATTTACTTGGAAGAAACATGTTTTTGTTTTGGATTTCCTTGATTTTCTAACCCTAAGAAAATGTTTATTTAATCCAAATAAAATTTCAAAAAAATTATTATACATTTTTATAGTATTGAAATAAAAATATTTTCTTAAGTAGAGACTGACTTTTGCAAGAAAACTTATTTTCTTGATGCAAGAAACCATTTCTCTGCGTGTATGTAGGATTTAGCTGCATTGCTTACTCTTCTACAGCGGAAAAAGCATTAACTGGAAAACACAATCATTACTTTATTTTAAACCATCGCTCATGTATGGAAATCATTTTGTCTTGGAACAAAATTAATGTATTGCACTAAACAGATACATCTAATTAAATCTAGTGTAACATAATTCCGATCGTACAAATGAAATGGCTACTAAAGAGATAACTGAATAGACAGTTAACTGCTAAGCATGGGTTCATTCTCGCGTAAAGTCTATAAACAAAAACGATTCGCAAAATACGTATTTTCTTCTTATGACATTTTTATTTGTTTACTCAACTGAAAATCGTCCTGTCACATATAACTACGGCTACATGATGTCTATAATGTATGTGTATCAATAAAGAAAAATTACGTTAAGGTTCCGTTAAACAAAAACAGGAAAAAATAAAAAAAAGAAGCGAGATAGAGACACATGTGTAACATTCACGTATGTACGTATAGCAGATAGATACAATTCGTAGAATACGCGGTACTGTAATGTGGAAGTTGGTTGGAAACCGTGTTCTTCTCTCTCACCTGTACCCCTCCTATTCGCTCGAGAACCAATGAGAAGCCGTTGCCGGAGTGCAAGCTTCAAGGAACGTCCGATCTTTATAACTCATTCTATATTCCGCGTTAAAGGAGTGTGTAGGTAGAGAGAATATCTCGAGATTCTTCTTCATCTGAATCATTGTTAGATTACTCAAGTGAAACACTCTTGTACTAAAGGGGAGAAAACTAAACAGTGTGATAAACTAAACCGCAGCCCAGCAAAACAATAAAGTGATTATTTTTTCTTCATCTCGCAAGAAACATTTACTTTTTGTGATTCTGTGCTACGAACATACATACTAAAAAAAGGACCACTTAACTTAATCGATCTTCCTTTTTTGCAAAAGGGATGGATTACAAGATATTCAAAACGAGGTAAGTCTTTCAAACAAATCTTTTCCTCTTTACGTTAAAAGTATTTCAAATTTATTCCATACATTTTATTGACAGGTATAAATTTAAAAGTTAAAAATCACGATGCGAGAGAAAAATCACAGACAATAACGAAATTATACGTGGGTAGAGAGAGGTCTCCATGGTAACCATGGTAATAAACACATATGTATGTAATATACATACGTATCTGTAAGGGTTGTTATTATTAAGAGGGCGGCAAAAAGAGAATTAATAGGAAGTTGCTAATGCTTTATCTGTATTATCGTAGCTTATATGACTACTACCTACGTTGCGCACAGTAAATAAACATTGAAAATTTCCATTTGTTATGTTAAATGTAAAATGGTTGATGTTAAGTTATTGGGTGACATTTAGAGCTAAGGGACCTTTTTTTAAATACATATTGAATCTCTGGGCTGGCATTAAAGCATCACTTATCCCGTGTGCTTGATTTAGAAAACATATCGCACCGTTTGAACATAAAACACGTGATAAAAAATAAAATATATTGTAAACCCCAACTCCAATCAATAATCTGTCTTGAAATTTCAGTTCTAAAATGCATTATTCTGTTATTCTTCTTTTTATGGGATTATCTTACAAGCAACTAGATTTATAAAAAATTGTATCTCCTTCCCGTGATTGTTCGTTGATTTAATAATTGATTGTTAGAATTTAGTAGAGATACTTCTATAACGTTATCTAGGCATAAACGGCTCCAACTTAAGGAGTAGAATGAACTTTTTACTTAAAATGAACAAAAATATGTTTTTTAAGTTTCCTAATTCAATTTCTTGTTATTGTTCTTCTAACTTCATATTATATTCACACAAAAAAGGGTTTGTGTTGTATAAGGCTGTTGATAAAATTCGAATTTTTCAGAATTCGAAAATTTGATATCCGAATTTCAAATATTATAAGTAGTATAAAATAAAAATATGTCTTTGAATATAGTCTTCAATGTTTTGATTCGTCTTGTTTTACATTGAACGTAGAACTAAATCAAGTGTTATGGTAACATAAAAATAAAAAAGATAAGCTTTCAATTTTTCAAATTTGACAGTATCGTCATAAATATAATAATAATACACAAAAATGACATTTTCTGTCAAATTTGACAGACTGGAAATTTGTTTATTTTTATATTATAATAACATCTTTCATCTCTAAGTTCTGTTAAAGAAACACACATCAAAGTATTGGAGACCTATGCTCAGATAAAAAGCGACCATTAACTTTTGATTCGGTCTCAAAACTAGAATTTGAAATCCGAACTTCTAATTCGAAAAATTTATTCAAATTCGATTTCGAATATACGGAAACTCTAATATTTGAATTTAAAATTGCTTAGTTTTAAGCAACTCAAAATATAAACGGAGAAGTTTTAAGTCAAGAATCGTATTTAAATTGTATTATCCTTCCTGCAATATTCAAGAAACGAAGACCTTTTGCTTACGGTTTAATTTATGAACAATACATCAATCAATTAAATTAATTACTTATTACTATCTATAAATTAAACATTAAGACTAAATTACGTTACAAACTTAATTTTGAGACACTAAACCTTAAAACTAAAGATTTTAAAATAATATACGTACAATACAAAAATATATAAAATCCACATTTAACTTGGTTAGCAACATTTTCACCTACTGAGTATATCCTTAGCAACTCAGTATTCTCTATGATGTCTCATGGATGTATATAATCGCTTTTCTATTGGCATATCGATATTTTCTAAAAGAAATATTTCTTAAGTACAATTTTACAACTTCCTCGTTAATTAGAATGTCAGCGATTTCGAAAATTAATAGCGGTGATTACTCGGATAATAGGCGTTCATTAGAATTTTAATATTAGCTTCAGAGAAGGTGTCGTAATGTATACTTAATACTGTACTTTCATCTACTGTCACCACAAGCTCATACATATAATGTATCTGTAAGCAGCGCTCGCAAATACGTTAGGATGATATATTTTCAACATATGTGGAATGCATATATAACATAGGATCTTTTTTACATCAAGTATATCATATACGACTGAAAATGGAATATTTACGGAATTGGTTATTACTAGTGTTGAAAGTGCTTTATTGTTGACTACTAAACACGCTTTTACACCTTATATTTTAGTTTTCTATATTGAAATGAAGTCTGTTGTGACAAAAATTATCTCATCAATGCTAACTTTCTATAGGGCTATAAACTCCATTAATAAAAAAAATGTATAATATTTGTGTCTGAATAGAAAGGTAAAAATATTCATCCTTTCCCTCGTTTTACTGATTTTTGTAATTCAAATAAAATGTTATAGTTCCAATGAAATGAAATTAACAATGGTATATATCTTTGGCGATATAAAGCTCAAATTTCCAATTCTTTAAATATTTTCTCTCAATGCTAATGCATAGCTAATCTATTAGTTCTAGGCTCTTCTTGCAAGTTCTCTTGAAAATGTTATAATAGCAAACGAAAGTTTTTAATTTCATCATATATCTTTATATTTACGTTTGTCTCAATTAACATTTCTTAGAAAACCTAATGATAGGCATACAAGCTTAAATTACTGTATTTAGAATAGATCTTCTTTCCTATAGGTAATTAATTTAAGTGCAGATGCATGTTAAATATGTTCGTACGATGCGAGAAAAAAACCAAAAGATTACTTAACTTTTTCTTTAACAACTAAAAATCATTATAAGTTTAAAACTGTTTTTGCTACATAAATTAAGGTATACATAGGTTACGTGATGGGCAGATTAGATGTCATGGACATGTTATTGCGTAAACGATTATGATTCAGAGGTTGTTTCAGTTTGGAAATTAGCAATCAATGTAATTCATTCCACATGCTATAATAAATAATCTAAATAATTCTTGCAGTTTATTAAAATTGTACTACATAAGTAAGTGTGGTTTAATTATTTCTTCACTTGGCTATACTTATTAATATAATTTTTAATTTTTAACATCGTTTATGATCATCAATAATGAAAATACAAAGCGGCGCTTGCACCTTAATAATACTTAGTCATTTTTAACCTAACTCTCTTAAGCTGCCGTAAGTTTAATGTTGTATTATTTAGTCATCGTTTAATGATAGCATTATTTCGTAATACCGAAGCATTTTCATAAGACTGTTGTTTCATTTTTGTTACGCTAATCGAAATCGAATCAAAGTTGTCATATAACTGTTGCAGTACATATACATTTATACATATGTACCTACCTCCTCGCACATAATGTGAATTTACGCATATATGTGATGATATTGATGTAGACAGACAGACACCTGACTTTTCGTCGGGCTCTTCTAAACCGCATCACGTGCCATTTTCACATGGGCTATTGTGAGATCGCGGAGTCAGCCCTCCTATGTCGACGGCAATCTACGTTTATATACACTCATAGTCAATACGGTGTAACAATCTGTACCACCCCTGCCATTGTACCAGAGTGAACTCATCTTTCAAAGGGACCCTATACATCATGCATTACGTTGTTGAATATTGAGGCCACAACATCAATTCATTTTCAAATAGGGTGTTTATTATGGCACTAATCGAGTCAACAATAAGACATATTGCCCTACTCTGTTATGGGGAATTAACGGTTTCGCTTTGCGAAATCATTTCGATCCGTTAAGTGAACGATACCTTGAACACAAAATTATCCGTTTATAATAATTTAGTTTTGAAATTATTACCGATAATGGTTATTTGTACCATATAGCTTATACAATTTGTTACATTTATTACTTTAAACGTTCAAACTAACGTTTATATTGCGACTTTTATATTGCGTATGCTCCCACCCTGAAAAATGTCACGCAAATGCAACTCAGGCTGTATTCGATCCAAATCCAATTCTAATAGAGCAGACTTTTAACACAAATGTTGGAGTTCTGGTAATTCTATACGCAGCAGATTATTACAAATGAGTAAGAACGAATTCACTATATATTCTAACTATACACGCAGAGAAACGTTTACTCATATCAAAGCTGTCCCCCTTAATTCAAGACAATTACTGTTTCAATTATCCGCAAGACAATAACTGCCTTAAATCAAAAGAAATATTTTTCTTAGCATTTTTTTCTCGGCTTAAGAAAAGTATATGCTTGTAATGAAATAATTGTATTTCTTTATTTAAAACATTTCTTAACTTGATTCAAGTAGTGATTAGTATATGTAAATGGCCATTATAACACAAAACAATATTTTCTTAAGGCTAGTAAATAGTTTTCTTAATTCAAGAAAACGTTTAGGTATTGTTCATAAATCAATAGTTTCATTTTCTTAAAATAAAGCATTTTTTGCTTAGAACACTTGAAATGCATATTACTTATATCCACATTATGAATTGCGCTTACCTTGTTTAAAAGAGTACGACATATTCGTACAATGCAGTAAATTATTCACATTGCTTGTGATTTTAAAAAGGCTAAAGTAGAGGCTATCTATAGAATAATGTTCAAACAAAAGTGAGCTTAATGTAGAAGTACACACGAAAGAAGTGTCTAGAAACAATAACCAAGATAATGCTAATAAATAGCTTCTGTTATTGATGGAATCACTACAGGCAAAAACAAAATGAGAAGAGAAAAGCATTAGAGCCTCTTGCTCCTGACCACATTGCTCTTACATTTCTCAGTTTATGCCACTAATCTTCAGTAGCAGCAACTGAAATATTTCCTGGCGCCACCTAGTGCTAGTAATTATAGTCATGCCTATCATCCTATATAGTAGCCACGGGACCGGAATAGAGATACCATAGTTATCCATACAATGATATAACCTTTAAGGTACAACGTTCCATAAACATTTTCAAAAGATACCAGTTAATGTAATGTTTTTTTTTTTATTACTGTTTACCACGTGTACTAATTCAACTATAGTTTTTAAAATATACAATAAATAATAATGATATAAAAAAGGTAAATAAACATAAATATTAACTCATTGATTATTAAACTACATAAAAATAATCCTCATTTAATTACATTATAAAAGAAATAACTTAATTATACTGTAACCTATAAAAAAACAACTTTTTCGTTAGCTCTTTCAGTTGCTCATAATTTTCATTATTAACTTTATTTTTTTTACATTATTATAATTTTTCTTTTATCGGATATCCTTGTAGCTGACCTGATGATATGTTTTTTAAACACGACACTGGTCGCCTAATTTCTCAATAGAACTTTGTGAGATCTGGACCATTTTTTGATTCCTACCTTTAATGTGAATATTTTCTCAACACCAAACTAAATGATTTACTTGAAAGAAACATTTTTCTGTGTTGGATTTTCTTGATTTTCTAAGAAAATATTCATTTAATCCAAATAAAATTTCAAGAAAATTATTTTCTTATATTATACATTTTTATAATCTTGAATAGAGACAGATGATTTTCTCTACGTGTAGTATGAATATACGCTTGCCCTGCATCGCGTAATGTAAAATGCTGTTTTTAGAACTTATGTGTTATAGTAAAGTGGCCATACGTCCCGAATTTCCCGGGACAGTCCCGAATTTTCAGTCCCTGTCCCGATTTTTTATAACTCGTTTTTTGGTCCCAAATTTATAGCATTTGTCCCGAATTGCCCCGAAAAACAGTAGTGTGAGAACGTAAACATTTAAATGCATATATTTATTTAAGTAGTATAGATTGCAAACCAGGAATACAACCGTAAGTTAAGAGACGCGCGCCATACCGGCCGCGTAAACAGGGGATTCCCCATCTAGCATTTATCTTAGAAAAATTGTAGTGATGGAGTTCTATTTCTCATTCCCGTATTTCTCTCCCCAATCCCCCAACATACGCGGAATTTTCGCTCACAGCTTACAGTTGCAGTTCAGACTTTCACTTACAGACAGCATTGCAATTTTTAATTGATATATTAATTCGATTGTGGTTTGAATTTATAATATATACATCATTTTTTTATTATCAACGGTGCACTACATACGTGCTAAGGATATGTTTTGCTGCAGTTTAATTTAATTTATTATTTATTTTTACCATTGATTTTTTTAGTAATGGGTTTAAAAAAAAGAAAGTGTATATTTAACGAAGACCTACAGAAGGAATACCCATTTATTGAAAAAACTACAAGCGATTCCGATGTACGGTGCAATACATATTTTTCAAAATTTTGCGATGGTGGACGTACAGATATTAAACTTCATATAAATAGTAATAAACATAAAATGTCAAACTCTGCTGCTGCATCTAGCTCGTCATTAAAGAATTTCTTCAAACAGGAGAAAATGGGTGGTAAGGAAGAAGAATTAGCTGCAGTAGAAGGTACTTTTGTATACCATACTATTTGCCACAACCATAGCGTTAGGTCTATGGATTGTACGTCCAAGCTATTTAAGTGACATTTGAGCCAAAATTTATATGTGCGCGAACCAAGGCCGAAGCAATAATACCAAATCTTTTCATGTCTTACGCTTTAAGAACTTTGCACAATGATTTGGAAAAATGTTCACTTGTTTCAATCTTAACTGATGCGTCCAATCACAAAGAAATAAAACTTTTTCCAATACTTGTTAGATTTATAGATTGGAGTTATGGAGTTAGAATAAAAATTTTAGAATTTAAATCCTTACCTGGTGAAACATCCGATATTGTCAGCAACTATTTAATTACTTGTCTTGAAGAAAATAATTTAAAAGGAAAAGTTATTGGTCTTTGTGCCGATAATACGAATTCTAACTTTGGAGGAGCTGATAGACGTGGAGAAAATAATGTTTTTGTTAAACTGAAACGAAACCTTAACCATGGTTTAATTGGAGTCGGATGTGCAGCGCATATTATGCATAACACTATAAGAACATTAGCTGATGTTTTGCCAGTTAGTATAGAAATGATTATTTCTAAGATATACTTATATTTTAAATCTTATACTGTAGAAACATTGAAAACTTTCTGCAACTTCGTAGAAACCGATTTTTCAATGATACTAGAGTATTCACAAACAAGATGGTTAGCATTACTTCCCGCCATTGAAAGGGTACTCCAAATGTTTTTACAACTGAAGGCTTATTTTCAATCTCAAGAAAAGTGTCCCATGCTTATTTTAAAATTCTTTGAAAATCCAGTGGCAGAAGCTTGGCTACATTTTATTAACACTCCGGCTTCAATATTTCATAAAGCTATTACAACAATTGAAAATCAAACTGCGTCTGTATTTGATGTAATTGCTTGAACGGAAGCTCTGAAAACTTCAATATTGAGCAAGATAGAGGATAACTTTATTCCAATAAATCTTAAAAAAACTCTAGGATAACTTGAAGAGAATGGAGACGTGTCACAACACGAAGTTATTGAATTTCGAGAAGCTATTGTTTCATTGTGCTCTTACTTAGTTGGAGAAATGGACAAAAAAAGTATTTCAGGAAATGGAAACGTACAGCTGGATCATATTAAATGAAATCCCTTCTTGGAGTCAAGTTGAAACAGCCTTTTTGTTAATTAATAAAATGATACCAAATCATAAATTATTGGAAATTGATATATATGAGGAATATGTTTACCTTAAACAATATATCACGGAAGAAAAAATATTGGAATGGTCAAAAAATAAAACGTGCCCAGTTCAGAGATGGATGGAAATAACTGCATATTTTAATAAGAACCGGATTCCATGTTCAAATGTTTTAAAATTGCCAGAGTTTTTCTTTTGTCTTCCTGGCACTAATGCTGCAACTGAGCGAGTATTTAGCATTATGAACAGTTTTGGACTAGTGATAAGACACAGCTTAAAGTGGAAGATCAAAAAGAAAAAGATGTTCTAAGAAATATTCATGCTTCAGAGAAATATAAGGCTACTTCATCAAAATAATTTAGAAGGGTTACAAATTTATTATTTTGTTTAAAAATGAATACTGCGTTTTGATTTAATCTTTATTTATTAAAAAAAATATTAAATATTTAATATCACTATTAAAAAATAAAACAAAAACTATTCATTTTGATTTATATATATATATATATATATATATATATATATATATATATATATATTTGACCTACATACCACCTCCACCACAATAACAATAATAATAAAATAATTTATTTGTGAAAAAAAAATTATATACAGCGTTCCGAATTTCAAACTTGGAAATCTGGTCACCTTATAGACATTGCAGGAAAGAAATTAGACGCATTAGCAGTAAAGAATTACTTTTAATATTAAAAAAGTAAATACATTTTAAACCAGGTGATATTGAAATTAAAGAACGGTTACATGGTTAAAATATTTCAAAAACTGCAAACTGTTTTGTTTTCTAAATTGGCACATTGATATGGTTACAAACGACGTACATTTGGGATGTAAAACCGTTTCTGTAACTATACAGGGTGAATCAGAAACAATACCAACTTCCTTATTTTAAATGGAATACCCCGCTATATTTTTGAAGATTCTAATGGTCCTTTGAAAGAATTTTCCGTAGGGTTTAATGGGTTTATCTGTTAAAATGGCACATGAACACAAATGTTAAATAAGTGATCAAGAACACTATAAAAATAAGAAACACCTGAAAATTGGACAAATACTACTTTATAAGATGCCGTTGTTAGTTAGTCAATAGCCAAGGCAGTCCCAAAATTTCCGTAAAATATTGTCAAAAGTATCCCATCAAATTTCGCGTATCTCATTTCTAATTCGAGCCTTTAAATTTTCAATATTAAGCGGCCTGTTTTTGTAAGCCTTATTTTTTAAATCACGCTATAAATAATATATACGATTTGGAAACATTCGGTTCAAAAATAGACGTACTTCTAAATTAAAATCCGCGGGAGAGCTACCCTGTTGAAACCACATATTTCTTCAGCCTGGATAACTGTGGTTCGGTAATCACTCCTAGTAAATTGCCGACGTACGGTTCTTAGTAATAAAGAGATGGCCCAATAATCTTGTAGCCTACAATACCCACCCAAACACTAACTTTTTCTGGTCTTTGCGTGTGTACTTTGGCCATCCATCGGGGATTAATTGCAGATCAATATCTACAGTTATGCCTATTGACGGTGCCATTAAGCATAAAAATAGCTTCATCAGAAAAAAGAATATTATGGGCAAAATCGCGATCAGCATCGCACCTGTCCATTAAAGTTTTGCAAAACTCTGTTTATCTTCCGTCAGTTCTTATGCTAGGTGAATCTTGAAAGGCGAACCTTTTTCGCTTTTAAATAAATTCGCAGCTGACTGGTAACACATACTGAGGCCTAGCCCAAACTATCGAAGTAGCCGATTTGGATTACCTTGTAGGTCAATTGGAATATCCAGAACCTTATCACCCCTAATAACTACTTTTGGTCATCCTGAATCTAAAATCTCTTTTTTTTTCTCTTTCAGTTAATTACCATTTTAATTCTTAGTCTTTGATTGCTTATGAATAAAGATTTGATAACTGTCTATTTGTCATCCGTCAATATCTAGCACATTCCAAAGTTGATTTCTTTCTATTTCCAAAATTCAATTCAATTAAAAAAAATTTTAAGTTTTTTAACAAAAATCTGTCATTTTAACAGATAAACCCATTGAACTCTATATCGTTGAATTTATCGTTCAGCGGACTATTAGAATCTACAAAAACATGCAGGGTGTTCTATTTAAAATATTGGTATACTATACTGACTCATCCTTTATAATTACAGAAAAGGTTTTACGCCTCCAACATACATACGTCGTTTGCCATTTTTAGAGCGAAATATTTGGTAGTTTTTGAAATATTTACAGTATTCCAATCTTTTTTGACACAGTGTATAAATATAAAAATAAAGAAACGTTTTTCCTTTATACAAAAATGACGGCATCTTATACCTACAAAAGAGCTAATAAATTATATGAATATTACTGTTATAGTATTCGTATATACATATTATAGTCCTCACCCGAAATACTAATTGTAGTAACTTACAAAAGTACAAACACGTTAGAACTCGAAGAAATTCCACAAGATTAGATTTGAGAAATATAAAATATGCGCCATGTAACCTTTTTCGAGTTCTATAAAAGCCTATTCTAAGTACTTATCAAGTTTAATAAAGTTTTATGACGAACTGAACTCAAAAACTAATGCTCAAAGGCATTAGATATTATACAACCAGGAAATTGAGTGAAATCATTGATTTTAATTAATCGGTATATATAGAAAATTTTTTTGAACAAGTCAACTTATATATTTTTAACCTATTTTTCGTTTTCATTATTATCAGTACATCAACTTTGGCGCTACGCTATTCCCATAAATAAATCTCTTGTAGGTAGGAGGCCATAAACAGTGCACTTCGTCTTTTCCATTATTTGTTAAATAAAATTTGATCAACATTAGAATATTTCATTCTAGACATTCTAGAGGCATCAGGCGCATTTCGACAACCACTCCCATTAATTTTTCGAGAACTTGAGAAGCACCTCATTACTTCATGTTATTTCGCTATAGAATTACTTCTTCGTGATTATTGTTATAACTATTATAACAACCGAGATATGTCATATCTTAAAAACAATCAGAATCTCAATACCACCTATAAAGACATCCTGATGGGCTTGTGTCAATGTTGACATATCAAGATTTTCTCGAGGTTATAACAAAGCTAGAGTGAATCAAAATTTGAATTATTTGGAGGAAAATTTAAGGACCTAACACCAACAGTAGTATGCCACTTACAAAATGCAGAATTCATAAGTAGCGTTCGCATAGGGTGGCGCCAAATTAGTGCAAGGCGAAACTATACACACGTCAAACTTTAACATTATTTTCTCCGTTTGTTTTTGAATTCTTATGTCATGATTGCTGCAGAAACTATTGACAAGCATGCCATGTAACATTTTTGTGTAATTCCGTGCATTACAAAAGCAATTGTTAATATCAATGGATAAATTTAGGTTAGGTTATGACGAGCAAATCATTGCTCTCAGTTGTCAAATTTTTACACTAATTTCGAGCTGCCCTATGTGAACACAGCCATAAATCGCAGATTTATTCTGTAACTATGAATAGTTTTAAATCTACATCTACATTTTACAGGAACAAAGAAAATAAGAAAAAATAATGTTAAAGAAATGTAAAGCAGTTTTAAATTTGAAAGTTGCAAAATTATTTGCTCAACTTGGAATATCTAATAGGAATTGCAAATACATATATATTGTATATAGCGTCAATAGCCTTATTTTTATTTTCCACTAATTAAAAACTGAAAAAAGATATTACCATAGATTACTAAATATTTGTATATTAAGAAAGGCTACATCTGTGAACTCAGTTGCTTCAGAAAACCTATTTCCTTTTTCCTGATTGTGCAAATTGATTAACCGTTACCAACTGTGAGATCTCCAACATTTGCAGGAAGTCTTTTGTTTGTAGTTTGTTTTAGAATTGTCATCGACAGATTTATTAAAATTATGTATTATAGGACGCCTATCAAACTCGACCGTATGTTCTTGACAAAAGTAATCGATCATTTCATTGGCATTAAGTACTGCGTAATGAGATGATTTTCGTTGAAAAATTTGTTCATTGCGAAAACATTTTATGTTTAGGAAAATATGTTCTTATATCATAGCAAAAGATTTTCCTACACAGCAACAAATAATAGTTGACATTTTACACAAGTCATAGAGAAGAATATACATACACAGGTACCAGAAATGCATACGAAAAAGAGCACGTACCTTTATTGGATTATCCATGTACATACATGTATGTTTTGATAGAAAACGATTTCGTTGATGTCATAAATATGTTGTCTCGGCGCGATTGACGCTTTTATATCAGAAAGTTAAATATTCATGTGTACGCTAGAACATGGGTCTTTTTATTCACGTAGCCTGCACCGTCAGACAGTACATAGCGTATTTATTACCTTGGGAAAAGCGCTAGCGACGGACGTCCAATAAACACATCCAACACCTCTGTAGGAGTAGTGTCGTGTTCATGAGTTTGACCTCAGAACGATTTTCCACTGAAATTTCGTAACAATCGTATCAGCTCTGAATTTTAAGCAATTTGGGCAGTTTTGTGTTTGTCGTTTCGAAGAAAATCTATGATCGACGTTGCATAATTAAATATTGACACATAATCGAAAAACGTATATTGTTCTACATGGAAATCTTGTAGATAATTGTTTCTAGCATCCAAATATGTCATGTAGTAACAATAGACAGGATGGTTGTGGTCTTTTCTATTATGCGTGTTACTTGTGGTCCAAACAAATGCATTCTGGGGCTATACTATTCAGCAGAGCATTTTTCTCGCCTATATACGAGGATGGTATGATAAATACCTGTGTTAAGAAAGACCACGCAATTCTTTTACATTTAATACATTTATTTCTTGACATAATCTCCTTGTAGCTCTATACACTTAGCCCTGCGATGTTTTAACCCATCCAAATAGTAGGATTTGTCGAATTCTGCAAAATATGGCTGTATTTCGGCAATGACCTCTTGCCGCCAAGCCATTTTTTCAAGTTTGGTAAAAGAAAGAAGTCACAGGGGGCCAAATCTGGCGAATATGGTGGATGGGGCACCAATTCGTACCGTAACTAGACTAAATTTGCTGTCGCATTTTCCGATGAATGGGCCGGGACGTTATCATGATGGTAGAGAATTTTTCTTCGCTAGGTGGGACCTTCTTCTCTTCAGCTCAACGCCGAATTTGTCCAACAAATCAGTAAGTGTCCTTCCTTTCTCCAAATAATCAATTAAGACGATGCCTTACGAATCCCAAAAAACGTCGCCATAACGTCTAATGGAGTCGTCTTCGTCTTCTTTGGTGGGCGTTCGTCGGGAAAAACCCAGTTTGCCGACTGACCTTTGGTGTAATAATGTATCCCCGTCTCATCTACTTATAGTCACATAACGCCGCAGAAACTCGTATTGCGCTTAAACATGTCCATACACTGCTCTGAAGTTATCAGTGATTCCGTTTTTGGTCAATCGCCAACAGACGCGGCACCCATCTCACCGACAGCGTTCTCATACTCAATTTTTCGCGAAGGATGTTTTTCACACGTTCAATTGAGGTGTTTACCATCTCCACCAATCTCCCTAGTCTTCAGCCGGCGGAACATAATATCATTAACTTTATTTTATCGTCCCTAGTCACCTCATTGTTAATGAGACGGCGGCCTGGCTACTCCTCATCAAAGACGAATATTCGACCACGCTTAAATTCATTAAATCAGTATCTGATGGTAGTCATCGAAGGTGCGTGGTCCTTATAGCCTGCATCCAACGTCTCTTTGATTTCTGCACACGTTTTCCCATGCAAAAAAAGAATTGTTCTTTTTCAATGATTACACAAATACATAAACATTCTCACTTTCAATAGCTCCGAAAACAACAGTACTCGATTAATCTCTCCGAAATTTTGACAGACGTCGACTAAAGATAGTAGTCACAGTCGGTACTGAAGATTTTGAGACAAAGCGCCATCTGTCCCCAAACACAGATACTACTCATGCCATCCTCGTATTAATTTACAATACCAAAAATCACTAGCTAATTCTATACATTTTGTTATAACTTGTCTTAATTGTAAAAATGTTCTATCAAATTAATAATCAAAATAATGTTTATCTACTACAAATGTACTTTTTTAATTCTTTGAACTATTATCCTGAATTAGAGTAGCTGCCCTAAGTATGTAGAGGCACACGAAAAAATCAATAAATTTTGCTTACTTTTACATTTACGACCATTAGATAGATACATAAACCCTAATTAGACTTCTCTTCAAAAAAATATTAATATCAATCGGTTCCTTTGAGTATATATCGCAAAAGATATGATGAGATGAATAGAAAAAGCAACAGCAATATATCCTCCTTAAGTAACTTGTGGTTTCTTCGGAATACTGATTGTGTCTTCAAAATGTTTGAAGTTTGACTTCATTGATGAGCATTTAGATCCTCTATCTGATCAAATAAAGACACAAAATTTCCTAGGATTTGATCATTAAAATCTTTTAAGCAAATTCTAACTTTATTAGAAATATAAAACGTTTTCCCATATTCAGGAGATTCAACATATTCACCCCCTTAATACTACAACTAGATAATTTGAAATTGGTTATATCTGGGAAATAAATTTTGAAGTTTTCAATAGTTACATTTAAGACATGATTCTTGCTTATAGTTTGCAAGTAGATATTGTGTTTTAGAAATAAACGGAGGGAAGAAAATAGAAGCGTACAGGCAGACAACTCAAAACACTCGAAATTTGAATTAACTAATTATAGTATGAGACGATATTCACTAAGGCTGCGTACTTGTAGGATAGTTGAAATTAGTGTAAGAATTAAAGTGTAGTGTCAAAGTTTACAAATTGTAAATTAAATACGACCATTCACATAGCAGTGTAGTGCAGAATTAAGAATTATATTTGACACTATCACGGTACTACCTCAATGCCATAGACTAATCACAGTGCAGGTGACGGTAAACCTGCAATTACTAGCTAAATTAGTGTCAGTTCTATCAATTTTATGTGAATTTATACGCACACTTTATACATCTGTAATTTTTGAATTTTTACACATGATTGCTGAGGTTTCTATGTAGTTCCGTGCACAACAAAGGAAATTATTATCAACAGGTAAATTTAAGTTACGTTGTGACAAAACAAATCGTTGATGTCAGTGATCAATATATCGGGGAAATTAGTGCAATGTTACGCACTAATTTTCACGTTAATTTCGCACTACCCCATGGGAACACTACTTTATTTACCGCCTCAGTGTTTTACACACTTTTGGCATGCGTTCGAAACAATTCTCGAAACTTTTTTCGAAAAAATCGAATGTACGGCAGTTTTCGCTATGCCTTGTGGTAAGTCACATGCCGATCCTCTCCAATCATGTTGTGCACAGCATCGATGTTTTCTGGAACAACAACCGATTTTGGTCGACCTTCACGAAATTTATCACTGACGGAAGCACGACCACGACAAAGTTTTGCAAACCAGTTGTAAACAGTCTTTTCTAATGGTGCTTCATTACCAAAAATTGAATGAAGCGATTCGAGGCATTCGAAGCACAAGTTTGAAAGATGTTTTCCACGATGATGTCTCTCATTTGCGTATGTATCGAAATCGAGTTTCTGGATTCATCAAATGCCAAGTACAGACTCGTATAATATATTTTTTTGATATCTGCATCTGAGTACTATTTTAATTTGTTCAGATACAACGGGAATCATTTTTCGACTTGTCTGATCATTATTTTTATTTATTCCTCAACTAGTAGAAATATTTTACAGGTACACTTCGAGTAAATTTCAATATTTGCTGATTTAAAAACAAACCTAACCTTGAAACAACGCTAAAAACCATCTCATCTGCGTAAATGCTTAGTTGATAGTGCGTATGTAATGCCATTCAAAACAAATCGTCTATCGAATAGTTGTTCAACTTTCAAATCAAAAGCGAATCGAGCAATCTACTGGTTATAACAATGAGTCGGTACGTATGCATTAAGATATAATACTATACCAATTGCGAATGCGACTAAATTGTTGAACAACTAAATATCGTTAATCTGTGGTAGCCCTTAAATTCATTAATTTATTAATTAAATTGTTTAAATCTCGTCAGACATTTTTAATGGATTATTAATAGCTTTTTAATGCATACCCGGAGAAAATAATTTTTAGAAGAAAATCGTGGGCTACATCAGTTAAGAAAGTATTTAAAGAAAATAGCAACCTTTTATCGCTATTTTCGCTGTATTGATTTATTTAATCTTAATAGAATTCAATACCATTCTTCTTAAATATGTATAAGTGCTTGCACAATGAAGTAAAAACGTCTCTGTGTATTAAAATCTGATGAGAATAACATCTAGAACTACTGTACTGCATACAGGTGCATTATGTTCCGTTTATGTAGTAGATATAAATATACGTATGCGTAATATACAGACGCAGGTACCGTCTGTCCTCTTTATTCTCTTTTCGGACGGTGTGAGACCGCGGATCCCGTAACCCGGGCAGGTGTCTGTGTGTGATGTGTAGTCATGGAGATGCCAGGTACAGACTCGCAGATCAATACAGGTGGCGGCGGCCATCTTGGCCCGCCTGCTCTCCCGAGATCCGCGACACACCCACCTTTCTGACCCTCTATCTGCGCCCTTCCCTTAAACTCAACTCTTCTTTTGTATGTACTCTGCTGCTTTGCACCAGATTTGCTCCGTTTTTCAAAATGTCGAAAGTGACGGGCATACAATTTATTATTAAATTGATTACCTTAAAATTATTATTATTATTATTATTATTATTAAAATTATTCATCTCTATGTTTCCTTTTCCTAACAAGTATATATACTTTATATGGAGAAAGATGTACCCAGCCAAGCATATTTTGGAAAAATCGTCAATTAAGTCACCTTCTCGTTTATTTTTTTCTAGTTATTTGAATTTGTTTTGGAAAATTGATCGTACTCTAATCTAAAATTAGTAGTTGCAAGAATTTGACTATTTAAAAGTATAGGTATTCTCGAGTACCAACCTATTAAAGTTCGCCATATTTAGGGTTACCAGCCGGAAAAGATGGGAGTATCCTGATTTGTAAAAAAAAAAGAAATTTGTCTGACTTGTGAAAGAAAATTTTGAATCACTGTTATTCCAATAATCACTTTGGATTTGAAAATCTATGTCTATTATGGGATTATAGTCAACCTCCGGTTTACAGAACATTTTTAAATTCTTAATTAAGTTAATCTAGAATTAAAATTTAAATCCTGGTTAAATTAATTACTGTTTGCAAGCTAGTTTTATTCTTAATTAAATAATTAGAATTATAATGACATTTGGGGCAATCGGCAGCGCAAAACTATTTTAGCGTTCGTTAACGACTATATTTAGATGATCATCTGTTATATTTTAAAGAAATTCTCGTTAGATTTATGTAAACAGGCATTTCCTTAGTATTTTACATTTTTTCAACTTAATATTGACAGATGTTAAAGTGACATTTAATTTTAATCACAAATTAATTTAATCGATAATTAATGTGTATAATCGTGATTAGTGACGTCACAAAATTAAATTAATTAGAGATTAACGTGTTAATTCGTGATTAAATACATATTTCGTTCACATTCTGTAAACCGGGGGATAGTATTGATAACTAATTTGTTTACCTATCTATCATATCAAGCACTTCTTAATTACAAAAATCACATATGTATTCCTTCTTACCAGCACATATCTCGTGCACCCATTTACCACATCGTTTACAATTGGTCATATCTAAGAAGGCTGCTTCTTCGCATATACATATAACAGTACCATTCATCGACATTTACCTCTATAACGGGGTCGTTTGAGCAACTTGGCCCTTGCGTTTTTACATCCGAAACTTTTCTTGTCTTCTGCCTATTTGAACATCTCTTCTTGGTCAATATTGTTTCTTCTTGGTTTGAACAGCTTGGCTTTTCGGCATCAAACAATGCTCTTGTTACATTCAACATTTGTTGGCCAATATTGCTCCCTTATATGGGGTGCTTGTTAATATAACTGCTGGTTGTGCGCCTTTTTTTTCGCTTCTTTTCAAGCTGTTTTCTTTATTTTGGGGCGTGCATAATTTCTTCTACTGACACATTAAGACTATCTTTATTTGTACACTTCATAATACTGTTTTCTTTTTGTTCATCTGCTTGCGTCCCATTATCGGTAAATGTTTCTTCAAGAGCCTCATGTCCGACATTAGGAATATCTTCAATTTCAGCCTGAGCATGATCTTGCCCACTATCATCCAAATTTTTCGCCCCAATTAGATGATCTGCAGGAGCAAGATCTACGTCTTCCAAAACATTTCTATCAGTCGGCCAAATTCTGCACTTTTTAAAACAGTTTATGGCATTTAGCATTGTAGCCGACTTCATATATGCTTCCATTAACGGCCGTGTAATGTCATACTGAGTTACCGCTTTACCGGGATGTGTCCTTAAAAATCTTTCAACCACTTGAGTATAGTGTGATTCAAAACTTTTAAACATGGAAACATCCAATGGCTGTAAGCGATGGGTGGTATGGCTTGGCAACTGTAAAAAAATGATACCATTCTCTTTGGCTAGAGTCAATGCCTTTAAGTTCTTAGAGTGAGTCGCGTGTCCATCTAAAACCAGAAGGCATTTGTCGTTTTGGCTAGGTCTGACCGTCGAAATAAAATGCTGAAGCCATTCAACAAATAACTCACTGTTAATGTAACCTGTGTCTGATATTTGTACTATACTTACAGGAGGAGCTGCTTTCTTTAATTCATCACACATCCTCTTTCGCTTGAAAATAAACACAGGAGGGGCAGCGCTGGAGCAACAGACCAAAGTTGTATTTACACCTCATTCTCCGCTAGCGATTGATCCAACGCGGCGTTTACCTTTTTTTGCTACAACTTTCTGACTTTTCTTTTGGACCGTTGAAAATCCAGACTCATCGACATTATAAATTTTCTATGGCATTAAAGTATTTTCTCGGTGAATCTTTTCTAAAATATCAAGAAAGCTGTTAACAGCTTGTCTATTAAATCCAGAGCTTCTAGCAATAGATGTCGACTCTGGCTGTCGAAGCGATAATTCGGGATATTTACTCATAAAGCTGTAATACCATTCTTTTCCTGCCATTTAAGTTTGTTTGTTGAAGTTATGAGGAATTTTGTTTTTCTCCGCAAGAAAATAAGCAACTTTTCTGTCTTTAATGGTAACACCAAAGAAACATTCCTCGAGTTTCTGGTTTTGTTTGCTTAGTTATTTTTCAATTTCAGAACTAAAGACTGGAATACGTCCCAAAGTTTTTTTGCATTATTTGCTACCTTGTTTTTGAGTTCTAAATGACGTTTAAACGTTGGTTTTGGTATACTATACTGACGACAAGTTTCATTCAAGCCATACTTTTTCTGCTTATATGCAGTAATAACTCTTTCCATATCTTCTTCTTTCCAGTTTGCGTATTTTCTTTTTCGATCCATTCTGAAATTTTAAGTATACAAGTGGGTACACGAACTCTTGTTGTAAATTCTTTGAGTTTCTCAAATGGTACCGGTACAAAATAAGAAACGTCACAGCGGTACAATTTAGGAAACCGCCACACAATTTTTTAAAATTTAAATTATAAACGCAATTTTAAGGTTAGAATCATTATTTGTGGTTTCCGTATTAGGAAAATGAATAAAATTTACAATCTTCTACGGATATATGGTCAAAATTGGGTAATAGGAAATACAGAGCTTAGTATACATTGCCTGAATTTTATATCAGCAAGATACTTTATTAATTAACACTAATATATTCTTACCTACTAATGACCACACTTTCAACTTTACACAGGTTTGAATGTTTGTTATTAAGTACTATTTCATGCTCACTAGATGGTACACAAGGATCTGCTAGTGTAAAATTGAGCCCTGGTACAATTTAGGAAGTGGTACAATTTCACCGACTTTACCCTATATACTTAGCTTTCGTAAGAGAGTATTACTTTTGTGCTGTGTTACAGTAGTTACTGCTGTGTTACTCAATATGAAATAAAACCTTAGCGATATATTTTTTAGTATTCCATTTTGTGGTATCTAATTATTAATATCTATAAGTTATAGGTTTTGAAGAAAAGACTAAATTAATATGAAAATATCGTAGCGTATGGATATGTAGAGATGGGTAAGATGCATCTGGTAATCCTAGAAATATTGGTACCGACATTAGTGTTCCTAAAACCTCAGCACACAAAGTATAAATTAGGGCATTGTTAGCTACATCCAAGATTGAAGTGAAAACATGTTGTTCGAGTTGTTTTTGCAATATTTTTTTAAACTAGTGTTTCTTTAAACAAATCATTTAAAATTACTAAATAATGATTATGAACTTAATACTCGCTACTCGAAACTCTTGTTTTAAAAAAGCATCTTCCCAAATATCATAAGTATAGAATTCATTTCAGAAATCGGCTTTTACAAATATGGCGCCATAACGGAAACTGTATGGAAATAAAAAATTGATTTCTTCCAAGATTTTTTTCAAAATATGTTTGAGAAAGAAAATCTTGAACCATTCTGTTCCAATAATCACTTTAAATTTGAAAATCTCTATCTAATAGAAGGATTATTGTCATACCCCCGGTTTACAGAACACTTTTTAATTCTGAATTAAATTAATCTACAGTTAAAATTGAATTAGTGATTAAACTAATTCTTGACGACCACATTAGGAAAATTATATACACAGTTATATGGAATATTTTTCCAAAAGTGTATCCAAATAACTGTACTGATTGGTCAGCAATCATCAAATAATAAAAGATGTTTTCGAAAAATTAAACATCTAAAATCTTCTTGTCTCATGTTCATGTTATTTACATCTTACAGAAAAGATCCGACTAAAATGTGATAGACTTATCTAAATTTACAAAGCCGCAAATTTAACATATACAAAAGTGATATTCTGCTTCCAGAGAGGAAAGTATGTAAGTAGATATAAATATAACGCTTAATGCGGTTTAACAGCACGATGTCTGTAATGGTATCTTACTAGGTTTAAATGAGCTTTATACAGCGTGTTCAAATTGTATGGCCGTTATTGCATGTTATATGAAAAAATGTTTTATATAAAAGTTGTTTGTCAAATTTTTTTAGGTTACGCAAAAGAAATCATAAAAACGTATCATTTGGCCAATTTGTGATATTGTCAACTTTTTAAATGAAACATTATTTACATAATGTCATTTATTTACGAGGGGGGGTGCCCAAAAGAAAGTAATTTTTTTTTATATTTATTTAATTTTTTAACAAAAATCTTTCAGTCCCCTTCAAAGTACTTTCCATTGGAGCTAATGCACTAGTCCAATATTTTATTCCATCATTCAAAAAATTGTTTAAATTCGTTAAATTCATCTTCTGTGAAGCCCGACAGCGCGCGTCCGTCGTCTTTTTCTTCACCTCGGCAACGTTGGCAAAACGCTTTCCTTTCATGTCTCTTTTCATTCGGGGAAATAAAAAAAAGTCCCAGGGGGCAAGGTCGGGTCAATAGCCACAAGGGTCATGGCATTTTTCCTCAAAAATTGTCGCACAGAGAGGGCTGTGTGAGCAGGAGCGTTATCATGGTGAAAAAACCAGTCGCCCGACTGCCACAAATCAGGCCTCTTCCGTCTCAAACTGTTGCGCAATGCTTTCAAAACGTTCAGATAGAAAGCTTGATTAATTGTCTGTCCCTGTGGAACAAACTCTGAATGGACTGCTCCTCTCACATCGAAAAAATAAATCAGCATTGTTTTAATGTTTGATTTCACTTGACGAGCTTTTTTGGGGCGAGGCGAACTTAGTCTTCCACTGGCTTCGTTTCGGGGTCGTAACCGTAACACCAGAATTCGTCACCTGTGATGACATTGTAAAAAAAGTTTGGATCATTTTGGAAGTCTTCTTTCAAAGCACAGCATGCTTCCGCCCGACCTCGTTTTTGTTCAGCAGTCAGCAGTCGAAGCACGAATTTGGCAACCACTCTTTCATCCCCAAATCATTCGTTAAAATTCGCTGAACTGAACTCCATGTCACTCCAGACAGCTTCCTCACCATTAGGAAATAGTACCCTAACCTACCTTCCGCAAGTTTAAAAACCTATTTCCAGTAAGATTACCGTTGATAAAGGAAGGACCGATAATAAGCTCAACGCTAATTCCTACGCATGCATGCAACAAAATATTTGCAAATGCCTTTACTCTAACTAAAAAGTTTTATTTTTAATTTTTTTGCTTTTTTTAAATTTTGAAGTAAGAACTAGACTTATAAAAGTTATAGCAAAAAAAAATAATTTTATCAAACAGTTAAAAAACACTGCACCATTCTATTAAAAAAAAATGAAGTCATGACAAACGTCAAAGCTGACAAACAAATTTTTTCTTGCATAACCCAAAACAATTCTAGGATCTTGCTAAATAACTTTTACATAAAATATTTTTATTATAATTATTTAAACATAATATTCTAAGGTTGAAATTGTTTACATAGAATACGGAATAAGTACAAAGGAAATATCCACGTTTTAGTGGCTGAGTGATGGTTTTCATTTCCTAAAATTAATATTTTAATTCCTTGAACATCCAGAACTTAAAGCAGGATATAAATATTAGGAGTATTTAGTTTATTACTCATTCATGAACTACACACAACCGTACAGGATATTCGATTTTTTTCTTGCAAAATATTTACAAATTAATTTAATCAGAAAGTTATCTGCTAAACACACGTATCGACGCAATTTTAATTACAAGTAATATACCTACATTGAGTAATTGTAAGATCCAAAGGCACACCCTTTTATATACCGGGAATCACCTAGTCACGGTGGATTTCTCTTCCTCTACACGTTTTCCAGAAATTCGTAAAAAGTAACGTAAAATGAATTGATGCCACTTATCTTTGTCTCCTTTTTTTCCTCCATCACTAATATAGAGCCCAACCTTGTTGATCGCAATGTCAAGATCGATGTTTATAGTATGCGTTCGCTATCGTGCTCACAGATTTGTTTGCCTAACGTTATTTTTATTTCATTTCCTATATCAAACACGTAATCGAATTAGAAGGAAGATAAGTATTTTTCTAGCGGTTTTAAAAAGGATATGCGATATGCAAAGATGAAACTGTGAAATTGTCATCTATTAGTAGATTAGATAATAACTTTTGGTGCTTTATGATTTATTAGATGGATATGATCTATACTTGTTTGTTTATCCATATTTTCATTTATGTAAGTGGGTGTAATTATTTCAAATGAGTTACTTATATTAGATTTTTACACAAATGGTTTCGATATTCACATGACTAATTGAGAAATGCTGCAGAGCTGAGGTTTGGTAAAGGTGTAATATTGATACTGGAATGCTAAACCAAATCTTCAGTTACACATGAAAAAAAGTGCCTAGTAACAATAACCATAATCAGTTATACAATACATTGCAATTTTTAAATATTTTCCCAAATATTTAAACAACTTTTAATCCACAAAATGTCTGTAATTGAAAAATGCAAATCCATAATTTACAATTATTTATAATTTATTTAAGGAATATTTTAAATATATACAGGCTGGTGCACCACGTTCGCGCCAGTTTACATACGAAAAGCGGCAAAATATTTTAAAAATATTTTAATTTGAGCCACGTAGGTTTATAAGGAGCAAGTTTTAAAATTGTTTTAGTATATACAGGATCACTCAAAAAGAAGTTACACACCAAAGTTGTGAAAATGTAAATGGAATACCTTGTATATTGTTGCATATTTTGATAGTGCGGACTAAATAAATATAAGTTACTGTTATGTTTGCTATACCTAACTCAAACCGTTTTTGTGACATTTAACTATTCTTGAAAATGTAGACCAAAATTTAAGAGGAGCGTATTTACGTATTCAAGCTAGATATTTTTAATTGTATTTCAACTCATGTTCCAAATTAACGCACCACTCAATGTTTCTGATATATTTTCTATAATTTTTGTATTTTCTAAACATTTTTAGTTTAACAGAACATAATCAAATTGTTTTATGCCACTAGAAAGTTATTTTGAACTTTCTGGTGGAAATGGCCGTAAGTTAATGTCAAATTCTGTTAAACAGTTTTTCTTGAGTCGTTTAAGTTACAGTTCAGGCATTAGATAAGTTTTAATTACGAGTTTGTTAATTTTTTCCATGTATAGAATTTAAGTTAATAAAGTTTAAATCGAAAATCATCAACGGATCACATCATTTAACCAATGATGAATGTGTAAGAGCTTCAACTTTGTTAGAAGAAGGACGTACAATGCGATATATGGTTAATTTGCTGGGCATTAATCATGCAACAATCAATCGAATGGTTAGAAGACTCAGGGAAATCGGATGGCACTCTAGAAAACGTGGTCAAGATAGGAAACGAGTCACAAGTGCGAGAGATGATCGTTTTTTGCAATTGCAAGTTCTCAGAAATAGGTGAATAACAAGCACAGAACTCAGTAACCAGCTTGAAGCAGTTAGAAATGTTAGAGTTTCTGCTTTTACTACAAGGGGAAGGTGGAGGGAATTAAGAGTTGAGTTCAACGTTTGAGATTTGCCAGAAATCATGCAAATTGGGCATTTGAAGATTGCAAGCGAGTTTTGTTTTCGGACGAGACCAGAGTAAGTTAAAAATCCCTAGATGATCGCGAGAGAGTATGGTGAAGAACTGGAGAAAAGTATCTTTGACTGCACAAGCTTTCAAAGAGAGCTCTTTGATGAATATATCAAAAATATTCTGGGGAAGGATTTGCTTTGGCGTCTGCGCAGAGTTAATCCTTATTCGCAAAAGGTCAATAAATACTGAATACTACCTAGAGAACATTATTTTGCACCATGTAATGCTTCTTGCACCATTTTTAGGAAACAATTTCATGTTCATGCAGAATAATGCGAGACCACACATCGCTAGACAAGTTTTGGACTACTTACAAGAGATCAATATCCAAGTCATGGACTGGCCACCACAAAGCCCAGACTTAAATCCGACTGAGTATCTTTGGGATACTCTAAAAAATCAGTAAGGCGTCATTTACAACCTTCTGGTAAGCTCCAGGCATTGGAACGAGCTATTCTTTCTGAGTGGAATAATATTGCCCAAGAGGTAATCCAAAAGTTGATGGTGAGATCACCACGCCGAATCTCGCGTTATTAACTTTTATCCCCTTTTTTTTCTTGTTTATGGAGTTTTTTAAGATTTCCAATAATGTCGTTTTGTTTCTGAATTTGTAATTGAATGGAATTTGTATTTTTTTCATAAGTTCCCATTAAAAAATAAGTTAATTGATGAACCGGTGTTTAATTATCTCCAGTTATATTGCTTTTGATGATACTAAAAAATAATTCATTACTAAAAAATTTACTAAAAATTATATAGAACTATTTGAGTGGTGTGTTAACTTTGAACGTGAGTTTATTTTTAGTCGAAGCATAAGATACGTGTAAGTGTAGGAAACCTTAATGCAATTTTAAAATTTTAAAATTAGAATCTAAATACGAATGAATACAGGTGTTCCATTTAATATAAGAAAGTTATTTGACCGTAATGACTATCATTACAGTCAAATAACTTTCTGATAGTCCAAATCAAACGTATATTTTCGTCCATACTGTATAATTTTTAGGGATCGTTTTTATTTTACTAAGTCTTTGACTAAAAATAAATATGTACAATTAAACATACCTATAACTTGAATACCTAAGGTAGGCGCACCTCTTAAATTTTGGTCTTCATTTTCAAGAATTAGGAGTTAGGTAGGTATAGGAAACATAACAGTAACCTGCCTTTATGTAGTCCGCATTATCAAAATATGCAATGATATACAGGCTATTCCATTTAAATCTTCACAAATTGTGCGTGCAACTTCTTTTTGAATCACCCAGTGTATATCAAAACAATTTTAAAATTCCGAATGAACCTACACAGCTCTTAATAAAAATATTTTACCGCTTTTCGTATGTAAGCCGACGCGAATGTGGTGCGCCACCCTGTATTGGCTTCCGTCTGTGAAATGTGATCCGCTATCTGGTAAAGCTACGTTTTCTAATTGTAACTGTTAAAATAGTGTCTATTAAAAGTGTTACAAAAACAAAAGAAACACTAAATTACAACGTATCAAAACTTTTAATCCAATCCAAAGCAAATCTTTAAAATGCGCACTATTAACACTGATCTAAACCCCCAAAAAAGTCACACGGAGTAAGATCTGGTGATCGTGGTGACCATTCTATAACTCCCCTTCTTCCTTGCCCAACAGTTTGGGAAAATCTCATTTAATTGATTTCTAACAGAGTTGATAATTTGTGCAATAATTAATAGTTATCTACTTATTTATCAATCTACAATGAACGCTCAAAATTCCTTCCTTCCTTCGTTCTACCTGGATATATTTGCGCAATTTTTATAAAAGCTGTTCTGCATTTTTCTTAGCACACTAACTGTTGCTCACGTTATTCCTACATACATAAACCATAAGTATTAACTTTTTATGCAATTCATTTTGCGAGTAGCTACTTAGGCTTAAAATTTCAAATCAACAGTTAAGAACAGCATTGTCAATACGTTTTGTTTACTATTGTCATGGTAACCAAACAGTACTAATACCAGAAACCATTTGGAAGCAATGTCCAAATACAGAACCCTCGTTTAACTGTAAATATTCCTTTTACCTTCAATATTAGGTATATGTAACGTTATATAAAAATGTTGGAGATATACGTTTCTTATATGGTGGACACAGAAAAAATACATGATGCTATTCAAAAAAATTATGTTTCTGGTGTTTGAATTTGGCAAAGTTTGGTGTTCAACCTGAAGACCGTGTATATTTCGAAGGCTTTTTAATACCATGTATACATAAATAGAAGCAAATGTGCAAATGGGTGTATCTACATTTAGGTGATTGAAAACAAAATTATAAATATCTCGAAATCTGATGGAAATAAACCTATGAAATCCATATTACGTTCGTTTATTTCTAGATGAAGAAATTAAACATATAATAAAATACAGGATGTTCTATTTAAAATAACAACATAAGTCCTTGGTTCGCTATTTATGGATTGCCTTGTGTATTCAGAATTTTTTTCGAAAGATACCTTTTGATGTCTATTACATTATCTAAAAATTCTGATCTACCATTTACACAGAAGGAGGAATTCTATAATTTCAAGATAATTCAAGATTGGGACACCTGTATTATTATTTAATACTATGATAAAGTAAAATCAATCAACTATTAAATACATTTCTTCCAACTAAATCTTTACAAATCGATATCGCTATTGAAAATCTTAAATTAAACTTCGATATATCAGGATAGATAACTAACAAAATTAAAAATTTGGTTACAAAACCTCCTAACTACAAAGCTGCATCTTAAGTACGTGTTTCTCGAAATATTTTAAGATCCATTTTTATTATAGCGGAGGAGATAATTTCTTTTCTCCGATTTCATCACGAAATAGCAAACTGATTAATTAAGGAGATAAATCAAAGCGCA
Source organism: Dynastes maya (assembly GCA_029619315.2). Taxonomy (NCBI): domain Eukaryota; kingdom Metazoa; phylum Arthropoda; class Insecta; order Coleoptera; family Scarabaeidae; genus Dynastes; species Dynastes maya. The sequence goes on from JAROYE020000003.1 coordinate 35,413,751, forward strand.
AGATTTATATACACGTAGTTCATATGTATCTAGTACCTACTTAAATGCGATTATTGATTTCGTATCAATAGGCAGTAAGTTACTAAATATTTAAGAGCGTTTAAGTACAATATTTCGACTTTGATAGGTAATGGACCCGAATTAGCAATAAATACTTAAAGAAGAGAGTGAATAATAAATTAATACGTTCGCGCGTATTTGACAAATGTGTAAATAGCACATAAATATTTGAACTGAAGAATTAAGTTAAGCCCAAATTGATGAGAGGTGAATAACTAGTAACAATTTCATTGTTGGTTATCCTCAAGCGCTTGGTTATAGAAGATGATGGTTTTATAGCTGTTCCTACGGTGTGTGATAAATATTACTTTATTACAAGGAATGTTGTACACAAATATAAAGCTAATTTTCCTGGAAACACTTAAATTAAAAAAAAATTGAACTACACATTTACTGGTAATAACTTATTTATTAAGACGTTTTCACCTTAAAAAAACGGAGAAAAATAAATATCTATGGTGAATGTTGTCTGATTTGGTTAAACATTTTCTGTATTACAAGAAAATGTTATCATACAAATTATCTATTATGGGGATTGGAAGATTACAGTCCGTTAAATTAAATTGGCGTTCTTACATGAATCAGCTTGATTTCATCCTCCGTTCAATGTTGAATATTATGATCATGTTCAAAATAAGAGACTTTTGCTATACAAATTTAAAAATGACTAGATGAAAATATGAAGCTTATGGAATATATTATGTTATTTATGATGTAATAGATTTACCCGCAGTGCGGTATAGAAACACGTTTTCCAGACCAACTGCCCATATGAGAGATATCTTGCAAATGTTTACAAAAACAATGAAAAAAATATGTTTTTTGGCACAAATCGTTTTATTGCTTTTTAAAATATTCTCCATTAAGATTTATACACTTTTGCATGCATTTGAACCAATTCCGGAAACATTTTTTCCACTCTAAAGGTGGTATTTCCAAAACAAGGTTTTTGATGGAAGTTCGGCGATAAATCAGGTGAATAGGGGCAATAAGATTCGATGTTTTCTCCATCAAATAATCAATTGTTTGATGTGGTGTGTAAGAGCTGGCATTGTCATGATGAAGAGTGATGCAACGTTGTCGATTGTTTTTCCTGATTTCATCGATGACTTCAGGCAAACAAATTGTTGTATACTATTCAGCATTAACTGGCCTTCGATCCTCCTTGCGACATGTCTAGTACAACGAAGAAAACAACCAATCATTTTCTTGGAAGTGCTTCGTAAACGAACAACTTATGTTTGATTGGGTTAATCTAGTAACATCCAAACATTTGATTGTTGCTTAGTTTCCGACTCGAACGAATATGTTCAAGCTTCGTCACCTGTTACGATGTTGTATACGGACTTTGAAGCCCTTCTGTCGAATTTTTTGAGCATTTCCTTATACCAATTGACACGACCCTTTTTTGTACTTGGGTCAAATGATAGGGAATCCATGGGGAGCAGATCTTTCCATAACTAAATGTTCATGCCAAATCAAATGTACTGCAGTCTTCGATATGCCTAAAGATGCCTCTATCTCACGGTAAGTCACATGCCGATCCTCTTCAATCATATTGGGTATAGCATTGTTGTTCTTTATAACAACAACCGATTTTGGTCAACCTTCATGAAATGCATTACTAATGGAAACACGACCACGACGAAATTTTTCAAACCAGTTGTAAACAATCTTTTCTGATAGTGCTTCATTACTAAAAGTTGAACGAAGCGGTTCGAGACGTTGTTGTTGTATTAGGTCTTTACTAAAATCGTAAAGGATCATTCAACGAAAACCTTCACATTCCTTCCACCTTGACATTCCATTTTTTCACAAAATTCCTTTTTTTAAACGCTCACTGTAAACAAACAACTCGGCCGATTTCTGTGCTATCGTTGTTTCAAGAATAACAAGTGTCAGATTTTACGAAAATTGGAATATCAAATCTCAGTGGCGCCATCTAGTGGTCGCCTGTAACAACTGAAGATGCTACCTTCGAATATAGTGAACAACGTAAAACTATGTTCCCCAACTACCTACCATACTCTCTAAAATAGAGCTGGTACGGGGCAAATGAATATAGATTCAGCTCAATAGCAAGTGGATTTTTTATTTTACTTTTAGCGATCGATTTCGACAGATGTCATCATCGGGTTATTTAATTATTGATGTCGTTGAGAAAAAATATATATCACATTATCGTCAGAATATATATATTGAAATTTAAAGTTTTGTTAGAAATTTTTTTAAAAATTTAAAGTTTGGATGTGAAGTATTAGGAAACTGAAATTTGAGAAGTTTCCTCCCCCAGAAGCTTCCCATTCCATTTTCCTCTTCCTTTCTCTTTTCCTAATAACAAACTTCTTAAATTTCAATTTTCAAAAACTTCACATCCAAACTTTAAATTTTTTTAAAAATTTTTAACAAATCTTTAAATTTTCAATTTCAATCTATATATATATATTGAATACATATATTATATATATATATATATATATATATATATATATATATATATATATATATATATTCTGACGATAGTGTGATATATATTTTTTCTCAACGACGTCAACGACTAAATAGCCTGACGATGAGATCTGTCGAAATCGATCGCTAAAAGTAAAATAAAAAATCCACTTGGTATTGATCTGAATCTATATCCATTTACCCTTCATGCTATAAATGCCAATTTGAGTAATTTCATCAATTTTAGTGCTCCTGAAGCTTTAAGTCTGGTAATAATTGAACCGATAACATTTATCCTAAAGAAAGAAGAAGTCTTTTATAATTTGGGTGACCAACCATACGCTTTAAAGTTTTTGAAGTTGAAAATATTAAGTACTCCTCCTTTTCTGTTTTTATCCCAAATATACTCTTTTTTCATTAACAAGTTATTAATGTGCCAAAATCAGAATTTTTCTCAAAAACACTTTCAAATTTTTCTAGAACAGAAACATTTTTGCGTCTTCAATCGCGCATAGCTGTGCGTGAACATGTTGCACTATTTGTAGAGATTCTTCTAACGGCACCGCAGGATTTTGTAATTTTTCTATTGCATCTGCTAGCCCGAAGTAATTGTCGTGAATGATTTTTAAATCCATTTTAACCTGACTATCTTGAAATTTCGACTGGCTTTTCTGGATAGCGGCAGCTTCCTTTGTATCGAATTGTAAAACCACGTTCTTAACATTGTCAAAATATTTATGATAATAAAACGCGGCCTGCAATCATGTTCCCCAACGAGCTAGAATAGGTTCTGGTGGCTCTGGTATACGGGGGCACAGTCTGTGAAATTCGCGAATACGTTTCGGTGATTTGACAAATACTGCTTTGGTATGCGCTATTAAAGCGTCTACCTCAGGATAACATTTTCTGATACTATCCGCCACAAGATTGAGAGCATGAATTTTACACGTAATGTGTAACAAATTAGCAGAATGCATTTTAAGAGACCGGCCTACAGAAAGCATGTTTGCAGCACCATCACTCACTAACATCAAGAGTTGGTTTGTTGAAAGTTCAAACTTGTCCAATGTATTTAACACTAACTTTGAAATTACTTCGGCAGTACACTGTTGTATTCGTTTGGAGACTAATAGAATTGAAGGTGCCGATTGATGAGATTCCAATTTGCGTGCAATTACATTAAGAACAGAATGTTTCTTCCGATCTGTTGTTTCGTCGACACGCGCAGATGGCACAATTCTTCGTAACAATGTTCGACTTGGTAATTTGCACTCCGAATAGTTATTCCAAAAGCAGATAAATGGTTCCTTGTCTAGTAAATTAAACGGTATATTACATGCGATAAACGTAACGCATAAATTAAATATAAATTTTTCATTGTCTCATGCGCAATTTCTTTTTGAGACATGCTTTTCACTATTTACGTGTCGTAGACAATGTTGTCTGGACCAACACATTAACGGGATTTTACAGATTACACATTTAATTTTAGCACCTTCATATATAAAGTCTGGAATTTCTGCAATAAATTTTCGAAGTTTGTCTGACCGCGGTCGTTTTGCTGACGAAATCATAATTTTTCTAGGACAGATAAACAATTGCGCAAATAACCGGCAGCGAAAATGTCCGTACTGCTCCGCAGACGAAGTAATACTATCGTTCCTCTCGGTCCGAACTGATTCTATGCCGATGCGCGGTACCGCTCGTGACCAGCGTTAGTGATTAGTTAGAATTGGAGATTGTATCTCAAAAATATCAAATCAAAATAAGAACTGTTGCTAGTTTAAAACAAAAACTTATTTCTTATTGCTCAAACCATAAAATTACAAGAAAATATATTGGCATGTGAAGGTCTTTTGTATTATTTTTTGTTAAGTGAAAATTGACAGCGCTATTCATACTGGAATGCAAATAATAAATATGGTTCTTTGACCTTTTCAAATGTATGGTTACCATTCCCAGATCCCCTTCAGGAATTAATTTTGAGTAGGTAAGTTATGTTGTATAATTTAAAAAGACGATATTGAAACGCCATTTATAATTATTATTATTTAATTTTCATCCAATACCATACAAAATGTAAATATCTCTTAGCAGCCTTATTATTTTTCTCTGAAAAAAATAGGTAACAAAACCTAAAAAATCCGGCTATCCGTAGATGAGTAAAGGCATAATAAATTATATTAGTATGTATAATATTTCTCATGATATTAATTTTTTCGAGTGCCAGGCCAGCTATAATACATTCCTTGATGGATGTGTAAAATCTTAATAGAAAATCCTTTGCCTCAAAATGAAGGGATACTTACACAATTAATTAATCTCAAACTGAGTACATTAAGTAAAGTTTGGTGGTTTTTAAATATCAGTATATATTTTTTCTGTATCCATCGTATAGGAAATTTATATTTGTAACGTTGTTATATAATGAAGCATATATCTAACATTGAAAGTAACACGTATATTTATAGTTAAACGCAAGTGCTGCATTTAGATACTGCATCCAAGTGGTTTCTGGTGTTAGGATTGCTTGGGTACCATGACAACAGTAAACAAAATGTACTGACATTGCTGTTGTTAAATGTTGATACCAAATTTTAAACATAAGTAGTTTCTTACGAAATAAACTACATAAAAAGAGTTGATACATATAATTTATATATTATGTTAACGATAACGCAAGCATTCCGGAGTCCAACACTTAATATGCTAAGAAAAGTGCAGAACAGCTTTTACAAATGTTTGCGCAGATGTATCAAAGTAGAAGGAAGGAATTTCACTCATAAAAAAACGTTAGAAATATGCGGCGGTTACCAAAAAAAACATATGGAGCTATTTTTTAAAAATTACGTTTCTGGTGTTTAAATTTGGCAAAGTTTTATGTTCAATATTACACGCCCTGTATATTTCTAAAGCGTTTTAATACCATATCTAGATACAACCGAGTATGTAACTTAATTTCGTAAAAATTTGCCCTAAAATGTAATTGCATTTCGAATATTCTGAAGGAAGTGTGTATGTCTGCAGTTGGGCGATTAAAGACAAAATGATAAATATGTATATCGACATCTAGGAAGAAAGTGCCAAGAAACCAAAAACGGCTTTCCATTTAAAATAACAAAGTAGGGGTCTATTTCACCACTTGTCGATCGCTCGGTATGCACGTTGGTCCAGATACGAACCGGGGATTGCTTTTGTGAATGGGAACAGAGCATTCGAGTCTAACTGAGAGATTCCATCCAGTCGCAGTATAGCATACAGCGAGCAGCGATACGCACGCATATTATAAACACGCATGTCCGCTCAATCACGTAATATTATAATTCAACACACTTCTGACAAAATATGTTAATACAGGATTACTTGTTGTGTTTCTGTATTCTCGAATTATGTTAGAAAGTACTGTTTCTTATATTCATTTTGTTGCTGCTATGCGATGTAGGAGAACGAAAAAGTAATTCTAAGTAGGAAAATAAACAACGATTCTTATAAAACTAAACCAAAGAAAAATAAATTCGATAATTATACAAAATAATGTGAAATTCTAACAATGTTACTTTACTAAGGGGAAAAATCTCCTGACAGTTTTGAACTTTGTAACTTTTGTATTTGTTGCGTTTCAAAATACGTTTCACAGTACTGCTACTAACACCGATTTCGTCTACAATTTGCCGGCTTGAGCAAGGTTCGCCCATTTCAACTAACAAACAGACCCTCACCTCCCGCTCAGGGTGCATTAGAGGGATTTGAGGCGGTTCGTCTATTTGTTGGCATTTACGGCAATTCCCGACCACGCAGACAAGTTTCCCAAACGTTTTGACGATCGTTTCAATCGTCGAATGCGAAGGAATAGGACGATCTACATACTCTACGGCAAATAGATCGGCGGTGCTTTGGTAGGAATTTCCGGCAAAATACCATTTAATGATCTTTATCTTCTCTGCGATTGTAAAACTAAGTAGAGTATTCGAAATCCACGATCACTTGTTAGAACCTTACGAGCGCACAGACTAACAAAGAGTGCGTCAGATAGGTCTCTCAGAGCTACGATGTTGCGCGCGGCGGGGATAAATGCAAGGATGCCAGATAGCGCTACGTACAATGTATCTCGCACCCCGGTGAGACCTGGGCCAACGTGTATACGAAAATATATATAAAAGGTCCTCAATAATGTCTGTTATGTTAGAAAATTTTAGCTTCGCACTATTTACGCAATAAATACAATTTTACAATTCTAATTCCAGAAACTTGGGACATTCTATTGAGATATTTATATTAATTTGATGGATGGATGTTATGTTAAGTTGTAGCTGGCCTGAAGATGTGCGATTAGCACGAAACCGGTCGCTTATATTTCTTTAATAAAGAATGTATGATATCCAGGCTTCAGTTTTTTCTCTCTCCCTCTTTTGATTTATCCAGTAACTCACACAGAGTGACGATGATTATTTAATAAAATATATACCTTATATGTCACTTCCCGTTGTTGTCAAGAAATCCTTTCTAAATTCATTTAAAAACGCTAACATATTGTGTAAACATCTAAACAATCCAGAATACATCTTAGTGATACCTGGAATAATGAGATGAATCAACAGTACTAACAGAGAGCGATTGCTAGTATGAGTAAATATGCCAATATTGATGCGCGGTGCGAGATGATCTTTATCTTTAAAATAACACACCTAAAATATACATACATACATAAACACACGGATATAACCTACAGGAAGATTCGTTTTACAATGGTATCTTGGAATATAGCACGAGTTTCACAATTATCATAGAGGTACATATATACCTGAACGTACATAAAGGTACCCAACACTTTCCGTATTATATTTCATCAATGATCATTTGTTATCTTATCGGCTGTACAAATGCATTTCTAAAACCTCTCCGACTGTATTCAGTCTGAATGTCAATGTGAATTAAGAGAGATTAGTTACTATCTGTGGTCTCTATTTTTGTTTACTTTCTCTTCGACAAAGTTTGTAACTATTTGGCAAGTAGTATATCGTATTTATTACCTAGCATCGCAAACACTTCTCTCAATATACAACGAAAATTGTAAGTACATGTATCTTGATATTTGATGTAACTTATTCTAATTTGGATATAATAGCTAGAGCGAAAGCTTTAAACAAATGTTCGGAGCACAGTAGTTTTAAAACTTTAAATGGTGCAAAAATCATATAAAAACACATTTTGTTACCATTTCACTTCGTCTTCGTTTATTAATTTATTATAAATTATAAGGACAGTTTTCGCTAATGGTTATACTAGAAACGTATAGATTGCATATGAAATGTCGATTCCAAAAATAATTTCAAAATTAATTTCGACAAGAAGCTTAATTTTTTTGTAATAGTGATGTATCACAAGCCCTTGCATACGGAATGTATGCAACGGTGTAGATATGTGGTCATCGTCTGATTTCATCAAAAATCTATCAAAATTATGAAAACTGCACGCTACGGTTGATAATATGTATAAAACGTTGCGATATTTTGAGATATTTTTACTTGTATGTATTTGCCTAATTAGTGTATATTACAAGAATTATTAGTGAAAACAAGACTTACATGTTTTCATCAAGCAAGCAGAATTTTATAATTTCTAAATCCAAGATGAAATAAGAACTTAAAACAAGAAATTGCAAATCTTCGTACCAAAATATAAAGATCGATCCAAACAAAACGTACCTTTCCAAAGACATTGTCATCTATATTTGATGTGTTCCTTAACGATATTTACTGTTATAATCAACATTATTGTTGATGCAAGCTTTTTCCTATTAGAAATTAAAATGACCAGAGAGAGATTTCGCCGCTTCAGATGAAGGTTTCTAGATCCCTTATTAAGTTCCTTCCTATTCCACTCTTTCACATATCCTTCTCCACTCTGTTCTATCTTTAGCTTTTTCTTTTTCCTTATCGATCCCTATCCTCTTCAAGTCTTCCCTCACTTCACTCATCCAGCTAGATCTAGGTCTTCCCCTCCTTCTTTTTTCCGATGGCTCCCAATTTGTTATTATATTTAATATCTTGTCCTCTCCCGCTCTCCACATATGCCTCAACCACTTTGCTCTTTGCTGTTTTATTTTCTTAACTATATCTTCTCCACATTCTTTCGCTACTTCTTGTTCTTATCCTATATCCCAAATTTTTCATTCTAACTGGTTCAAGTATTGATCTCAATATTCTTCTCTCCGCGACTCAAATTTTCTTCATCCCTTTTTGTCATTGTCAGTGTTTCCGCTGCGTACATTATTACTGTTCTTATGGTTGTTCTATAAATTTTTATCTTTGTATTCTTTGAAAGACTTTTGCTTCTTAGTAGGTGATTATTTATATGTAGAGCTTTGTTGGCTGCCATTATTTTCTCCTTTATTTCCATTTCTCTATTACCATCATTTGTAATGGTGACTCCCAAATATTTGAACTTGTCTACTTCCTCAAAAGTATACTTCCCCACTCTAATTTTTCTGTTGCTCAGCTCTTTTCCTATCCTCATTATTTTTGTCTTGTTCTCATTTATTTTCAATCTCTCTCTTTTTTGCCACGATTACTACGTCATCAGCGTACGCTACTAATTGTCCTCCTCTTGTTCTTATTGTACCCTTATTGACTCTTCTGGTGATGTACTCCAGTACTATATTAAATATGATTGCCGACATCGCATCCCCTTGCCTAACTCCTTTATTTATAGCAAACTCTTCAGTTTCACCTTTACTTGTTATTACACTAGCTTTTATTCCATGCATTGTCATTGCTACAAGTCTTCTTAATTTTGCTGGTACTTCTAACTCCTTCTTTGCTAACATAATCATATTTCTATTTAGAGAATCAAACGCTTGCTGAAAATTTACGAAAAGCAGTTCGATTTAATAGTTACGCACCTAATAAACAAAAGAATATTCTAGTGATATCTCCTCTGTAAGATGAGCATGGGGCTATCAAATTAGATTTGATTGTTAATGTATATAATCTACGAATGTTATTTTATTGGTTCTGTGATTATCGAAAAAAATGAGAAGGTGCATTGGGGACATAAAAAAGTAATAGGATGAGCTATCATGACTGTTGTTTGTAAATCATAATATTATTTGTAATAATTAACAGATTAAAAATGTTCGAAAAAGCATTACACGAACAGTAAACATGAAGCTAATTGTTATATAATTGAATATTATTTTACTGTAAAATTCCCAAAAATATCATTCGCCCAAACATAATATCAAGATAAATATTTTTTCTAGAATAGGTACAAGAAACCACTTTAATTTCCTTGAAATTTTAAAACTCTATTGATAATAATTGTTCAAACTATGACTATCAATTCAATGCAAATAAAGGTGATGCTTTTTCTACTAGGAATATCGTTAGTTGCTCTCAAATTTTGTATCATATTAAATATCGACTGACTATTTGTTCTTAATTCAAGATAGCGATACGATATAAGAAGTGTAATAATAAAGCGGTAACCACTTCTTATTATCTATACATAACTATATTCGTATTTCGCAGAAGTTAATCTCATATATGCGGTAATTATACCTATCCAAGTTTCCAATGACATGCTGGCAGTACGTGTATAAGGTGCCCAACAAAAGACCATTTGTTTGTTCCACGAATTATCTATTGAACACGGGCATGAAAAGGAAACAATATCGAAAGAAAAGAGGAAGCAAATCCGGCGGAGATTCTACCTTCGCGCGCGATTTCTGCGAATTTCAGACCATATTGATTTAACAACAATAACAACGGTAAACACGTTTCTTCTGTGTGTGATGATGATTTATGTCTTATATATGTACTTCGTATATACATATACGTACATAATTATGAGTCGTGCGAAGCGGTTTCGGAAAAAACAGACGAAATGAGGAAAATCCCGCATGTATGTGCGATGATGAGAAAACTAAAATGTGCTAATCTATTCGCTGATACGCTTCTGAGATGACCCACAATATGCAATGAGCTTATGCTTGCGAAACGAATATATGTATGTATAAATTTAGATCATTTCGTTTCACAATTTCTGGCGGTACTTTTCTCATACTGATTGCTTATTCACTTATTAAACATTACTTACTTACAAATTTATCGGAGAGAAACCATGAGTATTCTACTTATACAGTTAAGAAGGGGTTTCCGTGAGTTAATAAGAAAATAGTCCCACTGCGAACCAACGATTTTCATGTTCTTTTTTTGACATTATTGCAACCGACAAAACAAAGTCACTTATTTTTTTCACAAGTGGTGGCGACCCAACGAAGTATATAAGCTTTTAAAGCTTTTCATAACCTCAGGATCCTTTAGTGTAAATGGTGTATAAAGTAGGTACTCCATGGCTTTGCGCAACGGACTCGCCAGAAAAATCTGCTATTTGACCATGGTAGGGGTCGAAGGCACACCGCCTAACTGTGCCACAGTCAGGCTCACACTTTCTCACCACTGTGCCACCAGGCCGTTTAAAAATTACAACATATTTTGACGTAGGTATGCGTCTTCAACGATACATTCCATTTACACTTCTTTTAATTCCTCTTCGCATTTTAAATAGGTTTGTGTAGGATCCCCTATACCTACATGCAATTTTTTTAGAATTATTTGAATTATTAGGAAAAAGCTGTATATGCGATGTATATTATTGTTTTGCAGAATACTCGCCATTAAGATTTATACACTTTTGCATGCGTTCGAAACAATTCTCCAAACAATTTTTCCCCTCTGAAGATATCCCCAAAACATGGTTTTTGAAGGCTTACTTCTTGAGGTGACGAAAACCGCTGTCCACACAACTTTTGTTTGATATTCGGGAACAAAACGAAGTCGTTAGGCGATAAATCAGCTAAATGAGACATATTCGATGTTTTTCTCCTTTGTGTAATCAATTGTTTAACATGGTGTGTGAGAACTGGCGTTCTTATAATGAAGGATGATGCGACATTGTCGATTGTTTTTCCTGATTTTGTGAATGACTTCTGGCAAACAAATTATCGTGTACCATTCAGCATTAAGTGTTCTTCGATCCTCCAAGGCAATGCTTACAACATGACCAGTACAATGAAAGAAGCAAGCGATCATGTTTTTGGAAGTGCTTCGTGAACGAACAACTTTTGTTGGATTCAATACATCTGAAAACACCCAAACAATCGATTGTTGCTCAGTTTCCGGCTCATACGAATATATTCGTACATACTTATTGAACAAACTTGTTCATCTGCCTTTAAAACGATGGGTTTTTTATGAGAACGTCCAAATATTTCAATTACGCACTAGTGCTAAAATCCCTTTATTTTGCATTTGTACTCTCGAAATTGGAGTATGCCTCTATTATTTGGTATCCTTTCTATATGTCCCATCAAGCTCCAATTGAACGTGTACAGCGTCGGTCCCTGAAATTCTTGTCGTTCAAAGTTAATGCCGAATATCTGCCTTGGCATACTTCTCACAATATCCTTCTCGAATCGCAACAATTTCGTTCATTGTCATCCCGTCGTGATTACCATAGCGCCCGATTTTTACACAAATTATTAAATGATAGGATCGACTGTATGCAGCTGGTCTCCCACATAGGATTCAACGTACCTCGAATAGCATCCCGTTATGCCCCAACCTTTACTATGCCGACACCGAAGACCAATCTTCGTTTGCGATCACCAATCTATCACATGATCAGGAACGGTGAGAAGATATTTAGTGATATTTTCACCGAAGAGTTGGCTCCATGATATACGAAATATAATATTTTTTTTTGTATAGTTATGCAATGTTTTTAAATCAATATGTATTGTGTTCACAATGGGTATATTTGTTCTGTAATTGGGGTTACCTGTTGGACAATAAACATTATTATTATTATTATTATTATTATTATATTCAAGTTTCGTCACCTGTTACAATGTTGTATACTGTCGAAATTTTTGAGTTTCCTTACATCACTTGACACAACCCATTTTCGTCGATCTTCACGAAATTCATCACTAATGAAAGCACGAACACGATGAAATCCTGCAACCAGTTGTAAACAGTCTTTTCTAATGGTACTTCGTTACCAAAAGTTGAACGAAGCGATTCGAGGCATTGTTGTTTTGTTAGGCCTTTATTAAAATCTTCAAAAATCACTCAACTGAAGGAGTTATCCGTTATCCGAGAACCAAAATCCTTCGCAAGACTGTTCGTTATCCAGTTTGCTCGTAGTCCGAACTGTTCGTTAACCGATCTCCCACTGCACGGAGAAAAATTTGGGATAACAGTCCTTTGTATTTTTTAAATAATAATTTATAGTAAGAATTATAACACGAATTATGGAGTTATTACATATTTTACTGTATGGTTTTATGGACTATATATGTTTTCTAATACTACATAGAGACTCGGTGGAGTAAAGCGGGCAGTGCAGAACAAAGATGAATAAACCTAGTTTTTCTTTTAAGACTAATAAGTCTACTTTCATTAACAGTAAAAGCTAGCCAGCATCTTTTACAACACCAAAAATACATGTCACTACGTATATTTATAATGCGACACCCAGAAGGATATAAAACCACTCCATAAGATAAAATCAATAAATCGATATTTGGATTGGTAGATTAAGTAACTACTTAAATTGTAAAATTATCTGATTCATACTATTATAAATTGAAAATATTAGCTTCTTAATTAAACTTGAAAAGAGAATGTTGATATATCATAAACATGAAACAACATGTAGATAATTCATATTTTCAGTAATTAGTAAAATTTAACCTTAGCTATTGCTTGCATTAAACTGTTATATTCTCCGATATGGACTATATAAACGTTTCTATGAATTTGCAGTATGCCACATGAAACCGTCGTAAAATTGTTGTATCTTTTAGAAATGTTATAAAACTTGATTTAGTTTTCTCCTTATTTACATATTTTTAGAGAAGAAATGTTTTTTTACTGTTTCTCATTATGGAAAATAAAAACATGTACTGTAGAGAATCCTTTATGTATTATGTGTTCTTTCAAAAGCGAAATTTAGCTAAAAATTTAAATTAGTTTAAAAGCAAAATATCTTTGCTGAACTTTTACAGATTTCTTTGAAGTACCGTGTTTTCATCCGGTACCTTATTAATGAATTAATCTTATTGTATTGTTTTATAAAATGCTGAGCTTGCTTTCAGAAACCTATAAGTGCAAATTTTTACATTTTTTATGATGTTGGCAATACATTCATTGTATTTATCTTACGTATTTATAAAATAACAAATTTTCATTAATTTTCAAAACAACTTAATTTTACAAAAGTTTATATTCAAAATGCAATAAAACATTTATTTCCAAATATCTGTAAATGCTTGGCATAATGATGAACATATCCCAGTTATTGTAGAATTTTCGTTGTTTGTTTACTGCGGCGATCCCAGAGTTGCCAGATAACACAATCTAAAACAATACCTTAGTTGCACACAGGAAATGAAACACAATATAATATAAACATTTTATTCTTGTTTCGTAAAATAAATTCCAAAATGAACGGAAAGAACGAAAGGTGCCAAAATTAATGCGGAAATATTTTAGAATCAAATAAAAGTACCATAAAGATACCAAAGTAACATTTATGGAAAAGCTAGACAATCCCAGTTATTAAAATTAATGTCAAGTGCTTTTCAAGTTATTTTTAAAATTCAACATTATATTGGGAAGAAAACAAAAGAATGAATTTATTTTTTTTTTACAATAAACCTTTCATTTCAGTTTTTTATTGTACACGAGGGTTATCTTTTTAGTTTTGGCCATAACAGCAAACAGTAGAACGACTTAAAATACTTTATTGGTTTTCAAAGTATTCTCCATAAAAATTGATACACTTTTTCGTCCTTTCAAATCAACTGTTAAGGCAGTCGTCACTTAGAACAGTCAATACTGCCATTTTAAAAGCATCAACTGCTTCTTCCGGCGACTAGAACCGTTGACGACGCAGCCCATTCTTGATTCTAGGAGACGCAAAAAAGTCGTTGGGGCTTAGGTCGGGACTGTGCGGAGGATGATCTAATAACTCGATGTTCGTTATCATCATCATTGGCTCGACAACCCTTTATGAGTCTTGGCCTGCTCTAAGATTTTTCTCTATTCCAATTTGTTACGCGCTTTGTTTCTTAAAAATCTTCAGATCTTGTTCTACCTGTTCCTTGCATCTGAGCTTAGGTCTCCCGTTTGGTCTTCTTCCTACGGGTGTCTGCTTTGTTAGTTTCTTAAGTGTTTCGTTCTCCTGCATCCGCTCTATCCAGCGCAATCTCCCAATCTTTATAAATGTAATAATGCTTGGTTCCTTATAGGCTGTGAGAGTTCGAAATTATATCGTCTGCGCCAAGCGTTGTTTTCCTTCACGCCTCTATATATGTGTCTCAGAATTTTTCGTTCAAAAGTAGCCAACAGTTTTTCGTCGTTTTTTAACAGTGTCCATGTCTCTGATTCGTATATTAAGGGTGGCCTTATTAGAATTTCATACATTTGGCATTTTGTTTTTCTTGATATGTTGTCGGATCTGAGATGCTTAATTAGTCCACTATATGCTCTATTAGCAATTTGTATTCTTCTCTTAACTTCATCACTAATGTTGTTGTCTAAAGTGACTAGCGAACCTAGGTATGTGAAGTTTTTCACTTTCAAAGTTATATTTTCCTATCGTTATATTTTGGAGGTGTTCTGTTGACTTGTCAGCATTTTGTTTTACTTTCATTAATTTTCAGGCCACTGTGCAGGGCTGCTCTTTCTATCAAGATGAATACTTCCACCATGCCCCCCTATTTCTGGCTATGATATCAATGTCGTCTGCAAAAGCTAAGATTTGTACAATTTTTGGTATTATTGTTCCTTTCTTGTTTTGCTGCTCTAAAAACTCAGTCGTCTTTTGAACTCTATCTGAACTCGCATTACTGTGGATTGGCTTTATAAAGCACTGCAATCACTTCTGGCAAACAAACGATTATATACCAACCGGCATTAACCGTTTTTCGATCCTCCAAAGGAATTGTAACAACATGACCCGAAATTGAAACAAAAGTTACGACCATTTCACTTCTCCTCATCTTGAAACACCCATACAACGAATTAACGTTTGACTTCGGGTTCATAGGAGTAAATCTTTCGTCCCCCCTCAGGATACTATAAAAATTTTTTTAACTTCCGTTACTGAACCGGCTCATAGTTTTTCGATACCAATCAACACAAGTCGCCTTTTATTCTTCAGTTAAAACATGTGGGATCCAACGGGAACCTAACTTTTTCAAAGCCAATTCATCATGTAGAATTTTTTGAATTGAGGGCTTTGAAATGCCTAAGGATGTCTGAATCTCGCGATATTTCACACGTCGATCTTCCTTGATCAGTTGGCGCACAACAGCGATGTACTTTTGAGTGGATGCTATTCTTGGTTGTCCTGTCCTGGAATCGTCGTTGAAACTGGTATATCCACGTTGGAATTCGCAAGTACCAGCGAGAAATTGTCGACTGATGTGGTTTTACATTACAAAAAACAGAAACCCGCTCGACGAGACATTGTTCTTGAGATAATTTTCTCCGAAAGTTGTCAAAAATTATTATGCGAAAATTGTCTCGGCTCGGCTCCATTTTTCGAGTGACTTGTCAGTTTTAAAAATTTACTGCATCTTGATGAAACTTTGGATTTAGGTTCGATAAATATTGAAATTAATTTTAACAGGCGACGTGCCATTGGTAGCGCCCTTTGCGCGGCTACACCGAAAGAAATCCACCGTTTTACGTAGGGTAATCACATCACTGTTACTGTAACCTATTGATGTAAATTTTGTTCACATCATTGTGATGAAAATACTGTCGGCAATGTAAATTGTTTCGCAAAATGATGTATAAAATCATATTGATGTAAAATCCCATCGTAAGATACATTGTTATATTAATAGAAGCAAAATAAAATAAGAAGCCTCTAGCGAAAAACATGTTGCTATCTTTTTATTGACTTCGGTGTAATATCACACATTAGACAGTAATGTTACAGAGTTACGCAGAACAATCATAAATTAGTCAAACGTAATGTGATTGATAGAAAGAAATCCACAGCTAAAATCCAAATAATACCGCACTATTTGATTGAGTCTGGCCGCTCTGATTGATTTGGAATTTACTCTGAGAACTAGAAGTACATTACACTTTTCCTACATAATTGAACATGTAAATGTAACAACGCTAACCGATGACAACTAATAACCAACGATAATCGCTGTGAAATCGGGAATTTCTTTTTTCATTGTATATACAAAACTAAAAAGACTATCCTCGTACCTATACGTGAATTTCTAGTTAAAAAATATTCTAATGTAAAGGTGTTTCAAAAAGACTTTCCATGAATTCAAGTTCATGATTTAATTCTAGTATTTTTTTCTTTAAAACTCTTTAATTTAGCATCAAACAAGTTCTGTAAAATTTAGAGAAACAAGTTTCATAAATATACTTGAAATAATTGATAATCGAAAGTGTAGCTCTTTTGGCATTGTAGGTGTGCGCATTCTACCAAATGAATGTTTTAGGTTAACGAATACAGCTCATTGTGTATATGCATTTAAGAGACGCACACGTAAGAAGCAGCTATACAGGGCTAAATAGACGTCCATCTTACTGCTTCTAATATCATTAACGTTGCTTAACAAAGAGATTAAATTTCAAAAAGATACTATGAAACAATTGCGTAACGCATAAATTTTGGGCAATTATTAATAATTGGATACTTTTACTGGTAAATTGTTATAGATGAGTTCTCGCTTGGGTGCCGGTGAATCTTCAAGTATCATCATCTCAAATTAAGAAAGCGTGGATATTATGCTTGTATCGTAACCATAGTTTACGATTTAAGCATACGTTTATGCAATTTTAAACTGGAACGTAGTATGAAATTCATGACCATTCTTAATTTGACAGCTTCCTAGTTCGTTTCAGAATACATGTTTAAAAGGTTGGCAAACTTGTATTTGTTCCGTTGGTTAAGACCCTGTACGGCTAATGTTCTCGGTATCTATAATATTTTATATTTTGAATTAGCCCAGCATTCATTTTATTTTTTTTAAACCACAGAAGAATATCACATCGATACTGTAATTTAAAAAAAATATTTTTCTGTGTGTGATATATTAACTCCTTATCTTTATCTACAATTGCTTCACCAGAAGTAAAGTAAGTTATTTTTTTACATAAAAGATTTTATTACAATGTTTGGTTAAATTTTTATTGAATATCCTGTATATTTTTTCACAAATCGATAGAGAGTGAAATTTCAAATAAATTACTCTTATATATATAGGTTGAAAAGTTAGTAACTTACTGCACCTTCCACAGACATTAATTATAAGTAGAGTTTGTTAAAAAGGTGGTACCGGCAGTGGCGTACCGCATAAAAGTAGGTGCGTAATATGCAATATTAGTGAAAAATAATATTGCTACCTTTTCCTGTCGTCTTGATGTCCACTGTGGCAATTAGCAACCGCTTTGGTAAGCTGCGTAGAATTGCAACATCAGTAACGCTTCCATTGTCGGAAAGCATATTTTCAACATCCTACCAACTCTCAGCATTGTTGCGGCTCCGTCAGTAACGAACATTGTGACTTGGGTTCCTGTGATACAAAATTCTCTCAACGAATCTTTTATTATCTTGACAACGGTGTCTGCATTAGTTTTCTGAATCCTTTTACTGGATAACAACAATGAAGCTGGTGGACCATCACGTTTTAAATGACGCGCTACAACATGAATGACGCTGTGTTTCTGAGCATCAGTTGTTTTATCCACACATAGGCAGATTTTCTTATTTCTCAACTCGTCTTTTATACATTCCTTTACTGTACCTTGCACACGTGGCAAATTGTATCGTAATTGCATAGATGTTGGCAGCTTCCATGGGGGAACGTACTTAGCCCAAAAAAGACGAAAGTGTTCATTAGGTACTAGATGTTGTGGGATGTTGCACACACTTAACATAAAAATAAAATCATATAAAAATTGCCAGCATGGAATACTGTTTCTTAAATTCAATACATGACGTTTACTTTTACAATGTTTTCTACATTCAAACCTATCGCGACTTAGCAATCGGCTATTGCATATTGTGCAATAAATATGCGGACTTCTATATTCTAATCCAGGGAAATGCGATATTTATTCACATTCGAAGGGAACGTTACACCCTTTGGGCGTCCCATCTCCGCGTACTTATTTGGCGTGCAGCGTGCAACGTACTGTCGCTTGGAACTCTCTCGCGGTACTGTCGACTACGAGTTGAAAATTATTCCTACCCACGCCGCTACCGCTACGCTACCACCTTTTTAACAAACTCTAGTTATAAAAGGTTTGCCTAGACATATTCAGGAATATATCCATCAACATTATGGTCTCCAACTAAACTATATTTTTACTTGAAATTTTAAACATTTATTGTTCGTGTAAATCCTCACACTTATTCCAATTTTCAATTAATCGTCATACATATTGAGATGTCTTTTTACAATGAAAATATTGAGTTAAATGATAATCAATTCCCATTTATTATTTTCAATTTTTTACTTACAAAAACAACTTTTAATTTACTTTCAGTAATATATGTGTGATGTGTGTGTCGTCTTAAGTTCTTCTTCTGAACCTTGATTTCCTTTTTTTCAGTGAATGTTCGATATCCTCTTATAATAAACCTCTACAGTCGTCTTCTTAACTTCTTTGATTAAATCCTCTTGATTATTTTCATTAAACTGTTTTTGTTTAGTTTTAACAGTTTTTGAACACTTTTAAGTTTACAGTTTCAAATACGTTTGACTTTTGAATTAAATTTTTAAATATTTTGTCAGAAAAGCTATTTTTCTGTCTCCACTTGTTTACTCGTTGTCCCGGCATTGTCAATTCAACGACTTGATACTTTTGAATTTGGCGTTACGACGTTCATTTTCAATACTGTTGTTGATGTTGTGGATTTTAATGACTGGATGCCAAATAATATGCGTTGTATACGTGTCATTTTTACAAAAAATATCTTTAAAGTGTCAATTATTGAAAATAACTCGGAACTTTGATTATCCCCACAAAGTAATATTAATGGAGTCTTTTTTTAAGAAACAAAAGATTCATAATATAAATTATCAAAATGTCAGAATTCGAATAATAACCGAAAATAATCCAAATTCTACAAATGCTACGTTAAATTCTGATATTTTACGAATATTAGCATTAAAATAATCAAATTAATGAATTGAGATGGAAGTGCACGCACTTCACCCCAATAAGTCCCACTACAATATATTTAGTTTCAATAGTATTTCTAAATCCCGTAGTACACTTTTCATATACTTTTTCTAATTATGAACCGCTTGTAACAACTGAAAAGCTTCGTTAAAACCGATACAAATGCACACAAACGTGAATGCATGACGCGATAAGGATTCCTAAAACTGTTAACATAAAACCAATACAGAAGTTTTACATACTTTGTGAAGAGATAAAATATCATATGTTCTCTCGTTGACGTCGAATCTTCATGTTTCACGCTCTTTTTTATCACTCACCGCTTTATCAATTATACATACGTGAGAGCAATGGTAAGAAATTGTTTTATGTGTTGTCGCTCGCACTAACGTGTCATTTAACCTCAATGTGAACACAGAATAGTTCTATGATGACAACGTTTGACGGTGGTATCAAAGAATTCTCGGATACTTCGCCAAAGCCGATAGACCGCGTAGAATAAGAGAATTGAAATTAATGTCTGCCTGTTATTACAACGCACATGAGTGTAACTATCTACAGTGAAATCCAATGCCTTTAAAAATACTAAGAACAAAGGCAGACTCGATGTGGAAACAAACACTAATTATTTCGTTATTTACCTACACCAAAGCGAGACAAATTCAATATCTATTTTTATTTATTTAACTGAAGCCTTTTAGATAAATATAACTGCTTTTGATTTTTCTTTACAAACAAACTTAAACCCAAAGGTCATGATATTGATTACAGATTTTTATTTCACTTTTCGAGTAAAAATTAATGCAAAAATGTCTAGTCGATAATAAGAAACATGCCTGCAAAAACTAAAAAGAACTAGAAGAACCTTACAATTACTGCAATAGTTGAAGAATGAAAATCAAAATTTTTCATTTTGCTGTGGCTGTTAATACGTGACCCTTCATAGATCCCATAGAATCTATCAAATTCTATTTGAAAACTCTAAGTGTAATTAAATTATTGTTATTGTCATAACTAACGCTGGCCACGAGCGGTACCGCGCATCGGCGTAGAATCAGTTCGGACCGAGAGAAACGGTAGTATTACTTCGTCTGCGGAGCAGTACGGACATTTTCGCTGCCGGTCATTTGCGCAATTGTTTATCTGTCCTAGAAAAATTATGATTTCATCAGCAAAACGACCGCGGTCGGACAAACTTCGAAAATTCATTGCAGAAATTCCAGACTTAATATATGAAGGTGCTAAAATTAAATGTGTAATCTGTAAAATCCCGTTAATGTGTTGGTCCAGACAACATTGTCTACGACACGTAAATAGTGAAAAGCATGTCTCAAAAAGAAATTGCGCACGAGACAATGAAAAATTTATATTTAATTTATGCGTTACGTTTATCGCATGTAATATACCGTTTAATCTACTAGACAAGGAACCATTTATCTGCTTTTGGAATAACTATTCGGAGTGCAAATTACCAAGTCGAACATCGTTACGAAGAATTGTGCCATCTGCGCGCGAACATATTGAACAAAAAATAAAATCGGAGCTGAAAGATCAAAAATTGTGGTTATGTGTCGACGAAACAACAGATCGGAAGAAACATTCTGTTCTTAATGTAATGGCACGCAAATTGGAACCTCATCAATCGGCACCTTCAATTCTATTAGTCTCCAAACGAATACAACAGTGTACTGCCGAAGTAATTTCAAAGTCAGTGTTAAATACATTGGACAAGTCTGAACTTTGAACAAACCAACTCTTGATGTTAGTGAGTGATGGTGCTGCAAACATGCTTTCTGTAGGCCGGTCTCTTAAAAAGCATTCTGCTAATTTGTTACACATTACGTGTAAAATTCATGCTCTCAATCTTGTGGCGGATAGTATCAGAAAATGTTATCCTGAGGTAGACGCTTTAATAGCGCATACCAAAGCAGTATTTGTCAAATCACCGAAACGTATTCGCGAATTTCACAGACTGTGCCCCCGTATACCAGAGCCACCAGAACCTATTCTAACTTGTTGGGGAACATGGTTGCAAGCCGCGTTTTATTATCATAAATATTTTGACAATATTAAGAACGTGGTTTTACAATTCGATACAAAGGAAGCTGCTGCTATCCAGAAAAGCCAGTCGAAATTTCAAGATAGTCAGGTTAAAATGGATTTAAAAATCATTCACGACAATTACTTCGGGCTAGCAGATGCAATAGAAAAATTACAAAATCCTGCGGTGCCGTTAGAAGAATCTCTACAAATAGTGCAACATGTTCACGCACAGCTATGCGCAATTGGAGACGCAAAAAATATTTCTGTTCTAGAAAAATTTGAAAGTGTTTTTGAGAAAAATTCTGATTTTGGCACATTAAGACACATTTGTGAAGGTGCGTCAACAGAATCGTTAAGTTATTTGAAAGATTATTTTACTTACACAAATATTACGTCACTAGATGTAGAATGTTCGTTCTCTGCATATAAACGCATTTTTTCCTCATGCCGTACTAGTTTTGCCGAAACAACAGTTGAAACATATCTAATGTTGCAGATATTTAACAGACATTATTCACTTTGTGATTTCACGGAGGACTCTTAAAATGGTAAGTGTTTGAGCACGTGTTATTTAATTTTTATTTAAAAGATGAGCGAAATTATTTGCGGCAGCAAGCATCTCTATTAGCAGAATAACTCTAGCGGAACGCGAGGCCTGGTCGACTCTACGCTACTGCGCGGTACCGCTCGTGGCCAGCTTTAGTCATAACGGATAGCACAAAAATAACTTCACACTTAACAAAATAAATTCAATTGTTCTAGTACAATATCTTTGTTATTAAAAAAGGCATTGATTTCATTTTTTTTTTCACGTACTATGAAGCTAAGTGCTTCATTTAACACTTTTCTGATATTATCAACGAGGTATCATTTCCGGCTTAACCGGAAGTCGCACCTACTTTCGTATCTTAAATGAAACGCCATACTTTTTTATTACCTATCCGATAGAAAATTTTTTTCTCATTTCAATGATAAAATACATGCACACATTCTTTTCGATAGTATCCTCAAAATTCATTCAAAAGTTTAAAAGGTTTTAAAAAATCTTTATCTTATTGTTAGTAGACTTTGGTTTTCATGTAGCAACCGCTGTGTGTAAACCGATTTCTTATACAATAGGCTATGGAAAACAAATTTCTTTTTGACAGTTTCAGTTATGCTTATTTATAATTTCTTTTTCTTACTATTATGGATTTTACTAATAGAGAGAAATATACTGGCCGCCATAAATAAATGAACACCTAGTATACTTTGATAAATGTTGATGAAACTTTCTGAAAAGTTGCGTTTATTTAGTACTAAGAAACGATGAAAATTTCAACATCATACAATCACAAGAATTTGTATTAACACTAATAACGCGTAGATCCTTCTCTGTTTCTTGCATATTCAGTATTAGTGAATCGATACTAGCCTGCGGTATATTCTCCCAATGTTCTAAAATCCGCCTTTGGAGAACATCGACACTGTTTGCAGATGGTTATAAAGTACCTAATCTCCGTCCTATCATGTCCCACACGTGTTCAATTGGTGATAAATCCGGCGAACGAGAAGGCCATGGAAGCGTATCAACATTAGCATTATTCAAAAACTCCACAGTAACCCTAGCAGGATGTGGGCGCGCATTATCCTGCTGAAAACTGGGATTTTGCAGTTCTTGAAGAAATGACAGTAACACTGGTTCTAACACGTTATTGATGTAACGAATTGCATTTAATGTTTCTGGAATAACTACTAGAGGACTTTTATTTCCATGGCAGATAGCACCCCACACCATGAGTAAGAGCCGTATGCCGTTGTATAGAAAACTGTAGATGTCGTCTTTCTCCAGGAAGTCTTCTGATGAGCCCATAAACAAAATCGACATTCATCAGAAAACACGACGCGATTTCATTCGTCATTCCAATGTATCCTTTCGTTACACCACTCTAATCTCGAACCTGATAGGAGTTAGAGGTAAACAAAGCAATGGTCTATACGATTTAAATCCAAACGATCGAATTCGTCGGTATGTAGATCGTATAGAGATTTGTTGGTTAATTAAACCTCTCCATCTATCACCAATTTCTCTGGATGACGAAAAACGGTCCCGAAGAGCACGGTCTTCATGAACAGTGGTACACCTCAGACACCCAGGCCGCGGACGTCGTCGTTCTTCATTGTTTTCTGTCCATCTATGCCAACATAGAGCAATTGTAGCAACACGACGTCCTACACGATCAGCAACATCACGAATGGATAATCCGGCTTCTCGTAGGCCGATTATTCTACCGCGTTCAAATTCTGTTAATTGATGAAAATTTGCACGTCGTCGAACAGAAGGCATTATTGTACACTGTATTAAGACTAATTAAAATAACAAGTATGCTCTATATTGTCACTTAAGGACGCAATGTCATAAATAACAATTTTTAGTAGTTGTCGATTGTTAACTTGATTATTAGTGTTAATACAAATTGTTGTAATTGTATGATGTCGAAATTTTCATCGTTACTTAGTATGATATAAATACGACTTTTCTGAAAATTTCATCGAAATTTATCAAAGTGTACTGGGTGTTCATTTATTTATGGCGGCCAGTATATGTTATGTTTCCAATATTTGAAGAGTGTCGTCGTAATCGCCGTGCTGCCCCTGGATTATATTAACAATGTATATATATATATACATATATGTATGTATATATATTTTTTTAGCTCAAATTTGTTCAGTAACCTGGTTAAGAATGAAGGCCCAACAAGCCTTCGAAACAGCTGTTCCGAATTAATTAATATTTTGCGTGGCGAGAAGAATTTAAAATCATTATAAAATCGTTTTTTTCAATTACTTTCTGTAAAATGCTACCTTGTAATATTTTGAACGGTCCGGTGGAAAGATTTTACCTACAGCAATGCGATTGTGGTCGAGTTCGTATTCTTCTCCTTCTAATTACATAAGTTAAAGAGAGATAAAGACTAAGAACTCAGAGCTTTTAATCGAACTCGGCCTGTGTTTTTGGACCATACATTGACACCCCATATCCTTTTGGAAATATCTTATCCAGCGAGGATTGTTAATTAACCAATAACGGCAATTGTGTGTGTTAATAATTGCATTATTATTTTAGCCCACTGTATAAGAAATCGGTTTTCTGCGATACATACAGCGGTTGGCTATATGAAAACCAAAGTCTACTAAGATAAAGATTTTTTAAAACCTCTTAAACTTTTGAATGAATTTTGAGGATACTATCGAAAGGAATATGTACATGTATGATGCCATTGAAAAGAGAAAATAAATCTTCATCGGATAAGCAATAAAAAAGCATAACGTTCCATTTAAAATACGTTGATGCGATATTGTACTGGAACAGGTACGCTGAATCACCTGGTATATTATGCTTGCTGTTCGTAGTGTTCTCGTTGTTACTTAGTAACTGTCAAGAAGAAATATGTATTCTGACCGTTCTGACGTTTCGTGTTAGTCATTTGCTTTGTAATATGTTGAAATTAGAAAGAATTTTCGCTGTAAAAACTGCTTGTAAGTGCTGGATTGAGTGAATGGGAAGAACATTTTGAGCCAACATGGTGTAGGGCTGTTTACGATCTATTACATAAATTTGAAACTGAAAGTAGTGTTTTAAATACACCGCGTAGTGGGCGACCTAGCACAGCTAAGACTGAATACTATAAACTGTCGGTGTATTTGACTATCACGCAGAGCTCAAACAAGTCTATAAGACGATTACCTATAGAGTACACCCTTACCTTAAGATTGTAGCCACAAATATCAACCTGTTTACCGACAGCAAGCAAGTAGTATCAGCATTAAGCCGAACAATATCGTTGAATTTGCTACTAGACAATAATATCAACGTAATACGGCTGAAGGGCCGCAATGGAAATCCAGGCAATGAAGAAGCGGAGATAGGTTGTGTATGCGCTTTATGACAGGATCAGAACTATCATTCATAAAAAATTCTTGATGGGATGAAGTTAATTCCTGTTGCACCACTGACGTAACCGAACAAGCGAACAGCACTGAGGTACCTGAGGCTATCCAGAACAGATCTTCGCATGGCTGTTGAGATTCTGACTGAACATTGCCGGCTAAAGGGACACCTCCACAAAATGAGATTAGCCGAAGACCCATCACGCAAGGGCTGCCAATCAGAAGACAAAACATTGGAACACGATTCCTCTGAGCGACGTCCTAACCTATGCGAAGGCAGTGGGTAGGTTGACGGCCTAGAAGGCTCTTCGGCATAGAGAAGATCCTTAATAGGCCCATTGTGGTCTAAATGCTGTGGGATCTATCTCACCCTCTCATCATCCATAACCATAACCCTAGTTGTAGAATACCCCGACAGTTTATGTCGGTCAATTCAAAGGATTTTGCACGAGCAACAATTCGAAGTGTACATTCCACGTCTGGTGCGTGGATTGCTGGAAGGTGACCCAGACAGGTGATCAGAATTTTGCGAAATTATGCTGGATCAGTATCGAAAAGTTCCTAACTTACTTAGTTTTTTATTTAAATGTAAATGTTTGAGATGCAATTTCAGCACGTAGAGTAACAGGACCACATTTTATTGACGGTTACTTCAATTGAAACAAATACTTGGATCTACTTCAGGAAATTCTACCAGGAATTGTTATGCTAATGAACAATTTTGATGATCTTTACTTCCAACACAACGGAGCTCCTGCTCATTATGCTAGAGGTTCGACTGCACATCGATCAAGTTTTCAACAACAAAGTGATTACACGGCGTACAGCAATTGAATTCTCACCACGTTCACCTGATCTCACGCCGATGGACTTTTTCATGTGGGGTGTGATTAAAGGCGAAGTGTATGCGAGGAAAGCACAAATTGGGTACGAACATTCAACTGTGTGAACGGATGTGTCATAGTGTTACAGATAGCCTTTAACAGTGTATTAATGCAGAAGGCAACCTCTTTGATTACAAAAACAAGTTAAATCGTATAGGTCATATACGTATACAAATATCTAATATTTTATGGAAACAACAGTTTTTATTTGTATGTAAAATAATTTTTTTACGCTAACTTGATAAGTGAGAAGTTACTTTTGCGCTACACACAGAGAAACGTTTACGTGTATCAAGACTGTCCGCCTCTATTCAAGACAATTGCTCTTTCAATTATCCACAATACAATAACTGTCATAAATCAAAAGAAATATTTTCTTAGCGTTTGTTTCTCCGCTTAAGAGAAGTATATACTTGTAATTAGTCTGGGCAAACAGCGGCAACAGTTAGTGCAGCAGATATGTGGTGCGGAGTCGGCGATTATTTATTTCACGCGTTTACAGCGTCAGTACTAAATCGATGCTGTATGCGAGTAGTTCTGTGTATATGTAGGCTGTCGTAACTTATTTCGTAATTGTACGCTTATGTTTCCTTTAAAAATGTCGCAGTTAAGTACGTCGCAAAAACGACCAATGGCAGACACAGTTAAAAACTTTATAGTGGACATGCCGGACTTAATTTTTGATGGCGCTAAAATTCAATGTCTAATTTGTAAAATCTCTTTAATGTGTTGGTCCAGAAGCCATTGTTAACGTCAGCATTCTTCTGCAAAAAGTCGCATACGAGACCAAGAAAAATTTACATTTGATTTATGTGCTACTCTTATTTTATGTAATCTATCGTTTCGTTTACTAGACAAAGAAGCATTTGTCTCCTTCTAGAATAAATATGCGGACTGTAAATTACCTAGTCAGACATCGATACGAAATGTAGTGCCATTTGCTCGTGACCATATAGGAAAAAAAATGAAAACAGAATTGAAAGATAAAAAACTGTGGTTGTGTGTAGGTGAAACAACAGATCGTCAAAAACATTCTGTGGTTAATGTAATGGTACGTACAATGGAACCACATCGACCGTCATCCTCCTTCTTACTTGCTTCCAAAAGAGTTATAAATTGTACTGCCGGTGAGATTTTAAAGGTGGTGTTGAACTAATTGAACAAATTTGAAGTTTCAACTAAGCAACTTTTAATGTTTATGAGTGATGGTGCCGCAAACATGCGTTCTTTGGGCCGATCTCTTAAAGAACACAGTGGTAACTTCTTACATGTAACGTGTAAAATCCATACTCTAAATCTTGCGGCACAAACGATTCCTACATATTTTCCACTAGTAAATGCATTGATTGCTCGTACAAAGGCAGTGTTTCTAAAGTCTCCGAAGCGTACCCGACTATTTCACAAACTGTGTCCTGATTTACCTGAACCACCACAGCCGATTATTACACGTTGGGGAACATGGTTGCAGGCTGCGTTTTACTACAACAAATATTTTGATCAAGTAAAAAAGGCGGTTTTAAAATTCAATCCGATGGAAGCTGCAGCAATCAAGAAAAGCCAGGAAATATTTCAAGATAGTCAGGTTAAAAGAGATTTACAAACTATTCACAACAATTACTTCGGACTAGCGGAGGAAATAGAAAAATTACAAAATGTTTCGATATCGCTAGTGAATTCTTATATTAAGACAAATTTGTGAAGGTGTGTGTGAAGATGCATTTAGTTGTTTCAAAGATTATTTTAAATATGCAAATATAACATCGCTAGATGTCGAACGGTCGTTTTCGGCATTAAAAAACATTTATTCCGCACGTCGTACTCACTTGACTAAAACAACTGTGGAAACATATCTAATGATTCAAATATTTAATAGATGTTACCCAGTTTGTGATTTCACGGAAGACTTTTAAAACGGTAAGTGTTTCAGCACGTTTTATAATTTATTTCTTACCTTCTATTTTATGTGTAAACTTTTATGCGATCGCCACGCCTCTGGCTGTTACCCCATATTTGCCCAAGTTACTTGCAATGAAATAATTGTATTTCTTTGTTTAAGACATTTGTTAACTTGATTCTAGAAAATCTTGCAGAAAATTTGAAGAAAGTGATTCTTGGTATAAGTAAATGGCCGTTATAACAAAACAATATTTTCTTAAGAATAGTAAATAGTTTTCTTAATTCCAGAAAGCGTTTAGGTATTGTTCATAAATCAATAGTTTCATTTTCTCAAGATGAAGCATTTATTTACTTAGAATTCTTGAAATGCATATTATCTATATCCACATTATTAATTGCACTTACCTTGTCTAAAACAGTACGACATATCCCTACACAATGCAGTAAATCATTCTCATTGCTTGTAATTTTAGAGGTTATCTACAGAATAGCATTCACACAAAAGTGAACTTAATATAGAAGTACACATGAAAAACAATAACCAAGATACTGCTAATTATAAATAGCTCATAGTATTGATAGAATCACTTCCGGCAAAAACAAGGTCAGACGAGAAAAGCAGTAATGCTTTTTTGCTCTTGCCGACACCGTTGTTCATCTCTCAGTTTATACCCCTAATCTTCAAAAACAACACTGAAATATTTCCTGGCGCCACCTTCTTGCAAGAGATATAGCTATGCTGTCCTAGAAAATAGCGACAGAAATCGGAATGCAGATGCCATACTTACCCATCCAGTGATATAACCTTTAACGGGCAGCGTTTCATAAACATTTTCAAAAGATACCGGTTAATGTAATATTTGTTTTCTTTTTAATACTATTTACCACGTGTACTAATTTAACTATAGTTTTTTTTAATATATAACAAATAATAATAAAAAGGGATAAATAAACTTAAATATTAACTCATTAAATATTAAACTACATAAAAATAATCCCTATTTAATTACATTATTAAAGAAATAATTTAATTATACTGCAACATTAAAAAAAAATCTCTTTCATTAGTTCATTCACTTGCTCCTAATTTTAAATATTAACTTTAGGTTTTTTTTTCCATTATTGTAATTGTTCTTTTTTACGGATATCCTTGCTAGCTGGCCTGATGATGTTTTTTGAACACGAAAAGCGGTGCCTAATTTCTCAATAAAACTTTGTGAAATTTGGACCATTTTTTCATTCCTACCTTTAATTTGAATATTTTCGTAAAACTCAGTGATTTTTTGATTTTCTAACCCTAAGAAAATATTTATTTAATCCAAACGAAATTTCAAGAAAATTATTTTCTTATATTATACATTTTTATAATCTTGAAATAAAAATATTTTCTTGAATAGAGACTTATTTTTACAAGAAAATCTATTTTCTTGATGTAAGAAACCATTTCTCTGCGTGTACCCTTTATATTTTTAAATTAATTAATGTATATTCATAAAATCTTTATAAAATGTAAAAGTACTCGGCGGGTATTAAATTGATAATAATATTGTATTAAAAAAAAAGAGAGAAACGAGAAAAGAAGGTATGCGATTGCATATTATTTAATCATCCTCAAATCTATGGAAAATAAACTGCGTGATCATCGTAAGAAACTTTTACTAGTAATTTATGAAAACGAAATTTGTTATTCTGCACCTGGTTTACCATATGCATAAATACGTTTAAAGAGATCTTCCAGCGAACAACAAACGTACATACATAGTTACGTGTTTGTTAGCGTTTTATTATAAGATTAGTAGAATAATAAGACTCCCGTTCCGGTCGCTAAAGATGAAGCATTCAGAGAGCACAAGATTTCATTAAAGTCTGTTTTTGGTCACGCAATTGTGGTTATATTGTCTTTTGCCTTTGTAGTACCTGGTTGCAGTACACGCATACGTGCCATTTGAAAAAATTCACGTATGTATTTCAAGTTACTAATGTGCGCTTATTAGCGTCATTGCCGTGTATGTAGGTTCTCTTTCGGAATTGCATTATCCGCTTTATATTTTCTTATCTTAACCAAACAGCGAATGAATATAGGTACAAAGGAGGCACCATAAATTCTTGGCCTGATATAGAAAAAATAAACTTGGTAAAATATAACAATTTTTATTTTTCAATATAATCTCCCCTAACTTCAAATAAATGTATATTACAAGGATCAATTAATAATTCTATTCCCTTGTAAAAATCATCTAAACTTTTTCCCTCAAAATTTTGTATTATAGCTGCTTACAACTCACTATCGTCCTTAAAACGAATCCTTTTTGGATAGAGGATCATAATTAAAGCGTGACAAACGGCTGCACCCGCAGAGGCGCCGTGAAAGGAGCTGTATTTACTATGTGCATACAGTCTTGAATTCCAGATATAGATCGAACCTTTTCTAAATCCTTCTAGTCCTATAGGATCCGTCAAGCTTTCTAGAGCGGCTGCTAAATTGTTGATGTTATTTAACGAATCTTATATAGATAAGTGAGTATTTTCTGCGAAATCGTTTGTGTCACCACAGAATAGTTTATGGAAATGTCATCTATTTCTTTTTGAACATCCGAATCGGAAAAAAGTTGCTGACTGTAGAGAACCGCTAGAGAATTAGAAGAATTAAGTTTGAAAATGACATCTTTCACTTGGGAATAATATTTGCGATAGTAAGATACTGCCTCCATCCAAGTTCACCATCGCATCAATACAAGCTGAGGTGGTAGCGGAATTTGCGAATACAATTGCTTGAATACGCGGATATATTTGGGAGATTTCACAAACACTTTTTTGGTAGATGATATTAAATCATTCACCGTAGGATACTTGCTTCGAATTGTTTCTGCTAAGAGGTGACATGCGTATATGAGGCATGTTATGTGAAGAAGTGTCGGAAAGCATACTTTTAACATCCTACCAGCTTTCAGCATTGTTGCGGCTCCGTCAGAAACTAACCTGGTGATTTGGACTCCTACGATACAAAATTCTCTTAACATATTTTTTATTATGTTTACAACGGTTTCGGTATCAGTTCTTTCAATTCTTTTACTGGCTAACAAAAAGGATGCTGCTGGACCATTACGTTTTAAAGGACGCGCCACAATACGAATCACGCCGTGTTTATGAGCATCAGTAGTCTCGTCCACAGCGAGCCAGATTTTTTGATTTCTCAATTCGTCTTTTATACAGTCTTTACTGTATTTTGCACATGTGGTAAATTGTACCGCAATTGTCTTTTTGGTGCTAGCTTCAGAATGATAGTAAACTTTTCTCATTGAAAGTTTATCTACCATTTATGCAGTCTTTATTGCAGGTGACAGGTTTCCCAAATTTGTAGTCGAAGAAGAAGAAGACTCTATTATTTAGTCTTTGATATCGTTTTTTGTATAGCTGGACTCGTTTTTCTATTTTTTTATTTATCCTTTTAGTTATAAATTTCACGAAACAATCTCTTCGCAAGCAAGCAGCGAATCTTTTCCTTCTTGTTCTCATTTCAATCCACTTTTTCTCCATCTATATTTTGTTATTTCGCGTTCTTTTTTTGTCATATCTTTAACAACCTTTTTGGTTTTTGTGATAGTATTCCCTTTTTTTGTCTTCTATTTAGTCAGGATCTAGTTTCTGGCGCTCTCTATATCTTCTTATTTTTTCGGTTGCTGTTAAAGCTATTTTGCAATAGAAACAGGATTTAAATAATAAAAATTACATTGTCCACCAAAAACAATGCATATTTAACATAAAAGTTCTCTTTGAATTTAATTAAATTGGCGCAGAACCTACCAAGACATCTGTGTTACCAAAATAATCACTTGTATTATCTAGCGAATAACCCAGGTGACTAGTAACAGTTTTAGTGCAGTTTTATGGTTTTTATGCGACTGTTCTACCGAAAAGTATCATTTCGCTTTAATGTTTCATGCATTTACTCACTAAGGAATCAAAGATTTGATAGCAAACTTAACATTTATCTAAAATTAATTTCCTGTTTGGATAACTGTAAAAACATAGTTGACATTTTGCTGCTCGCCTTACAAATTCGGTTTTTTTTTAACAAATTATGATATATGCGTTACCAATGTTCGAAAAAATATAAACAATTGATACTGCGTTTTAAACATTCAAATGCCTAAGTACAGTGTTGTCACTTATCCTTTTTTCTGTAAAAATTGCAGTAACCCAGGTTGGGGGCACTTTTGTTTTGTATTGTGGTAGATGAATTTATATATAATGTATACAATTTGTTAATTATAAATAATAAATCAATCTTTTTTTATTTCAATAATGAATCCACTAATATTTTCCGCATAATAAAGGTGTTAGCACGAAGCATTTTATAATAATAGCTGAAGGAACATTGGTATTT
Organism: Dynastes maya; assembly: GCA_029619315.2. NCBI lineage: Eukaryota > Metazoa > Arthropoda > Insecta > Coleoptera > Scarabaeidae > Dynastes > Dynastes maya. The sequence goes on from JAROYE020000003.1 coordinate 35,446,636, forward strand.
CAGGTATCCTGATATTATTTATTTAATGTATGTATATATTCATTTTCAAAAAATGCGGTTTGTTATTTTTGAAAATAGCAAAACGATGAAAGAAACAATTTGACATAAAAAAGTTTTGAAAAAAATGATATAGGTCTTCGTGTATAAACACAACAATCTGGGGGCAACTAATGTACAAGATATTTGAGAATTGCCCAAAACATATTTCAAAAGATTCCTTTCTAAATTCAATTAAATAAATCACACATAAAAGTGAGCGTCGTAAATTTGCTATTTAAAAACCGTCAAAATCAAGTTTCTAGTGTCGCACTCCGTACACGCGCTATACAACTCTATGGGATAAACTAGTAACGTGTGTATGTTATGCTACGTACACGAATGTACGTTTTTTAAATTGCGCGAGGGGCACGCGCCAAGCAGGTGTTATTTTGGTATCCTGATGGGAAGGCAGGTGTACCGGGCATATGCTCCTTTTGGACACTATTATATACGGAACCGCGTCGCGCGTAACTTTTCTCGTCTCTATCCAACCCGCATACTCTCCCTAACGTTCGGTGGTAGTCGCGCCGCGCCGTTTAAAATTCATCTGCTCTGCTTCCAGCTAGCATCTGTATTTTTCGATATATCTGTTTGCTTTGTTAACGTCGTTGAATAAACTCTCTATGATTAGTAAAAAAAACGAGGAGAGACTCAAAGTTAGGTATTGTGAGGTTTTTGCCGAATCCTCACTTCTCGCGTAGATCAAAAAAGTATGACTTTATATTCAAGTAGATAAATATTTGTGTGACTTGATCTTAAATAATTCTACAGGAAGAGTGTATTACATAATAAAAAAGCCAAACATTTTATTTATACTATAAAATAGAATCTGAAGTTTTGAATATATTGGAATAAATATCTACACATGCAATGTGATTTGGAAAAAATCGTAATTATTATCAGAAAATTGTGAACATGCCAATTTTCAAATTCAAACTAGGCAAAAATAAATTTGATGATTCAATTTTGCTTGCCCGGTCATCATTATTTCCTTTAAATAGTAACACGACGTTTTCTCTAGTTACTTCTTACTGGTTAAATGATGTACAAACATCTAGCATTGGTGTGTCACAAAAGTGACATTTTCTATAAAGAACAGTAGACGTTTGCCTCCCTTGAATTAATTTCCAATAGCAACGGAAGCCAAGATACATTACTGCTGTTGCTTTTAAAAATAGTATAACAAGTAACCAAAGAACAATGATTTAGATAGCAGTTACTTATTTATTATTAATGTTGTAAAATTTGTAATATTATTGGAAACATGAGAACAAGAAAATGTTGATGAGGAACTTAGTGTGTTAATATCACCTACAATTATTAAATTTCTATGTTCTCTATCAGGAGTATCCATAAATAATCAATTATTTTCTGACGTTACGCTGTGTTTTGTTTTGTTTCAACAGTGGAAGTGTTAAAATGCTTTTTGTAAGTTTGTTACCCAACTGTTATCATAATATTGCACAATTAAAATGCAACAGTTGCAACTAAGAATATTTACGATGTTTATGGTGATGTTTTAAAAGTAAACAAATGTCATCGTTGGTTCAGACAATTTGCATCAGGTGATTTTGATTTCTCTGATAGATCTCGTAGTGGAAGACCCGCAGAATTTAATAATGAGGCTTTAAAAGCGCTAGTCGGGACTGATCCAAAGTTAAGTATACAGGAATTAGCGGGTACACTAGGCTCTACATGGTCGACATTGAATAGGTCCCACACCACCTGTCGGATACGAACAAAGATCAATGTCGCACAATCTGCAGTTCACTATTAACTAGACTAAGAAATGATCCATTTCTTATCAGAATTGTAACTGGAGATGAATAGTGGATTCTTTATTTCAATCCCCATCGCTTCAGACAGTGGCTCTCTGTAAATCAACCACCAGTTCCAATCCCTAAACCCACATTAACGCTGAAAAAGGTCCTACTGTGCGTTTGATAGGATTTCAATGGCGTAATTTTTTATGAACTTTTACAACCAAGTGAAACGATTACTGCTGAGAAGTGTTACCTTACCCCCCTTCACCAGATATTGTAAAATAATTGGTTACTTATGGGTATCCCTGATATTTGTATCTACAATATATAATTATTTGTTATATACATTAACTTTTTCTTTGTTGTATTTGCTTGTGTTGTACTGTTTTAGTATTTGTTGTATACACCACTGATCAAATATACGAAAATATACATATGTGCATATCAATATTTTGATCTTCTTTGCCTACTAAGAATGTACCATCGATAATAATTTGCTTTTACGTAATAAAAAACTTTGTCAATACTACTTGGAAAAAATAAATCTCTCAGATTTATAGCAATTTATGAAAGTAAATTAAAAGAGGAGGTATTAAAGGCATTTAGTGAGTGGTAGACAAATGCATAAGAAATTTAAGGTACTTGGGATGGAAAGAAATGAAGAGGGTCACGAAAATAGTAAAAATGGCTTTCAAAGGATTTGTAGCTTCGTATTAGCAGCATTTCTAGACGAGCAAAAATATTTTTATTAAATTCAGAGAAATTTCGGCGTACTTGCTTTTCCATCTGAACGGCGCGGGTTCATATCCCGGTTGGGACGGTTGGTTTTTAATTACAGATAAACATCGGAGTATGCATTCTTCTCAGATAAGGAAGTAAAACCCTAAGCCTCGTGTCAACACGATATTTGGTACGTTAAAAATCCAAAGGTTGGAAAACCTCTGGATTTGACAAAATTCTAGTAGGGTCGGCTAGTGATCAGAGTGATCGATGCCTAGAAGTGTGAGCTGTATTTCGTAACCGGATGCTTCGCCCATTAATATAACAACAACGACCATCTTTCAGTAAAAAGGACAAGATATTTAGTTTAAAATAGAAAAAGAACAACAGATAAGTAGAGTCCTTACTGGGCCATTCGTCAGACGGCTATTGAAGATTCAGCATCGTCCTTAGGAGCACAACTTACCAGCCCGAAAGCACGTACTGCCACTACAAACTGAAGATTTTTGAAAGACAAAGACAAATAAACTGTCATACTAAAAAGTATCTGTCACACTAAAAAGTAAAATTTAATTAACGAGAATTACAAGGTCGGAAAGAAAGCATCCGCTTCTCATACTCTGTACAATACCAGACTAGTTTAGTTTATTAGATAAAACGTTCATTTTCCTTAGGAAACTGTCGTTTTTTTTTTAGCGTTAGATAATACGTTAATTTTTGGTAAAAAAACCCCATTTCAAAGCTGCAGTGGTGCATTACGTTGCAATACCTTTTCTTTACTTCTGTGTTTCATGTATGAGTTATCTACCAATTGATCGAATTGACAGTAAATGCGGAGCCACTTTGTACGTTAAACGGTCTAGACACAGTGCGTAGGGACTACAAACCTTTAGCACCTCGGACTCTAACGATCTATAAGATTTTACTCGAATAATTGTGAAATAAAGTACCCGGCTCTAACTGACACCGCTGACGTCAAACTGCATCATAACTACCAACTACATACAAATGGTTCTGTCATAATGACAATTGTTTTTTTTTTTTTTTGGTTGGGAAAATAATTTCATGGCCTTGTATGATAAAATATAAAAGTATTGCGATCATATTGTATTACTATCAGCAGAATTATTAAATCATGCATACATATGCCAGTTTACTGTAGCATACTTTGCAAGCAAATCTAACAGGTTCTCCTCTTCGATCGGCCACCTTACAACTACGCTTCAATAATCGCTAGCAGAGTGACAGAAAACGAAGATAGTCGAGAGTGTAACGCACTAAGTCGGTAGGAGTGTGTTCAAAAATTGATACTATAATACATTTCTCCTTTCGATGCATGGCTATCTGCTGGATTTGCAAACAAGATAATCACCTACCCAGTTGATATTTGTTGTACAGTTATTTAAATTATTTGCTCATCACTATATTCCTTTGAATAAAAAATAGTATCACTACCACACACATTTAAACCGCTGTAAACCACCTGACTCCACCTATAGAACGTGTGTACTCCTTATAATCGCAAAAATCTAACATAAACAGCAGGTTGTTATCATGTATCAAGTTTTTTTACATCAGCATTTCTGAGAGCGCGCTTGATAATATCTTGTAAAAATCTTTATCAAAGCTTGCGTATCAAGAGTGTAATCACAATCGAAAACAGTCTCTCAAATTTGACATCTTAATTTTTTTCCTGTATTTAGTATTAGAAATAAATAGATATGATGGTATATACATGTGTACTGCAATGTTATAATATTTGAAAAATTGTTTCCTATTTAATTAAAATTTTCTCAGTCGTAGATCTGGGAATATCACCTAAATACCCTTTCGGCAATTTAAAAGAGAGAAAAGTACAAATAATAACGTTTTAAGATAAATTAATGGAATAAAAAACTATCCTCAACATTTGACGTTTACGCGCCCTCTCTATATTAGCGCGTCACTTAACAAAATCCCGCGGTCCTTTGAATGACGGAACTTGAACTAACCTTGGTCTTGAATAGGCTTCACTACAACACTTGAATTTGCTGAAAGAGGCAGATTTCTTGGCGTCCCTTCGCTCCTCTGTTACTGGTAGCATTTGTCAAATATAAATCCCGGCCAATTACGATGCACAATTCAAACAGACAATATTTTATATTCTTACTTTTAAATTTTCAATCAACTAAAAATACCATATTACAGCCTGTAATATACCACTAGAGCTCGCGATTTAACGTCTAACTTAACGGACTTGACAACTTATTATAGAAAGTGATATTTAATTTAAGAAATGATTATAAAGGCACTGAAGAATTTATTATCTACGTCTTAACAGAAAGAAACATGAAAAAGCATTTAAGTCCCGAAAAATATGGAGAGAAGACGAGTAATATTGCCGTTTCTCCGGAATTATTGTTGGCTGGAGATAGATTTACCTAATTAAACGCCGGGGACAAACAGAGGAAGGCAGAAGCTATATAAGCCGCTACAGAAGCTGAAAAAGAAGTCAAAACAGCTTAACCCTGACAAATGTTGCCGGAACTGAATCGGCTGAACGTAACTCCACATGGCGCTAATGACAGCGTCTTTCCATCCTGTATTTTTATATTATATATATATATATATATATATATATATATATATATATGTATTTTTAATAGAAACTAAACCACTTCAGCTTTCCTATTATTTATTTCAGAACAAAAGTCTAGAAATTGGTCTTTCAACATTTTGAAAAATATACAGGATGTTCTACTCCTAAAAAAATAAAATTTTTTTGCAAATAAAAATGATTCATTCAATCGTTCATTCAACTGTGAAAACTTGAGAGTTTAAAAGCCAAGTATTAGTTTTAGCAAAAGCCTTGAATATACATATTGTGGGATGTAAATGATTGATAATAAGTGAATACTAGTATGGATGAGGGTATCTATTTAAAGATACTCTAATCATTGAAAATGTCGAAATTAATAGCTATATCGACCTCTACAGAAGTGAGCAACTCGTAATGCTCCACGTTTTCTGTGAGGGTAACAGCTCGACTACTGGCTTAACCCGCCAGTAATAATGAAACCAACTACCAACAACCACCATGTATGGATGCCCGTTTCGCCCTTTTGCGGCTCATCAACGTACCTCTGTGGAAGTTGATAGACGTTGGTATTTGAAATTGTCGTATATTTACGAAGATAGTGAATACTAGTATAGATGAGAGTATCTAATTAAAGATACTCTAATCACTGAAAATGTCAAAATTAAATTAATTATTTTGTAGAGGTCGATATAGCTATTCATTTCGACATTTTCAGTGATTAGAGCATCTTTAATTAGATACTCTCATCCATACTAGTAATCACTATCGTCGTATAAATACGACAATTTCAAATACATCTACCAACTTCCACAGAGGTACGCTGATGAGCCGTAAAACGGCGAAACGCGCGTCCGTACATGGCGTTTGTTGGTAGTTGGTTTCATTATTAGAGTAAGATAATCGTTCATCGCGCCATATTATTTATTTATTTCTGTAGCTACACTTATTGTTATATGTACTTAGTTTCTTATAATTACCAGAATGGACACCATCCAATGTAACATTGACATAAATTCTCATTATCAGTCGCTTGTTGTATTAAAAGATCTAGGCGTGCGGTTTCTTCAATATTTATGATACCGAAAAAGAAGTAATAAAGCGAATAATAATAAAAAAACTAATCAAGGATTATAATATCTGTAAGGCTGTGAAACACTCACACTCTTAAGCAGCGTAATCAAGTAGGCTGGCGGATTGCATTGGAATTACTGAACATGAGAAGTAGAAGCACCATCATCAGTATTATAACCCAGTGGATAAGAATCGTAAAAAATTGATAGCATTAGATATGTTTCAATAGTTGTCTCATGGAACTATGTTCGCAGTGGTGAAAAAATGTGTTTATATTTGGAAAAAGATCGTTCGATATCTACCGATGTAATACATGTATGATTAAAATAATCTTTGATTTCAATTAATGGATTAATCGAAGTACCATTACAAATTTGTTGTAATGTGATAAAATTGGAATCTTTCTCTAACACACTCTCCAACTTTTTTAAAACGCGAATATTTTTTGCGTCATATATAGTGCGTAGCAGAATATGTACTTCGTCCACTATTTGTAGTGACTTCACTAACGACAACGCTCTATTTTGTAATTGTTCCAGTGCGTCATGTAAGCATTTATAGTAGCTATGAATTCTTAGTAAATCTGTTTCAACACAATTATCTTGAAATTTTGACTGGCTTTCCTTAATAGCTGCAGCTTCGACAGGATTGAATTGTAGAATAACAGCTTTTACTTTTTTGAAATGTTCAGCATAATAAAAAGCTGCCTGCAACCAGGTTCCCCAACGTGTAAGAATCGGCTGTGATGGTTCACGAATACCGGGACACTGTGTGTGAAATGTTCGAAGACGTTTTGAAAATTTGAGAAACACTTTTTTTGTACTTGATATTAATGCATCTACCTCAGGATAACATTGTCTAATAGTTTGTGCCACAAGATGTAAAGCATGCACTTTACAAGTTACATGTAAACGGTCGCAACCGTGTTCAAGAAGAGAACGGCCTACCGCACGCATTGTCGCTGCACCGTCGTTCATAAACATCAACACTTGACGTGTTGAGACTTGAAAGTTTTTTAACGTAGTAAGTATCACAGTCGTAATTGCTGCACTAGTACACCCTTGTAATCTTTTGCTAACTAGTAACAGTGGAAATGTCGATTTATGTTGATCCAGTACACGAACTATAACATGTATAATAGAATTTCTCTTACAATCAGTTGTCTTGTCAACACACAACAAAAGCAACTGATTTTTGAATGTAGATATGATTTTATTTTCCACCTCTTTGCATACAAATAAAACATGCTTACGTACTGTTGCCGTAGTTGGCAACTTCAACTCCGGGATGTATTTCTTCTAAAAGTTCTTAAACGATTTCTGATCCAGTATGTTAAGTGACAAATTATATGTTATCATCATGACAAGTAAATCGAAAATAAAGTCATTTCTTTTTGACGCACCGTTTTTTCTATTTCTGTGTTTTGCACTATCTACATGCTTCCTACAGTCGTTCTTTTGCCAGCGCATCAAAGTTTTCTCGCACACTTTACAAACTATGTTAGCACTGTCGTACAACAAATCTGGACTCTCATAGATAAAGTTTTTTACTTTATCAGCAAAGGGTCGTTGTTTAGCCTTGCGCACACTGGACATTTTTGATTAAAACTTTTCTTGAATAACTAATATTCCGCTCGCCTGATTTAATTCACACACACGGCGCGCTAGTGATGATAAATGTGTACGAATTTGAACTGCTTTGCCACCCGGCAGATGTTTACGCATCGCATCAGACAGGCACGCGCCGAGTTCCGTTGGCTGCTCCAGCTGTTACGGCTATGCTGGGACGACACGATTATCTTACCTTATTCATTATTATTGATTGATAATAAGGTTCGCAAGATACTCTCGGCAAAATATTTGTTTTTATAGTTGAACCAATATTTGTAGTGAGGTAGCCACTGAAAGACGTCTTAAGTCTAGTTGTAAATGATCATACGTTCCGGGCATCAACAGATTGCATTCTGTGTGTGCTGTGAAGTGGGAATGAAAGCTACATGCCATTTTCTCTGCAATACAAAATTGTATTTCAAGCTGCATTCTTCAAATGCTCTTTTTTTTCGATATTTTTTCAGATGATCATAGAAAGTTGGAGATGTACACTTTATCTTCCAAAGCGTTTTCCATTATAACTTCAGAAATGTGTGACCTTTCGGTTTTTCTCTTATCATTCGGAATCATTCCAAAAGAACATAACTCAAATAACCATTTCAAATATTAACGTATATAATTGTTTTTTGTTCGTATTCGCATATTAGATAAGATTTTATTATGTGTATTACCGATTCCATATTAGTCGAAGTAGCTTACTGTCCAGTTCATCTATACAGAAACATGTCACTTCGCTCTAATTTCCAACGGCGTACGTATTCTATTTACATTGCAGACATCCATGTACGCACAGCTATTATCCGTTTCTCGTTTGTAATGATGTCTGATGTATTAAGCGCCGAAAATCAAAAGAGAAATTTTCCCGGAACAATGAAGTGAAAACCTATTCGCTATTAAACGAAATCACTTACTAAGTACGTGATAAGTATGATGAAAGGTTTCGGTAAAACTGAGACACCACTAAGATAGATTATCGTTACTTATACGGTCGTTTTAGCAATAGATAACGGATAATAGAATATTCCTACTTATTTATATATTTTCCTCTTTTCAGACGGTAACTGCGAAATGCAAGGCATCGTATATATGCCGCACAATTTGGAAACGGGTTCATCGCCACCACATAAAGACAGCGGTAAGTAACATTTTTTTATATAGGATTCTTGATTAGGTACACCACATTTTCTATTTATTATACAGAATGTCCATGGATGGGGTTACAAGGAGGAAAAACTATCCTTTATAAAATATTCTGCTTTCCTTGAAATGTCTAAAAACATATTTAGATTTGACTACAGACATTCGCTTGCCTATAAATTGAATTATTACAGCTGATACTTTTATTTTTCAATTAAACAACAATCACTCTTTGAAATAAACAAGTAAACAAGTATTAATTCTTAACTTAAAACAGATCTAACAATCATTATTCAATACAGCTGCCCCCAACATGTACACATTTTTCAATTCTCTTAATAAATTCGTTGTAATCTTTGTGTATCGTAACAGACACATTAATCTCATCCACCCCATCCCTTATTGCTTGTTTTAATTGATCTGAATTATGTTCTGCACTACGAGCGTACACTTTTTCTTTCAACGCTCCCCACAAAAAGAAATCCATGGCTGTAATATCAACTGACCTCGCAGGCGATTTCTGTCAATCCATTTCCCAAGAAAACGAGTATTTAAAAAAAATTTTATCAATACTGTTGAATGAGCCGGACATCCATCTTGTTGCCAAGAAATGTTTCTTCCCACGTCAGGGTAAATATTGTTTAACTGAGGTAATGCAAACGTTTCTATCAAATCCAAATAAACGTGTTGAGTTAAATTTTGTTTTAGAAAACATGGACCAATAATACCATCATATAAAATACACCATACGTTTACTTTTTTAAAACATTGGCTTCTTGATCGAATTTTAAATCGTGGGTTCACCGCAGTCCAATCTCTTGTGTTCTGACAAGAAACGTGACCGTTAGTGGAAAATGTTATTTCGTCAGTAAAGAAATTTTTTCTATGAAAAGTTCTATCTTCAACGAACTTCTTTCCAACCCACAAACAAAAGTCTAATCATTTTGGATCATCTCCATCTCCAAGTGTATGGGTTATTGTGGGTTTATAAGGTTTTATTATCTTTATAAAGCTTTTGTAATAAACCTTTAAAAACGTTTAACTCTCGCGAGTATTTCTCAAAAACAACCTCGGATTTTCCTCGCCGAATTCATTGATAATACATCACACACGCAGAGAAACATTTACTTGTATCACGACTGTCCGTCTCGATTCAAAAAATTACTGCTTCAATTACCCACAATACAATAACTGTTTTGAATCAAACGAAATATTTTCTTAGCTTTTTTTTCTTCGCTTATCAGCAGTTATATACTTGTAATGAAATAATGAAATAATTGTATTTCTTTGTTTAAGACATTTGTTAACTTGATTCACGAAAATCTTGCAGAAAAAACAATATTTTCTTAAGGATAATAAATAGTTTTCTTAATTACAGAAAGCGTTTGGGTATTGTTCATAAATCAATAATTTCATCTTTTTAAAATAACGCACTTAGAATTCTTGCAATACATATTATTTATATCACATTATTAATTGCATTTACCTTGTTTAAAACAGTACGACATATCCGTACATAATGCAGTAAATTATTCTCATCGCTTCTGATCTTAAAAAGGCTAAGGTAGAGATTATCTACAGAATAATGTTTAGATGTTGAGATGTAGAAACAATAACCAAGATAATGCTAATAATAAATAGTTCACGGTACTGATAGAATCACTCTCGGCAAAAGCAATGTGAGAAGTGAGAAGCATTAACGCTTTTTGCTCTTTCTCAGGTTGTTCATCTCTCAGTTTATTCTACTAATCTTCAAAAGCAGCACTGAAATATTTCCTGGCGCCACCTACTGCTAATAGATATAATCATGCTGTCCTAAATAGTCATGACAAAAACCGAAATACAGATGCCATACTTACCCATACAATGATATAACCTTTAATGTACAACGTTTCATAAACATTTTCAAAAGATACGAGTTAATGTACTTTTTTTTTTCTTTTTATTACTATTTACCACGTGTACTACTATAGTTTTTTTGTAATATATAATAAATAATAATAATAAAGGGATAAATAAATTTAAATATTCACTCATTAAATATTAAACTACAAACTACAAACTAAAAAAATTCCTATTTAAGTACATTATTAAAGAAATAATTTAATTACGCTGTAACATTTAAGAAAAAAAAATTTTCATTAGTTCATTCACTTGCTCCTAATTTTAATTATTAACTTTAGGTTTTCTTTCCATTATTGTAATCTGTCTTTCATTGGATATCCTTGTAGCTGGCCTGCTGATATGTTTTTGTACACGAAACCGGTCACTTAATTTCTCAATAGAACTTTATGAGATCTGGACCATTTTTTCATTCCTACCTTTGATATGAATATTTTCTTAACTTAAAACTAAATGATTTACTTGGAAGAAACATTTTTCTGTCTTGGATTTTCTTGATTTTCCTAACACTTAGAAAATATTTATTTAATACAACTACAATTTCAAAAAAAATATTTTCTTACATTATAACATTTTTATAGTCTTGAAATAAAAATATTTTCTTGAATAGAGACTGGTTTTTGCAAGAAAATCTATTTTCTTGATGCAAGAAACCATTTCTCTGCGTGTACAATTTCAGTTGGCTTTTATAGCAAAGTATACTAACTTTATGATTCTCTAATAGTTCTGAGAGGAGTGAATTTAGACGTAGGTAATTTAATTTGTGGTTTTTGATGTAGAATATATAGAAATAATCAAGAGAGATACACAAGAATCGCAAGGAATCTAGACTTGTCGTACCACAGGTTTTACAAAGCGCATAGTGGCTTCAATTACTTCGGAGTAAAGCTTTACTCCTACCGGAATTTACGAGGAATGAATAAAAAGCCATTTAAAACACTTGTGATAGACAAACTAGTCAACAACTCCGCACATTCAATTGACGAGTTTCTACAAAACGAATTTTAATTTGTTACACTCTTTATTGTCGTTCTGGAGTTTTCGTTATTTTGTTTATGTTTCATTGATTTGAAGTTTTTATTTATACAAACGTTTTTATTTATTTAAATGTTGTAAAATCCTATTTTCTACACCTATTGTGCTATTTTAGACGATGCGCGAAATGAAAACCACTGATAAAATGATGATGATGAAAAGTAGAGGCTGTTATTAAAAAAAAAACTTTTCTAGTTGCATATGTTAGGGTTTAGACTGGATTTTTAGAACCCCCTGTACAATACTTTTGGTACATATTTTTAACTGCAAGCAGCTACAGTAGTGATTGGCTAACACGAACCCGCTTAATGCGAACTACCAGTTGTTGCGTACCAAAACAGAGGGTCCCGTTATATTTGCCATAAAAATAATACAAAAAAATACCTTTTATTGGGAACCCGCTTATGACGAACTTCCGTATAATACGAACCAATTTTAGAGTCTTAACAGAAATAGTTTCTGTTTAAAGCGAACTTGTTTAGATACTACATCAATACACAATATTGGGAAAGCCCGGACAACACTGACAAGAAGTTTTCAAAAGATAGATGCTGGTTTCTGTACTTCTTTTGATGAGTTTGACTCTGGTAATGAATCATCACTTTCACAATGGTTGGAAAAGCAAAAATCATCTTTAACAACTACTGATTTATAGGCAGTTGATAATGAAGCCGTAAAAAGTGTTATGCAGAATATCAATTTTAACGAATTCGTTCATGTAGATGATCAAGTTGCAATCACCGAATTCTTAACTGATGATAACATAATTAAAAACGTACTCAATGAATCTGTAGACGATTCCAGTAGTGATGAGCGTAACACATGCGAAGAAATGCCAATCCCTACTGATCAAGAAGCGCTGTAATGTATTAGGAAGCTGGTTAAGATATTCGCTAACATTGAGGATAATACGGAACAAATTTGCGCAGGCGTGAAATTGAAACAGTAAAAAATTACAGACTTTTAATCAGTAACTAATACGTGTAATATTAAAGTGTATGTATGCAGTATTTTTCTAAATTTGTACTCTTATATAAATAAATATCGTTTAAATGATGTAGTTATCACAAATTTTTTAATTTGTCAAATGTATTTCATCCGTTTTGTTTATTACGAACTCTGCATATAACGAAATTAATTTCTCAGTCCCTTGCGGTTCGTTATATCCGGACACTACTATTTGTGTATAATTCACAACAATATAAAAATTTATTTGTGTAGCTAATACCAAAGGATAGATAATGGCATTTAGGCAAATTGAAGTCTGTATCTCTCAAGATTTGTGGGAAAAAATTATTTTCTCAGAGCTAACATGGGCTTAGACGAGGTATGGCAATTAAATCACCGGACTGGTGCTACAAAACATTTTATTGATCACCAATTACATTACAAAGTTTATCCTCTTCAATGCACTCCCCTTGCCAATCCCTACAACGCTCCATACGAATTTTCCACTGTCGAAAGCAGTGCTGAAAGTCCGTTTCTGTCAGCTTGTTGAGAACCTCCGTCGCTTTCGCTTTCACCACTTCCACACCGTCAAAATCTTGTCCCCTTAAGCTCCGATTTTACCTTAGGAAATAAAAAAAAGTCACAGAGAGCCAGGTCGGGCGAGTACGGTGGGTGGTCCAACACGGCGATGCCGGATTTCGCAAAGAACGCCATCACAGACAAGGCGGAATGGGCTGGCGCATTGTGTTGGTGGAGCATCCAGGATTTGCTCTTCCACAAATCGTGTAGGGTAGTTAGAACCCCAGTTTTCCCCAGTTTCACAAGAAACTTGAGGTTAACTCGTTACTCGATCTGAACACTCTACATTTTTCCGACGCAGGACTTGAACGGACGATTGCTACAGCGAGACTGAGCGACGTACAACCGTGCCCATCCAGCTCAGGGTGGGGGAAGCATCTACAAGCACAAGCATGTTTAAACCTGCCGTGGCGTGCTCGCTGTTTGCCGATAGTAGCACCAGTCCGGTTATTTAATTGCCACACCTCGTATCGTTTACCTTGTGTTTAAGACTGCAAACAAATCATAACGTATTCAATTTGAAATTTTTATTATTTAATCAAATTTGAAATATGAGAGATTTCAAGAGATAAGTCCAATTCTCGTCGTTGTGAATGACCCTATACGTGTAGAAACTTTACACTTGATTTATAATCAAACAAAAAATAGCTTCTATTAATGTAATGCACGTATTTTTCAATAGGTACACAGTCGCAAATGTTTAATTTCACTTATCATCTTAAATAAATGTCATGTACATAAATATCATTCATATCATATATGTGTACATCCATCGAATGCACGTGTATTCCAAAAGAATCACAAACCAAAAATATTTACTTATCCGTTATATTACTCACGTATCGAACCTACGTTAATCTGTGGTTTATATCTATTCTTGCGGTACACAATCGAAAGCTTCCGTTTTCTTTATAAATCCAGTTTCCTCTACAAAAAAACGCACACACTCATAGGTTACCGAAGCGTGGGATTTTTTGACCTACATATATAGATAACCGCATTTTTCATAAATTACCGAAACAAAAGGCACGTCAATCATTTACTTTAGCATCACACAGCAGATTACACAAACTTGTTGTTTATAAATTGAAACGGATTTTATTATTTTCTTTGACCGCATATATTTTTAATGCTTCCTAAATTACTTCAAAATTAGTTGAATAATCTTTTCCATCCATATTCATTATATCAAGTTATCAATTAGTTTCTAGTCTGCGACGTCATATACCTCACGTAATTTTTTAAATTTTAAGATAATTTTATATTAATTAATCCGTATCACAAGTGCCACCATATCTATTCCCTGTATAACTTAATATCTCCGCCGAAAATGGCGTGAAATTACGGAAATCAATTGCCAAAAATCAAATAAATATCTTTCATTAGTTGGATTACACTCTTTTCACATCTCAAACAAAAGTTTTTCAGAGATTTATAAAACTAACACTTAATTTATATTGACGACATCGTTTTGAGCGTAACAATTAGCGCGGTGGGCGAGTAAATCCACCTACCTCGTCTGTGAAGAACGATTAAGTTACATGTTAAATGTTACTGAGAAGATCGGCAGTCATTATAGGATACTATAAGAAGAAAACGCAGCTGATTAGTATAGATGGGAAAATCTGCAATATGACATTCATAAAAAGGCTTTAGAGTTGAATTATCCCGCAGAAGACAAAAACAAAAAAAAAAGAAAGCTGTACCTTATACGAGGGCTGTACAGTGTTTATTGTCTCTAACACAGTAGGCGTTGAAATAAAATTTCCATAACACAACATATGTGTTATTAATCTGTCAAACAAAGAACCAACATTGGTTTTTGTAGCTGCAGTTGTAACAAGTTATGTTGAGTTGAAATAGAAACTACCCAAAAATTTTAAAAGATTGAGAAAAACGAGACTTCATGCTGTTATTAAATATCTGCAGTGTCTGCAGAAGAAAGGTTTAACACCACAACAGATTCATAAAGAATATGGTTAATGTGTTTGGGAATGAAGGTCCTTCATATCAGGTAGTGAAGAAATTGTCTTCGACCTTGTTTAATCAAGGCAAAATCGTCGATTAACTATACAGAGAAAAATGTTGGGACAGCAACTCTTGTATTTTTAAAATAAGAACAAATTATACTAAGAATTACGACACGTTTACTTAATTTGAGAAAATATATAGTTGCCCTAACAAAAATTACAATTGGATTTAAGATAACCGACATTTCAAACGGTACAATTGGAACAATAATTAATGACCATTTGGGACTTCAAAAGGTATCTGCCACATAGGTACCCGAACGTTGACGCCCATGCAAAAGCGAACGAGAGTCACCACTTTAGAAGCGAATTTGACATTGTTTAAGAATGATCCAAAAAATGTTCTTGATCGGCTTATTAGAGTTGACGAAACTCGATCCCGAGTTTAAACAACAAAGTAACAAATAGCGATATCAAGGATCTCCACCATCTCGCAAATTTAGGGTCTAACCTTCAGCAAGTAAAATTATGGCTACCATTTTCTGGGATTCTGAAAGAGAATTTTATTCAATTGATTACCTGCAACATGGCCAGACAATTACGGGTGAATATTACGCAACATTAATGAATCAACTTCGTAATTGTATTAAAGAAAAAAGAACAGGAAAATATATAAAAGCCTCATTTCCTTAAGCGCAACTTGCAATACAGGTTTCGAGCTGATGGAGCCACCCACCATACTTATCCTAGCTCCTAGTGGTTTTTATTTATTTCAAAAACTAAAAGAAATTCTTCGAGGAACCTAATTTAACAGCAATGACGATGTTATTCGTCGACGTATTCAAAAATTTTTCTCGAATCAAAACCGTCAGTTTTTTTTAAGTGTAAATATATTAGAACATAGGTAGAATAAACGTCTTCAAATGCACGGTGACTATGTTGAAAAAAATAATGTTGTTTAATATGTTAGGGACAATAAAAACCCTCGTAGATGAATACTTGAATTCCGGTCAACAAATGCTATTCGTAGAATCTTTCCGATATTGAGCTATAATCTCAATCAATAATCAAACAGGATACCTACGTTCGTATTATTACATTAAGGAAAATCCAGACACTTACCTTCATAATACCTCACTATTTTATTTCAATTATATCCTCTGACAAAAACAAAAAATCTAAACGACAATCGTAGAAATAAAGTACATTCTCCAAAATATTTCCTACAAAAGTAAAAGATTCACCTTAAAGATAATCTGCATCCCTAAACTATTTGAAGAATAGGTGAAGCATAACTCATTTGCTTCCATTTATCGCTAACTATTTACTTTCTTTTGTGAGCAGTATTTCATGAACCGATATTAACTTTTTCTCAAAGATAAATAAAACTGACTCATTCAGTTCGTTTATTTTTTTGGAAATACAACCAGATGGAATTTTTCAGATATTTTCTGCAAAATAATAGCAATTCACAGAAAATTTAAATAATTTTTGTGTACATTTAATCATAGCGATAATAAAGTTAATTTTATATATACAAATCTTCAGTTTGTATTTCTATTTTTATCAGTTCATGAGTTTCTGTCATTCACATTTCATACCTATTAGTGTACAAACGTACGACGTAGCGCCCTCTAATGTATAGTAGACATACTTTAAGCAGGATCTCGCAATCAGTTCGCAGCAACTCCCAACATATCCTATATGATCTGTCTAGAGTTCTATAGTTAAAAAGGTTGCACAACATATAATCTAATTAGTGTTTTCAACCTAAGGAAGAAGTCATTGGTTCCAAGGAGATTAAATCTTAAAAGGGAAAACACACAAAAATTGACTACATTTAACGGCATCTATTTGTCAATTTTTTGTATCCGGAAATTTTTTTCAACGGTTTTTTTGACGAATCCTTGCCGCTTTACCTTGTAACGTAAAATACAAAGATTCAAAACATAACAGCACAATGATTTATAAAATAAAACATTGTGATGGGACGCATTTTATTTATTTGTTTTTGAAATGTAAAAGCTGTTGTATGCAATAAATTTTGATAAAAAGAATTTGTACAAAATTTGTTATTAAATTTACTAGACAATATGTTTAAAACTGATACAAAATTTGAAAATATTTGTTGCTAAATCTGATAACAATTCTTATACCAAAATTGTTATTACATATATATAATACATTACTTTTCATTAGCAACTGCAAAATAGAACGAAGCAAAACGGAATGTTTTATTTAGAATTATAGATCGAGATCGAGCAACTGCATTTAATATTTGATCCTCTAATTAAAAGATCTAGTCAATCGACTAGACTTATTAAAAGTTACACGTTAATTAATTAGTATGCTTTTTTCATTTTCTCAACTATCAGTTTTATACGATATGTGTTTTTTTCCAAAAATGGAAAACGTGCAAGTACATTGTGTTACCAGATATGTAGGTGTCACAAGAGGAAAAACTTTGCTATTACACCCAGAGAAATGGTTTCTTGCATCAAGAAAGTAGATTTTCTTGCAAAAATCAGTCTCTATTCAAGAAAATATTTTTATTTCAAGATTACAAAAATATATAATACTAATAAGAAAATAATTTTCTTGAAATTTCATTGAATTAAATAAATATTTTCTTAGGGTTAGAAAATCGAGAAAATCAAAGACAAAAAAATGTTTCTTCCAAGTAAATCATTTAGTTCTAGGTTAAGAAAATATTCATATTAAAGGTAGCAATGAAATAATGGTCCAGATCTCACAAAGTTCTATTGAGAAATTAGGGGACTGCTTTAGTGTTCAAAAAACACATCATCGGACCTGCTACAAGGATATCCAATAAAAGAAAAATTACAATAATGGAAAAAAAAACTAAGGTTAATAATTAAAATTAGGAGCAAGTGAATGAATTAATGAAAAAGCTTTTTATATGTTATAGTATAATTAAATTATTTCTTTAATAATGTAATTAAATAGGGATTATTTTTATGTTGTTTAATAATTAATTAGTTAATATTTAAGTTTATTTATCCTGTTTTTATTATTATTTATTATATATTAAAAAAAAACTATAGTGGTAAATAGTAAAAAAGAAAAAATATTACATTAACCGGTATCTTTTGAAAATGTTTATGAAACGTTGTACATACGTTAAAGGTTATATCATTCTATGGGTAAGTATGGCATCTGTTGTATTCCTGTTTCTGTCTCTGGTTTCTGGGGCGGCATGACCCTTGGCAGCATGTGGCCCTAGAAAATATTTCAGTGCTGTTTTTGAAGATTGGTGGCATAAACTGAAAACTCACATTGTTTTTGCCAGGAGTGACTCTATCAATACCATGAGCTTTACTACCATTAGCCATTTTAAGATCACAATTATGTACGGATATATCGTACTGTTTTAAATAAGGTAGGTGCAATTAATACTGTGAATATAAATAATATACATTTCAAGAATTCTAAGTAAATAAATACTTTATTTTAAGAAAATGAAACTATTGATTTATGAACAATACCTAAACGCTTTCTTGAAAACTATTTACTATCTCTAAGAAAATATTGTTTTCTGTGATAACCAAGGGTCGACAAATGAATGCAACGTCAGAGGCGTATCGCGCAAAAGTAGGTACGTGAGATACAGTATTATTAAAAAATAATATATTGTTACCTTTTATTGACGTCCTGATGTTCACTGCGACAACCGGGCTTACCGGGGCAGTAGTATTTTGTCGCAGTAGACATCAGGACGTCAATGAATGGTAAGAATATATTATTTTTTAATAATACTATATCTCACGTACCTACTTTTACGCGATACGCCTCTGACGTTGCACTCGTTTGTCGAACCTTAGTGATAACGGCCACGTACTAAGACTCCCTTTTTTCAAATGTTCTGCAGGATTTTTTTGAATCAATTTAACAAATGTCTTAAACTAACAAATGTAATTATTTCATTACAAGGTTTACATTTAAAACAGTTTTTGCTTATTCCAAAACTTAAGAAATTTCTGAAATAAATTTCTTAATGTTGGATGAAATAGGTTTATAATATGCATAGATATTAATGCAACATTACGGTCATCAACTGCATATGAAAACTATTAGGCTTAATACAACTATATTAGCACATCAGCAGCACAGAAAAATTCTGCTCCAAAATTTACAAAAGCAGCCATTTTACCTAGTAATAAAAAAATTATTTCGAAGAAGTAAAAACTTTTATAAATATTTTCTTTTTCACACCTTCATAATAAAAAAAGTTTTTCCTTTTGTGACTCCTATCTGGCAAAATAGTGTAGAATGCTTCGTTTTAAAAATATATCTATGACATAATAGCAGATACTGCGATGACATCATAGCCAAAAAATATACTTAAAGCATATGCAATGAAATAAAAAATTGACCTATACGAGAATTTTTCCATAATATGTTTGGTTTAAGAAATAACGAATTTAGTCCATACTTTAGGGACATTCTTTATATTGTTTAATTTTTAACTGCAATCTGCAATTATATACGGGTTACTGATTTGTCATTTCGCTGTCAATACATTTTAGTATGTCATTAAGATGAGGTTTTCTCGCAAATGGTAGAAGGTAAGCATGGGGAAGCTTTCATACAATTTTTTTAAAAATACGCGTTATTAGAAAATAGAAAATTTACTGTATGTACAAATTTAAACGTAGAAACTTGATGTCCACTGCACTTGACGTTTTAACGTTAACTTTTTAATTATTATATAAACTAGTTTCAATATCTTGGTAAATGCATACTTTTTATTTATTTCTTATGTTGTATTCCAAAATTGGATCAATATATGTATGTATATATGTAGTGATAATCGATTTTGTAAATAACATTTACGAAAAGAGTAGTATTTTATTTAGAATTGAAATTATTACTCGTTATCGTTGTTTTAACGTTTTTTTCAAATCTGCTTTTGTTTCGTTACAGATACCAATGAGAATATGGATGCGACAACCACTGAACCAAATATTAGCCATACCAAAGAACCGCCAGCCAACCAAAGCAGTAGAAGCGATTCTGGCTTCCTTTCCATCACGAATAATACCACCTATCCAGATTCCGAAGAAAGAACTCACCAGGAAAGCGGTGACACCGACAACAGGAGCGATTGCAGTTCTCCAGGGCGAAAATATTATTGCCCAATCTGCGACACCATGTTAACGTCCCAGCACGAATTTACGCTGCATATTCGATCTCATAACAACGACGCCGCAGAATCGCATTTTCAAGAAAAAGGCTTCGTATGTAGAATTTGCTCGAAAATATTGAGTTCGAGTTCGAGTCTAGATCGCCATGTACTTGTACATAGCGGAGAGAGGCCTTTTACGTGTAAATATTGCGGTGACACATTTACAACGAACGGAAACATGCATAGGCATATGCGGACGCATTCGTTTAAAAACGATTACGAGTCAGATGGTAGTACAGACAGTAGCAGTAGTAATTCTAAGAATGTAGAGTACAATAACAATAAGGTCGATAGGCACGAGAAACGAAAACTAACACTATGCGAAGATTATAAACATTCCCGAATAAAGCTTGAAGAAGTCGATAAAAACAATGAAAAATATAAATGTCCTGTTTGTGAACGTGATGATTTCACAAGCAAATCTGTTTTGGAGGTACACTTAGAGGACAACCATCCAGATTTCCCAGCAAAATGTCACGATTGCAATAGTATATTTAAAAACAACAAACTTTTAACCACCCATAAAGTCACCGTCCACGAAGAAAACAGTAAAATAAAAAACTCGGTTGTTGGATTTAAAGATCTCACTTTTGTCGATTTTTCAAGCGAAAAATTTCCTCATATTGCCAGACATGAATGTGAAAAAAATCTCCACAAGGCTTCCACGGGATTAAAATTTCAATGTAAAAAATGTTCTAGAGCGTTTCCGTGTGCAAATTCTTTAGAAATCCATCAAAAGGAATGTTGCGTTGGTTTGGATTTAAGTATTAGCAATGAGAACTCTATCGACTTATCGAAATCATCACCATTAAACGAAAGCGATATCAAACGAGCTGATTTCTTTTCGAGATTAGATTTACAGGACAATTCGCCCGAGAAGAACCATTTAGATACGGCTACATTACAACAAAAATTGTTGCAAACGATGAAAAATATCGATAACAGCAAAGACTTAGCAGATATCCAATCGATCATATCTATGACAACGAACGGTAGCTTTTTACAACATTTGCAAACAAAACCTGATATACTAAATCAAACAACGAATGATTTACAGCTAGAGAAAACGGAAGAAGAGGAAGCTCAGGATATATTTGCGAAAGAATTTCGCAAAATGAAACTGCGTGGTGAGTTTCCATGTCGACTGTGCAGCGCGGTATTTCCAAACTTACGCGCGCTTAAAGGCCACAATCGCGCTCACTTAAACGGCAACACCAACGGAACGTACAGGTGTAATATGTGCCCTCATTCTTCTGTGGACAAAGCTGCTTTAATACGTCATATGCGCACCCACAATGGCGATCGACCTTACGAATGTAGCCTGTGCAATTATGCCTTTACAACGAAAGCGAATTGCGAACGGCACTTAAGAAATAGACATGCAAAAACTACGCGAGAGGAAGTGAAAAAATCAATAATTTATCATCCTTCCGAGGATCCAACTAACGACGATATAAATAAATTAGTTGCTAGGGAAGACCGAAAAGTAAACTCCAGCTTCAATGTTGCTGAATCAAACGAAATTTGCTCCGAAAAAACAAGTTCCACGCCGAAGATACATCCTGAATTGTTTACCACGCGTACTGAAACCATTCCATTGTCAGCACAAATTCCAGCTCCGTGGAGAAATCAATTTCTGGATAAATCGCCAACAAAATCAATTTCGGAAAGCAAACTAAAAACCGACCTACCATATTTGCAACCACAAATTAATTTTATGCCGAAATCTGATAATGTATCAACACCTCAAAAATCAATCGCAAAAATTCATGTAAAAAATTTAGATACCATGAAGGAATTTGATTGCAGCGAAGATGAAAGATATGAAAATTTCGTTGAAGACGAACCAATGGATCTAAGCAAAAAGAAGCCTCCAGATGTTGAAGTTACAAGTGACAACAATACCGATGAATCTCCTGAAGATTTATCAAACAAAAAACCCAATTTAGTTCCGTTCAACATGAATGAAATATTGGCACAGCAGTTGTTGATGAAGAATACTCCCAAAATAGATCATACAAGCTTCTACGCAGCGCAGTTTGCTTTGTTGCGCAATTCTTTTCCCGGATGGTCTCCATTTTCTCCAATTAATCCGTTACTTTTCCAAAACATGCAGAATCCAATTATTCCTCAAGAACA
This sequence comes from Dynastes maya, assembly GCA_029619315.2. Taxonomy (NCBI): domain Eukaryota; kingdom Metazoa; phylum Arthropoda; class Insecta; order Coleoptera; family Scarabaeidae; genus Dynastes; species Dynastes maya. Next base: position 35,469,333 of record JAROYE020000003.1, read on the forward strand.
GGAGGTTAAGCGTCTACAACAATTATGTGGCGGGGGCATGATCAACAGTTTAAATGAAAGATCGTCGTTTCAAAGTTTAAATAGAAATCCGATTTTAAACAACTTGAACGTTCAGAATCAAATTAAGAGAGAAGAAATGACACCACTCACTCTAAACGTTGAACCAACGTTTAACGAAAGTAATGCAGTACCGCAACCTAAATCAGATCTACTGCAGTCACCTAATTCAGTTAAAATGGTAATTAAAAATGGTGTTTTAATGCCTAAACAAAAACAAAGGCGTTATCGTACTGAAAGACCTTTTGCATGCGAACACTGCTCAGCTCGTTTCACGCTCAGATCTAATATGGAACGTCATATTAAGCAACAACATCCGCAATATTGGTCTCAAAGACAACGTTCGAATATTGGAAGCAGCGGCAGAAAAAGTGCAACTCTAACAGCAAATTTACACATTCCAAACTATGAACAGCCAAAGACTCACCAAGACTACGAAGAGAATAAAGGTGGTAATCACATATCGGAAAAGATTAAATATGCCATATTAGCACAACATTTAAGAACTAATCAAGAGTACAAAAACTCAATATTAATGCCAAAGAAGGAAGACGACGACGAATGCGCTCTAGTTATTGACGAGAATGAATCGAAACCAGAACATTCGGAAGATAAAAAATTTCATTCCAATAATTTCATTCCTACATTAGACACTTTACTCTGCAATAAACCAAGTAAACAGGACGAAACACAAGACTTAGTATCGGTGTCACGTCTGCTTGATAATGCTTCTCAACAACCATTCAAGGATTACTTTAAAAGAGATGGAGACGAACAAGATGGTGAAGGTGGAAGTGAAGAGGATGAAGAGGGTTTGGTAGCTAGCGGCAGTACGAGTGAAGGCAATTCTGGTACTGATGAAAATAAGTAAGTACATATTTTTGTTCAATAAACTCTCATACTTATAAAACCAGACCGCCAAGGCGCCAGACTTGTTTAGAAGCTTTGTAGTTTTATATTCACGTAGACGGCAAGGGCGTATCTTTAATGGAAACTAAGAGCCATTATAACTTTCTTATTATTCAGTTTACAGCAATAGCCTATAAAGCCTTTATGTCAGAAATTGAACTACCTTTCAAAATTTTAAAAAATGTACGGGCTGTTCCATAAAAAATATATCTTTTATTTTTTTATAAAAACGCGGTATTCAATCGTTTTTCTATTGCTTGCATAGTAATCAGTAACAAAAACAATATTGATTTGCTAATTTACCCCATTGCGTGGGACCCATAGTGACCCGTTAATTTAGGTCATTCTAAAAATGGAATATTATTAAAAAACTATAACTTTGCAACAATTTTAGATCTACCTTGTACCACTACAAAATCTAATTACTATTTTCTCCTTCTCCAGATCTGAATCCGAAAATTTATCAAATCAGGGTCCAGTTAAGAAGAAGTCAGCGTACTCCTTAGCGCCTAACCGAGTCAGCTGTCCATACTGCAGCAGAAAGTTTCCTTGGACATCTTCATTGCGAAGACATATTCTTACTCACACCGGCCAAAAACCTTTCAAGTGCAGCCATTGCCCTCTACTCTTCACAACCAAATCAAATTGTGACCGACACTTACTTCGAAAACATGGCAGCTCGGCAACAACGATCGCAAATGAATCAGGAAGTAATAACGCAAACTATTTAATGCGAAACGTTCCAGAAAGACCGTTCAAATGTTCAAATTGTCCCAGCAGCACATTCTCGACATATTCCAATCTGAAGAAACATATGAACTGTAAGCACGGTTCACAGGCGGACGATAAAGCTCAAGGTTATGAAGCAGGCAGTTCCGAGGATGAGAAACAAAATATGCAAGACCAAAACAGCGACTGGAGTACAGCGGTTACGACAAATAAATTACCAATAGAAAATCAAAACATACAAAGTAATTCGGACCTTCCGTTTAAATGTCATCTTTGCGAAGGGTCATTTTCCGAAAGAAACGATTGTTTAGATCACATTAGGGACAAGCATCCTTCTGAATATGATCTTTTGATGTCTAAAAATGCTCTAGATAACAACGCTTCAACACCAGAGGAATCTGCTAATCATGACGAAGATGAAAATGAAGCACGTGGGAAATTTCCGGATTATTCCAATAGAAAAGTAATCTGCGCGTTTTGCATGAGACGATTTTGGTCCGCTGAAGATCTAAGAAGACACATGCGGACTCACACGGGTGAAAGACCGTTTAGTTGCGACATCTGCCGTAGGCGATTCACTCTTAAACATAGCATGTTACGTCATCGCAAAAAGCACAATTTGGCTTTTGAAAATGACAATTTAAATAGTGATGAAGATAATGGAAGTCCAACCCTAGGAAAAGTAAAGGCGAGCATGGTAAAAGTTGCGGATAAAACTGATGAATCGGACGGAAACGAAGGAAATGATTTAATCAGTAATTTGTTAGGAATCCAGGATAGATCGATAATAGAGCAAGTTTTAACAGCATCTCCAGATGATGCAGCAAAATTACTAGGAGTGAAAAACGGTAATCAAGACTAGCTCGTACATTTACTAGCTGTAATAATTAGGAAGTGAATTATTTAGTTGTTAGAAGCGTCTAGTCAGGTTAATTAAATTTATTCGAACGAATGATTTAGATTTAGGACTCAAAAAAGCAAAAAGTACGTTTTTATTCTTTATTATATTCGTCCCTGTTTTTATTTAATTGTGAAATTTTAAACTATTTTATAAAGCATTCCAATTATATAATTTGTCATATTTATTTTTAATATATTTTGTATATACATATGTATGCATCAACTTCTTATAGTACAGACTAGAATTACCAAATATAAACTTAGTATATGTATTAATGTTTAAGAAACAAAATGTGTAATATATATATTATATGGTAGAATGTATTTTGACTGCTTGCTGTAAAGAAGGTCAAGAATAATTAAATATGTAAAAAAGCAATATATAGAAATTTTAAGCAATTTACTTAAAGTGCAGTGTTATGGCTTGAAAAGCTAATAATGGTACATTTAAAAGTTTGTGCTTATAAATATTAGAAGACTTATATTACCACTTTGTTCGACTTTCAAAAAAACCATACACACTTCCTATGAAGCACTTAGAGTTTGTACTTACACATTCACATTGTGTCTTAATTAGCAATTATGTACTACGTATTATCTAATAATCTTGGAAGGTCTTTATATTGTTCGCAAGTTAAATTGGCGATAGTATAACAGCTTCATTCGGAGAGTTTATTAGTAGCTTATTAATGTAATAAGCAGGCATAATGAATGAGAATTGTATTTGTCCAATGTTATGTTTTTTTCTATTTACAGATATAAATTTTGATAAGTTGAAATGTATTAAAATTATATTGTTCAAGAATCTGGTCGCAGTAAGAAAGTTTTACTGTAATTTATGCCATATGTAATTTTTTATATTTTATCAAATTATGTTTAATATTAAATTTCCCTTTTGCCCATATTGAAAGAAAATAAACTATGCTCAACAAATGAACTATTCTTTTAATTATCCACAATGAAAAGGAACATTCGTCATTACTATGGTAAGATAATCGTGTCGTCCCAGCATAGCCGTAACAGTTGGAGCAGCCAACGGAACTCGGCGCGCGCCCGTCTGATGCGATGCGTAAACATCTGCCGGGTGGCAAAGCAGTTCAAATTCGTTGTATGTCGCTCAGTCTCGCTGTAGCAATCGTCCGTTCAAGTCATTACGCTAGCACCGCGTAGGAATTATCTACGTTCACTGGGTCCCCGAAGGTCAGACAGTTAATCAACATTATTACGTCGAGGTTCTAACTACCCTTCGTGAACGATTGAGAAGACGAAGACCCGATTTGTGGAAGAGCAAATCCTGGATGCTCCACCAAGGCAATGCGCCAACCCATTCGGTCTTGTCTGTGAAGGCGTTCTTTGAGGAATCCGGCATCACCGTGTTGAACCACCCACCGTAATCGCCCGACCTGGCCCCCGTGACTTTTTCTTTATTTCCTAAAATAAAATCGGAGCTTAAGGGGTCAAGATTTGACAGTGTGGAAGCGGTGAAAGCGAAAACGACGGAGGTTCTCAACAAGTTGACAGAAAAGGACTTCCAGCACTGCTTTCGACAGTGGAAAATTCGTATGGAGCGTTGTAGGGATCGGCAAGGAGAGTACATTGAAGGGGATAAACTTTGTAATGTAATTGGTGATCAATAAAATGTTTTGTAGCACCAGTCCGGTTATTTAATTGCCACGCCCCGTATGTTACTTTAATTTACGTTTTTCGCAAGTTATATACATTTTTATTGAAATTAAGCACTTTTTGCACATCAATATATTAGAAATATCCTTGCCCACCATCTTAGTCGATACGAATATATAACTAAGGTAAGATAATCGTGTCGTCCCAGCATAGCCGTAACAGTTGGAGCAGCCAACGGAACTCGGCGCGTGCCTGTCTGATGCGATGCGTAAACATCTGCCGGGTGGCAAAGCAGTTCAAATTCGTACACATTCATCATCACTAGCGCGGCGTGTGCGTGTGAATTAAATCAGGCGAGCGGAATACTAGTTATTCAAGAAAATTTTTAATTAAAAATGTTCAATGTGTGCAAGGCTAAACAACGACCCTTTGCTCGAAAAAACGGCGCGTCAAATAGAAATTACTTTATTTTCGATTTACTTGTCATGATGATAACATGTAATTTGTCACTTAACATACTGGATAAGAAATCGTTTAAGAACCTTTGGAACAAATACAACCCGGAGTTGGAATTGCCAACTACGTCAACAGCACGTAAGCATGTTATATTTGTGCGCAAATAGGTGGAAAATAAAATCACATCTACATTAAAAAATCAGTTGCTTTTGTTGTGTGTTGACGAGACAACAGATTGTAAAAAAAGATCTACTGTACATGTTATAGTTCGTGTACTGGATCGACATAAACCGACATTTCCACTATTACTAGCTAGCAAAAGATTACAAGGGTGTACTAGTGCGGCAATTACGACCGTGATACTTACTACGTTAAAGAACTTTCAAATCTCAACGCGTCAAGTGTTGATTATTATGAGCCATGGTACAGCGACAATGTGTGCGGTAGGCCCTTCTCTTCTTGAACACGGTTGCGACTGTTTACATGTAACTTGTAAAGCGGATGCTTTACACCTTGCGGCACATACTGTAAGACAATGTTACCCCGAGGTAGATGCATTAATATCAAGTACAAAAAAAGTGTTTCTCAAATCTCCAAAACGTCTTCGAACATTTCACGCAGTGCCCCGGTATTCGTGAACCACCACAGCCGATTCTTACACGTTGGGGAACCTGGTTGCAGGCAGCTTTTTATTATGCTGAACATTTCAAAAAAGTAAAGGCTGTTATTCTACAATTCAATCCTGCTGAAGCTGCAGCTATTAAGGAGAGCCAGTCAAAATTTCAAGATACTTCTGTTGAAATAGATTTACAAAGCATTCATAGCTACTATAAATGATTACATGACGCACTGGAACAATTACAAAATAGAGCGTTGTCGTTAGTGGTCACTGCAAATTTGATTCAAATATTTAACAGATGTTACCCAGTTTGTGATTTCACGGAAGACTTTTAAAACGGTAAGTGTTTCAGCACGTTTTATAATTTATTTCTTACCTTCTATTTTATGTATAAACTTTTATGCGCTCGCCACGCCTCTGGCTGTTACCGCATATTTGCCCAGGTTATTTATTACAATTTCAATGCGATATTTTCAAAGAAGACCCTAAAGTATAGTTTATTTCAAATTATAAGAATATAACTGTAGACTTACAAGGCCTTTAATACTTTTATTGCACCTTCTGTGACGATAATAACCTGGCAATGCATATTGAATCTAGGGGCCGTATTGACTATAAATTACGGCCCTATAAGATAATTATATGTTTATGTATATATATTTTACAAACAGTATAAATTTACATAGTAAGCAATTCGATGTTACAAGTAATTAAAGAATTTACATATTAAATGAGTTTTTAAATGTACAAACAGGTAGTTACGCATATCGCAAATCATAATTCCATTTCTATTCAATTCACTTAAATTTTGTCATTACGGTCCTCAGCAGTTTGTTTGCGTATCCAGGTAGTTATTACCGCAGGTGGTGCAATAACAGCATTTAAGCCATTCAAAGTTATATTCTTATAATTTGAAATAAACTATGCCTCCACGTCCTCCCCTCTCTTATTAACTTTCGAACTACTGAAACCAGTTTTTGGAAAAAAGTGGTCGATTTCTAACTTTTGGTGTTACCGACAATTTAATTGCATTTCCGATTTATATCTGACAGATTTAAATAGACCTACCATACCTAACTAATTTTCAATGGGATATAATAAAATAAACTGGTGCTTCTCTCATACAAAAGTTAGTAAAACCTTATTTGAGAGCGTAACAGACCACATAAAATCAAGTGTTAGAGTTTCTATTTCTGATATTTTTTACATTGCATAACCGTTTTCGAATTTCTGGCTCATTAAAAGCAAACGTTTGCCACATACCGATATCTTTGTATTACAATCTCAAATAACCATAGTATTTTAGTAAAAGATACCATTAGAGGGGAATATGTTATGACGGCATCTTGACGTAGTCAATATGTATCAAAAACTTCGTAAAATGATCGTAAGTAACCACAATGACTACAACTAACCGTAATTGCATGTTATGTAAGTTGCGGTATATATGTCAATAGGAAACCACTTGTTCGCCAATTTACGTAAAAATAAAAGTACCCTACTCTCTGACAATCACAGAGTAACATAACGCAAGCACTCGTAACTGGTGTGTATATCGCGAAAATTTGCTTAAAGTTTGTAAAGTCTAATTATAAGAATAATTTTATTTTGAAGGATAAATTCTGAAATAAAAAAAATACCAGGCAAGTTGAGAAAATAAGGGCGGCTTGTTTATATTTAAATGTTAACAGTTTCGAACAAAGTTTCACGCATGCAGTACCTTCTATTGATTGCTTATGAAGAAGCCTGGCATAGAGCGCTTCGCGCCAAGTTAGAATTAAAGTTGCCCGGCCCACGACATGCAAACGGATCGGCAATAGCTACCTCAGCGAATGAAATTATTGATTTGTTGCAACAGTTTCTCCTCAACCTTTCGCAGCACTACACGTAACTAATTATAAAGATAAATATATGTATGTCTAGCGTATGCAAGGAAAACAAACGACCGTTGGTTGATAAAGTTACTAAATTTATCAGTAAATTTCCGGATTTCAATTATAATGGAGTTAAAGCATTGTGCAAAGTTTACCAAATACCTTTAACGTGCTGGAACAAGCTGTAAAAGACATAAATAGTGTACAACACAAAAATAAGAAAAATGACGTGCCACTTCAAACGCAATTTATGTTAGATTTGCTTTTCATGTTTATTGTTTGTGGTCTACTGCTTAGCTTACTCGATAAAGAACCGTTTCGACTGTTTTGGCGTACATATCTGATGGTGCAAATCTTCGCCAATCTTAGCCACCCTGTTAAGAAGTTACGTTTATTGTAGTATATTATTTATTGAAGTGAAACTTCTTATGTAGCGTATTAAAATTAACATAACCTTATCTTTAAAAAGCAATCAATGTAAATATATATATTCATTATCTTTAAAAAACAAGTGTTTTTTACTACATACCTATAGTCATTCATAGATTTACGGTATTAAGTAGAACAGATTTTTGAAGAAACCACTTTGTTTACTTTTTACGGTTATTACATTACATCAATAACAAATGGCTTTTTAAAACAAAAAATGGCAATTAAAACACAACACGTGCATATATCTGCTTTATTTACCAAATATTTTTATTGCGTTAGTTTTTAGTTGATATTGAAATTTCATTTCTGTCGGACGTGAGTCACACATTCACTCTTTATTTGTAATACGCGGCCCATACGACTGATCCGATTCTGTTGGGAAGACCGATTATACCAGGCTTACTTATGAAGACACTAGTATCATCGTTTTAATTCAGTAGTCATTTGACAGTTGGTAAATGCACAACACAATGGCTGCGAAAGTTATTGCGAATTGCGTGCTGTAATTCGATTTTTGTGAGCAAAATGATGTACAGCTGCTTAAATTCATCGGGAACTGTTCCTAGTTTATGGACCTACAGTAATGGGTGAAGGAAAGGTTAGACAATGGTATCGAGACATTCTAGGTGGCCGCACAAATATGCATTATGAACAGCGGAGTGGCACGTTCAGTATCAACACCGATGAAATCGCACAACAAGTGGACAAAAAATTGCGATCTGATCGACGATTGACGATTGGGCGCCCAAGACTGTCACGGAAAAGCTCGAATATCACAATGAGCAAAACGAACGAACGTTTTTGGACAGGATGGAGATGATTTTACACATTCTTACGGACGACGAGACGTGGATATCTTCTAGCAACGTAGAATCAAAACAACAATCAATGCAGTGGCATCATTCTACTTCACCAAAATCGAAAAAAATCAAGCCAACTCTTTACTATAGTTAGAATATGATGGCTACCGTTTTCTGGGGCGAAAAGGGCGTTCTATTGGTTGATTTTAAGGAACGTGGGACAACAATTACTGCGAAACGCTTACCAAATTGAGACATGCCATCCAAAATCGACGAAGCGGGAGATTGTCGCCCTTCTCTGCGACAACGCACGTCCTCATACCGCTGACCGTACCAAGAAGATTCAAGATTTCAGCTGGAAAATTTTCGACCACCCGCCTTATAAATAATGGCTGGTTGGACAACGGTTTGAAGACGACGAGGAACTCAAAACCGGCATTGTCAACTGGATCAATTCCCAGGCGGCAAACTTCTATGCAGAGGGGTTAAAGAAGAGGGTGCGACGTTACGTAAAGTGCTTAGAAGTGAACGGCGATTATGTGGAAAAGTAAAATATCTTTGTAGGAAACTAAAAAACCATAAATAATTTTTTTCCTAACGAATATAATTAATTGGTATTAGGTATCTCCGTACATTATGTAAGACACTTATAAAAGACGCTTACGATAATTATATATTGAATGTTCAGGATTCTACTAGATTTTGGTCTTTTGTCAATGGAAAACGTAGGTGTACACGAATTCCAGGAAATATGAGATACAACGGTACTAAGCTCAATACCCCCTCAGAAATCATGACAGCTTTTGCAGAATACTTCAAAAGTGTATACTCCGTATCTGATGGGCGTGAGCCTAGCGATTTAATGGCCGAGGATGGGGCTACAGTGAGTGTTGTAGTAAATTACATTACTGAGGATGAGGTTTTCATGGCTTTAAAAAAATCTAAGAACAGTTTATTAATGGGCTTTGATGGAATCCCAGGCTTACTTCTTCGGGATTGTGCTGCGATATTTGTTGGCCCATTGTGTCATCTTTACAACCTGATGCTCACAGAATGCAAATTCCCAGAAATATGGAAAATATCGAAAGTATGTCCCGTGTTTAAAAGTGGGGATGCTGCTGATGTGGGAAATTACCGTCCTATCTCGATTTTGTGCAATTTTTCGAAGGCATTTGAGTCAATACTATGCAATCACATATATGCATCCGTGAAAACGGCACTGTCTCCAAGCCAGCATGGTTTCATTCGTGGTAGATCAACGATCACAAATCTAAGCTGTTTCTCGCAATACGTTTCCGGAGCTGTTGATGGTCAGGGTCAGGTAGACGTAATATATACCGATTTTTACAAAGCCTTCGATCAAATAGATCATTGCGTTCTCTTGGCCAAACTGGCGCAAATGGGATTTTCACGGAGTCTATGCAACCTTTTTAGATCTTACCTTACAGACAGACAATACTATATGGAGTATCATGGTACCGCTTCTAATACCTACCTCTCTACCTCGGGCATCGTCCAAGGATCTAATCTGGGTCCCATTTTGTTCCTGATTTTTATAAATAACATCGTCGACTGTTTGCGTTGTGAATATCTTCTATTTGCTGATGATTTAAAGATCTTCTATAGAATAAACAGTAGAAGTGATCTCAACAGCATAGGAACCTGGTGTCAAAAAAATTATTTATACCTTAATGTTAGCAAGTGTAAAATTGCAACATACACAAAGAAGTTGAAACCATTGCACTTTGACTATGTTTTCGAAGGGGAGGCGCTTGTGAGATGCAGTGAAGTGAAAGATCTTGGAGTTACATTTGATAGCAAACTTACATTCATCTCTCACATCAACAACATGGTTGCGTCAGCTTACCGCATGTATGGTTTTATATATAGAAATTGTCGCGACTTCAGGAATATGGGTTACTTGATTTCATTGTATAACGCCTTTATACGATCCAAACTAGAGTATGGAGCATTAATATGGTACCCGATCTATCAAACGCACATAAGAAATATTGAAAATATTCAGAGGCGGTGCTTGAAGTTTTTGATTTTTCTATCAGACAGTATATATCCGGAGAGAGGCTATGACTATGGGATTATGCTAAATCGTTTCGACATGGTATCTCTACAGCTACGAAGGAAGGTCATAAGCATAAAATTTCTATATGGCATCTTGAATAATCAAATTGATTGCCCTTTGCTGCTTAATCAAATAAGTTTCAACATACCCCGTCTGGAATCGCGGAATCACTCTACCTTCTATGTTCAAGCAAGTAGAACTAATATAATGCTAAAATCACCCATAAACATTATGTGTACAAATTATAACTCTATTTCTGTCAGTGCTGATATAAATTTTGATTCCTTAACAGATATACTTTCGCAACTGAAGTAGCGGAAGAGGTGGTATAGCAAACGCCAGATTAGATGGCGAGCGGTGGGAGTAAGTCCGCGCAGCATTACAAATAGTGGGCAAATTTGTATTTGGTCTTACATACAGTTGCAAGAAACTATAGGCGGCGCATACTAAATATCCATCTCTTAATAAATAAACAATTTATTAGAGTAAAATGTACAAATAGATAATCAGGTAATAATCAAATATATGCATATACATTAATTACTAAACGAAATGATATAAATAATGAGACTCTATTGTATAAACAGGTACTTAAAAATATTTTGCAGACAGTATAAATTTACATAGGAAGCTATTTGATGTCACAAGTAATTAAAGAGTTTACATATTAAATGAGATTTAAATGTACACACGGGTAGTAACGAATATCGCAAATCATAATTCCATTTCTAATAATAACTATATAATAATAATAATTACTAATAATTAAATAAACAGATTAATCTTCTTCGGAACTGAAGATATCGTCATCACTATCACTTTCATTATTTACATGAATAATTAAACTTTCTGTCGTTTCATCAACTAATATTTCTGATTCTAAATATTTATCTTCAATATTAACAACATGTTTACAACGTTGTTGCCAATCTTCCGGAGAAATTCCCGAAAATTCTTCTTTCGCTATTTTACGAACATCTTCTATCTTAAAATTTAGATTCCTTGCAGCGACATTGTTTTTGACGGTGACCCAGATCAACTCAATCGGATTTAGATCGGGGTGATACGGTGGAAGTCTCAAAACTGTGTGTCCATTACGTTGTAGAATTTCGTCGAATTTATACGTTATATATTGACCCTTATAGTGTTTGATTAGCTGGTATAGTTGTGGCTTTAGCAATTCTAGTGTCAAAAGGAATATTTTTTAACGTTAACCATTCAATTATTTCATTTTTCTTACTATTACTTGTTGGTGCATGATTTGTTTGTGTATTGTGATACGACGCATTATCAATTACAACAACGGAGTTTGTTGCAAGTTTGGTATAAGCTTCTGTTGAATCCATCTGCCATAATTTTCTGCGTTCATATCCGAATGGTAATCACCAGTTTTTACGCCGGACTTAAAAATCAATAGGGCGTTGGGGATAAAGCCCATATTGCCTCCTGCGTGCACTATTATTAGTCTGGGTCCTTTTGATATGTTTTTGTACTTTCATCACTCCACATCTTTGAAGACGTATGACTACTGTGAATGTAAGTCTCATCTATATCATATCTCGCACCGTTGTTAATTGATACTCCGGCAAATTTGTGACACTCTTTGTTCTTTATCTCTTCTTACTAGGACTTGTGATTTTTTTTTCATCGCTGTTTGATGCCGTATTTCCTTCTCGAATAATTCTTTCTATTGTTCGCACCGACACACCAGTTGCTTCATGAACACATTCTTTTATTTCACTTAATGACACTGATGTACTTTTATGTTTATAAAAATAATTGTAAACATTAAAAACTACTTCTCGCGTTTGAGCGTGTATCACTTTATGATTCCCTAGCAAAGACATTATGTTCCGCCACTGACAAATATAGTCTGAGTATTACTTCAGTAAATGGGCGTGCGCGTTTTCAAAAACGAGTACGGCGCATCCCCACCGCTCGCCATCTAACTTGGCGTTTGCAATACCAAGAATATCTTTATCTATTTAGTTATTTTTCTCCTTTTCATTGTTTTACACGTTTATACGTTTATTTGTTTTTTTTTTCTTTTCTTTTATTTGCATACATTAAACAATTATAAAATTTTCTGTACTTGGGTTCATCCTGTAGAAAATAAAGTATTATTATTATTTTTATTATTAATTGTTTTTAAAACAAAATAGTTTAAGCAATATATAGTAATATAAATTAAATTCATAGAAACATATTAACAATGAACACAAATATCTAAGACGAAAAACAAATACTTTATTAAATTAAGGTACTGCAAAGGTTATGAATATTTCACAGATACGAATTTGAAAGTTGCATTGACTGCATGATGGAAAATTATATTCACTGCTCCCATATCTAAAAATAATCATTAATATTGTTATCCACTTATAATAGCCTTCAAAATATAACCAACTACAATATTATCAAGTTGTCATACATTTCAAACAAAGAATAATGAAAGACAAAAATAAAACGTGCCTATTTATAAAATGTAATTTAGAAATTAATCTCTTGGGTTCATTATAAAGTAATTTCTATGCACTTCCGGTTCTATGCTACAAACTAAATCGAGCAATTCCGTCAAAACCTGTAAAACATACCATTATTATTATCCCAATTTGTTGTAGAAGACAAACTTAGACTCGCTTACCTTTTCCTTATTATTTTCGACTTCTCTGTGAAGATCTTGAATCAATATTTGCGCATTTTTGTCGATTTTGGCGGCTACATCTTCCTTGGAGCCCATGTACTTCGCCTCATATTCTCTGAACAAACGTTCTCTTTCTTGCCTGTAGCGTTCTATTTCAGCTTGAGCTTCCTCTCGCGCCTGTTTGATTCTTTTCGCTTTCCCTAAAACCAAAAAATAAAACCTTTAGTCTCATAAATACATATTCGGAACTAGTGAGTTATAAATAAATTGAAAAATGCTATTTAACGACTGCAAGAAATTCCAAAATATACACCGTGTCCAAAATTTTCAGTGCACTATTGCTATCTCCGTCGTTTCTGGAGCTACGAGATTGGTTAAATTAGTAAAGTTGTAGTATTTTTTCCCCTGATTACGATAGTCAAAAAAACAATTGAATGTCACGTTTTCGAAATATTCAATAAGATAGTTTTTTTTTTAATTGAACACCCCGTATATGTTTACGTATTTTGAAAGAACATAAAGTTCAATTTCTCTAATATTTATTAACAGTAATGATTAGAGTTGCTCACTAGCACCAACGGACAGTAGCGGAGGTTCGATACAACCCTCAGTATAACTGCGAGTCTCAACCAGATCTGTTGTGTATACATGTACGCTTCCGTAAATACTATTCCGTAGTTGTACGTTTGTTTTAAAAATGTTGCCTACGTCGCGAAAACGACCAATGTTGGACAAAGTTACAGAATTTATAGCAGAAATGCCTGACCTAAATTATGATGGCGTTAAAATTCAATGTGTAGTTTGTAATATCCCTTTAATGTGTTGGTCCAAAAGGGATTGTCTACGTCACGTAAATAGTAAACACCATTCTTCAAAAAAAAAATTGCACACGATACTATGACAAATTTAAATTTAATTTATGTGTTACCTTTATTGCATGTAATCTACCGTTTAATTTACTAGACAAGGAAGCATATGTCTTCTTTTGGAATAAATATTCGGACTGCAAATTACCAAGTCGGGCATCGTTACAAAGAATTGTGCCATTTGCTCGTGAACATGTTGAGAAAAGAATTAAATCGGAGTTGAAAGATAAAAAACTGTGATTATGTGTGGACGAAACAACAGATCGTAAAAAACATTATGTGGTTAATGTAATGGTACGTACAATGGAACCACATCAATCGTCACCTCCAATTCTATTAGCTTCCAGACGAGTACAGCAATGTACTGCCGAAGTGATTTCAATGTTAGTGTTAAATACATTGGAAAAGTTTGAACTTTCAACAAACCAACTGTTGATGTTTATGAGCGATGGTGCCGTAAGCATGCTTTCTGTAGTCCGGTCTCTTAAAAAACATTGTGCTAACTTGTTACATATTACGTGTAAAATTCCTGCTTTCAGTCATGTGGCAGATAGTATTAGAAAATGTTATCCTGAGGTAGACGCTTTAATAGCGCATACAAAAGCAGTGTTTGTCAAATCCTCCAAACGTATTCGCAAATTTCACAGACTGTGCCCCCGTATACCTGAGCCACCAGAACCTATTCTTACACGTTGGGGAACATGGTTACAGGCCGCGTTTTATTATCACAAATATTTTGAGAATATTAAGAACGTAGTTTTACAATTCGATCCAAAGGAAGCTGCGGATTTAAAAACTATTCAGAACAATTACTTCGGACTAGTGGAGGCAATAGAAAAATTATAAAATCCTTTGGTGTCGTTAGTGGAAACTCTGCAAATTTTGGCACATTAAGACAAATTTGTGAAGGTGCGTCAACAGAACCGTTAAGTTGTTCCAAAGATTATTTTAATTACGCAAATATAACGTCACTAGATGTAGAACGTTCGTTTTCTGCATATAAACACACTTTTCTTCCCGCCGCACTCGGTTTGCCGAAACAACTGTGGAAACATATCTAATGTTGCAGATATTTGACAGACATTATTCACTTTGTGATTTCACGGAAGACTCTTAAGACGGTACGTGTTTGAGCACGTATTATATTTTATTTCTGATCATTTATTTTGTGTAAACTTTTATGCACCCGCCACTGGCTGTTGGCGTAAATTGAGCAACTCTAGTAATAATCAAAGTTACCATTTAATACCCGAATAGTATAAGTAATTACTAATCTGGGCAAACAGCGGTAACAGTCAGTGTAGTAGATATGTGGTGCGGAGTCGGCGATTATTTATTTCAGTAAGTGTTTCAGCACATTTTATAATTTATTTCTTACCTTCTATTTTATGGGTAAACTTTTATGCGCTCGCCACGCCTCTGGCTGTTACCGCATGTTTGCCCAGGTTACTTATTACCATGCATAGGAAACAAGGTCAAGCAGATGCGTGAGCAGGCGAAAGTTGTTACAATAAATTAATATACAACAATTATGGTCGACCCATGCACTAGATGCACTTACACGCTGTATAAGTAAAATGACAAAAGTATATACAATATAATCACAAATATGCGATAATAAACTACATATTAGTAAATGGCGTACTGTTCAAGCATTCTAAAAAAGAATATAGTTCTCAGTGCCCCACGTATAGATACAGTGATGGTCAAAGGTCTGGAAACGCTTAACTATCTCCAATAATATTGCAGGTATTGCTATGAAATTCAGTAATTGTAGCCTACAAGTACTGAATTTCATAGCAGTGGCGGCTGGTGGTAACGTAAATGAGAGGTCAATTACAACGCTTCGATTTCCTCGTATATTTCCGTTGCATAGTACAATGTACACAACATGCAACGGAAATACTCGAGGGAATTGAAGCATTGGAATGCAGTTCCGTAGCCACAGTGCACCAGCCGCCCTCGCTTCCTAGGTAACTGATTAGGACGACTAAAATGGAAATATCGTTATTCTAATCTGATATAATCGGAAGTCACCTATAACTTTGTAATTTTAAATGAAACATTTTCTTTTATATTCCGATGGAGCACAATATTCCAATTTCAAAAATGTTTAGTTTTCTACATTTCATGTAATAGTATACCAAGATATTAGTTACAATTACGATACATTAACATAACGGAAAAGAGATATGAAAGGGGGATTTTACGTAGAAGAACGTTATAGAATAATGTGAGAGCAAATAATGTAATGTATCAAACGTCCAAGCAGAGCCCCTACTTCTTGATATTACGCTAATTACGCTAATTTGACGTTTAAAATTGTTGTTATATTATTGGGCGAAGCATCGGATTACGAAATACACCTCGCACTTCAAGACATTGATTGCTGTGGTGATTACCCAACTCTACTAGAGTCCAGTAGCCTACGATGTTACTTCTTTATCCGAGAAGAAGGCATTCTCCGATTTTTATCCGTAATTAAAAACCAACCGTCCCAGCCGGATTTCAGGCCGCGTCGTTCGGATCAAAAAGCAAGTATGTTAACCGTTCGACCACCAAGACGGTCGTTTAACATAGTATCTCGGGTGATACTTCTCACTTCCCCCATGATTCTAGTCCTCAAATCCACTGAAATATCAAGAGGCTCGGAATAAACTTTTGGTTTTAGATAGCTCCACAAGAGATAATACGTTGGACTAAGATCCGAAGATCTAGCAGGCTATTCAATGGTGCCCTCCGTCCAATTCACTTTTGAAGGAATCTAAAATCTAAATCTAAAATCTAATGGGGTGGATTCCGTCTTCCTGAAACCGCGTAGCAGCTGGTTACCGCCCTTCTTCCATAAATGCAGAGATAATTTGCATATTTAAGAGATTCAAATAGGTTTCACCTCATGTTAAATTACCATTCAAAAAATATGGTCCGATAATCCTGTTTCTGTAAACACCGGCCCAAACATTTAATTTTCCGGGGTGTTGAGTCGTTATTACCGCCAATACAAGGCTCAACAGCTTTGAGGCAGCAGGCTATGACGTATTTATATTTAAGCCATACAAACGCGTTTACACACTGAGACCATCTCTGCGTTTTGAATTGGTTTATCCAAATTGTATTGATTTTATTTAAAAAAAATACTGTGTAGTGATATTTCCGTACTTTGTTGATGATATCTGCAATGTTTTTTTAGTGTTTTATAAGCATAAAACCTTTTCTGAAACGATAAAAACGAGATGACCTAACCTAAGATGACGGCGATTGTTTTTATACGTTCAGATGGATACTTGCGCTTTGAATGAATTTATCCAAATTATATTGGTTTTATTAAAAAAAAATACTATATAGTGATATTTCCGCACTTTGTTGGTGATATCTGCAATGTTTCTCTAGTATTGATTATGGCAGCTTACTGCAGAGGCACAATCTTTAATAGTTGTCTCACCGTAGGAATGTAGAAGTTTCTTTTTAAGTTGATCAATCATGATGTCGATTCACCGTCTTTGCTCTCCCAAGTACATTTCGTTGTGCCTCAATATAATCGCAGATCTGCTGATACATTTTATGTATCACAATCACGTACTAATGTTCTACTTAAAGCACCACTTAATCACATGAGTAGGAATGCCAATTGTGGGTATCCAGACCCCTTTCGTTATTCTAATGTGCATTAATATATTGTCTCGTCAACTCTAAGACTGTTTTTTTTCTTTTCTCTTTTTTATATTATGTTAGTGTAGCGATTAGATTCTTACTTGTTATTTTTTCAATTGTATTTACTTAACACGTTAAGTTTTGACTTGCAATACCGCACTCTATTGTTTTTTATATGTATATTGCCCTGTTATTGGATTTTGGTTGTAATCTGTTGGGTAATAAAGTAATTATAATTATTATTATTATTATTATTATTATTATTATTATTATTATTAAGCGATAACGAGGTAACCTATCTTAACATGGTGTTGGGAGTTTTATGTGTGAGTTACACTTTGTAAATAAAAGAAGATATTTTTTATTTTTCAACAGCTACAGTTTCAAGGACCGGGGAAACTGTAACTGTAAGTTTAAAAAATCCTAGGCTTAAAAAAAATGTTATTCCAACTCAATTCCCTAACTGTCCGTTGTATTTGACAAAAAACGTGAAGATGTTATTATTCAAATAATTTTATATTCTTACGTTATATTTAACAAAATTATTTTTGTACACGAAGAGATGTTTTTAAATGTATGTAATAAACGTTCTGTTTTAATACCATATATTTTAAGTTATATCACCGAACGTAGCCATTTTGGATACTGAAACATGTAAATGTCATATTCACAGCAGTGAACGTATTGCAACAATTATAATAACTTGTTCTACAAATACCGTACTTAAAAATGATTGTGGGAAAAGTAGTAATAGATTAGGTAAAACACCCCATAATAGGAAAGATAAATTAGGTAAAACATCACATAATAGGAAATTTAAGACCCTGGTTAAATAGCATGTCTGTAAATGTTCTCGTGAAATTGAACAAAATTTCGAAAAAATTGCAATTAATGTATCATTTTAACCTTATTTTCGTCCAGATACATGTACAATTACAAATAAAAATAATTAGTCGATTAAATATCCACCACAAATACATCTTTCACGAATACGATGCTTGGTTACGTGTTTGGTTTTTGCTTTGAAAGTTCGTTTTTTCGAAAATAAAATCGAATAGGATGCGAACAAGGACTCAGTTGACGACTGGCATCCTTTTTAAACCGGAGGCCCTTCAAAATTTAAAAAAGAAATGCAAAAAAACGATTCTTTTACCACTTAGGCTAATATCGTGCATGACGATACATCGCTTAAACAGCGTGACGTCATCGAAGAGTTGTACGGCCTTATACCGGGTGATTCATTTATCTTGAGACGACTGAATAACTCAGAAGCTATTTATTTAATCGAAAAAAGATGTAGATAAAAATGTTATTATATGAAGGGGAAAAGTATATTGTAAGGTCCACGTTTAATTTTAGAAGTGCCATCAATGTCTTCAAGTGTTAAGTTAGTTTTTTTCAAATGGAAACCTGTATTTTTTTTTAATATGTATGTTGTTCTTCACGAAAAAGCAAATTACTTGTATTTGAAACCTTTTCTTATTTAACAACTATTTACGGATATAAACATTAATAAAGTAATTAAAACAAACAGAAGAAAACAAGTAGGTTTCGCTTTAAAATGACTGCAGTAAAGGAACAAACGAGCTGCAAATCAAGGGGGCTTCTACTGTTGTTGCACACATCTTTCCCTGCATTTGTCAGTTTCCTGTGCTTAGTATTAGTTACTCTAAAGCGTCACGCAAGTCAACGCGGTTGTGATAGCAGGCATATCAGTTTAGAAATCTTACGAAAAACACATGAAGCTTTTATTTATCGTATACAAAAGTGCATCCAAATAAATGGACATTTTGAACATTCATTAAATTAACGCGAGTAATTTTAAAGCGAAACCTAATTGTTTTCTTTACATCCGTAAATAGTTGTTAAATAAAAAAAAGGTTTCAGATAAAAGTTATTTGTTTTTTCGTAGACTATAACATACGTATTAAAAAAATATGAGTTTCCATTTGAAAAAACTAACTTAACACTCGAAACACATTGATGGCATTTCTAAAATTAAACGTCGAAGTTATAAAATACCTTCCCCCTTCATATGATAAAACTTTTATCTACATTTTTTTTTCGATTAAATAAATGATTTCTGAGTTATTCAGTCGTCTCAAGATAAATGAATCACCCGGTATATCGGTGGTAACGGTTGAGTGCGGGCTTCCTGTTCCCAATATGGGTTATTTTAGGACCCACAACGACAATTATGCAGACGAACCGCAAGGATACTATACTAAAGGATTGCCACCACGTGACTCGCGTGACGTCACTCATGGACCTCGAGATAGTTTTTGCGCGTAAAATACAATAGAAGACCACGAATTTGTTTCGTAATTAAATTATTATACTTGTATGTGGTATTATTACTAAATTCAACTAATAATTGAACTCGTAGTTGATAAAATAATACCAACGATAATAATGTAATCCAGTGTTAATTCAGTATATTTTACCTTTATTTAGTTTATTACTTCGATTACTATTACTTATTCCTTTTTTTAAAGATAAATAAAATCACCCATTCTTATTGAACTAATTTATCAGCCAAATAGAGGAAGTTAGAGAATTATAGGTACAATAATAGAAACATCTATTTTACTATACAATTTTTATTATCTAAATAATGGTCACAGCACCTAAAGATAATAAAAAATAAACTCATGAACAGCAAATATTTTTCTGTTTAAGAAGCTATAATTATTGGATTCACAAATTGTTTAATTAATTTTGAGAAACATAGATAGTATATGAGACCAATTAGTAAGTACAAAAGCTAAACATTTTATACATAAAACATTTTATAAAGAAAATCTACTTCACATTTTTTTTTAGTTTTCTTCGTTTTTTTCTTTCAACGTCCTCATTAGGAGTGCTGCTGACAAATTTGCGTTTTCTTTCCTCTCCTTTTGTCTGAGCATTCTTAGTATTCATGTAATTAATACGTATGATTAGTAGAGTAACCTAAACTTGCGGACTCGCATAGGCGTCGGTATTACGGGTTAATATAAGAATACGAAAAATTCATAAATAAACTAAACCGGTAGAGAAGCAGGCATGTAGTGTCGACCTTGAATATAAATGATGTTAAACCGCGCTGAGAGAGATTTCGTTTTAGTACCGGTTGAGCTGTTGCAGAGATTAGTCGAACGGTCAAGGTTATGTACTTACGTGTCGCTTTTGAAAATATAGCTGGTGTTTTTTGTGTGTTGTAGTATTATACCAAGTACATAATTAGTGTATCGTTTCATATAGAACTAATATTTACATACCTAAGAAAACAATGCCTCGTAATAGATTTGCTACTAATGTACATAAGTATGTGTCACTTTTTCCCCATTTAAAATATGACGGTAGTGCAGTTTTTTGCTTAATATGCAATGTTCGTTTGGCTGCATTGGACAGAACTGATCGCCAGAGGCATGTCAATGGTATTAAGCATATGAGAAATGCAAGAACTGAAATACCTTGTACACTATTCCTCATACATTTATTAATTATGTTTCTCTCTCTTGTAATCTTCCGTTGTCGTTGGTGAGAAAAGCAGCTTTTAAAACGTTTTGGCGACAATACGTTCCAAAGTACCCATTACCCTCACAAACACAATTACAGAATCATTTGCCGCGAATGAAAGAGATGCTAGAAAATGTGTGTAAACGTGATTTGTGTTCCAAAAAAATATGGATTACCGTGGATGAGACGACCGATATAAAGAAAAACAGTATTGTGAATATAATAGCTCGCGTTTTATCTAGCGAGAACACAGCATCTCGATATTTGTTAGGTTGCAAACGTGTTCAACAATGTACCGCGGAAAATATTCAAAAAGTGATAATGAACGCTTTGAAAAAATTTAAAATTGCCCAAGATCAAGTTGTGATGATTGTGACAGATAGTGCAGCAACGATCTTAAGTGTTGAGCGATCCTTAAAACATATATTTCCTAACTTAATACATATAACCTGCGTGCTGTATGCTTTGCATTTAGTTGGTGAAGTTGTTCGACAACATTACGGAAACGTTGATCGGATGATTGGAAGTACTAAAGCAGTGTTTCGTAAATCTCCTAAACGTTTAAAAGAATTTCGTAAATTTTCTCGAGGTATTCCAGAACCTCCTAAACCAATTTTAACGCGATGGGGTGCTTGGCTAACAGCAGCTTCTTACTATTTCATCCATTTTCAACAAATTCAATCAGTTATAATGCGATTTAATCGGAATGAATCCAAAGCAATTAGAGAAAGTCAAAGAGAATTTCAAATTCCTCAACTTTTAGAAGATTTAACAACAATATGTACCAATTATACAGTATTACTAGATGCCATCAGAAAACTACAATGTACTGAATTGTCATTGCAGGAATCATTAGACATAGTGGAGAGTGTAAAAAGTAAATTACACACATTAAATGATACGCCAGGATTATGCGCTAGTCAAAAGTTGGCAGATGTTTTAAGGAAAAATCCCGATTTTAATACTTT
Source organism: Dynastes maya (assembly GCA_029619315.2). Taxonomy (NCBI): domain Eukaryota; kingdom Metazoa; phylum Arthropoda; class Insecta; order Coleoptera; family Scarabaeidae; genus Dynastes; species Dynastes maya. The sequence goes on from JAROYE020000003.1 coordinate 35,491,442, forward strand.
AGAGGCCGTTTATAATACGTGTAAGAATAGTGAACTTTTAAGTGATTTTGAAAAACAGTTTCTACATGCAAATGTAACTTCCTTAGATGTGGAGAGATCGTTTTCTATGTATAAGAATATTTTTTCTTGTCGACGCACAAGGTTTAAAGAAGTAACTGTGGAAACATATGCAATGATGCAAGTTTACAGTAGTTCACATCCTGATGCCTCTAATTTGTTGAATAAATAGCAAGTAAGTTTATTTATGAATTTTTCGTATTCTTATATTAACCCGTAATACCGACTCCTATGCGAGTCCGCAAGTTTTGGTTACTCTAATGATTAGACATAATTTACAAAATGCCTTAATAACCTCAATCGTCATTTCATCTTTCTTCTTTATTTTTTCTGCCAATTTCTTGGTTACCAAAGGTCCTATTCTTAATGACTCCCCATGGAAATTTTGAAAATAATCATTCCATTTAATGATCTTGTTCAGCCATTCTGAGGATGGCTTTATGAGTCCTCCATAAGCGAGTTGCTGAACCCACGGGGTAAGCTGTAACTGTGCTCTGGTTCAACAGCTCTAGTAGGATCACCCAGATGTGATAGCTTTTCCCTAAACTTTTTTGCAAGATATCCAGCAATGTACTCTAAAGCATCGTATGTAGTTTCCTCAGCATTTGGTACAGTCGGGTAGATACTTTGTGTTGATAAAAATGAACTATCAGTAGAAGTAGATGATATGCTAAGGAGTTCTTTGACAAGATCTTTCTGTTGTCTTTTTTGATGTCTCATCTGCCCCTCTGATTTGTGACTAAGTTCTTGCCTGGCTGGTAAGTGCAAAGAGGGTAGAGCTGTTTTCTTTGTTTTTTTTTTGGACGGCAGATCTATAAATGATTTAGTCATGTTTAATAATAACATTTAATCACGATATTTACATAATTTTAATTGTATGCTCACTTATTTTTAAATACAAAGGAAAATAAAGTGACGGAAATTTTCTAAAGACGATTTTGTTATCTATGAATAACTATTATCAAGTACATTACAAGAAATGCTACAAATTTTTTCAAAGGTGAAAGTTTTACATACCTAAATCATTTTGAGTGAAATAAACAAAACAAATCTGACCAGTCTTCCTAATATCTGCAGAGACAAAGTCTTTTTCTTTAGGGAAATTATGAAAAATGGTATCCTCTCCCTTTCTTTTTGCAACAACTTGGCTATTATTGCAGCCAAACACAGCACACCATCGACCAGGCATTTATCTACAATATTAAAGAGAAATCATAATTTAGGGAATATCTAACTTCATTTAATCACTTACCTAATAAGCTCCTTGATAAGAACACTAAAAACGGTTAAATAGTCTATAAAAATAATAAATGATATTTTTAACACACTTTATAAACGCTAGAGCATCCGAAAAAAAAATCCGTAAAAACTGCTTCACAAAAAAGAATTGAAATATAAACAAACAGCACGATAACCATGGAGGTCCGTTGCTTACGTCACATCATCGTGTCACGTGACCTCGACATCGCTAACATTACAGCATAGGGAATGAACAATCATTATATACTATCCTTGGACGAACCGTGCCATTTAAACAAAACATTATCTCATCAGAAAAAAAAACAAGATTTATTGCGAAATTTGGATTACACTGGTAAATCTCAATCATAACTTCATAAAATTCGAGTCTGTCGAATTGTTATCGGAAAGTTCTTGCACAAAACGAGGTTTACTTATACGGATGAAAAAAAATGTCCTACTAAGCGTAGACTAATACTGTAGATAGTGAGGAATGAGTGACAGAGTTAGATAGACTAAAAAGGGAAAATTGCGAATTCAATGGCGATGATCTACTAGTCTTCTTATTATTGTCGGAAAAAGAGTCCGAGACATTCTTATCAAATTTTTATATCTATATTAATTTCTGAGATGGTTTATAAAAATATCGAAAAAAAGACAGTATGTACTCGATTTTTATCACTAAAAATAATCGTTCAGCATCTAATGAAGTAAGATTTGCGAAATTCAAATACTCCTATATCTCTTCTGCGCAGTCTTGAATTCCAGATGTAGATCGAACCTTTTCTAAATCCGGATTTTTATTTAAAACTGCACGAAATTTTTGCGCGACATCTAGTCCTTATAGGATCCGTCAAGCTTTCTAGAGCGGCTGCTAAATTGTTGATGTTATTTAACGAGTCTTGTATAGATAAGTGAGTATTTTCTAACCGAAATCGTTTGTGTCACCACAGAATAGTTTATGGAAATGTCATCTATTTCTTTTTGAACGTCCGAATCGGAAAAAAGTTGCTGACTGTCGAGAACCGCTAGAGAATTAGAAGAATTAAGCTTGAAAATGACATCTTTCACTTGGGAATAATATTTGCGATAGTAAGATACTGCCTCGATTCATGTTCTCCATCGCGTCAATACAGGCTGAGGTGGTAGCGGAATTTGCGGATACAATTGCTTCAATACGCGGATATGTTTGGGAGATTTCACAAACACTTTTTTGGTAGATGATATTAAATCATTCACCCTAAGATACTTGCTTCGAATTGTTTCTACTACGAGATGACATGCGTGTTTGAGGCATGTTATGTGAAGAAGAGTCGGAAAGTATACTTTTAACATCCTACCAGCTTTTAGCATTGTTGCGGCTCCGTCAGAAACTAACATGGTGGTTTGGGCTCCTACGATACAATGGTTTCGGCATCAGTTCTTTCAATCCTTTTACTGGCTGACAACAAGGAAGCCACTGGACCGTTACGTTTTAAAGGACGCGCCACAATATGAATCACACCATGTTTCTGAGCGTCAGTAGTTTTGTCCACAGTAAGCCAGATTTTTTGATTTCACAACTCGTCTTTTATACAGTCTTTTACTGTACTTTGCACACGTTGTAAATTGTACCGCAATTGTCTTTTTGTTGGTAGCTTCCATGATGGAACATATTTATCCCAAAAAATACGAAAGTTTTCATTATCTACTAGCTGTTATGGGATGTTGCGCGTGCTCAACATGAAAATAAAGTCATACAAAAATTGCCAGTACGGAATATTGTTTCTTAAATTCAATATATGACGTTTACTTTTAATATGACTTCTACATTCAAATGTCGTGCGACCTAGCAACCCTATACCGCAAAATTTGCAACGAATGTGCGAACCTGTAAATTCCAAACCAGGGAAACGCCAAATATATTTCTTCGCATGCGATGCAAGAGGTACACCAGGCTTACGTCCCATGTTTTCGAAAACACACAATGAGAATCCGATAAATAACCGAATTAGCGAACTCCTCAATGTTTACCGCACTACTGAACTCTGCATCCACATACGTACATACACCCCCCGTACAGGCGTCTCTGCGGGTGCAACCGTTTGTCACGCATTAGTTATAATTTATAATACAAATATTGATATCATTATAACGCTGTCATATGTTATTGGTAACTACATTTTCGAGCCATACTAAAACTCTTGCCTAAGGAATATGCTAATACTGAATTAATTGCTTCGAAGCCTCCTTATTGTTTTCTTTTATTACTTACATTACTTATGCGTTCCCAAAACACGACATACATATGTATTGTTTCCGGTTGTTCCTTTTTTAATTCTTACATTATCAACAATGAAATTAAATAATCTTCAAAAAATTAACTAAATTTCTAATACATACGTATGTATGTACTACAGTTTTATGCGTATAATGTCTAGAGCAAACGATATGTAGTTATTACCTTTGACGGACAGTTATTTGACTGTCAAATATCTACGTAAAACGGCAAGACATTTACAATTTTTAATAGCCATACTTCAAAATAGTTTAAAACTGCATTGGAGAAATAAAACGCGCTAGTAAACACATGCAATAAAAATAAACCGCATCAAGACGAAACGCACAACGAATACGCTCAAATGATACAAAAATAGACAACACAGACATCTGGTTTCATTGTGAAAATTATATTGTTCTTAAGCTTTATATATGCGAAAAAAGGGAACAGTTCTATTTTAATTAACTTGGTAAAAAAGTTTAACTTAAATAAGGTACTTACTTTTTCTCGCTTCAGCGACTTTCTCGGCAGCTCGTTTTTCAGCGGTAAGCAGCTGCTGAATACCCTGCGTCTGACTTGCCATCGTCCGCTAAAATGCCAAAGTAACCTCGAAATGTGAGTTAATGAAATGATAGGCTAATTACATCGAATTACTGTATTATTTAATTTCAAGGAGCGGGGTTGCCCATAACCATTTATTTTTAAACGGCTAATGCCGGAGTAGTGTGCATTACGCATACGTAAATATAGATTAACATTTGAAAACAAAGAAACGGGCATAACATGCTATAATAATTTCATTCCAATAGTAAGAGAACAAAAATTTACAAAAATACATCGCAATATTACCGATTACAATCAGTAATTAGCTTTAAACTAAATTCGCCAATAAATGTATCATTATATTAGTGTCAAATCCCTTTTTATTTCATGCATTTTATTATAACTATTTTCAATTAAGGCTCATTTATAAAAATAGTATTTTGAAAAGAGAAATTAATTGCTTTATCATAAAGATTGACTAAACACAGACACTTATTTGCATCATAAATCATAAAACATTAAAAGAATAGAGGAAACACCAATTTCTTATATTGAGAATAATTCCCGAGGAAAATATACAAGGCAATCCAAATTAAATGCGCACCATTACTGCTATACTGTTATTATTAATGTTTATTAATAGACAATCGACAGAAAGAAATTGAATAATGCATTGTGCAGAAACCTCAAATGTTAGTGTTGTTTTTAATGGAACACATGATTTAATGGAAAAATAACTTAATTTGTAACATAAAAGATTTAATAATATATAGTTCTAAAGCTGCGTTCACATAAGGTAGTGCGAAATTAGTGTAAGAATTAATACGAATTAGAATGAGTAATAAAAAAACATCATATGTCAAAGCTATGCTTTCATCGTAGTAAACTTGCTACATAGACCTTAAGCCAAAATATATTTGAAAATATTAGAAATGTCATGAATTAATTTGTTAGATTTGCCCCTAAAATTAAACAAAACATTCTCATCAACGGTGCCGTAGGTAAAGTTCTATTCTCCAAAAATATTTTCAACTTCAGAGCACTCTCGATTAAAACAGAAACGTAAACGAACTTCTTTACTTCTAATAGAGCAGCCTGTATATTATGGATTGTTCAAATAACCCTTTCAAGGTGCAAATTCAATGATACGAATTAATATACAAGGTGTCTCAGAGAGTTTTCCACTTTTCTTTCTAATCTTGCTCAGCTATCATCATTTTTCTCTACTGATTTTATTTAGAATTTAAGACTACATTTATTGGAAATTCATGTATGGAAAATTATAGGAGTATCATCTAGATGTCGCCTGTTTTGCCGCTGGCACTCTTCCAGGCAATGCCTTAGATTTTCCATTATGCTTGTGCATAAGTCAAGAGGAATGGCTTCAATCTCTTCCTGAATACGATTTTTAAGCTGAATCAAATTTACTGGGGTGTTATTATAAACTCGACTCTATCGAGTTTATGTCGTGTTTGGAGGCCAGTTGATGTCGCCTCTTCTTGATATCAATTTATCCGGAAACCGTTCTCTTAGAAGATGTGTGGCTAGTAGCCCCACATTGCTGGAACCACCACTGGTCATTAAAATCATCAAATTCTTGGAGCGCCAAAAAATTCACGAACCATTGCGGCGTATCTTTCAAAATTTATAGTAACAGGATTTCCTTGCGACCAATAGCGACAGTTTTGTTTATACAAATGAAAATGTGGCTCATCGGAGAAGAAAATTCTGTTAAAGTCGTCAAATCTTTCCAACATTTGGTTGCCAAACATCAATCGTATAGGGTTATCGGTTTCCTTTAATTCCTACACTAACTAGGTTTTAAAAGGGTGTAGTTTCAGGTGTTTTTTGAAGATGTGAAAAATAGTTTTCCTATGTAACTGCAAAACCAAAGCTTGTTTTCGCATTGATCAGCGTGGATCTTGTGCCACTGCACCACGAACACGGTCAGTGTTTTGATTAATGCGCACACTTCGAAACTCCAGGAGGGCGAACAGTCGAACCACTTTCATTAAATTTCTGTGTCTAGGACTTGATTAGATTGGTACGAAGTGCTTCATTGACATTGTGAAGAGCACAACGAGCACGAAATCGACGCCGAACTGCGATGTAAAAATAATTTAATTCATAAAAACTGCGAGCACAAAACGTACGTTGTTGGATATGTTGTGACAAGTATGTCAATTCTGGCATTAAATTTCCAAGGCTTGCTTTACTCATTGCAACAAACCTGGCAATTATATCTCAATAAGCTTTAAAGTTATAGATAAAATAAAAGTGCAAACCCTCTGAGATACCTGAGTATTTTGGCTTCCGTCGGTGAATTATGAAAATCCAAGGAAATTACAGATTTTTAATTACATGAAATTGACAAATTTTACTTTCTCCGAATAATTTAACAGATGCAAAAATCTAACAGATTAATAAGTACTTTTTATATAAAACTATTTTTTTTAATATGTATTTTTGTCCGTATCTACGTATTCTATTTCAAAAAATATGTTTTGGGGCCCAGGAGACCGTAGAATGGTTCTTTTAGGACCCAGTATCTTTTCCTCGTGGTATATTATATTCAACATTTTAAGAAATATACATTATGCTGCATTAAAAAAAGCATTGAAAGTCCAATTTCAGTCACACTAACACTCACTAATTTTTTGTTGATTGAATATTTAAAAAGCTAGTACCTTAATTTCTTATCTTCTAATTAGTGATAACTAGAACGGGCACTTTTTAAATTTCGCGGATGATTGGTAGGTCCGAGCAACAAAGGATATACATATTTGTCTGTATTACATTAAGAAATTGGCGTATGTCATTTATTGCCGGAACCAACTTAAATCATCCGCTAAATTTAAAAAGTGCCCCCTTTAATGATAACGGAAGTAACAATAGTGATCAAAGATTTTGGATCAGTTTGTATACTAACAAATTTCAGAGCATATTAAATTATTGTTATATTTGAATTTAAATTAGAAAGATTTTTTATACACGCACACAAATCCTTTAGATGGATGTCTTCGCTTCGAGCTATGCAACTTCTTTTACATTTACAAAACTGAAAAGAATGCCCTATATATTGTAATATACAGTCCGCGAAAGAATTTTTTTGGTTTGCAATGCAATATATTAGGCGTGCAATATTGTCAGATGTAATGGTCTTCCATGATGATCTCTAATCTCCTCTCTTATCCATACATTTACGCGAATTTGTTAGACATGTAGATTTAAATGTATACAGATTGGGAAAATGAGATATTAGCTATATCGGTATCCCCTCCTCGCTCTCTTGCCGTGCATGCAAGAGAGCATGGAGGGGACTGAATGAAATGTGATCGATTTGATGCGAGTTGCGTATTAGTATACTTGTGACAATGTTGGGGTGTAGACCTACTGTGTGCAAGTATGCACGTAATCATTTCAAATCATGATTGCCTGGAAATGAAACTTTCGCATATTTATTTTGTTGTTGCTACGAAGCTTAAACGAAATTAATAAGAAATTCTAACAACGAAAATAAAAACAGATTCTGATGAAATAAAAGAAAAGAAATTCTCTCTAAGATCGTCCGCACATACTGCAGTCTACCTCGTAACTAACCACATCGGTAACCTTGAACCATCTACTCCTCCGCTTGAGAGCGAGGAAGGGATAGCGATATGGCTAATTTCGCATTTTCCTAATCGGTGTATATAATGTAAAATCGCCACAGAAAGTAATGTCGTAGCCTCGTTAAAGGGAGATCTCCCGAGGTTATACTCTGTAGCGAGGCGGTAACGTAAAGAGAAGGATACCGATGAGACTATTAAGACAAATGTTATGCAGATGTTCATTTAGCACTCGTGATATTTTAGGAGGTAGCATTTGGAAAAGCACATTTATTTTTCGGTGCAGTTCTATGAGCGACAATCGCCGAATACAAAAACTGAGTTGTTGGTTTAGTTTCTTTGGGTTTTTTTCTTTTTTAAGTAACTTTTAACACAACAGGTTTTTAGTTTTAATTTGTATTATTCACATTGACGAGTAAATTAGCTGAATGTTGCTTTCTTTTAAAATATTAACTTCATTACGCAATTCATTAATCGAAGTCAGTATTATTATTAAAGGAGTATTCCGCAAGTTGATGTTTTCTTATTCTCACTAGTCACAAATATTACAGTAAAATAAAAATTTGCAATTGTCTAATTAAATGTGGTTCATATTTTTACTATAACAGTTATATTTCGTGGTATGCCTATTCATCAATATATGTTGTTTATTACTTCTATTTTGATCATTTAATACATAATTTATAGATGTAAAATTCCTAACAAATTCTTATTCGAACCTTTTTTTATTATTTAATATCTGTATTGAGTCCGGATCATAATTACTAACGCTGGTCACGAGCGGTACCGCGCATCGGCGTAGAAGCAGTTCGGACCGAGAGGAACGGTAGTATTACTTCGTCTGCGGAGCAGTACGGACATTTTCGCTGCCGGTCATTTGCGCAATTGTTTATCTGTCCTAGAAAAATTATGATTTCGTCAGCAAAACGACCGCGGTCGGACAAACTTCGAAAATTTATTGCAGAAATTCCAGACTTAATATATGAAGGTGCTAAAATTAAATGTGTAATCTGTAAAATCCCGTTAATGTGTTGGTCCAGACAACATTGTCTACGACACGTAAATAGTGAAAAGCATGTCTCAAAAAGAAATTGCGCACGAGACAATGAAAAATTTATATTTAATTTATGCGTTACGTTTATCGCATGTAATATACCGTTTAACTTACTAGACAAGGAACCATTTATCTGCTTTTGGAATAACTATTCGGAGTGCAAATTACCAAGTCGAACATCGTTACGAAGAATTGTGCCGTCTGCGCGCGAACATATTGAACAAAAAATAAAATCGGAGTTGAAAGATCAAAAATTGTGGTTATGTATCGACGAAACAACAGATCGGAAGAAACATTCTGTTCTTAATGTAATGGTACGCAAATTGGAACCTCATCAATCGGCACCTTCAATTCTATTAGTCTCCAAACGAATACAACAGTGTACTGCCGAAGTAATTTCAAAGTTAGTGTTAAATACATTGGACAAGTTTGAACTTTCAACAAACCAACTCTTGATGTTAGTGAGTGATGGTACTGCAAACATGCTTTCTGTAGGCCGGTCTCTTAAAAAGCATTCTGCTAATTTGTTACACATTACGTGTAAAATTCATGCTGTCAATCTTGTGGCGGATAGTATCAGAAAATGTTATCCTGAGGTAGACGCTTTAATAGCGCGTACCAAAGCAGTATTTGTCAAATCACCGAAACGTATTCGCGAATTTCACAGACTGTGCCCCTGTATATCAGAGCCACCAGAACCTATTCTAACTCGTTGGGGAACATGGTTGCAGGCCGCGTTTTATTATCATAAATATTTTGACAATATTAAGAACGTGGTTTTACAATTCGATACAAAGGAAGCTGCCGCTATCCAGAAAAGCCAGTCGAAATTTCAAGATAGTCAGGTTAAAATGGATTTGAAAATCATTCACGAGAATTACTTCGGGCTAGCAGATGCAATAGAAAAATTACAAAATCCTGCGGTGTCGTTAAAAGAATCTCTACAAATAGTGCAACATGTTCACGCACAGCTATGCGCGATTGAAGACGCAAAAAATGTTTCTGTTCTAGAAAAATTTTAAAGTGTTTTTGGAAAAAATTTTGATTTTGGCACATTAAGACACATTTGTGAAGGTGCGTCAACAGAATCGTTAAGTTATTTGAAAGATTATTTTACTTACGCAAATATTACGTCACTAGATGTAGAACGTTCGTTCTCTGCATATAAACGCATTTTTTCCTCATGCCGTACTAGTTTTGCCGAAACAACAATTGAAACATATCTAATGTTGCAGATATTTAACAGACATTATTCACTTTGTGATTTCACGGAGGACTCTTAAAATGGTAAGTGTTTGAGCACGTGTTATTTAATTTTTATTTAAAAGATGAGCGAAATTATTTGCGGCAGCAAACATCTCTATTAGCAGAATAACTCTAATGGAACGCGAGGCCTGGTCGACTCTACGCTACTGCGCGGTACCGCTCGTGGCCAGCTTTAATAATTACGATGTAAACAGTTTAAGTGCATTCTCAAAATTTCTGTAACATAATTGTCTTTTGTTGTAATTTTATTGCAGCCCATAAATCAAAGGCCGTGAGAGCCATCGCTTTCCTTGTCTACACTGATCCATTCTAATAGATTTTGACCGCTTTCGTACCTGCAGCAAGGAAGCAGGCGTTTGATGTATACCTATTCATCCCATTCTTATACATTATTCTCCATATTCTTTCTTAATGTATGTAAATATACGTGAGACGACTGTTTTCTTGCCACTATTTTCGCGCCCTCTCCTACACGCGCGTAAGTGTGTATGCTCACTTGCTCGCCGTAACACCCACATTTTTCGCTGTACGCATTGGTGTTACAAAGAACTGAATGTTGGGACGGTTCTTGCCAGTAGCCTCCGTACAGGGTATAACCTCGGGAATCTTCGGGAGATCTCCCTTAACGAGGCTACATTACTTTCTGTGTCGATTTTACATGTTAAAAGATGCCGACGACACAGATTCCAAATCCGAATAAAATAACATTTTTAAAGCATTTTTAGAAGGCATTGGTGAAGTTTCAACATTTTTCGTGTTTTGTGTTTGACTTTTATTTTAATATCTTCAATTTTTGCTTTTATACCCTTCCTAAATTTTTTCATTGTATAGAATATTAATACGAATTGAACTCTATTTAAATGTAAATAAAAAAATAATTTCTCAAGACATTTTAGGATTTTTCATAACCACGGCCATGAACTTCTCATTTCCTATTGTTTCCTAATTTGGCAACACTGCTGTATACTATTATAAATATGTCAAATAATTTAATATATCTATGACTATGACAATGTACGTATAATAATTCTAATCTTACTCGACTACCTTCTACACTTAATATAAAAATCCACATTGAATGACACAGTACCTAAATTTAAACTATTTAATTGATTTATATTTAAAAATAACTTCGTTTTATTCGAAAGTTAGTACTTAGCCCTTAACTAGTGAGCCCAATAATAGTTAATAATAATAATAGAATTTATTGGCGAAATATGTATACATGCAGCAAAAAAGAAGAGCTCATTCAACATGAAATTCATATTTTCTTCAAGTTAGAATTGTTACATAGCATTTATTATATGTGTAAAGTGGTCTGCATAATAAGTACAATATACCTTTGATTAAAAAATAACTACCATTCAAGAATGTTGTATATAATAAATTGAAAACAATAAATTTTACAATAAAAATTTAATTAAAACATTGGTATATAGTGTACATATATATTATTCTTCTAAGATTACTACTATCTTTCAAATTTTACTTCTTCAAAAGTTGATGTCTTAATACGATGAATGGTGCTGCTAGGCCTGATCCGAAGAAAACACAAAACCATGCTGTCAATCGATACTTATTTGATAGGGAGAACGGCAAATTCTGTAACACAAAAGTCCTTAAATTTTAACCAATAAGTTATAGATATTTTGTTTAATTCAAGTAAAAAAAAAATGAAACTAAAATAATTGCCAAGCGCTTATATTATAACCCTACCTATTATGTAACACTGAAAGAAAAACAAATGAATACTTGCCTCACCAGGGCTACCCCCATGATGTTTCCTAACAAAGTTAGTGAAAATCTGACGTGCCAGAAGAGAACTTTTGTTCATCATCATGATTCCTTAATTTATTAAATTTAGCAACACCACCATTAAAGCCAATACTTTGCAAGAAATTTACATCAAATCTGTGGCGCTAGTGTACACTCAATTGATAAATCCCACTTTACACGATGGAAAAATAATTCTGTTTGCATTTTCATAATGTAACTGTAAATAAAGAAATGTACTTTACAATGTAATAAAATAACTACAAGGTAGTAATTATGATTATAGATTTATACTTACATTCAACTTTACAAACGATTTCTACAGTATTGTTTTTTCGCACAATATTGAATTGTGTGCAACTCACTTTAACTAACAAGTGATGTAAAATTAGCGGTAAAATTTAAATTAATTGATTTACTTTCTCCAAAATATTTAGAGAACCATGTAAAACTTCTATAATTATACTTTTGCATACCTACTATAAATTAGTAGTGTTAAGTATAATTAAGTCCTAACATGAAATTAAATTTAAATACAAGAGAGACATTTCTGGTCTACTCATATTTTTTTTACAAAAACAATGCAGTTCAATAGTATAGTTATTGTAAGCCCTTTCTAACAAACATGAATAGTACAAATGGCATATTTTATAATAGTGTATCTATTCTACTTATAATTTTCAATTTAATCTGTACTTTGCACTCTACATAACCATTTTATTTAAGTCAAATTATATTCTGTTTTTAATAGTGATTATGTTTACAAAAAAAGGTAGTTTATTGATAAGGCCTTTAGCTTTTGTTCGATATTTGAATATTCAAAATGGAACCACAATCCCTACAAAATGTGATGCTAATTCCAAAAAGTTTGGGGTAAGTAATTACAAATGCAGATTTCATCATTACACATCGTTCCTGTTTCAGGAAAACTACAACCATATGGTACAGTTAATAGGCACATTAAAACAACGAGCAAATAAGATTTTGGAAGCTGGAGGAGATAAAGCAATTAAACGTCACACAGCTAAGGGAAAGTTATTGGCCAGAGATCGTATAAATCTGCTTCTAGATAGAAATACAGCATTCTTAGAACTGTCTTCGTTCGCTGCGTATGATGTTTATGATGAAGCTATAAATTCAGCTGGGATAATTACAGGAATTGGAAGAATACATGGGTATATTTAATGTTGCTTTGGAATATATTTTTAAATAATTTCAAAATGTTTAGCAATGAATGCATGATAGTTGCAAATGATGCTACAGTCAAAGGTGGTACTTATTACCCAATAACCGTAAAGAAACATGTCCGAGCTCAGGAAATTGCTCAAGAAAACAGATTACCTTGCATTTATTTAGTCGATAGCGGAGGTGCTAATTTACCACATCAATCTGAGGTTTTCCCAGATAAATTACATTTTGGAAGAATATTTTTCAATCAAGCAAACATGTCATCAGAAGGTATTGCACAGGTAATATTTCAATTTTAAACAACTTTGTTATAATAGCCAAATATTCAAAAGTTCATTTATTTCTGCCCACAATTTAATACTATTACAATGTTGAAAGACCTTAGTTAAGAACACACTGGACAATAGTTGAATGTTGTTAGTAACCATGCTACTATGACACTGCTCTATAAATAATAAAGGCATATGTTTAATTAATTCAAAAAGATTGTGTAGTAAAATATACCGAAAATAAATTTTTCAAATGAATAATAAATAAAACACGTACGATAATGCTTGCAGAGACTTTTATGTATAGTTGTGTGAAGAAACAAAAACATTAAACTTTTTAATATATAAAGATTATACTCTATCTCCACGACAGGTTCACAGATTACTGCAAAAGAGTAAAAAAAAGAGAGATCATCTGTGGTTCGGATCGATTCCACTATCATTGCGTTATTTTAAGCTTGCAGTATACCGTACTGCTCACGCCGCTACGTAAATATATGAAACGGAGAACACGGGTGGGAGCATGAGACGCACATCGCGCTTATTCTTTTCATCATTTAAGTGGAGACGTGAGCACTTCAGTATACACATAACCTACAGGATCTACGAAATTGTTGTATTAGTAATTCATTGACCTCTAACAGCTACTTGGTTTTATGATGTGATACAGCATCAAATTTTGCGTCGATTTGCATTACCCCACCGGCGCCGTATACCTATCTCTACTAGTTTTTTCGTTACCAGCGATTTTCTTCAATTTATCTAAAATTTGTTATAACAAGCAATTAGTGGACTATGAAAGCAAGCCAAACGGGTTTAGTTCCTGCTTGTCTGTAACCCTCATTCTCTTTAGGTATCCAAAATGAAGAATAACATTAAAGATTATGAAAATGAAGATATTTTAAATTTATTCTTTATACATGGTGAATGTCATGGGATTGTCTGCAGAACTTTTCACGTATTTAGTACCATAAGCCCACATCTGCCTGCTATGTACAGTAATAAGCTATTAAAAAAGATTATGCCTAATATTGTACAGAATGGCAAATGGCAAACCAAAAAAGTAGTTATGACAGTTTTGAGGTAACAAAGAATGTATTATTTATACACATCTGGTTTCATTTTTATAACTTACTAATAACCAGTGGGCGGACAAATAAGTTAGTGATCCCATCGCACAGTTAAATTATGTAATAGTTCCAAGCGAAGCGCTGAAGAGATATCGAGATACACGACTGTAGTAGAGATTTTGCATTACCGTGCGGAGGTGTTGATACGTTCCGTTCCAACCACCGCTTGGCCTTGACTTCCTCTACCTTCTCGCGCCACTGCACAACTAACTATTTTGTTCGTGAACTGCTAATAACTTATCGTGACATGTTTTAAACAAATTGGAGAATCGGTTTTGAAAATCCCGAAACTAAACCCTTGAATTTGAACAGCTTGTATGCGATTGTGAGATTTTTGATAACTCGATGTGGCTGCAGGTTCTATTATTTATATTCCATGTAAGAATCTTCTGCCCTTTATAGCATCTGCCTCGCGTATTTTCAGTTCCATTGGCATTACATGCAATTTTTTTTTTAAACTTCAAATAACTGCAAAACGATGATCGATAGGTATAGAAGCATTTGATGAAAATTCCTTTAAAATTGCATGCGTAATGTTCAGCTAACCAAGTCTAAATGTCTAATATAACATCTCTATGAAATACACTCGGCGAGTAAGGAGTATGGAATAATCAATTTGAAACAAAAACAAGCAAAATTTGAGGAAAACGCTTGGGCAATTTAAATTTTTTATTTAGCGGAATTTTTTTTTTCTATCTATCATAAGTTACAGTTTCATTTGTTTTGTGCTATGACGCCATCGCAATTATTTAAAATTGCATTTTTTTGTGTTTTGCTGCATTGCTTTAATTTTAAACGTAACAATACCTCACTTTGGGGTCTGACGTTTAGGGGTCGGTAAATATAAGATCTTAAAGATTCTCTCTAACAAACTTTTAATATCATTAAAAAATATTTTAATTGTACAAAACAGTTAAAGTTGAAGAATATTCGCAGCGACCACAGTTCACATCTCAACAGCTCGGTGGCGCAGGGGGAAGGTGGCCTGCTTCTGAGAGTTAGGCGCCAGGGTCAAGTAGCAAACTTTTCGGGTCCGATACAATCTCGAGTCCCCATTCGCATGTTGTGAAATATGAGAATAACAAAGCTATGGAACGTTTTACATGCACCAGAAAGTTCATGTGGTTATAACAAACTTCAAAATTTATCTACCCCGTTGAACCATAACCATACGTAAGAAAACATTAACCAATATTGTATACAAATAAAACTTGTTCCTAAAGATATACATAGCTTTTCATTCAAACCGAGAGGTACTTTAAATCTATGGCACTGGAACACTGAAACAGTTCGCTAAAACCCTTACCACAACACTTAACTCGTACTGGACGCACGTTTCGATAGTAAAACAATTTTACTGCTGATGATGATAGATTTTACTGCTGAAACGTGCGTCCAGTATGAGTTAAGTTTTGTGGTAAGGGTGAACTGTTTCAATCATCGTTTTGAATATCAACTTAAATTTTAGCTATTTTGTGGAATTAAAACGTTTTGTTGAAATTTGAAAATGAGAACTTTACCATGTAGTTTTTTTTTTTAATGCTGGATTTACCGACTTATGAACGTTAGACTTTTGCTTAAAAATTTACAAAGACATCCATTTTACGCAGTGTGTACATAATTAGAGCAAATACTGTGGGTAATATGGCAAATACACAAGGTATCGGTACACAAAATATTTAATAAACTCGTACCATACGTTTCGGAAATCTACGACTTCGTATATAGATATCCAAATTATCTAAATCGAAATTTAGATAATTTGGAGTTCCGCTGTATTCGCTACAACGAGATACAATGCATTGTTATTTCTGGAACAGGCTAATCGGACCAATAGCCATCGGTGATATTTATACAAAATTTTTGCAAATGTAATTTACAGTATAAGTGGATGCGCGGATTTTGAAAAAGTTCATACAAAAATAAACACCGCAAATTATATCCATAGTTATTTATGATAAAAAACTGTTAAATTTTCTATTTAAGAATAATGCGTACCTTTTCAGGTTGCAGTAGTGTTAGGATCATGTACAGCAGGAGGAGCATACGTTCCTGCCATGGCCGATGAATCCATTATCGTTAGACAACAAGGTACAATCTTTTTAGCTGGACCGCCTCTCGTAAAAGCAGCTACAGGTGAAGAAGTATCAGCTGAGGATTTAGGAGGTGCTGATATGCACTGCTCAATATCAGGCGTTACTGATCATTATGCAGTAAATGACGAACATGCTATTCATTTAGCTAGAGAAATTATAAAGAATCTGAATCGAACGACAGAGAGTAGGTTTAGCGAACCGTTCGAATCACCTTTATACAATAGTGAGGAATTATATGGAATCATTGATCAAGACTTAACAAAACCTTTTGATGTTAGGGAAGTAATTGCTAGAATATTTGATGGATCTAAATTGAATGAATTTAAAAAAAGGTACGGTGAAACGTTGGTATGCGGCTTTGCAAAATTGTATGGAAAAACTGTTGGTGTAATTGGAAATAATGGTGTATTATTTTCTGAAAGTGCTGTTAAAGGAGCGCATTTTGTTCAATTATGTACCCAGCGAAACATACCTATCATATTTCTGCAAAACATAACAGGTAAGTACTTTTCATATATCGTATTTAAAATTTCTACAAAATGTCTATCAAAAAATATTCTTTACGGTAATTTATTACGAAATTGCAAAACGTCACTCTTTTGTACTTAGGATTCATGGTGGGAAAACAAGCAGAAACCGGGGGAATCGCTAAACATGGCGCAAAATTAGTAACAGCGGTAGCGTGCGCAAAGGTTCCTAAAATTACGTTAATAATTGGAGGTTCTTATGGAGCAGGCAATTACGGTAAATATTTTTGGACGTGAATCAGGATATGCTATCCGCTTCCTTAAGCTGTTTTGTAAAAAAGAAAAGCTCAGACACCTTGCTGCTGCATTTTATAATAACGTTTGCAATGCACAAAACGTGACACATTTTACTTTATTTATACAATTTTAAAGGCATGTGTGGGCGGGCTTACTCTCCCAGATTCTTGTACATGTGGCCCAACGCAAAAATATCTGTCATGGGTGGACAACAAGCAGCTGGTGTTTTGTCTCAAGTAGCGATAAAATCAAAAAATAAAAAGTGGACGAAGGAAGATGTTGAAGAATTTGAAAGACCTATTATTGAACAGTTTGATAAAGAAAGTTCAGCATACTTCAGTAGCGCCAGGTAAGATGAATTGGGACATTAGAAACGATATATACTGATGTCCACCTCTAACGTCACTACTCTCGTAGACTTCTCACTTGCTCAGCATGCGTTATACATAGTGGAAAACTTGACTGTACTGAGTCACATAAGCATATAAAAGGGGTGGTTTAATAAGTGAAAATAGAGAATGAAAAATATGAAGCATTGCAGGTCTTACCAAATGTTAGATTTTGTAATTTTATAAATGTTCTATGTATATAGGCCGATTCATTTTCGACCCTCACCATGGGGATCTCGCGTATTATTGGAGAAAGACGATAGGTTTAAATTTAGCAAGGTTGCTAAATGTTGGGTTTGTTATGAACCCGAAGAGAAAATGGACCTATAACAAATAAAGTTCTAGATTAAAAAAAAAAAAAACGAAACAAGCTCATTTTCTTCTACCTTTGGTACCTTTATTTGACCTTGCATGCCTTATGAGTTCATATAATTGAGGTTTTAACATGAAATTACAATTTACTAACTGGCAAGGTGCATTATCTACGAGGGTATTCTAAAAAGCTTCAAGCCTCAACATGAATATAGCGTTACTCGTCGAAAATATTCTGGTAATATAGTTGTCCGTTTCAACAGTTGTCCATGCGTTGAAAAGATACTCTTGACAATTTCGGCCATGTTGAACGTTCAGCTGTTGTTTAACAGTCGTTTGTGTCAATCGATGTTAGTGTTTCTGTAAACATGGTAAAAATCGAATATCGAGCCGTCATTAAATTCTTGCATTTGAAAGGCAATACGCCTACGCAAATTAAGCCGAGATGGACGCTGTTTACGGGAATTCTTCACCATCATTTGTCACGGTGAAATTTTGGACAGTTAAATTTAAACGCGGTCGTTCCAGCTTGATTGTCGATGAACAATCGGGATAGCTAAAAACTGCAACCACTACAACATCGGAAAAGTTCACCAAACGTGTTTGTCTTATATTGACTGAAGATTTGGGCACGAAAAAGTTAACCGCGCGTTGCTCACTTAGGACAAACATGCATTCGAATGAACACTTCCATTTCGATTAATAACTGTAGATGAAACTTGGATTCGCCAGTACACTTCTGAAGCCAAGGCACAGTCGAAACAGTGGACTGTGAAGGGTGAATCGGCTCCGAAAAAGGCGAAGACTGTTCCATCAGCCGGGAAAGGGAAAACAACAAGATGAAATACTACGCATCATTACTTGACAAGCTGAAGCTTAATTAGCGTCATCACTATATGGAATCCGCCGAATTAGAAAACTGGCAGGATGGAGAGCGGCAAGAACAGCGTACTTTGGGACCTTCCACAGTAGGATGACACATGGAATTCTGATATAGGGCGGATCGGCGGGAGCACAAAAAATATTCTTACAACAAAAAGAAGCTATAAGAGCAATTGTGGGTGTAACAAAACAAACCAGCTGCAGAGACCTGTTTAAACATCTAAATATTCTTACTTTGCCCTCATACAACATACCTGCTTACTATGGCTGAGTTTGGGTATTCGTTCGGAGTGGATCAAGAGTACAGAGCACGTGGAGGAGATTAGCATGAGTAGATCACGCAACCCATACTCTTAAACGAATGGATGGAGTAACTCTACGACATTCCGGAACGTGAAAGAGCGCGAGTAGGGTATTTGGAGTAAATAGAGTTACTCCGAACGAATACCCGAACTCGCCTTATATATTCACCCCGTTCACTCTGATAATCATTCCTACAGTACCCGTCATAAAAATTCTGGGGTACATACAATACCGAGTGGATACTACCATCTCGGACAGCGTTACGGAGAGATATTCCACGAATACGTGAGGACATTGAAAATCGAATTAAAGCCGAATTAAAAGATAAACAGCTGTGGCTATGTCTTGATGAGACGACAGATTGCAAAAAAAATTCTATTTTGAATATAATAGTGCGCGTATTAGATCCTATTAAACCAAATTTTGCAATTCTATTAGCCAGCAGAAGATTAAAACAGTGTACTAGTAAAGCAATTACGGCCGTAGTTCTCGAAACGTTACAAAAATTTCAAGTGTCAACCAGTCAACTGTTGTTGTTCATGAGCGATGGTGCAGCAACAATGTGTAGTGTAGGCCGTTTCCTTAAAGAAAAGTGTGAAGGACTTTTACATGTTACGTGTAAAGTCCATGCTTTACATCTTGTGGCACAAACTATTCGAGAGTATTACCCGGAGGTGGATGCATTAATAGCAAACACAAAAAAAGTGTTTCTCAAAAGTCCTAAGAGGACTAGGGCATTCCACAGGTTATGCCCTGGTATTCGAGAACCACCACAGCCCATTCTTACGCGTTGAGGAACGTGGTTAAAAGCCGCTTTTTATTATAATGAACATTTTCAAGAAGTCAAATCCGTTATTTTGCAATTCGTCCCTGCCGAAGCTAGAGCTATTAGGATGAGCCAGAAGGGATTTCTCGATATTTCTGTTGAAACACATCTAAAGAATATTAGCAACAATTACAAAGGGTTAGTAGACGCGATAGAAAATTTGCAAAATTCTGGATTGTCGTTGGTAGAATCAGTGCAAGTCGTGGACGAAGTTAGTACATTGTTACACAGTATAAACGATGCAACAAGTGGACGAGTTTTAGCTAAGTTCGATAGTGTTTTAAAAAAGAATCCGGACTACACGAGATTAAGACAAATGTGCGATGGGGCATCTGCAGATTCCTTGACTAAGTCTAAAGATTATTTTAATTACGCCTGTCTTACTTCGGTAGACGTGGAACGGTCGTTTTCGAAATATAAGAACCCTTTTTTCGTCTCGGCGAACATCCTTCACCGAGGCAAATGTGGAAACTTATCTGATGGTGCAACTTTTTAAACAAGCCTATCCGCATTATTAAGAAGGATAGAATTTATTTATTATATCTTTATTTACAGTTACATTATTAAGTACAACAGAATAAAAAAAGCGTTCAGTTTCTCAGTTATTTCCTTATTACATCCCATTTACAACCAACGCATACCGTTTTCAATCGAATAAAAAATCATAATGAAAATAAAAACACCTCAGCGTGTACATATATATATATATATATCCGCTCTAATTACTAAACATTATTATTGCGTGCGTCAGCTTTTATTTTTTTACTCTTGTGTATTAATTTCGAAATATCACATGTCTGCTGTGACTCACATATACGCTATTTACAATAAGCGGCCGTTGCGCCTGATTCCGATTCTGTTGGATGGCGCAATTTGGCCCGCTCTATATATAACACATAAACTCTACGATTATCTACCAAGGGAAGTGAGAGAACTAAACGCAAAACGCTTCAAGACGGTTGTAACCAAACCCCTAATTACTGACACTTTTTACAACATTGAAGAATACCTGAACAACGATACTCCGTTCTGTACCTGATTATAAAATACTTGTGATGTACAGGCTGTATGTTTTGTAATGGTCTCATATACATTTTATTTTGTAATTGTCCCATATACATTTTATACTTTTTTTTATATACATCATGAATGCATTTTTTTTTACAAATATCTTGACTTGATACATACTTAGGTAAATATCATATTATTTATTACATACCGATTGGGAAAATGCAAAATTAGCCATATCGCTATCCCTTCCTCGCTCTCAAGCGGAGGAGTTAGCGGCAATAGATGGCTGAAGGTTACCGATGTGGTTAGTTACGAGGTAGACTGCAGTATGTGCGGACGATCTTAGAGAAAATTTATGGAGTATTTATTTTTCTTTTCTTTCATTTCATCAGAATCTGTTTTTATTTTCGTCGTTAGAATTTCTTATTGATTTCGTCTAAGCTTCGTAGCAACAACAAAATAAATATGCGAAACTCTCATTTCCAGGCGACTATGACTTCAAATTATTTCGTGCGCTCTTCAGGCAGTAGGTTTACATCCCAACATTGTTCGAAGTGTACTAGCACGCCCCCTCCACGCTCTGTCGCATGTACGGCGAGAGAGTGAGGAGGGAATACCGATATAGCTAATTTCTCATTCTCCCAATCGGTATATGTTTGTATACTAAACATTTTTCCTGACTATTCATGTATACAATATACACTAGTTGAAACAAAGAGTATACATATATAGAAAGCCCACGAGATAGGGAAAAGTGTCAATAAGATTTTACGGCCAAAACTGGTAGTAAAATGCTGCGATCTAGCGACTGCAGGCAAAACTAGGTAGTAAATTACGATTTCGTACGATGTGACATCTAATATTGAGAAAACAATTTACAAACGCAAAGAACCAGTCACTTCCTGGACGCGTACCTAAAAGACGCAGGTAAGACAAAGCGAATAAAAAATTGAATGAATAGGAGAATTGCCTTTATGTTTGTTCACGAACTGGCTCCCAAGTTCCGAAAAACTATTATCAGTTATTATGAGGATATTTTTGGGTGAAATAATAAAAATGTAAACGATCTATTCCTTTAGTTTTCGGAATAATATTTTCATTCGATTCGTTCGTATAGATATAGTAAGAGGCATGGCATTTTTTAATTTTTTATCATTTTGCATTATCTTTTTCTTTGTCCCTCTTCCGTAGTAAGATTTCAAATATGTATCTGCGTAGAATATATTCTTTGTCCAATAACTTTTCAATGGTTTTTTCGTTAACGTGCATGTATGTACTTTTGCAACATAGAAGTAGATTTGTAAACACACAAATAACAATTTATAAGACAAGCTGACGATTTGCAATAGGAGATTTTACAATCATTTATATATGTGTTATCAAAAAATTATAAAATATGGAAAACTAGTCATATACAATACCTACACATGCTGTGATTACAATAGGTACAATAATAATAATTAGCAATAACTCAATATTTGTAATTTTGCGGTATATCCAGAACGATGATGTTGAGTAAACCATTTACACACTGTTTGTGTGATTTGACAATTATGAGAAATTCTAAGAAAAATTTGTGCTCTTTGCAAGTATTGTTTATCCATTCAGGAAATTTGGTTTTAATAGCTCATGTGATTGTATTGTATATCCGATGTCGAATGTTTTCTTATGAAAACGAAGCATTTCTTTTTGGAGCATCTGTAGTGCCAGAATAACAACACTTTTCGTTAATTCAGAAGGACAACATATTTTTTTCACGAGCATATTGCCTCATCAGAATAAGCAGCTCGTTTTCCTCCTTTGAATGTTATAGTTGATAGTGCTTCGACGAGTTCGCTAAAAAGACTCATTCTACATTATTTTGAACCGCTTCTTTTAACCTCTGTTCTCCACTCAAAACTACCCCCAAATTTATGAGTTCGTAACATTATTGAAAAATTAAATTAAAGTACCATTCGAAAATTAAATACGTTCAAAATACAAATTTTAAGAAAAACCTGGAATAAAATTTATATTGATTGGCAAATTTAGAAACATTTAATATTTTAACATTTTTGAATTCTTTTTAAATTGCAAAAAATATGTAATTATTTTCAGTTAATTAATGCCCCAATGCTCACATTCTTTTAAAATTATTTTTAAATTCAGATATGCGTTTACATAAAGAAATTTACTAATATAAATGTGTTTGTTTTTGAAAACTAAAATATATTAATAAAAATCTTTACAGCTTGTTTATATTAAATTTTACTTTACCAAGTTTACTTTTGTCCCATCGTACCTCTGCCCTTAAGATTTAGATATTTTTAAACAAACCTTTTGTGTTATCACTTCAATTTTTCGAAGATTTCTTTAAATAATCTATCCTCCTCGAGCGAATGTCCATGCGCTCAATTAAAGCTTTTCTATTATTTTGCGTACCTCTGAATTTAAAACCGATATTTTTTTTTAATTCTTCGCAACGATCTGTTTGATCCGTTCCAACCTAATTCGTTTTTAATTTTCGCACGTAAAGCTGGCACATTTACACAACATTCTTCCGCGCGATAGAAGTTATAAATTATATCCCGAACATTTGTAATTTCATGTTCCGGTAAATTAATTACTGAACTTGTTCGTTGTAGTTTTTTTCCTGGATTGAGAAATTTCTTTTCTCCAGGATTCATTTCTTGAACAATCCTCTCTATCGTTCTTACGATTACTTGCTTAAGAAGCACATTCCCTTATACTGGCTGAAAAGAAGCGACCCGAACGCTATAGTTGAATGCTACACTGCGAGTCTGTCACATGCAGCATTTTTGTTATTTAAACGTAAGAATCTCGTAAAAAAAAAGGATTATTCGAACTAATGAGCTAATGACTGAATTGGTCTTTTTATAAATTTCTAAAAGGCATTTTGAATTCTTGTTTTTATAAAGTTATTTATTTCGAATGAATAATTACTTGTTAATTGAACCTGGGAATCATAGTGTACTATGCTATGCTAACTCTGTTTTGTGCCCATATAAATATTGTACGTTCCCGATGGAGTCGTCGATTTCCATCTTGTATGTCTCCATACATTTAGGTATTATTGAATTTCGTCAATATTCTTAGTAGTACGATTTTTACAGTTAACTAATAGTTCGGCTATGTGGTCAGTTGCATACTCGGCCTTGTAACGTGATAAACATTTCTCAAAACATCATAAAAATTCCTGCTGGTAATCTATTGTAGTGGATTAATACACGCGAACATACGGAGTAAGTGAGAGGCCTACGTGATTCGCGACGTCAGAAATAGACTCTAGGTTGTGTCCGAATACATATTTTCGCTGTATCTAGCACAGACAATAGTAGAAAAACAACAGGTGTGACCATCCGCATGTTGCGATGACGCGCACAGGACAATTCTAGCCGCTTCAATGAAGTCATTGGTAAAAAATGTAATAGTACCATTTCGATAAAGAAAGAAGTAAGATTTTTTTACTATGTTTAAAACGTATGCCCCATTGTAATAGTTGCCGTTTGTGAACCAAGTATTCAGAGATTGAATAGTACGCATTTTTAAATAAAAAATCTTAATTTGGTAGAGAAAGTCCCAAAGTTAGATTCTTTTCTTATGTAATTGGGTAAGCGGTTATATAAGTACATACCGGCGTATTCCGGACTTCTTTCAAACAAAGATGCTGTTCGGTTCCAATGTGATCACCGTATCTGGTGCTGTAATTATGTTTCTTTGTTTGCATGAAGTCGAGAATGTCTTCGTATATACCGTATTGTCTTGTATATGTTGACTGACGGTAGGGTCAATATTTTGTTCTTTAAAAATCGGCCTGCAGCTTTCGCAGGAATGAGCATCAAATATTAGTCGAAGGATTCTTTTTTGTAACACCAGAACTCTGTGTAGGCAAGGCCATGATAAATATTTAACTAAATAACCAACATACTATCGCCGGCAAGCAACAATAACCTGAAATAACCTATGCGAATGGAACTATATTTGCACTTGCAGTAGCGGCTGAAATGGGAGTTCAATTACAACGCTTTGATTCCCTCGTGTTTTTCCGTTGCATAGCGTGTACATTGTATTATGCAACGGAAATACATGAGGGAATCGAAGTTTTGTCCCCGAATTCCCATTTACGTCACCACCAACCGCTACAGCATTTGGTGTTACTGTAATTCCCTAAACGGAGATCTACTGGTCGCAAATGGTATGTATTCTCAAGTATGCATTAAAGGGGCGAAGCGTCCGAATACTCTCTCTAGTTTACATACTTGATAGGGAAGTTCATGTTACGCCATAAGTACATATCTTTATGCATACTAGTTGGTTTGGACACAACCTTAGTCTACATTTCTATACCGTTATTATTAGAGCAATGCGCAAATATGAAACTAGTGATGGCTTATAAGCTATACGTATACATTTCTATACACAAATACCGCTGTTCCTGCTGTCAATCAGACAGTTCGACACAGATTTCCATACGTACGGACTCTTGCTGGTTTGGGAACTCCACATTTTCTGTATTACTCTATTACTGTTATTATACTAATTATCACAAGTAACAACTAAATTCATTTATTTCAGGCTGTGGGATGATGGTATTATAGACCCGAAAGAAACCAGAAAAGTGCTAGGTCTCAGTCTTGCAGCAACAATGAACAGCGAAACACGCAAAACAACATTTGGCGTGTTCCGCATGTAGCCAACAATTCTAAAATTTATTTTACATATAATAATTTTAATACACATAATTTCATAAGATGTGTGCAGCATTGTATATTAGAAATTAGATATATTTGTTTTAGTTATGCCGTGCAGTATGTATAGTTTGCTTCAGAAATGGGAAGAATGGTATCACTAAATGTTTAATACATTCGGAACATGTTTCCGAAATTTCTGGATTTTCATTGTAAATGTATAATTAGAGCTTTGCACAGATACATTTTTTTCTATCCGCATCCGAACTGTATCCCCATTTTTACTACCTTTATCCGTACTGGTATCCCCATTTTATATTATTGATACATGAAATTATAAATAAGCATGATTAAGTGCCGATAGGGATACACCGTACTTTAACCGCAGTCGCGTATATCCGATCCATATCCGCATGCACAATAATAAAAATTATCCTCATCCGCAAAAATTTAGCAGATATCTGCGAGTATGTATGACCGAATGATGTAAACATAAGGTTATTTATTTATATACCAATCGGTTGGCAACGAAAATCTACAAATTTCTGAAATATATGTTCCGAATTTATTTTGTGAGGCGCGGAGTATACCGATACCTTTAATGTTTGTCATGCTACCCCACAGTCCTTGCAATTATTATTAAATAACTGAAAATAATCCTGTAAATAAAAAAGACCGAAAATACATTTTAAAAAACTTACTACAAAGATTCATTTACACTTTAAAAAATTAAAATTCGTCGTGCAATATTGCACTTAAATATAAGAGTTTTGTTAAGAGCAAGACGAGGTGGCTAAGAAAGACGGACTGTCATAAGAACGTCATCAAGAAAAGCTGAATTTTGTTCTGTGTAACACAATCTTTGGAAGACTGCAATTTTCAGCAACGAATGCGCACAACAGCAACATGCGCTACTAGTTACTCGTACTGCTAACGCTGTTTCCGCCACATTATTTTCACTTTCGCTTTTTGTTCAAAAGTTGAAGATTTTCTATGCCAGTACGGAATTAGATGGTATTCTAATATATTGGATGTCATACGCGTGACCCGGTGTTATTTGGGATATCAACGAACATTTAACAGCACACGAATACATAGATATTTTACAGAACATAGTGTTGTAACATCTGTGTATCAGCAGTCTGTATTTCAACATTACACTTTCCCCATTCACACTGCGAATTTCATCAAACAATAGGCAAATGAAAACAAAGTTACTGAACTGGCCATTCTGAAATCCCAATTTGAACCCAAAAGAAAACTTATAGAGTTGCATAAAGAACGTCATGAAGCAACGTCCTTTGCAAAGAGATAAAATTCAATTATGACAAAAAATTTTTGGAAATCGCCAAAGTAAGCGAAAAGTATTGCCAGGAAGCGTTGGTATCTATACGGTCGCAGTTGGAAGCAATTCGAAATAACGGGAATGGACCCATTATTGATAACTATTTTTAAACTCTTTTCACATAAGAAAAGTTGTTTATATGTTGGCATAAAACCAAACAACACAAAGGATAAAGATAATATACTAGCGTTGGAAAGGTTTCATTTATAAGCGCCGGTCCCACACATATAGCGAATAATGTTGTCGTTTATGTGTAAGCACGCCCTCCTCACTCTTCAATTTCCCCAGACATACCAGTTGCTAGACAGTGAGTCAGTCGCCTATCGTACGTGGTTGAGTTGAGCTCAGCTTCACTATTTCAGGAAATACGTAATACATCGTATTTGATTTTTGCGATATTGATGAAATTTAATCACTAATTATTTTCAAATAAATACTTTATTGTAATATTGCTGTATGAGCAAAGAAATCGTTTTCAATAAAAAAAAAGATAAATTCCAAAAATAAATAAAACCTCTCATTATACAATAACCAGATTACATTTTTTCGTTTCCAAATATTCAATATATTAAATGTTCAAATAATAGAAAGTGCATAACAAAAACATAAATTTTTACGTGTAAATTGAATTCCAAAACAAAAACATGTTTTCTAAATCTAATTAATGGAACTTTATATCAAAATGATGTATTTGTATGTGTAAAAATTCAATTGAGCCTATTATTAAGATAGACAATGGATAGATATTCAAATAAGCAATCATTTGCAGTACTGCTAGTAACGTAGAGTCATTTAACGACTTCCTAGAAAGAACATAATTCAAAAAAACTATTCCACAATATAACTGTGAGATACAAAAAAAAGCAAATCAAAAATAACAAAGGAGCAAAAGATCGAGAAAAGCAACGATAATCAATTAAAGAAATAAACTAGGGATATCATCGCTTGACTAGAGTCTACTGCGATGCTCTCATGGCAGCGATTAAATTATTACCGATACTGATCATGCCAGAAGCGCAACTCCCCCTTTTATACTTTTATAGCGAGCAAATTTTGCAACAGAGCCCATGTATTTTGGCGGCTCACTTTGTTACGGAACTTTCTAACACGGTATATGTTATGTTTAATGTTTGTTTAGTATCTACAATATTTTGAAGGTATTCTAATATATTTGATATTTTTATGCACATTAATCGGTTAAAGTTTTAAGAAAATCTTTGAACACTGCTATGGATTTTAAGCAAGTGGCCAGCTTAGTTCCTACTTTAATTGTAACCTAAGCAGAAACAATTTTTTAAAGTGTTATCAACATTAGACGTATTTTCTCTGGAAGTCTAAAATGAAATAATTTGTTTCATAACATGTTATATAGACATAGGACATTTTGTAATTGGATGCAGCATTCAATGTTTCTTATAGATAGCTACTCTCCCATCGGACACGATCACACAGTCTCGTTGATAATTATAATCAAATTTGAAATGCCTATGGATTTGAGAGTTTGTTTATTATAGCTGAAAGCACGTAAAATACGGATAATACATTACCCATCCTACCCAGTTACACTGGCACCTACAAGTGTACATATGCATATTTGTGTGTTGATATATGGAGGGCTTGAGCTGCAGATAATTAAGATAACGACTGCGCTTGGCAAGTACCCAAGCAGAAATTTTGAAAATTCACAGGTAAGTTGGTAGTTCCAGTAATAAAGATCAAATTCGCACATAGTGCAAAACAAAAGAAAAAGAAAAATATAAAGTGCATGACGAAGGACTATCAATCTTGTACAATGAAAAATTACTATACTTGGCTACATCAAAAGCTTTACTAAGTAAATATAATGAAAAATGTTACACAGATGTTCTCAACCAAGATATCACACAAGGAATTGTAATATTAAAGTTTCTAAAAAAGCAAACATTTCATTTAGATGAAAAAAACATAGTGCATTGCACAAAAGTATGCACGGAATTCTCTTCTTAGAACTAAAATAATAGATGCTATGCTTTAAATAGTATCTAAGGTTTGGTATGTTTTCTAGTGACACTTAATTCGAGTTATAGTATTCGGAATGCATATATAAATAAAGACTTCTAACTAATTGTGCTATGCCAAAACGGCTAATCTTTCATATATATGTGACTCAGACTTCGTATATTCTGCAATAATATTCTTCTTATCCAAATTTGCATCCAGAACTAAAACAGGTGCTGGGCAGGAATACAAAGTTTTATGATACAACCATTTTTCGTGTATTTCATGTAATTCGCTTATATATTTAAAAGAAACTGCTTTTTCTTCCTGCCTATTTCTTTCAATCATACGTTTATAAACAGTTTCTGGAGTTGTCCTTAAATATACTGAAAATATATACAAACAATTATTAGGTAAAAATATCTACACTGTGCACATAAGTTCATGCTACTTCATTTATTTGAAGGATGCCTAAATCAAAAGTAATTGAAGTAATTTTAGCATTGTCCATTTTAACTTTAAATTGGGAACAGAATGAATATAAAATCAAAATAGTATTTTAAAGCAAAATTTAGTAAAAATGTTCTTTGTTATTTAGAAAGATATTAAGGTGTAGAAATAAAAAGTTAAGAAAACTATCATACTGTTTTGATAATAAATCAAAATATCTCAATGGCCTTGCGAAATTATGCAGTGTTATTTGAAACCATCTCTCAATGCCATCCAACAAAAAAATTTGAAAAATAATTTTAACAGCAAAATTCATTTTAAATGAATAAAATAATTATTTTTGTAAATTATCAAAGTATTGTATATACGTGTATTTATAATAGAAATTTCTATATTTAACTTTAATTTTCAAATTAACCCATTAATGGCCAAAGTATCATAAACGAAACATTAAAGTGGACACATTAGATTAAACGTTGAGATATACAAAATGCCGTTTTATAATCAAACATCACATATTTGTTTACATATTGATAATTTTACTTTAGCGCGCATCGCTTTATAAAAATTTACACGAAATATTACAAAATGTCTTCTATACAATTACTCTACACAAAACATCTTTATTATGCTATGAACTATTATTTTGACTACAGAGAAGTACCATCGCTTTCATAAAAATCTGGGACAAGGGATACTACTATGACATTACGCATTTTAAACGTGTTTTGTAAGCTATGAAAAAAATATGTCAAATTGTCTGTCTGTGTCAATCGTAAATGGACAAGTCATTGTCACACGATTGAAAAAACGTCAAAATGAGCTCATAAGAGTTGTCCCAGATTTTTGTGCAAATGATGGTACCTTTCATCGCTAGCGATAACAGTTGCAACCTGTGAACTTAATGTTTCGTTTTCGATACTTTTGCATAATTTATGAAGTAAAGCCATTACCACATGAATTTGTTTATTCTTTTTTGCTAAGCGATTTTGTGGAGTGTTTTAGTTGTATTAGTGACCAGATATCGAGAGACACTAGAAATTTGTTTCTTTGTTGCCGTTTTATAATATATATTTATATATAACAAAATATATAGTTGCTTACCGTGTTTGTAGTGAAAATTTTATTGCCATTTAAGACATTTTTTCAGAATGAGATATGTATGAGTATATAATTATTCAGTTCCTGTTACCTCCGCTTTCAAAAAATACGTTTTTTGTGTAAATTTGTGAAATGAAAAGATCTCTTTCTGTTTGGAACTGGAGGCTATTTTAGAAAATATGTTTGGTGTGAATGATGAAACAGATGCAGTGGATGCTCCTCCGGCAGTAGACGAAGCCGATATAAATGATACTCTCCTTATGGAACAACAAAATATGGTACTTTGTTACTAATACTTTGTTAATATATTATGCCAAAGTATCGTTTTCAAAACATTACTTTTCACCAAGTTGGAACTATTTTATTTATTTGAAATATATTAAATACTATTTAAATAAAGCCTATTAGAAGAGATATAAACAAATATTAAATTTTTTTCTATTACTTTTGTGCTTGGCTATTAATGGGTTAAAAGTATAAAAAATATTTTACCTATTAAATCCACATTAACATTAGTATTGTTCAAAATCCAATTAAAATATTCATCTATAACTGCCGCTGATGGAGCTGGAATAAAGCCTTCTTTCGACATCTTCTCAATAAAACAGTACCGACCACTATAAACTGATCGCTCCATCAGTTTAATTGAATGTCCTGTTTTTAAAGTATGATTTTGCATCATGGTAAGTAAAACATACAATTGAAATGAAAAGGACCACCGGTTTGGGTTCTCATAAAGGAGTCCCTGGTAATATAACAAGCTATACTAAAAGATATACTTTTTAATAATCTTACCAATAAATTGTTCCCATTGCAGTCTCGCCACATTTCTATAGGTTCAGCTAAAACACAAATGTCCTTGTTCTTTTTAAAATAATTTAAAAATGTAGTCTTTCCACTCCCAATATTGCCCTCCACAATTACAGTAAATGGGTGTGATTGAGATTTCTGTTTTAGGTCTGCCATTTTTTTTATAATTCTACCTGTGTGTGAAAATGCTAGATGTAAAATAATACTTAAATATTGGAAAGTAATCGAAGATGTAAGCAGAAACAAATGCTAAACAACTTGGTTACTTGGATAAAGCTACACTTTTCGCGCTCGATTTGTGGACTAGACATCTGTCGTGCATAACGATAACTTGATTTTTAAGAAACTTACCTATATGGGGATATATTTTGAAAGGAAGTCTCATTCTTCATGTATTTCGTATCGCTGAACTTTTATTATAGTTATTTATTTTAGAAACTTGTATATACTTAACCTAACAATTTATCTTCAAAAATAAAAGGCATTTATAAAGAAGGCATTTATTTTACTGGGAAAAAGCTTTCTAACTTTAAGTAACTTACTGCAACATATTACAGATATCTTCATAACAGACATGCTGCAAGTAGAGGTGTGAATCGGCCGAGCCGGGCCGGCCCACGGGCTGAAATATTCCAGGGCCTCAATCCTTGAATTTCGTGCGATATGACAAAGTTTTTTTATAGTTTTGTGCACAAATCTTTGACATATTGCACGAAATAGTCGATCGCACACACTCGGGGATTGAAGCCCAAATACGGGCCAGGCCAGACTTTAAAATAGGACGGGCCTGCTTAGCCCGACAAGTCCGTTCGCTATTAATTTTTTTTTAACTCAAACATCCCCCCAATCTTTTGTTTTGAGAAGGCGTAGTAGAAATTACCTTAGTACTTTTAATAATTATATCAAAGACTGTGAGGTAGTATGGCAAACAACACGAAGTATCGGCATATGTGGTGAGGAGTGTGCCGATACTTCGTGTTGTTTGCATTTACTTTTAAATTTGTAAGTTAAGAACAGTCATAGTTTGATACTGAAAAATATAAAAAATAAAATATATGCAATTCGTATGATTACTTAGAAGAACAAGTATTTCCCATTTAAGGTAGCAGCAGATTTATCATGTTCTCTGCTTGATAACGATAACCTTTGATTGGTCAATATGTTCGCTTGCATTATCCTCTACAGAAGATGATTGTATTATAATACCGATACCAGCCGTAATAGTCCACGGAATGATATTGTAATACCTATTTTTAAAATTTGTAATAAGGATTAAAAACACTGCTTTAAAAGGCATCATAAATCCATTATCGATAATTTCATATCAAAGAATATAATTCGTAAAGCTAAAACAGTGTTGTCATTTGTCATAAAATAGGAAAAAATCTCTTCCTATTTCAATGTATCCATGTTACTTGTTCGGATTAAATAAATAATAACTATAAAAAGTAACTCGTCATTGAGATTAATAATCAAGTACTCGAAAACTATAGCATTGGAACACTGAAACAGTTCACTAAAACTCTTACCATGATACTTTACTCGTACTGGACGCATGTTTCGATAGCCAAGCTATCATCAGCAGTAAAACTGAATTCAGTGCGTCCAGTACGAGTAAAGATCGTGACAAGGGTTTTAGTGAACTGTTTCAGCGTCATTGAAATTATTAATTTTTTAATACTGAGAGTAGTGCCAATATAAGTGAAATTTATTTTCTTTGAAAATGCATTCTTTGCAGTAGGATCGAACGGATTTGATCATCTCCATGTCAGATAAAACGGGCTTGTCGGGTGAAACGAACTTGAGTTTAACTTGTTTTTAACCACCGGATGAAGGCAATGATGGCGTCAGTTATCCACCAACACGGTTTTAGTTGATAGTAGGATTTGTGATGGACCCATCAGTTATTACTTTTAATTTGTATTGATGGATTGATGATGAATCCGTCAAATATCATTTTTCCACCCGCTTTTAAAGTCAGCTTAAAGTAAGTAAATTTTATGTGAATGAATTAATTAGTTGTTTGCTAGAATGAGTGCACCAATCATTTTATCACCATTCTTTACCTTTTTAATAAAGACTGACACAAATTGAGTTGATAACAATGTATCAGAGGTGTTTCGCCCCTTTTCCACTAAATCGTTTCGAGATTTAGTTTGGTTGAGGCAACACAAATGGTGACAGGTGACAGGTCATCGTGAATCCATCGTAAAGCTATCTTTGGTGGAATCCGTCAATTAAATGTGTTGGTTAAAAACGCCCGTTTTTTTATCCAATACATTTAATTGGTGGAATTATGGTTTTACAATGGATTTATGATGACCTGTCAACATGAAAAATCCACAATCGTAATCAAACTAACATTTGACAACTTTCCCAATTACTATCTACCCACTTTAAAAGCAGGTAGAAACATTTAATATATTTGATGGATTCACCATCAGTTCATCAATACAAACAAAAACGATAACTGATGCATCCACCACAAATCAACTAAAAATGTGTTGGTTGACAACTAATGCCACCTCTGCCTCTATTTGACGAATAAAAAAATGTACACAAAACTGCAGGCAAAGGTGATGGGCCAAACCGGGCCGGGCCTACATAATTCCCAAAATACACACCTCTAGCTGCAAACGGTTACTATGCATTTCATATTATCATAAAATGTCAATAAAACTTATTTATAAAAGAGCATAAATTGCATAATATTTCATCACATTGCCTTCTTAATGGTAGATCATAAATACATATGTCTTCCCAAGAATAATCTATTGTAATAAAAATATGCCAATTCCGATAATTCTTGCTTCCCAAAATTAAGGATATTTATAATTATTCTTATTTTAATTAAACTTGCATGCAATGTAATAATAATAGCATAATATACTCCATATCAAATACAATATAAAATTTAGTGCAATTTTAGGTATTTGTTTCCCTTTTATTTTTATTTATAATCTTAGAATTATTTATTTCGTTGAGAGATATATAAAATAAGGTTATTATTTAGAATTGATAACGTTCAAAATAAAAGAATATAATATTGCTACTTATTTTCCAAAATAAGCAACACGATATGCATTTTAAAATTCCGCGCCATTCTATATAGGAAAGGCAGCGTATTCCAAATGAAGAATAAAAGTTTAGCAGGATACACATTTGACTGACAAAGACTAGCGTTTCCTCTATCTCTTTTGTGTTATTTACAAGAGACGAATGGTTATATTTGTCAGTAGAAATTCTGAATGGGCTTTATGATTTCGGATAAAGTATATTTTTATCGTTCGTATATTACTAAACTTTGTATAACTTGAATATTCTACAAGGTGAGTGTATATTTCACTAATTAATAGACCGTGACGTTGTTATTTGCTGTATAAATTGTATTCCAGTGTCACACGTGGTATTCATCTCGCCAATATAAAATAAAAATTTTATATGTTGTAACCAAACTCGTTTGATTCTTTCGTCTTTGGTTAAATGTTTGTAAGCTCGTTTGTAATTGTACGTGTCCATTTGTAACTATTTATTCGTTTTATATGCAAGCATCCACGTGTAAGTTACGCTAAAATAGTGCCTGTCATTCACCTTAAATTTTGATAAAGTATGTATATGAAATCTGAATAACAAATAAATGCATGTAAGATGGAACTGGTTTTACAAAAATTGTAATCGTCTTTAATCAGAGCGAATGAAAATAACGGATTTTGTAAATGACGCAGTATTTACTTTGTAGTGCAATATCGGTTTTTTTTTTGTTTTTTTTATCTATTTATAACGTGTTTTAATTCACATATTTTTTATGGCTATTTTTTCATAGATCCTTGTGTATTATTGAGTAGCAATAAATGTTTTCAAAAACCCGCTAAGTTTTGACAACTATATTTGATAATCAACGTTTGAGTAAGATTTTTCAATTTTTTTGGAGACAAAGTAATCAAAATTAGTAAAATAACGTTATATTTCCGTTTTACAAACTATGTTGGAGAATATCTAATAATGTGCAATAATTCGCCCAAACTCTTGTTACGTCAGAGTGTGAAGGAGCGGGAATTTTACGAACGAATAGAAAGTTTGTTTTTATACATTCTTTACTTTTTTCTAGAACGATTGTTCATTTCATCGAATTTTGTAAGAGTTGATATTCTGCAAATGTCATGTTATAGTTTTTAGATATTATATTGTTTTGTTTTGAAGTTGGAAAATTGTAGTGATAGTAGTTATTACGAAACATCTTTAATTTTCCAGGATTTGAAAATGTAAAGTCAGATAAGACTTCATAATATTTTTAAAAAATTGTAAATTAAGGAGGTCTGGAAATCTTAAGAAAAACTTACTGGTTGTGAATGAAAGCTATATCAAAGTATGAATTGTGATAACTAAACATTGGATGTTCCCATGTAAAGCTGTGTTTCCCTTACAGAAAGAAAAATGAACTCATCGAGTACTTGTTATAAATGCAATCGTCAAGGTCATTTCGCTAGGGAATGCAACAGTGATAGTGGTAGAGATAGCTATGGAAGAGGTCGTGAAAAATGTTACAAGTGTAACCGCTTGGGCCATTTTGCTCGTGACTGCAAGGAGGATGCTGAGCGATGTTATCGTTGCAATGGCGAGGGTCATTTTGCTAAAGATTGCAAGCAAAGTCCAGATGTACCGTCCTGCTACACCTGCAATAAACCTGGGCATATAGCTAGAAGCTGCCCAGAAGGTGGGGGTGCAGATAGAATGTCCAGTCAAGCTTGTCGCACATGTAAAAAGCTTGGACATATATCCAGAAACTGTCCCGAAAACACAAAATGCTATAAGTGTCAGAAACCTGGCCATTTCATGCGAGATTGCGACCAAGATTGATAAATGGATCCTGGAGTGTTTCAAGAAATTTTTACTTTTGTTGTATCTTAATATGTTTGAAAAATTGTTTAGATCCATAGCAATCTATTTATTCTTCACTATCCTACCTGATTATTTTTTATTACTATAGTATTTACATTTCATTTATATACTTATTTTGTATCTTATTAAATTGACATCACTGTTTAGTCTTGTTTTATTTACGTAGGAAATAAAGTATTTTCCTAATAAAACATAAACATTTTTGTCTTTATTTAAAATCAATTTATTCCACAATCTTCAATCTGCAAAGCAGGAGATTTACCAATAAAATCAATCTTTAAGAAAATCTAAATAGTAAGTATAAAAATATGTTTTCTATAAGAGTTTATGTGTATGTATGGAATAAAATGTTAGCACGAAATGGAAAATGATATTTCAGAAAGATATTGGATGTATTTTTTCATTGTTCGAACAATTTCAAAACAACTACTTTACTAGACATAAAAAATGCATTTGTGTTGTTTGAACTGCTCAATTAAGGGTTTGAGCAATTAGAAAACCCAAAAGTTCCTGTATTTGAAACTGAATTTTAATTGGCCATATGTAAAATTATACTTCTGTTTTAACATAAATAGCCAGGATTTTAAAATGTTCATAAAGTACACTTATTTGTAAGAATATCGATTAATATTGTCACTAAAAGTTCATTAGAATACTATTAAAAAAGTTTTTTTCAGAATATATCGTCAGAAAACCTCATTGTCCATTTTAGCAGGTGATACCATTTTATTAAAAGCGAATTTAATTTATTTCACTGAAAACACAAACATTACAACGGGTGCATTTTTTCGAAAACGCCTCACTTTTAGTGAAAATTTTCGCATTGCTAAGATGGTGGAAAATAACCCTAAAAATTACGGAATCATTCAAACTGTCAAGGCCATGTTTTTGATAATTGCACTGAATTTTTCTAGTGTGCACTAGATGCAAATAAATCGAATTCGCTATAGAAAAAATTCAACAAGTCTAATAGCAATAGTGAATTCGATTTATTTGGCTCAGAGCGAATTAGAAACATTCTACATTCTGTTAATCCGTTATTTTCAGGCTTACTTTCCTCCATTCTTGCACTGAAAACAGCACGAGGTGATGAAACTCGTGCGAAAACATCGACTCGGAGCATTTTCGTGTAAGTTTCAGTAATTATAAATTGAAGACAAATTGCGTTCAAACATAGTGCTATTTGTAGCCAACTCTATTTACTGCACTGAAATCATTTGAGTGGGAAAGTAAGCCAGAAAATGACAAAATCGTCGAAATTCTCAAAAAAGTGATTTATAGGGAATTCGATTTATTCGCAGTCAGAGTGAACTAGAAATACTTTGTACTTTGGTGGCGCATTTGTAAAAAACAGGCGGTTTTGACAGTTTAAATGATTCCTGCTTTTTTTTTTTCGTCATATCTTTGCACCGAAAGCGACGTGATAGTACGAGAAAATCTATACTCGGTGTATTTTTCAAGTTCTTCAATAAAAACATTTATCAGATCACTAAGCAGTGCAATGCATCAATCGCTTAAATCGAAGACGAATTGCACTTAAATGTTTTCAGTGAGCTAGAGTGGAGTAAGGCTGCGATCGCATAAAGTAGCGCGAAATTAGTGTAAGCATTTGACAACTGAAACCAATGATTTGCTTTGTCACGGTGTATACCAGAGAAGCCATTAATAGAGTGAATTTGATTAAAAACTTAATTTCCCCTACACACAGAGATTTTGGTGGATTTAGGATGGTGGTTCCGGCAGTAAAGGACAATCTCTCGTAACACAAGCGAATATACTCTCTATTACCGGAACTACCAACTTAAATCATCTGGGAAATTTAAAAAATGCTAAGACCATAGTTGTTTTTCCTGAAATTAATTTGATGCAGAAACTACTATAATCTATGAGTAAAACAATATTTGGATGCTACAATGAAGGTTTTGTATATTTCTTTGAACTACTGCGCAAAGTAAATCTAAATTGTATCTGGTGGAAAACATCCAATGTTCGACAACGCTGGCTGTTGCTGGTAACTGTTGTTGTGGCTAGGTTATGGTATTGCAATTTTTGATTAAATTCTATTAATTATAATACATTATACATTTTAATGAAATGGAGCAAATAGAAGATGGTTGCAAATATTGTAATGCACCTATAGAACCCATTACATCTTATCATATGAAATGTAGAGTATGTAAAAACAATGTCCATTTAAAGTGCTTAAAGAAAGGTTCTGTACCTGGAGGTTTATGCGGGGATGTGTTTTATACATTTACTTGTCAAGAATGTTCTACAACAGGATCAGAAATCTTTGAAAGGGATAAGATGCCTTGGTACAGTATATTATTGAATGTTTGGTAATTATTGTTTACGTATTACCTATTTCAGGTTGCAAGCTATTTTATTAGTTCTACACCATATGCAAACACGAACTCCAGGTTTAGCACGAAAAGGTTTCTTCCATTGGAAAATTCACATAGCAACTTTTATAAACAAATATTGGGACATATTGTTCAATAAAGATTTGTAAGTAAATTTTTAAAATGTTAATCAAAGCGAACAATAAAATTTTTAGCAAACGGAAAAAGAAATGGATGGGAACCATTTCAGGAACTTTATCACATTATAATCCACACATATTTTTGTCAGGAACGTTATTATTCAATGATCAAGGTTGGTGGACCCTAACATATCCGAAACTACCACCAAACGTTACAATGAAATTAAGTAAATCTTACAGGTACTTAAAAAAATATTATTAGTGACAGCTCATGATTGCAGATTCTGAATTTTTAATTGCAAAACAGAAATATAAAGATAATAAAATTCAACTAACTGATCAAGAAATATTCAATGAGATCTTAACTGAAAAAAAAATACCCTCGGAGTTTTTAGTGAGAATATTAATAAATGAAATTTGTCAAACAAACGATAGTGACCTTGATGCAAATGATAATGCAGAATACATAAAGATTAAAGTAGTAAGTATTAGAGAATGACCTTAAAAATGTTATGTAGATTGTAATGTACAATAATTGTGGCCATTGAAGAGCATTGCACTTTGACAAAAAATTTTTGGTTTGTTGTTGCTGTTGTCTTATCAGGCAAAGTATCAAGTTCGGGAAGAGACCTTGCACTTCTAGGCGTCGATTATTTGATTTCCTTATTCAAGAAGAATGCATATCCCGATTGTTATTCGTAATTAAAAACCAATTGTCCCAGCTGTATTTGAACCGAAGTTGTTCAGATCGAAAGGTAAGTATGCAAACCATTTGACCACCAAGATGGTTTTGGATTTGTTAATTTTCTGATAAATTAACAATCAATCACATGTTTAAAATATCACTACAATAATTTGATTCAGAGATGCAAAATTTATTGAACATTAAATTAAATAAACTTATGAAAACGAATTAATATTTTATTGTAGCACCATCAGAGCCTGTGACCATTTGACATATTCTAGGTATTGATAAAACTGTGTATCGAACATGTTCTAAAGGTATTTGATGCCATGCTTCAGCAATGTTGTGATTTAATTCTTGCTGGTTTTGTGGTAGTATCTGGTCCCTGTGAGCCATTAATCCCCAAATATTGTCTTTAGAAGATTGAGGTCGCAACTCTTGGCTGACAAGGCTAATGTCTGGACCCCATTTTCT
Organism: Dynastes maya; assembly: GCA_029619315.2. Classification (NCBI taxonomy): domain Eukaryota; kingdom Metazoa; phylum Arthropoda; class Insecta; order Coleoptera; family Scarabaeidae; genus Dynastes; species Dynastes maya. The sequence continues at coordinate 35,531,323 of JAROYE020000003.1, forward strand.
CTCAGAAACTGCTAAATAATACGCGTTGTATGTATTCGGTAATTATCGTGTTGAAATACAAAATTATTTTCAAAAACTTGTCTCTATAAACTAGGGCAGTTAGTCTGTTTAATAATTACACAGATGCCCCGCCAAACGTTCACGCAGAATCGCCCGTGCCGATTAATTCTATGCACATACTTTTCTTGGAAACGTCTAATTGGTGTATATACACACATCTGATCATTACTACAGTATTGAAATGTCTTTTCATCTGAAAAGAACGTTTTCTCACAAATCCAGATTATAAATATGTTGGGAAAATTTTTATCCTTTCCAACTTGAGTTCATAATTTAAAAAAGGTTTATTAGCCGCAGACTTACTACAGAGTTCTGTCTTCCATATTCTACTTCTCGCGGTCCGAAGAAAATCAGCTAATGCCACATCCTGTTCGTAATTCGATATTTTATTTTTATTTTTTTCAAATTTCCTCTGTGCTCAAACGATAGTCGTCTTGTTTACATTCAATTCTTCTGCTATTGCTCTTATAACAACATTAATTTCGTTATAATACATGTTTGGAAATTTGATAATTGATAACTGTGGAATTTTTGAATTTTACCACCGACATCCGCCTCTGATTTATCAAAAGTGACGTTTTCATTAACAACCTTAATTAAAGGAAAAATTACATAATGAATTTTTTTAAATTTTAAGAGAACGTGTCAAAATCGCATGTACGACTTCTCAATGGCCGCGACTGTACAATGTACATTTTCGTTTTTTAGCAAAAGTTTTTCTGTGACCAGTTTGTGCATATTAACTTGTGATATTTAGGCTTAGGATAATTACCCACTAAAAATCTTCAAAATATGCGTGGAAATATGCACAAAAAACATGAAGAATATGCATTAAAAATCAACTTTTACGGAATAAATGTTAATTTTTTTATATTAACACATATTTATTTTTCAGTTGAAAGCACAATTTTTAAATCCAAAATTATTTAGTTAAAATTAATTAAAAACACAAAATTATTAAATTGAAATTAATTAAATTATATAAACAAATTATAATTACATTTAACTACAACTCGATACAACAAATTTTCAAAAGTAAATTTGCGCCTATTGTTAGCTAGAATATTTTTGTACTGTGAAAAAAACTCTCTCAACATCACACGACACCATTGGGACAAATTCATATTTTGCAATGCCACTGGCACTTGTTCATTTTTTCATTAAGGGTTGTTTCATTTTGCAACACCTCACTTATACTCTTCATTTGTTGATAACCCGCATTTTTTGGCAGCACTTTAATATAATATAATGATAACTTTTATTTTTCGTTTCATTTCGTTAAATGTTTAACTAGATCTTCCACTATTTCAATGCTGTCTTGTAATGATAGTTCTTTTGCTTCTAGCGTAAAGATTGCAGTCAAAATGCATGCCAGATTAACTCGAATATGCATTTATACAAATGTCCAAAATATGCATTTGCATATACAAATATGCAAATGCATAATTATCCTAGGCCGAATGATATCCGTTCTATTGATTATGATTTGAAAAAGCTTTATATAAATTTGCAGGAATAATAAATTTAAATTAACCATTATATCAATCTACAATACAATAATATAGAAATTGAAACCGCTTTTGAGATATCTTTGACCTAGTAATATAATTTTGTAGCTTTTGTAAAACCATTTTGTAATAATTTTATCTTGTATGTATACACAGCATTCATCAAGACCCATGTGACCAAAAAGTGCAAATTCAAATACACCTACAACATAATCTACAATTACAATGTGAAACCGGGTGGTTGACTCAATCCACTCGTCTACATCGGCCAACAAGGTCTATTGTGCGTCGGCAATGTAATTTTGCGTTATAAAAGCCCCGCCAAACAGAGAAAATCTGATTGTGCAGACGACAGAACTGTGGCAGAAAATGTGTACAACTGTTTCTTTCCTCCTTTTTCATACAGAGGCGGCACTCCTACTCTTGAGCTAACCCCATTCTGTGTAGGTGTTTCCTTAGTTAAGCGTGGCCGGTAAGGATTGCAGTTATAGCCCTGACGGTCTTCCTGTCAAGTTTTGTAAGCTTCCCGGCTGTGTCTCTGCTGGGCAACATAGATGATCTCGCATGAGATAGACCTGTGAATTTCCCCCAGGTTTGAATTACTTCTTACAACATAATCTAATTATATAAATTAATTCCTTAAGTGCTTTATTGGAATACTGGTAACGTTCCATTGTTATTATCTACACGCACCTGCAGCATCTCTGTTAAGTCAGTTGGTTAACGACCTTTCAAAAATATTTCCACACAGCTGACAAAATAGCTTGACAGTACCCTTATGTGTATTATTTTCTTCATTATTCAACGGCGGCTTCTTCATCAGGTCAATTGACCAATGACCGCCCAAAAAAATTTCCAAACTGACAAAATATGCGTATATATTTGCAGTCGTTTGTGTAGGAATGTAAAATATCTATATATTTATTAAGAAAGACTAAAACGATACAGAACACTTAGACAATCATCCCGCCGCAAATCAATGCATGCATATATAGAACATGCAGTTTGGCTCAAGAGCCATTTGTTATTAATTTTTATTGTGTTGCGTGCATTGTAAATAATGTTGGAAAAAATTAGGGAACTATGAAGTGCGACCCCCGGTTTACAGAACACTTTTTAATTGTGAATGAAGTTAATCTTGAATTAAAATTTAATTCGTGATTAAATTAATTACAGTTTACATATGCATTTTGAGCTGGCTTAATTCTTGATTAAATAATTAGAATTAAAATGACATTTGCCGCTATCGGCAGCATAAACACATATTAGGGTGTGTTAGCGACTGAACTGATGGTTATCTGTTGTATTTTAAAGAAATTCTTGTTAAATATATGCAAATAACAGCAATTTCCTTGGTATTTTACTTTCTTCTCGTTTCATCCTAATCACGAATTAATTTAATCCATGATTAATCGTGACTAGTGATGTTGCAAAATTAAGTTAAGCAGAGATTAATGTGTTTATCCATGATTAAATATTTAATTCATATTTTGTAAAACGGGGTATAATGAATTAAATTTTGAGAAATGCTTAGTACTGAAAAGAAACATTCGCACTTTGTCAGAACTTAAAATTAGGCAAACTAATAAAGTCAAAACACTACAAGAACTTTTCAATGATGTATTGATTGCTGAAACGGAAGAAAAATTTCAATACAACCTAGAAGTATACCAAAAAGAACTGAGAAAAATAAACATGTGAATAAACATCGAAAAAAGTAAAACTATGATACTGCCTGCAAAGAAAAAAAGACAAAATAAAAATCGAAGGGCAAGAACTTGAACAGGTCACAAACTATAACTACCTAGGTACACTCATAGAAGAGTCGGGAAAAATAGATGATGAAATAAAACAGAGTTGGAAAAACTGGAAGACTCTATAACGCCCTGGGAACTGCATTCTTTGGAAAGAAAGAGGTACCACATAAAATAAAACACAAGTATACCAAAAAGTGGTCAGGCTATCAATAATATATGGCAGTGAATCCCGGACTCCAACAAAATCCAATAAAAGCAAAATAATAGCTACAGAAATGAGATTTAATGAGAAAAAAGGAATCACAAGAGATCGAATAAGAAATGAGACAATAATAGCAGAACTAAAGATAAAACCTATAGATTCGGTGATCGAAGAAAGGCAGTTGGGTTGGCTGGGTCATGTACACAGAATGGAGGAAAATAGATTGACAAAAAAGTCACTGAAGCCAGAGGACATGGTAAGAACAAGATAGGACAGCCAGGACTAAGTTGGGAAGAACAAATATAAAAAGCGGCAGAAAAACGAGCGATTCAGTGAAGTGAGGCTAGACGGTTAGCACATAGAAAGGATGGATAGAAATGGAAAAAGATGATCGGTGAAATAATATAAACAACAAATGCATATCATGTTTATATTTTCTTGGATTTGTGGTTGTGATGTAAGTAATGCGTTTCATTGGTTTGTGTGCATTATATTTTCGAACGATTCCAAAAGAACGAAGAATTGCTCTTCGTGTCAAGTCTATACAAAGTAAAACATATTTTCTGCCAATATGACCACCTTCAATTTGACCACGCGCCACCGTAGTCTATGCACATCATCTAAGAATACCAGCCATATTTCACTCGAGATTTTGTAATATTATTCAGTTAACTTTCAAATTTACAGTTAGTTGTGACGTACTCACGAAATCATGTGGTGACTGTATTAGTTATTTTTCTTTTATTTAACACGTAGAGCACAGTGTGGCATTCAACTGTCTGACCATCTGAAAAAAACATTCCCGTCCTAATGACCAAATTTCACATCAACGTGTTAATAATGATTTAATACCAATAATTTTCGCATAGCTTCATTCACATACTAGCGTTGGAAAGGATTCATTTATAAGCACCAGTCCCATACATATAGCGAATAACGTTGCTGTCTATGTGTAAGCACGCCCTCCTCACCCTTCAGTTTCCCCTCACACGTGCCAAATATCAGTCAGTCGCCTATCACACGTACTTGAGTTCACTGCTGGTTTTAGGAAATACAAAAGTTCATCCCGCAATCCTTGAGGAATAGGCACATATATGTCCATCCATAGTTTGAATCTGAGAATACATTAGACGCTTGTTTGTAGGTCGTTGCCATACGCATTAAAAAATATGAACATGGTTTGATCGACTTCACTCCGGTCGATCGTCTTTGCCCCGGTTGACGTTACTTTGTTTGATTCTGAGCCACGCTCTATTAACCAGATTTCGGAGATCTCTCCTTCTGCAAACAAAGCTTTGGGCTTCATTATAAGGCCTTGTAAACAATTTCGTGATTCCATTGGTTTTAATTCGCTATATTATGGTTTAGACGGCAATAAATTGAAGTACGTTTTCAGTGTAGGAGCGTGCAGAAAGGTCTTTTTTAAAGATACGTATCATTTATTTTTTTTATTGTTTTTTTCCCCAAAGGAGAAGAAGAAATACAGCCTACAGTGTTCTACTTGTTCTCATAGGGTGGACTACTCACACAAAATTTCAAATTTTTCTGAATTTTCGGGTTGGGAACCTTCCCTTGTTAGTTACAATTAGACAATGCAAAGAGCCACGCTTTAGTGTAACCATGTGTATTGTTCTACATTTCATACAAAGTCACAATTCGGATGATCTTTAATTACTGTGCGGATGACTCAAATAACACTATTTTTAGGAACCAGATGTAACACTAAAAAATGAGAAGACTCTAAAAAAGGTACAATTACTTCCATCATTAGAAAAATTGAGCGCGGAACCCTCAAAAAGGTACACTTTTTCAAATTTGAAATAACATTGAAATTCTTTGAAAATTAATATTGTCTACAACATTCTAGGTTAAAAAAGAAAAATGTTAAAATTAAAATTAAGGACGATTTAACACCCATATTAATGAATAGCAATTCAAGTTATAGTACTATTTTAGAACAAAATGATTCAATAGAATCTAAAAAGAACAAGCAAACTAGATTTATGGATCCATTTTGTCATTATAATACATCTCTTTCAAGTAAGTATACTATATACGATATAATTTGTATCATATTTGTAGTATTAGCTGTACGTTTATTCTGCACATTTAGATTTATCAAATAAGATGGGAATTCCGATGAAAATAAAATTAACTGGCAACATCAGAGAGGACCTAATATTGTCACCATATACTGGATTAAGCTTAAAGCCTTATATTCGGCGTGATTGTGCTACTTTTCCTCAGTGGTTGCAATTAATGTCAGAAATATTGATTAAAACCAACAGGAAAAATGAAAATTGGCGTTTACCTCCGAGAAATCCTATAGATTACACTTACATTCAACCTAGTCATATTCCCGCTATCAACAGCTTATGTAATCAATTTTTCTGGCCTGGAATTGATTGTAATACCTAAAATATCTTTCTACTGTAGTATTGTGTAACTTTGAGTTTTTAGTGACCGAATGTTTGCAGTATCCGGATTTCAGTTGTGTAGTTTTATACAAAAAATTAATTGTGGGCTTTGCTTTGTTAGTTCCCAATGTTAAATTTAATGAATGCTATTTATCATTCATATTTACAAGGCCAGGTTGGAGAAATATTGGTATAGGAAAATTTATGATATATCATTTAATACAGGTAACTAAGTTATCAATTACACTGGGGAACGGCAATTTCGTTGTCTTAAATCTGTGACTTGTTTTCAACTAACTTTTGGCCTCTGGATCCAAAAATAACCGCAGTTTTTGTCAATCACGTCAACTTTTTAAGCTACAGGATACCCTCAAAAGTCATACAAATTGTGCATATAAAGGAAAATAAAGTAAAAACTTACCAAATATACTGCTTATAAGGAATAATTTTATTCATACAAAGGCTATAATAGTTACTGCAAGTTAAATTGTGTTCATACAAATAGTTGTTTTTTTATCGAACGGTAATTACATGTTAAGGCAAAAATTTTCGCTTATAGCTTTTTCTGGAATGTTTAATCTGTGGACATTCTCGCTTGATGCTCCAACAATAGTCAGCCATCATATGTACATCCCATCTACCTTGATACCGTGCCTCCATGACCAAATCCTGGTGAAATCGCTCACCCTGCTCATCACCGACTGCACCAAGATTTTCCGGGAAGTTAGCAAGATGGCTATGTAAAAAATGCAATTTGGTGCTCATGTTGCAACCTAGCAGTTTGAAGCTCTCCAAGAGTTACTGGACAATTTTGGCGTAATTCTGTGCTCGTGTATTTCCAAGATAGTCTTTAACAATGTTTTTGAATGCCAACCAAGCATTCTTTTCAATTTCTGACATTGTTCCGATGAAATGTTCATCTTTAACAAGCTGCCGAATCTGTGGACCATCAAAAACACCGGCCTTTATCTTTTCAAATGACAGGCTAGGAAATGCCAAAATGAGATACTTGAAACGGTCTCCTTCAATTGGCAAAGTTTTAACGAATTGCTTCATGAGACCCAATTTTATATGCAGAGGTGGAAATATAATGTTCTTTCTGTCGACAAGTTGCTGATGTACAATGTTTGGATCACCAGGTTTTAGGTCAGATCGTGGCAGCCAATTCGACTGCACCCATTGCTTCTCACAAGCTCTGCTGTCCCACATACACAAAAAGCAGAGATACTTGGTATATCCGCGTTGCTGCCCAAGAAGGAGGCTAACCATTTTAAGGTTAACACAAATGATCCATTGGTGCATGTGGTATTGCAACAAATCGATGACTCTCTTTATGTCTTCATATTCTTCACTCAAACGAACTGAATGGCCTATCGGGACTGAACCCAATAAATTTCCATTGTGGAGAACACACTTCAAGCTCCGCTTTGAACTATCGATAAACAGTTCGTCCATCATCACTTCGAAAGTATTGTAGAAACGCACTTTATCTCGATCGAAAATAGGATACCTTAGCTCCCTTTTCAAGCAAGTTTTTCTCATGCAGTCTTGATGCTAAGAGCTCTGCAGCTTTTTTGGATTGTCCCAAATCTCGTACCAAATCATTCAACTCATGCTGGTCAAATCCATTACGAACGGAATCATCTTTAATTTCAAAATCTTCATCGTTGGGGTCACTTTGATCTTCACCAGACTCGTATTCCTGTATTTCCAAAGAGGGTAATTCATTGAAAACTGGCACTGGGATTTCGGCTGAATGAGGCACTGGGCGTATAGCTGATGGTAAACTAGGATACTCTATTTTACATTTGTTTTTCTTGTTATATCCAGACGTTTTCACTATACAAAAGTAACAATCACTTGAATGATCTCTGAGCTCTCGGCAAATCATAGGTATACCAAATGGAAGTTTATCACGTGTTCCCTTGGCCCACATCCGTAAACCCTCAACACACTACTTACACACTTTGTGAGAGGCCCATGATTTATCTTGATCGCCAATTTTCACTTTAAAATAGGCAAAATAGACTTGCCTGACAAATGTACCGATGTTTGTCCTTTGACTGGGAATGCTAAAACTGCCACATATATGACAAAACGGATCAGGGCTGTTTAAGCACTTACGACGTGAACTAGCAGAGGTAGACATAAGGAAAAGTTTCAGTTCATATATAAATAAACACTAAACACTGCTAACCTTGTATATAAACAAGAACTCAGACTCCATGTCGGAATGAGCTGCACCGTTTCAGAGTGACACACAACGTCTGACTACAGTATCTCAGGCGTAACTGAACAAGTCCAGACAAGTATAAACCTCTCGCTGTTCTCCTATGCGTCATTCACCCGGCGCCCATCGGAGAAGGTTTGTGTCAGCCAATAGGAGAGCAACAGTGCTTCCTGTGATCCACGCTCGATTTCGCGGAGAGTGGTCACATTCTCATAAGATGTAGAGATAAAACTTGACGTGGTAGAAGAAAACTAACTACAGTTTTGAAACCAGCATGCCTAATTAACTATAAAACAGCTAAAAAAAAAACAAACTCAACAGAAATTGTGTTACAAATTGTTCCCCAGTGTTATCAACTGTATATCATATATTTAAAAATGTATTTTTACAGACGTCTTTAGGAAAAGATATAACTCTTCATGTTTCAATTAATAATCCAGCGTTGTTTTTATATCAGAAATTTGGTTTTAAGGTGGAAAGTGTTGTATTAGATTTTTACGATAAATATATAAGAAGAGATGCTCATGAATCTAAACATGCGTTCTTTTGTCGACTAGAACGGTAATTTTTATATTGTAAACTGTAATTAAAGGAAGTAAATTATACAACTTCTTGTACATTTCTTCAAGCACAATTTTGCCGATAATTATGTGCATAGTTCTATCGTTACCTCCAATATATAAGAAGGACTAACAGCACTGACATCAGCAGGCTGTGACGTTTAGGTTGGTAGCCATACTTATAATTTTGACATTTACACGTTCAGACCGTTTCTTGCTTTTTGAATTGGTTTATCCTAATTACATTGGTTTTATTTAAAAAAATATTGTGTAGTGATATTTCCGTACTTTGTTGGTGATACCTGTAAAGTTTTTCTAGTGTTGTATAAGCGATAAAACCTTTTCTGAAACGATGAAAGCGTGACTCGGGCGGTATATTTATAGTACTGTGGCGTCGGCTGTTTTCCAATAATGTATACTAGGGTTTGTGAGTTACACTTTGTAAAAGAAGATATTAATTATTTTTCAACAGCTACACAATCAAGAACCGGTGAAACTATAACTATAAATTTAAAAAATCCTAGGCTTAAAAAATATGCTATTCCAACTCAATTCCCTAATTGTCCGTTGTATTTGACAAAAAACATGAAGATTTTATTGATCAACTCGTTTTATATTCTTACGTTATATTTAACAAAATTATTTTTTAACACAAAAAGATGTTTTTAAATGTGTATAATAAATAAACGCTCTGCTTTAATACAATATATTTTAAACGCATTACAACAATTATAATAACTTGTTATTGTGGGAAAAGTAATGATAGATTAAGTAAAACACCACATAATAGGAAATTAAAGACCCTGGTTAAATAACATATCTGTAAATTTTCTCGTGAAGTTGAACAAAATGTCGAATAAAATTGCAATTACTGTATCATTTCAACCTTAGTTTCGTCCAAATACACGTACAATTACAAATAATAATAATTAGTCGATTAAATATCAACCACAAATACGTCTTTCGCGAAAACGGTGCCCGGTTACGTGTTTGGTTTTTACTTTGAAACTTCGTTTTTCCAAAATAAAATCGAATGGGAACGAAGAAGGACTCAGTTGACGACTGGCATCTTTAAACCGGAAACCCTTCAAAACTTAAACGAGAAATGCAAAGAAAATGATTCCTTTACCGCTTAGGCTAATATCGTGCATGGCGATACATCACCTAAACAGCGTGACGTCATCGAAGAGCGCCTTGGCCTTGTCTCCGTGGTAACGGTTCTATCTATAGTTATGCGTCGTATAAAAACGCTTAAGCTAGATTTTCGAAAAAGCCAACGAACGAGGGAGTCATAGATTTTCGTTGGCCTGATCGAATTTCACAGTTTTCGAAGACGCTATTCTCCGCTTGTTTCCATTACGTAATTCTACTTAACCGGACACTAAGTTCTGTCACAAAAGTTTTTTTAAAAATTGAAACGCATAGCATGCGACTAATAAAAACAAACGGCTAATTGACATTATGTCATTTATTCTGACTCGTTTGATGTTAATGTTGTTGCGAACGAGTAATAAATAAACATGGAATGGAGCCAAAGAGAAGATCGTGTTGGCATAATTGAATTACATCGTTGCGGACATTTGCCAAGTACAATTTTCAATCTGCTAAAAAACTTGGAAATTACGAAAAGGTTTGTTTATCGTACTATTAAAAGATACAATGAAACTAGTAGTATCGATGACAAGGAAAGAACTGGCCATCCTCGGTTAGTTCGCACTCTGGCTGTTATTAACTTTGTCAAGGCACACATCAGACGAAATCCTCTCCGAAAACAAAAACTATTGTTGCAGATGGGTGTGACTATAAACATAATCAAAAATATCCTGAATGAAGACCTTAAGCTTCGTGCTTTCAGAAGAAAAAGCAGTCACTTGCTCAATGCACGTCTGAAAGGTTTAAGGCATCAAAGATACCGACTCTTATTAAAGCGGTACGCTAACAACAACCACCGCCGTATCCTATTTTCCGACGAGAAAATCTTCACTGTTGAACAATTTAATCGGCAAAATGATCGAGTGTATGCCAATAATGAAGAAGCAAGTGTGGTCGTTCCCCGTGTCCAAAGGGATCATCATCCATCCTCAGTAATGGTTTAGTTAGAGGTATCTTATTTCGGACCAACTGAAGTTCATTTCTGTGAGAAAGGAGTGAAAACCAGTGCCCAAGTCTATCAAGAGACGGTCCCGGAAAAATAAAACCTCTAAGCCAAAGCTTATTCAAAGTGAATCAACATTGCGACATTATTTACCATGTGTGCGTGAATGTATAAAGAATATAATTCGGCATGTGGTAAAAAATTGTGGCTGACCGTAGATGAATCAACGAATTCAAAGAAAAATCATTGGTACATAATAATCAGCGGTGGCTTCTCCATTAGGTCAATTGGTCAATGACCTCCCAAAAATATTTCAATTTATTTTAACATTTTGTCAGTTTGGAAATATTTTTGGAACTGACCGAACGGAGAAGCCGCGGCTGCATATTATAGTTCAAATATTAAAACCAAGTGGATCGACACCTCCACATTTAATAGTTAATACAAGACTTCAATCGTGTACTGGTGAAACCATTAGAAACATGATGTTGGCCATTTTACAAAAATTCGAAATTTCGACAATCCAAGCGTTAATGTTTGTAGAGTACTATAGAGATGGGAAGTAATAAATATTCAATGGTTTATATAAAATATTCAATGGTTTATATAAAATAATGAATTTGGTATGCAAAAGACATTTGTTTTATATGCAGTTCAGCCCATTACAATATGATTTTAAAACATTTATTAAACCGTTTCAATCACAATTTTATTGTAGCATACTAATTTCAAGTATTTAAAAGAATAAAAAATTGTCTAAAAAAAATGTTGAATTATTAGCAACCAAAGAAAAAAATACAAGATTGTTTCATTATTGATAGTATAAGGTATTCGACAAAAATATTTAATATCTAAAATGTGACCAGGGTGCTGATTAATGGTTCGTATAAATAAATAATACACTCCTAAAAGAAAAATGCTTTATTTCAAATCTATAGATATTGCAAATTAACAATTTTATATTTCTACATGACACTGAAAATTTCTATGAATGAATTTTAGAGTAAAGGAAATTCGAACATGTAAGAACAATGAGACTAAAAAATTGTGTGGCCAGGAAAGTCCTGGCACGGATGAAGTAATTGAAGCACTTCAAATTGCTCTCTCATCATTCAGATATGGGTGGAGTGGATTTAATTGGCCTTCTTAACTTCTTATTTTCTGCTTCGTAGCAGCTTGTTTGTCAGCAAGCTTTTGCTTAAACTCTGGTGTTTGAATGTTCTCATCTACAGATTACAAACATATTAATGTGTATTAGCCATACTTACACTAAACCTACTACTATGAAAGCAATTTCTGTTTTACATATCTTTTACTTTAAAATTAATGTACTATGTGACTTTTGTCTATAATTTACCAAATTGCATTCACAATCTGATTCTACTAATTATTAATTCATCCACCCCTATACAATAAGAAGTTAGAATTTTTAATATTTGTTACACTAATTTATGAATTAGTTTACTTACCAACACCATCAACCATTGAGGTGCCAGGTTCATTAGGACTTTGTATATTTACATACAGTAGGAGTAGCAGTAGTTAGCTTATTTTTCCTCATGCCAGCAAATGCATTCTCATCAAAATAAATACTGGAAACCCTATACCGATTGTAGCATTGAAAGGCCAAGAGATTGTCCAGTTTTGGTATTGATACATTCTTCTTCCAACACGAACATCTATAAAAATTCAATGCTTGTTTCAACAATAAAGCCTGCTTTACAGGCTGCGATTTATTGGTCAATTAATTGAACAAGCTCTTGACTAAAGCTTGTTTTACACGCCACGATTTATTGGTCAATTAATTGAGCAAGTTCTTGACCAAGAAATCGGTAGAAATATGCTGCTTTACATGCTACAATTGAACATTTTTTTAAAGGATCGTGAATACTCGTTTAGTTTCGTTAATAGTTGAACGGGAGAATTATTAAACAGGAAATTTTTATCCTTATAAAAGTAGATTGGCCTTTGTCAAATGTTTAGGTAGTTTTGGTATATGCACAGATTAGCTTAGGTTGCTTCGGTTTCGGTTACTTAATTCAAATTATCTATTACATCATAATCGCTGGAAATTTTCGAAATTTATTCTCACTTTAAAAACACTAAACAAACCGTGGGTACTTTTCTATTACCGGGTTGGTATTAAAACAGCAAAGTTAGCGAAAAATTCTTGGAAAATCGTGGCAAAAATAGAGCATGTTCTATTCAATTCAATGAATCGTACAATAAATTGTTCAAGAAATCGTACCGATTTTTGCTGTTTTCACACGGTAGGAAAAATCGAAGATCAACTTGTTCAATTATTTGACCAATAAATCGCGACGTGTAAAATAGGCTTAAGAAATCGGTAGAAATACGCTGCTTTACATGCTACAATGAATTGAGCAATTTTTTAAGGATTGTGAATACTCGTTTAGTTTCATATTTCTTCCTTCAGCGAAGATGAGGTGCTTTCTTTTGGTGGATCACCCATTAACCACTCAAGGTGCTTCAATTGATGTTACATAAAATTTAATATTCATCCTAAGTCTACATTTTGATAGCAAGTAATAAGATAATATAATCAACACACTGAGTATCTGATACATTACGTGGTAAATTTTGTGTGGGCACACTACCTGGAACAAGTTTGACATGATACATATCTCACTGTTCAAAATATAAAGAACAAACTCTTTGGTTATACACAGAATAGTTAATAATGCAATATTCCCACTTGCCACAACCCAATATCTAAACCACCCTAATTCACTACTGGAATTTGGAAATTTGTGAAATGAAGTATCTCCATTCTGCTTACATCCAAATACAGCACAATGTCGTCTTGACTGAACTACTATAAAACAATACAAATAAAACTGCTATGCGTTGCTAACCTTTAATATCTTATTTTCTCTTAGATCTACACATACACAACACGATCTTATAGTTTTTGAAATATTAAAATATAAAATTATAGTCTCAATGTACCTTGCAAATATTTACACGTAATACAAATGTTATAGTTTTCGCCCACAAAAAATTACAATTTCGACAACACGAAAAGAACTCAATTTTAAAAGATGCATGAAAACATAACCAAACAAACACTCAACAAAAAACATATAAACAATTGCAGTTTTCTAATGCACAGTTGAAGTAAAAATCCATGTAACTGACGATAACCAATCAAAATTAGGCATACGCTTTCCCTATTTATGTTGCGTACCCCTGAGTGTGATACGGCTTTAAGGTTATACGGTTGGTTTAATTAGTTTTTGAACAATCGTTTCAATTATGTAATGTACCTTTCTCAAACAAAATGCACTATATATACTGCAGTAAAGCAAGGCAAAAATGTTTACCTGAACAAAGTTATTGTAAATTATTTTACTTATGACGTCATTGTTTTACAAGAAAAATTGTTGGTGATATTGCCATTTTGTAAGTGGGGTTATCAAACACTGTTTATTTACACTGCGAATCGTGTATTATTTAATAGCCTCATTTTTTTTTAGATATTTCAATGGTATAGTGATTTATTTTAAAAACTTAGTTGTGGATTTAGTATTCCTTTTTAGTAGTGTTCCCAGATTGTATAATTCTTAAACCTGGCACAGAGCGCTTCGCGCCAGGTTAGAAGTAAGGTTGTCCGGCCCATGACAGCACGTATGTATGCAGACAAATCGCCACGAACTACCTTAGCGAATCAAATTATTGATTTATTGAAACAGTTTCTCCTCAACCTTTCGCAACGTTACACGTAATTATTTGTATGTAAATATGTTTAACGTACGCAAGGAGAATAGACGACCGTTGGCGGAGAAGGTCATCAAATTTATCAGTGAATTTCCGGATTTGTATTATAATGGAGCTAAAATATTGTGTAAAGTTTGCCAAATACCTTTAATGTGCTGGAACAAAGGTGACTGTAGAAGACATATAAATAGTATGCAACATAAAAATAAGAAAAATGGGGTGCCACCTAAAACGCAATTTAAGTTGGATTTACATTTCATGTTTATTGTTTGTGGTATATCGCTTCGCTTACTCGATAAAGAACCGTTTCGACATTTTTGGCGTACATACAATCCCGAGTGGAACCTACCATCACGGACAGCGTTACGGAATGATCTACCAAGCATACGTAAACATATTGAAAACAGGATCAAAGCAGAATTAAAAGATAAACAACTGTGGTTATGTCTTGATGAGGCAACAGATTATAAAAAGAATTCTATTTTGAATATTATAGTACGCGTACTAGATCCTGTTAAACCCAAATTTGCCATCTTATTAGCTAGCAAAAGACTAAAAAAATGTACTGGAGAAGCAATTACGAGCATAGTGCTGGATACGTTACAACAATTTCAAGTATCAACTAGTCAACTGTTGATGTTTATGAGCAATGGTGCAGCGATAATGTATAGTGTAGGCCGTTCTCTTAAAGAAAAGTGCGAAGGACTTTTACATGTTACGTGTAAAGTTCGTGCTTTAAATCTTGTGGCAGAAACTATTCGCGAATGTTACCCTGAGGTGGACGCATTAATAGCAAATACAAAAGAAGTGTTTCTCAAATCTCCCAAACGGATTCGAGAATTTCACAGGCTTTGTCCTGGTATTTGTGAACCACCACAGCCAATTCCTACACGTTGCGGAACATGGTTGCAAGCAGCTTTTTATTATTGTAAATATTTCCAAGAAATAAAATATGCGATTTTACAATTCCACCCTGACGAAGCTGCAGTTATTAGGGAGAGCCAGACAGGATTTCTAGATGCTTCTGTCGAAACAGATTTAAAAATTATTAGCAACAATTATAAGGGATTACTAGACGCAATAGAAAATTTGCAAAATACTGGGTTGTCGTTAGTAGAATCAGTACAAATCCTGGATGAAGCAAATACATCGCTACATGGTATAAATGATGCAAAAAATGATCGTGTTATAGCAAAGTTCGACAGTGTTTTGAAGAGAAATTCTGATTATATGAGATTAAGACAAATATGTGAAGGTGCATCTGCAGATTTATTAACTAATATCAAGGATTATTTTAATTATGCCTGTGTTACTTCCGTGGATATTGAACTGTCTTTCTCAAAGTATAAGAACATTTTTTCATCACAGCGAACATCCTTCACTGAGACAAATGTGGAAACATACCTGATGGTGCAAACTTTTCACCAATCTTATCCACACTGTTAAGAATTTAAGTTTATTTATTATATTATAGTATTTATTGAAGTGAAACTGCTTGTGTGGCATATTAAAATTAACATAAACTTAATTTTAAAATGCAATCCATGTAAATACACAGTATATTCGTTATCTTTGGAAAACAAAAGTGTTTTTTTTACAATATACCTCATAGATTTACGGTATTAAGTACAACAGATTTTTAAAGAAACTACTTTGTTCACTTTTTATGGTTATTACATTACATACATAAATGCGGTTTTCGAACAAAAGAAAAATAATGGCAGTAAAAATAGTTCAACATGACCATATATTCACTTTATTTACCAAACGTTTTTATTGCGTCAGTTTTTATTTTTTTACCACAAGGTATGGGTATTGCTTTCGAAATTTTGCTTCTGTCAGGCGTGAATTACACGTACACTATTTATAATACAGGGGCCCATGTGACTGATCCGATTCTATCGGGAAGACCGATTATGCCAGGCTTAGCAATTACGATCTTAAATTCATTGTTTTATTTATAGTAATATTGCTATTTAAAGACAATTTTACTTGCATCTATAGCTGCTTTCGATTTGCTTTATTAACTGTAACGTACCGTTCCTCAAAGTACTGTACTGACTGTGAACTAAATGGAACATGCATTTTTTGCACTGGACATAAATATAATCATTCTAACCTAACTTTATATATTGAGAAATGTAAACAAAAAGAAATTCGTTGAAATAAGTCCAGTATGTAATGTAAATCAAATTTCGAATTATGAACACAGATGTAACCCTAAACCTAACCTTAGTGAGTGCAATAATGTGGAGAATATCAATAAACCTATGTTTTGCGCATGCGTCAACAGAATAATACGGAACGTATTAAATATTCGGTAGGGACACGGAGGGAAAGGGGATTTCAAAAAAAGTACGGGTAGGAACTATCCGTTCTTTTCAAATGGAACACACATATTTGAAATTTGTACCGTACGATCGGTTCAGTACAGTACTTTGGATCAAATAGAAAGCAGCTTATATATGTACATACAAATGTATAATTCTAACTAAATAGTATTTTGTTTGATATTGTAATTTGTAATATGTCATATATGTTGGTAATAATCAAGGTTGGTAGAATGTACTTGTTCGTAACAACGTTTAAATTGATAGATCTCATGTTCTATATTCCATTACAAGAATTGTTAAATAAACATAATTTCAACTGTCAAATGCGTAGAACAGAATGGAATAATGCAGAATAATGAGATATTATAGAATAGATCAAAGCGAATCTTCCTGTAACAGTTTTCTAAGCCGCCATTTGATCGCGAGCGTGCAAACTATAGGTTCGTTCCAACTACCGATTTCTGTACGGTACCTGTACTAGTTCACATATGCACGTGCGTTAGATATACATCGTTTGTAAATTAGTACATGGTGTCAAACAACACAGTATCGGCACACTCCTCACCACACAAAATATTAGTTAATTCGGAACAGCTGTTTCAAAGGCTCACTGGGCCCTCATTTTCAACCGAATAAATCTGGTAACTCGTTAGTATGTAATTTTGTATCTTGTATTTCCACTCGATTTTATTGCTATCCCGGTAAAAAATAATTTCACAATCTGCTAAAGAGTTTCTAATTAATTTTAGCATGTGACACGGTGCACTCTGGTGCACTTGCATTACGATCTTTTAGGACCGAGGTATCTTCGACTGTCTCGCATGCGCTGTCGTGTCGCTCATGCATTGTCGCTCTAAAACAAAATTTGTAACATCAACCTCACATTTTATAGAATAGCGTTGTGTTGTGGTGTTTATATCGGGCGCAGTCGGGTGTTGATAACGTTGAGTGTAGTATACACATAAGGAAAGAAAATGTCTAGCTATACGAAAAAGCGTACATGCGACAACGGTAAACGCGAATGGGAGATTCACTACAAGCGGGGGGGTTAGCGGCAGTCGACGGCTCACAACGTTTATCGGTGTGGTTAGTTCAGAGGTAGACTGCATTATGTGCGGACGATCTTAATAAGAATTTCTAGAGTATTTATTTTTCTTTTTTTCTATTTCTTCAGAATCTGTTTTTATTTTCGTCTTTGGAATTTCTTATTAGTTTCGTGTAAGCTTCGTAGCAACAACAAAATAAATATGCGAAACTCTCATTTCCAGGCGACCATGACTCCAAATTATTACGTACGCTGTTGCACGCAGTAGGTCTACACCTCAACGTTGTTTTAAGCGTACTAACGACCCGCATCGAATCGATCGAATTCCACTCAATCCCCTCCTCGCTCTCTCGTCGTACATATATAGATATAGCTAGTTTCACATTTTCCCAATGTGTATAAGTAGTAACACTTTGGGACAAGTCGAAAACAATTGCAGCAACAGGTGATACGACACCATTAACATGTGCACTGTCGCAAAATTATAGAATCAGAAAAGTGTTATTGAAAATTTGACGATTAGACACGACACTGTGAAAATCAACACCCTCGATCCTTATAGAATAACTCCCCTGACGCAGCACCCAATTCAAGTCCTAATCGTGATTATTCTTCAAGTTCCCTTTATAATTTCATAATTTTGAAATTAAAGGATCCAAATTGATTCAATATGTGTTGTTTAAAACTTTAATGTCAATATAGTTTCATATTTTTCAGAATGTTTTCGATTAATCCAATCTTGAAAGATTGTCGTGGTCAAAAACTTGTCTATTCCATCTGTTTTTGTTTTCTAATACAGATCCAAGGTTTATGAATAAAAACAAGTTTTCTGATTTCAATATCCTCCAAAATGTCTTTCGCTACCACAGAGATGTTATATGTCGAAATTTTGAGATGCGATAAACGATGTCACAATTGTGAAATCAGTCAGAAAATAGTTTTGGATTGTTTTAGCCAATCAAATTGCGTCTGACTAATTTGTGATTT
This sequence comes from Dynastes maya, assembly GCA_029619315.2. Lineage (NCBI taxonomy): Eukaryota > Metazoa > Arthropoda > Insecta > Coleoptera > Scarabaeidae > Dynastes > Dynastes maya. Next base: position 35,550,255 of record JAROYE020000003.1, read on the forward strand.
CTGCAGAAACAACCCTAATGGTTACCATGCTTACCATATTACCATTTTAACTAGTTCATGTGAGTAGCAATATGTTCGCTGATACACAATTCATAAAAAAAAAAAAATGGGTCTTTCATATCGAACAAATCCTCGCATACATTTTCCTTGAACTGTTATGTTATAACTCATTATGTGAGTGAGAGACTTCTTATTTACTGTACCAATTATTATTTTTTGTGTCTTTGCATCTCTGCGTTCGAAGGAGGTTTTTATCAAAGAAGTTAGAGTAATACAACAATCTATTACTCTAACTTCTAAACAAGTGCTTCTATTAATAATAGAAGCATTTGTTTACATTTACTAATGTGACCCTCATAAAACCAAAGTATTTACATTAATCCCCCTAGGGGGATAAAGAAGAATTGAATATTGTCGTTTCTAATCGTAGGTAACTCATCGTAGTCGTAACTTCAATTTATACCTGTGGCCGACATATCACTGTTAAACTAATAATTATAACAACTGTGAGGTAGTATGGCAAACATTCAAGTATCGACATCCTCCGCGCCACAAGTTATTTGATTAATTAACAAGTGTTTCGGGAATTCGCGCATTCCCATTATCAACCGTACGACTGAATGATGTGAGAAAAAGATTTTAATTCTAACATGCCTTATTCTATCCACACCTACTTTTACCGCTTATATATCCTAAAACATTCGAAATATACGAAATTAAAAAATCAATCAGAGATGAGTGGCTAAGTGGATCCTTTTCCCTGTTTAATATATTTGCATTCTTTTTCATATAAATGGTTTCGTACGCGTCTAATTCTCGCGGAGAAGTTACGTTCTTAATTAATTTGAGTTTTTCTAATTTAATATTTTGCCCGGTTTCGTTGATATATTGTACTACACTGACGATTCTATCCTTCCACAGCGGTTATGAGAAATATGTTTTTTAAATCTAGTGCCTATTATCCGTTTCGTTGGTCCAATATTGGCTTTATCACAGTTTATTTTTCGGATTGCCTAAGTTTCTGGGTGTATTTTGCGAACTGAAACGTACGTTCATATCTTGTCCTCTGAAAACTACCTCTCGATATTTTATGAAAATTTATGCAAATTTTCTACTGCGGGTTTCTGCCGGAATTAAAGTCGTGGAATTTCTTATGCAATGCCTATGTTGGACTTTCTTAAGGATGCGATCGACATCTATAGAAGAGTAACCATTATAAATAGCTAAGTTTTTTATAAATTTAACTCAAGGGGAATTTTACCAATCTGTTAATTAAAAAACTAATAGCGGCCATTTTGTGTTGCCTTCAGTGGATAGAATCTGTCATAATGTGTCTATTAGTGTAGGTTTCCTTTCTATATATAAATTTCCAGTTTTTTGTTGTTTCTAATTAATTACGAAACTATTTAGGAACGGGAGTTGGTAATTCATTTCTTTGTCTGCTGGGCTGCGTTCAGATTTAACGCCGGGTATGTGCCAGACGCGTTCTAGTCGTTCAGATTTAGTACGGACGAAACGTCTCGTATCGTTCAGATTTATCGGTCGACGAACAACTTTTCGTCCAAGTTTGAACTGCGACGAAATATGTCCCGCATGCACAGATCTGCTTTTATTTAAATTTTTGTTGACATGTTTATATCCTATGCAGTTTAGCTATCGAATATCACAAGTTATATTTACATCATACATATAATGTGCATATAATTATCAAAAAATTTTCAATCCTCGCTGATATTCTCATTGGGAGTCCGTTTTCTTTATTTACTTCCAATTCATTATCTTCGTGCTACTGCTCGTTGAAGACATTTTAACTACACCAATAATGTCTTGTTAATAAATTTATTATTCCGATTTTTGTAACCTAACCAACCTAAGCTTCCCCACCTACAACAAAGCTGTTCAACTGTCCGTTCGTTTTTGCGGTGCGTTGGACGAACGACCTGTTGGCCGTACACTCCATAAATCTGAACGCACCCCTGTAAATGCAATGGCCTTGAATTTTAAATCAAGTGTCGTGGGTAGTGAGGAATCATGGAGTAGTGCTTTCCTTGGTATCAAAAAATTCGTCTAATGCATACCTAGGAAAATATACGCCATGCGGTATCCTTTTTCATACATGTTTCAAATTTGCTCATGTGGAGAAAGTGGATTTCCCATCGCCGTACCTTCTAGTTATTCACACATTAAACTAAATACTTTGGCCGGTTTCTGAAACGTTTGGAGAGCAGTTAAACTATCAGATACCGAACAGATAACTGTTCTCCCGACGTTTCAGCAACCGGCCATTAGTGTTGTAATAATACACTTCAAACGGTACACTAACAGATTAAAAGTTTTTAAAATTCACTAATATTACGCCAAAGACCTAGATTGAAACAGACATAACTTGTAGTAAATACAATAAACAAATCTATAAATGTAAGCGTTAGTTTGATAATCCCATTTGCAAAATGGCGGCATAAGTACAAGGTCATGTAATTTTGTTGCACAAGATCAAAGCCACGACAAAGTTTCGCAGTTGTATAATAGGTTTGTTTCTGCAGCCGATTTGTGATAGTTTGATCAGAGGTTAATTTACATCAATCAACGCATGCGCGAATTAAAACTGATTTAACAATTTAACTGCACGAACGCTTTCTTTACATTTATCAGGCGATGTATAAATTACAAGCGTATTTAATAGACTTAAGTGAGAAAATATATTGAAATATGCAGATAAAAAAAAAGGATTTATCTTGCATTCAAATATTACAAGAGGTAAGGGAAAACAGAAATAAACGCGAAATGTTTAGACAGAATTACAAATTTATTAAAACCTTAAAGGAACCGTTAATTCCTAACAAAAAAACATACATAAATAAAACACGCGTGAAGTGTGAACATATTATACAAAAAGGCCTATAATACAACTTTTCACTTCACAATATAACAATGCGCATGCGTCTGATGGATTACTGGACGATAATCTTCAAACTGGAGCAACTATCAGCAAACGGTTAGGAATTAATTTGGAGATCTGCACTAACGCCAAATTACGTCAAACTAATAGTCAGAGTTTGGCGCTTTAACAGCACGAACACTATTTTTGTAATGCGCATGCTCTAACGTTTTCAAACGATTTTAAATCGCTGCAGAAACAAACCTAATGTTACAATGAATTCTTGTTGTGTGCCTACTTTTGAATCATACGAAATACATTAGTATATAAGGGTAAGTTACTGCGATTCGATCATTTGATAATTGTAAAAAAAAAGCGTTCGTGCAGTTAAATTGTTAAATCAGTTTTAGTTTGCACATGCGTAGATTAATCCAAATTAACCTCTGATCAAACTATCACAAATCGGCTGCAGAAACAAACCTCGTATTGCCCAAGAAGTGGAATGCGGTTATCTATTTTGTATCAAGTCGACGCCTATGGCATGTAATTCAACTTATGTTCTCTATAGTTTACAGTTGTATAGTTCGTTGTTGGTCTACCAGAGGCGCTAAAATACAAACTTGCCCCACCACTAGCTGCGCTATTTTAAGTTGTCAGTTGGTTTATTCTGTGTGGTTCTATGGTTATCATTCTATGCCCCAAATATATATACTTAGCAGGTGGCTAACGGTATTGCTACCGATTACTATATTTAATTAGATTCTAATGGAAGTAAGAAATTCACATTATAATTACCTGCAGCTAAATATATTTTCTTTTAGGATCCATTTTAGTAAATGTATTTATGATGGAAGGCCAAGGATCTGATATTACATTTCTTTTTCAATTTGGTTTAATAAGAGATACTGTTACTGTTCCTCAAGCATTATTGAATCTCAAAACAATGAAGGACCTGGCTTGTGATTTTGTAAATAATAAGGTTTGTGAATAGTATATTTTGAAAGTGTCTTTATAATAATATTAAATTTAAGTGGGAACGGTTGTTTGTATTGTAATGGCATAATTGCAAACATTATTTCTTATGTTTCTTGGTTTTAGATACCAGATCATGGTATTAATAAGATATGTGATCGTCTACTATTGTTCCGTCATGATTACAGTTCCAATAATATCTTGCAGTTCATAAATTCTGCCTTAGAAATTACAGATGAAACACTAGTTGAAATTGTTCTGACTGGTAAAGGTAGGTAAGACATTATCGTTCTTACATACATGATACACTATGTTTATTTTTATTGTTTTAGCAAATCCTATAGCCCCTGATGTAACTATTGTTCGTCCACATGCTCTAATTGTACATTCATATAAAGTTCCAACTTTCTGCGATTTTTGTGGTGAAATGTTATTTGGTTTAGTACGTCAAGGATTGAAATGTGAAGGTAAGACTTATTTTTATAGTACTTTGTTTTTTGTTTCTAAAAGAAAAACAAGGTGATCCTGCACTTCACGGCTCCTATTTCATATAATCAGTGTTTACGTATAAAACCAATGTAATGTTGCAAAATTTTCATTGGTTACTTTAGTTGCCATTCGAGATTCGTTCAACGAAATTTAAAGATTTTAGTTACAAGTGTTTATATTTATTAGCTTAGTTTAATTTTCCTTTTAAAAAGCAGGAAAAGCTGGTCTAATTATACAGAATGAGAAAGGGCAATTAAATGATAATCAATATTGCAAAAATGCCGCAGATCACACAGTAAATGACATGAGAAACATTTTATCAGACTCTTGATCAAATTTTAACAGGCGTCGTGTACTTTTAATAACGAAAAACTACTTATATATAGTACGTTTCTTTTAATATTGATGTAGTAATGTGGCAACATTGTCTAGTTATTCGCATGCGCGGATGAGCCATATGAAATGGGAACCGTAACCTGCAGGATTATCAAAAATATTTAATGGACACATAATCCATGTAATTAAATTTATTAATTAACAAAAATGATATATTCACCAAACGTGTTCTAATTTTGATGTAGTAATTTATTTTATATACACCTACATAATTCTCTAATTAATAATACACAAGAAGTAAATATATCAAAAGAAACATTGTTTCCCATGTACTAAGCTATATGTATGCATTTATATCTATATTGTTTAGGTTGTGGCCTAAATTACCATAAGCGCTGTGTTGTAAAAGTCCCAAACAATTGTTCATATATTCTATTGGACGAGAAGCAAAGAAGAAGATCAAGCACGCTACAGGTTCCACGAAGTCCATCTGGGGGTTCAAATACGTCCATAAATTCCGGAAATACGGAAGAAAATTCATTGGTAAGAATACAAAACTTCTTCTCCGAAACGTTTGGTATAAAAGATTAACAGTATTTCTTACCTTCTAAGTAGAATACTCCGTCCGATCTTTCAATGTATTTATAGTGTAAAACGTTTGTTAATACGATGAAATAAGGTACAGGTTAACATATATATATATATATATATATATATATATATAGAGTGAGCTTAATACAACGTTGTACATACCCAAACCGCGGTTGTTATAGAGACTACACTTGATATTATTGAATGTTGTTTGGTTATTTACGAATGATTTAAAATTGTACATAAGGACATTACATACCATTTAAACTTATTTTCTGTTAAGTTATAAAATACATTTAATACGTTTTAAATGTTCTATAAAAAAAAACGACATACAAAATACATTTTTCAAGAAACTTAAAATAATGTTTTCTAAATCTATGCTAGATATTCAGAAATGTTGCCGTTAACAGCCAAACAGTGTTCTAATTTATTATAAAATTCATTTAAAACATTTTCGATTTGTCGCGGCGTAATTTCTAGCCTCCAGAATTCTATTCTTGAGCTCTACAATACTGGTTACAGGAATATTATTGTATGCCAAAGACTTCACTTTTCCCAGTAAAGGAAATCCATTGGATTTAAGTCAGGAGACCTTGATGGTCAACTAATTGGTTCACCTCTTCCAATTCACCCATCAGGAAAATTTACATTAAAAATTTATATAACATTTCTCGAATAGTGCACCATCACATTGATATCACATTGGGTCAAAGTTTAAAGCATTGCAAGCTGAGACAACTCTGTTCCATAGTAATTGTAAATATTTGTCTGTGTTTAAGTTTCCTCCGATAAAAAATGGGCCTATAATATATACATATATCCTCATCTGCCGTTAAGCATCGAGGTTGTAAGTTATATCAATTTTCGTTCCTAGAGTCGTTATCAATTTATTGCTACAAAAGTCCTCCACCCTCTTTTATCGGCTGCCAATCTCTTTGCTTCATTCCACGTAACACTCCTTTCTAGTGCCTTTACCAAACTTGCGTTTCAGGTAAGGTTGGGTCTTCCCTTTACTCTTTTTCCTGTCTTTCTTGCTTCCCAAATCTTTTTAACTTGTCTCTTTGGGTCCATACGTTGTAAATGTCCAAACCATCGCAGTTGTCCCCTTTTAAGATAATCTCTTACACTACATACACCTAGCCTGTCTCTTATTTCCTCGTTTCTTATTTTGTCTAATAAGGTAACTCGAGCTACTCTTCTCAGATACTTCATTTCTGGGGTGTTTAATTTTTTTACAAGTCTATTAGTGAGTACCCAAGCTTCTGCTCCGTATAGTAACGTTGGTGGATATATGGCTTTATATATTGTTAGTTTAGTTCTCTCACTGATTTTATTCTTGTTTACAAGTCCATTTCTTATGGCATGATACAATCTGGCTGTCTTGCTCATTCGTTTGTTTACTTCGGGTTCTATTAATCCATTCTGTTCAGCCAATACTCTTACGTATTCAAAACTATCTATGTACAAGTTCTATTTTAGCTTTCCATCCTTCCTTGTATGTTACTAAAACCTTTGTCTTGCCTAGATTGATTCTCATTCCTACTTCCTTCAATCCCTTATCCCAGATTTCTAAGTTGTTTTGTAATTTATCCCCTGAGTCGGCTATATCATCTGCAAAGACGAATTCACTTACTCTTATTCTCCCCATCATATAGTAACCCACTTCGAATTTGTGAGATTTTTGGCCACATTTCTCGATCACCTCATTTATGTATATGTTGGGGAGTAGTGAGCTTAAAACGCCTCCCTGTTTCACTCCTTATGTTGTTTTGAAGCTACCCGATTCTTGATTTTTTGTTCTGATTACACTCCAAGGCCTACAATATGATTATTAATAATTCCTACCTAAACATTTACTTTTTCATTGTACTGCGTTGCACAAATGTAAATTTTGCTTTGACCGGTACCTACAGTTTTGGCGGTTAAGTTCTCCATGTTTAATAAATATCGCATCGTCAGTAAAAAGGATATTTTTGTGAAAGTTATTGCCAGGATTTAATTCCTTCAAATAAATTTTTGCAAAATCGGATCCTTTCTTCGTTATTACGTGGTGTTAATGCCTGATCCTTTTCGAAGTTAAAAGATCTGTACTTGCGGTTCTTTAAAATATTTAAAATGATCTCTTGGTTTATGCCCATTTTCAAAGTAACCTTCCTAGAAGTTGCATACTTGTTATTTTCCACAAACGAAAACACTTAATTCCTAGTCTTCTCTCACCACTCTTGTGGACCTTTTGTTATTATCGATAGTATTAATACAACCAGAATTTTCAACTTCTCAAGTATATTTGCTATCGTTGAATAACTAGGAATAGGTCTACTTGGATATTCGATACTGAACAAGCCAGTAACTTCACGTAATGAAGATCCTTCTAAATACCACATGTAAAACTGAATCTTTCCCTCTGTTGTGTACATTGTAATTTGAAAGGAGTTGCAAACAAGAACAAGTTTTCCATTTTTAAACTAACACAAGTATATTTTTAAGTAACTATGGTTTTCGTAACTAGTTAATTGTAATTAATCTAAAGCATGTACAGCGTTGTATTAAGCTCACGATATATATTACATGCAGTATAGTCTGTTTGGTTCCTTCTCTTTCATATTCAAACACTAAACTTTATTTAGGAGTACCTATGACCGTATAAACAAGCAAATGAGAATAATAAAAAAAAAAAGCATTAGTTATTCAGTACTTACATTTAATCCCAAAATTAATTCAGATTAAATGGAAAAACATAACATAAGTAATAGGCGAGCCAAATCTGATTTTGATAGGTTTATAAAAATCATAAACTGAAATAAAAGATTTTTTTAACTAATGACACTATGTAAAAATTTTTATGGGCAAATTTTATAGTTTTATACTATGATTCAAAATAACTTATTTTTAAACCTGTAAACAAGAACATTTTTGGTAGCTAATACTGCAGAAACTCATAATAGCTTTGTTCCAACACCTTCAGAAAATCGTAAATTTACCGTCCAGTACCTGCGCAATACGCCAGCTGCAGCTCTTTTTTTATATTGCACATGTACTGGACGGTAAATTTATGGTTTTCTGAGGGTGTTGGAACAAGCCTAATGATTAGATGAGATTACGTTCTCTTAACTCTACTTTTCTTCATACTAACGCTAAATAAATTGTATTCTATATTGATGAATATGTATGTACAGTCACACAAAAAACTAATATCTCTCCCTTAACGTGTACATATCAATACCATCTTTTAAAATCCTTTTGGTGGTTTTTGAATGTGCGCTTCTAATAATGATATTTCAGAACGTTTTGGAACCTTTCGAGAATTACAAATTTTTTGGTATATGACATTTTCCTGTTTTAAAATATCTGCGAATCTAAATATTTATTAAAAGAATGATTGAAAACATATTTCGATCCAATTCGTATCAACAGTATAGTTTCCTGGTTAATAATGAATGCCTATGCTCAAGTATGGCGCGAATTTTAAATACCTACTCTTCGGCAAGAAGAAACGGAATTTGGATTACAAATTGTGTGGGGTTCGAATAGCGAAATAACCGTTTTCAGAATGTGTAACTCCAAAATTGCACGATTTGAACAGTGCAGTCGTAATAACCATGTGCACTAGTTCTAGAAATGCTTAAATTTGCGGTTTCGAACATACCTATACGGTTGTTGAAAGGGGAAGACGTTAGTTTTTTTGTGTGACTGTGCATATATGAAGCAAGTTTAATTTATACATTACTGCTAATCTGCAAACGTATAAAGAAAATCATTTTTAAAATTTCGACTCTATCAAAGAAAAGTGGTTCATTTGTATACTTTGTAATATTTTACTGAGTTCACAATAGTTTGGTGGTAGCTCATAGGCATAATAATATATGTTGCAGTTTATAGTATTATTAACGTAATGCAACTAAATATAATTTGATAAATGGTTTAGATTGTCCATCGTTATGTACACATGCACTTGTATGAATATACTCAACACATATCATGACTTGTAATGAACCTAATATAATCTTGGATGTCATCAGATGCTGTTAAAAATAAACGTGCAAATTATTGTATTTTTTTGCACATCACATTATTTTTTGTAGTTCAGTGTGTGTAGAATACGATCACTCACATAACATTGAACTTTAGAGTCCATATTTAATATTAAAGCATACAAAAAGCCAGTGTTGGGCGATACATTAGAAAATTTTGAATAAACATTTACACTGACAACGAATAAGCCGTTACTTAATTTCACAAATAAATGGACATTAGGTGTATTATCAACTGTTTTTGTTTTGTATTTTATTTAGGTGGAGGTTTCTTGTGTTAACGTATACTATTTTTTTATTATACAAATACTCACCTAACTGTATAAGAATATTGGAAATGAGTTACATATGAATACTATAAAAATGTAAAACATTCTTATATTGGAAGTCGGTGTTAGTAAAATTAAAATTAAGCAGTATTTCCTGTTAATTCTCAATCTGATAGTATCCTATATATATATATAGATTAGTTTATTTTTTTATCAATTTATTTGTAATTTTTTTAAATATATTTTTTGCAATCATTTCTTGTTTTTTTTTTCTCTGATCAAGATACCTTCACCTTTAATTTTTCGATATACCTTATTTTAAAAGTAAATAACTACGCAATTTGCAAATAACACATTTTTTTTTGACTCCATAAGAAATTTTTCAAAATTTAGTAGATTCGTTCTCATTGTTGTTACCTTTTTTGTCAAATTTAGTTAAGACCGTTTACTCAATTTATTATTGTCCCAAATATCCAAAGGGGGTTTTTCTACACAAGTTCTGTTAATAAGTACATTTTCAGATATTTCTTTCAGAACAGTTCAAATATTAAGTTACATGTGCTACCCCAGACTATTATTTTTAAGGCATGATACGATACTTTTTTTTTTCTTTGGATCATATTGAAATCTTATCTTATTCTTCAGGAACGTAAAGTACTAAATTATTTATAAAATCGTAAAAGTAGTAGTAAAAAAGGTACCGACAATTTGATAACCGTCGGTCCCTAGTGATAAGTTGTAAACAGCTTATGCTAACAAAGAAAAAAGAAGGGGAAATGGTGCTAACTCAAAAAAAAACATGTCTTTTTTATACTCAATTTGTTTTTGACATTGAGGAAATAATTGTTGCTTTACTAAAAAAAATGATGTTGACAGTTGCCATTTCTTTTAAACATACATTCATCAAAATTTATTATATCGTATAAACATTGGAAAAAGTCTGTGGAATTAAAAATTACAAAAATAATACCGAGTTTATTAAACGTAGATGACGTTCTGGAAGAGGTTTATTTTTTGTGGATACATTTAAATATTGTATTAATATAAAGTAAGAACTTTATTATCCCACTGGTCTAATTCCTACATCAATAAATCTTAGTTACAGACTCATAACAAATCTCCATCGTTGGGTGGAAGACCAGTGTGGGTCGAAAAAGAAATATCCAGTAGAGTTCGCATCCCTCACACTTTTGTTCTACATACGTATACTAGACCAACTGTCTGTCAGTATTGCAAGAAATTATTGAAGGGAATTTTCAAACAAGGTCTTCAATGTAAAGATTGTAACTATAATGCTCATAAGAAGTGTATTGAAAAGATACCAAAAGACTGTACGGGCGAGTTACCAAAGGATATTGCAGGTAAGCTGAAAATTTATAAAATATTTAGGAAATCCTTTTCATTAGTAGGAAATTAAATTACATGTTACAGACAATTTCCGCGCTGCAACTTTCAAACACCCAATTATTTTTGATATTTAGTTTTTATATAATGATAGCAAGGACTGTTAGTTTTTATTTTATAGTTTCATGGTTAGGCCTGGCATAATTGGTCTTCGCGATAGAATGGGATCGGTCGCATGGGCAGCGTTTTATAAATAAAGAGTGTACGTGTGGCTCACACTCAACAGAAGTGAAATTTAGAAATCAATACCCTATGGTAAAAAATAAAAACTGACGGAATAAAAATGTTTGATAAATATGGCGAATATTTGCACGCGTTGAAGGGTTTTTATTACCATTTTTTGTTTGAACAACATTTGTTATGTATGTAATGTAATAGCCATAAAGAGTAAACAAAGTAAATTGTAATTGAATACATGAAAGAACCTCGTCTCGGTAAAGAATCGAACCTCCCTGATACCTCTCGCTTGTCGGACGAGTGTGCTAAGCACTACACTACGAGGACCTTGATGCCACGAACGTTCATTTATTAATACCTAGTTATTATTTTTATCTGCAAATATATCATATTTACATTTCATAATATTTCAACAGACAATTTTTAATTCTTACACGCCAAGTACACTAATTAATTAATATGTATTTGGTTGCCGTCGGTAAATTATGAAAATTTGTAATTTCCTTGGAATTACATAATTAAATACTTGAAAAAATCTCGCTCCGGTAAATTCCAAGGAAACTACAGATTTTCATAATTCACTCATAGATACAGATTTTCATAATGCACAGACAGAAGCCAAAATAGATTAATTAATTTAATTAATGGTATAAAGAACTTTGACCATAAATACCTACGCTGTTAGAAACTATTTAATTCCAATTATTACTGCGTAATTATTTTAAGAAATGGTAACTCTTCAAGAAAAAAAATAATGTGCTAAAATATTGCAAATTCCCAAGATAGTAAAAAATTAAGCTTTTCCTACTATCGGGATGTAAGTGCGATTTACGGGTTATTTATGTTGGTTGCTATTGACAACGGGATGTAATGGAATTTTACGTTGTTGGGGACGTGAAGAAATAATACAATAACATTACAAGAGGTGTCAATACATAACAGAAATTGACAACTTTGATAATTATGTAAGCAGTAGCGGCTGGTGACGTAAATGGGAGGTCAATTACAACGCTTCGATTTCCTCGTGTATTTCCGTTGCATAATACAATGTACACTATATGCAACGGAAATACATGAGGAAATCGAAGCGTTGTAATGCAGTTCGGCAGCCACAGTGTACCAGCTGCCTCTGTATGTAGGTATATAAGCAAATGTCAAATATGTTCGTACTATGCCGATTTTTTCGAAATTTTGGGCCGGTAGGAAAAATATAATATGACACTCGAACCGTAAGTGCTATACATTTTTTTCATCATGGATGAATATCTTTAAAATATTACTATATTATATTTCCGCTAAATATTAACTCATAAATATTGCATTGACATTACATTTGCTACCGGGCTGTAACTGTATAATAATCTCCTTTTAGTCATTAGACTTTTTTGCTTTGCCTCTTGCAGGTAATTACGATTACGCTGAAAGTACAACTAGTAGCGATAGCCACACCACACTATATTTAATTGAAGATGAAGGGGACGTCGATAAAATAATTGGAACTCATGAAAATGGTACACCATATACGGAAATTTTTCCTGTACATGATGATGACAACGATTCAGTTTCTTCCAGGTATTCATTAATACAGACTAGTTTCCAACGCAAGTATACTAAATATTTATTGCTTCTGTTTACCAGTTCCTCGTCGTCACCGAGTGCCAACATTCCTTTACAACGAATCGTTCAATCCGTAAAACACACAAAGCGAAGAGGTTCCAAAGTTATTAAAGAAGGTTGGCTTGTTCATTTCACAAACAAAGATAAACTTGTAAGTATATTAGGAAGCTACATCGTAACGGTACACATAATAAGCAGTATATAAATCAAGTATGTAAAATTTTAAAACTATTATGCGTATAGGTTCGTCGTCATTTTTGGAGACTTGACACCAAATCTATAACTCTATTCCAAAACGATCAAGGATCAAAATATTTTCGTGAAATTCCATTGGCGGATATATTAGCAATAGATACAGCTCGAATTAAACAAGCAGGTATATTTTTCATTTTGCTAATATTAAAGGTAGTTGCACTCCTAAACCCTCAATTACTGGCCAGCATCCACAGCATTTCAACTAGCTAATAGTAATGTGTAAAACTGCTCCTTTGCATTAGCAGCTACAACCTGCTACTTTTGGTTAGCAGTTAAAAAAAGCTGCTACTTTTTCTAGCAGTTTTCTTTACATAGCGATATACATTAGTGTGATAAACTGTTTCTAAGTTGCTACAACTTTGCATTAAAGATTAGAATTTTTTACTGTTAGTCCTACTAAGTGAATATCTACCAATAACGGTCACGGGTACGCGTACATACGATGTAGGCGCCATAAATTCTCGGCCTGACAGGCTTATACAGGTTCAAGTGAATGCAGATTTGCAGCTGTAGCTGTAATAAAAAACAAATGTTGCTCAACAATCGTGGAGCGGGAAATGAGAGTGCCAGTGTCAAACCTCATTCCGCGTTTTGAAAAAAAATGTGCGGCGATTAGCAAGTTCATCCATCATTTTAACTTGCTTGTCGTTGAAGGTTTTCGCCATTTATTCCATATTATGTATTTTCATTTTTTAGTTTAATGGTTCTTGTGATTCAATTTTAATAAATGTGAGCTTCACATTATGAGGTTTATCTTAAGAGTTGTTTTCATTTCTGTGCCTGATTTATGTCATTGTACACATATTTTGAAAAAGGCGCCGGAACAAAATGCTAAATCTGTAAATGCGCCGCGGACTGATAAAGTTTGGGAACCCCTGATATACATAATAGGGAAGGGCGTAGCCGCGAACGGGTGGGGGGTACAGCAGCGACGAGCGCGCCAAAGTACGGCTGTGCTCATGCCATTTCCAGTTTAAATCATGGCTTGGTCGGGAGGGCACCGCGCTTTCACTAGGAATTCAGCAACGAATGTTTCCTGGGCATGTATCTCCTTGCGTGGTGACATCGGGTGGCCCCCTCGTTCACCAGATTTGAGCCCCTGTGATTTTTTTCTCTGGGGCTACCTCAAATCCCGCGTATATCAACATCGTCCCCAAACCTTGGAAGCTCTGAGAGATGCGATAACCCAAGAAGTTGCTGCTATTGCGCCCGAAATGACCCGCAGGGTCCTGGAAAACCCTCTGATGGGAGCGAATCACGAATGGAATCACATACCTTTACCGACAGTCCAAATAGAGTGATCTCACCGCCACCCAAAAACCCTGCCCAGATACTCAGCGTGGGCCTCAGCTCACCCCTCATTTGAATATGCTAGACTGCTTAACTATGGAATCTGTATTTTAACTTTTAAATAATTTATTTAATGCAATAATATCTACAATCTCATATTTATACTGTGTAAATATTACGTGCGTTGATTGGGCTCTAAGTATTGGTACTATCTGACAAAATGTACAATAAAAACAATTACAAGAAACGCTAGATATGTTTATACACATTTAAAATGTAAATTCACTGGTCAGGTATCCAAACAACTGGACTCTATTTTCGAAAAAATTATTGATCAAAAAAATAAAATTGGTTTAGTCCATGTTTAATTTTGGTACCTTGGCACAAGGACGGATGACCTTGTCTCTGCACTTTGCATTTCAAAATTTCAAAAACTGGTATTGTGGTTGCTGGTTGTAATTGAGCCGTTGGGTGTGCGACGACCTTCATCCGTACATGAAATATATAGAAATCAATTTTTTGAATTTCTAGAAGTCATGCACTGCTTTGAGATAAGAACAGCAAATGTTGATTATTTTGTCGGCCAAGATCCGTTGCATGATTTACAGGAAGGTAATTCAGTTACGTTACCTCCACCTGATAGCGGTATCGGCGCGTATTTAGCACGTAGTTGGGAAACTTCAATTCGGCAAGCACTACTTCCTGTGACGTCAACCAATACAAGTAAGTCTTTAAATTGACTAAGCAATTTGATGTAAGTATATTATGCTAATACAGTATCAGTTGAAATACACAATTTTAAGTGATTATTATTAACAATGACAATTTAGGCGGCTCGTACATTTATGCAAGCAAACTATGAAACCAGCTGCATGCAACCATGAAGCCAGCCGCGAACGACATTTCAACTATTGATGCATTATATGCTCGTTCTCTAGCACGATTGCAATATATTTTCCACGAAACGAGTTTCATGAAATCAACTTCGTTAATCGCGTCTTGACCAGTTTCGTGCGATCTATCGCAAACGACTCGTGGTTTGCTGGTGCATTTCCAAGTTTTTTGGCGCGCAGACGTGTTTTTAAGCATGCCTCGAGCTAACTAACCTCACCAAGTCATCAAAACTTTTTATTGGAACTTCACCGGATCCCTCTGCTATGACGGAAAATCTCTTTTTATATATTTTTAAAAAATCGGAATGAACTCAAAAACGCGTTCGCCTTTTACTTACATTTAAATGACACCAACTACTACATCTCCATCATCTAAATGGGTTACGCAAGTGGACAGCGACTGGTTTCACGGAACCACTTTCATGCAATTGGTCGCATGTGAATGGTTATGTAAATGGACAGCCGCCTTACAGTTTTATTTTATGTGTAATGTTTCACTTAAAATTAACAAGTTAAGTATTTCAGAAATATGAAAGTATTTACTTCGTAAAGGAAAGTTTTGTAATCCTTGAACTTTAAACAGAAATTAAAAAAATTATGTACCCCAATATACATCTACTTTCTGGTAGCTTTTGATCGCACTAGTCACCCTTCTATACACAAATCAATTTCACTGCTGGTGAAACTGTAATGGTATTTAGTTATATCAACCGCTAGTATTTAACAGCTCGGAGATCCAATGATAAGAGGACCTGTTTTCGAGCATGACGCGTCAGGAGTCGAGGATTCGAGTCTCGGACAGAAATAGAGACGATTTTGTTGGTGGGCCTGAGTCACAATTTGTTGTTTGCATCTTGGAAGATAATTAACTGCGCTTCATCCTGTACGGGGACAGGTTCATGGTAGCAAACACTATACGCACCATTTACACACTAAAAGGCTCCTAAGGTCATGACAAGTAATTTAGCTTATGTGAAGGTAGTCTAAAAAGTTTCAAGCCGCAACATGAAAATGGCGTTACTCGTCAAAAATATCCTGGTTATATAGTAAATACTTTTGAAAATTTCAGCCACGTTGGACGCTCAGTTGTTGTTTAACAGAAGTTTGTGTCAGTCGATATTAGTGTTTCGGAAAAAATGGAAAATACCGAATATCAAGCCGTCATTAAATTCTTGCATTTGAAAGGTAACACGCTTACGCAAATTAAAGCCGAGATGGACGCTGTTTACTGGGACTCTGCACCATTATTTGCCACAATTACATTTTGGGCAGCTAAATTTATACTTCGGCTTGATTAACGATGAACGTTTGAAACGGCCAAAAACTGCAACTATTACCGATAACATCGGAAAAGTTCACCAAATGGTGCTAAATGATCGTCGAATTAAGGTTAGAGACAGCCATGGGCAACTCCGAAGAACGTGTTTGTCATATATGGACATGAAAAAGCTAATCGTGCGTTGGGTGCCGCTTACTTAGCACCAAAAACGCATTCGATTAACATTTATGTCCTGCTGAAGCAGCTTAAGCGAAATAAGTCGAACTTTTGGCGTCGATTTATAACTGTAGATGAAACTTGGATACACCAGTGCATTTCTAAAGCCAAGACACAGTCGAAACAGTGGACTGCGAATGGTAAATCAGCTCCGAAAAAGGCGAAGACAGTTTTATCGGCCGGGAAAATGATGGCGACTGTTTTTTAGCATAGTCATGGAGTTGTGTTAATCGACTGCGTTGAAAAAAAAAGAAACAATAATAATAAAGGCAGAGATTGCGTAAAACAGCCGCATTTGAAGAAAAAGTGGTTCTACCAATACAATGACCCATACTTCAGCGGTCACCATGGCAAAAATTCATGAATTGGGGTTCAAATTGATAAACCACCCACCCTATTCATCAGATCTGGCCCTCATCGATGTTTCTGTTTCCGATAGGCTAAAAGAGATTTTCATCGAATCACATTCGTAAGCTCCTACTTTGCAGGACAAATTGCTAACTACTATTTGGACGGATTAGAGAGATAAAAGCATCGCTGGGAAAAGTGCTCAGACTCACAAGGAAACTATCTTAAGAAATAAAACTGATTTTGACAAAAAATAACTTCTTTCTCTGTTATGCTGGACACCATTCAGACTACCCTCGTAAGCCCGTTGGTCCCACATCGGACGAACAAAAAAAAATATACAAACAGTAATAAAAATGGTTTATTAAGCTTGTTTTGCTTTATGAAAGTACGTAATATGATAATTGTGTTATATTCTTTAATTAAGTCTTGCTTGTCATGCGCAATATTTTGTTTTATTTTTTTGTTCAATGTTTTCAACGGTAATTCAGATACCTATTCTCAATTTTACTTGTTTAATCTATAGTAGCAGTGGAACTAATATTTATAAAATATATTTTTGTTCACAACGAATTATTTGTGCTGTAAATTTGTATGAAACGTGCGTTTGCTGTGAGTTCGGTTTATCAAAACTTAAACCGCTGATCGTTTGCAGAAGCGGAGGAAACTCATGAATCTGAAGATGAAATTACCGATATGAATCAGATATTTCAAATATTTCCCGATGAAGTGCTAGGATCTGGACAATTTGGTATAGTATATGGGGGTATGCATAGGCGGACAGCTAGGCCTGTAGCAATTAAGGTAAGCAAACATATAAATAATCCAATTGTTGCGGTATATACAAAGTACATAAAAAAATGATTAAAAATTCGATCTAGCACCCAACCTTTTTGTGTATTTAACTTATCTGTTTCTTTAAGGTTATCGATAAGTTACGTTTTCCAACCAAACAAGAAGCTCAATTGAAAAACGAAGTCGCTATATTACAGAACTTATCTCATCCTGGCGTAGTCAACTTAGAACGCATGTTCGAAACACCAGAGCGAATTTTTGTGATAATGGAGAAACTTCGCGGTGATATGTTAGAAATGATATTATCTCATGATAAGGGCCGATTACCCGAAAGAGTAACGAAATTTTTAATTACACAAGTAATTTTGCATTGAAATTGACTCAGGTAACATATTCATGTCGTTTGTTTGCAGATTTTAGTTGCCTTAAAACATTTACATAGCAAGAATATAGTCCACTGCGATTTAAAGCCCGAAAACGTTTTGTTAAGCAGTAATTCCGAATATCCTCAAGTTAAACTGTGTGATTTCGGGTTTGCAAGGATAATTGGTGAGAAATCGTTTCGACGGTCAGTGGTTGGTACACCTGCTTATCTTGGTAAGAACTATTGGTAATTTCAATATATCGCAACTTGACATTGTTAAATTATTACTCGCCTCTTATCACCCGCAGCACCAGAAGTCCTGCGCAATAAAGGATACAATAGATCTTTGGATATGTGGAGCGTGGGTGTAATTGTTTATGTCAGTTTGAGTGGCACCTTTCCGTTTAACGAAGACGAAGATATTAATGAACAAATTCAGAATGCCGCATTCATGTATCCACCAAATCCGTGGAAAGAAATCTCCTCAGATGGTATGCATTTATGGTATTTAAAAAGCATTTTACTTTTATAATAAAGAGAAAAAAAAATAACTTATAGAATTACAGCAATTACAATTGGTTCGTTCGATCTTGCCGCTCATGTGGCTAATTTTCATGTATACAAATCAAATCGGTACTTCATAGTCATTGAGCTGTTAGAAAATAGTACCTCCGTTCGAAATGTCAATTTCAACATGGTTTATATACGATCCTAACTTGAAAACTGTCACTTTTCGTTTAGTTGTTTTTTCGGAGTAACATTAAAGAACTTAAATATTCTAATGAGAATAAATTTTGCAAATTTTGTGTATCAGCTCTACACTCAACCTATGGAAGGTTCTCGAAGGTTCCATTCGACCATTGATCAGATTTTCCAGAAAATTCCAGAATGTTCCAACAGGTTCTTTGGGCCTAAAATTTTTAAATTGAAATTAGCTAACTTTTAGAAACGGTTGGCACCCTTAGATTCAGCGTACTCGAATTAGGATTACCGCCGGGTGCCCAGCTTTTTGCATTTTGCAACTAGCACAGTGTTATTTTTATAGCGTGTGTTAGAGGAAGATAGATGATCATTTGGATTCTTTACTTGTGTTGGAAAGATATCACGTGACTACCAAGATCGAGCAAACCACGTGTAGCGTTGATAATATAATACTTAATTTTGCAGCAATTGATTTAATAAATAATCTTCTGCAAGTAAAACAAAGAAAAAGGTATACAGTCGATAAATCCCTACAGCATATCTGGCTTCAAGTAAGTATTCGTGACCAGTAAATTAATCCACTGTATTTTATCTGATTTTTGATTTATTGTAGGATTACGAAACATGGTGCGACTTGCGATCGTTAGAAACACAGATAGGAACACGCTATTTGACACACGAATCAGATGACGCCAGATGGGAACGATACAGATCGGATTGCCTTTGACCGCCGAAAGGCTGGTTCAATAATGTTAAAAAGTGCCTCAATGGTATAAAAATCTTGGACAGCTGTCATGAAAAATGAAGAGACTTCAATAGCATTTTTTTTTGTACGAGTTATTTATATCTAGTTTAATAATACTCTCACTTACAGCTTTAACTTAGCGCTCTAGCAGTTAAAAATCTTCTTTGTTAAGTTTTATAGGTGAATTTATTCTCTTGATATTATTTCTTTTAGTTGACGATAACTAGTTTTTATGCGTGCAATTAATTTTAATTAAGTTCTATAGTGGTAAAACTGCCAATGGAACAAAAAAAAATCACTACGACACAACTATTATTACAAGCAAGAACAGCAATGACACTCAGGATAAATAATAATTGAAATATTCCATTGACCTTAAAAATTCGTTAATCACTTACTAATCGCAATTTAATCCCTTACATTGAGGTTGTGAAAAGTAGCTATTAATTAAAATAGTAGCGTGATCGCATTTGTGTAGATTTAGTTTTGTTATACACTTTTAGTTGCATTGTTATTGTAAGGTATCTACGATTTAATAACAAAAAAAAATAAGGGAGAACAAACATTAGTTGCGATTACTTGTAAGTGATTACGTATTTGCACTTTTTTATTTCATTTTGTGTTTTGTTTTAATGCAAAAATATTGATTCAATTGTCTAAGTTAATTGATTACAAAGCAGTACTTATGAACACAAAACCAAGCGATCGCCTCGCGTTTACTTACAACATTGTATAAGATGGAAATATTTTTGTTTCGTGTAAATGCAAAGTTTCATCATATATTCTAAATACGTGTATTTATTAATAAAAGAGAGAATTTGTAATAGGTAGATTTGACATTATAAATTGTCAAAAATAATTCAAATATTAGTCTCGTTAGTGTACATTTTGACCGTGTATAATAGATACAATGTATTCTCGAATAGGGTATCCTAGTCTTATAAATTTTATTATTTTCTTGCAGAAAAGTCATTCTTGATCAGTTGGTTCGCTTATTTTGGAATGTTGAATACAGTGATCAAATTAATCGGGTATTCCTACATTCTACTAAAACCCTTACCACAATACTTAACTCGTACGGGACGCACGTTTCGATAGCCAAGCTATCATCATCAGCAGTAAAACTGAATCCCTACGTGTTAAGTATTGTGGTAAGGGTTTTAGTGAACTGTTTCACAGTGATCAAACTTGCAAAAAAACAAACAGGGCGTTATAACAAAAAAACGTGAAATCAATTCTTGTCGAAGTATATCATAAATTTTATTTTTTATCGACGTCATTTAAAAATGCGTTTTAAGATCATTTTATTTAAATAAAAAAAAAAAAAACGAAAATTCGACTATCAAAACTATTCAATATGATAACCTCCAACTTGTACACATTTTTCCAGTATCAATCAAGATTGTTGTTTAGCTCGTTTGAATAAACTTTTTGTTTTACATAACCCCAGAGGAAGAAATCTAAAGGGGTTAAGGTGCGTCTTAGCGGCTTTGCAAAGCTCGTTAGCATAGCTCAGCTCGGCTTGTTGTCTGCTCGGCTTGTTGTCTGTATATATTAGCGAAATGTTTATATTCGATGAGCGGAACTTTCAAATGAGAACAACATAACCTATGAAATTATTCTAAGAAGTTTCTTTTTGAAGTAGTTATGAATCGACAACGAAAGAAAGTACTGTGCTATATTTATTTATGTTATACGTTTTTAAAAAAGCGAAAACACACAAAATTATTTATTAGAAATGAAGAAGTGGAAGGCGCATTTAATAATTTAAGTACGCAAATGCGACTTCACGAAACAGAATCTTTCATTA
This sequence comes from Dynastes maya, assembly GCA_029619315.2. NCBI lineage: Eukaryota > Metazoa > Arthropoda > Insecta > Coleoptera > Scarabaeidae > Dynastes > Dynastes maya. Next base: position 35,571,719 of record JAROYE020000003.1, read on the forward strand.
ATTTTTCACAACAGTCAAGCGATACAGACATCAACACAGACCGAAGTTATGTTATTGAAATATTTGACATTTACGGTAATCGCTCGCAATCACTCGGCTCATTCGGCTATAAAAGTTCTATTTGACTAACTTTTGTAGCTGCGCTAAGCTCGGCCGAACGCGTGATTATTTGGCGTGCTGTGATAGGTTTCTCAGTTTTGTAGCCGAGCTGAACTAAACAAGCTGTGCAAATGTGTTCGCTAAGACCCAGATTTAGATCGAATAATCTCGCAGGCCAATCTATTGGTCCATAACGGCTCTAATTACTGAATGTGTGGGACATCTGTCGCGTTGAAAAATGATTCGACTGGCGGTATTACACTGATCAATTATTCGATTGAGAAATTGGTCAATAAATTGAATATTGAGGATTCATATTACATTAATCAATAAATTGGTCGATTATACCGCAAGAATGTAGGAACACCAACAATATTTTGTTCTATATAAAATCTTTTTGAAGTGATATTATTTAGTTTTGGTCATTGATGTTGCAAATATTTCTAAATGTTGTTAATTAAGAACATGAATATCAGTGGCGGTTCGTGACTTTTGCACTGGTGAGCATAGTAATGAATATAATGTGCATAAGGCTATTTATTTTTAACGTGTATGAACGCTGCCCATCCTTATTTCGTTTAAATCCCCACAAATGCTCATAAATTCTGCCATTAAAGATATATGTAAATATAATTACCATCTGACACCAATTTGTTACATCTGTAGTTTCGTCGCCCAATAAATCGGAATTTTTAATTTGACTTGAAATTTCAATTCTGCAAATAGCAAGCATAGAATCTAAAATTTTATTTTGAATTGTATCTGAAGTTCTTTTAAAAACACTAGCATTATTTAAATGTTCTCGGAGCGCCAGATTCAAATTAGCAGAAAAATCGAGTAATTCCATAAATATACCACGAAATTTGATTTTTTTTTGCTGCCACCATGATCTCCAGGAGCCAGTTCAAAAGCACAACAAAATTTAATACAACATTTTAAAATACCGGCCGGTCGAAAACAACCGTAACGTTATGGTTGAATGCTACACTGCAAGACTGCCACATGCGGCATTATTTTTTATTTAGATATGAGAGAGTTAGCAAAAAAAGGATTATTCCAACTAATCATTAATTAATTAAATTGGAGTTTTTACTAATTTCTAACAGACATTGTTAATTTTTGTATATAAAGTTATTTATTTCGAATGAAGAAAGTTACCTATTTATTGAACTTGGGAATTAGAATTGTAATATTACTGCTAATGTTGTTTTGTTGGTCTTTCGGGTACAACTAAGTAACTACAAAACAAATACCCACCTAAATGTACGTACTTGATCGAGTCGTCTATCTCCACATTGTATAACGACTTTTCCTAACATTCTGGTTATAATTGACAATATGTTGTCGATAAGCAGAACTGAGATCTATCAGAATATCTGTTTTACCAAGTAAAGTAAATGCCATACAGATATTAATGTGACTAAAGAGATTCTTCATGTTTCTTTATTTTAGTGGTTAAATGATGTAATCTTTCACACCGATTCTAGCCCAACTGAAATCTGATGACCCAGATGCAGTATTATAGAACAACATACACGGAAAACAATATAATAAATTCGAAACTTCACATCCACACATCCATTGTTTTTTTTTATAAATTTCCATGGAAAATCGTCGTATGGACATTCTATTTTTAGCGTCTCTTTTCGTTACTTGTTTCAATTTTAGATGAGGTGAGGGCTTACCTAACTCTTTTATTATTTTTTTTTCCCAGAGAAAGTCTATTCAAGTCACTTTTTAAAATTACACTATAATTCTGTTCAGTAATTAAGCTTTTCATCAGATTACGATCAAGCTTCTTTAATAACTTGGCTAAGAATTACCCATTTTTTAATTTTTCTAACGCCCTGTGTTTTATCGCAAGTTTCAGCACTATATTCAACATCCCAAAATAAACAAAACTATTGATCATGAATGATTTAAAAAAAAACTAAAATAAGAAAGTTTGCAAAAGTGAGGACACATTGTATATCAATCAATACACCAATGTATTATTTTAAATCTATTTAAATCGACTTCAAACAGTGTGTTCAGTGTGGATGGATTTCAAATAATTTGTCTAATTGGGTCTATCTCACAGATAGATCAACATCCATCGATAAAGATCAAGTAAAATTAGAGCACTTGTAAAATAATGGCACACACCCCCCCTGCGTCTAGTGACGTTCATCGCTTATCATCCATCAGTTTATAATTTCTAACACATTTGAAATTTTAATGCGATGTGTTGTGTATATGTGGACCGGTTCGGCCTTATGTTGAGATAGCCAATCTTTTGTCAGTACGTGATCTGTAAATATTTAATATGCAGGATTTTTAAATTTTACTTTTTATCACTTGTCTCTGTTAGACTGCACACTAAACTTTAGCTGACAAGAATTAATGGCTAATGATGGCGCTCGATTGCCATTTATTCAGTGAGATCACGGTTTTACCGGGGTAAATTTATAATAGTCATTATTTTCTTGAAAAATATAACAGATAGGTGGTAGCAGTTAGAAGGAAAGTTATCACAAATGTGGCACAGATTCCAAAAATCGAATAAAAAGGACGCTCGATTAAAAAGAAAATAAGTTATGTAGTGCCACCTAGCGGTGATGAATTTATTTTTTTTTTAATTGCCCAGGAATATGCCCTTAACGGATGTTTGTAGTAAAGTTTTCAACTTTGAGAACTTTACTACGCCAAAACTTTTTAAAATCTTCGTTCCTGAGATATCGCGTGGTCCTATTCTTTGCCGAACACATTGTATACTATATTTTATTTAATTAGATCTAGAGAAATTTTATTGTCTTGAAAAATAGATGAAAATTTATTTGAAAAATGAGCATATTTTAATTAATTTACAATTACAACTAAAATACCGTGATTCTATACTTACCATGCTTTAATTTTGTTTCACTTATTTAGCTATTTAGTACTTATATCAAATACTATATAAGGTATATCTCCACATATTTATATTAACCTTTATTGCTATTTTTTAATGAATAATTACATGCCAAGACTTGCAGCGGCAAATACCAGCTACTTCGATAGAGTAGTCAAAAAAGAATAAACAAAGTTTTTTATCTTTTTTATCGTTTCAACCACATGCTCAACATTGGCGTTAGATCAATTCAAACGTGTTTCATTATGTTCACTATTCGCACCTGTGACGTTTCCATGATTCTCAGTTATATTCATGACATTCCGATCATAATCTGTGTGCTCCGTGTTTTAAAGATTGACTATGCAGATCATTTTTACGGAGTAAGGGCAATATAACGTTATATTATTGTTTTATTATATTTAGTGCTGTGTATAACATGCTTTGTATTGTCATTTATATTTATAATCCAGTTTGAAATCTAACTATTAACCAATACGAGGTTTCGTTTGGCATTGCATTTGAAAGTCGGATTATTCTCTTTTCGTAACTTTTAATCAGCCCGCTCGTTGAATTGCAATGTCAGACGCACCTCGTATACAGGTTGTTAACTAGATCTGAGTTAATAACAAATACGTAGTATGTAACAGAAATGAGAATACTTGATACATCACATGGTAAGTGCTACCACTTACCGTCCCTCACAAGCTATTTACGGGTAAATATAAATTTTCTGCAGGAATTATAACAGATGCTCATGCGTATGACTTGATACGTGATTCATGATCTTCCCTCCCTCAATAATTCAAAGCATACGCAAAACGCCCAAGCCATCACTTTTACTACATATATTCTCCATTCCACATTCTTCACCATCTTGTTTAACCAATTTTTGATTTCTGAAGCTGTAGCTCTATTCCACAATCTTTTGTTTGCCCAAAAAGTAAAATTCAATAATAAATAATGCCTATTTACTTTCGTAAAGCATGGTTGGTACCAAATTTAATTGATCTGTTATTTGGTAATAAAAATATAAAACTTCAAGTTAAGTTTCTTACCTTTAGTATTGCATTTAACATTTCATTTATCCACAAAGTATCGGGACTCATTTTTGAATTATATGACAAATCTATTCAAGTTATTGTAATATTTGTAATTGTGTGTAGATTGTATGAACGATACATGATAATTGATTTGTGTGATATATGTAAACAATACTCAAACAGCACTCAAGATGTACATAGATAGTCACAAGATGACATTAAAATCGTGTAACAAACTTCAGATTACGATTGTAACTTGTTAACGTGTAATTCTTTGTTTTACGGAATTAATAATTTTAAGGGATGCTTCCAGCTTATTAGTCAATATGGAGCTAATTTCTAACAACCATAACGTAGTATGAAAAAGTTCCCAATCTCGCTATTCCATGTATGAATTGAGATATAGAGGTCAAAGCGAAGAACTCGAATACTTACAGAATTCTCGAATCGTTCTAACATATTTTCGATCGATATTCAATCAGGCTCGCTGTCCTATACGTGAATCGGGCTTCCGCATTGAATTGGATGCCATTGGACATCATTGGATTTAATTTTAATGAAAAAAGCATCGAATTAAATTTGAAAAAAAAGCGAGGATAATTTCTCAAGAGTTGTGCAAACCAAGATTTTTGCAGATGCGTTCAAAAAACCTTTTAATCCCATTCAAAATAGTTTTTGCGTTTTTGTTTTATATTTTCGAATAATGGAGTTATTATCTACCATTGAAATTCTGGGACACTCGGTATATATCAATTAAGGAACTTGAAAGCAGCTGTTGCAGTCAAAAGTGAAGTCTACATATACAGCTGAGTTCATACTTTGCGAGGTGTGCCTCGCGAACAATTTGTCTCGGTCTTTGTCGAATAAATAGCGAGGCAGGGTGAGCCAGTTTAACGCGAGGTAAGATAAGCCAGTTTATCACAAAGCACCTTTGAGACGCGGCTAAAAACCGACTGGCGTTGGCTCGCCCGAGACAGCCTCGCTAGCGAAGCAGAAGCCGTCGCGAGGCAAGTTCACACTTTGCGAGGCACGCCTCGCGAAGTGTGAACTCAGCTTAATATAACATCGAATATTTATGGTAATGCACCGCAATCTAAAATATAGCAATTGGAGCATAGTCTCAAAGAAATAAAGCTAGTTATTTTTCTACGTATCTGAAAATCGATCAATTTTTATATAGACAAGCCTAGAGCAATTTTAAGAGTAATATTTCAGTGATTTTATTTGTATGTAATTAGTAATTATTATTGACTTATATAATTACACAATAAACAAATGAAATATTTGAAACGTAAAGGAAATACTTGTAAATATAAATTAATGTTCTGTACTGAAATGAGCCTTTATATAGAAAAAGTAGAAAATATTTGAACTTTGCTGTAAGTAAGTCAGGATAGAGAGGATAAAATGTACAGAACGAACTGATTTAACATAGGATAATAAGATTTAAGTTATTGGACAATTTGTTGCACAATCACGGCAAAAAAGGTGATAATTGTTGCCGGATTTACATAATATTAATGTTGACCCACCCATTTTGCATAATTCGAAAGCTATCCTAAAGGTAACAACACAAAATGCCTGAAAAACAGGCAGGTTGTATACCAAAAGCCGATAAATTTAAAAGACCTATCTTAGTAATAAATTTGAACAAAATTTGATAAAGTGAAGAGATAACAATTAATAAAAGAGGTAAAAATAAGGACAAATAACGAAAAATGCAAGATTTAATAGCAATAAATACCAAGAGTAATTTACGATTTTAGAATCGACATTTGACAATTGGCAGTTATTATTACGCCGTCTACCAACGACCTCTTTGGATCAATCTGGCGTTGCAGAAGACAATTTGGCGCTCTTTTCTAACCAAACAACAAAAACAGATTACCAAAACTTTTATTGCTGCATAACCTATTTCTTAAGCTAAAGTATGTATGGTATTGTTGGATTCGTCTTTCAATTATCTTTCCAAAAACATCAAAATATACAGGGTGTTCTATTTAAAATAAGAAAGTTGACGTCACAGTGACACCTGTTGATAACGCCAAGTTAGTTCATAAATAATAGAAATCGACCTATTTTTTCTAAAAATGCTAGCTTCTGTTGTTGAAAAATTAACATCGGAGGGGGAGACCTCACTGTATATCTAAGCGTAAGCATATCTATGCATAATTTACAATTATTTTATGCTGTTTGCCCTTTCTGGTATGCAAATAGCTGCACTGTGTTTGCTATTGTACATTATTTTTGTAAACATCATCCTCATAGATGTTAAAATTGCTATCATCTGATGACTCGTTGTTTATGTTAATGATAAACTCTTCACAAAATGTTACTTCACTCCATTCTTCTAAACTAATATTTTCAAATTTTTCTCTGACTAGTTTTTCAACATCATCTGAAGGTGGAAGTCGAAGAACTGTTTGACCATGTTTTGCAAACATTGCATCAACGCTGTAGCTGGTAAAATCGGGGAACAATGCAATTAACAATCTAGCTTTAAAAAAAGCTGTTTGCAGTAATAATACTACAAAATTAATGTTTATAATTACCAAGATAGAAAATAAACGTAACAAACGTGAATGTATAAATAATTATAACGGATCGTTTGTTTTTGTCTTTTATCGCATGCAATCGTATGCGATATTTTTAGATTTGGTGGTAGATTATTATCATCTCTGTCAAATCCTACTCAATCTTACTATTGTATCGTTTCCTTAGTAAAGTTAGTAGTTCTGCGCCGGTACTATGAGATTTTGCTCGGACTCCATTAAGATGGTGAAAAGAACAACGTAGTTTTTATTTGTTTTCACAAAATTATCGCCACGTATTGTGTGCTAATTTATATGATTATGCCGCTGGTAAAATATGACTTAGTTTTGTAGGAGGAACTATACGCTACCGAATGGGGGTGGAACAAAACCATTGTATATGTTGGCTTCCCTCGGGCATACAGCAAATAGTACGCGGCGCTGCTTTTAGTACTCCAAATTCTTTGATATCAATTTATTAATTGCAACAGAATCTTCATATTTCCAAGCTGTGTTGTTACTTTAATGATTAGTTCCTGATGATTGTTTTCATAAATTGGAACAAGGTAATAAAGCATTAGTTTGAAGGCATTGTGAACAGCAAGAGTTTCCGTGTATCTCAGACTTCTTCTAAGATTATTTATAATAAAACGACAAAAACCAGGCAAATTTTCGAACGCAAGATATAACGTCAAGATATTATTTTGAAAATGGTAATTTATTATGAATGTTGTATGATATTAACAAATTAGTCGTGAAATATACAGTGGGGTCCTAAATGTATTACCGCCCATACTTGTGAACGCCAAAAGCTAGGGTAAAAAAAAGAAACCGGTCGATTTCGATTTTTTGTCAACTATTTGTGTTCGATTACTGTAATGTTCTTTCACTAATAAAACGCAGGTATCTTCTATATTACTTTAATTGCCTCAATAACACAACAACATTATTTCGCAGACGCAGCACTCCTGCCCTTGCCGTATGCGCATGTTTTCTAATACCAACTTAAAATAATTCATAAACATAACTATTACATTTCCGGTGTTGCCGGAAGTGCTGCCAACTTATTTCTCCTGTATCGCCAGTTGTATCCCAAGAGTTCGTTACTAGGCAACGTAATCACAACAATTATTAATCTATTAAGTCTGAATTTAAAAAAAGCGAAAATTATTCTTTCGTCTTTCGTTCTCGTTATTTTCCCTTATTTTTACCTGTTTTGTTAATTGCAGTTATTTCTTCACTCTACCGAACTTTGTTGAAATTCATTAATACAGCGTGACAAACGGTTGCACCCGCTGTGTTTACTATTTACATACAAGGAATCGAGTGGACGTTCGGTTATTATCGGTTGATCGGTGTGCGTGTAACCGATCAACCGATAATAACCGAACGTCCACTCGATTCCTTGTATGTACATATTAAACACAGCGGGTGCAACCGTTTGTCACGCTTTATTAATTAATCATTATAGGTTCGTTCAAATTTGTCAGTTTTCAATAGATTGTAGCTTTCTTTTTAACCTACGTTCTTGTTGCTTTTAGGATGGCCTTTGCATGAACCATGCTAAATAAATTTGGATCAATTTGGTAAATTTTGCAACAATTGTCATTGTTTACCGTGGTTGCAACTTGTCTAAGAATGTAAATCTCATTATCTTCTGATGAAGCAGTTAACCTTGTAGATGTTAACCTATCTACCTCGCTAGTTATTTATTTAGTGCAGAAGAGTATATGGCTAATGGTGCTAAACTAATGCCAATAGTATTAATATACGTTTAGTACAAAGTCCTGTCAAATATTTCCGGCTCTACAAGGATGGTGTTCGATAAATTCAAGTTTATCTTCACGGTTCATCGTAGAGACATAACAAACTGAAAAGGAAGCATTATGTCGTTATCAAAAACTGACAAATTTAAATTAACCTACCATAATTAATTAATTGCAATAAAGTAAAGAAATAATAATTAACAAAATAAGGGAAAATAACGAGAATGAAGAATAAAAATATGAAAAACCCAGAATAAACATCAAGAATAGTTTTCACTTTCAAAATTAAGATTTGACACATTCACAATTGTTGTGGTTATGTTGCTTAGCAAAAAGCTCTTTGGGTGAACCTTGCGTCGCAGGAGACAATTTGACGGTTTTTCCTAGCTAACATGTGGTATCGCTGTATTCGTCTTCCCATTACCTTTCCAAAAAATGTAAAAATATGCAGGGTGCTCAATTTAAGATTAACAAGTTGGTGTCACTGACATCGGGGATGTTATCGAACTGCTGATAACACCAAAAACTAGGTCACAAAAAAAATAGAAATTGACCTGCTTTGTCAAAACTTAGGATGGGGAGAGGGTAGGTAGTAGTTTAGGATCACTCGCAAGGTGCAGTGTGTAATCTGAAGTTTAATTTTTCTGCAAATATATTACTTATAAGATGGAGTTATAAATATTTAATCGAAATATTATATTAAACCTTATTTCTTTGGAATTCTTGAAATCATTTCGATTCGTGCATTGAAAACAATGTAAATAAAATATATTTCAATCTTGGTGTATGCTATCTTAGCCTATTAAGTAATTTTGAAATATAGTAGGCGTAGATGGATTATGTCGAGATACACTCAGTGCATCGAAATAGACAAGTTTGTATACGGGTTTCATCTTTTGCGCAAAGTAAACAATGGTACCTATGCAAAAATGCCAACTTTAAAGCAGAAAAAAAGCAAATGTTTTTTAGTATTCCAGTTTTAAGTGATGATCTGAGATCTTTTTGTACGCACCGTGTAAATATATATTACCCAAAAATAAATTTCAATAATTACAAATAATTCCAAAAAAGAAATTATTAAGTATCAGATTACTAAAGCTAGCAGAGTTTAAAATAGATATCCTAGATTTTGTAAAAACACAGTTATTTTATATAGTTGTTATTCACATGAAAACTAGTTTCTCAAGACTGCACTAGACCTTCTAATGTTTGTTAATGAATCGCCAAGAATCAATATTATTTTGTAGATTGATATTGTTCCATGAAAAAGGAAAATTCTGTTATATTAAATAAGAGAATGTGTAAAGAAAAATGTACTCCACTTCCTGTCTGAAGTAAGGTTCTTCCTACTGTACAACATATAAAGAATAGGCTTATTGATTGAAGCGTCACAAACCAGTCAAAGCCAATTGGATGCTGTGAAATTTATTCTCAAACGGTTTCTGATTTTGTTCAGCCATTCGGATACGCTGTGATTAGTTCGTGATTCTTCTGTGAACAAGTCTATTATGTACTAAAATTGATAATCACAAGATTACGTTATGTATAAAACTAAAAACTAAGTTGTGTAATATCGCCTCTGTTAAATCTTTTGATTTGTTGATACTTCAAGCTTTATCAACGTATCATATGCGCGCACTATTAGCTTTAATAAAAATAAGATTTTAGGTTGAATTTTAAATCTTACTGGCTTAAATTATATGATGATACATTTAATACATTAATTGTCAACGAACTTTGTGTAAAATGTTTTGTTTTTAAGTTATGTTTGTTGGAATATGTAAAGGTAAAGTTCGTTGAAGTATAGCGCATTTCTTGTTAACTATTCTGTTAAAATGCTGTAATGCCTATTGCCATAAGATTCTTATAAGATATAAATACAAAAACAAGCGTGGTAACTTGAAATCACTATCGTGTAAACATTTCGTTAGTTATAATGAAAATTTGTAGCTCAATCGTTAAAAAAGCGTATTATATTTTTGTCGAAGGAACGTGCAACGTTTTGTATAGGCATAACTAACTTTTATTAATTTTATACTCGAATTTTATTGATCACTTCGTTTAGTGATTTAATATAACAAAGGCGATACTACTATATACATCAACAAGAGTGACTCATTTTGTGAATACTTACAATAGTTCTTAGTGGAAAACCATGAAAATATATTGTAGTATTGCACATAAAATGTAAGGCCTAATACACGTGCTTCAGTATTGTTACTTAATGTTAAGTATTCATTAGTTGTTATTACCTTGACTTCTATGTATTGTATTTAAAATTTACTGTATTGTATAATGTTGGCTTGGGTACAAGGGTACGTTTTATATATTTAAAAATATACATCTATATACTTAACTGTTTTGTTATGACTCGTATCATTACACAATTAAATGATCTTTTTATCCTATTCTTTTAAGGCCGACTTAGTGCTTTTACCAGGTAGTATATTTTATTTGTCGAGGCTGTGATTCTAATTAAACCATGGACAAGTTCGTTTGCACGTTTGATTCGTACACTTCTGCTCAGCGATTATCATAACGAAAGCGATGTATAAGATATGGATTAGATGGGGTATTGTGGCGATTCATACTATGCTCCATTGCAAATCCTCGTTAGTAAGCGAGAAAATAAAGGATAAAGTTTGAGTCTGTGATTTTCATAATATAAAGCACATTAGCTGAATTTATTATTAAAGCTGCCACCAATGAGTGCTACAGCAGTGGTATTACAATCGGGGAAATTGAACGCCGCCGATATGCTGTCGTGTAATCCTAACATACCTGTAAGCAATTCGGTACTCTGCTGCCGTTTGGGATTAAAATTGTTTTGTTTGTTGTGATGGAGTTTTCATTCTAACTGGGTAAGTATTACACATTATACCGGGTGACGCCCAAAGCCATAACTCCGTTATTTACTATCCAGTTTTTAAAAACAAAATATCAAATAAAATGGTTAAATACATACTATTAATTGGCTTAATTAATATATTACTGGGAACAAAAAGTTTCGATATGCGATAGTCAATTTTTTTTGTAATGGTAACGTATATATTTCTTTAATGTTTCGGATAAAGATTTTCTTTCTGAATTTAATGATGTATAACAAAATGACTTTTCAAAATAAGTTTCAAGTGCGCGGTGGATAACAATCAGATGCATCGATTAATAAATAATAAATGTCATTGTGGCATTTGTGTATTAGCGTAAAATACCTCCTAATTTTATATAAAGTGCCACTAATGGAGTAATCAGAAGGCGTCAACTATGCATTGAACAAAGGTGGCAGACAGGTTTTGAAGTACTTTCTTTTATTTCTATAAAATATTGTTATCCACGGCACACTTGAAACATTTTAAAAACTCAACTTATACATCATTAAATTCAGGAAAAAAATCCTTATCCGAAACATTTAAAAAAAATATACGTTGCCATTACAAAAAAAAATGACTATCACATGAAACTTTTTGTTCCCAGTAATATTTTAATTACGCCAATCGATAGTATTTATTTAACCATTTCATTTGATATTTCGTTTTTTAAAGTCGGATAGTAAATAATGAAGCTATGGCTTGGGGCATTTTTTGTTAGTCACCCGGTATATTATTCGTTTATTGAATCTTTGTACACACGTTTTTCTTGTAACGTTTTTGGAAAGGTAATCAAAAGGCGAATCCAATGATACCACATATGTTATACACTTTAACTTAAGAAATATGACAATATAAAAAATAACCGGACTGGTGTTACTATCGGGAAACAGCGAGCACGCCACGGCAGGTCTGAAGATGTCTGTGCTCGTAGATGCTTCCCCTATCCTGAGCTCGATAGGCACGGCTGTACGTCGCTCAGTCTCGCTCAGCAATCGTCCGTTCAAGTCCCTACGCTAGCGTCGCGTCGGAAAAATGCAGTGTTCAGATCGAGCAACGAGTTAGCCTCAAGTTTCTTGTGAAACACAAGGTTCTAGCTACCCTTCGTGAATGAATGAGAAGATGAAGACCCGATTTGTGGAAGAGCGAATCCTGGATGCCCCACCAAGCCAATGCGCCAGCCCATTCCGCCTTGTCTGTGAAGGCGTTCTTTGCGAAATCCGGCATCACTGTGTTAGACCACCCACCGTACTCGCCCGACCTGGCCCCCTGTGACTTTTTTTTATTTCCTAAGGTAAAATCGGAGCTTAAGGGAACAAGATTTGACACTGTGGAAGCGTGAAAGCGAAAGCGACGAAGGTTCTCAACAAGCTGACAGAAACGGACTTCCAGCACTGCTTTCGACAGTGAAAAATTCGTATGGAGCGTTGTAGGGATCGGCAAGGAAAGTACATTGAAGGGAATAAACTTTGTAATGTAATTGGTGATCAATAAAATGTTTTGTAGCACCAGTCCGGTTATTTAATTGCCACACCTCGTATATACTAGCAGAGACATGCGTTTAAAAATGTGCTAATGTGATAGAAAAGGAAATATTATGTGCGGCTGTTTTGGATTTCAAATGCGCGTCCTAATACGGAAATAACCCCATTTCTGTTGACAGTCAATTGAGGATTTGATAGTTGACACTTTGCTGTGTTTCGTTATATTTGTTATTGTGTTTATTCTAATCTAATTTTCTTTCTACATCTTACAAAAATTGTAACTGCTCTGGTAATTGCAGTGCTCTGATTAATTATTGCTTGGATAAGCGCTTGATAATTTGAATTACATTTTGTCTTGTTACATTCAATATGGATTTAGATAATGCCTGACAAACGGTTGAATTCGCAAAGTTCAACAACTTACTTTAAATCTTGCTAATTTCGAAAGAGAAAAAACAAAACAGTGGACCGATGGTAGCTCTTAATGCTGTCTATGAAGTATACTATTGGTAAAAGGTTAAATATACCTGGAAGGAAGAGGCCTCACGCCAAACGAAAGAAGGCAAGACTTGAGGGAGTCTTCTAAAAGGGAAGTACGACGTACAGTCTAATAATAATATTACACACACACAATCATACATTGTGTGTGTGTGTAATATTAAAGTGTAAAGTACTGTCAATATGCCAATTAGAACTTGTTAATGTGCGTGAATACGTGTACTCAAACTAGTCCGAATTCATGTAAAATGCATACGCGAAAGTTTGACTTAGGCGAACAGTTCGTGTTTCAAAACCCGTGTCCGCACCCGTAAAGTTCTACATTCGTGTATAAACACGTGAGTATAAAAACCAGCAGCTCTAATACCTACATCGAATATTGTAAATAAAATAACTGGGAGTTTATCAACGATTATTTTATTGGAAGCAATCATGAAACCGTTTTATATGTAACATATGTTATGCACAAGCATCTGTCACCTGTCATACATAACACTTTAAACGAACTTCTTAACGTGAATTTTTATAGTAAGGTAATTAAAAAGTGTATTTTTACTCAGCGAAAGTTTAATTAAATACCGAATGTAACGGTTGGAAATTATTGTTCGTACTTTATTCTGAACTTAAATTGGCTCAGAAGTACTAATTTGATTCATGCAGGTATGAAGTTATGACATGTGTCCAAAAATCTAATAAAAAGATAGTCGATTATTATAGCTTACACGTATTGACTTACCGACGGCGCCGCTAATGTTGCAGCACTCACGTCGGTAGCTTTATATATTATATAATTGCTATTTCACAGTATTAAAAGATCAATATTTTATTACTTGTTCAGCCTCACTTTATAATACACATGCATCCTTAAAAATACACATGAAAAAATGCCTACTAACAATAACCAAAAATTAATGCAAATATAGCTCATGGTATTGGTGGAATCATTCCCGGCAAACACAATGTAGCAGGGAAAATAGCACCAACACACAGACATGTTTCTACCTACCCGGCGTCATCAGCGTGATTCTGAGCACAATTTTCTGCTGCATACAATTGCGTTTGCCTCTCAGTTTATATTGCAAATCTCCAAAAACAGCACTGGTCCGCTTTACAAATTCTAACCAGAGCTTGAAGTGACTGAAAAGTCCATATACACGGTGATTAAAAAAATACATGGGGGCGTTAAAAGTTTTAAAGAATGTTGAATTTCTTGAAATATTCTTCAGAAAATTCAACTTGACCACTCTGTATATCGGTATTAAGGAATTTTTGACACGCGTGTAACACATTTGGGGATACACTTTTAACATGGAAAAATTTATTGATACCGCATTTCCAAGATTAGTGTTGAAATTTTATATTCTGAATCAGTTTACTAAAATCCTTACCAAAATACTTAACTTGTACTGGACGCACGTTTCGATAGCCAAGCTATCATCATCAGCAGTAAAACTGAATTTATACCATATAGAGTACCCGATTATATTATTCTCTTCAGATCCCCTGTGAAAAAAAATTTCAAGTAGACGAACATATCAAGACATCTTGACATGCTGCCAAACAGAAAAATTGTAGAGTAAAGAACCGGACAATTTTACAATGCATTGAATTTGGAACAAGGAAAACCGACCAGAAACTATTTAATGAAGAGTTATGTCGCGCTTTAGTTTGTGCTGATATTCCCCTTAATAAGTTGATTAATACAAACTCGAAATCGTTTCTTCAAAAATATTGTACACATAATATTCCCGATGAAAGTACCTTAAGAAAAGGTAAAGTGGGTAGTACTTATACTGACAGAAAACAAAATAAGAAAATTAATCGGAGACAATAATTTTTATATAGTAGTCGATGAGCCAATGGATAATGGTGGGCGTTACATAGCTCACCTTCTGATTGGAATCTTGAAGGAAAATATCTCCAATAGATCATATTTAATTTCTTCAAAGCAGCTTAAAAGGACAAACAATACAACAATTTCAAGATTTATTCAAGAAGGATTAAGTAATTTTCTTTTTGCCTGAAGCAGTTCCTTTGGAGAAAGCATTACTTCTAGTGTCAGACGCAGCACCATATATGGTTCGAACTGCGTACAATTTGAAGGTGTTCTATCCCAACCTACTTCATATCACATGCCTTGCTCATGGCCCCAGGTTTGCTGAAGAAATACGAAACCAATTTCCTCTGGTCAATGAATTCATTAGTAATGTGAAGAAAGTGTTTTTAAAGGCTTCGCTATGTATTCAGATGTATAAGGATCGACTGCCAGATATACTTCCTCCTCAACTCGTAACTACAAGATGGAGGACATGGTTGAATGCTGCCATATTTTATGCGGATCATTTTGCAGAAATAAAAACCGTCCTTTCGGAGATTACGGATTCTTCTCGATGTGTTGCGGAATCGCATAGATTGTTCAACGAGAAACTACTGCCCCAGCAATTGTCATTCGTTAAATGCAACTATAGTTTTGTTCCAGCAACTATTTTAGCATTGGAGAACACAACTCTGAGTTTAACGGAATCCGTTGAATTTGTGGACGAATTTCAACAATCATGTGCAGTACAGGGTAAAATCGGACTTACCATGTAAACATGTGATTTCGAAAAATACGGGATACGGTATGTTAAAAGAAGTTGCTAACATATTAAAAGGTGATTTTTACGAAACATGTAACTTAAGTGCGGAAACAATGTAGACTAAAAAATGCGCCAATAACTTCAGTAGATGTGGAAAGGACATTTTCAGTGTATAAACATATGTTTGCAGATAAACGACATAATTTTTTAGTAGAACATTTTGAGAAATATTTAGTAATAAAGTGCTTCTATAATAAAAATTAATAATAAATTAATAATGTTATTAATATTTGGATGTATATATAGATTATCTTAGTACACCATGTTTGTTTTTAATAAACCTGAATTACATTTTTATTTGGAATTTTCAGTTATATATTTGTTCGGTTTTTGCAAATTTTGACGAAAAAACGTGCATATATATAGGTTTTTTGTGCATATAATCCGGTCTTTACCTATTAGTATATACTTTTAATTTTTCTGGTGAAGGCAATAATCATCAAATAATACCTATTTAACATTTTGCCAGGGACATAGAAATTCGCCGTTTAATTTAATATGTAGCTTTATTAATACCTCACAATTTAATTTTTTCTTTCTAATTAAAATAAATAACAAATACCGTATTTGTACAAAGTATGTGAATTAATAATCTACGCTTACCAGCTGATATGTTTTATTACCCTTAAATAATAGAATGCCATTAATATTTAGAGATTCAATAATTTTATAGTATTTATCTCTACTGACACCAGCCTTTTGAGCAATTTCCTGCAATTCCTTGATATTAAATGTTGACTTTAGTAACACTTCAGCTTTTTGTTGAAGTAAATTTAAAAATTTGGTTCTCTTAAAAAAAAATTAAACACTTAATGTAAGTTATTTTCGCAAAAAAAAAGTAAAATACTTGTTGTTTGTTGCTCATTCCAGATCCGTTCGGGGACCTTGTGAAATCTAATACACCAAATTCGTCCGTAAAAACGTCTACAAGGCTGTGACGCATAATTTCAACTACTTCAATAGCATCTTCCAATGTAGTTTCATTGCGTAATTCTAATTTTGCTCTAGCCTAAATAATACAAATGAGAAAATAACATATTCATAATCTTTAGACAAACTAACCTGAGTTAATCTTTTCATGGATTCCAATTGCCTAGCTGTAACTGGTGTAGAATCATCAACATGATATTTTTGCCTTAGCTCTAAATAAAACTGTTTTAGTACACCTTTTGAGTCTTCACTTAGTTTTGGATGTACATATTTTTGAG
The DNA here is from genome assembly GCA_029619315.2 of Dynastes maya. NCBI lineage: Eukaryota > Metazoa > Arthropoda > Insecta > Coleoptera > Scarabaeidae > Dynastes > Dynastes maya. The sequence goes on from JAROYE020000003.1 coordinate 35,588,723, forward strand.
CATATGCTATATAACTTCTGAAGAGAGAATGTGGCAAGTAATCGACTTTTTCTCCTGGTTGCAAAGCTAATCGATCTCTAAAATGCAAGAAAAGGATAGAATATATTGTTTTAACACAGCAACATGAAATACTTTAAAAGAGTATGTGGTTCATGGTTTGGCGTTAATGGACTCTCCGAATTGTACTCGCTGCTTCTTCTTGAATGCAATGCTAGTATGTGTTCCGACAGTAACATGTCTGTTTGCTAAAAAAATCAATAAACAAGATAAAGAAACCATAATTATATCTAAAAGCATCTGATTACCTCATTTGGATAATCTAATAGAATGAATGTCAAATCGAAGCGCGAGAGCAAAGGTGATCCTATTTTCAAATTTTCTGCGACTGTTTTCGCTTTATTATAATGACCTCCTACAGGATTTGCAGCTGCTAAAATACTAGTTCTTGTACGAAGGCTACGCGAAATACCGGCTTTTGCGATGCTTATACACTGTTGCTCCATTACTTCCAGAAGATTCTGCAAGTTAGTACGGGGATAAAGTAAACATATACAAAAAAAATGTCACATTATTGGAATATTTAAAATTAAAATGCACCCAAAGTTTACGTTATCACAAAATTTGTAAACAATTTACAAATGATGTAAAAATGCTCGTACAGAGTCGTACCGATTACGTCCGTCAGTCAACCCACTCCCCTCACCGCGCTCCACGCAAGTCAGTCCCCAATGCTTTCCGTTCGATGCATCAACGCCACTGATATTTTACATTTAGATTGAGCGTCTGTAGTCAGACAAACATACCCATGTAGTATCGTCCGACTGTGTACCGCTTTCCCTAACGCATATACATACCGTGGTTGGACGAATGTATCGTGCCCCACTCTGTTTCAAACGTCGACGATAGAGGCGGTCGCCGATCCGCAGTGTAACCACAGCACATGCTTCAAAGTATAGGTTTTATAAGAGAAAATCGCCAAAAAGTCTATGAATAGCTAAATATCTTAAGAATTAATAAGTAAAAAGAAATTTTAAATAGAGTTAGAAGAATTTAAATTATATTAATTGTAATTGTTCTTTCATTTGTTTTTGAGATCCAAGGCCAACTTGATTTTTTTTTTAAATTAGGAATTTATGATTTTTGAAAAGAGCATTTTTTCCAGATTCAGTACTTAATTTTTTTTACATTTCCGTAAGAAATTAAAATAAATGTAACATGCTTATTTTAATTTTTGGCGGAAATGTAAAAAAAAATAATTAAAACGTTTTGGTGTCAAATAAGGAGCTAACGATAAGAATTAATTATTCTACATGCTTCACTTCTTAGTGGTAGTGAAGACGATAAGTAGAATTTGATAAGGAATTTATCAAGGTCACATTTTTATTAAACATAACATAAGCATGTGTCACATTGCTGGTTTCAGAAATCATAAACTGACATCCCTTCCTAAATCAAGTTGGCCTTGGATTTCAAAAACAAATTAAGGCACAGGATTAAGAAAATTACAATTACTGTAACATAAATTCTTCTAACTGTATATCAAATGTCAAGGATTTTCGCTTATTAATTTTTGAGATATTTAACCGTTTCCAAAGTTTTAGGCCAGTCTATGTATACAATTCTTAAAATATTGCATGTTTTATACTTACCGCATGTTGATTAGTCATTTTATCGAATTCATCAATACAACAACAACCTTGATCTGCTAGAATAAGGGCTCCAGCTTCTAGTGAAAATGCTCCTCCAGATTCTCTGACCATTGTCACTGTTAAACCTGAACCAGTTGATGTGTTACCACAAACATATACACCTAAAAATGAAATAATAAAAATAATGATATTTTATCAAAATACATGCTCATTTAAATATGGAATGGGTAAAAATATAGAAGGGTTGCGATTAAGTCAACTAGATTTGGCAAAGCCATTTTCTACTTTAGGGTGTCTTCATATTATGAAGATTTCAAATAAAAGGAACTTGTGTTCAGAAAGAACGTTTCTATGAAATGCGATAAAGGTATATAATTTATTGTATCAGCGATAATAACATTTGGATACGTTATACTGGGACTTTTCGCATGTGCTTCGTTGTCGCACTGGTACAATAGACCGTATGTAGGAAAGTACAATCACCTGCAAGGGCGTAGCCAGGTAAAGGCAAGGGTGGACACCGGAGTCCCTTCCTCCTCCTGAATGCCTGCTTAAAAAGCCAAAATTAAATAAACCAAAAAACATAAACATGAGAGCCATTCAAATTTGTAGGTAATAATACACTTCTGAAACTTTACATGAATTTCATTCAGCATGCTGAAAATTTTACCTGCGCCCAAAAAAGAAAGAGGCATAGCAAAAAATGTAAAAGAATTGTCTCACTTTTCCGCACAATTATTTCAGAGATGAGAAATCGTATTCACTTCCTCCTTTAGTAGGTCAAGCCCTTGCCCACCCCTGCTCAAAGACCTAGCTACGCACATGATCACCCGTAGCACATACGACTTCCATATCCAATCCCAATCCACACCATAATGCCTTGCCTCTGAGAGATATGACGTTGAACACAGGTCTCGAATAAACGCTGTTGCATCGTTGGCGAAAGATTCATTCGTCCTTCATTTCCAGCGTGAACTTTGGTTCATTCGAGAACGTGAGTCGGTTCACGAAGATTTCAATGTTACCGGGCTCTTCCCGTTAACGACGCCTGCTCAGCTCCATGCTACATCGGGTTACTGCTCCCGATACTAAGCAGTACAAAACCAACCTATTAAGTCATTCCCTAAGTGAGTACTTTCGTCCCTTATTAAATACTATTTACATATATTCAAAATTTTATTGCGTTCGTATAATCCGTTTCGGAGATACTGCTGTAAGGACATAATTTTGGTTAGCAGTTTACACATTCTTTTGTATAGAAGGAATTAAATTAATATATTTCATGCACAACAATAATTACCAGAGAATACCAAATAGTATCCTCAAAAACCGGCCTCTCGCTACGTAGACGACACATTCGTTATCTAGCCGTATGGAAGGAAAGTATTACAATGCAAGCGCATCAAATTTACGGAAGAAGTCGAAGAAAATCGATGCCTGCCATTTCTAAACGTCATAATAAAAGGTATCGATAATGCATTATCGCATGTTGCGTATCGGTAGCAAACTCGCACGGAGACATACATGCAAGATCGCGCCCTCACCTACAGAAGAAGAGCCCACTCACAACTATAGTCCTACGGAGGGATGACCGACTCTATGATTCAAAGTACAGAACACCAGAAATTTCGCACGTAAAGAACGGAAATGAACGGTTGCAAATCAAGAGAAACTCAGAAAGGGACAACTATGAGGAGAATGAAAGACAATAACTCTAAAAAAGAAACAACTACAGTTCCCCCCAATTTTCCCGGCTCATCAGTTTCAGTTCCTTGTTGAAAGTGGTAGAGAAACTGTGCGAGCAATATATTATGGAGTGAATTCTGTGCACCCATCCGCTCCACAAAAACCAACACGCTTATACTCCGGGGAGATACACAGATTCTACCTTGAACTTTGTCTCTGGCAGGATTCAACGATCGTTGGATAAATAGCAATCTACCTTGGGTGCATTCATCGACGTGGGGGGGGGGGGGGGGCTTTGGTAAGACTACCTACTCGAAAATAAATACAGGTCAGGAGAAACGCGGAGTTCCACATATATTGACAGGCTGGATTCACGACATGCTTGCAAAACGAACTGTCACTGTCAGCCTGGCGCCCGACAGCATCCGAAGCGTGGTAGCTATGGGCTGCCTACAGGGACGGGTGCTTTCACCACTACTGTGATATCTAGTCGTAGATACCCGCCCCGAAGCTTCCACGCGGCTGCCTATTCTACGACGCCTACGACTTGACGACCTTGGTAAGCCGTAAATATGAAAGCATACTTGTGAGTGTATGCAAATGGCATTAAGGGTTGAATCGTAGTGCGAGGATTACGAATTATTCGTCAGTCCAACAGACGGAGATGGTCCTATTTACAAGGGAGATAAAAATAAGCGAGTGTGCCGTTTAGCTTTGGCTCGGAGATCAATTACCTTGATATCACCTTTGACAAGAAGCTATCGTGGATCCTGTATATTGACCATAAGGTCAACAAAGCTAGTATTGCGTTTGGACAGTGCCGCAGAATGCTGGAAATGGCCTGGGGACTCTCTTTCAGAGTAATAATGTTATTTACATTGCAGTCATCAGATCAATGCCAACATAGCGCGCGATCGCTTGGTGGCCTAATGCAGAAAACGTGGCCGCAACCAAAAAACTAATACAAATATAAAGGGCAGCTTGCCTAAGTATTACGGGCGCCTACCGCTTCTTGACTTGATTGTCTAAAAAAAGGTGTTGACTATCATGATCCGGCTGCTATCCAATGGTACCAGTAGAAGGGCGATATGGTAATACATGGTGAAATACACCGCAAGATTTGAGAGAATGTTTGCAATAGTTTGTCAATCCTGGAGGCTAGGAGGGAAAACATGTCACCCAATTTTTTATCTACTACAAACACTATAAATCAAAGAGATTGACACCGATGACGACAGCTGTAGACGGATCAAAAACCAACAAAGGAACTAAAGCAGGAGCCTTTTCAGAAAAGCTCCGCCTAATAGAATCATGACCGCTAGGGATGGCGATCACGGTGCTGACTATAACAGCGTACAGCTTAACTGGCCTTAAGGTTGTGGGAAGAAACATCAATCTGTTTACCGACAGCAAGCAAGTAGTGTCAGCATTAAATCGACCAATAACGTCGAATCTGCTACTAGACTGACACATGAGCTTTGAGACTAAGGATAGAGCTTATCCTTAACAAATATCAACGTAATATGGCTGAAAGGCCATAGCGGTAATCCTCGCAAACAAGAAGCGGGAAGGCTAGCAAGGAAGAGTTCGAACATAACTGCACACGATTCACAATCCATCATTGGACCGCCTGTGTATGCATTTTTTGAGATGATCAGAACTATCACCCATGAAAAAATCTTGAAGAGACGGGATGAAATTAATTCCCGCTGCACCGCTAGCCACTTTGACGTATCTGAACAAGCGCACAGCATTAAGATACCTAATACTGTCCAAAACAGACCTTCGCATGGTTGTTGGGATTCTAACTGGACATTGCCGGCCGAAGGGGCACCTCTACAGGATGGGATTAGTCGAAGACTTGTCATGTAGGGGCTGTCAAGCTGAAAGCGAAACACTGGAACACTTCCTCTGCAAGTGTCCTGCGTTGATGTCAATTAGAAGAACCATGCTGAGTGACAAACGGCTACATCTTGCCGTCATTAGGGCGATCGCTCTGGACAACGGCTTAACCTATGCCAAGGCAGTGGGTTAGTTGACAACCTTGAGAGTTCCCCGGTATAGAGAAGATAGGCCTATTGTGGCCTAAATTCTGTGAGATCCGTCTTACCCTCTCATTGCTCATAACCATACTGTAGTAATTTAGTAGCTGAATATTTGAAGAATGTCTTAAAACTTCACACAAGTGAAACGTATGCCGGTTGCCAATCAAATCTAATTTAATAACTATGTACGTACCCAACAGAGAAGGCTTGCTTAGGTGTACATCACATAGTAGGCGGTACCACCTAACGTTCCCACCACAATATTTTCTATTTGACACACCGTTATTCAATCAGTTTTGGTCGACAACCGGTATACAACAAAGCTCCATATTAGTTTAAGCACATCCCAACTAATAAACAACTTTTGTCTTTAAATTACGATATACCTCTAGGGGATAGATTTGAACAAGCTTTTAATAACTGAGATTTTCCCAATCCAGGATCTCCAACTATCAATACATTACAATTAGATCGTTTTCCCATTTCACAGTATGTTCCGCCAAACAACGCCAGCAACAATCCCACTTTAACCATTTCATGGCCATATATATTAGGACAAAGACTATGAATCAAAAAGCGAAAGAGATACGGCTCCGAGTGAATTTTCTAGAATGTTCATACATTTATTGATTTGAAATAAAACAATCTAAATTTTCACTACCTGTATTGCGGGAATATCTGATGTACTAAATAAGATCCTAGAAGGTGGTGCATTCTGAGAATTCGTTTTTTCATTTACTATAGATACACAATCTACATATAAAATATAAGTAGGAGACTGCTTGCTGTTGATTTCTTCATTTGTATTTCTTACCTTAAATATTAAAATACGATCTCAAAAGTAAACTGAAACATAATTATAAAATACCTTGAGAATTCCCGTTATTAAGATGTCATCACCAGGTATACAAGAACCAACTAAGTCTTCAATTAAATCACATTCAATTGTTCTTGGAACACGACCGCTTATTCCCTTAAATGAAAAAAAAATGTATTTATATAAAATTATAGTGACATAAATTAATTTTTAGTATAGTACGTATTTCTTTAATTTGTAGCTATAGAAAAAACTACGCACATCTTCCAATAGTAGCCTCGGCATTTATTTCTCGGAGCAATGACACGTGCATTAGAAATACGAGGTGGTAACCAAAAATTCCCAAAATTTGAAATACGCACATGAACGCACGCAGTTACAATAAAACGCCGCTAAGTGAAATTGTGTACATCTTGTTGTAAGTCAGCATATTAAGTGGCGATGTTGTAAGGGGAAACGTTCTTTGTTGGTGGATAATTTGTCATTGTTCTTTCTGTGTTTGCAATTTTTCAATGGTCAATTTGAGGGAACAGCATATCTTTATCAAGTTCTGTTTCAAACTCGCTAAGATTTGCCACAGAAGCACACAAAATGTTAAAGAAAGCATTCGAAGACGAGGTTATTGTCTTCTTGCCATATGAGATAGCCCCTCTTTTTTCAGTATTCATATTTATCAAATATTATAATTTCTTTATTTAACATTCAATACTACACTAGAAGTAAATGTATTGTGATAATCAATACTCCCGGTAGGTCCGGGAGTGTCCCCGGACACTCTGTCAGCAGTTTAAATTAAAATAACCAATTACTAACGTCGTACGAAAATTGATAGAAGAAAAACTAACCTTATACTGTGACACTGAAACAGTTCACTAAAACCCTTACCACAACACTTAATTCGTACTGGACGCACGTTTCGATAGCCAAGCTATCATCATCAGCAGCAAGACTGAACAGTTCAGTCTTGCTGCTGATGATGATAGCTTGGCTATCGAAACGTGCGTCCAGTACGAATTAAGTGTTGTGGTAAGGGTTTTAGTGAACTGTTTCAGTGTTCCAGTGCCACAGTTTTAGAGTATCCGTTTATACTGTGACGTTACGCGAACTCTCTATGGCAACGTGTCACGCTCTAAAATCCGGCGTATTTTTGAATAACCAAAAACTTAAACATTAAAACAATTAGATTTGCTTGGAAAATAGAACACTTAGCTAAATACGTCTTCACTCAATGGTGATTTGAACTAAACATAAAGATTATCATCTTTTTTCTTCACTCCTTTGTTCCCGATAATACTTGTCAAATCACGGCCAGTTAGGGTAGACATTTCAAATATACAATATTTCAATTAAATTTTCTTTTTTAAAAATATCACAGTACAGCCTGAAATATGTCTCATAGGAGATCACGTTATATCGTCTAATAAACTGACATAAACAAGAATCGACAACTACTTACCGAGTAATATTTAAAATATTGTAAAGGCATTGAATTTATTCTGTACATTTTTGTATTAAAATATTATATTAACAAAATTATTTAGCCGTATCATTATATTAATTATTGTTGGTCGGAGTTATAGTTTGCTAATAAAACGCCAGAAAAAGGGAGAGGGAAACCCGAGGCTATATAAGCAGCCGAAGCATTGAAAATGGGCCAGAAACATGGATCGCTCGGACATAGGTATTCGGACCGCACTTACTCTAAAACCGTTGTATGTAGATAGGTACAAGGCCCAGGAGTGCCATGTGAGAGACAATCAAATTTGCTATTAATTTATTTATACGTAATTAAAGTTGGCAATAATATATTGTAGCTTCTTGAACATCCAGTATAACATACAATCCTAGAAAATATCGCAGCAATTATTTTCGACAACCTATTCGAGCGATATTCAATTTTATTTAGGACGCTTATATTTACAAAAAAAAAAGAAATATCTGGAAAATAGTGAAAGTTGATATAGAAAATCCTGAGCATTGTATAGCTCTATTTTTTCACGTAGGGTTCTAAAATGGATCAATACACATAGTATTCAATCAAAAAAACATAACTTTGACGTATCACGCTTTTTTGAAATACCCTGGATATTGCAAAATATTTTTAAAATGTAGATTCAAACGGTCTCGATGTGCCTAAGAAGTTGCTTTTGAACAAAATAAAACTAAACGGGTACTCTAAAACTGTGGCACTGGAACACGGAAACAGTTCACTAAAACCCTTACCACAACACTTAATTCGTACTGGACGCACGTTTCGATAGCCAAGCTATCATCATCAGCAGCAAGACTGAACCAGCTAAGCGAAAAACTAACCTTATAAGGAAAATAAATTATGCATTATGTAAATTTAAAATCGTAAAATTTAATGAGCCGCTTCATTGCACAAGACACAAGACTTGTGTATTTTAGGTAAACAATACATCCTAGGTAGTACTGGGTTTGATACCGTTAGTCTAAATCTTAAATTGTCGCTAATGACAGCCTCACATTCTAACATGGTCTTTTTGGTTTCTGTAATCATTTTAGACAAAGGATTTTTTGATAATTTTGAATAAGAACTTTGTGACAAAGTGGTGTTGACTCGACTAAAATAATCTTCTTTGTCTAAGATGACTACAGTGTTACCCTTGTCGGATTTTAAATAAAAACAATTTTTGTTTTTTAGTCTTCTAGCAATGATTTGATCTTTTCGTGCAATGTCAGGTGCATTCCTTTGCATATTTTCCAAAATTTGACTTTTACAGGCGGTACGAATAAATTTTTTTGTGTTATCATCAAAATTACTGATCGCGTTTTCTATGCCAACTATAATTTCTTCAACCGGAGGCTTATTAAATTTCAGGTTGTATTTCAAACCTTTGTTTAATAAGTCGATCTCTTCTTTGCTAAAAGACTCATGTGACTCGTTTTTAACTAATGCAGTTGGGTTAATTATCTCGGCAGGTTTCGGTTTGTTAGTGGTGACTAATTTGGAAAACTTTTTCTTGAGAACCTTTTCTTTATCTGAAACTTTCTTAGCAATAACGTCTTCAATCCTGTTGAGATAATTAATCCATTCAAAATATTCTAAAATACATAGGTTGTTACAAAGTTGTAAATGTAAACTATATGCTTCTAACTCTAGTTGACTAATTTTAAAATACTGATACTTAATTTCTGAATTTAACTTTTGGCCGAAGAAATAGCTCTATTAGCCGAACTTGATTTACTCTTGCAGTTAATTTGAATGAAATTCGGAAAAACATTAAATTTTCTACAATCTTTCAGAAATTTAATATCAGCATTAACTAGACTAATCTTACTTCTTACCTTAAAAAAACGGTTGAGTAAACTAGACCGGGAAGCCATCACACTAAGGTTAGTTTTTCGCTTAGCTTGTTAGTTCAGTCTTGCTGCTGATGATGATAGCTTGGCTATCGAAACGTGCGTCCAATACGAATTAAGTGTTGTGGTAAGAGTTTTAGTGAACTGTTTCAAAATAAAACTACTTGTCCATTTTAAACCAAGGCATTATTTATGAAACACTTGTATACAAAAAGCAGAAAATGCATAAAGAAATTTTAAAAAATCTATAAAGGACAAATTAAAACAAAGGATATCTAATTGGGAGAAAGCGATTTGATTCTCCTGTAGGTATAGGAAGTGTTTGATCAACTTTTGGCAAGAGTGGCATTTATTCTTTTGAACATAATTTTTTTTTTGTAACAAGTAAGATTGGAAGATGGACGGCGTATTGCTACACCCTACACTCATAAACCTTTTATTTTTCACTTTTACAGAAATTCTTTATAAAAAGTGTTGGTTAATGTAAAAATAGTGATTAAATTACAGGTTGATTAAAAACTAAGAAAACAGGCAACTGTGTAAGAATAAAATACCAGTAAAAACTGGTATTTTAAGTTCCTATTAAACTTTAACTTAAAGATAACATACCTTAGTGAAAGGTGTTTCATATATATAGTTCAACTGTGAAATTTAAAAGTTATTCTTTATTGCTGATATTCTTATCTTAACAAGCCGTTGGTTTAAAGTATTGTCGAGATTGAACTTATTAAAATAATTATCAGACTCTTTTCTTTTACATTTATCGTAAAAAGTAAGTCATATATCTTCTATTATTTTGATAAGTTTAAGTGCTTTATTTTAAATTTACCCTCTCTAATAAACAATCATGGTAAAAATTAAAAGTAATAGTTTTTACGTAGATTTCCAAAGAAATAAAATACTTACAGGATATTTTACAGATCCAACTAAGTTAAAAATATCAACAAATTTCATATCCGAATTTTTAATGCCATTTGAAACAACTGTTAGTTAATGAGTGATTAACTTCAATCGGCAAATACTGAAAAATCAACTTTTTCTTGATTTTACGGATGTAACTAAATTTAATTAATGAAACAAGAATCTCGAGACACCGGTAGTACTCTCGAACCTTGCTAGAGTCTCTGTAGGAACGAATTCTTTTCCTCAAAATTTGCAGGCATTGAACATCTAGGTTTTAAACAGGATTCGTTCTAACAGAACTCCATGGTGTAGTGGTAGCGCGCCCGTCCGGCAAACGGAAGTCGTAGGTTCGAGTGAAATAAAAATCTCAAGACACTGAGATTTTTATTTCATTAATTAAATTTAATTACATCAGTACAGTCGAGGAAGAAACAAGCTATTCTTAAATAACTGATAACTATGACAAGGTTTCCTGTTTTCTTAATTTTTATTTACCCAATAGATTTAGTCAATATTCGAATTATTGCAAAAGACTTCTAAAATGAAGCAGAACTTTTTATAGAGAATTTTTTATGAAAAATGCAAAGTTTGTAAGTATAGTCAGGATCATCATGAACACAGTATATAAAAAACTAATTGTTTTAAAATGAAAATTGTCATTGAAAATTAGAAAAGATTTTAAAGGACATTGAAATAGTAGAATTAAATCTTCAAGTGTATTTTTAAAAATAAATGAAAAAGAAATGAACCTGTATATCCTCATGAACTTCTTGAAGTTTTATGACCTGATGTTTTATTGTTCTTGTAAACAGGGATGTTAGTTGTGCTGAAAAATTATGCGATCTACAACCTTTGCTTAAACATTTTGCTGGTAATGCAAAAATCCCATCCATTTGCTGCACAACTTGCATATTCCCACAAGCATTGCATTTAAAAGTCATGTACTGACATTGTAATCTAGGACCTCCAACTTTTATGACAGTACCACGAACAGTTACCAGCTTTTCGAATAAATTTGCTTTTAAATCTTTTAATTGTCTAATAGGTTCAACATTAAATAATCTTGCGTATATAACTTTACAGTTTAATTTCTCTTGTAATAAAGATTTTCCTTCTGATTCAACTATAATTTGATGCATAGCAAATGCCATACATTTTAAACAAGTACTAGTATCTTCAAATATTGCCGTTTTAAAATTTTCCCATAAAATTACAAAGTTTTTATCACTAAATAAGATCTTCAAATCTACAGAGAAATGATTTTGCTCTTGAATTTTTGTTAATGGAAATAATACTAAATTATCTTTTATAAAATTTTGGAATAAACTAATATTTTTGATTAATTCCTCTTGATCATCACAATCTAAAACAAGGTTTTTATTAAAATAAAAAAAGAAAAAAATGCATATTTACCTTGTGGAAAATACAAGCAGAATATATCATATTCACAATCAGATGTAATTTCAAAATTACATGCATTTTTTGAAATTGACCAAGTACTGGAATTATTTAATTTCTTGTTATAAAACCATTTCTCTTTGGTTCTATTAGGTTTTGACATATTTCTTCAGACTATTTATGAAAACTCCAATACTTTACTTGCTAAACCATCCATAAAAGCATTAAAATTAACAGTGATGGGCAAGATAGGAGCGCAGTATAGTGCATGTATAGTGTTATGTTGGTATGGTTATGTATTTTGAACGCTTGTCGGCGCCTTTGAAGTTTGTGAAGGGTTTTTTGACCCAAAGTTTCTCTGGCGCATAAGCCTAGGCGCATAGGCGCGGCACTTTTTTGGTTCAAATGATCGAGTATTATATCAATGCACTTATTAGGTTATCTTCATGTGATGGGACTATTATCCAAACAGTTATTTGAATACGAAAAATATATTCTGAACATTACGTAAACACGTATTCCTGCACTCTAGACTATAAACATTGGTTAAGAACATTGAAATCTACATTATTGACAATTAAAACCAAAGAGATGGAAAGTAATAATTATCCAATGATTAGAAAACCCACGTTTTGCAACGTTGGCAAATTTGTGCGTTATGAGATTCTCCCATCGTATGGTGTTCAAGAATGCGACATTTCGGACGTTTGCGATACAATCTGTGCGAGATCAAATGTGATCGATTTTAGTCGCACACATTCAAGAATTGACGCTCTGGAGCCAACGAACAGTTTTCGTGAAACTGCACGTATGCCCAACCCTTATTTTTTTTACACTGGTTAATTTGAGCAGTTTGTGTAAGCTGAACGAACAAATCTAATGGTATCGTCAATCTATACGCGTATCTCTATATTCTAATTGCCAACTTCACTGTTCTAGCCGCTATTAATGGTAGCCTGGTGGCGGTTAATTTGAATTTAAAATTCAGTGTTACATTTTATTATTTATGTGTTCCTCAATTTACTTAGAAAATGTTCGTTTTAGGCTTAAAATACATATACCGTTTTGTGAATTAAAACAGTATTTTTTGTAAATTACCATAGTTTGTTTACTATTGTTTTTTCTTTATTACTTATGCGTTTCTCAATTTAATTGCAAAATTTTGAAAAAATAGTTCATTTTGACACAAAGAATGGAAATAAAGGGTAACGGATCACAGGTGACGTCACGAACGACTTAACCTTGCGTAGACAAATCGGCTGCATTGAGCAATCCTTTACTGTCCTTGGGGAAATATCACTACATATACATACGCGCATGGGATGATTGTTTACGTGCCAAGTATTGTTGATTTTCCTCTTTCTTAATAAATACATATGTAGATATATCTTACATTCGTACACAAACAATTGCAAATATATTACATTTTAAGGAAAATACAAATTATAACTTGAAAAAGTATTTTATCGGTTTGGAAATATTTTTGGATCATTGACCAATTGATAAGTCGCCGCTGAGTGATACTCGGAAAATCCATCTTTTATAGAGCGCATGTTTAAATCTAACTTAATGTATAGTGATTAGTGGCAGTTGGTGATGACCTGATGACGCAAACGGGAAAGCAATTACAACGATTCGTGTATTTCCGTTGCACGGTACAACGTACACGATATACACGGGGGAATCGAAGCGTTGTAATGCAGCTTGGCAGCCACAGTGCACTAGCCGCCGCTGAATAGTAGTAATATGTAAACTAATTTAAATTATTATAATATACGCGCTTGAGTAATTATATTGCAAAATAATGAATATTCTTGACTACTGATTATCTACCATAATAGCGAGTACTATACATAAATATTTACAACTTGACTACACATTTATTACTTTACATCGATATTTACAATAGTTACATAGTAGTAGCGTATTACATTGTAGCGAATGGGCTACAATAGCTGAGTTCGGGTATTCGTTCGGAGCGGATCAAGTGGAGGGGATTGGGAGTAACGCATGAGTGAATCACACAACCCATTCTCTTTAACGAATGGATGGAGTAACTCTACGCCATTGCCGAACCTGAAAGAGTGCAAGTAGGGTATTTGGAGTAAATAGAGTTAGTCCGAACGAATACCCGAACTCGCCTAATGTAACACATAGGTGCTTTACTACTATGTAATTGAAAGGGCGGTATAAAAAAAAATCATATTAGAGTAAACATTTTATTAACAACTCAACATTAATAGCTTACAGACTAACCCAACCTCGTAATAGCTCAAGTTTGGCAATAAATTTCTGCGTTTTAAAATTGAATAAATAGTTTTAGTATACATTCGACTATAAAATTTCAGAAAATAGTTGTATACATATCAGAAGTTCTTTATGTAACGATTTTGAGCATTTACCTATAAAATACACTTTATAAAACGGTTGTATAAAATTCTAAACTTGACAAATCCGGTAATCACTTAAAGTATTATCCTAAATGCTCCAGGTACTAATAATTATACAATGTTATGGCATTGTATACATATGTGGAAATATTTTTTTATTCGAAAAGTCTGTAGTGAGCAGTGAGATATATATTACAACATAGTTATCTTGAGGTTGGTAGCTCGAGCACAAAACTGATCTCACACATATCCATGAAAATGTGCACAAATAATATAATCGACAAAATACTGCACGTTATAAGATATCTAATTATTTTATATAGTATGTAGTACTTCTAAACTACTTATCAGTAAAAACTAAAATCTACCAGTGACTACATTTTGTTGTTATAGTCGTGTCAAACAGAACGAAATATGTAAGTGCAATCTGCGATTTTGTTGAGATTTAACATGTATTACATTCTTTACATCTAATACAATACGAAATGAAGAGATACAAGCTTTGAAAACGCAGGCATGGAATTAAAATAAATAGGGACTAAAGAATGGGTCACATGCATTTTACCAAAAAGTATGGTGATTTTATATAACATACAAACACCATCCAATATTTTAATTTAAAGAAACACATATTTATGTTTATACACTGCGTTCTCGGTGAAAGGAATAAATTCGATAAAATTATACCAACCATATATATACATATAGCTTCCATCAATGAATACTGAAAAGTCGATGTTTCCTTGATTTTACCGATGTCATTAAATTTAATTAATGAAAATAAAATTTCTCAATAGACGCCCGTAGGATCCGAACGTACCGTACGTACTTGCCGGACAGGCGCGCTGACTACTACACCACAAAGTCTGCTGCAGATTCGAATCCTTTTTATGTAAATACCTAGATGATTAGGTAAACATCTAGGTATTTAACAGCGCGTCTGTCCGGCAAGCGGCAGTCGTAGGTTCAAATTCTACCGGCGTCTAATGAGAAATTTTATTTTCATTAATTAAATTTAATGACATCAGTAAAATGAAGGAAATATCGATTTGTATCAACTTCTTTTGACAAAAACGCTCAATATGTTGGTCTATTTTTGATTTGGCAATGTCACTTCCGGTTTGAGCGGGAGTAATAGCAAGTTTATTTTAAATACAACACCCCGTATATTTTTACC
This sequence comes from Dynastes maya, assembly GCA_029619315.2. Classification (NCBI taxonomy): domain Eukaryota; kingdom Metazoa; phylum Arthropoda; class Insecta; order Coleoptera; family Scarabaeidae; genus Dynastes; species Dynastes maya. Next base: position 35,604,112 of record JAROYE020000003.1, read on the forward strand.
GATTTAAATAGATTAAATAAGCTTTTCATTAAACTTCCCATATATAAGCCCATTGTAAATAATTTGAAATATTTCAAAAATGAAGTAAAGACAAACAATAACTTGACTAATACTGTAAATAAACACAATAGTAAATCATAGTAACCCTATGTCAAAACTGTTTTAAGCTAATTAGCTTGCGCGTATAATTAAATTCAAAATGCGTTTAATTGAAAAAGAAAGAATAGAGGTGCTTATGACGATTGGCTTCCGAGATCATTTACGTACTCAAGCAGAAGTTGTTGATTTATTTAATGAAACCTATTCTAAGCATCCACTAATTAACCAATCTACTGTAAGTAAATGATTTAAAAGAGCGGATACGTGACAAGATTCGTTTAATTTATCCAGCAATGGTAGAAAATATCCAAGAAGCAATAATTTCTCGGCTTCGGAAATGTTATGAAGTAGATGGGCGACAGTTTAAGCAGTTGCTTTAAGAAGTATTTCGGTTTATTTTAAAAACTTAGTCAAGTTATTGTTTTCATGTTTAATTCAATTTATATATTTGTTATAATTAAGGTTCGACAAATAAGTGCAACGTCAGAGGCGTATCGCGCAAAAGTAGGTACGTGAGATACAGTATTATTAAAAAAATTATATATTGTTACCTTTTGTTGACGTCCTGATGTTCACTGCGACAACCGGGCTTACCGGGGCAGTAGTATTTTGTCGCAGTAGACATCAGGACGTCAATAAAAGGTATCTCACGCACCTACTTTTGCGCGATACGCCTCTGACGTTGCACTCGTTTGTCGAACCTTATTTATAAAAGCTCCTATTCACATTAAATTTACTATTGCATTACCAGTAATCCGTAGTGTTTGCCTCCTTTTACAAAAGTTTTATAATTTTATTAAATTACTAATTACTACATCAGTGACCGGTGGAAATATGTACAAACTGATATTCATTACTGACAATGACAATTTTTTACTGTATTATCGAATTTTGGCCTGAGGATGTACATATCGCACGAAACTGGTCGCCTATGTTAATTGAATATTAAACAGAATTTTGTGACAAATCTGTAAAAATATACAGGCTGTCTCACGACGAACTGCATCGATCGATATATGAATATGCATTAGAAAATTTAGAAAACTTATAATAATAATGTAATGTAATATACTAAAGCTTACATGTACTATTGCATTAAAATGTTTTCAATTATCAAAGACTTCCGGTTATATCGGAAGTAGCTGTCAACTTTGTTATTTTAAATAGAACACCCAATATATTATAACATTTTTGAATTCCTAATTCAATTTTAAGGTTTGTTTGATAATACAACTCTATTTCTAACCATATTTGAAATATTTGCACTTTTTTAAAATTTTTAATAGATGGACGAGTGCAATGTGAACTTTTATAACTGTGAAAGTATTTAACTTAGAAAATTGAAATTTTGCAGAACTGTTGACCATATAAGGTAGAATTAGAAACATTATACAGCGTGTCCGATAATTACGATTAAACTTTCAAATGGAAAAAGTGTCAACACTTTTTTTTAAATTCAACTACTATTTTTATCTTTCTTATAAAAAAAACAAAAAAAAATGTCATATTCATTACGCTTCTAAAATGGATACTTTTCAAGATATTTAGGGAATCGTGTAAAACAATTTTCTTAAAAAAAAAGAGTACCAACCAAAATGTCATCCAACTTTGGAGAAATCCAAGTTAGTTATGATCATTACGGAATAATCCAGCAATGATGAACAACATATTTCACTTAGTTTTCAATTACAAACAATGCCAGCGCGTTTAAATTACAGCAACGAAGATTTAAATTTGTTTATTTATGGAAAATGCAATAAAGTGATATCGCGAACATGTGACGCCTTTGCCGCTCGGTATCTACAAAAATAGAAGCCGTCACCAAACAGTTAAGCGAATACAGAATTAAAAGATTTCGAATCGGCCAAGACAAAAATTCAAAAACGTAGTTTTTGCGGATTTATTGCAATAATATCTCAAGGGCACGAATTATTATTGGACATTATCTGGACGAATGAACCCAAATTTACAAGAAATGGTCTGCTTAACCGATACAACTTTCATTACTGGAGCAATTCGAATTCCCACGTATTTAGAACGCAAAACTTCCGAGAAAGTTGGCAGTTCAACGTTTTATCAGTGCTGGATTGTTTCCTAATGGTCATGACTAACTTGGATATTTCCAATGTTGGTTGACATTTTTAAAAAACCACATAAACTACATTCTCATTACTGGATACTTTTTTTTTTAAGAAAATTATTTTACACATTATCCTAAATATCAAGAAAAGTATCCATTTTAGATGCGTAACGAATATAATTTTTTTGTTTTCTTGTAAGAGCAATTTGATAAGAAAGAAAAAAATAAACAGTAGTATTTAAAAATTTAAGTTTTGAGACTCTTTCCATTTGAAAGTTTAATCGTAATTGTCGGACACGCTGTATAATGTTTTCGAAGAGTTTATTCGGTTTCTAATCCTACCCTATATGGCCAACTGTTCTGCAAGATTTCAATTTTCCAAGTTAAACATTTTCACAGATATAACAGTTCACATGCACTCGTCCATCTATTAAGTTTTCAAAAAATGCAAATATTTCAGATATGGTTAGAAATAGTAACATCGTTGTTCTATCAAACAAACCTTAAAATGGAACTGGGCTTTCAAAACTCTAATAATCTATAGGTATTCTATTTAAAATAACAAAGTTGACAGCTACTTCCGATATAACCGGAAGTCTTAGATAATTGAAAATATTTTAGTTCAATAGCACATCTAGGCTTTAGTATATTACCAAGTTTTCAGAATTTTCCAGTGTATATTCTTTCATACATGGATCGATGCAGTTCCTCGTGAGACACTTGAATAGGGTATTTAAAATAATAGATTTGTTGCAATTTCCGCTCAAACCGGAAGTAATGCCACGTTGTAATGTAGGTCCAAAAATGGTAAACCAAAATTATAAATTAACTTGTCAGAGTATTTTTACTCACCAAAAGTTGCTAGAATTTTATTGAATTGTTTTTTTTAACAGTTCTTTATGTTTCTTAATAAATTGCCTCAGTTTTTAATTGCAATAAATAAGCTGCACAATAAGCAACGCTTTCAATTATCGCAAGAATCTCTATCCGGTAAAATAAACCTGCTGCAAGACGAAAATAATATGAAAAAAGTCAACATTATCGCAGTTGATATTATGGCAACACTCTCGTTAACGTTTAATCCTTGATTACAAAAGAACAGTAAAGATGTTAAAAAATAAGTAACATTAACATGTCACATTTTGAAATTTTCTCTTATACTACGTTTATATGTAAATTGTAGAAATATATACTTATATATATTATATACATATACAATACATCAAAGTACCCTATATAAAGTAATCTTTAATGATTAGGAAAAGAACATTTATTAAAAACAATTTAAATACAACGAGTCAAAAATAATTTGATATGCTGGAATATGGCATTAAACAGTTCCTAAGCCTGTTTTACACGTCCCAAATTATTGGTCAATTAATGGAACAAGTTATTAACCAAGAAATCGATAGAAATATGCTGCTTTACATTCTATAATAAATTGGACAATCTTTTAACGATTGTGAATACCCGGTTAGTTACGTTAATAGTTGAACGGGGGAATTATTAAATAGGAAATTTTCATCTGCTTATAAAAATAGATTTGCTTTTGTCAAGTTTTGGCAGTTTTGGTCTAGGCACAGATTACTTAGCTAGCTTACGTTACATCGGTTTCGGTTAGTTCATTCAATTCTTGAAATTTATCCTCACTTTATTTGGAAAACAGTAAATAAAATTCATAGCTACTTTTCTGTTACTGGGTTGGTATTAAAACAGTAAAGTTAGTGAAAAATCGTGACAAAAACAGAGCACATTCTATTCAATTCAAGTAACCGTACGATACGTACCGATTTTTGCTGTTTTATATTACAAAAAGTACGATAAAATCGATCAACTTGTTCAATTAATTGGCCAATAAATCGTGGGGTGTAAAACAGGCTTTACAAACATTCGGGAGGTTACCTGGGTTTGATATCTAAAATAAATATAGTAATTTTCAACGCAATCATGAACACAGACTAAATATGAATGTCCTCTTATTTATCTACATCTTAATCTAAAAAATATCGAACTCAACACATATTAAAAAAGATTTATTAGAGTAAAAGTGAATCGAATAAGCTGAAAACTAACTTAAAACGATTGTACATCAACTAAGTAATGTTCTTTCTACCTAATCAAAACAATTCGAGCTTGATGAATGAATACAACAAGAAACTAAAGAAAAATAAAAAAGAACAACACATTTAAATTCCTATATATAAATCATTGCTGACATTGAGCAACAGGGCTATAAAGGCACAACGTGTACGAGAGATTTAGAAGGGCTATACTTGGACATCTTCCTGCTCTTTTTCTCTCTGTCGAACTGCTACGGCGGTTTCAACAAGCAAGTAGAGACACTTAAATTTATCCTTATCTTCGCCCTCTGGAGGTGTTGGTGGAGGAGATGATGGCAATAAAGGGCTAACAGGATGGGCAGGCATAACTTGCACCTTGGGGTTGTTTAAGGGATGAGGTAATTGTGGGAGATGCGCCAATTGCGGGTGTGGTGCATTCCAAAACTCAGTTGATATAATCTTATCCTCTTGAGTTCTAGAAAACAAAGAAAAAACATAATTTTTTAGTGAAACATAATTTGTTAAAGTCTAGGGGGTAATTTTCATGTGCTGTAGGAATCTATTTCTGTGTTAGATTGGTAATGTAGACAATATTTAATATTTTTTATATCACCACTATTTATAATCCTATAGTATTTGAAAAATTATAATAACAACAGGCAATATAATTAAAGATATTTGTTTAACATTATTCAATTTCAGTCAGAAACATCAATGTTTACATTGAAGTTATTCTTATATTTGCTATTTCCTAATTTGTACCTTCGATTATATAGCCATTAAGATGTACACAAATCACCTATGGCTAGCAATACTTCTTTCAGAATATTTATCTCTTCAGCTTTACATTCTCTGTCAACTACTGAGTACAAAACATAATTAACAAAATCTGCATATTAGAAATACATACAGGGTGAATCCGGAGGAAATATTTTGTAGGTAGATACAGGGGGTCAATATAAAAAAGAATAAATCCATAAATTAGACTCCGATTGTCAACAATTCTTGAAATAAAAACAAAGCGATTTTTTTGAAATAGGTATTTATTTCATCAGTGTTGAAAGCTTCTCTTGTGTTTACTTTTATATAGTGTTATATCAATGACGTTCACTCCAGAGAAAATAGTCGATCGGGTCCGGAGACCTCGCCGGTCAATATATTGGTTCTCCTCTACCGACCCATCGTCTAGGAAAATGATTGTTTAAAAAATTTTGTACGGGTAAAGCGAAGTGGGAAGGAGCGCCATCATGTTGGAAGTATAATCGTTGTCGAATATTTAGAGAAACATCGTCTAAAATTTCTACTAAATGATCTAGGAATTGTAGATATCCTTCTCCAGTAAGGCGTACATCCAACACAAACGGGCCTTTTAACTAATCATTAATTATGCCACACCAAACTGTTATAGTAAATTGATGTTCAAAAATTCTATACAAACGTGGCGTGACCATCGGTGCTCATCGTGACAATCATTTTTATACCATCACGATTGAACTGAGCGTCACTGATTAAAATGTACTTATTTACTCTTGAGCTTTAACGAATCCATTCACATTGAAATGTTGGGACGTGATCTCAAGTTGTTGAGCTGGTTGAACATGAAAAGGTTTTAAACCATTTTTCTTAAACGGATTACAAACTTTTTGTGATAATCTGAGTTGATTTCCAATCATCCTCGTACTTTTTCTCGAGTTTTTTTCAGCGTTGTTGAGAATATTCTCTTCATCTCGTAAATCAAGTCCTTTCTCTTACAGAAAGAATCCTTGCGCTTGGGAATACAGCAGTTTTCCGAACACTAGCAAACAATCTTAGATAAAGTTTTCTGTTTTGGAAAACTGTGTCGACATTCATTAAATAATCAAACTGGACTTCCATTGCATAAACCATAAACAAAAATCGTATCTGAATATTCCCTAGGAGTGAATATTCAAGTCATTTTAGTAACAAAATACTTAGAAATACGAAATTTTAATAAAACGAGCCGCTAAGAATTTTTTGGCGACATAAACAAACATTGCTGCAGTAAACTCCGGTTTAGAAAGTTTAGCTTACCAATGACATTAAATCAAAACAAGACAGTGCGAAGAAGAATAAGAATCTAAAAAAAAAATATATTGTGGTGTTTCAAATAACGATTAAAAATATTGAATAGGAAACACAGATCATCTCTGTGTTCCGTTTATTATAAGTTTTTCATTTACAAAGTTTAATTTTTTTTTTAATCACTTACAGTTAATGTTGCGGGTGTATTATATATGTGTGTGTGTTCCTTTTCTGATGGTTCCTCTATTTCAGCAGTTAATGTCTAATATCCTCTTGTAATAACGCTTCTGGTCGTCTTCTTGATTAAATTTTCTTGATTGTTTGTTCAAATTGTTTTTGTTTGATTAAATACTCTTGATTATTACTTGTAACTGTTTCTATTTCACTTTAACAGTTTTCCAATGCTTTGGAGTTGATAATTTCAGCAACGTTTAGGTTTAAGATACAATTTCTAGATGCATCAGTTGAGAAACATGTTTGTTTACTGTCAAAATTTTCGTATCTAACTTCTTGTTTATCGGTTGTCTGGGTGCTGCCAATCTAACAACTTGATATTTTAAATTTTGACGTACTGATGATCGATTTCGATGTTGCAGATGACGTAAGGGATTTTGTTGCTTGATTTCCAAATACAGTGTGTTTATATGTGTGTTTGTGTCATTTTTTATAAATTATGTTTCAAAACGTAAAATACTTAAAATAACGCGGAACTTTGATTATCCCCTGTAAGATAACATTAATGGAGCCTTTTCTTTTTTAAATAAAAGATGAATAATATAAATGATCAAAATGCCGAAATTCGAATGCTAAGCCGAAATAATTCGAATTCCGCAAATGCTCGGTTAAATTTTAATATTTTATGAATTTTAATATAATTGATTGAAATGAATATAGACGTGTAAACGTACGCTCTTCATACTGCAATATAATTCTTTCAAAGTATATCAGATTAGAGGCAAGCAGAGATGGACAAGTTACTATTATTAGATTTAGAGATAAAAACTAATAAACAAGGAAACAGTTGAATTGTTTAACTTATGACTAAAGCGTGACAAACGGTTGCACCCGTTGCGTTTACTATGTACATACAAGGAATCGAGTGGACATTCGGTTATTATCGGTTGATCGGTTACATGCACACCGATCAACCGATAATAACCGAACGTCCACTCGATTCCTTGTATGTACAGCGGGTGCAACCGTTTGTCACGCTTTACTTATGATGTTATTGTTTTATACGAAAAAAATATTCGGTTAAATTTGGAATGAGAACCGGAGTACGCAAAAAAACGCTTAATGTAAGACCAACTGACAACCAATTATGTCAAATCGATCTATCAAAATTAATTTGACATAAACAAAAACTTGATTTTTTGGGAGAAATTCATTATAGAAAAAAGTTACACTATTTCAAGAATGGTTGACAATCGGTCTATAACTTATGGGTTTATTTTTCTTATTTTGACCCTCTGTATCTACTTATAAAATATTTCCCATTCCTGCGGATTCGCCCCGTTGAACAATAGTAAAAGTACATTATAAATTAATATATACTATATTTATAAACTAAAGAAAATTAGTAAAGGTAAGTGTGAAAATTATAGTATTTTAGTTTTTAGTAAATTAATGACAACATTTCAGTAAAATATGTACATCGTATTACCATCTACGAAACAGAAGTCAATTTTTCAAGAAAAGAAAATTCATTTGAGATGATTTTTAAATGATTAATTGCAATACCCATCATATTTAACAATCTTCACATCTTTAGTCTTTTTCCCAAATTTGTATGGAAATATTTAAACCTGTGACAATCGCGTTAATGTGCAGTAAATGTGATAGTTGGGTCACTTCTTTATATTTTGTAACCTTATTTATTGATATCTAACAGCTAAAATTGTACAGTGTGGTCCTAAAGTGTAAAATAGATCGGTTTCTATTTTCTGTGAACTAACTTTTGCCGTTATCGGCATTTCAATTGTATTTCTGGTTTCACCGGTAGTGACGTCAACTTTCCTTTCTTTTAATAGAACACCCTCTATATTTTTACGTTTTTAAAAAGGTAATCGAAAGAATGCAACGATACCACATATGTTTACACTTTAACTTAAGAAATGTGACGATATGCAGCAATAAAGGTTTTGGTACTCTGTTTTTGTTGCTACGCAAAGTTGACTAGGAAAGAACGCCAAATTGTTTCTTGTGATGCCAGACTGATTCTAAAGAGCTCGTTGCTAAACAAAGTAATCAAAACAATTGCTAAACTGTCAAATCTCAATTTCAAAAGCGTAAATTTTTCTTGTTATTTATTGTTGTTATTACCTACATTTGTCATACTTTCCGTTTGTTATTTTATGTCATTTTAAATTGTTTTGTTAATAGTTGTTTCTTCTTTACTTTATCGAACTTTATTGTAGTTAATTAATTGTGGTAGGTTTGTTCAAATTTGTTAGTTTTTGACATACAATGAGCTTAAGTTTCAGTTTTTTTATGTTGATTTTGCAATGGCCTTCGCATGGACCACGTAAGATAACCAAGTGTCTAATTTTTATATTCGGCAAATTTGGCAACAATTACCACGGAGTGGAACATAATGAACACTGCCCTTGTACAGCAGGAAATATTTGAACTTTGCGCTAAGTAAGGATAGATAGTATAAAATTTACAAGGCGAACTACTTTAACAGAAGATAATCCATGGTAAATAAGATAATAATTGTTGCCAGATTTACATAATATTAAAATTGACTTAGCAATTTTGCATGGCTCGTGCCGAGGCCATCATAAAAGTAACAACACAAAAAGCCTAAAAAACAGACATATTGTCTATCAAAAACTAACATATTTAAACAAACTTACCATAATTAATTAGTTGCAAAGAAACAAAGAAAAGGAAGGTATGACAAATGCAGCATAGATTAACAACAAAAATAATTATGCTTTTGGAATTGAGATTTGACAGTTTGGCAATTGTTATGATTACTTTGTTTAGCAACGAACTCTTTAGATCAGCTTAACGTCACAAGAAACAACTTAGCGTTTTTTCCTAGCCAACATTGCGTAACAACAAAACCTTTACTGCACATCGTCATATTTTACATTTTAGGACCTCACAGTATATTTGGTGTAATATATGTATTAGACAAGCCATCTAGCCTGAGTAGAAAGTAAGTTAGGGTCAGACAATGGAGACTATCGTGTTTGATGATAAAATAGTACATAGCACTTAGCGAGTGTTTCTCTGTAATATGCTTAGTGCTATCCACTATTAGAGTTAGAAGTAAGGGTTGCAGTTAGTAGCGGCTGGTAGTGACGTAAATGGGAGTTCAAAGACGAAACTTTGATTCCCTCGTGTATTGCATACTAGAATGTACACGATATGCAACGGAAACACACGAGGGAATTGAAGCTTTGTAATTGAACTTCCATCTATGTCACCACCAGCTGCTACTGTTTAAACATTTGAACTAGATTAGAGAAATGGGGCGTTCCTCTAAAAACGTAGTAATTAGCATTAGTTTTCGTACTCTTTTTTGTAAATTTCTTATAACTTGTGAGATATTACCGCAAGAGTATCTGGATCTGGATTAAAAAAATCCCTATTGCTCTTACACCAAATCAGCAAACTCAGGAAGTTTTATTATTATATTATTATATGAATTGTAGGGTTAGTTGTGGCTACTGTATTGTTGAATTGGGCCCAACGATCTTTACATGCTTGCTTCAACGTATGCAAAACGTCACCAAATGTTATAAATGTTTCTAATGGTAATACAAACCCTCTAGTTGCTGGATGAGAAGGTTCCTTTGCTAAGCCATAACGTATAACCGTCTGCCACGGTGTAAACTTCTCTTCTTCGCTAGGACTTGAGCTTTCGTATTCGTTGGGACTGTCTCCTTCTGAACGATACATTAATGTGAGCCCATCATCGTAATCGTGCTCTAATCTAATCCTTTTTCCGCCTACTGGATTATCACCGTTCCAACTAGCGTGCGCCTGTTCAGAACCCATGGGGCCATTTCCAGCAAGTTTCTTTCCTCTACGAGATATTGTGTAATGCAACGGATCGTGACCTTCGCGCCTGATCATTTCTGGTAAAATCCTACGTCTAGCATTTATGAACCAATTGCATACTTGAAGAACAGTTAGATTGGCTTCTTGTGAAAGAGTAATTTTCTCGGCATCGCTTGGATATGCATTGTAGCGATGTTCGTAAAGCCATCGCTTTAAAATTTTTACAGAATGCTTCGGTAGGTTTCCGCGTCGTTTTCGAACTGGTCCGACGCCGTGTGATGTAATGCTCGCGAGCTGTAATGTTTGCTCATGATCTTCTTGCTCAGAGCCTGAATCGTTCTCATCAGTACTGCTTGTAGACTGGAACCTATCTCGATCTGAAATTGAAACGCAATTACAAAATCAAAATTTTCTGGATATTATTATAGAGATAGAGCAATAATGTTGAAGACTAACAACATTCAGCATAGCATTCAGTACATTTATTTAAACTAAACGAATGTGCGAATATTTGTTTAGTGTTGGACAGAAATTAATATTCTCTCATTTTATTGTGTTACCTCGTACGTGAATCGTGAGTAATGTAAAATAATAAATAAATAATTTCTTTCAAATTAACAATGATCTTCTAAAAATAAAAGTCATACTCTATGAAATAAAAACGATACTAAAAAATAAAAACAAGATTCTTGGAAATAATCTAGATAGTTGGTACTCCTGCTATATATTAAGTCGATTAGCATGTCATGTTCAAAGATCTTAAAAAAATAGTTTTACCACAATATTGTTACACCAGAGATGCAAGCCACTGACATTGTCTGGAATTGCTAGGCATCGATAGGCATTGTATGGGCACAGATTCGATAATATACATATATGAAACTTCCGAAAATTATTTTTATGACGCATGTTTGATAACCCTCATTGTAAATGGGGTTGTCAAACACTATTTACTTTTCGAATTGTGTATTATTTAGTTTCATTTTTTTAGATATTTCGCAAGTGTAGTGGTTTATTTTAAAGACTCAGTAGTGTTCACAAATTATGTAATGATCCTAAATTCGTATTTATATTAATATGGTTATTTTAAGACACAGTATTTGCATATACAGTGCGGACCTAGTGCCCCCCCCCCCCCAACTTTTGAATGACAGAAGCTAGCGTTTTTAGAAAAACGATTTCTATTTTTTGTCAACTAAATTTTGCCGTTATCGCCTGTTCAATTGCATATCCGGTATCACCGGAAGTGACATCAACGCAAAGTTGGCTAGGAAAGAGCGTCTGATTGTTTCCCGTGACGCCAGATTGATCTGAAGAAGAGCTCGTTACTAACCAAAGTAATCATAATAATTGCCAAACTGTCAAATCTCAATTCCAAAAGCGTAAATTATTCTTGTTGTTTATGGCTATTATATCCTGCATTTGTCATACGCTCCTTCTTTGTTCTCGTTATTTTCTCTCACTTTAACTTATTTTGTTAATTGTTGTTTCTTTAATTTATCGAACTTTATTGCAATCAATTAATTATGGTAAGTTTGTTTAAATGTGTTAGTATTTGGTGGACAATATGTATGTTTTTTAGGTTTTTATGATTGCTGGGTCAATTTTAATATTATGTAAATCTGGCAACAATTGTCACCTTATTTACCATGGTTGCGCAAGTAATTGTACAATAATTTAAATCATATTATCTTCTGTTAAAGCAGTTCGCCCTGTAAATTTTATACTATATATTCTTACTTAGCGCAAAGTTAAAATATTTCGGGCTGTACAAGGGCGGTGTTCATTGTGGAACAGTGTTTATTATGTTCCACTTTGTGGTAATTGTTGCAAAATTCATGGAATATTAAAGTTAGGTACTTGATGTTTATCTTACATGGTCCATGCGGAGACTTTAGGTCGTGATAAATTAAAGAAATAACGACAATTAACAAAACAAGTTGTGGTATGGGATTGTGAAGAAATAATTGTATGACATTGCAGTGGAATGAACGAGAGAACAGTTATAGTTACAGCGGGCACTTTTTAAATTTCGCGAATGATTTTGAGTTGGTAGTTGCGGCAATAAAGAATATATTTGTCTGTATTGTCAAGAAATTGGCGTATATGTCATTTATTGCCGGAACTACCAACTTAAACCATCCGCGAAATTTAGAAAGTACCCGCTCTAGTTATAGCTGCTAGGTTTTATCAATTTCGCAGTTAATTTTGTCGTATATTTAGTCGATTTAATGCTAGCAAATTACATTATATATAAAAATAAATATGGAAACTAATTCCGTTGCGTTTATGCAATATGGAGGTAAGTATAATGTAGTAAATTCAATTATAAATCATACAATATCTGAAGGAATGTTATGATATGATATACAATAGATCTTTAAAACTACATTAGATCTTAATTGGACCTGCTGTGACGCATATCAACTTGGTTGCATTAAATTTGGAAAGTTGTTAGATTAGTAATAGTATACACTAATCTTTCTAACTTTCCAAAAGTTTTTTTCCAACGATTTCTGTAGGGTACGCATATTAGTTATTAAATTAGTTCACACATCGATTATTGCGCGTACCTCAGATATACATCGTTTAGGAATTAGTAACTGGTGTAGATGTTGGAATGGTTTTCGGAATCGATTGTATATAGATATTGAGAAAGGAAATGCTAGATCAGGATGCAACAAGCAGTATTAATGTTTTCTATTGGTACAGATATACACTGTACATGTCAGTATAAAAGGTTCTTGATTCATACGAATAGATCATAGTAACTGATACTTGTACGATATAAAGATAAGTTGAAACAATATTAATAGTCGTTCCAAGTACGGTACATAATGTAGTCGGAATACTGTTTTATACTGCTCATGCACCAGAATTTACGGTTTAATACGAGGGTGTATCAAATATAAACGGGACTCATTTTCTTAAAAAATCCGGAAGGCTACTAGACCTGGAAAGGGTGATGCGCAGGTAGCCTATACCGTTAGGGAGAGGGGAGAACTAACCGCAACTCTCTCGGGTCCCTTTAGTTTCAAAAGAAACCATGAGCGAGAAAGAAGTGTACGTCTCTGTGGAGCAGCGCATTATCATCAAGTTTTTGGACAAGGAGGGGGTGAACCCAACCGAAATTTTGCGGCGATTACAGACACAGTTCGGGGACAACACCCTGTCAAGAACCCATATGTTTGCATGGCACAAAAAAATTTCTGGAGGGCGTGAGAAGGTCGAGAACGAGAGCCATGATCGCCGCCCTAGGACGAGTATGACCAAGGCCAACATCGAGGCGGTCCGAAATCTCATAAAGGGAAATCGGTGCATAACTCTCTTCGGAAGTAAACATCAGTTACGGGGGTATCTAACGGATCGTGACAGATGACTTGGGATTTCGCAAAGTGGCGCTAAATGGGTTCCATGTCTGTTATCGGAGGATCACAAGCGACATCGATTGGAGGTTTCGTAGCGACTCTGTAATCGATACCAGCAAGAGGGTGAGGCCTTTTTTAATCGCATCGTCCACCTGTAACGAAACTTGAGTGCACTACTAACGCTCGAGTCGAAACAGGCGAGTATGGAGTGGAGAAAGAGCGGCGTGGGGGCATCGATGAAAGCAAAGACGCGGTTGTCAGCCGGAAAGGTAATGGCAACAGTTTTTTTTTGATCGGCAAGGTGCTTTTCACGTTGATTTTCTCCGCGATCGACGCACAATTAATGCGCAATATAATTGTGAAATACTGGATGCCGCGCGTCATTTCGAAGGAAAAGGAAGAAGCAATCGGCCAGAAGTGTCATTCTTCTGCATTACAACGCCAGGCCTCATGTGGCTAACGCCACGATGCAAAAAGTGGATGCATTAGGATCGGAAACGCTGGAACATCTACCATATAGTCCAGACTTATCACCTTGTGACTTCCATCTTTTTGGACCCCTCAAAGAAGCGATTGGAGGCCAGCGTTTCGACGACAACGAAGCGGTAGAAGCGTTTTTATTCTAATGGCTACACGAACGTCCGAAGAGTTTTTACGACGATGGAATAAAAAAGCTCCTAATCCGATGGGAAAAATCTATTTCTAGGGCGGGGGAGTATATAGAAAAATAATATATATTTGTAAGCTTAGTTAAATAAAGTTAAAATTAAAAAAAAAAAACGAGTCCTGTTTATATTTGATACACCCTCGTATTAAATACATTGCGTTTATAAAATGTGATGTCACGTTCGATAGAATAGTACTTTTCGTTTGTCTTTCGTATTTCAAGAAATTACAACTAGAAATAATTTCAATAATTTTCGAATTTTAAAGAAGCTTGATATATACATTAATAACCAAATCTGATTTAGTACCTACATATATGTCTAGTAGAGAAGAGTGTATTTCATAGATATGCACAACACGGTAGGCGATACTATCGAATATCCCCACGTAATATTCTTTTCTCTGTTATACATACATGTACGTCGTTATTAAATCGATTTTGGTTGTCAACCTGTGCACGCAGTTGTAATTGTCAATTTTGATAACATGTTTTAAATAATATAGTTTGTTGTACTTGTTATATGTATCGCCACATTTCTTGTATGTAGCTGGTAAATATTTTGTATTTAGAAACCGACAATATGAATATATTTTATCCAGCTTCTTTGGTACATACGGGGTTGCATGACATTATTTGGAATTGTTTGAAATGACTGTGGCATTTCTATGTAATAACCTGGCATTACAGTTAAAATTCAAGCATTGTCGCACTTTGGTGTACAAAATTTTGAGTGTAAAATTTTCCTCGGTTACACCCGAAACGATTTCAAATCAACATCTTAACGCTTTTACCTAAATAATTCATTGTTTCTATTAATCTTAATATATAAAACCGGTTTTCTAAATGTAAACATCGTTTTCAAATTTTATAAGAACCGATAAACCAGTAGTTTTATAAGTAGATCACAATGTTGTACTTCTATCAATAGTGAAAATGTATTTATTTATAAAACATTTAAATACATTTCCCAAAATTAAAGAATTAAAAAGCAAGATTTATCGTCTTTTATGATAGTTACTTCTTTGAACTTAATTGATTTTGAAAAGTAAGTTTTAGACGCATGTACACGTCCAGATTTAGTGGATAAGTCTTGCGACAACCGTGTGGAACAGAGGCTTGCTGTGTGTAAAACTGTGGTAAATGAATTTTTGAATAAACTATGAATAATAATTAATAACTATGTACTATGTCAGAGGCAAAGCGGTAGAATAATGGGATACCACACAAACGATCGCTTTACGTTCTATACAACCATCTCTTTCTGAGACGTAGAGTTGCAGGGAATTTCTACCATATCTGTATACCTATATTATGCGCATTACCTCCGATTTCCGCAAAAAAGCTACATGTTATAAAAAGAAGTGCTGCTTTATATTGCAACTACATCAATTTATCGCAGATTAATAAACATCAATGTTTTTCAATATTGACATACATATTCCAAATTTTTAGGCATTTCTTAAATCACAAACATTTGTAAAAACAAAAGTTTATAAAAAACATTTTTCTTAATTGCGCAGACACCATAACCCCTAAAAGTTAAGGAAATATGTGAACACACTATTCTTATGGTCTTGTGGTGCAAACAACCATTGATTACTGATAAATTACATTTTGTTCATTAAAATTTCCTTTTCTTTACGGTTGAGACTCTAGATTCCAGATTAATAGAAAGTTTTAAATTCAGCGATTAAACATTAAAAAGTTTAACACTTTAAATTTAGCAAAGGATTAAATATTAAAGCTTCATCAAGTTGCAAATTATGTAGAGCAAAACATATTTTGTTTACCACATTTCACCGTTTTACACAATTTTACATTTCCTTTCCAGATTACTGAATATGTTACCGTTCCAGACGTCAAACGAAAAATACACGTTTAAAAATAAATTTTTAAGTAGGGTAGCTCTATAGATACAACAGTCAAATTATCAGAGCAACTGTTTGCTTTTTTTTAACTCCACGGTGCTCCACGGCGTTTTACACATTTGAAAGATTACGAAGACGGGATTGGTTAGTAATTATGTAAGAAACAAGATCGCCGATTCATTCTCAATTTAAAATACAACTATTAAAATTTCCTGTCCGAATAATGAGTTCACCAATGTATTAGAAAAAAAGGAAAATTTGGAGGCATATTCGAATATATCAAACGTTAAACGGCACTGACAGTTGACAAGCAGTAAATGGCTACCTCGTGGTTTTCATTATAAAACCAATACTTCTCAAGGAAACTCGAATAGGTAAACTAGCGCCGTTGACACTTGATATTTTACATAATGTTTTGAGAGCGAGACCACGTGCCGGATATGACTACCGAACGCTTATGCACGACAAAAATCAAAAGTTTAGTACTTACGGGCTTTAATCTTCATAATTGACAGTTTAAATGTCAACTCAAAAATTTCACAATTTACGTAACACTGGTAAATCTTCAATTAGAAAAATACGAACACTTATTTTGTTTTTAACAACTAGGCCGATGTATTTGTTTATACCACCGCCGACGTTGACCCGCGCCTTTTAGTAAGTTGGGTAGAAAATGATTGTAAAAGATGCCACTACACAGGTATATATTCTCATAGTTATTATAAACAGAATGTCATTGCCTGTTAACGAAGTTTTTAATTGATTAATTTACCAAAATACTGAAAAGTCACGCGTGCTGTAAATATGACAGCTTAGATGGCGGTCAAACAACTGTCTTTACAAAACCGACGCTTTAGGTTTGGTTGGTAAGTGTACAACCTACTTAATCTACCAATACAGTTTGAAATTCATATTATACTGCAAAACGATGCAAGAGCTTTAATTTTAATGATCGCAAATCTTAAAATTTCTAGAATTACAAATTATGATATCTTACATTTTTCTTAATCCTTTTCTCAATGCGTCTCAAGGAATCGTATTACCATTAGTAACTTTTTCATACATGTTTACTGCTCATTTCCATTGTGTTTTGAATTTTTTACAATGGCCGCGTTCACCAGATGTAAAGTGCAAGTTTGTTCATTAAAATACAAACCAGCACTACATTTTTATCCTACGGAAACAGTTGTGGCATTATGAGTTACGCTGGAAGTAAATATAAAGCTAACAGTTGTTCATCATTATTATTGTTTTATATGATGGTCATTAATAGTTCTATAGGTGAACGCGACCAATGCTTATAATTAAATATCTGTAATATAGTATAAATAATTAAGCAATGAACGCACATCATCAATGACGTTTATATGACGTTTTATTGCAATTATAAGAACATAAACTTACTAAAAATTACGGTGCCTGATTTGTAACAAGAAAATCTATAATTTTCGAAAATAAACGGTATTAGTGACGCCGTACGTTGAAAATTTGTAGTTTCTTTCTAATATTGATATACTTTGCACTAGAGGAACCCATATATTATAAATGGAAAATATATATGAATAGGGAATGTTATTTTTACCATAGTGGTCATCCTGGGTCAACAAACATCGATGTTGCCGGCTTCAATTGGCCGTAAACTGTAATGTAATCCTAACCTGATCAGCTGATCACTGTTTACTTATTTTACTTGCAGTTTTCTTAATCGATTTTGTTGTAGAGTTTTGTTAGTTCTTTTTAGAATTATAATTCAAGATGCCTAGAGCGTTTTGTAAGCAAAGTAAAGCACTGATTGCAGCAGCTCTGAAGTATTTTAAAGAGGAGAAAGAAAGAGGCCATCCATTGTTACCAGCTGATGCCGTTATTGAGCGTGTAGCTGTTGCCCTAAACATCAGTGTTCATTCTGTGAGCAACATTAATCAAGAAATAGAAAAGGAAGGACAGGTCCGTAGCCCAAAGAAATGTAAATCCAGACGCAAGCCAATAACTGACATTAGCAGAGCCGATGAAGCAGACATACGAAATACAATTTATACAATGGTTCAAGCTAAACAGCAGAATCGGTTTTCGCTGGAGAAAGGACAACCCTAGAATAGGCCTGATGGAATTACCTAACATTGTATTCGCACGATTTTCTTTTTTAGAAACTTATGTTAGAAATATGAGGTCTAACTTTTGGCAATTCGTTTACTTAGATGAAACTTGGGTTTTTGAAAATGGCAGTGTTTCCCGATCATGGCAAGATAACACCAAACATAGTGTGAGAAATATAATAAGTGAGGGCACACGATATGTTGTATTCCACGCAGGAAATCGAGAAGGATTTATTGACGGTGCTTCCTTAATTTTTTCTTCGAAAACGAAAGATCTTGACTACCATGGAGAGATGAATCAAACCAATTTCTTGGCCTGGTTTGAGCATCAGTTACTATGCAGATTACAATGCCCTTCTATGATTATATTGGATAATGCTAGTTATCATTCCACGTTAGAAGTAAAAATTCCAAATTCATCTTGGAAAAAAGTTGATATTCAACAGTGGCCACGGGAAAATAACATCCACTTTGAGGAAACTAGTTATAAAAAAAATTTACTTCAGTTAGTTGCATGTAATAAACCTCCGAAAACATATGTTGCTGACAAACTTGCAGCTAAATATGGACATGTGGTGCTCCGTTTGCCACCATATCACTGTATATTCAATCCCATCGAAAACATTTGGGGATTGGCAAAGACATATTATAATAGACATATAGGACGAGATGGATATGGAACGGTAAAATGTATTGCGATGTGGCAAGAAGCGTTTGCAATAATAACCTCTGAAGTCTGGAACAATACCATCGAGAAAACTGAAAAGATAATACAAGACTGGTGGCAGAGGGAAGTTGGCTTCAAGCAAAATGATATTCCAGAGCTCGTCATCAATGTTGGTGCAACATCCGATGAAGACAGTTCGGATTGTCAGAGCGATTGACCCACTTTTATTTGTAAAATTTTATAAATATTTTAATATTACTTTATATATTTGCATGTTTCTACAGATTGAATGTATTTAATATTTAATAACACACTATCTGCTTCTATATACGTATCAATAAAATTGAAATATATGCCTTTTTAAATTCTAAATAAAGAAAGCAATAAACATGAATTTTTTCAAGAAATGCTTTTAGATAAATGCATCACAACTATAGAAATAATATTTAAATTGTTTCACTTCCTTCAGATACTTTAAAAATATTTGTCCTTCGTTACTAATAGTATTTTATATACAATTTTGCAGTTAATGCTCATGGTATTCTAACCTAATATTAATCCACCTAACGTAAACAACAGCTGTCATAAACAATGCGACAAGGCAACATCTAAACGTCTGACATCATTCGTTGTTGATGACGTGCATTCATTGCTTAATTATTTATACTATAGTAGCCTTGCATTATTTGCTTTTGTTAGATATATCTAACAATACATATTTTTAAAATATTACATTTCACATATAGCTTAAATTATAAACAATGAAGATGTAAAATAAAAAAAAATGTACCCAAAATTTGTAATAATTACTCTACTATTTGAAAAAAAAATTATTTATAACGCAATAGCTCATAAATATTTTAATCAAATGTAGTAATGTTGCAATATTAAAGCAAATGTAAAAGCAAAAAAAAATGATAGCTCTAATTTTTCTAAACAAGTCTAGACTTATTGAGTTGTAATTTCACCCATTTTCGTTTGCAACTTTATCATTTATGTTATTAATAGTAACATAAATGATAAAGTTGCAAAGAGAATTAGAAGAATTAAGTTTGAAAATGACATCTTTCACTTGGGAATACTATTTGCGATAGTAAGATACTGCCTCGATCCATGTTACCCATCGCGTCAATACAGGCTGAGGTGGTAACAGTATTTGCGAATACAATTGCTTGAATACGCGGATATATTTGGGAGATTTCACAAACACTTTTTTGGTAGATGATATTAAATCATTCACCCTAAGATACTTGCTTCGAATTGTTTCTGCTACGAGATGACATGCGTGTATGAGGCATATTATGTGAAGAAGAGTCGGAAAGCATACTTTTAACATCCTACCAGTTTTCAGCAGTTTTAAAGGACGCGCCACAATATGAATCACGCTGTGTTTCTGAGCATCAGTAGTTTCGTCCACAGTAAGCCAGATTTCTTGATTTCTCAACTCGTCTTTTATACAGTCTTTTACTGTACTTTGCACATGTGATAAATTGTACCGCAATTGCCTTTTTGTTGGTAGCTTCCATGATGGAACATATTTATCCCAAAAAAGACGAAAGTTTTCATTATCTACTAGGTGTTGTGGGATGTTGCACGTGCTCAACATGAAAATAAAGTCATATAAAAATAGCCAGTACGGAATATTGTTTCTTAAATTCAATACATGACGTTTACTTTTAATATTACATCTACATTCGAATGTCGTGCGACCTAGCAACCCTATACTGCAAAATTTGCAACGAATGTGCGAACCTGTAAATTCCAAACCAGGGAAACGCCAAATATATTTCTTTACATGCGATGCAAGAGGTACACCAGGCTTATGTCCCATATTTTCGAAAACACACAATGAGAATCCGATAAATAACCGAATTACCAAACTCATCAATGTTTACCGCACTACTGAACTCTGCATCCGCATACGTACATACATCCCCCGTACAGGCGTCTCTGCGGGTGCAACCGTTTGTCACACTTTAGTTATTACTGTCCACCAAATAATTACAAAGCTAGCTAATCCAAACTAATTTTAAAAAATCTGGCAGCTTGTCAAATCACGCGCTGTTATGTAAAAAGAAACATGCATTTTGAGTTTGTAACACGCTTTCATTAGAACTGAAATTCAAATTTATAATAATACCAAAACAATTACCTATTAAATCAAAACTACTGTTTTTCTTTATATACGTAGTTATTACTTTGCTTTTATTATTTTAATAACAAGAATTTGCATATATCGATTTGACAGCTTAAAAAACACTAGAGCCTATTCTTGTTACTGCATTATTTGAAGTATCTCAGCTATGAAACAGGCAGAAATTTGAGAGCCTATCTGTGTTAAAACTTCGGAAGTGCATTTATTATGTTTACAATCATTTGTTTATTTAATATGTACGCAATTTGAAACCTGTTTTGAACCCCAAAACGATGAAAATTCAACTCAATAATTTCCTGTCTGCCTTATATATCCTATATGCGTCAATCCAGGGATATACTATATATCTAACATACACAGGAAACCGTAAATTTGCCATACAGTACCGAAAAATGGCTCCAGCTATCACGCTGCGCAAGTACTGGAGAATAAATTTACAGTTTTCAGTCTGTTGGAACAAAGTTGTTTTCTTTGTCCTTGTTCTGCAGCTGAATACTGAACACCACTTCATCTTGACGTTTTTAATACCGAATAAATCAAACTGTGATCTTCAAATGCCTAATTCTACACTAACAATAAATTAACGCGGACCTTAACACAAATACTGTAGGCAAGTTCGGGTATTCGTTCGGAGTAACTCCATTTATTCCAAATACCACCCTACTCGCGCTCTTTCGCGTTCGGGAATGTCGTAGTTACTCCATCCATTCGTTTAAGAATATGAGTTGAGTGATCCACTCTTGCTCTACTCCTCATCTGCTCCACGTGCTCTGTACTCTTGATCTGCTCCGAACGAATGCCCAAACTCAACTTGTACCTTCTTGCATATCGATGGCTTAGTGGTAATAATACGTAACATCAAATTTTGGAAAATCAGGATTTTTATGGTTATTCTGGGTGGCAACATTGTACAAGAACATGTGACGCTTGGACCAATACAAATATTTTATTTTATTGTTATAGTAATACCACGTATCAACCAGTACTTTTTTTTTTGCAATACACATATCAAATTAACAACATATTTGTTTTCATAGCAACTGACCTAATAACTTAATAGGTACTCAAAACCTTTTATATTTATGAAATAAAACAATTTAATAACCAAAAGTAGTGACTAGTTTTTTGCTCGCTTCATATCTAGGCGGATGACGTAGCGGGCATTTTTTTCAAATTCAAGAGCCTAATTCGCTCGGCCTACACTAACTACTCCGAGTAACCAGTGTAAAAAGTACGCGTTCGTTAGGTCTGCATGTAGTTGCACACAACCCTTGTTTATGATATAATAAACAAGGACGCAACCATACACCTACTTGCACTGACCACTCTGGTGACATCATTTTACACTACACCGAGTAAAAGATGCAGCCCGAGCGAGTAAACCTAAGGTAAACGCGTGTTACACTGCGCACTCAAGTGGTTTCAATTCTTGGTTTACATGTTGAATGCTATTATATAAGCAATGTATTATTGTAAATACATGACATTACCAAGTTTAGTAGTGACAATTAAAAATTGTTGTAACAATTATCAAAATGTATATAAACTTTGTCATGTACATCGTACTATTTTGGAAACGGAAAAGGGGAGCAAGACTATATAAGATGCTTTACATTTTTAAACTGTTGACAGGCCACAATTCTAATCATTTCACATGCTCATATGTGACCTGCATAAAAGAAGTGATTCTAATTAAAAATATCAATTAT
Source organism: Dynastes maya (assembly GCA_029619315.2). NCBI lineage: Eukaryota > Metazoa > Arthropoda > Insecta > Coleoptera > Scarabaeidae > Dynastes > Dynastes maya. The sequence goes on from JAROYE020000003.1 coordinate 35,626,935, forward strand.
AATACATAACACACAATACGTTTATTTAATATATTTATTTAATTTTAACATAACTTCCCTACACGACAGTTAACCATCTAACACCCTACTTTGTGAATCTATATAGAACTATAATATACATTACATAATGGAATATATAACAGCTTTAATCTTTCAACAATATAAGAATCTATTTACATTAAATTACACCTTATATACAATGATTGAGAATACTGTTTACAAATAAATGTTATGGAATTTACAAATATGTTCAGTTCATCAATTCTGTATTGTCAATCTTATTCTTCATTTCATAAAGTAAACAAGAAAAAAACAATACTACAAGGAAATAGAAATGTAATAATTATTTTCATTTGAAAATACATGTACGACATTCATAAAACTTTCAAGAAATAAAATTCTGCGTGTATAAGAAGAATTAAGCAGCATATTTAATGCTTTGACAGTATTTAGTTACAACTTGATGTCTAGTAACGATCTTAAAGCGCAAAATTTAAACTAAGACAAATTAAACTTTTAATTCTATCATATCGATATTTATTTTATAATACACATATGGATAGTATTCTGATTGACCGAAGCCTAATCCAGGAATGTCAACGCTCTAAAACATAATTACATTAGGTCAAGTGTGGTTGTTTATATGAATCTAAACATACATCAATGTTTGCAGAACCTTGCAATGCACTGCTGTCTAGGTGTCCATACAATTGATTCAATAGTTCTCTCAACTTTTTCGATTGCTTCTTGTATGGATGTAATAAAATTGCTTGGAAATTAACAGGAAGACCATACCTACAAAATCAAAAAATGGTACATGTATATCTCTTGAAAATAACACGATTTCATCAGTAAGAGATGAAAATCCTAACTAAATAGATGCTAAGAATCAAGCAATCGTCTACCAAAAAAATGAAAGTAATGGCTTTAAGTATTTCAAAACTATACAAAACATTTATTTTTAGCAATTAGAAATAAAAAATCATGACTCAAAAATTCTGATAAAGGTACCTTTACACATACGAAGTTTTTAATATATATCTTAAAAGTAACAGCCTCAAAATGTAAATATTTTGAGCTTTATAGAATTATAAATAATGCAGAAGATATTTACCTCAACACAGATTCCACAAACACTCTTAGCGCTTTGACATGTATCCATGCGCAGAAACATTCACTGAAATTCACCTTCAACCACCTCACCAATGGTCCCTGCAGGCAATTTATGTAAATAATTTTAACAGTTATTATTCAGAAGGTTGCTTACAAATTGCTTTTTCTTGTCTGTAACAAGCTTTGTTATTTCATTTTTGCCGGCTGCAAGTTCCTCTTCGTTGTAAGTGAAGTCTCTAACAATGAATTTCTTTTCTCTTGCATGTAACTTAAACTCTTCGACTACCTTTTTAAACAGCGAAACTGTGTACAGTCCATATTCAGCATCTTGCGTAATCAATTGGGAAGAACGTGGTACTACCATATCCGTTAGTTTTTCATAAGATGTTTGCCAATCAGAAGATGAAACCCTAAAATTCACTTAATCTCATCACCGAAGTTAATAAAAATAAATAATTTTACTTGGGAACAATAACCAGCAGCGTAGTCAAATATTCCGAATCTAGGATGAAATGCTCCTTCTTCACTAAGTCGGCCAAATTTCGCGTCAGAAGACTACCTCTGCAATAATGTAATAGAATTAGTTTATAATACAATAAATGTAGTAACAAGAGATTTGCTAATTCATGCAGGGCCGTAGCTAAAAACAACCGCCTGGCAAAAGAAGTTTTGATCGAAATTTTGTCTGTATTTATTTCAATAAGTATTTAAATTTTGAGAATATACACAATTCTCTATAAATAAATTCAAACAAAAACTAAATAGTAAAATATTTATTCATGAAGTTAAAAGAAATTCAATAAAATGTTCAAGCCACACATAAGATGTTAAGCATTTTCTGGAAGTGTAAGGAGATTATGTCCCGGATCTGGTTAAGCACTTTTAACGTGTTACACCATGACTTTTAGATTTTTACTTTTCTAATCACTGATTTAATAAACCTCTAGATTAACTAACAATATTAGACACACGTTTACTAAGAATATTTTGTTTGTTTTGATGAGAAGTATAAGCAGATAAATTCCAAATACTTTTTCAATGCGCCATATGTTAGTTACCTAATTGTACATGAATTCTATTAAGGAATGTAATTTCTTGTCATGCCAATGAGAAAACTATCGTCAGTTCATTACAACCCTTTGGTTAACGCCTGATGCAAAAGTAGCTGGACATTTGAAAAATTAGCGTAGTAGACTGTAGAATTTTTTTTGACAAATGAGTCAAACGTCAATGGCTTGTACGAACGTTTCTCTTAAACAGAAAATCGTTTATTTGTTAGTTGTAAGAATGAAAACTACTCCTATTGAAAATTTGCGAGAACGTATTTATCCTGCCCTTGGAAGATGGACCCCGGCGGAAGTGGTGAGACATTTTACAAAAGAAAATTTTAGCCGGAGCACCATATATAGCATCATAAAACGTTTTTACGATGGCAAACCTACTACTAACTTGAAAAAAAAGGCAGAGCGAAAAAGGGTAAGGGTAGAGATACAAAAATGATGGAATTGATGGAAAACAAGATTGGAATATCGCAACGACAAATGACGGCAAAGTTTAAAGTGTCTCGGTCTTGTATATCAAGAAGTTTGAAAAAAGAAGGTTTAAAATATTATAAAAGACAAAAAGCACCAAAATATACGGATAAACAAATGGAAATTATTCCGGTTCGATGTAGGAAGATGGGGACCAATCTAAAAGTTGCACAAAAAGTGTTGATCTTATATGATGAGAAATATTTTACCTTTGGTAACACTAACATCGCTGGAAATGCTGGATTTTACACAAAAAATAAAAACTGCTCCTGACGAAGTGAGATTCGCAGGTAAAGCAAAATTTGAGTTTGGATTGCTATTTCAAAACCCGGTATTTCAAGTCCTCTCATAAGAAGTGTGCGTGATTCAGCAATAAATGCTGATGTGTATAGGACAAAATGTCTACCAAAACAGAAGCGAGTTATTGAAAGATTTCACCAAAGAGATGATATTCTCTTTTGGCCAGACTTAGCGAGTTCGCATTATGCGAAAACTGTTACCACATGGTTAATAGAAAATAACATCGCTTTCGTCCCTAAAGAAATGAATTCTCCAAGTATTCCAAAAGGCACGTTCTATCGAAGATTTTTGGACAGAACTTAGTCGACTCGTTTATGAGAATGGTTGGACCGCAGAAAACGAGAATCAGTTAGCACGTAGAATTAGCAATAAGCTCAAGCAAATTAGTCCAGATTACATCCAAGTCATAATTCAAAAGGTTCCATCTAAACTGAGAAAAATTGAAGAAAGTGGACTTTTTGCCATTTTAACCTAATGATAATTGTAAACAAAAGTTCTAGTTTTAAGAGTAAACCATCGCATATTTTCTAATAGTTTTTGATTAATGTATAAAAAATGTTAAAAAATGTCCAACTATTTTTGCATCATCCGTTATATACTGCTATATGCAAATGCATTAGGCATCCCTCTATTTTTAAACAAACGAATGGAAAGAATGAATTTGGAATAAAATAGCAACATGAATGGGTTCTATAGAATAAATAATTTATTAAGGAATTTAATATTTTGCAAGCCCACTGACTGCTTTAACAACAACATTTAGCCGTTTAGGCATAGTAGACAAGTGATCAAAACACAACTCTCGGGATGTTGCTTCCCATTCTTCCAACATTATTTGGCGCAAACGTTCCTTAGACGTGTAATGGTGTTTAGCCATGTTTCTTTTTAAAATTTTCCACAGGTGCGGGCCAGTCGAGTGGCCGTACTCCGTTTTGACCAAATCAACCCATTATTGCCTGAGCATGATAAATATGAGAAAGGTCATCCTCAAAGAATTTTGGAATTGACGGCACACAAAAGTTCACCAACTCCTGATGCCGATATGCACCCACCACCATGAGACTCCCACCATCGTGCTTTACTGTAGGCATAATGCATTCAGCGTGGAATACTTCTCCTGGTGTACGGTGTACGAATTGTGCTCCACGCTTCCCAAAAAGCTGCATTGAAAGAAGAAAAAAACACCATTTTTCTTAATGAATAAGTTCAATTGTATAAAGCTGATGTGATAGGGCTCTATATTAGACAAGTAAAAAAGATAACCTGTTTACTGGAGTCGTTAGAAAAAATTACCTTAGACCAATCTTTGACTGACCAATATGCATATTTTTTGGTCCATTCAAGCGCCTTCTTCGGTGCACCTGCGTTAGGTAGATTTTCTTCTTGGCCATTCGACTATGCAAAGCAGCAGCCTTTAGTTTTGCAGCACTAACTTTCAACGAAACTTTTTTGTCTATCTTTTCGAACCATTCTTTCTAAGTAGCGAACTGTTCTTCCAGTTGTGTGCCGTTTACGCGTAGATTTCGGTCGGTTTTCGTAACTACCAGTATTTTTGAATCATTTTAAGGTAGTTTGTATGATGCACCTTGAACATTTCATTTGTTTTGCAATTTTAGTTTACGAACAACCTAGCGTACTTAATAGAACGTTCTGCCACAGTCAGTTCCCTTCTTTTGAGTATTATTAATAATTACCGCGTTCCGCAATATCTTCAAACTTACTTATAACCTTCTTTTAAATTTAACACTTTACGTACATCTCTTTAATGCCGTATACAAACATAGATTTTACCCGATCGTCCCAAAACCAATTCATTTTTAGAATAGTGGGTTTTTCCAGGGATTCCTACTACATTAGCACATAGCAGTATATCTAAAAGCTTATTTTTTAAATAGTTTTCGTAAAACAATGGATCCTATACAAAACGTTAAATGAATTTCATCGAAAAAGTTACAATTATGTGGATAATGAGAAGAATTTGCACTCTGCGCAGCGCGACAGGGTCGGATCCGCTGTTGGGTGTAAATATCTATATGCATGGTATATATGCATCTCTGATCGGCGTTCGATGTTAATATTCGCTTCGCATAGTCGGCTCGGTGTTTGTTGGTACGTATATACTTACTACGATGCTGGCGAGCCGGCCGAAAGTGCCAACTTTAATAATGAGTAGTGCAACGCAGCTAAGAAAACTATTGTGCAAGATATAATAACTGTTGTAGTTTTGTTATTAAGCAAATCTTACTTATATAGTATCTTTTCAAGAACAATTTTAGCTTATTAATTTGTTAATTATTATGTTCCGTTTTCCTGGACGGGCGAAAATCTTCTCAGAACCTGGCTACGACCCTGAACCTATGATTATAATTAGGAACTAGCAAATTTGTGGTACAGTTCGAATGGAAATAATTAGAATTGTTTTATTAAGAAAAACTATTGATTACAGTGTAAGATAAAATTGCTCACGTACGTTTGTTTCTTCTCCAAGTTCTGCAAATTTCCTTTCAAATTATTGTAAGCTGTCGATTTCGTCTTCAAATCAGCATCGATTTGTCCAACTTGCTTGCTGATGATATCAGCGATATTTCTGAGAGACTGCTTAATAGGGTACTTGGCAATATCCCATTGGAAGCGTGTAATGTAACTGGGCAAGTCACCTAGATAGAATGAAACTCAGATTTTAAAGGTGTATTGCACTATTACATGCATTACAATTAACGCTGAAGCGGACCATTAAATCAAATCATAGATCAAGTAAAGCAGCTGTATGAAAGTACCGTTTTAATATAAACTAATAGTAGCAAAGCGGTATAACGTTCAAACTATGTAGAAGCTGGAGAAGAAAATTGCTTTAAAATATATAAGATTATTAAAACAATGCTTTCGTACATTTTTGTCGCCCTGAAACATTAGATAACCAAAAAAGAACAACGAACAAATAAGTGCTGGATGTGAATGGGGTGGCACACGCATAGTCACTGTACTGGCGTGGTAGGCCGTGTGGCAAGCGCAGGCCACTGACCTGGGCCTAGGGGGAAACTTGTGTCTTGGTCAGGACTCTCTGCGGGCGTGAGATATTCATCTGAGGTGCTTGAATTCACCTCATCGGCAGTTGTGTCTTCAGAAGATATATTTGCGCGATCATCGTCAGTTCCCCCGGGTTCGTCTGGAGGCCACTCACCTGTCCCCACCACCAAACACTTGTCACAAGCGCAGCCAGCAAGCATAAGCCAAGTATCTCTGCTTCGATCATTCATTGTCTTACGAATTGGTAACTCATAAGACCATTCCGCTTTTCAAAAAACTCACTTCATAGATACATGCTTTGTAGGAATTAACGAGTTAAAAAGAAAATTTTCTCTCGCAGTGTTTGAATATTTGTATTCATATCCATTGATTAACAATCAGCAGTTACCAATAAATATAATCACCAATCGAAGCGAACAATACACGAGAACAAGTTTACTGATTTTATCAATCCACGCTCAAGTTAATGATCATTTTTTAGGCTTTTATTTATTTAGTAGGAATACCCAATACATCTAAATATATTAAATTAAAATTGCTTTTTAAACAAAGTTGTTAACTTAGATTAATAGCAAATTTAAAGGACTAACATATAGAGATGTAAAATAAAATAACTATTCATTATCGAGTACTCATTATTCGTCGAGATCCGAAGTAACAATTACCAACCAAGAAATCCAACGCCAATTCAGTTCTAGAGGGCCATCAGAAACTTATTTTATACAAATTTCTTTTTACATGCAAACGGAGAAAATTGTAGACGATTGTGACCACGTTTTCAAGGAAGCGGACAAAACAAATTTTGAAAATTGCAAATTTATACTTACAAAAGTGAGGGTTTTGAAGATATTGACTTTATAAGGACTGATACCAACCACAGAAATTTAGAATTTGATAAACAAAATATGTTGATGATATTTAATGGTCAATGCATTGGTGTTTAAGCACTTGGATTAGATCCTTATCTCAGTCATCGCTATTTGTGTTTTCCTTCTTGTTTTCAAGTTGTTTTGAGACCACAACAATGGTGGGCGTAGGTTGTTTTTATATACCTACGCTGATGTTGATGGATTAATTATTTAAAATCATTAGTGGCCTTTTATAAGGCCAGACAATATTTCTGTCGTAATTTAGAGCATTGCTAATTAGGATGTTCCTGTGTTGGATAGCGGGAATAAGGATCTTGGAGGCTGCCTCTTGGATATAATTCACGATATAGAGAATCCCCAGGTTGTTGTGGAGTATCGCGTTTCTCACGTACCAAGGAGCGTCCGCAGCTGTTCGAAGTACCCGGTTCTGAATAACTTGAAGCTTGGCAATGTGGCGTTTAGCAGCGGTTACCCGACTGTTGCCGTGTAAATTAAAGTGGGACGGATCATCGAAAGGTAGAGGTGGATTTTGCTAGGGGAGAGCTTGCTTTGACGATTCTTAATCGGATTTAAAGCCCCCATAGCTTGTCAGGCTTTATTGATGACGTGATCGATATGTTTGTTCCAAATTAACTTACTACACTATATGCGCGCTCGTCGATGTCGTGAAGATGCGTCATCGGCATATAAGGCGGAACCTACCGAGACGCCTGTCGGGATGTCTCTCTTAGAGATTGAAAGGAGGATCGGCGATAGCATAGAGCTCTGTGGTACCCCAGCTGCGAGTCCTCTTGCTGAAGAGCGTTGCCCATCTATTCGCACTCGAAACTTCTGGTCTGAGAGGAACGACGATATCATCCTAATTATGCCGGTGGACATTCCTGCAATTTAATGTATTCCACTGCCCTAAGGATCTGCAGGGTGATACTATGTTCGCTACGAAAGCCAAACTGTGCATCCGGAATGATCAACAGATCCTCAACTTCAGCTTGCAACCTGCTGAGAATTAACCGTACAGCAAGCTTGCCTAGCACGGGAAGTAGGCTAATGGGCCGATAGTTCTGAGGCAACATCCTCGCCTGTCCAGACTTCGAAAGAAGTACCACGTCTGCAATCTTCCACTGCGACGTCCCTACCAGGGGCCTTACCAGTATGTAGCGTTGAAATAATTGCCTTTACTTCCCGCGGCGAAACCGCCCTTAACGGCACATCGTCCACCGGCATTGCTTGATCAGGATCCCTTAGCCAACGTAAACCATCCTCAACACGATCGACATAGTCATCGTCTATGTTATCATAGACCGGGCTGCACTGTTCTTCCAACGAATCAGCAAAGACTTCAACCTTGTCCTCAAGAGTGAATACTATGCAGCCAGAACCATGAATAGGCGGGATCGCGGACTTCTTCTTTTTTATCATTTTTACGGTCTTCCACAACGCTGGCACAGAGCCCGTCGCCCTGTCCACCAGTTGTTTCCAACGGTTTTCGCGAAACTCGCTCAGCGCCGCTTTCACTTCCTCAGTTACTTCGTCGTATTATATTTAATACACACATACTTAGAAAGACATACTTGTGCGGCATGTATATAATTTGCCAGAACCCTGACACAATTGGATATGTCACTTTTGATACACTAATTTTAAAATAGTTAATAAGAAAAATACAGAAATGTAGTTTTTTTATTGGTTCTATTGTCTTTTTATCGTTAAAAATGAACAAGATGATAATAAATTAGTAATTTTTAACTATATATCCATACCAAATTAAAAAAAGCAAACAAAGCTATTCGATTGTTTGACTTTGTACTAACGTGCGCAATAACCAAAGCCGAGCAACGCTGTCAATACGAGAATCAACTGTAGCTACATATAAGTTTGTTCGTGTCTCATGAACTAGAGTGAAGGTAAGTTCAATCTTGAAAAAAAACTTTAGTGAAAAAAGTTCATGTAAACGACGCGAACGCAAATGTTGATCATTGCCTCACGCTTTTGACAAAGAATATTTTTCATCCATGACCTTACACAGAAATTTAAAGATAAAAACGCAAGGTTTCAACGAATCCCTTATATTTAAATTTATAAAATGTGTGTTCTGAAGAAAAAATTCTCTACAAATAGAAAAAAATATTAAATATATTGCAAAACACAAACGTTTACATTTTATACTTTTTGCCCATTAAGACTTTAAAATTTATTTTGTGCTTATGTAACGATTACAACATATCCTTTTCCTTGCATACTACATACAATTGTTAGCCAAACGTAGTTTTTAGACTTCTTTTATTAAACAATGCATCATTTTAATGCTAATATAGCTATTGGTATTGGTAGAATCATTTCCGGCAAAAACAATATAGTAGAGAGAATATCGCTAGCACACGGACATGTTTCTGCCTACCCTGGCGCCAGGTGTCACTGGGAGACAAATTCATAACCTCAATATTAAATCTGTATCTCTGTGTATATTTCAATATTTTCCACAAGCTTTGATGGAGTAATGTATTCACAAAATGTTAATATATATTTTTGTTTTAATTATCACCAGTTCCTTCCTATTATCTTTTTGGTGTTCACTTTTAAATTGATTTTATATAAACTTTAGCAGTCATAAAACCCCTATATAGGTTATATTTTGATCGCACTAAATGTCAAATAATGAACCGGAAATAGTAATGTAACATATGATTGGACGATTTGGCAACCGTGAATCAAATTCCCAAGACGTGTACTGCACACCGAGGTTGAGATGATCTTCAGATAATGAGTGACAATAACCTCACAAAATCCAATCCTGATGACAATGAACCTGGTTGAACTTTTCGTACTCACTCTGGGGCAAGTGGTGGTGGTTGCGCACTTTTCTAGGAAAACTTGCGACATAAACAGTAATGAAGTTCAACGCGATATACACATAAAAATTCAACTGGCTAATAGTGTAAATAATTCATGCGACGGGAACAAATCTTATACTACTCCTTTTAACTGAGCTACAAATGAGTACTCGGTACCAAATACAAAGTAACGGGCAAACAGCGAAAGTAACAATTACATGGGTACAAGTACCGGAAAGTAACGAAATTTTATACCTCTATTATTGATTAAAGTTCGGTTGATCGGTTAACCGATAATAACCGAACGTCCACTCGATTCCTTGTATGTACAGCGGGTGCAACCGTTTGTTACGCTTTACTAATTACAAGATAAATGTAATATTTTAGTAGTTGGTTGGAAATACGCATACACTGCCACTAAGTGGTTTGGGACAGCTTAGTTATATTTACAATAATAGTTGCTGTAAGAGTAATAGATTTAAGTGATTTTTGTTTATATAAAGCAACTGAAAGAAGTATACTATGTAAAATGTAAATTCTATGAATCTATTACTAAATATTTCTTACATTTGAATGGTCACAACAAAATTATAATAACGACATTTTGCTAAAACTGTATTAATTCCCCTGTTCTCTAGTATTGCTGTTATTAACTGGTTATTAGACAGTATTTTTTATATAGTATCTGCAATGGTAATGGAAAACAATAATCTAATATACTGCAGAGAAAATTTCACAATATTAAAAAATATGCTACTATAACACAGTTAGTAGTTAGTTACATACTGTTATTAGCCATCAAGTTCTCCTGTAATTTATCACGTTGATCTTCTAAAACTTCTCCTAAGTAGCCTGCTACTTTTCTAGTCACTTGTTCTACAAAACCGTCAAGTTTTCCCAAGTCATCAGACAGACCAACTAGCTGATCTAAAGTGCCTACCTAAAACAAAAATCTTATAAAATAACATCAACATACTGCATACAAGGATTTACAAACTTTCAAATTTATCAATAAGAATTTTTATCTAGAATAAAATCTTGAAGTTTTGTTTTAAATGTTGTTTAAATAGGCAACCAACATTACACTAACTAATAAATTTATACTGAAGTTAATTTAATCAAAGTTAATATTAATGTGAAATTTTACATTAAAGAGTCAATATAGTTCTATATAAAAACATGAAGCCTTAAACAATGCACAAAATATATAAAATAATCTGAAATCTATTGTAATTGAACCACTATATATATACCAACCTTTAGATCGGGAATGTGAAATTTGTAATTTACAGAAACTGAGTTTTGCTTGCTTGTTAAATTGTTCACAGTTTCCCATGTTTGCTGGCATGTTTTGTCACCAGGAGCCGAGATAAGCCAATATTCCGTCATCGTACCTGGATGGGAAAATTCTGAAAATATAATGAAATAATTAAAATAGCTTCTGTAAAAATTAGCCAAAATCATTTTAGAATATCTTTGATAACATGCACAAACCAATTATATTTTTTTACCTATTGAATTACAGAAATATACTACTCTATAAAGACCTGCCTGCAAAATCATATGACCAAATTGTAGAATGATTATGTATTACATATGTGTTACTTTATGCAGTAATTCACATAAAGATTATTTTGTATTTACATATCTATAAAAAAAAGACATCAATGGTAAATTATTGTTAACATTTTTACGTTTTTTGAAAAATTAAAAATAATAAAATACTGTTAAATAATTTCATTTTTCTTCTATACTAGATAAAAGAAAGCACAATTAATACAAACACAAAGCAATGTGCAAGGTTTTTAAAATATCTGACACCAAAAAGAGGCGACGTTAACAATACGCTACCCTAAAAATACAAGTCTAATTATTTTATTACCGATTCACGTACCATGTTTTCAAATTATATGGCAACGTAATTGTACTGTACACTAAAAAATTAATTAGCACACAAGTAATTAAGTACTTACCGACGGTTTGCAGCAAATACTTTACTTCTATATAAAGCAACCCCTTATTTTCCAACCACTCCCCAACTAGACAGCTGATCGTTAGAATAAATTCACGTGATAGCTTACGGTGCAACCTATTTGTAAAATGTTCAGGTTTAGATGCTGAGTTTTGAGTCAGTTGTAAATTTTGAAAAGCTTCACAGATGGCGCTACCCTACTACCTCTTCGAATATCTTTCAACGAAAGTTTTCAAAATGAACTTTTGCTAATGTCAAGCCAAGTTCTATTAGTAAACATCACAAAACTCAATAAAGCGAAAATACAAACGAGATAATTTGCTCTTTATATTTAAAGAAAATTGTCCAGCTCCAAGATCTTTTGCTTGATTATTTATTATAAATTATAACTAAATTTAGTAACTTTGTCAAATTTAAATTAGAGAGAAACAAAGGACGATCTTTAGACTCTTTTATTTTTCGTATTTAACACTTCTTCCAATTTGTTCTTAGTGCAAGAAATAAATTGCATGTGTTCGTTTATCTTTACGTATAGACTACTCGTGCGCTCATTCTCATCACTAATCAGTACTAATCACTTTTTATTAGTGTTGGGCGATTATGAATGATATAATCGAGATATATCGATTATACCCGAATAATCGATCATTCGATTATGGTTCAGAAATCATTCATTATTCGTTTCGACTGCGCAGCAGCACACAAACGGATTACGATTCGAGATCTGTATTCGAAATTTCGAGGTTTCGAAATAATTCACTCGTCACTCGGATTCTGTCAAATAATCGTGGAAAATAATCGAAATCGTTAGTAAATTTCGAATGATAATTTCGATTGATCATTCGATTATTTTAAACGATTATTTCGATTCATACGATTATTGAAATATATCGATTATGCCCAACACTATTTTTTATAGCGTGGACGACTACGCAAGCCATGCTTGCCAGCTTCAGACCGTCTTCAGAAGCAATGTGATCCAGGCCCACAAACTTGCGAATCTCACGAATACAAGCAAGCGCATGAGTACGAGCCCGCGCACGAATACCAGCTCGTCCACGCGTACTAGCTCGTCCACGAATACGAACCCGAGCATGAGAACGATCGCGCACACGAGAATTGTGTAGACAAAAGTATTCCTTTGTGAGTCGGCTGTTTTATATAAAGCACGTGCATGCATGGCGCGTATTTTATATGTTTTAATTTTCTATTTGTCAAGAGATCATATAAATTGTGTGTATCATATAATCATATTCATTACTATCATGTAGATATCGTGTGTAAATGCCTATAAGGCCCCCATATAACTTTGCCCGGTGTTGGTTTCAATAATATTGAATGATTTAAACGATCCGTAATTTTTATGTGCATAATTCTGACCAAAATTGTTAAGTGACATGCGCACAAATAATCGAGTGATTTTTTTAATTGCCAAAATTGACATTTTTTAAAGAAAATATGGCACTTTCAAATTTTTGGAAAATGTCAAAGAAGAAAGATGTTTGTTTTTGAAATTCTTCACAAATTTGCTAATTTTCAACACTATACAGTTTGTGCGCTGTAGGATGGCGAACGACTTTATGTTATAGTCGTTTTTTATTATGCTAACATAATTTAAAAAATAAGTCGAGCTACGCCACTGCATGTTGCGTTCAAACTTGAATTTTCCTGAACGATGTCCGACAGTACCTTCGGACAGCGCCGGAACTCGCCATCCTACAACGGGTTTATTTTTTGGGGATTCCAATTATTTTTTGTTAATTTTATAATTTCATTCATATAATTAATTACTTAATAAAAAATTCATGGTATAGTAGATTTAGTGGTTATTTATTCAAAGTAAATCAATGTTGCATCAAGTTAATACAGTTTTATTAACAGATGTCTACTTAACAACATTTAGTAAGAAAAATTCATGTGAATGGTAACTTTTGTATAAAGAAATAATTTTACACCGGTTTGCTTTGATTGGAATAAGTCAAAAATGGGTAGAAAATAGTTAAAGTTGTATCAAAATCTTGAAAATTTGCAAATTGATGAGAAGTTAAAGACAAGCAACTCTGTTCTTTGACACCTTTCAAAAATTTGAAAAATGATGACATATTTCCTCATTTTCTCTCCTCCATACGTTAGAAATCATACTGTAGAGACGCACATAATTCATTTTTTCTATAATTATAAAAATCAATTTCCTCCTATAAAAATGACACGTGTAGAAAACCTAAACAATTATCTTACTTTCTTTGTCTTAGCTTATGATTTTGAATTTCTGGTAATCCTGCTTATGGCAGATTGTTAGCTTGTGTGACATTAGAATTTATTTTAAATATTCAACTAATTCCTTTGTTTTATTTAAATTGGAGAATTACGGCAAATATGATTTACACGATCTACTTATTGGACTAATGTGTATACAGTATTCTAATAACAAGGGATTATCGATTTGATTCTTATGAAAAAACAAAAATCGGTGGCCTGCATTTAAAGATAAAATAGACGAGGTGTATTTGTTAATTTTCAAAATTGAGAACAAAAATGTGGGTAGATATTCTTAAAATCTAAGCGAATGCTTCTTAATAATAAAAATCTTAGACGAAATTTATTGGATTGCCCACTATATCTAGTATTTTCTACATTTATTTATTTTTAACACTCTCTAAATAAAACATAAAAAAATGACTAATTTCAAAAAATCGTTCAGTCAAAGTGAGCCGACAAATTATGGTTTTATGCTATGAAGTTAGACGTTTATTTAACGAAGAATTTTCGAGATATGTAAAGATTAGTTTCATTTTATTTTGTAGGAAATGGAATCTGCTTCTGACTAAGCACCAAAGAAAAAAACGAAACTTCTGGAATTATTTTAGATAAATCCATATGACATCAACCATAAGTGCCGCCCAGTGCTGCCTCAAGCGACTGTCATTTTTGTAAACCAATACAAATCGGCAACGTCATTTACTAACGAACCTCAGTTGTGCTAGTACGGAGACTAGTTTATAATTTCATTAGAAAACTATCAAGCAGTTTTAAATATAGTATATTTCATTTGAAAAATGGGAGAAAATAAAAAGTAAGTATATTTTCTGTTGCTGTTTGTGATATAACCAGGCCATCCAGGCAAATATAGTTTTTTTTTTATTGTCATCATGGTGGATACATGTTTTTAAAACTTCCTTTGACACTTCACTCTAGAATAATATAATAATTTTGCATTTATATTTAATATAAACTCGATTTGTTTTAGTCCTGAGGATTTGGCAACCGCAATTTTGCGTAAAAAAGATCGTCCATACAGATTACTTGTTGAAGAAGCAGTAAATGATGATAATTCTGTGGTGGCATTATCGCAGGCGAAAATGGACGAGTTACAATTATTTAGAGGAGACACTGTTCTTCTTAAAGGAAAACGTCGCAAGGAAACAGTATGTATTGTTTTATCAGATGACACATGCCCAAACGAAAAGATACGTATGAATCGAATCATTAGAAATAATTTGAGAGTTCGTTTATCAGATATTGTATCAGTTCAACCTTGTCCCGAAGTTAAATATGGCAAGAGAATTCATGTGCTTCCTATAGATGATACTGTGGAAGGGCTTGTCGGGTAAATTTTTATTTACTGGCAATGTTGTGACATTTCAATAATTTTATTTTGCTAGGAATCTCTTTGATGTGTATTTGAAACCATACTTCTTGGAGGCTTATAGACCAATTCACAAAGAGGACATATTTGTTGTTCGAGGCGCCATGCGGGCTGTAGAATTTAAGGTTGTTGAAACAGATCCGTCACCGTACTGCATTGTAGCTCCTGATACTGTAATTCATTGTGATGGAGATCCCATTAAGAGAGAAGTAAGTATAGTAGATATGTTTTTGTTTATAAAGTTTTAATCTAAATAGAATTATCTTGCAACTATACAATAGTAAATAATGGTATATCATATCCAATAGTTAGGGGAAGTACCTGCTTTTGTCCTTACTAATTTTAATATTTTAGTACTTAATTTAGTACAGAAAGATAAATATTGAATCTAAAATAAATATGTTTACAGTTTAATTAATTTTGTGTACAGCCTATGTCAAAAAATACGTACCATATGGGATTTCCTTTGTTATGGACTTTTATGCAGAAAGTTTAAGCATCTTAAAACCAACTTGACACCCATTAAACGTAATTTATCTTACTACCGTATCAACTGTATACAGGTGGGCATTTAAAATTAAAAGAGGCCAAGAATAAAGTACTCTTACTTTTCAAAATAGAGAAAAACGTTATTAAGGATAGTTGTTTAGAATTAACAGCTACAAATATGTACATGATCACAGCCCCCTATCTGAAAAAAAATTGCCTCCTTATCTGGATCACTATGTACTCCACATTTACATCTAATCTGCTTAAAGTATTCATAATTGATATAACTAATAAAAAATGGGAATTACTGGCACTCCTACGTGTTTTGAGTTATCAAGAATTATTTAAATTTACGTGAAAAATTAATGTATTTGGTGCATTTTCTTCATCTGCTTGGTGAATTACGACTTCAATGGAAACTATTGTAGAAATTATATTTTAAGATAAGTAATATTCCAAATTATAACCTTTTACGTTAAAAGATTTAATTGTTTGCAAATAAGAGACAGCTATTTTGCTTATTATGTTTGGCAATTATTTTTTGCAATTGGTATAGTAGGCTTTGGAAATAAATGCTTAAATTCTCGACAGTGACATTTACTGTATTATTTATACTGATTTGTATGCTTAATTTTGTGTACCTAAGATGCTTTCTTTGCAAAACAAATCAAAAATTATATTACTTTGTGGTGAGTCAACGCGGCATAGAGAAGTAGCTAGAATTTTTAACAAAAGACATCCTGATATGACTCCAATCAACCATACGACTGTAACATGAATTTTGCGAAAATTTGAAGACACTGGTTCTCTTGAAAATAGGTTCACAAACCTCACAATAAATGGGTAATTGGTGAAGGTACGAGTTTAACTGTTATATTGGATGCTACTGAAAATGGCAAAACATCTTTCTGAAACATCTCTGACAGAAGAACTGTATCAGTTAAGAGCTGCAGTCGAATTAAAAAAAAAATTGTTTTTGCCCTTTGTAGGCGAGCGAGAAGATAAGAGAATGTTTGCAAATCAAATTTTATAGTCAGACGAAGCCGCTTTTACGTCAAACGGCACCGTGTGTTCTCAGAACTGCAGGTGGTGAGTCCAAGAAAACCTTGATTCCACTATAAAACTAATATTCATATAAAACTAATGTCTAGTGTGGTATTTTGAATAACAAAATAATTTGCCCATTTTTCTTTCGCGAGCACCTCAACTTACAGAGATACCTCCAGTTCCTACACAATGAACTTGGTGACATATGTTGAAATGCCTTTAAACCTACGGCGCATTAGTACACAATTAACGCTATTTGTGATGTTTCGCGAAAAACCACTATCTGCATGGAAAGAGACGGACAACACACTGTAGTGTGATAGCTGATTTAATGTATTTCTATGTTACAGTTCAATATTATGTTTTGTTTATTTTTTCTTGTAAATATTGAAAGATAAACCATTTTCTCCACAAAACTACCACTTATACCTTTAAGGTGTAATTTCTAGAATAGTTTCCATTCATGTCGTAATTCACCGAACAGATGAACAAAATGCACCAAAAACATGTGAATTTTTCACGTAAATTTCAATAGTTTTTGATAACAACTCAAATCGCCCAAGGAGTGCCACAAATTCCCGTTTTTTATTAGTTATATCAATTACGAATACTTTTAGCAAAAAATGTGGAGTGCATAAAGGGTGATCCAGAAAAAAAAGCAATTTTTTTTTTGAGATGGGAGGCTGTGATTTCACATTTGAGTATAGTTGTTAATTCTAAACAATTTTTCTTAATAACATTTTATAATAATATAATAATAATATAGCTCATGGTCATCAGCGCGGCTATGAGCACTCCCCTTCTGCTGCCTGCATTGTGTCTACCTCTCGGTTTATGCCCCCAATGTCTATAACAGCACCGAAAATATCTCCCGGTCGCCACGGTCTAGGACGGCATGACTGTGTTTCTTGGCGCTATGGTCATTGAGGGCATAAACCGAGAGGTAGACACAATGTAGGCAGCAGAAGAGGAGTGTCCGTAGTCGCGCTGATGACGCCGGGTAGGCAGAAACATGTCCGTGTGCTAATATTTTCTTTTCTCTACTCGCTAATAAATTGTTATACTAAGCCTTCAAGGGGTTTAATCCTTCTCGATAATGTATTTTTGTGTTAATAATAGTTACTACCTTACATTATGCACACAGCATGTATTACGTGGGTGGAAGATAATTCATTTCCTGAATAATGAAAAAAAAATTTTCAAATAAAAAATATTCGGAGACAAGTGCTGCACAACACAAAATTATATTTAAGCACACAGGATGTTCAGTTTCCTCAGCGCACGATAAGTTTGTTTTTTTTTTAACGAAATACCGTGTATATCATTACGTTTTCGGGTTCCCCTCCTCAATTAATGTCAACTTTCCTACCTGTTTTTGAGATTTTTGCCGCTGTTTCTTAAACTGACCGATATTTTATTCGCTGGAGCGGTGAACAAATTTTATTCGATTGAGCATTTCTTAGAGTTTTCGGCAATACATCGTAACATCAACTAGCGTCTACAAGATGGCTGTCGAAATCGTTACCATGTTTGATTCATGCTATTTAATTTTTTTTTAATGCGACACCCTATATATTTTTCCAGAATCTGGTAGAGAAACTGTTTTAGCATTTTTTTATAAAAAATTCCCTATACCTATAATATGTCGTTCCTTAGTAAGTTAAGCTATGCAGATGTTTTTTTGCTAAAATGCATAAAGTACTGCGACTAAATACTATAAAGTTTTGTTTTTCTAAAAATATCCATTAAAAATAATTTGTAAAATTAAATTTATGCATTGCCAATTTCAACATTCCTGAAAGTTTTTTTATAAACATTTCTCTTTAGCTAAATTGCGAAATGTCATAAACAACTTCCCGGATGTTCTTATTATATTTCTTACTGCTGAAAAAACAGTATGCCATGCTGTCTATAAATCTATTCGTTTTATGCCGAATTCAAATCAGCATTTGTCCTCTTATTTTCACTATTTAATATTTATACGTACTTGATAACTTGCTAGACAATGTATGTAGGAAAATAATGGTTACGTGGAGTAGATTCTGGAAGTACCAGTACAACATAACGTTTAAACGTTCGTTTTAATTAATATATTTGGTGAAACAAAAGTTTATGGTATTTCTTCGCAGCACTCTAGGTTTTTAAACGAAAACCTCATCTGTATAGCTTCATATTTAATTTACAAAAAAAGGGCGCATTTTAGGTATAATTTATATGTATATAAAAAAATCTAGAAGAGCTTCTCTATTTAGATTTTTGAAAAATATACATGGTGTTCCATATAAAAAAGTTGAAATAACGTGAATCTGTATGATATAAAAAAAAAATTGATGCATCGTCGAAAACTGCAAGAAATAGACGAGCGAAATGATGTCAATTATTTCAAGAATATTGAAGAAATTTGACATGAATTGAAGCGAGGCATCAAAAAATGTAATAATATACTGGATATATTTGAAAAACCAAGCTTGTATCGTGTGCAACGGAGACTGAACATCCTGTATAGTTGAATATAATTTAATATTTTGCAGAACTTGTCTATGAATATTTTTTATTTTGAAACTTTTTGCCTAAATTGCTCAGGAAAGGAATTAGCTTCCGTCCATGCACTATTTGAACACACTGTATCTGTAATTTCTGCGGAATACAATCTTTATAAACAATATCATTTTTTTTTAAGGAAGAAGAGGAAATGTTAAATGCGGTTGGTTATGATGATATAGGTGGTTGTAGGAAGCAACTCGCCCAAATTAAAGAGATGGTGGAACTACCGTTGCGTCATCCTTCGCTGTTTAAGGCTATTGGTGTGAAACCACCTAGAGGAATACTGTTATACGGACCACCGGGTACTGGAAAAACACTTATAGCAAGAGCCGTAGCAAATGAAACCGGAGCATTTTTCTTTTTGATTAATGGACCGGAAATTATGAGTAAGCTAGCGGGAGAATCTGAAAGTAACTTGCGTAAGGCTTTTGAAGAAGCTGATAAAAATGCTCCAGCTATAATATTCATTGATGAACTTGATGCTATAGCACCGAAACGCGAAAAGACACACGGAGAAGTCGAACGTAGAATCGTATCGCAATTGCTGACTTTGATGGACGGAATGAAGAAAAGTTCTCACGTAATTGTAATGGCTGCAACTAATCGACCAAATTCAATCGACCCAGCTTTACGTCGTTTTGGTAGATTCGATCGCGAAATCGATATCGGCATACCGGATGCAACCGGACGCCTTGAAGTTTTACGTATACATACCAAAAATATGAAGTTAGCAGATGATGTAGATTTAGAGCAAATTGCAGCTGAAACTCACGGCCATGTTGGTGCTGATCTTGCATCTCTCTGTTCAGAAGCTGCTCTTCAACAAATTCGTGAAAAAATGGACCTTATCGATCTCGAAGATGATCAAATTGATACGGAAGTTCTCTCCTTGCTCGCTGTTACGATGGAAAACTTCAGATATGCGATGTCCAAGAGTAGTCCAAGTGCTTTGCGTGAGACTGTGGTAGAAGTACCAAATGTTACTTGGGAAGATATTGGCGGTTTAGAAAATGTTAAAAAGGAATTGCAGGAACTTGTACAGTATCCTGTCGAACATCCTGATAAATTTCTTAAATTTGGAATGCAACCATCTCGTGGTGTATTATTCTACGGCCCGCCCGGTTGTGGTAAAACTCTATTAGCTAAAGCTATCGCTAACGAATGCCAAGCCAATTTCATATCAGTTAAAGGCCCGGAACTGCTTACTATGTGGTTTGGTGAATCAGAAGCAAACGTTAGAGACATATTTGATAAGGTAATTTGAATTATGTGATTAATCAATTTATTAATCCAGGTATTGCAAAAGCTTTGTTTTTTCAATAGTTGATGCAAGTGATACCATTATTTGATACTTGTTCGTTTGCTCAGAATTGCTTTAAACCTCTCTCTCTATCTTTCTTTCTAGTCCATCACACAAATTTTGTAGATAACATACTCCAAGTATAAAAACACACCTATAGACAACTTTTGCCTGTCTCTTTTATATGATTATTATTAAGAAAGCGATGTATACCTGTATAGCAGTTGCAAATCAATATTTTCTAGTAACTATAATAAATTAATATTTCTAATATTTTAAACATTGATATTTGATTGCATGGCCCTTATTTTGGATAATATCACATCCTCGAGACTATGTATGTAATATACTTCAAGTTATGTTCTAAAAAAAATATATATCGTATAGTTTCCGAGATATTTACAGAAATTTAAAAATCATGCAAATTTTTGGAGGGGGCTGTATCACTAAATCGAACGATTCAATCGCTTGTTCTTATACCAAGGTACTCTGTCAGTCTCCACAGTCCCATCGACAACTGAATTTTAGGGGAAGAGAAAATTTGTGAATATATTTTTAGACTATATTTTTCATAACTTTAGAAGAATTCTGAAATAAATGCACATTATTATGGTAAATTTTTAATTTAGAGTGCGAGGGATATATTTATTTCATTTCAGCATTTCAAAAACACCAGGTCATCATCAAATTATTTGTTTAATGCGAGCATGTTTTTCTTGTTTTCTTATTGAAGAGATTGTTTTCTTCTGATTACAATTGTGTAAAACACATGATTCATTAAAGTAATGGTTGGAGAGATATTTTGGGAAAAAAGTATGATAATTTTTAAAATATTAAGGAGAATTTGGAACCTCATACCTAAGTATTCGGGGTTTATCTAATTGCATGTACTTTTGCAAGTGATGTTGCATATGTGAGTTATACGTGATTTCGCCGTAAGCAACGAAGATCTATTACTACACATGCCCATGATGATTCAGTTCAGTCATCTTCAAACTACGTTGTTGTGCGGCAAGATGCCAACATCGTCAAACGTTAAGTACTGCACACTGACTGACAGTCAGTGTGCAGTAACAGCCCTGAAGATGTCCCATAGGGGTGTGGACGAAACGTCTGCAAAAGCTACGAAAACGACGCGATTCCAACCCGGAAACCAAGGGTATAGTACTTTAGGTTTGTTCGCTCGACCTACACTAACTGCTCCGAGTAACCAGCGTAAAAATATGTGTTCGTTGGCCCTGAGAAATACTAAAAATAGGGCTTCAGTTATTTTACAAACACCTCAATTACTTTCAAAGTGCTTTAAAGCCTCAAGTACTTAAACAGCGTATTTCAAATATCAAGTACCTAATACCTTCTTTTAGAAATGATTAAAGCACAGCGCTTGAAGCTCTAAAAGTCTTCATTCATTTCATTGTTTGCAGGCCAGGTCAGCATCTCCCTGTGTACTTTTCTTTGATGAACTGGATTCCATCGCAAAGTCTAGAGGCGGCAACGTGGGTGATGCTGGTGGAGCAGCAGACAGAGTTATTAATCAAATTTTAACAGAAATGGACGGCATGGGAGCCAAAAAGAACGTTTTTATCATTGGTGCAACAAATAGGCCAGGTAAGCTAAAGGAAGGAAATGATCACTACTAATAGAATGAAAATCAATAATTTTTATTTCTTTTCGTATTAGTTGTGATGTGGTCTTATTTCACTCACTTTTTGTATAAGAAGAAAGAAGAAACAGCATGTATTTACTAGAAAGGCACATCAACGTTGTTTGCTTTTTGCTTAAATAAAATAATGTATTAATTAATTGAATTAAAACTTCAAGCGAATGATGAGCAATTAGTAACCATTTCTAGTGTGTGCTGAATAGTATGCGTCAAAGTGTTATTGCATACTTTGCACTATTAAAAAATTCGTGTAACTTCATTGAAAACTTTAATTTTTTTATCAGAGTATCATCTTTATCGTTGAATTACGTTATTATGCTGTTATTTTGGCCCCTATAAGTTTTGTGATCTCTGCATTTATTCCACTTATAATTTCCAGATATTATCGATCCAGCGATATTACGTCCAGGTCGTCTCGATCAACTCATATATATACCTTTGCCAGATGAGAAATCTCGCGAAGCCATTTTCAGAGCAAGTCTACGAAAATCGCCTGTCGCACGTGAGGTCGACATGGGATACATTGCTAAGGTTACCCACGGCTTCTCGGGCGCAGATCTAACGGAAATATGTCAACGTGCTTGCAAACTAGCTATTCGCCAAAGTATTGAAAGCGAAATTCGCAGAGAAAAAGAACGAGCTTCAAATCCAAGCGCTGCTATGGATGTAAGAACATACACTTTTCTAAATTTGTAGTTAATTTACTAAAAACAAATTCTATTTTCAGCTCGATGAAGATGATCCTGTTCCTGAAATAACAAAAGCTCACTTTGAAGAAGCTATGCGTTTCGCTAGGAGATCAGTATCCGATAACGATATTCGTAAGTATGAAATGTTTGCCCAAACTCTTCAACAATCTCGTGGCTTTGGAACAAACTTCCGTTTTCCGAACGCAAGCGGTAGCTCGGCTGCCCCGGGGGGTACTGGAGGAGACCAAGGAAACTTCCACGATGATCCAGAGGACGATTTATACAGTTAAATGCAAATCTCAGCCGCGCACCAGCTGTGTTATTTACTTTATTGTATTTATTAGTTATGATACTGTTCAGGTCCTTCAATTTTTATGTAATATTTTTTTTTGAAGTAATACGAAACTGTAATAAAAAAACAAGTTTGTCTTAGATGGATTTTTTGTTTTGTGTAAATTGCCGGAGGAACTGAAATGTGTTGGTGAATTTATCTGAATATTAGTAGACGCAGATAAACAATAAATAATTTTCTTTACTATGTTCTGTATTTTTTTATATTAGAATGTACTCCTTTACCCAATAGAAAACTTGCATCATTTTATCATGGTAACATATATAAAAAATGAAATAATTTGATGTATGATAAACTGATAATAATATATTTTAATCCTTTTGATCTTATTTGCATCACAAAAATTGCAATTCTGGGTTGGGATTACGATACTCGCAACTCGACTCCAATCCGCTATTTTTAGTCCACCATGCACTTAGGGTTTGTGAGCAATCGCAAAACGCGCAATTATGATGAAACCGAGAATCTAACGTGAACTGAGCATGGACTCGTACAAGCAGCGTTGCCAGAATATTTTAGAACGTGACGCCAACCCAAATTCTTGAAGGTTTCAATTAAGCGGAATTTTGCTGCTTAATTCAAATTGTTTTCATTGGGGTGCCTACAGAACGTAAATGTATTTGAAATACAAAAATTGCAAACACTCGTTCCATTGAATGTACCAAAGGAAATAATTGGGGTCAAAATTATTTATTTTAAATAAGTAAAATATGTAGAAATATTTCCAAATGAACTTCATTTGGTTTAAAATTTGAGGCATTTTTAACACAAATGGCAAATTTCACCTACCCCTTTCGATAGTTGCTAATTTCACACATATAAACAAAAGATTGAGTTACTACCATGGGGGAATCAGTATTTCTCGGACAACCTTATGTATATAATATACAGTTTGGCCGTTTAAGTTCTCTACATTTCGGAAACTTTCTTATCAATTTTATGGAGAAAAGTTACTCTTTGAAAAAGTTCTGCCTCCACAGAATTCATGATTAAGCTACTTAAACTTCATTTACATCGTACAGGGTGATCAAAAATGATTAAAGATAAAATTAATAAAAAACAGTTGCTATTGCTTTTCCAATTTTTTGTTGAACTATGGAAGCAAACGCAAGTAAATTGTATGTATGTAGTAGGCCTGTTAAAAATGGAATATTATCGTAAAGATTAAGTTATCTATGTTTATAATGTTATTATCACAGTCAGTCCTGTTATTTTATTAAAACGTCAATGCCATTGAAATTAAGCACGCAAGATAAAATCGAAATAACTTTAATTGACGAAAATTATAAAACGTATCGGGAAGCAGCAATGATTTTCAATAAAAGATATCTCGATAAGAATATACATTTCACAACAAAACAAATATCCTTACTAAATTCAAAACTTTTGGAAGTGTAGGAAATAACAAGAAACATAGGTCAAGGGTTGCAAATGAAGAAACTGTTGAGCAAGTATTGCTATCTGCTGTAGAAGATGGTAAAAAATCACTGCACAAAAGATCTGCAACATTACCAAATAATGTGTCTAAAACTACAATTTCAAAAATAAAAGAACAAACTAAAACTTGTACGTACCTTTAAACCAGATTTTGATCGACGATTTGAGTTTAGTTGTTTGATATAAGAAGAGCTGGAAGATAATCCTTTCATGGTGAGAAAAATTGTTTTCATCCACGAAGCAACGTGCACAAAATTGTCGGTGGTCGAGTGACGTGAATCCCAATTTCACGTGATCAATATTCGTTTAAAACAAATATCTGGTGCGCAATTTTTAAAGATCGGAAAATTGGACCAGTATTTTTCCGATAATCTTTAAATAGTCAATCGATTTTATTCATTAACTATCCATACACCAGAGACTACAGATATGGTACCAACAGAATGGTGCGCCATGTCATGGCACAAGGGATGTCAGACAGTACTTAAATATCCTTTTCAATGAAAAATTAATTTATCGGTTTTCTGACATTTTTTGGCGCCCAGGTTTCCGGACCTTAGTCCATTCAATTATTTTTTATGGGGCTACTTGAAAGAAAAAATATTTACAAAAACCATTTCAAAGTATTGACCATTTGGAGAGAATAATTAGGGAAACAATACAGGGAATAACTCCTGTCGTGGTTAGAAATGTATTGAAGGAATTTTCTGCAAGAATAGCTATTTGTATGGAGAGGGAAGGTGGATATGTCGTGGAAAACGTGCAATGAAAGTAAATTAAAAATCCATTTGTGTCTAAATTTTCCTTAAAGATAATTTAACGTTATTCGATTAATGTTCATTAAAAAAACTGATTTGTTGAAGATACACACATTAATTTTAATAGTAAGAGGCAATGAATTTAAATGCAAACATACATTGTAATTCTAAGTACCCATTTGTGTTTATACTTTGTTGTGTAATAAAAATTAATAATACTTCTCTTATTGTTTGTTACTTGTTTTATTTTTGTTAGCATATAAACCTTTTAGTTTTCTATACATCTATTATATTTCGGAGTAGGTATAATAATGGTGCAAATTCTCGCAAAACTCCTTTAATAAAACGATGCTACCGATTTTGAGCAAGTCAGCTCATCATCAGGCAGGCTGAAAGTCATTCAATAATACAAGTCGCAATATATATTTAGACCGTTATTATACCTACCACCAGTTATGAATTACACAAGACGAGTTCGGGTATTCGTTCGGAGTAATTCCATTTACTCCAAATGCCCTACTCGCGCTCTTTCGCGTTCGGGAATGTCGTAGAGTTATTCCATCCATTCGTTTAAGAGTTTGGGTTGAGTGATCTACTCTTGCTCTACTCCTAATCCCCTCCACGTGCTCTGTACTCTTGATCTGCTTCGAACGAATACCCGAACTCAGCTACAGAGTCACCTTGGATCGTTATCTATTCGTTTTGGAAAGGGTGCGATTATAGTGGAGCGACAATAAATGATAAGAGTGGCGAGTTAGCAAGACGAACCAATCGGTGTGCATTACGGACAGGTGCAACGTTCACCAATTCCTTCATTTTGTTAACTCGTCGCTCTTATCGTTTATTGCAGCGACATTATAATCTTGCGATCAAATATCGCCTTGATATAGCAAAGTGCGAGGCGACTTTTTAAAAAAATATGTGTTGCAAAAGTGTTTTGAAAATAGCCTACATTGTGACAAGTAGCCCAATTTGACAACGTTGTGTACACGCCGTAACTCCGCCCTGCTCGTACAAACTGATCCACAACTCAAACGACATCGTAGCAATGTTTGCCTTTGTTTAGCGCAGTTCGGTATATAGCATTTATCCTTTCTCTAGCATCCTAATTAAAATTTGTCGATTCTGTACATATAACTGTATATGATTATTAATATTATTATACACTTCAGTGAAAATGACCGTTTAGAAGAATGCGGTTGTATCTAAAGGTACATATTGGACAACGGTTATTAAAAAACATGTTTACTATATATTTTGGAAATATTATTCATATTAAATAACGATACATTTACATTACAGGAAGAACAAGTGGCAAACGCTAAAATTATTTTTAAGTTGTGATGATTGTGACTGTATACACAATAAATTGTTGTAATGACATATTTGGTGTAAGCAAGTATTCAATTTAAACGCAATGTTAGCATAGTACCTTGCTAAAAGTATTAAAAGCACGAAATTGGACACATTTGTGCACATATATGAAATCAATACTATGACGAAGTTTTATTTAATTCTTCCAATATTTTAAATAGTATTCACGGTATTAAAGATGAGTGGAGGTTAGGAATGTGGGGAGTCGCCCAAACAAATCTTGCTGGGCAAGTAAGTTTTATAATTTTCTTAAAAATAAACTGTTTAACACATTACATTTTCAGCATGTGATGGAAAAATTAAAGAGATGGCAGAGTTCTTGCCATTATGTGACCTATTGTTTAATGTTGTGTCACTGGCAGTCTATTTTTGTGATATAGTTTTCGATATTCTGGTAGTTTATGCATTGCATGAAAAGAAATTAGTATCAACGTTTGTGCAATGCTTAATAATAATTATTGTGTCAACTGTTATAACTCAAATTATTTCTTTGCATTGGTGTCTAACAAGAAGTAAAAATAATGTGAATAAGGTATTTATTATCGTGCTTCATATCAGTCAACTCAGTGTGTTATGGAGATATGCTAGACTTCTGGCACCTGTACAACTATCAGGTGTTAAACAAGAGGTTAGAGATTTATGTATATTACGTTTAATACATGGATTTGTGCAAGCAGCACCAATGCTTCTGCTTCAATTAAATTTACTCTCAAGTACAAATACAGATGGACCACCATTTGATCTGATGATAGTTTCAGCAACTTTGTCATTATTTTCTATATGCTGGGCTCTAGCATCATTTAGTAAACACGTTCAAACTGTAGAGAGATTAGTGCTAACTTGGCTGGGAGTTATATTCCAGCTATTATGGCGTGCTGGTACTGTGACATCTCGAGCAATGGCATTGGCAGCTTATGCTGCAAGCTATCATTCTTGGATTTTTTTAGTTTTAGCCTTACATTGGGCATGCATGTTCCTATGGCTAATATCTCCTAGAAGTGCTTTCCATGGACAAAAGGGGAGTCGACTTGGAGTATGTGTATTAATGGCTGCTATATATGTTTTAGCTTATATCAATTTACAAGATAAGCCTCATAGACGAACTATGACTGTATTTTATATTGTGATGTTATTAGAAAATCTACTTCTAGTAATGGCATGGTTAGCAGCTGTGTGGCCTATTCGCCCCAGTAATTGGATATTAGTACCTCTTTTAACAACTGTTTTATTTGTAATAGGAATACTATTTATGCTAGTATATTATCGATACTTCCATGTGAGGAGATTGATGGATAAACCATCAACACCACCAGGAGTTTTTAATTGCCGTTTTGCCAATCCTACTGCTGTTGCCCTTTATAGAAAAAAGAAGAAGCCTACTAGTTTTGTACCACCACCGGGCTTGACTCCTGTTTCTGTGCCATTTTGGAGAAGACCATTGCCATCATCAAGTGAAAATGAAGGTAGTAGCGTTGGGTCACGTGTAAATATTCATCAGAAACTGCAGGAAAAAAAACAAAAACAACTAGCCGAATTGAAGATAATAGAAGAAGAAATTAAGCAGGGAAAGTTGGTTGGTCCAGAAGGAGGTGATCCTGATGATCGACAACCAATTCCCAGAGCAAAAAAGCATTTGGAGCCTCAGTTGTTAAGTCTTGCTTCTTTAAACAATCTTGCAAGTTATGGGGTAAATTTAAACAGAAGACCACCACCACGTGCGCCTAGAAGCAGAACACCAGAATTGCTGCTTACGCCAAGATACTTGTATTGCAATTGTGTACTACCTGAACCGGAGCCTGTTGAAATACCTGGTCCACATACAACATCAGATATAGAAAGTCAAGTTTCTTTACCTCGTTCATATACATTGCCTAGAGAATTTAAATATTACAGGAGGGGTAGATCGCGAAAGCCTGTACGTCCGGTAGCCTCAACTAACAGTAGTGATGGTGATGTGGATTCTGCTGATGATGAATCAGACTATAATACACCACCTGCTGTGGTTAGACCTTTAAGGAGACCATTTAGACATGAAACAAAACTTTAATCTGATTATATTGTATGTGAATAATGTATTATTTTGTATTTTTATTTAATTTAACGAAAAGTGACGTTATTTGTACAAATAGTTTTGTAATAAATAATATATTTTTATACATTTGTAATTGTGCGAATTTATTTGTTTGACTTATTTAAAGATTGAATTGAAATTAATGCTTTCCAAATGCACATATTAGGACGTAATTGCTTTCAATTACGTCCATTTACTTTTAAAATCACAACGAAGTGCGCCGGTAAATGCTCTCTTTTCAGATTTGTACTTAAATGTATTACATAGAGACACATTAATATTAGAAAAAATATTTTAAGCATTTGCTCGTTTAAATAATCGAAGGTAATCATGCTTGAAATTACGATACATGTGTATGCGTATCGTGACTGGAATCCTTTATAAAGCTGTACAGTGTACAAGATGTGATAATCAGGGCTTGTATCAAATTCACGGACAGACATTGGGGATGATAGGGAGCTATAAAATCAATACTTTTTATTAAGAATTTTTTTCTAAAACATGCTTCAGAGTTAAACGGTTTTAAAGTCTTCTGTTTAAATAGTTTTTACAATCACTTTAGTAAAAATTATGCAACGTTAACTTATATGATCTTGTAGTAGTATAATGTAAGGGCTTTACATTAAAAATTTGAATACATTTCGAGAAAAGATAAAGAAATTTTTGTTTTTGCCATTGCTGAAAGACAAATTTATTTTATTTTTAAATTTGAGACCTTAATTAATACTAATAGTAAGAACTGTGTGATAGTATCCGCCCAACATAAAATATTTGATTAATTCGGAACAATTATTTAGAGTGAATTAAATGTTTTGTGTGGTGTCAAGTGTGCCGATACTTTAGTGTTGGATTGTTGTGTTTAACTGTTGGAGTGTTTAATTGTTGAAAAACTGATCTATACATCGAAGTATTTAAAGACAAAATGGAAAAACAACAAAATTTATTAATTTCCCATTTTCTTTTCAAAACATATATTAAGTAACATTTGTATCGCGTTTTTCAATATGTCTTAATTGTTTTTTCTTCATTCTTTTCAGTTTTGCTGTATTAGTTATAACTTGTACGACCTCTGATTTCTTTTGGTTTTCTTGTTGTCGCTTTAGATTTTCCCTTCTTCTCTCTTTCTTTTTTTGTTTTTCTTCTCGTTTTTCGGCTACTATTTGCTTCGATGCTTTTTTTACTCGCGCTAATTCTTCTTTCAATTGTTTCTTTTTTTCAAAGGAACTCCTAATTGCATTTGTTTTTATTGTAGAAGAAAATTTCTTCCGTTTATTTTTCCAGATACGACCAGATTTCGGTTTGCCTTCTGGCACAGTTTCGAGTACCTTCTTTTGTTTTCTATAATTAAATTGAAAGAAAATATAGAATTATATTATACTTTTCAATGCCCACCTCCTCATTGTGTTCAATTACCTTTTCATAGTCAAGTTCAATTAAATTAACAATAATAATAATAACGAGGCACTATCAAATTACAAGTAAAGCAACCTCGAAGTGCTAAATTCTATGGCTAAATTGTGCCAACTTAAATCGCTTCTGAAACATAAGAGGTTTGTTCGTTTGTCATTTAGTGCAATACGGAGTAGCTCGAATTTCTAAATTGCGCGTTCGTTTGTAAAAAAAAACGATGTTCGTTTGTATATGTTGGGCAGCTTCCGACAGTTTTGAACTGCACAAACTTACACCTCCTCAGGAGGTGGAGTAAGCTTGTGCAGTTTAGTGCAGCTGTCATTCCACTATTTGCCTAACCCAACTTTACTTCATATCCATACAAAATGACATCCGTTGTAATCATTGAAAGTGAAATACAACAATTAATAAATAAGGATTTTTTAATGCTATCGTGATTGCCAATTGCCACCATTCTCAATCTTTTAGGTTATGTATACTATATAAATACCAATTTGTACTGTTCATTTGTACCCATTTAGAGTAGTTCTGAGCAATCAAAACGATCACGTGATCATAATCCTATCACACTCTATATATAGTACTAACGCGAGCAAGACAAGCGAACAAACCATTTATGTCCCATAAAAGTAGTTCTAGATCCAAGCACTTCAAGCGCTTTCGTCTGCTAATTTCAACATTGTATGTAATTGTAACGCTTAAGGTCGGGTTTTCATAGCGCGCGGCAAATTTAAAAATTGCGTATTCTCACTTCAATTGCGCTGTCAAGTTTATTATGTCTTACGTAACTATCCTCTTATCTTACAAACAAATCTAGGGTTATATCTGAACTAACATATCAAAACTTAACTATGTAAAAATGTATAAAAAAACACTGTACTAAAACAACTTATAAAAAAAAACCTAAAGGAAATACTCGTACGCTAATGAATAGTAAACAAGGATTGCGTTCTCTATGCATGCCACGTTTAGTTGTCAAATTTGTGAAGGTCGGTCAAATGCCGTCACCCGTCACTACCTAAGAATACTTTTCTTTTAATATGACTAAAGCAACATGTAACGCCATCAGATAAGTGTTTTCTTAACAGAAATACGTTTTAGTTCCTGTTATGGAAACGCAGGCTTAATGAACCTTCGAACTTTTGTATCGGCTATCCCATGCATGTTCATGAGTGGATGAATGAGAGAGTTTTCAGCAAACAGAGCACCACAGAACATCCAGAAACGTCAATAAAAATTCAGATACCCATGTTAGAAACGTACCATTAAAAAAATGGCGGATTTCTGTGACTGTTGATCGCTATTGCTAATATTTGCCCTGACAAGTGTTCACATACTTAGAATATTCTAAGTATATGCAAATGTTTAAGTAGGTAGGGTATATTGTCTGGTTATATTAGAATTCTCCCTTTTTATTTTACGTTTTTTACTTTACACCTCTATTTTCTTTTTGAATTTTATTTTACTAAATATAGGCGATTGAACCTGTAAATGAATGTAAAAGGTGTGTAGTTACTAATTACACAACTGCTGCACATGCATATTGGGCAACTATCAAAACAGTTATTTTCTTAGAGAACATGTGACAAAGCTTTTTATCAAACTACAAATATTTTGTGCCATAAAATATGCCAACAGAGAACTTTTAAGAAGTAAGAAAAAAGTAGCAATTCTACGCCAATTCTAAATTAAATTAAATATGTATCTTTTTTTATTTATACCTATAGTTTTCATAATGCATACGTATAGAACAATTCAAATGCAGCAGACACATTTCTTTTAATTTCCTTAGCTACAGTGTCAATTCATTTATATGTTGTGGGCTTTGCATTGATTAACAAAGATATTTATCATTATAAACATCATGCGATTTTTGTGTCCTGCTATTTAATTATGGATTTTTTATAAGTAATGCGTTTAGAATACCATTATTTTTATATTAAATTCTTCATATGAGTGAACTTTTCTAAGTGAAATGTGCATTTTCAAAATTTCCGCTGAAGAAATATACCATCAAAAACATGGCCGAAGGTCACCAGTGTTCGCCCTGTGCAAGATCAAATTGCCGATGAATAGTTCGCTCTGTATGTTCTGTGGTTATACTAATTTTCTTATAGTACGAAGTGTGGTGTAAGAAGTTTTTATGATGTTTTTATTTGGTACACAATTAAGTTGAATTCAGTACAGAATACACAATTCTATAACACTATAGCCAACTATAGCTTGTTATAGATAATATTTCAAATGGAGGAAGAAAATGTCGCTGAGGAAGATATGGAATCGTTTTCTTCATCCAGTGAGGATGAAAATGACAAGGTTAGAGAAAATATATGAATGTAAATAGCATAAGTGTCATGCATGCACTTTATAGGAAACTGAGCAGAGAGCTGCAGAATTAGAAGAACAGCTATCACACAATGTGTATCTTTATGATGCACATGTGGAAATCGTAGGACTGTATCGTAAGATTGCAGATTTAAATTCAATGCGTGCGGCCTATGAGCGATTTCATAAATATTTCCCTATAACACCTAAACTTTGGCTTGAGTGGATCCAAGATGAAATTGAAATTGCTAATTCTGCTGTTGAAAAGGACAATATTGTACATTTGTTTGATAAAGCTGTAGAGGACTACCATTGTGAGTTTTTTTCCAATTTTTTTTTTATAAACTGGTTTTTTCAATAACTAAGTTATATTATTTTGTAGCTGTTCAATTGTGGCAAGAATATGCACAATTTGCTATAGGATCCTCTAACATTGATCAAGTTCGATCTATCTTGGAACGTGGTCTAAATTCTGTAGGACTACATGTAAGTGAAGGTTCGTTGTTGTGGGACACACTAAGGGAATTTGAAATGGCCCATTTAGCATTAGCACAAGCTGATACAGATGAATTTTCCATTCAGCTGCAAAGGCTTGCTGAAGTGTATCGTAGGCAGTTGTCGGTACCATTATTGGGTATGGAAAATACATATAAAGAATGGGAAGATTTTATACAGAGTTTACCAGATGATCACGGTATTGATGTAAAGCAAGTAGAATGGGGATATAGAAAAGCACAGCAGTTGTTGGAATCATATAAGCCATATGAAGAAAGTTTAACATTTGCAAATGGTGAAAAGGAAATGTATAATATTTACACAGATTATATTAACTTTGTAAAAGATCCTTCGTTAAAGATAGTGTTGTATGAAAGGGCAGTATCTGTACTATGTCTCAATGCAGTGTTATGGGAAAATTATTGTTATTATACGCTCACATTAGGTGAATTAGCAATAAAAGTAAGCGAAAGGGCATTAAGGAATTGCCCTTGGTGTGTTGCAATATGGACAGCACGCTTGAGAATATTGGAAAAACTTCAGAAACCGAAACAGAATCTTACAGAATGTTTTGAAGAAGCAATAAAATCAGTATCTCCAATGGAAACTCTTGACTTATGGTTAACCTACATGGAGTACATCAAACGTACCTCAAATGATATGGTACTTTTGGATAAACTGTGTTTGCAAGCAAAACAACAGTTTCAGCCAGATCAAAAATCAAAAATGTTAAGATTCTTAGCTAGAGTACATGCAAGAAATGAAGACATGACTGCATCACGAAAATTATGGTCAGAAATTATGGGTAATGTTGCTAATAAATCATCAGCTTACACATGGATTGAATATTTAGAAATGGAAAAAAGAGTTGGTGAAAGTAAACATGTCAGACAACTTTATCAAAGAGCAATTTCGAATTGCAAAGATTGGCAACATTATTTTGTGGAAGAGTGGATCATGTATGAAAGAGAAGTGGGTAGCATAGAAGATGTATTAAAATGTGTTCAAAAATGCAAAGAAATGGTAAAGTACAATGTAGAAGACGAGGTAGCTTCACAATCTAAAGATTCGAAACGAAAGTTTAATGATGACGATGACAAACATAATCATACAAAGAGACATAAGGCAAACAGCTTTAATACACCATCTAAGAAGGAACTGAATCAAACAGATAGAACACTTGATGAAAATAGGAAACGTTCTGTTAAAATTAAAAATGCCCCAATTAATGTTGATCATGACAAAACAGTATTTTTGAGTAATTTTATTCCAAAAATTACAGAAAGTGTATTAAAAGAAATGTTTCCGAACGCGAAAGAAATTACCATACCTACTGATCGTAAAGGAAATTCACGATGTTATGCTTATGTAGAATTTGAAACTGCAGATGAAGCCAGAGAAGCCTTAAAAAAAGATAGATTGCCGATAGATGGGCGCCCTTTATTCGTATCCAAGTGCCAGAAAGATCGTGCTCAGAGACAACCATTTAAATACGCGAGTAAATATGAAGCAAATAAATTGTTTGTTAAGGGTTTACCAAAACATTTCAACAAAGAAGCAGTTGAAGAGATTTTTAAACCTTATAAAGCTGTTGACGTGCGATTGGTAACGAAATTAAACGGCCAGCCTCGCGGCCTGGCTTATGTTGATTTTGCAACAGTTGAAGATGCAGAATTAGCATTAAAAAATACCGACCAAATGGTAATAGGTGAAAACAAAATTACAGTAGCCATTAGTGCTCCACCTGATAAAAAGGAAAAACCTTCCATTGTACAGAAACCACATCCTGTCAGAAATTCGAAGACTAAGTTAGAAATTCCTTTTCTACCAAGGGCCCTTCAGGTTAAGCAAAGTGACCCAAGAGAAATACCAAATATATCAAAGACGAATGATGATTTTCGAAAAATGTTATTGGACAAATGATAAAAATAAAATACTTTTGTTACTAACTGATTATTATTCCACTCATTTTAAAATTTTTGATGATTATCTATACAACTTATTGTGATTGATGAAGTTATATTTTGCTATATTTCTTTTTACATGTAGATCAATTTACATCCCACTGTTCAAAATAAATCACAAAGGGATAAATCTATGAGTGATTTATCTTATAATTTATTTGCTGTATATTAATATGTCTACACATTTTATTTCATCGGAATCTGTTTTTATTTTTGTCTTTAGAACGTCTTATTAGTTTCGTCCAAGCTTCGTAGCAACAACAAAATAGATGTGCGAAACTCTCATTTCCAGGCGACCATGACTTCAAATTATTACGTGCGCTCTTGCACACAGTAGGTGTACATACCAACGTTGTTAGCTTATAACTTATAAATAACATGGGTAAACATGTGGTGACAGCCAGAGGCGTGGCGAGCGCATAAAAGTTTACACAAAATAGAAGGTATGAAATAAATTATAAAACGTGCAGAAACACATACCGTTTTAAAAGTCTTCCGGGAAATCACAAACTGGGTAACATGTGTTAAATATTTGAATCATTAGATATGTTTCCACTGCTGTTTCAGTCAAGTGAGTACGACGTGCGGAATAAATGTCTTTTAATGCCGAAAACGACCGTTCGACATCTGGCGATGTTATATTTGCATATTTAAAGTAATCTACACCGATTTATTTCGCCTTCTACAGCGCATAACTGTGCGTGAACATCATTCACAATTTGAACAGAATCCACTAGCGACATCGAAACCACAGCCTACATATACACAGAACTACTTGCATACAGCATCGATTTAGTACTAACGCTGTGAACGCATGAAATAAATAATCGCCGAGTCCGCACCACATATCTACTACACACTGTTACCGCTGTTTGCCCAGACTACCTATAACACTACTAACGACCCGCATCGAACCGATCGGATTCCATTCAATTCCCTCCTCTCTCTCTCGCCGTACATATGTAGATATAGCTAATTGCACATTTTCCCAATGCGTATAAGTCTAATCGAGTTATACAAACATGCTCAATATTGACGCTTGTATTGCACACATGCAGTACATATATCGCTGTATATATTTACGGGAGTCCTACTGGCAGCTGTAATTATTTCATAAACTAAATGTCAGTGGAACCAATTTAGCTAAAAACGAACGAAAAATTTCTTTATATTTAAAAAATGAAAATCTATAATTTTTCTTGGAATTTCCGACGTAATTAAAGAAATTACAATTATATCACCGGCAAGAAATCGTGGATCATAATTCACCGACGGAAGCCAAATATATTAATTATATTAGTGCACTTGGTATTTGAAACTAAAAATTGTCTGTCGAAATATTGAAGATAAATAGTATCTAGGCATTAAACAGTGAATTTTCTCACATAGGTCCCCGTGGCGTAGTGGCTAACGCGCCCACGCGGAAAGCGGGTGATGTGAGGTTGATTCCTTGCTGGTGACATAATTTTAATTTCTTTAATTAATTACTTCAGAAATTCCAAGGAAAATTATAGATTTTCATAATTTACTGACGGAAGCCGAATACATTAATTCTTTATATTTACATTTAAGTGAGCTTAGTATTCAACATTTTAGGGTTTTAAAAAATTGATTATATGTACCGCCTAAAATGCCACTACTAAGTGCTGTCATTTCGTTAAAGTCTTTAGAACGTTCCAATATTCTAATGCAAATTTTGCGGCAATGTATCTTTTCCTTTACCTAAAGACCTAGTATTATTATACACAAATAACAGTGTTTGGTCTAAACCAGAGAATCCCAAACTTTTTTAAATCGTCGTTGAACGGGGGAATTATTAAATAGGAAATTCCATTTGCAGATGAAAATGGATTGGTAATCTGCCTTTGTCAAATGTTTTGGCAGTTTTGCTATAGGCACAGATTAGCTTAGATTACTTTGGTTTCGGTAAGTTAATTCAAATTATTTATACATCATAACCGTCCTAAATTTTCGAAATTTATCCTCACTTTCAAAACAGCAAACAAAATTCGTAGGTATCTTTGTGTTACTGGGTCGGTATTACAAGAGCAAAGTTAGTGAAACATTGTGACAAAAATATAGCATGTTCAATGCAATTAATCGTAGAATAAATTGTTCAGGAAATCGTACCGGTTACACGGTACGACAAAATCGTAGATCAACTTGTTCAATTAATTGGTCAATAAATCGCGGCATGTAAAACAGGCTTTACTGAGAAAAGCGCATAACTCCATTAAAAGCAAATTTACGAGATCAAAAAAAATTATTTGATTTTAATATAATCATCGATCATAATATAAACTCCTGTTTCTCTTTTAGAGCTTATTGTAGAATAATTTTTGGGAATATGGAAATAATTCTGAAAACCTTTTTTGTTATTAGATAGCAGTTAATCTTATTTTGGAAAAAAAAATGGAGTTACGTGCTTTTCTTTCTAAGGCAACGAATTGGAATCTTGATCCGATAATTGTTTTTCTCGCTATTTAATAAATTAAGTAATTTAGATTTCAAAATGCTTTTCTATACATTGCAAAGGTATAGCTCAAAAATTCAAAAGTAATTGATTTTAGACGTAGCTCTCTACCTCTTTTGAGTGAAATTCCGCTGTTATAAAAATAGATATTGAGTATTTTTAATTAATATGTAATTTCCTTCTTAGCCGTTCTTGTAAATAGGTTGAATTTTAATCTTGATTATAGCGACTTTTTGCGCTAGTTGGCGAAAGGTTAATAATCTTTTTTAAAATATGTTAAATCAAACAATGTAACAGTAAATTTTATTATAAAAAAAAAAACGTTTTAAAATGTTTGATAATATGTGTGTGAAGAAGACATTAAAAATTGTGAAAACCTTAAACATGAATTTATTTTTTATGAATCTTTAAGTTTTATTAAAGCCGCTATAATCAAGAAAATTGTTTTGAGTATTTTTGATATTGCGTTACAATTGGGATTTCCAGATGCACTTTAATCATCCCCGAACATTTCCTTTCATAATTCCGGGCACTGATTTAGTTTTTTTTATAAAAATTTAGTTGTTATGTGAGTAGGCGTCGTAGAATATAGACCATTAAATTCTTAGATTTTTTCATGGTTTGCCAGGTTTACATACATTTTACAAAGTACAGCCTTATTTAAAGAATTTATTGATACATAAAAAACTATTCACACAAAATCAATAACTTATATTTTTTACAAAGATAATGCTTACATAGGATTACATACATAATAAGCTTAACTGTATAAATATACTAGAAATTAGTGTATATATTTATAGTAAAAATTGTGAATCATACTTGGCTACCACATATTATAATCATCCTCTTGGTCAAAAGAAATAAAGAACCCTATTAAGGTGATATATACAACAACATTACCAGCAAGAGTTAAGTTGCATGCACCCCACATTATTACCTTACATCTTGCTAATACTATAGGTAGTGCAAATGAACTGACAATTATTCCCATCGTAATAAATATTGCATTTTCGAGGCATGCATTGCTAGATTCCTGATGAATACTGTATCTTCTTGCTATTAATGTGGGTATAGGCGCAAGAATGTAAAAAAGAACAACAAAGAATGGCCACCAAAATCCATATTGAGGTAGAGCACAGGCGAGGATAACCAGTGTCATTCCTATTGAACCCGCAAATGCTAAACCAATTAACCTAAATTTTTAGTGATATAAGATGTGAGCACAAAAACTTTAATGAATATACTTACGCTAAAGGTGTAATAGTTTGGAATGGATATGGAATAAAGATGAAATTAGAAAATAATTACGTTTAGAATATACATCACTTACCTTTAATCCCTGCCATTTTCTTTTAATATTTACAAAAATTTATGAAAATAGATATTTGAATAAGTTGCAATTGATATTTCTATGCCAATTTACGCTTAAGACATTTTCATAATCGTAAACATATAAGAGAGTTAAATTGCAATTGATTAATTGACAACAGAATTTGACAGATCGGAAAATAAACAACAATGAACATACATGATATCGGATGCATTCAGTCTGATTGCGTTTTGACCGCATTTACGTATGGAAAAATAAGGCTGAACGCATCTCTTCAATATTGTCTTTCTCTTTTTGTAAAGTAGCATACCCCTTTAGAACACAATTAAATTAAAATTGTAAGCTAATTACCTTTAATACGAAATGTAAACATTGGTTTATTAAAATTTTACTTTGTTGATAAGTAGAGTACTGCTTTATCAGATGTTGATATAATTAAAATTTTGAAATAATACAAATAGAAAATAGCAATGAAAAGTATGTTGTAGATTTGTAGACATTTTTATATTCCTACAGTCTTACTTTTCATGAAATAAAATTAGAAAATAATTCTTAGTCATTTTAAGCGATAAAAGCCGTATTTATCAGAGGTAAATTTAAACTAATAGCTAATATTTAAAATATATATATATATATATTATCGCGTCACGTATGTTGCACCAAAAAGTACTAGTAAATTCAAGTTCAGGATTGAATAGAACTTTTATTTAAGCTGTGTCCGTGCAGTGTATAGGACGTTGGTACTTCATAATTACCTATGATAATAATAAGATTAAACTATTGTTAATTTGAATTAAGGTTTTACTGACATATAAATTTTAAAATAGGAGTAAATAGAGGTTGTGTTTTTTAATTGCTCGAAGCTTTGATGGAAAAGTTGTTCGAACAATTTTAAAGCAACAGCTCTGTTTTATTTCACTTACGCATTTGCGTTGCTCGAATTGTTCGATCGCAATTAAAAACATTCATGTCCTAATATTTGAATATATCGCATAATTTCGTAAGTACTCGACAAAATTCGACAAAATATGAATTGGTGGTAAGGGGCGAGCGCTTCTACAAATTTGTAGTCCCTAGCAGTTTGTCGATAGATTACATATTTTGTAAGAATTCTGGAGGTCCACATGTTACATGAATTGCTAAACAATTTTGCATTTTCAAAAGGGAGCGTTTAGCCATAACATCTGCAGTGTGTGATAAAGACAGAAAATGGATCAATAAAGTAAATACGGTTGTTGTAGTTCCGTTGATGCAATAGGAAGCACTAATTATAATATATAGCGTTATATATAAAATATGATTTCGGTAAATGTTTGAAGTTAAGCGGTATACAAATTAACATTAATGAATATAATGGATATTCGGTTGCCGTACAATTAATAATTTGGCCTTTTTTAATTAACTGCAGTTAAAACACTGCAATGTTAAAGTGCAAATACAACACACATTTAATTTAACAGTGAATTACAAAATATAATCGAGATGATTAAACATATACCACTTATCCTAGGTAAGACAAACAGTTTCAATTGTTTTCTATGTAATGTTATTTATACAGATACCTACCAATCTGGTACAAAATTTGGTAAATTATTAGTTAAAAAGCTAATAATTTACCAATGCTAACGATGAGAGTCAGGTAGTTAGTATGATTCAGTTTATTGTAGTTTAGCTTTACAACTTATGATGTTGCTTTTTTCATTTTTGAGGAGCTACCTATAATGTATAATTAAAAAAAAACGTTGCGTACTGCACAAGTAGTCTTTCAGTAAGGCATAAATGTTCTTGTACTGGTTTATTCATAAGTAACCTTGGGTGATATGTCCAAAATACATTTTTATTTACTTTTTTTTTAACCATATAAAACACTCTTCCATCATTACATAAGTATTTTTTAGACAAAATTATGAAAATTCACAAAAGCCG
Organism: Dynastes maya; assembly: GCA_029619315.2. Lineage (NCBI taxonomy): Eukaryota > Metazoa > Arthropoda > Insecta > Coleoptera > Scarabaeidae > Dynastes > Dynastes maya. The sequence continues at coordinate 35,667,875 of JAROYE020000003.1, forward strand.
TTAATTTTTGGACAGGTAAACATATGATTGAATTATTTTAGAAACGTTCAACATTCATTTTTTGTGTAAAAGCAAATTTTAAACCACTATTTGTTACTATACTTAAGAATTTGATCACGCACAACCATCATCGTGTATACATGATTTTAAAATAATTATTAAAAGCTACATATGTGTGCAATTACATAATATTGGCAAGCTATAATAATTTAAACTTTTTCTTTTTATTTATATATTGTGTATTTAGGTGACTACTATTTGTTACACAAGCACCTTTTAATCAGTTTCATTAAATTTTACCGTTTGCTGGGTGCTATTGAAGTTCTGTTTAAGAAGCGAAATTTGTAATATCTTTAAATAAATCTTCTATTTGCTTCTGTACACGGAGAGAAACGTTTACTTGTATCAAGACTGTCCGCCTCAATTCAAGACAATTACTGTTTCAATTATCCACAATACAATAACTGCTTTAAATCAAAAGAAATATTTTTTCCATTTTCTGCCAGTCTGACGCGCATGTTATTTGAAAGAGAACCATTTCTCGATTTGCAGTGAATAGACCGAGATGCAAAATTACGTGATATTTTTGCTGTACGAAGCAGGGAAGGGTTGAAATTGGTGGTAGAGCGATATGCTACACGCGGAGAAACGTTTACTTGTATCAAAGCTCTCCGCCTTATTCCAAGACAATTACTGTTTCAATTATCCGCAATGCAATAACTGTTTTAAATCAAAAGAAATATTTTCTTAGCGTTTCTTTCTCCGCTTAAGAGAAGTATATACTTGTAATGAAATAATTGTATTTCTTTGTTTAAGACATTTGTTAATTTGATTGAAGAAAATCTTGCAGAAAATTTGAAGAAAGTGATTCTTAGTATAAGTAAATGGCCGTTACAACATAAAACAATATTTTCTTAAGGATAGTAAACAGTTTTCTTAATTCCAAAAAGCATTTAGGTATTGTTCATAAGTCAATAGTCTTATTTTCTTAAAATAAAGCATTTATTTATTTAGAATTCTTGAAATGCATATTATTTATATCCACATTATTAGTTGCATTTACCTTGTTTAAAACAGTACGACCTGTCCGTATATAATGCAGTAAATTATTCTTATTACTTGTGATTTTAAAAAGGTTAAGGTAGAAGCTGTCTACAGAATAATGTTCAAACAAAAATTAACTTAATGTAGAAGTACACAGGAAAAAGTACCTAGAAGCAATAACCAAGATAATGCTAATAAATAGCTCCTGGTATTGATGGAATCACTCCCGGCAAAAACAATCTGAGGAGAGAAAAGCACTAACGCTTTTTGCTCCTGCCCACGTTGTTCATCTTTCAGTTTATGCCATTAATCTTCAAAAACAGCAGTAAAATGTTTCCTGGCACCACCTAGTGCCAAGAGATATAGTCATGTCGTTCCGGATAACAGCGACAGAAACCGGAATACAGATGCCATACTTACCCTACAATGATATAACCTTTAACGTACAACTTTTCATAAACATTTTGAAAAGATACGGGTTAATGTAATATTTGTTTAAGCCTTGAGACATTTAGAGGTCCAGATGTCGCTGCGTTCAGGCGCAACGCTACTTTGCGTTCGTCAGCCCAAGAGCTGACCGAGAGGTGGCGGACATCTGTGCTCCGGTTTGTCTTGCTAGCTTTTGGGATGGCATGACTGTGTCTCTTGGCGCAAGGTGCCACCGGGAGACATATTCAATGTGCGTTTTGGGCATTACCAGATAAACTGAGAGACTGATACACTTTATGCAGGGAGGATCTAGCTCGTAGCCACGCTGATGACGCCGGGTAGACAGAAACATATCCGTGTGCTAGCGATATTCTCTCTGCTACGCTGCCTTTGCTGGGAATGATTCCACAAATTTCCCGTTTCCCTGCCGCACCCTGTATATCGAAACTATACTTCCACCGAGTTCTTAGCTACTTCAGGAATTGTGCAAGGGTCAAATTTGGGTCCACTTTTATTCATTCTATTCATCAACGACATTCACAATGTCATAGATTGCGAAAAACTCATGTTCGCTGACGACCTCAAATTTTTCTCGGCCATAAGATCTTTAGATGCTTGCGATGCGCTTCAGAACAACATTAACAATGTTTTTGCATGTTGTTATGAGAATAAACTTTCCCTCAATATCTCTAAATGCACGTCTATGACTTTTATTCGGAAAATTCAAGTAATTGAGTATAACTATTTTGTAAACGGTACTCTAATAGATCATTTTACATCACTCAAGGATTTGGGCGCCTTGTTTGACCTCGTTCTTTCTTTCTCTGAACACATTTCACAATTAGTACGAGATTGTCTCCAAACTATGTGGTTTTATATATCGCAACTGCCGTGACTTTCACAATTTAAAAGTAATAACAACACTATTTTCTTCCTTAATTCGTTCTCGTATTGAGCTTGCAAGTCTGGTATGGTTTCCTGTTTATGAGGTACATATTAACGCTATCGAATCAATTCAAAGAAAATTCTTAAAATTTCTACATTTTCTTTTTGAAGAATGTCATACTCCACGAAATTATCAATATAGCCTTTTGTTAGCTAGGTTTGACCTCTATCCTTTGCATAACAATAGGATTGACTGCTCTTGACTTTTAGTCAAACTTAATATTCTTGTTCCTAGACCTAACAGTCGATCTACATTCGCATTTTATTGCCGCACTTCCAGGACTAACATCTTGGAAAAGTTTCCGATACATCTTATGTCTTCCTATTTTAACAGCATTTCAAATGCGTTGGATATAAATGCCGATTCACTTATTGCTATAGTGAATGTAGCTCTCCTATATTTCAATACCACTGCATAATTCTTTGCTACTTTTCCTGTTCATTTAAGTTTAAGTTTTCCAATAACGAAAATACTGTAATTTGTAATACTTGTTTAACTTTGTGTAGTTTAAACTCTTTTGTTTGTTCTTTTTTAGCATAAAACTTTTGAATATCCATTTACATATGTTGCACTCTCATGTATTTTGCTTAAATTTACTGTCATGTGTTGTAATGTTTCTTGTAACTGGATTATCCTGGTGGAAATATACAATTATTATTATTATTATTATTATTATTATTATTATTATTATTATGACTATTATTATTATTATTATTATCCCTACTCTCGAGAAAAATATTTACCTACTTTTGGCGTCTATACTCCCTAAAACTAAAGCATGCGAAATATACGGAAATATATATTTTGATTTAAAACAGTGGGTAATTGTCTTGAATTGAGTAAGTACAAGTAAACATTTCTCTGCGTGTAATTTATCTACCAAATTGTCTTGATGCTAATGGGTACATCAATGTATTGGAACATGTTATTGACGAGATGCCGTTGAACATACGACTTATTGCAAAAAAGTGCACACTAGTTCATGATAGTTGTAGGTAATATCACTTGCATAAAAATCTGGGACAACTCATGAGCTCATTTTGACGTTTTTTCAATTTTGTAACAATGACTTGTCCATTTACGATTGACACTGACAGACAATTTGACATATTTTTTCATAGTTTACAAAAGACATGTTTAAAATGGGTAATGTCATAATAGTATCCCTTGTCCCTTTTTGATTTTTTTGAATGCGATGGTACATCGTTTATAAAAAAATATTGTTGTTGCTTTATACGAGGGACACGCTATATATTTTGAGATGCCACAAAAGTAGAGAAGTTAGAGCTGGCAACACTGCATTTCTAAATACTACCATCCTTAAGTAGTAAACTCTGACTGTCAGTTGAGATGCAGTTGAGTCGCTGCTGTTATAGAGTAAACGTGGTAGGTACGATTTGTCATTGAAACATGGAATTGTCAAGAGAACATGTACGCGCAATGATTTACCACGATTTTAAGATCGGTTTAAGTGAACAAAAAAGTCTTGAACGATTGCAACTCGCATTTGGTGATGAAAGTCCTTCACATGCAACTGTGTTTCGCTGGTATAGCGGATTTAAAAGAGGACGGATATCGCTTGGTGATGAGGAACGTACCGCTAGGCCCTGTTCTTCAGTTACCGCTGGAAACATTGAGAGTGTGAGACGTATGATCGACGAAGATCCAAGATGCACCTATCAAGTGATTGAGGCAACTCTTGGTGTTGGATCCGCAACAGTAAATTCAATTTTACATGATCATCTTCGTATGAAAAAAAATTGTTACTCGTTGGGTGCCACACACGCTTACCGATTTCCAAAAAGCAGAGCGAGGGAAACATTGGAAATGTTAAATAATGGTGGACGTCGCATTCTATCAAAAATAGTAACAGGTGATGAACTTACATCCCATCTTACGATATTCCTACCCGCCAGGAGAGCCGCGTGTGGATCCACGAAGATGCACCAACACCAACAATGGCCAAAAGGCAAAGGGCTGTCAAGAAAGTTATGTACGCAGTTTTCTTCCGTAGTACTGGATTAGCAATAGCAATGAAGCTGGAAAATCAACGTACAGTCACAGCAAACTGGTACACTACAAAATCTTTACCTGCAGTTCTTGAGTCAGCCAACATTCGCGGGTTAATGTTGCATCATGACAATGCATCGTCACACAGAGCACAGCAGACAGTTGAATTTTTACGTGAAAATTTGGTAAAAGTCATTGAACATCCACCCTATTCGCCTGATTTGGCCATGTGTGATTTCTGGTTGTTCTTCAACCTAAAGAAACATTTACGTGGTCGACGTTTCACGACGGAGGATGAGATAGATGAAGCAATTCATCTATTTTTTTGAGAGCATTCCAAGAGATGACTGGCACGCTTTTACGTTGTGGAAACTTCGGTTATAAAAGTGCATTGATGCAGGAGGAGATTATTTTGAACATAAATAAAATCATTTTCGTAGAAACACTTGTAGTTTTCTTGTATCAAAAAAAAAAAAATAGCGTGACCCTCGTATACTTAATACTCCTCGCAATAGTTCTATATGCAACACAAAATATTAAGATATGCACACCAAATGTATTTTTTGTGTGAGCGGCCTAACAGGCTAAATTGCTTAGCATAACCGGAAAAGCATTTAGTGTGTAAATAGTTATTTGTATTTAAAGTAATTTAGATGTCAACAACAAAGTAGTGCAAGTTAATTGGTGTGTTAATTATCATATAATACAGTTTTATTTTTCAGAATTAATGTCGATAACACTAACAGCAATGACGAATGCAGAATGTCAGAGTAAGTTTATTCTATATTTTTAGGTATTGTATGAATTTTGATCAAATTTCATTTATTAAGTAAGCACATCATAGGTAATTCAAAGGAATATTGTAATATAGTGTTGTTATAATATTACATAAAATATGTACGATAAATATGAACTACTTGTAGCGATTGGAGGAAAAAAGTCGTTATAAAGCTGTCCCAACAAGAGCGGAAAATTAAAATTTTAAATATATTTTTTTAAGAAAATACCGACATTTTTATTTATTCATAAAGTAGACACGTGATGTGTGGATAAATGCTCTCTTCGGCTTTACTGGCACATTTGTGTTCTTTTAACGAAATTTTCAATCACAGTTTGGCACAACTGTGGTTGGATTTCAGTGATACAGCGTCTAATCTCCTCCTTCAACACTTGGGTGGTTGTGAGCTTGTTGACATAAACTCTTGTCTTTAAAAAACTCTAGAGAAAGAAGTCTAAAGGCGTTAAATTAAAATGATTTAGGCGGCCGATTCTGCTCGGCCAAACAGGATATTACACGACCAAGGAATGCCTCGTGCAATAATGCCATTGTTTTACGAGATGTGTAGCAAGTGGCACCGTTCATTTGAGACACAAAAAACTGTCATGCCCCGATATCGTTCGTCATTGACTGTTTGTGCATTTCCAGCATCGACTTCGATACCTCCAGTCCAAAATCCACACCAAACAGTTTTTCACAGCCTCAAATAGTTTCCCAGTCTCAAACATGAAACACATGTGGGTTTTCGTCTTTTCAAACTTAGCAATTTTGCTTGTTTATGAAGCCATCAACGTGAAAATGGGCTGAAGATGATGTTGGTGGAAAACTCACCGTTCACTTGTTGTTGTTTAATGACGAAGTTTCTTCGCTGCGCATGGTCTGTAGGCTTGAGTTGTTGAGTTAGGCATGAAGATGCAAATCTTTTGTGAAAATACGCTGGCATGGTGCTTCTTGAAATGTTCAATTCTTGAGGACGATCCCAACGGGAAGTTCCAGGACTCTCGGCCACATTCTAGTGAACAACCGTGATATTTTCAGCTGAACAATCAGGACGAACACATGTCGATGGTCTGACATCAGTAATCGAATTTTTCTATTATTCTCTTCACAGTTGATGCACTTGGAACATTTTGTTTATAAAAGAGTGGACCCAATTTGCGAATCGTGTCAGTCAAACTTTCGCCATTTTTGAAAAAATGTTTAATAACAAGAATGCGTTGTTGTATCGAATAGCGATCCATTTTTAACAATGACGGACTATCTACCATCGAACTGTCATAATGGTTGTCCCGTCAAAGCACACCAGCAAAAATTGCGCCAAATTTTAATTTTCCGCTCTTTAATTAAGTGAAAAAGGACGTGATTAAACATCATATAGGTTTAATGAATAAATTTTAATATGCTCGTAGATGATCTTCTTCTAGCAAGAACTTTATATACAAGTGTATTATAGGTTTGTATTTTTATTACTTAATGTATAAGTTATTATAAAGCATAAATGGCACTATCTGGGTGTTTACGTAATGAGATTAATTTTTTCGATTTGAAATATGCAAACTTGTTATTGGAAGTTTAATATGGCTCAAACTTGGAAAAAGAAGAATCCCAGGAAATATTCGTTGGTATTACATTCAATGCAATCTTAACGAATGTACACATTTTGGAGTGTATTTAGGTGCCTAACAAGTAACACCAAGGGAATTTCAACAACTTGAAATTATTCCGTGAGCAGGAAGTGCTTTAAAGCTGGTGAACGCTTCAATTTACCCTCTGTTAAATACGGTGTATTCTGCTTAATTGGTCATGGTCAGGATGTGGCAAATTTCGGTCGATTGAGCGGATGCCATATATGTATAATAACAGAATTTACATAGTAACGAATAATATACGCCTATGCCCCAATTTACATGGAAGATAGGTTCGTCAGAAAACCATGTTAATATTGGGAATTTTTATATTATATAAAACAGTGTAAATCGAAAACAAACTAAAATGTGCATATTAAGTCACTTATTTCAACGTTAAATAAAAGTAAAATACTCTAAATAACACAAAAATAACCGTTTAATTAATTTATAAAACTGCATAATAAAAAATATAAATTTCTTAAAAATGACCACCTGGTAGCATTTGATGCGATTCTAGTTAGATGGTTGATGAATCAGGAACAATTTCATATCGATGAGACTTGTGATTGGTTTTATGTTAAATCTTAATAGACCGCCTCATATTCAGCTAAGCATTTACTAATATCTCGTTGGAATTGAAGAGCTCATTTAACATTTGGGTTATTTTGTAGAAAATGATTATCCAATTTTCTCCCCAAGTCCTACGCGGATGACTTTTTCTTTGAACGCAACTGGTTTAGGCTCCTCTTCATCAGGACCATTGTCGCGATTATTTGTTTCATTAATCATGTTAACTAAGACAGTTATTTAAGAATGTTCATGCTCTAATGATCTAGAATTCTCATCTTCAATTACATCTGGCTCTACTATTTTCCAACAGACATTGAGCGTGGATTGCTTCATCTCGATATATGATATCCCAACGCTTTTTCCAAGCATCCGTAATTGTAAGAGATCCGTCATTTTCCATTTGTTCTAAAATATATTTTTGGGTAGAAATGTATCTTGCACATTTTTGTGTTGTAAATCTTGAAGATGGCCAATTAACAGAAGGCAACACCTTTTTACTTAAATATTTCTTGACGTGGCAAAATAGTTATGAAACCACCTCATTGAAAAGTGTGGCAATAACCAATGCTTTCTTATTAGCCATCCTCTAAACGAGAAGGTTTTTGATGTTTGTTCTTTTGAACGAACGTAGCGTTTTTGATTTGTTAATAGCCAAGGGCTTCATTATATGATCGCCTGAATCGTTGCAACAGAAAAGAATCGTTATACGATTGTTCGCTGCCTTATGACTACAGGCTTACTGTGACGTGAGCTTTAGTCAAATAAGTTCTCTCTGGATTTTTTTTCCAAAATAACCCGTGCCCGTCAGCATTAGAGACCTGGTTAGGAGTGGCGGCAATAATTTCAGCAAATTTTGCTGGATATTATTGTACTGCATCTGAATTAGCAGATGCTAATTCACCTTTTAATCAAATTATGTAAAGAACGTTTTTGCTTGAATTCTTCCAAGCAACCATGCGGAAAAAGATAGCTTCTTTTCGGCTGAAGAAGAGGATGGTAAAATCGTGGAAGATCCAGCTGCTACACTTTTTTTAATGGTATCTTAATTTTTTCTTATGTTTATTTTCTAAACCGTGTTAAAGCGAAATGGTGTAAAAAAGGTGCCGTGTAAATCGTTGGATAGGGGTGTATACTTAAATGTGAAAACTTGGCTTCTACTTTCGGGCACGTTTCGTTTCCTCTATGTTCTTACTGAAATATATTTTGCTCTGCAATTATCTGAGAAATTATCCTAGGAGCCCTTATAATTCATTTCTGATTCAGCTATCCCTTTGAATTTTTCCTTTTTTGAAAATATCGAAGTCTTTGTGTGCTTTGATATCGAATTTAGTAAAATTTGCTGTTCAAAACTTCATCCCATAAATTTCGAAGGGATTCTGACACTACGTTTAGGTAGAACCCAGTATGCAATTTATCCCCGTAAAAAATTATGCGAAAATTAATTTGCAGTTCGGATTTTTTGAAGGAGTGGGATTCTACATTTAGGCAATTGAAAACATAATGAATATTTTGAAATCTGTTAAAAATATGAAATTCATATTGCATATTGGTTTATTTTTAGATAAAGAAACTGAACACAAAAAAGTAAATGTCTCACTCGCTACTTATCGATCGTCCGGTATATACGAAAATATTTTTGAATGATACTCTATGATGTGTATTATGAAAATTTTAACTTAATATGATTTACAGACTAGGTGCAATTACAATTTCAGAAGATTGCAACACCCTGGATAGGTTATATAAACCTGTATTTAATTGTTTGGACTATACAAGATGTTACACGAGGAACTGCATCTACCGATATACGAGGGAGACGCTATATATTTTGAGATGCCACAAAAGTAGCGAAGTTAGAACTGGCAACACTGCATTTCTAAATACCACCATCCTTAAGTAGCAAACTCTGACTGTCAGTTGAGTCGCTGCTGTCATAGAGTAAACGTGGTAGGTACGATTTGTCACCGAAACATGGACTTGTCAAGAGAACATGTACGCGCAATGATTTACTACGATTTTAAGGTCGGTTTAAGTGAACAACAAAGTCTTGAACGATTGCAACTTGCATTTGGTGATGAAAGTCCTTCATGTGCAACTGTGTTTCGCTGGTATAGCGAATTTAAAAGAGGACGGATATCGCTTGGTGATGAGGAACGTACCGGTAGGCCCTGTTCTTCAGTTACCGCTGGAAACATTGAGAGTGTGAGACGTATGATCGACGAAGATCCAAGATGCACCTATCAAGTGATTGAGGCAACTCTTGGTGTTGGATTCGCAACAGTAAATTCAATTTTACATGATCATCTTCGGATGAAAAAAATTGTTACTCGTTGGGTGCCACACACGCTTACCGATTTTCAAAAAGCAGAGCGAGTAAGAATCGCTCGGGAAACATCGGAAATGTTAAATAATGGTGGACATCGCATTCTATCAAAAATAGTAACAGGTGATGAAAGTTACATCCCATTTTACGATATTCCTACCCGCCAGGAGAGCCGCGTGCGGATCCACGAAGATGCACCAACACCAACAATGGCCAAAAGGCAAAGGGCTGTCAAGAAAGTTATGTACACAGTTTTCTTCCGTAGTACCGGATTAGTAAAAACAATGAAGCTGGAAAATCAACGTACAGTCACAGCAAACTGGTACACCACAAAATGTTTACCTGCAGTTCTTGAGTCAGCCAACATTCGCGGGTTAATGTTGCATCACGACAATGCATCGTCACACGGTGCACAGCAGACAGTTGAATTTTTACGTGGAAATAAGGTAAAAGTCATTGAACATCCACCCTATTCGCCTGATTTGGCCATGTGTGATTTCTGGTTGTTGTTCAACCTAAAGAAACATTTATGTGGTCGACGTTTCACGAAGGAGGATAAGATAGATGAAGCAATTCATCTATTTTTTGAGAGCATTCCAAGAGATGACTGGCTTCACGCTTTTACGTTGTGGAAACTTCGGTTACAAAAGTGCATTGATGCAGGAGGAGATTATTTTGAACATAAATAAAATCATTTTCGTAAAAAGACTTGTAGTTTTCTTGTATCTCAAAATATATAGCGTGACCCTCGCATGAAAGAGTGTATATTGGAAAATCTTGAATACTTGGCAGTACACTAAAGCGTACATGTACTATTGAACTAAAATATTTTTAATAATTTGTCACTTCCGGTTATACCGGAAGTAGCTGTCAACTTTGTTATTTTAAATGGAACACCCTATATATTATTTTTATACATTTTTGAATTCCTAATTCAATTTTAAGGTTTATTTGATAAGACAACTATGTTGCTATTTCTACCCATATTTGAAAGATGTGCATTTCTTGAAAATTTTTGACAGATGGACGAGTGCATGTGAATTTTTAAAACTGTGAAAGTAATTAACTTGGAAAATTGAAATTTTGCAGAACTGTTGACCGTATTGGGCAGAATTAAAAATCGAATTAATTTTCCGAAAACATTATACAGCGTGTCCGACAATTACGATTAAACTTTCAAATGGAACAAGTGTCAAACCTCATTTTTTTAAATACAACTACCTACTGCATTTAAGTTACAAGTAGACGGTAAACGAGCATAACCGCGGATCTACAAATAATTTTATTTTTTAATTCATAAAAATTTACTGGTTTTCACTAGATTATTCGATTTAAAAAAAATGTCTATTTGTTATCCCAATGCTTACTATATTCTGATGTTAATACAAAAATACATTTTAGCGAGACAAATATATTGCTACGAATGTGATAGTTGGTCTGACATGAGATGCAAGGATCCATTCAACTATACAGCATTACCTAAGGATCAACCGCCTTTAATGACGTGCAATGGATGTTGTGTAAAAATGGTCAGGAACGCTAGATCACGTAAGTGCTTTAATTATGTCGTATGTCCTATTTATATGTGATTAACTATGATCGTGTTGCTGTTCGTTTCAATACAAGCTGTATTTAATCCAAGCTGCATTAATAAATTTTTTGCAACAAACAGCTTCTTAATGTAATAAATATTTCCTTATATATAAATGTTGTTTGTTGGAAAGGGTTTATGGCCTAAAATAAGGTAGGTGTGTAACTACATACAGTGAGGTTCTAAAGTGCCCCACCCCATGTTAACTTTTGATCGACAGAAGCTAACGTTTTTAGAAAAAATAGGACGATTTCTATTTTTTGTGAAGTATCTTTTGCCGTTATCGGCAGTTCAATACAATTTCCAGTGTCACCTGAAGTGACGACAACTTTCTTATTTTAAATGGAATACCCTGCATATTTTTACATCTTTGGAAAGGCAATCGGGCGTTTTTGTTGTTACGCAAAGTTGGCTAGGAAAGAGCGCTAAATTGTTTCTTGTGACGCCAGACTGATCTAAAGAGCTCGTTGCTAAGCAAAGTTTTCATAACAATTACCAAACTATCAGTTCCAAAAGCGTAACTTATTTTTGTTGTTTACTGTTATTATATACAGCAATTGTCATACGTTCCTCTTTTGTTTTCTTTATTATTTTCTCTTATTTTAACTTGTTTTGTTAATTGTTATTATTTCCTTACTTTATCGAACTTTATTGCAATTAATTAAGAAATATCGAAACTGCACGAAATTTTTGCGCGACATCTAGTCCTATAGGATCCGTCAAGCTTTCTAGAGCGGCTGCTAAATTGTTCAGATCTGCGGAACGCGCTGGTCAATTCATTGTTATTACACCCACTTGGTTTAAATAGTCAGTTGCACACTGGGTGACGTGTGAACGCGCATTATCCTGCATTAGCGTAAAATTCTCTCAGATATATGGGGCAAAGGATACCACATAGTCTTGGAGAACATCTCTGATGTATTTATCTGTAGTTAACGCGCCGCCATCAATCACCGCTAGCTCTGTGCGTGCCCCCAAAGGCATGTTTTTGGGCCCCATACCATAATTGAACCTCCACCAAAAGATACAGTAGTAGTAAAATTAAATGATGCATTTTGTTCTCCTTGGCGTCGATGCAATCTTTCTCCACCGTCAATTGAATTTATACAGAAACAGCTCTCGTTCGTGAACAAAATTTGACCCCACTAGTCATCATTCCAATGTTGATGTTCTCGAGCAAATTCTAGTCGTGCTACATGGTGACATCTCTGGAGTCTTGGGGCTTTTATTGGCACATATGACTCGAGACCAACTTCTTTAAGTCTTTTTCTTACTGCACGCTCACTTATGGTAGTTCCATGAACATCTTGCAATAGGTTTCTTGTTTGAACTGCCGTTCGACGTCTGTTTCGCAGTGTTTGCAATGTTATAAGATGATCACCTAACGCCGTGGTTGAGCGTTTTTTGCCTTGCCCTCTACTTCTTACATACTCTCCGGTTTGTCTCCACTGAATTACACTCATGTTACACTACGATGGATGGTTGACTTTGATTTAGCAAACATTCTGGCAACGTAATTGTGTGTTTGACCATATTTGATCGTCACTACGGCCCTAATAATGTCAGTCGATACTAAGTCTCCCATTATTATCTGGTTTTTACTATACAAACAAACTGACGACAACAAATCAAAAGAAAAACAATTCCAACTCGAACAAATTAAATTGATGACTTAACAACAACTTAATTGTTTTCTACAGATAATACGTGTTTCAGATGTAAGACACAACACACACATTTGAAGTTTTGACATTAAAAACTTCAATTGTTTAGTGGAGCATTCAGTTATCTAGATATAAATAATAATAAAATTAAGAAATAAACTAACTCTACTATCTGTTTCTTTAAATTTGCCGCTGTGTGTATTTATATATTTACCTTATAAGAAAAATGCTAATGTCTATTAATTTTTCTTTGTTTTAGCCTACGAGGTAGTAAGAAGAACATGTACATCCCATTTAATGATAAATTTATTCATGGTGGATCATGTGTGCATGATGGAAAGTAGCGGCACTGGTCACATGTGCTTCTGTGAGGAGGACATGTGCAATGGAGTAGAACATTTACATTCCATCTTCCTGACACCTTTCTTTTCATTAGTAGTACCCTTGCTGAGAACGTGCATGTACTAATACATAGACTAATTGCAGCATCACTAGACTGTAGAACTGTATTGTGCCGAACGTGCTTTAGTTCTTTTTGAATATATAGTACTTACCTTACTAACAGCCATAAAGAGTAACGTTATATCTTCTGCGAATACAGGGAAGTACACTTCACAGGACAAGAATGAGATATGTTAAGCATGTGATCCATGATTTTAAACTTATGTATATATAGGGTTAGATTAATTAGTTTAATAACGGAAGTTTGTTATGTACTGTGATGAAAACTATTTGACCTAATAGTAATGACAATATAGTAAAGCTTGACTCTTAAAGATTTCGAATTTAGAATTTCTTTTGTTGTGGATGTTAAGAAATAGGATAGGCACATATTCTTCAAGCAATTTGTAGCTACGTGTATAGGAACAGGTAACACAGTAAGTATCGAAAAGCTTTCTTAATATAGTCTTTTGTTCAAAATTTTTGAAATGCTTTTAGTATCATTAACAGACTTGGGTGTATGAAAACAAAAAGGTTCTTTTTAATTACCTCTGTACTGCATTTAAACGCATGCGTTAAGTATCTCAAATTTAACACTATATAAATAATAGAGCGCACTACTAATATAATATTTATAGCTGACGTAGTGTAGAAAAAAATAATTCTTTTTTGTTTGATACTTTCTGTAGTTTTTAAGATATTGCTCATTTAATACAAGGAAAAGAGCTCGGAAATACTGTTATTCTATAATTATTAATTATGTATTCGTTAAATCTAAATTATAGGAAACGGAAAATAATTTTAATTACAATTTGTTTTAAATTGTATCGTTAAACGTAACAAAGAACAGATTAATTCCATTCTGAGAATATAGATGTTGAATAGCTTTAAACAATCCGAGAAGGAATTAGAAGCAAAGCCAGCGTGATTTTATAAGTACAAACATATAAAAAATTATTACATGTGTAATGTTAAATTGGTAGGTGCCACAATAATTGGTTCTTACCAACGGATAGAAAATACGAGGGTTGTCTAGAAAGTAAAGAACGTTTAGGTGTTACTCAATTAAAACAAAAGATATCACAATAAAACTTTGTTCACACTGTTAAATTGATAGGTGCCACAATAATTTGTTCTTACCAGCGGATAGAAAATACGAGGGTCGTCTAGAAAGTAAAGAACGCTTAGGTGTTACTCAATTAAAACAAAAGATATCACAATAAAACTTTGTTCATCCTGTTAAATTTATAGGTGCCACAATAATTTGTTCTTACCAGCGGATAGAAAATACGAGGGTCGTCTAGAAAGTAAAGAACATTTAGGTGTTACTCAATTAAAACAAAAGATATCACAATAAAACTTTGTTCGCACTAACACCGAATGTAACCCTACTCTTCAACATAGTCGCCATTTTAATGAATCTCCGGCCAATGACTGTAATTACAAAGTTACTGCTTCTTTGAACTCTTCACCATTTTCGAAATTTTTCCTCCCAAAAACACTTTCACTTTCGAAAAATGATGAAAGTCACTTGATACCAAGTCAAGACTATAGGGAGGATGCGCTGTAGTTCTTTTTTGTTGTTGCATTTGCGTGCGGCAGAGCATTGTCGTCAATCAACACAATCCTGGCATACAGCTTTCTACGTCGTTGAAGAGTCTCACAGTAGATTCCTGACGTTATTGCCTCTCCCTTTGGCATGGATGCAACAAGCAGTAAGCACTCGTGGTCACAAAAGATAGTTACAATTAGTTTTCTTGTGATCAGATTTGGTTTTTCTTTTCTGAGTCTTAAAGGAGAACTTGTGCGATGCCACTCCATTAATTGGCGCTTGGATTTAGGTAATTTGTAAAATGAAACTCATGTCTCATCTGCCGTTAAAAGGCCGTTCAGAAATTAGTCACTATCTTCATGGTATCGAGCAAGACAATAAAGGGCTGCTCCTATCCGTTGCGAATTGTGAATTTCTCTCAAAAGGTTGGTGATCTAGTACATAGCAAGGAGATCTGTGATCACTTCATGTAAAATGATGCACCATTTTCTCACAGAACGCTCATTCATTGCACTTTCATAATAAACTTGTTTGATTTGTCTATAAATCTCAGTGGGCCGAAAATTGTGCGCGTTCAAAAAAAAAGAATAACACTGTGGATTTCACACCCAGCGGGATTTTCTATTCTTATAAAAAAAAATTACCAAACCGCACAACGATACTTGGCTCGGGTTGAGACAGGGAGTGGAGTTGCTCGCAGCCGTGGTGCTGGGGGACCTGCGCGCGGTGCAGTGCGTCATCGTTCTTTACTTTCTGGACGAGTCCCGTATAATTAAAATGTCCTCTACGATATATACCTTTGCCGTTTTGGAATCCGTCTTGACGTTGTCGTTGCTATATTATATAGCGCATAACAATTTTAACTAAACAATGTAGCTTTGCAGAGACGTATTGGTTTTATGAGTTTTATCTTCTATCGTAATATGTAATATATAATGGCCAAGCGCTTCCATGTTGTATATATCTGTATATCCCAATGAGGTATAATTAGATAGAGTAGGATGTAGGAAAGAGTTTAAAACAATGTAGATATTGTATAAACTGCCTTTTAAAGGGTTTATTTAGTTTTGGAGGTGCCAGTAATTGAGATAGCCAAATTAAAAAAATAGTAATTGATATTGAACAGCGGATAGTAGTTTTCGGAAACTTTACATATTCTTGATTTATTATATTTTCTATTCTTTTAATTAGGTAATATGGTGAAAAATGTTCCTTGCAATTAAACCATAATAGTTATTTATGTCACAAGGGACGTAAGTGCAGTTTTGCGGTCGAGGATGCGGTTTGACCGATACCTCAAAAGCACGAGTGGCAATATTTTTCCTACTACCGGCCCAAAATGTCGAAAGAATCAGCATTTTACGAAAATGTTTGACGTTTGCTTATATACTTATATAATTGTCAAAGTTGTCAATTTCTGTCATGTATTGACATTTATTGCTATATTAATGTAATATTGCTTCACGTCCCTAGGGACGTAAAATTACATTACGTTCTTTTTAAAGGGTACATGACCCCTAAAGCGCACTTACATCCCTCCAATCGGCGCGGTAATGATTGACTTACGCAGCCGGTAGTAGGAAAAATTGTTTATGCTACGTAAGTACATGCCTATTATAAGAATCATTCGAAAGGTAAGAAGTACATATTCACAAACACTTGTGACCGAGTGAACGAGCGAGTAAGCGAATAAGTGACGCGTTTAGGGTGGCCACACTGAAGCGTCTTTCATTCTTGTCGCTCAGTATAAAGCATACTAAATAAAGGAATGATAATAGCAACTACTAATTAGCAAAAACGGCTAGATGAAACATTTACTAAATATTCTTTTTATCGAATTTTTGAACTATAAATAAATCTAAAATTAGAGAAAATAGTTCGAGTACTAAATTTGCTGTTTGTCAAATTTGTGAAGGTCAAATTTGTGAAAATTGAAATTAAAGTCTTTTCGGGAAGGTTTTCAGATTGAAACCGCATCACATATGCGTCAGAATGTCGACGTTTCGGTCTCGATCGCACGGAGTTTCTTCTGGGCTGCGTCATGTCAAATCAACTGCAGTTGATTGTTAACAACGTTTGACATGATGCAGCCCAGCGGAAGCTCCGTACGATCGCATTCTGATGCATACGTAACGCGGTTTCCACGACCGCGGAAGTCTACACCAACTTCTAAAGTCATAGTGTGGATCATAAACCATATTGTGTAGCTGTACTGTTGATAACATTGGACTACGTGTTCTTCTTTTTAACAAAATTTTATAAAAATGTATGTGTCGGTACCTTCTGGGATGGCATGACTGTGTCTCTTGGCGTCAGGTGGCGCCGGGATATATGTTCAGTGCTGTTTTGAAGATGGTTTTGAGAGAAAATAGTGCTCGAAACCACGCTGATGACGCCAGGTAGGCAGGAAGATGTCCTTGTGTTAATGCTATTTTCTCTGCTACATTGTTTTTGCCGGGAATAATTCCACCAATACCATGAGCTACATTAGCATTATTTCTGGTTAAAATTTTATCATAAAAAATAATAAATTTAAATACTACAATTTTAACTCTAAAATTTGATTTTCCGCTTTATTTCACATTATAAACACTTTTCTTATACGATTAAACAAAATAAAAATAATTTTACATATTAAAAAAAAATACACGCACAATTATAGCAAATCTTATTTTAATATTTATGTGTTGAATAGGTACAATTAAAAATGTTAACAAAAGCAAAGAAACAGTTTGTGTTAACTATGGAATCTATTGTAAATGAACGATTTTCAAAAAACCTGCGCGCGTTATTTTTGACAAAAAGAAATGCCTGAAAATGCTTGAAAAAATTTAAATGAGCACTTTCATTAGATCTAACGTTTCTGAAATATTTTCTTACTGCTCGCTCGCTTGTCGTTGAATATTTGTGAATAACTTCTGCTAATAAGCGCGTAATAATCGTGTTAATAATGCAGGACTATTAACAGTTCCAATACACCGTAAAAGGTCTTAATGTTTTTTATAAACTGACCGGCAAAAAAAACCGTCCAGCCGTCTGATATACATTTTCTATTTACATGGGAAGTTTATCTAGTTCTCTTCCATTAATAAATGCTCAGCATTTTAAGCGTGTATCTTTATTATAGATAAAGATTTTAATTTGTTGAATTTCACATTGGAAACTGGTACCCATGAGCCAAAATTAAATTTATTTTTGAGTCTTTAAATTTGCGTCAATTTAATAATATTTTGAATTCAAATAATAGGGTTTTGGATTTGGTATTATTCAATATTTCTTGCTAAATTCAAGTTTTACGCGATTCTGTTCCTCTTGTTGATGAAGCTAACCACCATCCCGCGCTAGATATTACAGTATCCAATGCAAAACCTTCCAAACTAACTCCTCTTCCTTCTAATAATAACCGCAGATATAAGTTTCGGAAAGCCAATTACTATAATCTTTATGATCTATCTACAACTGATTGGAAATTTCTTGAAAATCACCAAGATGTCAACTCGGCTGTTCTGTACTTCTATGATAAATTATACAGTATACTGAATCGATCTGTTTCTATGTTTCATTCAACTCACAAGAGTCGTTACCTTCCTTGGTTCTCGCCTGAAACTAAGAAATACCTGAAATTGAAAGATTATTATTATAAAAAATGGAAATCGACACAAAATAATTATTATAAGGTTTGTTTCTGCAGAAATCACAAACTAGTCAGGCGCAATTTGATTGGCTAAAAGTAATTTCAAATTATTTTCTGACTGATTTCACGACAATTGATTGGCTCTGACTAGTTTGTGATTTCTGCAGAAACAAAGCTATAGACTAGAATGTCAGAGATTGGTTAAAAACGAGATTACCATTGCTTATGACTCATATATTCGTCAAATTGAACTTAGTCTCGTTCTTATCCCTAGAAATCTCCACGATTCTATAAATTAATATATTATACCAACCCAAGTTCCATTAATAATGCTTTTGCCACTGTATTCTCTATTTTCTTGTCGGAGTCTTTGGGTTGTGACCTACCAGATGTGGTATCAAACTTACCATAGTTATGCTTGTAGTCTGTTTCGGTTGATGAGGTAATGCATTGCACTAAAGACTTGAAAAACAAATTAACAGCTGGTGATGAAAACATTCCTTGTTTCCTTGTAAGAGATTGTGCACGCATTTTTGCTACTCCTTTATGTGCCATCTTTAACTTAGGACTTCGAACGACTGTATTCCCTGACATGCGGAAGATCGATAGAATTTCACCTATCTTTAAAAAGGGCGACAGTTCAGATGTTGACATCTACAGACACGTTGCCATGATTTCCTCTATTGCCAAGGTATTTGAACTCTTACTTTATAAACGTATTTTTTATGGCATCAGAGCTTATCATTCTCTTTCTCAGCATAGATTTACGTCGCGAACTTAGCAATAATATCTCAAGCCATCGCTGAGACTGTTGATGGAGGTTGTCAGCTTGACGTTATCTACACCGTTCTTTCGTGGGTGTTCGATTTAATAGATCATCGTAATTTGCATGAAAAACTAAGTTCTTTTGGTGTTAGTCTTTCGGTTTTATTTGCTAAATAGAGAAAATTTATTCTACTTTTGGGGTTCCCCAGAGGTCAACAGATTTGTTGCAATAGCAAATGACGTCAACTGTTGCGGATTGCAGACGTTTTTCAAATTGTTTTGATTAATTGAAGATGCTCGCATTCAACGTTGTGTGTCTAGAGGTTGGGAATATCATGTACTGCCGATCGGGACGCGTGGTACCGATATTTGGAGACTGGCAGATTTGGAAGGCGAACAGGTTCCGGAAGAAAAAGAGCAACAACTAGAGTTGACAACCGATTGATTAAGTGTGGTATAGCTTCAGCATTGTTTGCTATCTGTACGAAGGGTTAAAATAAGTGAAGGAACGGTAAGACGAGGGCTTGTAGAGAGTGAAGGGATTTAACGGAGATCAGCTGCAGAAACACAGTTACTACCCAGGCATCGTAGAATTGCAAATTGGACTGCTCAGCAGTGAAGTGAAGTTTTATTCACAGATGAGTCATGCTTCCGTTTACGATCGCCAGATGGCAGAGAAAGAATGCGGAGAAGACTGTTCCATCTCGGAACGAGTGCCTTCTTGAGGAGATTCCGTCATGGTATGGACTACCGAAGCATGTACAACGGCACAAAAGTAAACCTAGATGGTACACAGTAAACCTGTATGAAAGTGAGCCTTGTTTATACTGCCAATACCACTTCGTCGCTTGCTAGTCGTCTAAGTTTACTTTTGTCCCATCCTACCTGCCTCATATTTATAGACAATGGTGCATTGAATGCCAATAAACGCGTGGAGGAAGTTCTTGAAGAAGTCGTAGTTCCATTTTCTCACTTTATTGGCAGAAGCTCCGTTTTAATGCACGATAGCCCAAGGCCGCATATCGCAGAAATCGTAAGTGAATACTTAAATTAGGTTGACATTCGCATATTTGACAGGCCACCATGTAGCCCAGATCTTCATTTTACTGAACAGAGACGCATTCGCCGACATGAGAGCTGCGATTTGCGCTTCAAGAGGAATTTGAAACAATTCTGCAAGTTTACACAAGAAACTTAATTGCCATAACGATGTAACTAAAGCTTGTGGAGGACATACATCCTATTGATAAAGTTTTAAATTATCATTAATGGTAACGAATTTTATGTTAAGATAAAAATCGCATTCGAATTGTTGTTGTTTTCTAAAATTAAATTTATTTCTGTCTTAATTTTTTCAAAAAAATTGCATATCTTGAATACCATCTCAAAAGAAACTTCAATGAATGATTGTGGAATTGTGTAAAAAAATTCAAATGGGCGGTTTTTTTACCTGTCAGTTTAGATTGTGGCAACTAGCAGAGAGGAGAATTTATAATTTCAGTAAACTTTTATGGTTGTATTTCCTATTTCCATGCTTGACCTCTTTTTATTTACGTAAATATAATTTTATATAGAAAAAAGACAATAAAAAGTTACAAATGCATCACAATTTTTTTTATTCTGTTATAAAACTTTTTTTTTTAGCATATACTTACGCAGCTCTTAAAAGCAGGAATTGTCACCGAAACTTTTATTAGTTGTGGTGTGATGTTATTTTAAAATAAATATTGTAATTATTCCTACAATTAGTCGCTTTAAAATTTGAGAATACATATCATTATTCAAACTATTAAATTTAATTATACGGAATTTGTCGAACGTTTCTAAAAGATCGTAGAAACATGGTTTATTCAACTGTACCTACAACATTCATGAAACCAATACATACAGAATTTTAAAAACAAATGCAGTAATAAATTACCCTTGCATCTCAAACCGAGCTTATATGATATATGACGTCTTTATACTAGTAAATCCTTCACTCAAATATGATCTACTTTTTCTTCATAGAAGTGCAGACACTAAAGAATCGGTACACTCCGCACCACACAAAATATTTGATTAATTCGGAACGATGATTGTTTCGGGAATTCGTAGATTCTTGTGAGTTAATTAAATGTTGTGTGTGGTGCAGAGTGTGCCGATACTTTAGAGTTTACCATACTACCCCACAGTCCTTGCTATCATTATTCATAGAAGTAAAAATAATTCCGCAAAACGTGATATATAGATGCTAAAGTTAAAGTATTTACGCGGAGGTCGTATGATTTTGAAACAAATAAATACAGGCTGTTTTCAATATTAGGTGCGCTAATTTCAAAACACACATTTTGCTCTTATGTTTATGTCTTTTATGATTAAACTCATACTATGAAGTACTATGTTATACATCTCAACATAACTTTTGTACTTTGTCGCGTGTCGTTTGTTTGTATCGACGTTTCGCTATTCATATTGTCTGATTCTTCAGAACCTTTAGACTGATGTTAGGTCTAGACGCAACGGTTGTTCTGTTATTACAATTGCAACGCCCCAGCACACACATTTATACCAATTGTCAACAAAACCTGAGTTAATCGCTAAATATGTATCTAACAAAGAAGAAAGAAAACACTTCACAAATATACATCATATGATAGGCAGTGTCACCTAACATCCCCACCATAATATTCTGTTCTCTGTTACATAACTGTTAAAGTTTTAGTTGACAATCGGTATACCAACTGCTTAATAATTTATGAATAATCGATCTTTCCTTACATATAGCGGGCACCGTTGCCGCCTGTGTCGGGCATACATATGAAACTGTTTCTATCCTACTAACAGACTTAATTGATTATTTAAAAAAATATATTTAAATATAATATTGTTTTATACAAATTAAATAAAACGTCCATATTAACTGTGTTTAACGAGGAAAATAAACGTGTCTCTTACTATAAAATAGAATACGAATAAATTAATAGATAAATTCTCAATATCTACCATTCCGAAGTAAACAGAAGAGGGTATAGGATCAATTTTTTGAAGTTATGTAGTATGCAAAATCCTTTAATACAGTGAATAAAAAGTCAAAATCTTTTTAATTCAATTATATTAACCAAAAAATATTAAAAGTTGTGATTTAACTGACCGCCAAAATACTTGTGACGCCATAATATTTATTTACGTAATTCTGACAGAAACCATAATCTCTCTTTATTAACTGGAACTAATCCGGTCTTGCAAAATCCAGCTTTTATATTTTTTCTGCATTGAGCTCAATTTTCTTGACCAATTTTGTTAGGAACCGGGGAAAGATGCCTTTGGGAACCGAGAGTTCTTTCATTCGTGGACCCTGTTTCCAATCCGGAAAATCATACGCCAGGCAACCTTTAAAGGTCTGAAGAATGAGGTAAGGGGGTGGGGTTACAAAGACAAATAACTTCTTCAGATAGATGGGACTATACGTTCTCTCCAATTAAAACTTTGTCACCATCTAATTTTTATGGAATCGCAACGAACCAATCGGTGAAAGTCACATTGTCAAACCAACCACCAATCTTGGCGTTATACCTTGTATATTCGGGCCTTCTCCAACGCAAATAGAATATACATTCTTGGCTTCATAAACAACGGAACAAGGCAACATTTTCCCATCGCCTGTAGTAGTAAACATTATTGACACCGCTGATTTTGTTTGATTCATCCCTTTTTTGTAATGATTTAACTTCTACCCGGGTCATTGCTTTCATCAACATTTATGATGTAACTTACTCCTTAAAGTGCCTTCCAAATTATCAAGTATCAAGTATTCGTTAATGGCTCCAGGAGAAATGCGTTTTATATTTTGACATAAACGAACAGCAAGTTTTCTTTTATGCCTCTTCGTAAACCTGTAACTAGTCTTTACCTGGTATATTGTCTTTGAATTTTGCTACTGTTTTGCCTAGTCCATCTGAATATAATTTTATTATTAGGCGGAGTCAACACAACTCTAATGGGTTTCCTCATTCTGCGCACAGTGCAGTTTATTCACGATCGCGTCTTCTTTAATTGAGGTAAGGACAGTTAGCCCACCATGCCACCAGCACCGTGTAAGGGAATTTTAAACTTAACTGCCACCTTTCTAGAACTAAGACCTTTTATAACTGCAGCCCTAGCTTTTGAAATGACGTGAGCGCCACGTGGCATCGTGCTTCCGCCGTAGACCAATGAATCTATTCACCCCAAGATCGTTAGCAACAGGTGGTTTTCAGATTGAATCTATTAAAAAAACGATAAATACTTTATTATTTTCCTTTAGATGCAAGTAGCCAGATGTCTAACAGTCACAAAACAATCATTACATGATTCGTCAAATTTTGGCTTCAAGCAATAGCGGTCAACTTTTTATTTTAGCTTATACTGCTTGTTTGAAGATGTAAAAAAGTTATCTAGTATATCAATAACTATTAACCTGTGACCGAAAATCCTTTAAATTTCTAAAAATGTTGAGGCAGGAATTTTTTTTAATAATAAAGTCACTTTCGACCCATTGATCCTATTCATTCCAATTTGCGATAGTTATAGTAAATTTGGTAGCTATGTGTTCTTTACGTCAGTTTCTAGCATTAAGAATATGTAAAATACATGTATAAAGAATACTACAACATATTGACATATAGATTTATATATTTACTTGTATTTTTGCTTTAACATATCTAATTTTGGTAGTGTTAAAACATTTTATCAATAAATTCTTTCTCGGACAATTTTCACACATGTTCATTTTGTATAACTTTGTTGCAAAACAACAATAGAATAATACTAAAATCGAAGTAGAATTACGTTTTTAAAACAGATACAAATGATTCGAATCGATAAAAATATGAGGTAAATAGCATGTAAATAAATATCTTGACGTCACGATGGCAATCAAGCATATTCGGACATATCGTTTTGTTAAGGTAATTCTTGAATTTTAGGCTTTTTTAACACTTTACTTAATAAGTCATACGAAATTTAATCCCCATTTACATATTTCATTTATATAATTAATATTTTTTTTATTTCTAAACATGTAATCTTGTATCAATAAACATTCAATGTAAATAAACGGATTAATTTTTCGAAATAACTTCAAAACCAAAAAAAAAATCTTTCTAAAACCGGATCATAAGAATTCTATAGCAAAATAAATCGTATTTGTATCTGTTAAAGTTGAATTGAAATAATTATAAAGTACAGAGCAATCTTTTCATGCTAGTGGTAAGCTTATTTCTGATGTTCGTCTTCTATGATTAGGTATTGTTATAGCGGGTAAATTTGGCAACGGTGCTTATGTATTTTAACAGTACCTTCGTATTGTACTTTCACGGTCTATATACCGCGTCAAATTAATTACCGTAGAATCAGCATACAAGAAGATTCTGAAGAAGCTGACAATTGAACAGCGAAATATCGATTGAACTAATTGTAAGTGGCACTTGCAAGAAGTTACAGTGGTTAATACCAGTCGTGAAAGTTTACAAGAATTTATGTTGTAGCTGTCCCTAGCTGAAAGTAATTCTAAGGTATCCGTCAGGTTTAAAAAGTTTATACGTTTGATGCAATATTGGATATGTTGAAATATGTATTTCCCTTTATTGAACGTCTCTCTGTTAAGGATCTATCATATCAACTGGTATGGATAACGCTCAATTGACTAATACTCCTCGTAGATTATTCATACTATGTTAGTTTTAATATTATCGAAGATGATATCGATTTTAAATTTTATTCATTAAAACTAGTTTGCAAAGTATTTACCTATGTTTCAGCAGATTCTATATATTTCTTAACATGTTAACAGATCGGTCAAATAGAAGTTTTAAAATAAAAAAAATACATATCATCGTATGACTTGAAATCTGTTTGCATTGCATTGTCTCAAATAGTTTTATTTGTATACACGTATTGAATTTATTCGTATGAGCTGTACTGAGTGTACTCTGAGGAGCATACTTAATTTTTTTTTGTTCTTACATTATTGTTGCTTAAAATTATTTCAATTAAAATGCTGACTATGAAAAGTTAACATTTACTGAATTATTTTAAAAGCTTTTAAAATTATGATAAATTGTGAATTTGAAATGCTTTTTTTTTTAAATCCAGATGTTATAAACAAACCTTCTATAATGTCGAAAATAACATGAATTCTGTTTAAGGTAACTCGGGGAGAGTTGCCCCACTTAAGAAAAGATGCTAATATGTTCTGAACTACGGCTTAGAAATAAAAACTGCGTTATGTTATATTTTCGCGTGTATTGGTAAATAAGTTAAAGGTATTATAAATAGCCACAAACATTTTCAATAATAAAAGGAAATAAAAATACAAAAAAAAATTTTTTTGGCCAACTTTTACGTCTTTGCCGTAGAGATAACTCACTGCATTGGGATAGATACCTCTGTAATTTTATTTATTAATTGCTTATAACAGAAAAGGTATCAAAACTGTAAAAAACGTATGAAGGTTTTTCAGTTGTCGTTAAATGTGTTTTTTTATTGTATAGTTTGGCCAGTTGAAGCTTTATACGTCCATGAGCATTCCATTTGGCTTATAAAACGTTCAGCTCTTGTGCAACCACTTGTCACAATGGACTGTATCCAATCCACTTTCTTTGTTGTGACGTAATAGTTTTTCCAACACTCTGTACAATTATTTTTATCTAACGACGTAAAAACTTCTATATTCGTTTCTTTACTGCGTCATCGTTTCATCTTCAGATAATGATCATTGACAATCTTTACGATCTGTTGATATTTTCTTTGGGCATGTGAAAACTTTGACGACTCTTTCTTTCTCTTTTTAGCACTTTTTGCAATACTTGGAATTGGATTTATAGCAGTCGGAAATTTTAAAGGTGTTGGTGCCAACTTTATGGTTGTGTTGTGTAACTTTCTGACGTAGAAGCAGGCTGCATTCTATTGGAAACTGAGTAAAAGTGTTGTGAGATAGCGCCTGGGTTTAAAGGAGCAATTTCTGTCGCTCTAAATGAAGAAATAGGCAGCAGCTTTCCCCTATGCAGTTCCAATAATTTTACTAGTTTGTAATCGACAAATCCGTCTGCTAGATAATGGTTTAAAGGTTTAAAGAATCCACGGTCTAAAAGCTGCGTAGGTGGTGTGACCAGGTAAATACGAAAGTATTGTATTATTATACTCTTAACATCTCTAATGACTTTTTATGAACGAGTGCCCATCTAAAATTAAAATTGTTGGCCTAGGGTTTTTTTTTATATGAAATGCTCTCTAAGGCATCGGAGAAATAAATCTTTAGAAATACATGAAGACTCTGAATTCATAAATACAAGGTGTCCATGGATGGGGTTACAAAGAGGAGAAACTTGTTTAGTATAAGTTTTACAGAAAAAATTCTGCTTTCCTTAAAACGTCCAAAAACCTAATTTAGATTTGACTACAGACATATACTTGTATATTTAATATTATTGCAGTTAATACTTTTATTTTTCAATTAAACAAGAATCACTCTTTGAAATTAATAGGTAAATAAGCACTATTGGCTACTTTACGCTTATATTTATAATAACACTTGGTTCATAGGTTTTAAACATCGTTTAAGTGTCTAGAGATACTAACAATTTATATTATTAAAGTAAAGTATGTAGTAGACTTTTGCTTTGTACTGTCGTAGTTTTAGGCTGCGTTCAATACTTAAAACTGAACTTCCAAAATGCTCATTAAAGAAGAACGTATCTATCTGGTTAAATGCTATGGCATTGGACAAACCTCATACAGATATGCCATTCATTTATTTACTCAAAGCTTCCCAATACGAAGCTTTACGTAAATTTTTAAATAAGTTAGACGAAATTGGATGAGTAATGGATTTAAAAAGAAGAAAGTAAGAAGTATGACGAAAATGACGCTGTGACATTATTAGCAATGTATTCAGTGGAGGAAAATCCGAGGTTGTCTTTGAGGAAACTCTCGCAAGAGTTAAACATTTCTAAAAGTTTGTTACAAAAAATTTATAAAGATAATCAAATCTTGCCTTACACCCACAATAATCCATACATTTGAAGATTGAGATGATGAAGAAAGGTTAGACTTTTGTTTATGGGTTGGTGAGAATTTCGTTGCAGATGGAACCTTTCATAGAAAAATTTTCTTTACTGACGAAGCAACATTTCCAGCGAACTGTCACGTTTCTTCTCAGAACACATAGGTGAATCCACAATTTAATATTTGATCAAGAAGCCAATGTTATAAAAAAGTGAACGTATGGTGTGGTATTTTCTATGGTGGTATTGTTGGTCCATATTTTCTAGAACATAATTTAACTCAACACGTTTGTTTGGATTTGATAGCAACATTTGCATTACCTCAGTTGCACAACATTAACCCTGACATACGAAGACACATTTATTGGCAACAAGATGGATCTCCGGCTCATTCAACTGTATTGTTAAAAATTTGTTTAAATCGTCAATTTCCTAGGAAATGGATTGGCAGAAATGGCGCAGTTGAATGGCCTGCTAGGTCAGCTGATATTACACCAATGGATTTCTTTTTGTGGGGATCATTAAAAGGAAAAGTGTATGCTTGTAGTGTAGAACATAATTCAGATAAATTAAAACAGGCAATATGCGGTGGATGAGATTAACGTCTACGCTACAATACACAAAGTTTACAATTAATTTATTAAAAGAGTTGAAAAATATGTAAAGGTTGGAGGTAGCTATATTGAATAGTGATTGTTAGATCTGTTTTAGTTAAGAATTAATACTTATTTACTTGCTTACTTCAAAGAGTGATTATTATTTAATTGAAAAATAAATGTAGCAGCTGCAATAATTGAATTTATAAGTAAGTACATGTCTGTAGTCAAATTTAAATATGTTTTTGGACATTTTGAGGGAAGCAGAATTTTTTATAAAGAATAACTTTTTTCAGTAAAACGCATATTATAATGTTTTTCCTCTTTGTCACCCCATCCATTGACATTCTGTATATTCGTTCCTGGTGGTAAACCATCACTAAATTATTTTTATCTCTAACTCCTCTTAATATCATCACCGCTGGAATAAAATTGTCTTCAGCATTATGGCAGGCTATGACTGTCACATTCTCTCCTTTTTCGCTACAAGTTAATAAATGAATATCTTTCGCTACTTTGTTTGCGATCACACTTCCAGGTTAATTATTTATTTGAAAACCTGTTTCGTCCATATTACTATACCTTAAGCTCTAGCAACTGACAGGCTTTGACTAGACTTTGACTAGACTCAATTCTTTATTTCTACGTAAGAACGACATTAACCAGCCATATCCTGCTATTTCATGCTTAAATCGATGCCTAAGACCTAATTTTTCAGCGAATTGGTACGCAAGATTCTTGTTGACTTTCGATCTCCAGAGAAATCTAAAGAAATTCCACTAAACACTTTTCATTATCTGCAGGACCTACATGCTTTTTAGGGTCTAGGACATTTGGGGGCGACCGTCTGGGCGCCGCCGAATGAGCGTGAGAATAAAAAAAGATTCAGAAATACATGAACATATATTCAAAAATATACAAACATATATATATTATATTCATTTCATAATTTTATGATATCCCGCGAAGAAATTCAACAATATTTCTTCGGTGATACGTCTGAATTAAATATTTAATCCGGTTGTCTACATCTGTGAACTTTCGCTTTTTAATTGGCGGATTATTTCCAGCTACTAACTGTTCGAAAAATAAGTTTCTCCTTCGCTGAACTGTTTTTAAGCTATTAATCAACTTCCATATAGTTGGGTGATACATTGACAATTCCTCTTGTAGGCGTCTATGCGCTTCGGCATGGTTATTGGTTCTGTCAATATCAGAAACAACACGTTCGTATACTGACCATATTTCTGGAGGAAATATTGCCTTTCGTCTGCCATTCCCTCGGCGATTCGGGCGGCCTACATAAGTATTTTCAAGCCACTGAAGAATGGGTTCCAGATTCTGAGGAAGTGCATTAGATAATTCATCTATGGCTACATTCAAATCGTCTATTGGTACAAACGCCAATGAAGTACTTATGCGTGCCTTCACTGCAAAATCCGCATCATTATTATAGTTTGCCAACAAGTGGTGCTCTCCTAAATGCTTTCTAAGGTTTCTTGTTAAATGAAATAAGAAACCTTAGGAAGCAAATGTCCTCGCGCCCATTCGGCGGCGCCCAAACGGTCGCGCCCTAATGTCCGGCACCCTGTTTTTACGTCTAAAGGTACGAGACGGAATTACGAAAATACGGGCTGCTTCGTTTACTCCCAACTCATTGCCAGTAATAGTCTGATTCACTTGCATTACATTTTGTTAGGTCCACAGTCGACGAGGCCTACTATTGTCCTTCCGTTTATAAGGGGTGGGCATCGCTGAAAGCAAACGAATAAAATTTTAAACGAGGTATCTGACGCGAATACAGTATGAATATACAATGATTATAATAATAATAAAAAAATATAAACCTACGTAACTACATTGCATATATCCAATGGATATTATTTTATATATTACTAATTAGAATTTATGCAAAGAAACATATCCGTGTAAATTAGATACTCAATATAGCAAGCTTGCTGATTTCTTATAAACCTAACATTAATTATTCAACAAGATTACGTGTCTTCATTCAGAGAAATCGTGAGATAAACTATTGTTATGCCGCTATCATTGTAAGGGGCAACTCTCCCGATAGGATAACTCACCCGGAATTTCTTTAATGTTTTTTTTTCAGGATGATTTGATTGGGTTTAAGTACTTTCTATTGTTTTTTTATTTGAGTATGTGTTTGGAATTTCTATAATTTGTAATATAGTATACAATTAGTTAAATATGCTCTTCAAAGATAATAGTAGAATTATTTCTGACAATATCTAAACAAAGAAAAGTATTTTATCTTATGAGCAACAATAACGACCGTTTTAGGAAGTTAAAAAACGTTTAATTCCAGAGTGTGGCCCGTCTTTGTTTATCATCAGCAGTACTTTCCTAAGACGGACATTTAGAGTTAATAAAGAAATGTACTATTAAAAATATCTTATTTTCTAAGAAAAGCAATAAACTGCAGCGAATATGACGGCATGCTGCACGATTACCTTGCAAATGCACTTCTTATTTAATTACATTAGAAAACAGGCATGCTTTAGTTCGTTCGAGTTTGTTATGAATGTTTGATGACAAACTAGAATAGTTTTAGGCAATAAAAATAAGAAGTTATAATTTAAAGTTAATAACTTGGATGTAATTTCTAAGGAAACGCATAGAAGAACTAATTCAAAAATCTATGGAGAAATACGTAAGATCTTTTCACTGTTAAATCAAACAACTAGTTTGTTTACGTTCCATCTCTGTGTTTCCTTATCAGAATGTAAATAACTTTAAGCATGTTGGTTAAATACAGCTATCTAATTCACTTTATATTAACATTTATTAACACCGAGTTGAATGTACTTCATAAATCTGTCAACCTCACAGAAGTACAATGTAAATAAATTGCATTTTAATTTTATAATTGTTGACCAAGATGTTATTTACGTCACTGTACACCGATGAAAGAACTGGCGAACAGACACATATCTTCATGTGCTGCATCAACACTTAAATTGTAATTGTAACGATCCATTTCTTCACCTTAATTTCTTTTTATTGATTTTTTATGGATATCAAATAAAATCTTATTCTAATCTAATGTTTTAAATAATTAAGTTACAATTACAATCTAAATGTATTTATAATCTCTGCACATATTGCTATGTGTCATTTGTCGGAATAGCTATCTAAAGCAGTTATTGTAAGAATTGTAAAGATATCAAGATATGTTAGGCGAAAATAAATTGTTTGTCTTGAATATTTTGTATTATTTCAGTATACGAGGATTGTTCGGAATCTACGTGACCTAACACAGATATGGTTCGAATTCGCAGGAATTTTCATTACCATTCTGTAGAATCATCTTTTCATAGATTAAATATGACAGCACAGAGCGATCTGTCAATTAGTATGTTTTTGACAGTACGCCAAAGTGAACGTCTCGTTTTGTAAACAATGGAAAAAACTGAGTTGAGAGCAGTGATAAAGTACTTTCATTTGAAAGGTTTAACACCAACCGAAATTAAAGCAGAGCTGAATTCAACACTATTGGAATCCGCTTCTTCGTTTTCAATGGTTAAAAACTGGGTTGCCGAATTTAAGCGTGGTCGTACGAGCACAAATGATATGAAAATACATATGACATATGATTGAAAAAGTCCACCGTATCGTATCGGATGACTGTCGAGTAAAAGTGCGTGAGATAGCAGACATAGTGGGTATCTCAAATGACAGTGTGCACAGAATTTTAACTGAAGAATTGGTAATGAAAAGTACTCGGCGCGTTGGGTGCCGCGGTTGCTCACACCGGAGTAAAAATTGAATCGTTTGAGTGTTTCTCGTGACCTTTCGGCACGTTTTCGCCACAATCCACACAAAGGTTCTCCGCCACTAAAAAAGGCAAAAACGGTTTTGTCAGCAGGAATGGTTATGGCAACAGTTTTTTTTGATTCTCATGGAATTAGCTTGGTCGATTACTTAGAAAAGGGGAAAACAATAAATGGCGAGTATTATGCCACTTTATTGCAACAACTTAGCGACAAAATCAAAAAGAAACTGTCTCATTTGGTAAAGAAGAAAGTGCTTTTCCATCAGGATAATGCATCTGCCCATAAGTCTGCGATTGTAATGGTCAAAATTCATGAATTGGGATTTGAATTAGTGCCTCATTCGGCCTATTCCCTAGATTTGGCTCCCAGCGATTACCATCTGTTTCCAAACCTGAAAAAATGGCTCAGCGGTAAGAGATTTTCGTCTAATTCCGAGGTAATCGCTGCTGTAAATTGATAATTTGAGGACTTGGATTCATTGACCTGCAAGGAAGGTATTGCTAATTTCGAATATCGTTGGAATAAGTGTGTTGAGCGAGCAGGAGACTATATTGAAAAATAAAATGTTTTTTGTCGAAAAAAAATTGCGTTTTCTTTGTTAAGCCACGTAGTTTCCGAACGATCCTCGTACATATGGGTACGCATTTGGATACATATATTTTTGAAAATAATGTGTTATACAGGGTGAGTCATCCCCGCGGGCTCCGAAAATTGTGCCTTTTTGGATGGAGATTTTTCAAAACGGTTTTTTTCTTGTTATGATGTCTGATTGTGGCCATGATTTAAAATCATGTTGAAACCTCTCACATGTCTTTTAAGTCAGAGCTACCCAATGTTTTATTTTTATAAATGGAACACGCTATATTTTATAGCATATTTGGAATCTTCGTTAAATTCTGAGGAAAAATGTAGGAAGGTACTATTATCTTAAAACTAAGCATTTCACAGTTATTAGGGTTTCTTTGAAAAAATAAGAGGCTCGAAATTTCAACAGTCAGATCGTTAATGTCAGTATGTTTTGTTTATTGTTGTCATGGTCACCAAACTACATTAACATTAGAACCCACTTGGATGCAATTTCCAAGCGTAAGACTCGCCTTTGACTGCAAGTGGCTATGTGGGCTTAAAATTTGTAGTTAATAGTTTAAAGAAGTCAATGTTAGTTATCATATCCCTATTGTTGTCATGGCAACCAAACAGTAAATTTATAGTTTTATTTATATTCATAAAACGTTTGTTTTAGTTTTGCTTATATTTAGAGACCTCAAAGAACATTTTATTAAATACGACAACTGATATAACGTCGTACATATTTTATGTTTAACCTGATTAAAATGTTTTAAAAATATTTAATGCGTCTTGATCCTTACACATGATTTAATTGATATTAAAGTTTAAAAAATATTTTTCAAACATTAAATAAAATAGGAACAAAAAAACAAGAAGAGGATGATAATGTGAGATAGATTAAAATTAAAAAAAAAGCAATTGTAACTCATTAAATTTCCAAAACCTCTTTGTAGATATCTTGAAAAAGTATGTAAAGATATAGGAAGAGAAAAAAAGGTTTTTTCCCACCCGGTAACGACCTAACCGCCCCCCCCCCCCCCCATAATTAATACTTAGGTAATTCAAAGTCAAGAAAAAGAAAAAAAACTTATATACCTCCATGATTGTCAAAATTGTCAATTTCTGTTATGTATTGACACTATATTCACGTAAAATTCCATTATATCCCGCTGTCAAGGGCATCCAAGGTAAATCACATTCACGTCCCTCCAACCAAGGTAGTAATGATAAACTTGTGTACGCAAATGTCAAATATTTTCGTAAAATGTTGATTTTTAGAAATTTTGTACTGGTAATGGGAAAAATATAGTGTGATACTGTCTCGGATGTATTGCAGACACATCCTCGACTAAAACTGCACTTATGTCCCTTGTGACATAAATAACTCTTTTTAACGAGTCGTGCATCAAGCGCTCGGAAATACAATGTACCTAATCCATCTACCAGGCAGGTACCTTTCGTAACCGGCTATTGTCAATAGTAACTTGAATTCCTTAAATAATTATATTTCCTTAGATATCTTCATTATTTATTAAGCAAATTTCGTTTTTTTATTGCAGTCACCACAAAAATTGCTTCAAATGACATATTGCAAGAGATTCCATGTAACTAAAAACTTTTAAGATGGGGTTAGAGGGTTGAATGTAGGGAGGATGGAACATGTTTTCTACAGATGGAAAATAAAAGTTAACATGTTATTTTAAAATAATTACTATTAAATGATTTTACACCAAACTTTTGGGACATAGTGTATGTACATGTAACTACAAAAAATTTAAAACGTATAGAAATTTAATACGAAATAAATCGCATTTTTTAAATAAAACAAATGTTACTTAAATTTATTAAATAGAATAGTATTATATACGGATAATTCGCACACAAATAACAGAGAATTTGCTGTACTTAAACAAATATCCAAATGGTGGAGGCGCTGGTGGCAACAGCAGACACAGAACAGAAATCGACTAAAAGCTAAGTAATCGTGCTTATTACTTCTTTCTTCATATTTAAAATTTGTATATATGTCAAAAATGTATCGGACAGTAATGCTTTTGAAGAGATCTCTGTTACCACTTCAAGGTAAAATACTTTAGAAAGTAAACTAAATTCATGCAGTTAGGCAGCTCCACGGTAAAAGTGAGTGAAAACGGTTACTTAAACACTTTCCAAATTGTCTTTGTTTTCCTCTTATATTAAATTGTTTTTAGTAAGTCTGTTAAATACAAAGTACTTTTGATAGTCACTTAAGTTACCTTTGCAGTGATATATGGTTATGTGCACTTTCGATAATTATTTTTGGCTGTATTGCAAATGTTAAAATTTTGACAGTTACCGGACTCTGACATTTTAAGCCTGAAAACAGATATAGTGTTGCGAGTTACTCATTTGCTATCAATTTATGAGCTAACATTTTGTACATTTCAAGGTGGCATAATGTAAAAATATATGCAGGGTGTTAAATATGCCGTGCAACATTTATCAAAATTCAAATGATTTTTTTTCGATTTTTTTTAATCGAATCTATATTGTTTATATTGCCAGCAATTTTCTTGCAAGATTACCTTCAAAATGGTACCGATAACGTAACACTTATTTCCAGTATTTTCGAAGATATTGCACTTTTATGGCAAATACGTTTGTAATATCCAATATGCGGGCATCTAATACTAGAGCTAGATGGCCATGATGAATCAAATATCAAATGGTGCCTTTGATATTACCCTCTTACTTACCCAAAAAAATTGCATTATTATATTTATTCCCAATACGTTCTAAGGTAGCTCCTGCCTTAACTGTAGGATGGCATGCGCTATAAAATTAAAAATAGCAATAAAAATGGTTTTTACTATGTTCTGCCGGTGTGTGCTCTTAATATTTAAAAAAGTAATGCAGCATTTAATCAAACGCACACAATTAATTATCAATTCTGGAATTTATATGATAAAATTTGTTTATGACGTGCCGATTAAGGGCAGCGATTGGCAATATCGAACGAATTCGATTATTTTGGCTATTAGGATTAAGATCTTGATTAGCGTGAATCATATTGAACGGGATTAGTAATCGATGAATCTATGCGTTTAATAATAATAATCAGAGAAGGTAATAAGAGTAATATTTAATTTCAGTAAAAGAAGTGGACTGCTTTTAATGCAATATTAAGAAAAGATTGTAATAATATAGCGCTAAATGATTTATATGGTTTTAAAACATAGGAATATTAAAATAGAAAATACCCTTTTTTCTTAATACCTCCTAAACTAGCCCTTTAGTACGTTGTGTGTGTTACACCATTACAACAAAAAAATTTATTGGAAAACAACAAATAGGCACCCATTTTAATACTAGAGAGTTCTGGATTTGGTTCGTTAGATTTTTGTAAAAAAGAAAAAGTAACATCAACATCTAAGCAGTTAGATCCTCCTTATTTTGAACGGAATAGAGGACACTCACGTTGTTAACTAAAAACGTAAAATCGAAAGAAGAAAGGGAAATATTCTTAGGAAATCATCATTATTATCAAATTTAATGCATATATTTACCTCTTTAACTAATATCTATAATTGTGAAACACGAAACCACAGCGAGCACTTGAAAAGATTAATTGTAATAAGATAAAATAATAATGAAACACGTAAGAAATATTGCCGACATATTCATATTCTATATACTAATACATTTCTCCTATTACACACTTCCCAGAATTCTTTCATTGTCCTTGCGCTATTGATTATTTATGTATTAGAAAGCGTTAACATTTTTGAATTTAAAATTATTTGAAATTCGACTTTTGCACAGATAGTTTACCAATTTCGACTACTTTCCTCGAAAGTTAAGGGGGAGGGGTTACACGGTAGTCGTATCAAGCCCTTACCTTTCTAAGACATCTGAAACAGTCCATAAGTGACGTTCACATGATCGTATGGGTTCTGACCGGATATTATCGGTTGTTGGTCTCGGTACACATGAACTGCCCAAAATTTAATCTCTCGTAGACCAGCACTAATAACCCTTATTTAATCCGACACTCGAACTGCGCAAAACCATTCAAGGTTTATTTTAATCCCTTTACTTTAATTTCTAAGAATATTTACAAAGTAAAAGAAATTTACATTTACTTTTATAAAATAACTATAGTAAATGGGCATAAATATTAAATACTCCCCAAACAAAATGTATGCATATAAAGAAGTGTAAGTGAAATAATATAAATATTTGGAAAAGAGCAAATTAATAAGCATTAGCAAAATGTTTAGTGAAAAAGGAAAAGTGTTGGGACATGGTGTTTACGGGTGAAGTTTGTTGGAGATGTACGAGAAAATCATGCAAGGTGAAAAATTACACTATCGGCTCTGACCCAGCTTTTTCGCGAAGTATCGGAATCCACAGTCACGAAGCACTTTCATCCAATGTTTTATTACGGCAAAAAATTCATAATAGCTTTAAAAGAAAAGCATCCGAACAGTTCAGTGAGAGGCCATTGAAAATAATTCATTCCGAAATTAGAAAAAGTGTTGAGGCTGCAAGTATTCTTAATATAAAGGACATTACATATATAAGAAATAATATTGGCAATGAAAAACGAAAAGTTATCCCAAAACTGCCGAAATCTATAGATGAAGTTCATGATTTTTTGAGAGCAATGGTTTGTAAAACCATCAAAGGCGAAGATTTGTTGTTAATTGACAATAAGAGTTTACACATCATAATCTACCACTTATGTGTGGTAGTGACATCTTGTATGGTGACTGTGCTTCGAATATTGCACGACATTTAACAAATAAGCAGAAGTAGACCTATGATATCTATGTGTTTTCAACTCCTAAAAGACAAATGCGTCGATGTAGGTTTTCATTTAAATCCGAAAAACATAGTCGTGGATTTTGAAGTTGGACTACAGGAAAGTGTGGCCGACAGTTTTCCCGAAGTTAACATGATCGGTTGTAGATTTCATTTGGCACAAGCTTGGTAAGTTAAAATATTTATCAAAATATTATGTAATATATTCTTACAAATAAGAAGAAGTTGGAAATGCATTCGTTTCCAATTTTGTGTCATCGCAGCCCGAAGATCCAAAAGTAGCGCAATTCGTAGACTATTTGGTTAAAAACTATATAGAAGATGAATCGCGTTTTCCACCAAATATTTGGGCTGCACATAGCGTATCTAATATAAGAACTACTAATACGTGTGAGTCCTTCCACAGTAAATTTAATTCGTATTGCCCGTCACCACATCCAAGTATTATGTTTTTATAAGCACCATAATAAACCTTCAAACAGATTAGTACATTAAAATTAATAGTGTCAATTGTATTGATCACACACCACGTAAAAACGTAAGGGATCGCCAAATATTTTTTTTAAAGAAACTTGAACAATATCAAAATAACTGTATTTCAAGAGCAGATTTTGTAAAGTGTTGCTCATATAAAATAGCCGCATAATAATAATATTAGAATTTTTCAAGTTTATATGCTTTAATATGTACATACATATGTATACGTATATATTTTGACGCAAGTTTTTGTAGAGCTTTTAAAATAAATTATTCTTGTTATACTAGACTTTTTCTAATTTTTATACATTAACATCTGTACCTACATCAACATTTTGAATAATTTTTATTCACCGCACTCCCAGGAAAGGTTAATTGTCTTTGCGCAGTTCATGTATCGGATTAAGTGACCCTTCTAATTACTTTGCGCAGTTCAAGTGTAGGCTTATCTTCCTGGGATTAAAATTTGTGCAGTTCGAGTGCACCCGTTGGCTTAGGAGGCTCTCTAGCAAAGAGAGGGTGCATAATGGGTTTATTGTGGCTTAAATGTTGTGAGATTTCTGACCCTCTCGTTCTCCATCACCATAATCATAAGTTTTTTATGGCATTTGTTAGTAATGGCCAAGAAAGAAATCCGCTTACTACTGACTACGAGACTGATTTCAACCTCCACAGACCTGGTGTAGATTATGGTGTGTATTAAAAATTGGCTTCATTAGAGACCCGATACGTAATATAATTTAAAACGAAATATATCTCACCAAAAATGTATTTTTATGGAATTTGTTACTTAAGTCAATCTATAAGTAACATATAAATGTTTTTTTTAATCAAAACTAATTTATGTACGTTCTTTCATAAACGAGCGTAAATTTAATGTACACTATGATGTCAACAGTTGTAGAAAAGTTGAAGAATATCGGGGCTGTAGGAGTTAAACAAAAGTTAATTCACAAGAAGGAAAATGGTATAATCTACCTTCCATGATGTACATTTACTAATGAGGTAAAATATTTTTCCTGAAGTAAATAACAGATCTTTTACATTCGACACTAGACACATGAACTTTTAAATACTATTAAACTATTAAATATGCCTGAATTATAATGATACTTTTATGAAGCAAGCTTCAGCCAAACTTAAAAGTTGCTGCAAAAAGATTTGGGAATATTCCGGTATCTGAAAGAATTGAGAAGCTATCGGTCGATGTAGATGAGGAAAAATTAGTCTTGTTGCATACGAATAAAACTACGGAAATCTGATATTTAGTGAGCTGTTTATACATATGTTTGGCATACTGTGCATTCTATGCGTTTTCAATATTTCTGCATTTATTTTAGAGAGTGTAACGACTAAAGTGCGAACGTTTTAAGTAGGCTCCCATTGTATGTACATACATACATACATACATGAATATCATTTTAAGCACGCTCTGAAATAGAGGCACATAGTTTATGAAAATGCGAAGGTGTAACTTGCACTTTCGGTATCACTTTACATGCAAAATTCGAGCAGTATGCAATAGATAGTTGTGTTGTCTGATGCAATATTCACTGGAAGTGTACTTTTCGCATTTTATTTGTCTGTTGTTTTTATTTGTTGAGGACTTAATATTTATATGAATTTGTTTTGTTATTAAAATATCTGTTTAGGTAGTTGTTAGTAAGTTATTTGTTTGTCCGTATGTATGCGTTTTATAATATAATCATCTACGTAGTAGGTGCCATAAATTCTCGGCCTGATAGAGAAAAAAATAAACTTGGTAAAATATAACAATTTTTATTTTTCAATATAATCTCTCGTAACTTCAATACATTCATTACAACAAAAAATTAATAACTCTACACCCTTGTAAAAATAATCTAAAGTTATTCCCTCAAAATGTATTACAGCTACTTGCAACTCACTATCGTCCTTAAAACGACGTCTATCGATTCCTTTTTGAATAGAGGATCGTAATACAGAACCATTGTTTCATCTCTTGTGACAATGGACTCCAAAATCGGTTTCGGGTCGTTTCCACACATGCTTAAAAACGAACGTGCACATTCGACCCGACGTTCACGTTGGAGAGCAGGGCGAATACTTGTTTCAGAAATGTTAGACATCAGTGCTAATTCCCTTACTTTCAAACAGCGGTCTGCTAATGCCATTTCTTCAATAATTGAAATGTTTTAAGGCGTTATCAGTTCAATTGGCTGACCGAGGCGCTCATCGTCGTTAAGGGATTCTTGCTCCAAATGGAAACATTTTGCCCACTTTTTTACAGTGGAATATGAAGGAGATAAATCACCATAAACGCCGTTTAAACGTTGTTTAATTTGATTAGGTGTATGCCCTTCTTTTGTTAAAAATTTAATAAGACATTTTCATGCACTAGTCACGTTGTCTGGCTAGCTACTAAAAACTACTACTCTTCGAGCCGTAATATATATATAGTGTAGACCTCGCACATGTACAACTATGACACAACGGAGTTTGAACACGCTCAAACCTGTATAAGCCTACCTCGTATTTTTTGTTTGCTACAAAATAGTTTACGATTCTTTGTTGCTTTAGAATTTCAATTTGTGTTTCTTTCACAACACTTTTGGCTAGATCGTTTCTACTTCTTTGAATTCATTTAGATACTAGAATTTTTGTTTATTGTAAAATATCAATATTTTCTTTTACTTGTTTAGAATCACATATGTTTTTTTTTTCCAGTTAATTTACTTAATATTTACTAGGTCGCCTAAAAAGCATCTTCGTCACGACCTTATGGAAAGTTGTATTAGATGTAAGTGGCACTGACAGCATCTTGAAACTAAAACACATCGCAATTCAAATATGCCTGTTCCTTTCTACAATGATCTTAATCAAGCTTTTGTTGCGGCCAATATTCCTCTTAAAAAACTTGACAATCCCACACCTAGGTAAATATACTCAAAAGCAAGTACTCCACGAGTCAATCCTTTGGAAAATATATTTACCAAGAATATACACGAAAGTAATAGGTCAAACCAGTAAATTTTACTAAAGAACATTTAGAAATGATATAATTCACGAAGACAAATCGTATACGACAACAATCTAGTATCTAATATTTATTTAATATTAGTACGTTATTCATATCTATAGAAGTGATAATATTTTCTTATTTAAATATAAAACGAAAAAGCAGCGCGCTGCTGTTATAAAGAGGACTGCTGATGTCAGTTTTCTTACAACGCCAGCGTGTGTGGAACAGTTAGTATATGGTCGTGTATCTCGCATATATCTATGTGAAGTACGGAACTGGGCGGCTGTGATACACCGGTTAGCGATATCGCATAGTCGATAGTAGGCTAAATCATCCGCACACTAGCAATGATAATTAAGGTTCGCAAAACATGGTTCCTGATCATAGGCGTTCGACTGGGAAAAACGTAACTTTGTTTAAGTAAGAATTTATAAGTTATAGTTTATAATTCCAAATGTGTTCGACCAAATCAAATCATGGCGTGCGTTTGCGCTATCGTTTCCTTGAGCCTTGTTCGCAGCAGTAAAAAGATATTTTTATATAACGAAAACGACTGTTCGACATATAATGACATAATGTTTGCATAATTGTAATGTTCCTTGAAACAAGTAAACGTATCTGTAGAAGCACTGTTGTCTGTTTTAATCTAGCCGAATCTGTATCTTTTCGTAGTACACTTTTAAATGTTACTCTAACACAGGTACTTTTTTCGTCACTTAAGGTTTCTAGCTGTCTTTGCAAGTTATCTACTATTTCCCAGGATTCGACTAAAGGTAATGAAGACCTTTGTAATGCTGTGATGACATTCGTTATTACTTAGTTGTTATTGAAAAAACTTTGTAAATAAATTTCAACTTGATAGTTTTGAAATGTCAATTGACTTGCTTTGATGGTGGTAGCTTCTTTTGTATCAAGTTGTAACATTAGAGTAGATGAAAATGTTGAAAATAATAGAACGCAGCTTCCGACCACGTTTCCTATCGGGTCAAAACTGGCTGTGGGAGGAAATATTTCCAAATAAATTTTCAAACATTGGTCACCAAGTAATAATTTTGACGAATTGTTTCTGCACTCATATTTACTACTAAAACACGTTAACGTCGAACGAACCGAAATGATATCTGCAGACTGATGTACTCTAGCCTCTCTACACGCTTGTGGTCTGGCAGCGGCTTTGCGAACCTTAATGATAATCATCTTCGAAGGTTTCCATTTTCTCGTGTCTAACGAATTTTCCCACCTAGATAATATAATTAACTTCGCTCGACTAATAACGTCATTTATAGGATGTGACAGCGGCAAAGAAGTTATATAGTTGAGCGTCTAACTTGATACTGCTCGCATACTCATTAATATGATTGCGCCGTAACGATTATTGATCGAAATATACGCGTTGGACATATATTTACCACATAATTTCGTCTTGTTACCCGACATTATGCTATATGTATGTAAATAGTACCTCTACGTACACACGTATAATGTGTTTGATATAATCTTTCAGTGGACTCGCAAATTCCATTATCACATGTACGAACACTGGGCTAAAATCAATGTCCGTGACGTCACAGAGTAGCGTCGTCGCCGTGGCGTCCTACATGCCGGCGCTCATTCTAGTTTAGCGATGCCTCTGATCTGGAGGTTCTTTCTTGCCTCGTATTTGTTATTTTTGTACACGTTGGCAGCAGAAGTGTTCAGTAATTCGTTCTTGGTGAGATTTCGCAGAGGCGTCGATCTTGAAGAAGCCGATGCTGTTGCTAGGAGAAATGGCTTCGTCAATGTAGGACCGGTATGTATGAACAGATGTTCAGTCATAGATGACGCGACGAATTCTAAAGACTGCGGTCTAGTTTCCCAGGTTTTGGTGTTGAGAATTAGTTTTGTACATTTAAAAGTAATTATCTGACATACTTCCTTGCCCACCCAAGTTTTAAAAAGTATTTAATTGTATGGCATTTCGCTTATTCTTACCGGTCACTTTTAACTAATTCTATACCACTTTTTACGTTTACAATTTTTTGTAGAATAATATAGGAATGATGCTCTATTTGAATAATATGTTTAACACAAGGGCATAACTTTCAATTAGTTATATTGAATAT
The DNA here is from genome assembly GCA_029619315.2 of Dynastes maya. NCBI lineage: Eukaryota > Metazoa > Arthropoda > Insecta > Coleoptera > Scarabaeidae > Dynastes > Dynastes maya. The sequence goes on from JAROYE020000003.1 coordinate 35,710,623, forward strand.
AGAGGCACTAAAAAAGTTTGACTGGTGAATACCCGATACCTCAATTTAGTAATATAAGGTAAAATGGTTTTCTGTTTGCACATTGAAGGGATATTTACATTTCGGAAAGATTTTCTTGTTGCTTGGGTACACACATAATGAAGTTATGTACATGCATTAACATCTGTTATTATAAGGTGTTTTAGTTGTGATAGAAGCAGCACGCGGATATATACAGTGTGGTAACCACTTATGGGATAAAGTTAATTTTGACGTTATTTTGGAATTTTATGCGAAACACTCGAATAGGTCAGTTTTAATCTAAAACCTTGCCTTCTAAACGCAGTTTGAATTATACAGAATGATTCATATAAGTGCAGTACAAGATAGGTACTTTTTTAATGGAACAGCCTGTATATTTTATATCTTTGAAGTCTCCTTGATGAACCGATTTCTACGACTTATAAAATTTTTGATTTAAATGAGCAAATAATTACTTGCAATATGGTTAAATTCGGAGAAACTTTAAGAGACCTAAAACGTTTATCACCCAAGTTACTGCAAATACTTTTTGCACTGAAGTAAAAGTAGCCCAGACAACTAAATAATAAAATAAAGTCAGTAGCTATTTCCACAATGGTAGTAACATTTAGTAAATTGTCTCTTAAAAAATAATTTTGTGTTTAGTAAACAATGAGATATTTAACAGAAATTCATCGAATAGAAATTTTGATGATGATCGGTTACGGAGATGTGTAGAAGTCAGAAGGAAGTTACTGATATCTTAAAATCACAAGTATTCTAATTTGCCTAATATTTCGCAGGAAACTGTATCCAAAATTCATGCATAGTTTAGAGAACTAGGACATGTTAAACCGCTAAAAAGAAAATGCCGTTTCATAGAAGATGATGTGAAAGGAGACATTTTATTAAGTATTCTACAGAACTCAAGAACAAGTACACGCTAAATTGCAGAAAATGTCAGCCATACAATAACGTGTTCTGAAGTGTCTCCATAAAGGAAAGCTTCATTCCTATAAAATGATGTTTGTCCAGGAACTAATAGAAGACGATCCAGATCATACAATGCAGTCCTGCGAAAATTTGAAAAAGCTTTTGATTCTATTTTCTTTTCGGAGGAAGAAATTTTCACGTTCAATGGGGAAGTAAATCGGCAGAACTGTAGGTATTGGTCTGCGAAGAATTCTTATTGCATGTGCGAAGCATACACAATATCCTCAAAAGATTAACGTATGGGCAAGTATCATTGGCAACCATATAATTGGTCGAATTTTTATTGAAGCGAACTTGACAGTGGACAAATATTTAAATCTCATTAGGGATGAAGCTGTTCCTGTTCTGGCAAGTTTATATTCGAGTGAAATAAATCCCACCCTACTAGGTGAAAATAATAATAATAAATGAAACCGTTCCTAACAAATAGATAGGGCGAAGATGTGCCATTGAGTGGGCAACTAGATCACTAGATCTTACGCCATTGGACTTTTTCTGTGGGACACAAAGAAAGAATACAAATAGAAATAAGGAAATATTTCACTTCTAGTCTTAGAGAAAGCTAAATAGCTATATACTGTAGGATGCCAACAAGTAAATGGAGAAGATTTCGAATATTTAATACGTTAAACAGTAACATTAGTTGAAATAAAATATTTCAATAATGCCGGTAATTAAGTAATCAACCAGTTAGATCATAAATTCTATAGGTAGAGCTGGCACTTTGGGTGGCGCGGCAGGATCCTATCCGGTGTTGAGTGGTTATATATGCATCTCCGATCGGCGGTCTATGATAATATTCGCTTCGCACCGTCGACTTGCTGTTTGTGGGTACGTATATTACTTACTACGATGTTGGCGCGCCGCCCGAAAATGTTAACTCTAGTTACAGGTCATTGAAATCACCTTATTAAGGAGACCTTAAAGATATAGAAATATACAGAGTGTTCCCTTAAAAAAAATACATAAATCGTCCTGCAAATTTCATTTAGAAGGCGTATAGATTAAAAATTGACCTGTTCAAGCTTTTTATATAAAACTCTAAAATACGGTATAGCTTTATTTTCCATAAATGGTTACCGCACTGTATACAGGGTGAGTTGAAGGAACAGACCAAGCTCCAGGAGTATTATACACGTGAAAATAATATAAACAACTCATATATTCTTATCCGATTTTCATTTGTTTTCAAGTTATAGCGTAATACAAAAAAATTAACTAGCGTTCTTGGATTTTTTTTTTAATTTTCGCTTGTTTTCGACTTAATACGTCTTAAATATAATAAAAATATCCTTGCATTGATTACCTATATAAAACAACACCCTGTTTAATTTGCCACTTCCCGAGATTGAGAGTTACCCAAATAGGCAACTTGAATCTCAAACGAACGAAGGATTTGCAATTTCAACTGTGGTGTCTGTTATACTAACTGACTAGATTGAAAATCAGCAACTTTCACCATTTACCTTATTTGGAGGTTTAAATTAGCTTGACACAATGAAATAACAACTAACACAGTATTGTAAGCTATGAAGCAACCTAGTCCGGTGATTCTGTTTTATTTACGAACAAACAGTATTAAACTGCCGAGTGAGTTAGGTATTTTCTAGAAATTTATCTCCTTCCCACCTATTTGGCTGCTTTGGCATTTGTCTAATACTAAATAAATACATAGAATTAATGCATGACATTATGCGTATTATGTTATAGCCAACAATTATTTAAATAAGGACACATGAAATCGTCGGTTATGTTATGAATTATGATGTCAACAAATATAAATAATAACGAAATACTATTTATATTAAAAATAATTTTTTATTACATTGTAACATTTTATTTCATCAATATATTTGATTTTATCTTTAATCACTAATACGAAGCTTTTTTTTTGATACCTTTGCAGCTGGCCTGAAAATGTATTCCTAAACACCCTGATTTCTTAAAAAATACAGAATTTTGTGAGATTTGGACCTTTTTTCAATCTACCTTTCATTAGTTTCAACTCAGAATCATTATGGATTATCTAATAAAATTAGACCTTTAGACTAATAAAGTAATAACCAACTTCGTCCTTGGCTCCCTTATGAAATCTCTTCGTGATTTATACAAAAGGTTGATTCCGCAGTCCAATACGATGTACACGTTGCTCAACAGCATAATGAGCAGTACTCTTGAGTTGTGATACAATAAATTGTGTTTAAATACATGGAAACCCATCATGATGTGATGTATTTTGAATGTTGATATAATTGACATCGTTAAGGTAATGCGAGGTAGGCGCCATAAATTCTCGGCCTGTTAATTCTATACACTTGTAAAAATAACCTAAAGTTTTTTCCTCTAAATGTTGTATTATAGTTGCTTGCAACTCACTATCGTCCTTAAAACGACGTCCCCTAAGGTATCTCTTTAAATGAGAACATAATTAATAATCACTTGGAGCCATGCCCGGACTATACAGTAGATGTTCCAATTCTTGAAAGCCGGATTCGCGGATGGCAGCTTGTGATATGGCGGCAGTATGGACGGGTGCATTGTCGTGCAATAATCGAACACCTTTTGTCAATTTTCCTCGACGTTTGGCACGAATATTGTACCTCATTTTATGCAGCAAAGACGCCTAGTATGTGTTGCTGACAGTTGTATTGCGCTCCTTAAAATCAATGAGTAAAATACCCTTACAATTCCAGAACATTGCGGCCATCACCTTTCTCGTTGATTGGACGACTTTCGCCTTTTTGGGACGAGGTATATAGGGCCGCCGCTATTCCATCGATTCCTTTTTGGATAGAGAATCATAATATAGAACCATTGTTACATCCCCTATGACAATGGACTCCAAAATCTGTTTCGGTTCATCTCCACACGTTTAAAAACGAGCGCGTACATTCGACTCGAGGTTCACGTTGGAGAGCAAAAAGAAGATGCGGTATCCATCTTCAACTAATCATATTCATACCCCAATGGTTATGGAGAATTTGGCGAATACTTGTTTCAGAAATGTTAGACATTACTGCTAATTCCTTCACTTTCAAACGGCGATCTGCTAATACAATGTCTTCAATAATTGAAATGTTTTGAGGCAATATCAGTTCAATTGGCTCATCATCTTCAAAGGATTCTTACCTCAAACGAAAATATTTTGCCCACTTTTTTACAGTCGAATATGAAGGAGATAAATCATAATAAACACCGTCTAAACGTTGTTTAATGCGATTAGGCCTATACCTTTCTTTTGTTAAAAATTTAATGACCGCGCGGTACTCAATTTTCGTTACCTGAGACATTTTCATGCACTAGTCACGTTGTTGGCTGGATACTAAAAACTAGTGTAGGCCTCGCACATGTGCAACAATGACGCAACGGAGTTTGAATACGGACTTTTCTGTAACTTAGCTTCAGAAATAGTGACGTAGGTTTGGATTAAATTTAGCAAGTTCATCAGTTTTAGTACTGCCTTCCAGTTTCTTACAACCGGAAGACTATACGTAGTAACTTGAAGGAAAATGCATTAATTTGGGGCGTTTTAAGCAATTCTCTTACTTGCCACATCATAACATTGGCTTGCGAAAATTAACTACTTGAAAATGGTCTTAAATGTTTTAATTTGTATTATTTTAAGTGGCAATTTCAAATCATCTAAAGTAAAATTGAAGCAAATTGCAAATATCTACATATACTCAATCTCCTTGAGACTAGTTACGCTCATGTAGAGGGATATTTCTATTAACGTGATCATTTGGGTGTTGACTTTTGTGGGTGATTTTCATTGAAGCAACTTTTAGTCTTTAGAAAACTTGAAAGCAAACTGATAAGAGGTTCAGTGAAATGACGAGTACATTTCTGCAACGCGGCAAAATACGGAGGATACCGTATGAATGAATGTAATTAGTTTCATTATGAACGCCTAGATTAAAATTTAATTCAGTAATGATATGGTTATGATCGAATTTTATGTTTTCAAGGTTTTGGGATCTAGCAAGGAGTACCACTTTATTAATCACGCTGTACCTTCAGCTAGGACCAAGAGAAGTATACCGCATGTGAGAAAACTAAAAGTAGAGCCTTTGGTAAGTTCATTATGCATCTGATCTTAAATTATGCTTTGCAACTACCGGCTACGTAAGTAGGGACGTAAATGTTATTTACGCCTTATTTACATAGGTTGTCTTTGACAGCGAGATGTAATCGAAATTTATGTCCTTAGGGACGTAAGTAGTAATACATTAATACAGCGTGGGTGGAAGATAATTGCTTCCCTGAGTAATTTAAAGGAAAGGTTTTAAAGCAAAAATTATTCGGGTACTAGCTTTCAAAACACAAAATTATACTCAAGTACACAGGATGTTCAGTTTCCGCTATGCATGATATAAGTTTGGATGCCACTCTTCAATTCATGTCAACTTTCTTTAACATTTTCTATATCTATCTAGCTTAGTTCTTGAGAAAATTGACACAATTTCAGATTTTTGCGAAATGTCATTGTTTGAGGCAGATATCTTAAATGCCTTACGCGCTGGATTGGTGATTCAAATTTTACTCGATTGAGTTTGTTTTGGAATTTTCGGCAATACATCGTAAATTCTTTTACATCCACTAGATTCTCCAAGATGGCTATCGAAATCGTTGCCATGTTTAATTCATGTAATTTCAACTCTTTTAAATGGAACACCCTATACACGTTGGTTCACATTTCACCCGGGTGCGAGAGACATTGTACGTAGCGCGATCTGGCATATTTGCATTTATCCCCCCGGCCAGCCACGCTGCGCACAACTGCGGTAGCCTATCTGGCGCACTCATTGTCTTTCTGTGCGCTCGTAAGGTTCTAACAAGAGATTGTAGATTTTAAATACATTATGTTAGTTTATACAACCGCAGAGATGGTACAAATCATTAAATGGTATTTTGGGAATTGCCGTAAATGCCAACAAATAGACGAACAGCCTCAAATCCCTCCAACGCATCCCGAGCAGGAGGAGAGAGAAGTGAGGGTTTGTTTGTTAGTTGAAATTGGCGAACCTTGCTTTAGCCGGCAAATTTCAGACGAAATCGGTATTAGTAGAAGTACTGTGAAACGTATTTTGAAACGCAACAAATACAAAAGTTACAAAGTTCAATATTGCAAGGAGATTTTTCCCCTTAATAAACTAAGTTCGAATTTCAATTTATTTTGTATAATTATTGAATTTATTTTTCATTAGTTTAATTTTATAAGAATCGTTGTTTATTTTCCTACTTAAAATTACTTTTTTGTTCTCCTACATCGCATAGCAGCAACAAAATGAATATAAAGAACTGTACTTTCTACAGAAAAATACAGAAAAATTATGCAGTAATTATTAGTACATTTTGTCAGAAGGCGTTGAATTATAATATTACGTGTTTGAGCGGATAAGCGTGCGTACCGCTGCTCGCTTTATGATATACTGGGTTTAAATGCGATCTATCAGTGAGACTCGAATGCTCTGTTGCCATTCATAAAGGCAATATCCCGTTCGTATCTAGACCGACGTGTATATTCGTCCTGAATATGTACTCTTTTAGTATTTTCTTATACCTAGAGAGTGTCCTTCTTTAGTAAATTAAATGGTAAGCTAGGAAGTTTTTTTTTGATAAAATCCGTAGTGTGGTCCGACGAAATGCTATAAACTTTTATTTTTCTAAAGATTTTGCAAAATCAATTTTATGCGTAAAATTCCAAAATTTATTCGAAATGATCACCATTCTCTTTCATATAAACGATTCTTGTATTTTGTTGAACAGTTTGGTAATAATATTTTATAATGTATAATATCCAAGTTATGCGTTGCGTTAAAAAATTAATCGCGAAAGGTTTTTCATCGTAATATTTTAAATAAGTTTGAGTAGGTTCTTATTTTTTTGTGCTTCATATAAATCTATTCATTTTATACTGAACTCTAACCAACATTTGTTTGCTTATTTTCGTTATTTATTAGTAGAGCGGGCACTTTTTAATTTTTGTGGATGATTTAAGTTGGTAGTTCCTGCAATAAATGACATATACGCCAATTTCTTAACGTAATACAGACGAATATGTCCTTTATTGCCCGCTAAATTTAAAAGGTGCTCGCTCTATTTATTACTTATGTGTGCAAGACAATGTATTGTAGTATTAAAAATACAGGCAAGATCGCTGCTACAATGAATAGCGTTCACCCGAATGCGGTCCGGCAACCTATGTCCGAGTGTTCCTTTTTCTGACCCATTTTCAATTCTTCGGCGGTTTTTTGTAGACGTGAGGCTATCATCTCTCTGGGTCTGAGGTTCTATTAGGTAAATATATCTCTAGCCAACGATAATCCCGAGGAAACGGCAATATTACTCGTATTTGTTCCATTTTATTCAGGCCCTAAATGCTCGTTTTTAACGCAACTTTTTCTTACAAACACGCAGTGAATAAATTCTACTGTGACTTACTGTAACATTTTACAAATTAAATATTACTTGGTAATAAGTAATAAGTCGTCAAGTCCAGTAGGAAGCGATGTGTGCTAGTTGTGTGTTTACGTGTATTTCGGCGCCCGTAATCTTAACGAAAATTTCTTATTAAATAAGAGATGGCTGATTATAAATTGAGGAACAAACAGTGCAGCTGATGAATAGTCCATTGTTAGAAAAAATGGAAAAATTAATGCTTTCTGATGACTTTATTAGCAAAGTAATATTCTCACCAATATAATTCAAACAGTTTGATTTGTCTTTGTTTTCCACATATCGTATCATACGTCACACACATTATTAAGCTGGAAGCAAGCTGTAGTTATTCCAACACCAAAAGGAGATTTATTTCTCATTTCCGAATATTTTTTCTAAATTGCTCAGGGGAGGAATTATCTTCCGTCTACGCACTAGGTGGACATGCTGTATAATAATTAGTGAAAACACATAACATATTTTGAGTAACTTTGAAAGTTACGGAAGTATATACATATGTTATATATTTTCGTAAAATGTTAATTTTTTAAAATCTTGAGCCGCTAGTAAGAAAAATATAATATGCCACTTGGGTCGTAAGTGCTTTTACGGGCGAGAATATCGTAGCAGATCGAGACCCCCTTGTGATATAAATATTATCATGTGATTTTCCAAAATTTACATTCTTTGTTAATTTGACTGCCCAGTTTCATTTTCTATTAAAAACCGATGCATTTGTACGTTACATCCTCGAGCGATTAGCGCACAGTGGGAGTTACTTGCTGCATACCGCTTTCCTAATTTTCTTGCTGAAACGAATTTATTTTCACTTTTTCAATAATCAGAAATAACTTGATCTTTTATTGATCGGTACGTAGTTATCCCTTCGTCATTACTGACGCTGGTCCTATTGCTGTGAAGTAAATTAAATTAGAGTTGGTGGGATCTTTTCTCGACATTCAAATGATAACCACAATATAGAGTGGAGATATTTTCAAGAGATTATGAAAATAGCGTTTTTAAAAAATACAATACCCCGTAATTTTCACACGTTTTGACGCTGTTCAATTTTTACCTGATATTACCTACAATGTTTTATGAGTATGTGAAATTTCGGCAAAGATTTTTGAAGCTGCAATAATCTTATTCAGACACATTAAAATTTTATGAGAGGGTGAACTTACAACAAAGATTTTTAAATATTTAAAATCATAATTAGATATCACCAGTTTTGTCTTGTATATATGTATGGAACATGGTTAAAATGTTGGATTTGAAGACAGTTCTGATTCCGATATCATACAAACAATGAAAACTTGTTTACAGCCCATTATCTTGTTTCTATAGCACTAACTTTTTCGCGCTCATAAGATACGGTACTTTACTTCTAATAAATTATCCTGTAATCACAAAACTATTTTATATACCGTTGTGATATATTGGTCAACATATATTTGTATATTCATTTGAGATTTTCATGATTTTTTTCCATACAGTTACAAAATGGTGAAACGAAGCAATGTTGGCGGCCTCTTCCTTTGATTTTTCCCTAATTTATTTATGCGTTTCTGATATATACATTACACGAAGGTGGTTTGAAAAGTCCGTGCAAAGTCAGGGAGATGGCACCACTGATTATTGTCAGGTAGTAGCATCTCTTAGAGGAGCTCACACCAGATTTCGGCCATATTCGTTTATTACTCTGTGTTTAGCTTCTATTTGAATCGTGCAAGTCCACTGGTTTCCAAAAAGTAGATGAAAGAGAGTTTCGTATGCATGAAAGGCAAATTGATTAAAGAGACTAAAATGAGGCTTGATCAACACTACGGTGAATCTGCACCTTCGATTAGAACGGTTTATAAGCGGTTTCCAAACTTTCGGAGTGGAAACATGAGCACAACTAATGCTGAACGTTCCGGACGTCCTGTTGAGGCTACTACTCCGGAAATCCATGATCTGGTGACTGACGATAAAAGAGTGAAGGTGCGTGGGATTATTAGTGATATAGGCATCTCGAATGAATGGCTACATAATATTTTACATCAACATTTGAATATGAGAAAGCTGTCCGCAAGATATGTTCCGCGATTACTCACAGTTGACCAAAAACGAAATCGTGTGACGTGTTCCAAGGACGGTTCGCAGATGTTTCATAGGACTTTAGGCAATGTTTCGTTACTGCGGACGAAACATAGATACACCGCTACACGCCTTCCCTCAACCGGGAAGGTTATGGCGACTATTTTTTGGGATTATCAAGGAATAATCTTCGTCGACTATTTAGGAAAGAACAAAACTACTGCAGGTGCATATTATGCATCGTTATTGAATCGCTTGAAAACCGAGTTAGCAAAAAAATCCTTTTCCATCACGACAAGGCACCAGCTCATTCCTCTGGAGTTGTGGTCGCGAATTGATGGAGTTAGTGTTCTAATTCATTCCACATCCATTCTATTCTCCAGATTTGACTCCCTCGGAGTACTACTTGGTCCGCAATATAAAAAGTGGCTGGTGGGAGAGATTTTATTTAAGCGAGGATGTAATTGCGCAAACGAATGCCTATTTTGCGAAATTGGATAAATCCTATTATTCCGAAGGGATCAATAAACTGGAGCAGCGTTGGACGAAGTGTATGAGCCTTAATTAAATCGCAATTTAAAGAAATAATTTTTTTGTCATCGTTGTTTGATTCAAACATATGATCCCTTGAAACAAATAACCTCAAGTTTGATTTGAAAGTATATTTGTTTGATTTATTGTACGTAATTGAATTAATCACATTATTTGCATAAAATTGTATATGTTTTAAAATATACATAGATGTAAACTTTTCTGATTGTTAGTTATAAAGTGCATAAAAAGTTTATGCAAATAATATGATTAATTCAATAAAAAATCAATTTTATAATATGTTCCCATTTTGGGAACGTTCGCCATTAAATGTTTAGATAAATATGTATTTGTTTAACAGAATATTTCTGTGGCTTAAAGTATGCTGTTACTTTGTTGGCCGTTTCTTGGCCACCAAGGTCCCTGGACCTTACCCCTTTAGATTTTTGCCTGTGGGGATGGTTGAAAGGCAAAGTCTACAAAGAAAAAGTAAACACAAGAAACGAATTGATTGTTCGGATTATGAATAGTGATGCCCTCATAAAAGAACGTCAAGACAACCTCAGAAAAGCTATACGTAGTATTGTCAACAGAATTTCGAAGGTGCATTGAAGTCGGAGGTGGAATTTTTGAAAATAAACTTTAACTTAATCATTTGCCTTTGCTTAATACCTTTTGTTTTCGGGTTACATTTAAACTGCTGTATCTCAATAACCAATAAAAATTGGACATATATATGAAATTTTTGATTCGAATTAATCTACACTATCACCCACTAAAATATTTACCTTTCCTTCTGAAACAGCCTGTATTTGGTTACCATGATAACGGTAAACATTGACATTGACGATTTTGGACCGTTGATTCAAAATTTCGAACATAAGTAAAGAAGAGTTAGGTAATAGGTATAATTTATGTATTAGGAAAAAGTGAGAGAAATGGTGTATTTTAGCTAGCACAATGAATAAGTTGCGGTACCTTGACCGTCGAGCTCCACAATCGAGAACATTGTAAAATTAAAGCTAAGATTTGATGCTACTTGAAACATTCAGTTTACTGAGGTAAAAATAAAAAAAAGAATTACAGTACTAATGCATCTTTTTAGCGAAAAAGAACAAGGGAATCAATATTATGATAAAAGTTCATACCGGCTAACAATAAGTTACGTAAACATAAATATAATACTAGCATAAATTTAAAATCAAAACAAAAGAATTAAAAAAAAACAATAACCTGTGACATAATTGAAATACACTATGAACAAACTTAATAATCTTTATTGCAATAATTAGCAACTATCTTACTATTTATCAATCCGCAGTGACGTTTTTACTGTTTGTAAAAGATGTTCTGCTTTTTGTTTAGCACACTTGCTGTTATACTCTAGAAAGCTTGCGTTATCCTTAATTTCATACATAAACCATATGTATTATTTTTTTTATGTAATTCATTTCGCAAGTAGCTATTTAAACTTTCGAATCATGTGTGCTGAGAACAGCAATGTTAGTATGTTTTGTTTGCTGTTGCAATAGTAACAAAACAATGCTAACACTATAAAACAACTTGGATGCAATGTCCAAAGTCAGGAACCGCGTTTAACTGTAAATATCTCATTTACTTTCACTGTTACACATATCATTCTACAAAAATATTGGGGATATAAGTTTCTTATACGGTAGATACAGAAAAAATATATGGTGCCATTTAAAAAGTAACGTTTCTTGTGTTTGAATTTGGCAACGTTTAGTGTTCAATACTGAACACTCTGTATATTTTGAAGGTGTTTTAAGATCATGTGTCATGTGTTGATAGAGACAAGCCCGAAATTTAATCTTGTAAAAATTTACGCTAAAATGTACTTGCATTTCGGATGTTTTGAAGGAAGGTCATGTGATTGAAAACAAAATTATAAATATCTACATAGACATTTGCTAGAAATAGAGATATGAAACATATTTTACATACGTTGGATTATTCCTGAACGGAGAAACTAAGAACGTAATAAAATAATAAGGTAGGACCTTAGTTCGCTACTTATCAGCCTGTATATTCAAAAATATTTTTGAAAGATAGCTCATGGTGCCATTACATTATTTGAACATTTTGGCTTTCTACCATTACACACTAGGCACCATTCTGCAATTCCAGAAGACTGGGACACTTAATAAAATAAACAGAATTTGTGGAAAAAATTGAGCAATGGAGGTACATTTATCTATACATCTGTCAGGGGAGAAGTGTCGTAAGTATCGTGGGAGATCAAATACATATACATTTATTTCCAGAAACAAGCAACACGCGTATGTACATCACACAACAAATTTATCCAATTTCGCAATTAATCTTTGGACCATCGCGTAGCGCTTGTTGGTAATCTATACATATGTTAGTACACATACATGATTTATCTTTTATGAGAATTTAGGATTCTGCAAACTGACGTCATACCAATCGATTATGAAACAGGAGATGACAAATTTATTGTCGGGTCGGCTCTAATGAAAGGATTATCTTCTGAACACGTAGCTTTAGAATAAGTACAGTATTGCAGTGAATTCACCTTTAAACTTTCAGTGGTGCAATTACATGGGGTCGGACATTTGTATTTACCATTAGTTCTTAGTGAACTCCGATATTTCTAACGATTTTATATAACCCGTGGAAAATACGTTTTTCAGTTTAAAAGGTAAACATTCTCAATCCATTAGCGGTTGACTACTTGCTTAAGCTAATATATCATATATAGAATCCATCAGGATTCTATAGGATTCAGTAAAGCCGTGAATATTATCCTCGTGGTAATAACAAGTATGACAGAGTAGAGGTCCTTTATAGATCCTACGTGGTAGGATCCGCTAAAAATATTATTCGAATGGTATTTTTAAAATAAATTAATTTTCTAATGGCTTAATAAACTCTCTTACACACATGGAATGGATATATTTGTTATTTAGTTAAAAAATTGTGTTAAGCAACTGCTTATAATGGTATCCTATAATTTACGTTATCGTTTCGAAGGCAAAACCTTTATTAAATTTATAAGGTGGAATGCTTACCTCATAAATTTAACAGGTGAAACACTAAGAGACTTGGCTTAAGAACACAAGAAAAATGTTTAATAGTTCTAATTAAATATTTAATAACCGCAAGTAGAAACTTTAATCAAATAGCGGACAGATGTACTGTTTATTTACCACAAGAAAACGAAGATTCTTGTCATTCAGTAGCTGCGGTAAGTAAGGCTTAATAATTCATGAACATCTAAATTGGTCCCTACATATAGATCATTTATGTAAAACGTTCCCGAAAATTTATTTTATTTTGAGACAAGTTAAAGTAACTTACTGTAATGTAGATACTTTGAAAACATTTCATTATACTAATTTTGTGGCTTGCATGTGTTACAGTATAATCAATTGGGGCATGCCATCCGACATTAGTAGAGTTTTTAAAACTCAAAAACGGGCTCTTAGAATTATTTCTGGTTTAAGCTGGCGGATATTAGTTCTTTTTCGGAAGCCTTCTTTCTTCCTTGAGCTTCTGATTTACGGAATGGGGGTACTAAATAATTTAATTAACTCGAGCTAACGACGATTTTGGTGAATTGGAAAAGAAACTCCTCATCTGTACAATTTCTCCATTTCATGAATCTTGAACCTGCATTGATGCATTGATGACATTTGATCAAGCGTTCATCGAGGTAACTCGTATTTTGACTGTGTTCCAAGTTTCGAAATGTCTAATATTCAAATTATAGTAAAAATTCAAGGTAGAAGTGAAGATCGGAGTTGAATTCCATATAAACATAAAGTTTATATGGCATCGTCTTGGAAATCCAGGTTGGTTTGTATTTTTCAATTTCAATTTTCGGTAATTTCCATTTACTGATATAAAAATTCGTTTAAAAATTGCCGAAAGAGTGTGTAAGAACACTCCCGAACCCCCTAGTTCATCTAATTATTTAACTAATTTACAAAAATTCCATTTTTTTGAACAATTTTGCTGTTTTAAAACATTACAATAGCTATGGTAAATTAACTAGTATTAGCAACAGAGTTTAATTGGGCGATTTTTCTCAGAGTAAGGGCCTTATTAAAGTTATCAATTTGGCGAATGTATAGAATTTTAGGGTGTACCTGCAAATATACTTCAGATTTGGAAAATTGCAGAAGTAGTAATGATTCCAAAACTTGTTACTAGGCATTTTTTCCAAATGCAGTAGTAATAAAAGGTTCCTAAAGCATATCCATACGTTAATGAAATTTCTTAAAATAATGTTAAAGAAAAAAAAACAAGTTAGAATTTAGACAAAATTAAAAAAAAAAACAACTGGTTGTGAACCGAAACAAACAAAAAAAAAACGGTAAGTCCACTTATCTGGGCTATGCCCAACTGGAACTTAAATATATCCGACAATGTAGGTGATGGTTATTAAAAAAAATGAATCTTTTAAGTCATACTTTGCGTAGATACTGACCGCCACAGCAGATTTTCACAAGTGTACCTTCTTGTGTTGTGTGTCGGAGTGGACGGTCGACACCAGAAGGAGAGTATTCTATTGCGATGAACTTAGGGAAATTTAGTTACAAAAAAGAACTAAAACAAAAAATAAAGAGAAAGAAAGACGTGATGAAAATTGTACAATAACCAACCTTTATAACTGAAATTACCAAAAGTAAATAAACCAAATACTAAATATGATAACAGGAATTATAAATTTTGAAGCGTATTAAAAAAGATAATGTAGCGATATCTATTGTAAACATAAAACAACCTTTGACAAAATGAAATATGATTACGTTGGTAAAATAGAATTTGACACGTTACAATATGTCATTAATAGAAATTAAAAATTATGAACAGAGACGAAAGCCAGTTGCATGCGTGACTGAATACGAAAAAAGAATACGTCAGCATTAGTGGGAGTAAAGAGCCGGCATTGCACGTTGCTAGGTCACGCACATCATTCTATCGTTATCATAAATAAGGACAGAATGCATACGCGTGACTACCTCTCTACCCCTCTAACGCTGACGTATTCTTGTTTAAGTTCTCAGTCACGCCTCGATCCTAATTGACTTTCGTCTCTGATTATGAAGAATATTAGAAAAGATAACGTAGTGACATCTATTGTAAATATAGAGCAACTCTTGACAGTAAGAAATTCAATTATGTTTACAAAGTTGAATTTGACACGTTGCAATTGCTCTTCTAAATCTTTGGAAAATATTTGCCGATCTTTAGCATAACCAATCAGTTGCACACTATTGACTGATTGTTCGGCCCTTTTCTTTCTTTTTATGTACCACTGAAGCGTCATCTACGAGCTTTACGAGCTTCAGCTGATTTTCTAAGAGAAAAAAATCGTCTTTTGCTGCTCTTTCGTGTGCTTCTACATTCGCGCACTTTCTAGCAGTCTTTCTTTTATATGTTCGCACCACTCTAAAAAGAACTAAAAAGCTATATTAGTAACAAACTTATTAGTCATTACAGTGTAACAATTACCCACAACAATTACGGAACTACTTAATTTATTCAATCAGTATTACGTAAAAGCTGTAACGAAATGTATGTAAAATGCACGGTTAAATTGATTGAAACATATCTGCAGTACTTTAATTTCAAAATGTTGATCAATATCACTAAAAATACCTAAATCTTCTATGATGTCATGCCATTTCTAATTCAAGCAACCATATTAGCTGTCATGTTCATCTACCGGGTTGGTAACCTGACACGCTATGTAGTTCGGAATTCCAAATGAAATGCCCGTAATATTGCATTAAGTTGGTTTGACACATTTCTGTTAAAAAGTATTTTTTTTTATAGAACAACCTGTATATTATTTAAGTTATTTAGCATGACAAAATACACCTTTCTTACACTAAAAAACACACACAAAAATGCCTTTGATTCTGCACTATTCTACGCTAGATATTTCATCTGTACACTATATTATACGGACGAAGTTTTTTGTGTTGTGTATATTTAACTTTTAATAGATTAACTATTGGGCATTTTATAAATTCCTAATTAAATCATAATCCCATGATTAATAAATGAACAATCTTGGATCAGGCAATGCTATTTATAACTTTTGACGAATTGGTTTCTTCTGTTAACGAAAAAGCGTATTAGGTGAAACATCGAATAATGTTTTTATTTTTATCGGAACATGTTGTAAAAGAAGCAAATTGCGTTTAGTATTGGATAATCCTAAAAATGCGGGAGTGTAGGTTTTTTAATCAAAAGTGTTTTCTTCAATTCCAGTTTCCTTTGTTTGTGATAGAATTGCCAGGCATCTTAATTAAATATTTACCTTTAAATACGTTGCCGAACTTTTCATTTCGTACAAAAAATAATAACCAAACATTTCCAGCGAGGGTTTTACAAAGTTTTCCTTTACCCAACCGCCTACGCAATCCAAACCAATCTCTGAAATTATTGTCTTATACTTCAGGTGCATGTTGTGCTCCAACAGCCAGGATTTGTTAGGGTAAAGCGCGGTTATAAACCTTTAAAAGTCGAGAACCTCGTAAAACACATTGGCCCTCTTAAGGATCCCACTGATCCTTACTTTTCCTTTCAATGGTACCTGAAGAATACTGGTCAAAACGACGGAAAGGCGAAATTAGATCTCAACGTAGAGGCAGCATGGGCTCAAGGGTTTACGGGCAAAAACATTACTACGGCTATTATGGATGACGGTAAGTAATAATACATTAATCCGCTTACCTTGTTCAAGCTAGGAAATTGTAAAGAAACAACGGTTTCTTTTTATGGATGTATGTATTAAGTAAGTTTTGATTTGGAAACAAAAAGATCTTGTTCAATTATTGATATAACGAACGTAAAATAAAATTCCTTGGAGTTCTATGAATTGTAGAGTATTGATTTATACATTTCTTTATTGCAGGAGTAGATTATATGCATCCAGACTTGAAGTACAATTACGTAAGTGGCTATTATTCTTATTTGCACTCTTCTACAATAGTATATAGCCGTAATTCAAGAACTTTAGTGACAGTTTTGCTCTCTTATTTGTTACAGAATGCTAGAGCTAGCTATGATTTTAGCAGTAATGATCCCTATCCTTATCCTAGGTTTACTGATGACTGGTTCAACAGGTAAGTTAGATTAGTAACTTTCTTTTAAACTTGTAGAAATTCGCAGAATGATTGTATGCAATTTAATTTTTTTTCTAGTTATAGTAATTTCATATACAGATCAGTTCGCTGAAGTAAATATATGAGGGATACCTTTTAAGTTTTTACGAAAACAATGAAAGAAAAAAATGGTACAAATCGTTTTATTGTTTTTAAAAATATTCGCCTTTAAGATTTGTACACTTTTGCATATCTTCGAACTAATTTTCGAAATATTTTCCCCACACTGAAGGTGGTATCTCCAAAACATGGATTTCAATGCTTGAACTGCTTCTTGAGGTGATAAAAATCGCTGTCCACGCATTTTTTTACATTTGGGAACAAAAAATAGTCGTTGACGATAAATCAGGTGAATACCGGCAATGAGACATTAATTCGTTAAACTCCGTCAAATAATCAATTATTTGACGTGCTGTGTGAGAGCTGGTATTGTCGTGATGAAGGTTGATACGATGTTGTCGATTGTTTTTCCTGATTTCATCGACGATGTCTGGCAAACAAATTGTTGTATACCATTCAGCATTAATTGTTCTTCGATCTTCCATAGCAATGCTCGCGACATGTTCAGTACAACGAAAGAAGCAAGCAATAATGGGAACACCCGCATAGTTGGTTGTTGCTTAGTTTCCGGCTCGTACGAATGTATCCAAGTTTCGTCACCTGTTACAATGTTGTATATGGATTTAAAAGTTCCTCGTCGAATTTCTTGAGCATTCCCTTACACCAATTGACACGAACCTTTTTTTGTGTGTTTAGATCAAATTATGCGGATTCCATCAGGAACAGATCTTTTTCACACCTAAATGTTCATGCAAAATCGAATGTACTGCAGTCGTCCAGATGCCT
This sequence comes from Dynastes maya, assembly GCA_029619315.2. NCBI lineage: Eukaryota > Metazoa > Arthropoda > Insecta > Coleoptera > Scarabaeidae > Dynastes > Dynastes maya. The sequence continues at coordinate 35,728,679 of JAROYE020000003.1, forward strand.
AAGGATGCCTCTATCTCAAGGAAAGTCATATGCCGATCCTTTGCAATCATATTGCGCACAGCATTGATTTTTTTGGGAATATCAACCGATTTTGGCCGACCTTCACGAAATTCGTCACTGACGGGAAGCACGACCACGACGAAATTCCGTAAACCAGTTGTAAACCGTCTTTTCTGATGATTTTATTTTAAATAGAAGATCCTGTATATTTTTCCGCTTTTGGAAAAGTAATCGAAAGGCGAATCCAACGATACCGCATATATTATGCTTTAACTTAAGAAATATGATGATATATTGCAATAAAGTTTTGGTAATCTGTTTTTGTTGTTATGCAAAGTTGGCTAGGAAAGAGCGCCAAATTGTTTCTTATGACGCTTGGCTGATCTAAAGAGCTCGTTGTCAAATCTCAATTCCAAAACCGCAAATTTTTGTTGTTGTTTATTGTTATTATATCCTGCATTTGTCATACGTTCCTTTTTTGTTCTCGTTATTATTTTTTCTCATTTTAACTTATTTTGTTAATTGCTATTATTTCTATACTTTATCGAACTTTATTGCTATTAATTAATTATGGTAAGTTTGTTTAAATGAGTTAGTTTTTGTGTTGTTACTTTTATGATGACTTCGGCACTAACCATGTAAAATTTCTGGGTCAATTTTAATACTATGTACATCTGGCAACAATTATCAGCTTATTTGCCATGGTTGCGCAACAATTTGTACAATAATTTAAATCATATTTATAAATTTTATACTACCTATCTTTACTTATACTACTACTAACGCAAAGTTCAAATATGTCCAGCTATATAAGGGCAGCGTTCGTTATGGTCCACTTCACCGAATATTAAAATTAGGTACTTGATGTTTATCTTACGTAGTTCATACGGGAGCCATTGTAAAATCAACGACATGAAAAACTGAAACTTAAGCACATTGCATATCAAAAACTAACAAATTTAAACAAACCTACTACAATTAATTAATTACAATAAAGTTCGATAAAGTAAAGGAGAAACAACAATAAACAAAACAAGTTAAAATGAGAAAAAATAATAACGAGAACAAGGAAGGAACGTATGACAAATGCAGGATATAATAGCAATAAACAACAAACGGTTTTGGAATTGAGATTTGACAGTTTGGCAGTTGTTATGATTACTATGCTTAGCAACGAGTTCTTTAGATCAGTCTGGCGTCACAAGAAACAATTTGGCGCTCTTTCCTTGCCAACTTTGGGTAACAATAAAAACAGATTACTGAATCTTTATTGCAGCATGTCGTCATGTTTCTTAAGTTAAAGTATAAAACATGTGGTATCGTTAGATTTGCCTTTCGATTATCTTTCCAAAAGCGTAAAAATATATATCGGATCTTCTATCTAAAATAAGAAAGTTGACATCACTTCCGGTGAAACCGGAAATACAATTGGACTGTTGCTCACAGCAAAAGTTAGTTGGCAAAAAATCAAAATTGTCCTATTTTTCTCTAAAAACGCTAGCTTATGTCGTTCAAAAGTTAGCATGGGCAGGACACTTCAGGACCGCACTCTATATTCGTTGGTCAGCCAGGTCTTCAAATGACTTTTTTGTCTGGGGTTATTTAAAAAGTAAGATATTTAGTACACCTGTTCAAAGAGCAAATAGTTTGGATTAATTGCGGTGACAAATTCAAGGCAAAGTTGCAAGCATGCAAAGCAGAATATTTATTCAATGTTAGACACAATTTTTTATAATCGGTCGGTTTGAAGTTGCCATCCATCCTCGTTTAGATACTTTGTCCTTTTATCCTCGTCTGACAACAACAATCTTCACAAGACAAGCTCGTCAATCGTTTACTGATTGCATCATTGATCAAAGTTATTGGTAGTATAAAAGAATCTAACAGATTTTAGATTTTGGGGCTTAGTTATTTATTTTGACCTTAACTTCGATATAGCTAGGAAATATTACTACATATTGCAATTTGCAATGATCCTAGATAGTTTATCTATGTGACTAACATAAGAACCAGAAATGCTTAGTGTCTAGAAAGAAAACCTGGCAAATGGTGTTGTTAGATCGCGTGAAGTTTAGATTGATTTACCATAGAGTTAAAGTTGACCTTGCCATACCAGTTAAGGATTCATTCTCGTCATTTACCTAACTAAAAGATATGCAAGTACCAGCCTTAAGTAGTCCAAACATATTTTATAGCGAATACGAATACTATCGAAACATCTGATATACACATTGAAATAATAACGTATATTATTGTCAGAAAAAATGTTCTATAAACGTACTACAATACAAAATTTATGTTTAAGTGCATTGTAGGCTGTTGAAGCGAACATCTTGCCGCTCCCCCAATATAACGTCATGTATGTATTTAGTTAGGCATACTGATCTGTACAAACTTTGATATATTATTTCTTTATGTATTTCTTCTTATTGTAATACCTAAATTTAATTCTACGCGTGGAAAATACATAATAATATATAATTTACTAATTTTGAAGTCATGGAACGCGCTGTGCTGGAGAAGTTGCTGCTGCACGTGACAACGGTATCTGTGGTGTTGGAGTTGCCTATGATTCTAAAATTGCAGGTAAAATACATATAAATCTATAACAAGGTAGTACTGTAAGTAAATAAAATGATTAGCTTTAATAGCTTTTTGAGTTTACTCAATGGGAAATAAGCAAAATCTTACAAGAAAGCAAATAATTGCTATTCAAGGCGTACATATTTGTATTCAGTTTTAATATCTCTGCAGTAGGGAGGTCTTGGTACAGGAAATTGAACGTGGTCATGCAGCATGTGTAAATTTAAACATTTCATTGGAATTGCTTGAGGGGTTACCTCCAGTCAGGACCTCCGATCGGAGGTACTTTTTGAAATTTGTTTTCTCCGAAAGTATACGGTAGATTAAAACAACAATTAGTACGTTCGAATACTTTAATCATAATGAATTTTTGTGTATAAAAATAATTAAAAATGGCTGTGTTACGGCCCCGGCTCCTGGAGCATCTCTCAGCAGAAGGGGTGTGCAGTGAACATCCTAACTTAGGAATCGCATATCTGAATCAAACGAAACCAATTGATATTAATAATACATTGAAAAAACTTGCCCTTGAACTAAGGAAATTCATTTACGGTGATTGTAAACAAAATGGCGTCCGTCTGAACAAAAAGGTTATTTTTTAGCCTACAATTTGGTTCTTCTAAAGTGCATAAAAAATATTAATTTTGATCAGAAACGAAATTCCTTGGTTCAACGGCAAGACAATTTTATCAACTATAATTCTACAAAGTTTCATTGAAATCCGTTGAGAAGTTTGTCTGTAATCGTGTCCACAGATTTAAAAAATGTCGTTTCGAGAAAAACGGTTTCAAAGTTTTAGAATGAAATAAAATTTATATAACATTCATAAAAATAGACTTACATAGAGTCCTCCGGGTCCATATAACAAACCTTCTGCATCCATAGCAGCCTCTAATGTGTTAATTTGCTTCTGCTTGAGCAGCTGGCGCGCCGGCTACGGTCGCCGCGCAACTGGTTGCAACGTTATAACTTTGGAATTGAATAGTCTAAGGACTATGCTTTCGCGTGGTGACATTATCTCAAAATCGATTTTTCCAAAATTTATGACTGGAGGTAACCCCTTAAAAAATATATAACACCTTTTAAACCATCTACCACTACTTTTAGTCCGCTTACTTAGAAACATATACGTACTTAAATTCATAATACACATCGACCCTTCTAAATTACCGACGGGGATAACGCGGAACTTGTTTTTAAAGGTGACCATTGTCTATCGCACTGTAGTCACCATCCATAAGGGAAACAGACACGGTTTCAGGGGAGCAGCCTTTCTTGGTAACCATGTTGTTTTACTGGTAACCAGTGATGCTTATTTAAAAACATTAAGAGTTAATGCAATAAAGTTCTTTCTAAAATTTTACTGAAGGTACTGACGTAAGGTACTAACATATTGGGCAATTGTTGTTAATTATAATTATATTTCCGGATTTCTTTTTTTTTTTAATAGACAGAACCAGAAAATATATTTGATCACAATCTTTACGCAATATTTTATAAATCCCTGATTCATCCATGTTGTTTACTTGATCTTTGGGGTTTCCTAAAATGTTTTTGAGATTATTTGACTAAAAACCAATGTCGAAATCAACTTTAGAAAAGATGTTTTGAAGATCTTTGGTGTAACTTAGGTAAAGGGTAATTTAACGTATTTTTTATTACTATTGTCAATATTTTCTAGCCTGCTTATATTTCTAATTTTTATTCTATTTTTTCCTAATAGCTTATATTATAGTCCATAATTAATAGAGGGTGAGTCAGAAGAACTGACCAAACTTCAACAGTTCGTATTGTTATATGTATGTATGTTTGTATCCGATTTTCATTCGTTTTCAAGTTATAGCATAATAGTTACAACTAATAAACAAAATGTCATACATTAACATTTTTTAATGATAGCACTCTTTTAATAAATGTTCAAAAATACCGCCACTGACCTATAAACATTTTATGCTTCGTCTAGGAAGGGCGCCTGTTGTTCTCCTGATTACTTCATATCTTTCTTTAATTCACGTGGTTTCAAACTGTCGAGGTGACGACTAAGGTTTCAGAAAAATGTAACCCTTTTAAATTCCACCAATATTTCGCTTTTATTTAAAGCTTCATCAGGGTCAAAAATGAGTTAAAGTAGACAGACCGAACTTGTGAACTTAAGAGTGAAGTAAAGTGAAGATTTAATGATGTGATGGCCATCTGAGGAGCTATGAATTCAGCTGGATTTCATTCGGAAATTTGATGATGATCATTTGTGTTCTCTTCCAGAACATTAATGTGAAACTTTATGAAATACATTCAACGAAATTAATCCTCATATACAACAGATTCCAATATTATTATATTAGAAACCTTGGTCGTCATTCCGGCAGTTTGAAACCATATGTTAATTCCTAACGACCACCATACTTTTTGGTTTCTTTAATATCGGCTGCAGTATTTCTAAGACGTCGAATTAATGCATCCCGAGTATCGACGCTTACCTTGTAAACTTCATTTTGAACCAGCCCCATAAACAATAGTCTAGTAGTGTGAGGCATAGAAATCTCGGAGGCCAACTATGTAATAGGACCACTACGATCAATCCAAAGTCCTAGAAACCTATTGTCCAAATGTTGCTTGACCTGACTAGCGAAATGTGCAGAATCTCTGTCATACTGATAATACATTTGCATTTTGATGTTTAGAGGAACATCCTCCAGTAGCCCTTGTAATTCATTTTGAAAAAAAATTAAATAGTGCACTCCTGTGGGGCGATTCTGCAAAATGAAAGAGCCAATTAAATAACCGTAGACTATACCACACCACTCGTTGAAGGAAAACTTGTGCTGAAAATTAGTTTCGACTGTCATATGAGGATTTTCGTCTGACCATGAAGACCATGAGAGTTCGGAATATTATTAATGCCCTCACGAGTGAATGTTATTCCATCCGTAAAAATTATGCGAAACAACACGACCATTCTTATTTATCCACCGACAAAATTCCATAATCTTTCGGTTGTTGGTGCTGTATACGCTGAATATGGTATGGATGTAAGCCTTGCTCATATGTTTATTATTCTTTTTTGTGGAATGCCCAACTGAGTACCAATTCCTCGTGAGTTGATCGTTGCATCTTCTTCTTCTCTACTAAATCCGGAATACTTTCTACTTCTTCTAAATCTTGTCGAGTAACTCGTACAGATGTTGTCTTAGCATTGGCAAGCATTCCGATCTCGCACAGTTTGTTGAAAGCTCTGATAAATATGTTTTTGCCAGGATGTGGAAACCGTTGACGATATTCTTCAATAGCGGCTGTAGCAGTCCCATTACAAAAACCATATTTTCATATTCTAAATTTGAAGTGTGTGGCATTTTCTAACAAAACAACGTACAAACTCGAAAATAAACGTTAAATCCCTGTCACAATAATATGACACTGACACATATCAACAACAAAATTATTGAAATGATTTTGAACCTCGAAAGGATGGATTCAGATAGCCGGTACGTCATATCTATAAGAAGCCAAAAAAATATTAATGGCGACCTTTTGTTTTGCATGCGTAATCAATGCAAGGATATTTTTATTTTATTTAAGACGTATTAACTCGAAAACAAGCGAAAATTTGGACCATCTACAAGAACGCTAGTTAAAGTTTTTTCATTATGCTATAACTTGAAGACAAATGAAAATCGGATAAGAACATATGTACGTTTTTTTATATTATTTTCACGTGTACAATATACTCCTGGCGTAATTGCTATGAAGGCGTGGAAATGAGTAAAAACCACATTCTAATAATTTCAAATTTAGGACACAAATTCCAGCCTTTACTTTTGTTTAAATTAAGCATGTCCGCGGTTTCTTTGACGTAATAATAATTACATTTCAAATCCGCTAAACTTTTTCAATTCTTTAATATTTTGCTATGGTTGCACCTAGATCTCTTTTTTTTTTGTTTTGTTTTTATGGTTTTATCAGAAAATTTGAAGTAATTTGCATTCTATTTCTCTACCCATAGAGAAATATTTCAGTCCCCGGACTGAATAAAATTTAAATTGTTTCGTTCAAAGCAATGGTCAAACTAAAATGAATATTCATAACTTCATAAAGTTCAAAAAAGGTAAAATAATTTTGAATTTCTGTACCTCTACTAATAATCGGTTATTTTTCGAAGGTATCCGTATGTTAGATCAGCCATATATGACAGACCTCATTGAAGCTAATTCAATGGGCCATGAACCGAATTTAATAGATATTTATAGTGCATCGTGGGGACCAACCGATGATGGCAAGACTGTAGATGGTCCAAGGAATGCAACGATGAGAGCTATAGTTAGGGGAGTTAACGAGGTATGATAATCCCATTTTCCATTATTTCGCTTTAATTAATCTTTTAACTTGGTACTTTTATTTGTCGGTCAAAAATCGTTAGATAGACAGAAGAAGATGGCAATTGATTATTTTAAACATCTTTTATGCTTGGTCGTAAATTTAATAATACAAGTCTCTTGATGAAACGATAAATGTGGCTATAAGCTTTTTGCATTAAGACGTTTACAATTCGGCCAGTTTATTTGACGCTTTAATTATATAGGGTCGAAATGGTTTGGGAAATATCTATGTGTGGGCGAGTGGTGATGGCGGTGAAGATGATGATTGCAACTGTGATGGATACGCTGCGAGCATGTGGACCATTAGCATTAATAGTGCCATAAACGACGGCCAAAATGCGCATTATGATGAAAGCTGCTCCTCAACCCTTGCATCTACCTTCAGCAACGGCGCTAAAGATCCCAATACAGGTGTTGTAAGTAACATAATGACTTGATGTTTTTATAAGGCAATATTAAAAAAAAATGAAAGAAGAGATTTTTTTTGCTTGTAACTTACGAAAAAATATTTTGCTTGCATTTCCGCAAACACTTTCTTATAAATTTATGTAAATTTTCATTAAGGAAACTTCGAGATCCAATAAAATACTTCCACTGATTTATTTTTAATTTTCATCATTTACCATAAATATTTCTTCTTCAAACACACAGAATTCATTTCTTTAAAGGACATTTTTGCTAAAGTATCGTCAAAGGGGAATATATGGAATCACTGCTTTAAATTAAATACATTTTATATTATTTTTTGATTTAATGCAACAATTTAAAGATGTTAGTAACCACTACGACGAACGTTTTATATTCGTAATGTATTAGTGTCGCTGACATCGATTTTGGTTTGAGCTGATCTTTAAAATGAATACCTAATTAATGGTGCTACTCTTAATTTATATATGTATATATGAAAATAAATAATAATAATAATATTTATTGATAGATAATAAATACAATGAACAAAAATATAATGGGAATACAGAAAAAAAATATCAACAGGATTATCTTCAGTAGACCATAATCTGTATGTATTGAGAAAAATAGTTTTAATCGTAATTATATTAATTAGAATTTCATAGAAAAAGAGCGTATTATACAGTTTTTATAAAACCAACTCTTGTAGACATACGCGCATAGGCGGGTATGCATTTTCATTATTTACAGCGTTGCCCAATAAAACGGAGCACCTTAAACTTTGCAAAACTTTACTGAAATACAAGGGTGAGTCAAATATTATCAACACTTTCGCCATAACAAGCTTTGAAGATTATCGTAATGGCGGCCGCTTGCGCATGCGTTGAGTTGGTGTCTCTGTGGTCATGTGTGCGGAATTTAATCACGATCGCCTCATTTGTCTGCTAGCTGCAGCAGCATAAGCATGTCAGCTCCGCTATTAGTTTGCACCAAAGAGGAACAATGAGCAGTGATCCGATTTTTGTGGTCAGAGGGTGTGAGAGGTGCTGAAATTCACCGGAGACTTTTGTCACAACACGGGGACAGTGCTTTCTCTCGTAAAAGCATTTTTGTGGATCGAAATGTTTCATAGTGGCCGCACGAGCGTAACACAAAAAGAGGAAGCTGGACGGCCGTCAACCACGACCACCGACGACAACATTCAGCAAGCTCGAGAGATGGTTACAGCAAATAGGCGAGTTACCATAGGTGAGATTGCATCTTCTTTAAATATCAGTCACGGTTCTGCCTATCAAATTATCCACGTACAAATTTCGTAAAGTGTGTGCGCGATGGGTACTACGATTGCTTACCGCAGAAAACAAAACCAAACGTTTGGACATCTGCCAACGCTTACTGGATCGCTTCAACGCGGAAGGCGACGCATTTTTAAGCAGAATAGTGACCGTTGATGAAACGTGGTTTCATCACAACGAGCCCGAATCGAAACGCCAGAGTATGGAATGGAAACACCCAGGATCCCCTAGTACGAAAAAATTCAAGACCTCGCTATCATCTGGGAAGGTGATGCTAACCGTGTTTTGGGACGAAAGAGGCCCTATACTGGACGACTATTTGGACAGGGGGACTACCATAAATAGTGCGAGGTACAGTGATTTGTTAGCGAATAAGCTGAAACCAGCAATTCGAAACAAACGCCGTGGTCTACTCTTAAAGAAAGTTTTGTTGTTGCAAGACACGGCCCATAACACCATAGAAACTATCAATAGGTTGGGCTTTGAGGCCCTGGAACACTCTCCCTACAGCCCTGATCTCGCTCCCTCAGACTTTCATTTCTTTGGATCGCTCAAGGAAGCTTTGAGAGGTCGTCGATTTGCCTCAGACACAGACGTTTGGGATGCGGTGCAAAAGTGGCTTCACGACTAACCGAAAACCTTCTACCAGGAAGACATACGGAAGCTTGTGGCTCGCTGAACTAAGTGCATTGCTAAAGGTGGAAACTATATCGAAAAATAATGTATCTGTTGTACACCTACCTTTGTTTAATACAGTTGTAGAACAAAAGTGTATGTAATTTTTGACTTACCCTCGTATATTTACCAATGATGACTACATAATAAAATGTAAATTAATATCGTGTGTGACCTCCTCGGGCTTTAATGATTGCCTGTATACGTTTAGGCATTGTTCCCATAAATTTTTCGGAATGCGCTGGTGAAATATTTTTCCACACTTCTTTTATCTTCCATTTTCGCGTATTCAATCTTTAGATAGCTATGTAGCAGGGAGCGTTATCTTGTTAGAAAGAATGTTTTATAAAAGCCTTTCTGAAAAAAGTTTTGCATACGATGGCCTTAATGTCGCATTTAGAACTTCTTCGTATACGTTTGACTATTCATGCGGCCGTGACATGTGAACTTTTCCCCAACTCTTTGCGATGACATGCACCCTCACATCACAATGCTCACCTCCGTGCTTAAGAGTAGGAACGACGCAATCCTTATGAAATTCCTCGTTAAATCTGCAATGCACAAAAATACTTCCAGGGGTATTAAAAACTGAGAAAGAAACTATGGATGTACTCTACTTATCAAAAGCAAAATTAGCATTATCATGATACTAGCATTGAGTTTGAAATCAGTATCTTTTTGATAATTACCTCTATATTCGTTTCAATTGTTCAATGTTAGTGTCTTTTTGCTCATTCTAAACGGTTTCTTTCTGTTGATCTCGAGCAATAACGGCTTTTGTCTTGTCATACAATCTGTTAAACCTGCACTATTTAAGTGCTTTCTAACCGCTAGAATTGTTTGCGTTTCAATTTTATTTGGTTTCTCAAAGGGATACCTGCATGCCATTTTTGAGTAATTTGCAGAATAACATTTAATTATTGTTTCGCTAATACTAAAACAAGGAGTATTTTTTATACATTTGCAAAAATCCACAGGTGCTCGGTTTTATTGGCGACGGTTGTATATCAAATCTGATGTGCCATAGGGCGTAAATGGCAGTTTTTGTTAACTAATTTTTAAGATGCACTATTGTAAATATTGGTTTTCCATGAAGTCCTCGATATGTAAGAATATAGTGTTGGAGATGTTTCGAGAACTAGCATCCAACAGAACTGACTCGAGTTATGCCGAACAGGATCGAACGAAATCGAATAGAATCGAACATAGCTGAATGGGACTAAGTAGCACTGAACGAAGTTGAACAAGACGGAATGGTAGCGAACGGAACCGAACGATACCGAAAATAGTCGAACAACACCGAACACACTCGAAAAGTGCTAAATGAGACCAAAGAGAATCGAATGAAAATTAATAAAACCAGGAGACGACGATTCCAATCAAAGCCGAACTGTACTTAATGATGTTTCTTTATTGATGTATTTAAGAATTCAAATCATTGTTAATAATAATAAAACAAGCAGGTATTGGCAAGTGATTATAAAAATCACGAGTCAAATTTGAGTAAAAACTTAGAAACTAAGTAAATAAATAGATAGGATGTACACAATGAAAGTAAACAGCAAAGACAATGTATAAACAATTAAACAGACACTAAATGAAACAACAAAGAACAAGAACAAAACTAATAAATAAGCCGTACAAGAAACAGGAGGCCGAATACGGCTGAACGATACCGAACAGAGTACAACCGAATATAAGTGAAGAAGAGCGGAAGTAAAGAAGAGCGTAAAGTACCAAATATTACGGAACGTATTCGAAGATCAAACATAGTCAAATGGCACCGAGCGAGGCCGGATAAAGTCGAACGGATACGAATGAGATAAATTTCACTGAGAGAATCCGAACAAGATCGAACAAGTTTGAAAATAACCGAACGGCACCGAATATAACTAAAACTAAATCAATCATTAATCATAACGGTATCATTTAGAATAGATAGATTGATGAAGGTAATTTAGACATTAGATCATCATAAGATTAAGTCTTGCCCAATAGTGACATTTTGCATCATTTATGGGTATGTACCGTCACTTGCACAAAAATCTGGGACAACTCTTATGAGCTCATTTTGATGTCTTTTCAATCGTGTGACAATGACATGTCCATTTACGATTGACACTGACAGACAATTTGACATATTTTTTCATAGTTTACAAAATACATGTTTAAAATGGGTAATGTCGCTTGTCCCAGATTTTTATACAAGTGATAGTACATTCAATTAAAGAAATACAATGATATAAATACAAGGCTAGATGTAATACAATAACATAAATACAAGGGTATACTACATATCAAAGCAAGATGCAATTCGTTTAACGGCTAACAAGTAACTACTGACCTACAACTATTCAATAACGTATACGATGTGAAGAAATTAATGTCTGTAACATTGTCAGTAGCAAGCATATTATAATTAAGACACATTCTACGTATATAGTGGTGACCGGAACATTGTGTTCGTATTTCTACCAGGGCAGTAGAATGTATTATGGCTACGCGCGGAATATTGTGGCACAAAGAAAGTAATTTTGGCCAATAGTTGTTGAGAGTCAATGTTTCCGCGAAGTAAATGATACAAAAATTTGAGATTCGCTTTGTTACGTCGAACTTCAAGAGAGTCAAGTTTAAAGATGGACAGAAGTGTAGTGTGATCAAATCCTTGCGGGAGTACCAAAGCACCGATACTGGAGCAACTTCAAAAATTTTCGCTGTACATTTTCAATGAGCAGACAATGTGTTCTATAGATCGGTGACCAGATGACAGCGGCATATTCGAGTTCTGATCGCACAAAAGCGAAGTAGAGCGGCATTATTGCATCAATTCGTGAGAAGTGCTTAGTGTTCTTAGTTATGAAACCAAGAGCTCTGAGTGCAGAGGATGTTATGAATTCTATGTGATTAGCAAATGTTAGTTCAGAATCAAATGTAACACCCAAATCTCTGAAGAAGATTGAGCGGGGCATAGGGTTGTCTTCGTACAGATAATTATAGATAATCGGATTGGCTTTACGAGAGAAGGTAACTACACTACATTTTGACATATTGATAGTTAAGGTATTATGTGAGGACCAAGTTCGCAAAATATTAAATTGGTTTTGTAGATCAATGCAATCAGCTATAGTAATTACTTTCGTGTACAGTTTCAAGTCGCCAGCAAAGAGCAGTTTACTACAGCGAAATTCACTGCAGAGGTCATTGATAAAAATCAGAAAAAGGAAGGGACCAATATTACTACCTTGTGGAACACCAAAGTCAGGACAGAAGTATTCAGATTGATGTCCCCTATATACAACGTATTGCCTTCTACATATTTGCCAGATACGATGCGAAAAAAGATGTAAATTCGGAAGTAAATTCGAGAGCTTCTGTTATAATTAATATTAGAATGTTGCCTCAACAACGATTTTAACTTGTTTTTATGTATATCGAGAAAGAAATAGGTTTAGTATTCAACAAGTATGTTTCATACATACCTTTAATTTTAGTCATTTCAATTATTTATAATTCTCATTTGACGATATAGTACTTAATAACCAAAATTAGGAATGCTAATTTTGTTCTAACACTAATAGTTTGAAGATGCTGTATATCAAAGTATTTTATAGTGGTATATTAAAGCTTAAAATTAATAATATTGAGAAGAATTGTTACAAAACAAGTTACAGGAGCTATAAACTATTTTTCTTGCAAATCTTGTCATGCAAAAAATCGCATATTCTGCCTCCATTTGCAATTCAAATTCAAACTTAAGTTATTGTCATTTATCACGATAATCTTAACTTACTTCCATTTTTATCAACAAGTATACTTTTATTAATTTGTTCTTGCGAATAAGTTTACTCGAAGGTAATCTATTTTATAAGAAGAATGAGAAAAGGAAGATATACAAATAACAGGGGATATTTTATTTTAAATATACATATTTCATTCCCCAGTATTTTAAGAAATTAGAAATCAACAACAATAGTTCAATAGGATTTTTAGGCAACCACCGATTTGTATGGTAAATGCACCACAACTCATTCAGGAACTTCGGCTGCGGCGCCAGAAGCAGCAGGAGTATTTGCTTTAGCATTGGAGGCAAAGTGAGTGATCTATCATTTTAAAGATATTAATACGATAAATTAAGTGAATGTTAAATGAATTAAATACACTGGTGTTATTTTCCATGTAGTAATGTATTTCAGCAATAACTTGACTTGGAGGGACATGCAACATCTCACTGTTTTAACATCGAAGAGAAATTCTCTGTTTGATGTGAAAGGGCGTTTTCACTGGACGATGAATGGTGTAGGTTTAGAATTCAATCATCTATTTGGATTCGGTGTATTAGATGCGGGAGCAATGGTTGCCTTAGCTAAAAGTTGGAAAACTGTACCGCCGAGATATCACTGCGAGGCTGGTGTAATGAACGAGACCCGGTGAGAGTGATCATTGTTATATTTAGTTGGTACGGCAATTCGATAATTCAAGTTCTAGACAAGTTCCACCGAATAGGGCTTTAATTTTGAAAATAGAGACCAACGCCTGCCTCGGTCTTAGCACCGAAGTTAGATATTTGGAGCATGTACAAGTTGTTATAACGTTAAACGCTAGCAGAAGAGGCGACCTAGAACTGTTTCTGACATCACCTATGGGAACGCGATCTATGATATTAAGTACAAGGAAAAATGACGACGATTCCAGAGACGGCTTTACTAAATGGCCATTTATGACCACTCACACTTGGGGAGAATATCCGCAAGGAACGTGGCTGCTAGAGGTATGCTTGTGACGTATATGCAAGGTTTTTTAAAATAATTTTTCTTAATTTATAGGCCAATTTTAACTCATCATCCCTGCAAACCGGGTTCATTAAGGAGTGGTCTCTAGTGTTACATGGTACCAAGGAACCACCGTATACTGAACTTTCAGTACTGGATCCACATTCCAAATTAGCTATCGTGAAGAAAGCCCACGAGAGTAAAATTAATATGTAAAATTGTATACTTTAACGTAAAGGGACGTATTTAATTAACTGAAAATTATTTGTATGTATTCAAAGTAATTTCAAATTGTTACACTTACTATAAAGTTTACAAGAAAAAAAGAACCAGAAGAGGTAAATAAGCTTAAGGCATAACATTACATTTTATAACAACATTGTTGTAAGATATTGTAACTATTATAATTTGAGAGAGAGAGTATTTATAAATATTTAATTTATTAATTCCAGTGCTATGTAAAAAAACTGCTTAAAATAATATTATAACTTGTTGCACCAGTAGTTCTAAGCATTGTAGATTTAAACCCTTGTTATAAAAACTCCAGTATGACTTTTAACAAAAGAGCATATAAAACAGAGAGTTAGTATAACTGATTAAATGTTATTATTGCAGCTCATGATACAGTACAATAAAATTATTATCTTTTTGTATTGTTTCCGTTGTAGTACTCAGCTCTACTAAAATAAACTATGTTGCAAGTAGTACTGATAATTTCCTAATTTATAGACATTAAAAACTTGAAAATATCATTGTGTATTAATACTCTGTGCCATAATAAATTGGTACATTTCATATAAATATAATATATATATAATATAGTATATTCACGGAATTAAAAAGTTCCAACATATATCTCATAAACTGATCGACACGGGGTGGTCGAATATGAGTAATAGAAGGGAACTCCAAGTCTTGACGCTTTACCATAAAATTATTTTACGAGGGTCACGCTATATATTTTGAGATACAAGAAAACTACAAGTCTTTTTACGAAAATGATTTTATTTATGTTCAAAATAATCTCCTCCTGCATCAATGCACTTTTGTAATCGAAGTTTCCACAACGTAAAAGCGTGAAGCCAGTCATCTCTTGGAATGCTCTCAAAAAATAGATGAATTGCTTCATCTATCTTATCCTCCTTCGTGAAACGTCGACCACGTAAATGTTTCTTTAGGTTGAACAACAACCAGAAATCACACATGGCCAAATCAGGCGAATAGGGTGGATGTTCAATGACTTTTACCTTATTTTCACGTAAAAATTCAACTGTCTGCTGTGCACTGTGTGACGATGCATTGTCGTGATGCAACATTAACTCGCGAATGTTGGCTGGCTCAAGAACTGCCGGTAAACATTTTGTAGTGTACCGGTTTGCTGTGACTGTACGTTGATTTTCCAGCTTCATTGCTTTTACTAATCCGGTACTACGGAAGAAAACTGCGTACATAACTTTCTTGACAGCCCTTTGCCTTTTGGCCATTGTTGGTGTTGGTGCATCTTCGTGGATCCACACGGGGCTCTCCTAGCGGGTAGGAATATCGTAAAATGGGATGTAAGTTTCATCACCTGTTACTATTTTTGATAGAATGCGATGTCCACCATTATTTAACATTTCCAATGTTTCCCGAGCGATTCTTACTCGCTCTGCTTTTTGGAAATCGGTAAGCGTGTGTGACACCCAACGTGTAACAATTTTTTTCATCCGAAGATGATCGTGTAAAATTGAATTTACTGTTGCGGATTCAACACCAAAAGTTGCCTCAATCACTTGATAGGTGCATCTTGGATCTTCGTCGATCATACGTCTCACACTCACAATGTTTCCAGCGGTAACTGAAGAACAGGGCCTACCGGTACGTTCCTCATCACCAAGCGATATCCGTCCTCTTTTAAATTCGCTATACCAGCGAAACACAGTTGCACGTGAAGGACTTTCATCACCAAATGCGCGTTGCAATCGTTCAAGACTTTGTTGTTCACTTAAACCGACTTTAAAATCGTAGTAAATCTTGCGCGTACATGTTCTCTTGACAAGTCCATGTTTCGATGACAAATCGTACCTACCACGTTTACTCTATGATAGCAGCGACTCAACTGACAGTCAGAGTTTACTACTTAAGGATGGTGGTATTTAGAAATGCGGTGTTGCCAGCTCTAACTTTTCTACTTTTGTGGCATCTCAAAATATATAGCGTGTCCCTCGTATTTAAAACTCCTCCATACTTGTATAAAAAAATTCGGTTTCGAACAGATGTCCACAGTTTAACGACGCGTTTTCGCGGACTCGTTTCACCCCCTCGCCACAGGCTCGCTCTGTTCGAAACATCTTTCTCTTTTTGTTTATATAAAAAGTATAAGGTTCGTTCCAACATGCAGTTTGTGTATCGATACATGGATTAGTTCATGAACCGTTTTCTACCCATGCGTTAAAAATGTATTACTTTCGGACCGATTCCGTATCGTGGCGTGTTGGAACAGCTTATGTACATTAAATGAATTTGGACCTGTCTGTCACTTTAAGTTTACCTGTGACTATACATATAGGTTCCCAAAAGAAATAATGAAATAATTTTCATTATTTACGTCTAAATCGCCATCATCACTGGAAGAACTATTTAAGAAATCGGAGAAACCCTCCAAATCCCTCATTTTAACAGATTTCTTAAATAAATACTAATAGTAAACAATTACGTTATTTGTAGGTTATAGACTGCAGTCATTTATTGCACGTACGAAAATCAAATACATAAAATAAATATACTAATTACATCAAATAAAAAAAATCAAATAAATATACTAATTACATACTGCGCATGCCTCTGACTGGCGGTTCCACAAAAATCTGCGGATCGATTCGACCGTTCAGTGAACGATTCGGTCATCGTCAAATTTTATGTTGGAACATCCGACTATTCGTACACATTTCAGTCAGAAGTTATGTTGGAACGCCAAATTTGCTTTGCGCATGTACCCGACGGTTCACAAACTGGTTTGCTAGTGTGTTGGAACGAACCTATAATAGCCTACCAACCGATATCAAAACATATCCCGTTGCCCAATTTCGAAGAATTGTTCGATCAATCCTTTATGTGAACCAGCTCTCTCGTTAGTTTCCGTAGCCTGCGCATTTTTTTTTCGTACTGTTTTGCTTTTAATTTAAACATACTTAAAGTTTAAAATTGCAAAAGTTTATTTTTTTTTTATTTCTTTTGTTTGTCGGTGTTGTATAACCGAGCGCACACACAGAATTTAGTTTAGTTGTAGATTTTAATTAGTTTATAGGCATCAGGTCAAATTTATTGTTTTTGAGTAGAGTGGGGTTAGGCAAAAGCAGTTCACATTTATTTATGTAACTGGGCTTCGCCCTAAGATTGTGCGTTCCTAATAGTTTATAGATTACTTTCTTTTTGTTGTTGTTGTTGTTATTTGTTTCAAGATTGGGAATGGCATAATAAAGGCATTTATTATTATTATATGTATATGAAAGAGTATACATTAGAAGATTCTGAAAACTTGGTATTTAGTATGTTAAAGCCTATATGTACTATTGAACTAAAATATTTTTAATTGTCTAAGACTTCTAGATATACCGGAAATATGTAGCTGTCAACTTCGTTATTTTGAATGGAACACCTATATATTATATTTTTGAATTCTTAGTTCAATTATAAAGTGTGTTTCTTGAAACAACTATGTTGCTATTTGTAACCATATTTTAGGCACCTTTTTTTTTTAAATTTTGACAGATAGGGGAGTGCATGTGAACTTTTATAATTGTGAAAGTATTTAACTTGGAAAATTTAAATTTTGTAGAAATGTTGACCGTATAGGGTAGGATTAGAAACCAAATGATTTTTTCGGAAACATTGTACAACGTATCCGACAAAACATTGAAAAACAGTGTACAACTTGGACATACAACATTAGGAACAGAAACTTAGCGATCCACATCGTATCAATTCGAGAGCTTTCATTAAAGTGACTTTCGATTAGAGGGGCTTCTCAATTTTTCTCTTGTAATTCTGAACCATACTTAAGGCAACTACAAAAGCGCCCATTTTACACTTTCCCCTACACGCAGAGAAACGGTTACTTCTATCAAAGCTGTCCGCCTTAATTTAAGACAATTACTGTTTCAATTATCCGCAATACATTATTAAAATCTAATTTATTCAGAAACAGTTTTTTGTAACATAACTCCTTTATCCACTTCAATTGTTTAATTGAGTTGAACCAACAGTGATGAATGCTGAATTTCTCATGTTAACAGATAATCGTACTATTTGTGAAATCCATCATTCAAACGTATTGGATACAAAAACGGACATGCTTATAGTCTCTGCTTGGTTACATAATGATGTGCATCTAAAGATAAAATAAACAAAATTTATTATTATAATATTATAATATTTATATTTTCAGAGTAGAACTATCATCACAAAAATTTATTTAAAAAACAAGTAAAGCCGTTGCTGCTATAAGTAATAACGATGGTCGGTTAACCCATGAATATGATGCTTCAATTGGTTCAAGAATAACGGCTGTTGGCAGTTTCCTTTTTCTAACAACGTCCTCGTAAATATTTGCTGATAATTTTCTAGTTCGTGTACGATTAGGGTCATTGAAGTCAACATGATGTATTCCAAATCTATTCCTAGAACGACAATAAGATAAGTGAAAATGCTCCGTGTACATTTAAATACTATATTTGTAATTCATACGTGTAGCCTTGAACCCATTCAAAATTGTCGATGAGACTCCAAGCAGTATATCCAACTAGATTTACGCCATCCTCGTATATTGCTTCTAAACAAGCCTCTAAATAAGTCTAAAACGAATTTATTTAGAAGAGGTTATTATAAGATGGTTACGTACCAGATAATAATTTGCTCGATCGTAATCATTTAATCTATCAGGTGTACCAATCCCATTCTCCGTAATTATTAACTTAATATTTCCGTATACGCTTTTAATTTTCTTCATTATTTTTCTTAAACCTTTGGGACCAACCTACAACATGGTGTTGGTAAATGAATGCATGAAATCAGCATTTGCTAGTAATACCAGATTTCCCAAAATAGCTTCAGATTTATACGAAAATCTTCCATCGTTATCCCATTTTACAGGGTATACAATTTTACTTACGCTGGTTACCACAGCCGAAGTATAATAATTTAGACCCAAAAAGTCAGCGGTTCCCTTATTCAATTCAATCTCTTCGTCTGTAAATGCTGGCAATCTCGATGACGTGAAGTTTTGATCGCGACTCATTTTATCCACGTGTTCTTTCACAGTCTTTGGCCAGTCTCCATCGGCATAAATTGGATGTGTAAAAATTGCTGTCTAAAATTTGGAGAAAGTATTGTTAAGTTAGAAAAGATTCACATTATACTTACGTAAAATTGAAACATTCTTTCAGCTGCTTCAGAATCTGCTACTCTTTTGGTATTAGGTTCAAACCAAAATGAATGTACAGTGTAACCGACTTCTCCTGAAAGGAAAGTGTGATATACGCATTCATCACGCTTAATGCCTTTGATCAATAAGCAAACAAAAGTACAGAGTTTTTCATTTTATTTTGTTTATTACTTGTTTCCGTTACTATTGGAGTTACAAAAAGATAATTCATGCTAATAGCACCTTGTTGTTGTTGGGCGAAACGTCGGGTTACGGAATACACCTCGCACAAACGTGTTCCAACCTTTGGTGGGGATTTTTAACGCGCCAAACATCGTATTGACACGGGACCGATGGTTTTACTTCCTTATCCGAGAAGAAGGCATATCCCGATTTTTATCCTTTATTGAAAACCAACTGTCCCGGCCGGAATATGAATCCGTGCCGCTCGGATCGGAGTACGCTAACCGTTCGACCATCGAAATGGTCAACAGTGCGTGTTTCCGGGCTGGTAGACCGTGGTCTTCGATCTGTAGACGTCTGACGAATGGTCATCAGACGACTATTGAAGACTCAACATCCTCCTGAAGATGCCAACCGTAGCGTTTGAAGAAAAGTTGACCTCTATAGATCGAAGGCGACGGCCTACCAGCTCGGAAATACGTATAAATTCAGACACCGGCCGTGAAAGCCTACAGTTATTTTTAACAAAAAAATACTTCATATAGAAGTTGTTGTCTTTTATCTCTATCGAATAAAAGATTGTTAACTATCAGAATTGCATATAGAGGGTGCGGATAGCTCTTCATCTTCCGATTCCAAATATATAATATTATATAAGGCTTTTAAGTAATTAGTGGCTTATTTTATTAAATAAAATTGGGAAATATTCTGAGTTAAAAGGCAAATGAAAATCATGTCAAAGTAAAACAATTACTAGTTTTTTGCTAGTCTATTGCTAGCTATCAATCTGTAAATTAACATGAGTTGCACTATAGCTGAAAAAGGAGGAATATTCTCTATCTACGAAAAAAGGAATAAAAACAAATATGCTGCAGCGAAAGAATATACGGAACTGCATCCGAACCTACAAACTCCTTCTGCAAATACGTCAGAGTAAATGAAGGACATCCTAATGCGTTGCTTTATTTTAAAGATAAAAATGAAATACTTGCCAGCACGTCTCACTAAATAACGTATTTCCTGCGCTGGGACATTCCGTTTACCGAAAACCCACACACGCGGATAGATATCTCAATGGCCTCTCACAC
This sequence comes from Dynastes maya, assembly GCA_029619315.2. Taxonomy (NCBI): domain Eukaryota; kingdom Metazoa; phylum Arthropoda; class Insecta; order Coleoptera; family Scarabaeidae; genus Dynastes; species Dynastes maya. The sequence continues at coordinate 35,749,454 of JAROYE020000003.1, forward strand.
CATCATCCAGCCCAAAAACGTGGTATTATCAATTCTCTTATCCAAACGGCCATTTCATTATCTGAATCCGATTCGCTTCCTCAAGATATGAACCACATCACTGAATCTTTGATTCGCAATAATTATTCTTGAAAAGATATTCAAACTACCATTAACCACTGCACCAACCTTTCTCCACAGCAACTCCCCTCATCTAACCCCAATTTTCGTAAGCAAGCGTATCTGCCCTACATTCATGGTGCCACCGATTGCATCGGCAAGATTCAGGAATAATGTAAAAACCATCTTCAAACCTAATTTCAAGCTCTCAGACTACTTTCCCATCAAAAACCGCAATCATCTGGAAGTCCTTGGTATCTACCAGACTCCATGTTCGTGCGGTAGCGTGTACATCTGCGAAACAAAGCGATCGATCAGCACTGTAGCATTGTAGGCGGTTGTTGGGTGTAGCCGGGTCCGCAGTGGCTGAGCATAGACTTGAAACTGATCACCAACTTAACTCTACCTTGCAATCCTCGCTATTATATCTCGCAATCCTCGCTATTATAGTAGAAAAATTCGTAAATCAATAGAGATTTTAAAACATCCCAACAATTTAAAACGCGAAGATGGCTACCCCTTACCTCACACGTGGAAATCCCAACTGATTAAATTTCCTAGCAACCGCCAACCCTTCATTGATGCTCAACACTTCCGCTTCATCGATACATAACATTCCTGCTCCATTGATCCAAAACAAGCCCTATATAAACCCCTCCAGAATGAATAATCTCCAGTCTGCGTGCAGTAACAGCCCTGAAGATGCCCTATAAGAGCGTGGACGAAACGTCGGAAAAATCTACGACAAGAACGTGGTTTCAACCCGGAAGCCAAGAGTATAACTTATTTCCTCATTTTATTGTAGAAGATTCGAAACGTAGTTTATTAACTGCTGCAAGAGAGTTAGATAAAACATCTCCACAATCCATTGAACTTAAAAAAGTATGACTACAAACCGTACAAAATATTACACAGAAGTTCAGAAACAGTTTGTCCAACAAATTATTGCAAGTTGACCCTAATTTCTGTAATGAAATTGTTCATTGTCGACGAGTCCACTTCCCCACTTTCGGCGTTTTTAATAGAAAAAATAGGCACCCGTGGGAACGAAAAAATGAAGAAAAAAGTAATACAGATAAGAAAGTCTTGAAGGAAGTCAGTACACGTGTGGTGTGGACTTTTCCAAAATAAATTAGTTGGACCAATTTGTGGTAATTTCAAATTAATAGCTGAAACATATTTCGAAACAATTGTTCCACAAATGACCTACTGTAAAACTTCTTAAGAAATCAGTTAGAAAACATGATTTGGCAGCAACATGGAGCACTAACGCATAATGTTTTAACGGTTCGGGAGCATTTAAACAGTCAATTTTCCGTTTGGATTGACAATGTCGGGTCTATTCAATTGTTTCTTCTCTTTTTAAAATAAAAGTGAATTTCGTTTCCGATGCAAGCATTAACACTATCAACGAGAAAATTCAAGATGCAGTTGATAATTTGAACCAAAAGTAAAGGGTTTTTCAATTAACCCGTCAGAACTTTAATGCCAAAAACAAGATTGCTTTGGAATGTAAATGTCAAGTATTGATAACAAATGAGTTCAGTATATTGTGTCAAGTTAATAAGGACAGATTAACGACTTAACAGCGCTTACAAATTATTCGTATTTATTATTAAAATGCATGTTCGGTTCGAACTGACCAACCTAACGATCTCTTTATCGTTTAATTCAAAAGTTTGAACAAACTGGCTCAGTTGCAGATAAGCCAACATCAAGATGCCCGATCGGAGGTCAATAATGCTGCTTCTCAAAATGTAAGAGATGATCCGAATCTCTCTATTTCGTCGTTCTCAATAACTGGTCCTTTTTCAAACGACTATGTGTAGTATTTTGCATGCAGATCTCCATTTGAAGCCTTATAAAGTTCAAATCACTCCAAATCTGAAGCCAAATGATCATCGTTTGTGTCCAAGTTTCGCGAACTGGGCTATTGAGAATTGTAAGCCGATCCACATTTTGTAGGAAAGATATTATTTTCCGATGAAGCCCATTTCTAGCTCAATGGGTTTGTAAACGGGTATAACTGTAGGATTTGGGCGGATGAAGATCCTCGAGGGATTCACGTAGCACCTCTTTATCCTGGCGAGGTCACCGCGTGGTGCGGTTTTTTGACGATGATGAAAATCGCGCTACTGTTAATGGTGAGCGGTACAGGAATATGCTAACGAAATATCTTTGACCTGAACTGAGAAAAGTTGACGTAAACAATGTTTTCTTTCAACAAGATGGTGCGAGGTGTCACATATCTTCTGAGACAATTCTTTTATGCAACAGCAGTTTCCTGGACGCGTTATTTCGAATCAACTGGTCACCAATGTGCGACCTCACGCCCTTGGACTTTTTCTAGTGAAAAATGCATGTATATATTTTGTTGGGTGCGTAATTTTGATAGTTATCACATTTTTGATCGGTAGAGATAAAATACTACACCTTTTATTTGAAACCTTTTCTTGTATATGGAAATAAGTAGCGGTCAAAATAGAATGAAAAACTCGGTGCAAGTGGTATTCATAAAATGTTGTTGTTTAATATTCAGACGCAATAGCACATTTAGCAATAATCTAAATCACTTAAATTATATACAGTTAGTACAATGTTGTCACATTCTACAAAAATTCTTGTAAATGACTTGTGAAAGCTAATGAAGACAAATTTTCAAGAATAGCGCTGCGAAAAGTTCTAACACATCCTTTATATAATTTTTACTTCTGCATATTGATGAATAAATAAAGGACGTCTAATAAATAGAGGAACAAAAATTTGGCAATTTTTTTACTAGTGTGCATATTAAATGAATTAATAATATTTGGACGTATGAAAGCGCCAACAGTTGGCTTTGATAAATTGTGATATTTCTGACAAAATAACCGATGCGTCAAAAATGACGAGACGCGCAAATGAAATTATTGCAAAACGGGCTGTGCACTGTTACGTAAATATTGTAAGTCATTTCTGTGCAGAAGGAATATCGAGATACACGTGTATAATACAATTAGAAGATTTGAGAATACGGGAACATCCAATTACAAGACGATACCTGGCCGGCCTACAACAGTAGGTACCATTAATCCCCAACGAGTGATTGCGAAAGCATTTAAGAAGTCACCCTCAGTTTCTGTACGAAAATTGGCTCACAAGCTTAATATAGCAAGATCTACTCTGAGCTAAAGTTAGCTTAAAGTTAAGAAGGTAAAGATTCAGGCTAGGACAAAGAAGACAGTTCTCAAATACATTAGCAATCAGGAGCAACGTGCAAAAACTGGTGCAAGGAAATGTGGTCAGAAAATACTAATTATTGATGATGGAACTTATGTTCCTGCAGACCCTGTTGAAGTACCAGGTCGGAAGTTTTACCATAGTTCTAACGTTGCAGAACTAGAATATACACATAAATTTCGTACAAAAACGAAGTTCTTCGAAAAGTATTTAGTATGGCAAACCCTTGATCAATTTGGCAATGTATCCGAACCTTATATTTTCGAAGGGACTATGAATGCGACAACATATTTGAAGGAATGTATTATCAAACGCCTGGTTCCGTTCATTCGCCAGACATGGCAACCATACATTACGCCAGAAATGTCACCGAGTACTTTAATGAACATAACATTCAATTTATATATCGAAAGATCAAAACCCACTTAACCTCCCCCAAGCGAGACCAATTGAATAATATTGGTCCTTATGTAAAGGGCGATATGCGAATTACAGTAGGACGCCCAAAAATTTAGCAAGATTTAAGAGAATATGGAAGAAAATTGCAACGGAAGTATCTAGAGACTATGGGCAGTCGCTAATGAATCATGGTGTGAAGATGCTCAAACAAAATGGACGAAAGGGGATTAAACAAACAATGTTAGATATTTTAAAATAGTATAGTTCAAGTGGATCAAGTTTTTGTAAGTTTAAAAATATAAGATTGAAATTTGTTTTATTAAATGGATTTCCCAATTTTTTTCATTGTGATCACTAACAATAGAAAAGCTAGGACGGCTGCTATAAGTTTAAGTAATCTATTTGAGTGCGCATAGCGGAAAATGAATTCATAAAGCTTACCTTTTTGTACATGTCTAAAAGAATTATTATACATATGATACGTTTGACTGTGAGCCTTTATAATCGTATAAGTACACATATAATCCGCCATACCGGATGACCCATACGCTGGAGCCATATACAAGTCACCATATCCCATTTTGCAGATTTGCATCGGTTCGTTAAAAGTAATCCACTTTTTCACTCGATCTCCAAAACTGTCAAATACTATCCGAGCAAAATTCACATAATGTTCGACTAAAGCGGGATTCGGCCATCCTCCAATTTCTTGCAACGGTTGTGGTAAGTCCCAATGAAAAATCGTAACCATCGGTTCGATATTGTAAACTAGTAACTCGTTAATTAAGTCGTTGTAATATCTTATACCGTCTGGATTTACGAAATTCGGATAGCCGGTCGGAAGAATTCTAGACCAAGAGAGTGAAAATCTGTAAAAGTCTACGCCGAGACTTTTGATTAGTTGAACGTCGTCTTTGTATTTATGGTAGGAGTCACAAGCCACATCTCCATTGCTTTGATCGGTAATGTGGGAAGGTGTTTGATGTGTTAGATGGTCCCAAATGTTTTCCCCTTTACCTAATTTGAGCCAAGTACATAAAACTTATGAGCAGAAATTCATTAACTAACAAGCTATAATTGCATTCTTGTTTTTATTAGATATTTCTCACTTAAAAAGCTCTAGACCAGCATTTTTTAATAAGACAGCTACGCTCCTGGACAAAATTAACGCGCCAGTATATTAAATTATAAAAAAGTAATGGGAACTAGATGGAAAATAACAAATTGCATTATTTAAGAGATTAGAAATGTATTACACGAAAAATGACATTGTTAGAATTTAATTTCAATAAAATTATCATTCTTAAAATTATAGAAAAATTGGAAAACGATTAAATGGTAATACAAATGAATGATAGTATTGGGATATTGCCTTCTCTACTTCTAATTACTGCCTTTATACGCGTAAGCATGCTTTTAATTAAATTTTGGATGGCTTACTGTGGAGTGTTCTCTCATTCTGTAAGAACTGCGTTTTCGAATTCTCTCAGGTTAGCAGGTGCAGGTATATGACGTCGCATGGTCCTTTTAAGTGTGTCCCATAAATGTTTTATTGGATATAAATCCGTTAAACAGTATATGAACATCATTGAGATCAGTAGCGTACCTAGAGGGAGGCGATGGGGGCGGTCTGCCTCGGGCGGCACATAATTTGGGGCGGCATTTTTAATATTTTTGTCTAAATTATATAAAAATGTTTTAATGTTGTAACCAACAGAATCAATGATTATAATAAGTAAATTCTTATAAGAGTACTTGCTAGAATTACACTGTCAAGAAAATAAAACTTGGCGTACCGAGGTTACCGGGAAAGAGTTAATCAGGAAGGCAATAGAAAATATAGGATTTTTTTTTGACTTGTTGGCTAAATACGACTAAATATTATGTGAGCGTGGACTAAATATTAGGATGTTACCGAAGATTCAAAATGAATTCATAGAACTATTGGGAGACGAAGTGAGAAAAACATTTATTGATCAAATAAAGCAAGATAAAAACCAATCAAATTATTAGATATGTAGTTATTGATGGCAGCGAAGTGAAAATTCTAGAATCGTTTATTGACTTTGTTGAAATTAACGGGAAAACCGCTGAAGAAACCGCAGATGTGATTTTAACGAAATTAGAAAATAACAGATTAGATATACAAAATTGCAGAGGACAGCCTTATGATGATGTAGCGGTAATGGCAGGAAAGCACACTGGTGTTCAAAATCGCATTAAAGAAATGAATCTAAATGCAGAATTTGTAACATGTACAAATCATTCTTTAAACTGGACATGTGTGCATGCAGCTTCTGTTGCAGTAAGTTCAATAACATGTTCTGGCACTATATTCTGGGATATTACTTTCTGTCACTGGTCAATGTATAAAGCGCAGTGTACTCCTTGGTGAATAAAAGGAGAAGCGGTGACCATTATAAAAAAAAACGTTTCTTAAACATTTTCAGTGATTTGGAGAAATTGACATCGGAAGAAGAAAATATTAAAACCAGATCATGCGTTGGAATATTACTCAACTCAATGCAATCTTTTTCTTTTCTGTGCTATCTCAATGTTTGGGAATCCGTTCTTCTGGAAATTAATGACGCGCAAGAATACTTGCATATAAAAGGGTTAAATATCTATCAACGTGATTTAAAACTGAAATTTTTACAAATGTATTTCATTGGGGAAAAGGATACACCAGTACAAAACGCAGTTACAACAGCTAAGAAAATTTGTGGAGAGTTGAATTGATATTCACTGAGCGAAGAAAATTGTGAGTGGTGAAAATTTGCGAGACGTGGGGCTATCTTTAGAAGAAGAAATACAAAGAGAAATGTTTTTGTTATTGGATAGAATTATCCGAGAAATAAAAGTACGTTTTGAGCAGCTACATGTCCTTGCAACGAAGTATTCGTACTTAATACCATCTAATCTTTTAAACGAAAATGTAGAATGTCAAGTGAATGACTTTGTTGACACTGAAGAAGAGCAGTTCCATATTGAAAGGAAAAGGATCCAGAATTTTATGTCTGTACCTACTCCACAAGAACAAGCAAGACGTTGGAAAACGGACGAAGTCTCTTGAACTTCTAATATTTATTCAAAAATATAGATTGGAAAACTTTGTTCTCAACATAGTAATATTGTTAAGAACTTTTTTAACAACAATTAACAGATGAAATAAATTTTGACAACGTCATTCAAGACGTTTCTAATAAAAAGCAAGAATAATAAATATATAAACACGCTTACATTTTATCATGTATACAATCTATTTAAACAAAAGAAATATTTTTTACTTACTTATTTATGTTCAGTAATTGTTAATAACCATTCTTGATTTTGATTGACTTAGAAAGAGCGGCAAATTGGGGACCGCCCCAAGCGGCAAAAGCTCTAGGTACGCCACTGATTGAGATGCCAGTACGTCTCTAGCCACATGAGGTCGAGCATTGTATTGCATAAATAAAAAATCGTTTCCCATAAAAAGATCAATAGGCATTACATGTTCAATTACAATGTTCTCGAGATAAAAATTTGCATTTATCGATCTCGGTCGAATAGGGAGGCCAATTTTGCACGGGCGTTGTAATAAATGTTATCTCAGAACATTACAACGCCACCACCAAATGGAATTTTTGGAAAGATATCACACTGCGCAAACCTCTCCCCTGGTCTTCGCCAGATTCTTTCACGTCCATCAGGAGATTTTGGGCTCTAGCCCTAGCTACATCGGAGAATAAAACTCGTTTCCAATCATCTATAGATCTACCATATAGATACTGTAATCTCTAACAAAACGCAATCTGGCAACTCTGTTCGTTCTGGTAAGCAGTTACTGGTTTTTTATTAACCAGACTAGCTTCTTTTAACTATCTTCTGATTGTTCGAGCAGAAATCGAAACATTACGAGTGATTTCGAAATCATTTTTAACACCGAGCTAGTGGCCGACCTGGTTCTTAAAGCAGGTTGCCTAAGAAAACGTTCATTTTTTGCACTGGAGCATCGTTTTCGCCTTTATCTTGGCTTCCGCTAATAAGTTCCCATTACAATAAAACCACACAATTTATTGTAGTGTGGTTTACTCCAAATAAATTGGCAATATAACGTTGAGAATATCCTTCACCATGTAATGTTACGCGCTGCCTCATATTCCGTCAAATTCCTTTACGATTCATTTTCAAACTTCAAACCATCTTAATTTAATATAAAAAAAAAACACAAACGATGATAAACGCATTGAATCGAAAAAAAAAACAATAGATAAACTCGATTTTCAACAGATGTTATCACAATTGATGAACAAGGTATTGCTTAACTTAATAAAATCATTTTGAAATCGTTAAAGAAGTACAGTTTATTTGTAGAATTGTCAAAAAAGCAGACATACGCACCAATTAAAATATAAATTTTGGGATTTATTATATTGACACGTTAATTTTGTCCAGGAGTATATTTACAAATTAAATAATAACAATCTGGTATATAGGCTTCCGCAGTCGTCAATAACACTATACTCTTGGTTTCTGGGTTGGTACCGCGTCGTTGTTGTAGCTTTTATGGACTGACTGTAGTCGGTGTGCAGTAACAGCCTTGAAAATGTCACATAAGAGTGCAGACGAAACGTCGGCAAAAGCTACGACGTTGACGCGGTTTCAACCCGGAAACCAGGAGTGTAAGTAACAACAAATTGTGAATACCGTTTTTATTCCACGCTCCCTCTATTTGGTAGCTAGCTGTTGCTACACCAAATTGGAAACCGTTTGGGAAAGGAAGCTGATTCAACATTTTCGGATAACATCTGAAAATATTTTAGTTATTTAGTATATACAGACTAATCCAAATTAAGTTCACACCATTGGATTGCTATCGTTTATTTATTAAATTCAGTATTTTTTGTACTAGAACATATATTTTATAATTATATTATGTAACTGTACCAAGAGTTTTTCTACTTTTTCTAATCTTACTAAAATGTTTCACCAAGAGCAGTGCGTTCAATTAATATTGTCAATTACTCGGGTAAAAGACCTTGGTATTATCCTTGATGCAAAGATGATTTTTTATGAACATGTTGCATATGTTGCGAACAGCAGCTACATAATGTTGGGATTTATATTACGTACACGTAAACCTTTCGCTAATAATTTTACTCTAAAGTCACTATATTATGCGTTCGTTTACTCCCATTTAAACTACGCTTCGCGTGTATAAAACTCGCAATATAACATGTACGTGAGTAGGTGTACAAGAATACAATACAAATTCCTAAGTCATTTGGCTGGTAAATCTAAGTTAAACGTAAATAACGAGAATTACTCTGCTCTTTGTTTACATTTCAATATGCATCCTTTATCGGAGAGACGTTTGGCACATGACATTATTTAGTATCCAAGTGGTGAACTCTTTAGTTGATAACCAGGAATTGCTGAATACGACGCAAATTATAGTTCCTGAACGTTTTGTACGCCGCACATCACTTTTTCAGATGGATTTGCGATGCACCAATTATTCAGCTAACTATTGATTGTTTTCGGCATACGTATAAACATTATAAGTGGCATTTGCTGCGGGATATCTGCCGATTTGGCTAGTGAATATTTTTATATTTTGTTCTGTTTTGTTATATTTGTTTACTGTACTTTTTTTGCTTTACTCTGAAGCAAAAGTTTAAGTTTACTATTGCAACGGTTATATATTGTTGTGATATTCGTTTACATTGTTGAAAGTGATTATTCTTTGCCAGTTTGAATTATTTTAGTTCATCGTTTAGACGAGGCAAAGCAGTGTTGTTGCCCTCTTCCCTGGAAATTTCCCTACTTCATTATTTTATCTTTGTCTTACACATTAAGGCTAATGATATTCTTGTTTAAAAAAAAGAGTTCAGTGAACTATGTACTTAGTGATACTAATTAAAATTTAAATTATATTTCTTTTTACACAAATATTTCAAAATATACTTAATTTGGATAGGCAAACTGCCAAACACACACGGTTAAAGGATTTTAAAATACATCGTTTACATGGGAACGACATTTTATTGCACTACCGTACCTACAACATTAAACCACCGTAACCAAGGAAGCGAATGGAATTTGAAATGGACATTCAAGAGTCAAGTTTATTTATCAAAAAGTAGTCAACTGGGGCTTCAAAACAAAAAGAGACCAGAGAGATATAAACAAACTTTCGACTTACAAGTATTTTGCAAAATTCTTCGATAATTTCTTCAAATATTTAAATATACATGAAACTTTACTGAGAATAAACTGCAGTACAACTTGTCAAAACCCCTTTTGCAATTGTAATTTGTAAATATCAATACCAATGATAATAATAATAATAATAATAATAATAATAATAATAATAATAATAATAATAATAATAATAATAATAATAATAATAATAGCCTTTATTGCCTTACAGTTAAAAACAAAAAAAAACAGTTAACAGGCAAACAACTAAGAGAAAAAAAATCTATGTCTATACAATCGATAGAACCCAATGATCAGTAGATAAACATACACAAGTACATATTACATATAATATAGAATTGAGATATTCTACCTTATCCGGAATACGAATCGAGAAGTTGCACAAGGGAACAATTAGAAATATCGCATTTATGGCAAATGCTATTGCACGTAGAGCACATAAAATTAACAGGTGGGCGTAATAGCAAATTAGACTTGGCTGAATCCAAATAAAAAGTAGTAGATGAGTGAAAAGATTGACGGGGCACGTGAAAATCAAGTTTTGCAATTAGATCATCGGCGTTTGTTTGATTATTTAATAATTTAAAAAGAAACGTTAGGTCGATTCTCTCTCGACGTACTTCAAGTATTGTCACAGAAAACTCGGCAAGCAGGGTCTCATAATCCTCTACATGGATAAGTGTTATATTTTTTATACCAAAGGTATTTCAAAAATCGTCTTTGAACTTTTTCAATCATATTTTTATATGTCACGTAGTACGGATTCCAAACAACGGATGCATACTCAAGTTTTGAGCACACTAAAGCAAAAAGAAGTGATTTTATTGGTGATATAACTGATATATCATGAAATGACCGAGTGTTACGTAGTACAAATCCTAACATTCTGTTACCAAATGATATAATATTTTGGACATGGTTATTAAAAGTTAAGCTACTGTCAAAGTATACACCTAGGTCACGCATACCATTACTTTGAGTAGTTGTATCCGAATCCAAAACATAATTGAAAATTATTGGTCGTTTTTTCCTTGTAAACGACACAACTATACACTTAGATATATTTAAATTCGATCTATTTGATGAGCACCAATTAGAAATAGATATCAAATTCGCCTGTAGTTTCACGTAATCCTGCAGAGAAACCACAGACCGATACAATTCAACATCATCGGCAAATATTAACGCGCTGCAGTCAATATGCTTCAACAAGTCATTAATAAATATTAGGAATAATAAAGGACCGAGATTAGAGCCTTGCGGAATACCAGAAGTAACGTGGTATATATCTGACATAAAACCATTGTAAGATACGAAAAATCAACGGTGGAAAAGATGGGATTGAAACAACTTATCAAAGGAGCTACCAAAACAAAAATCCTGGAGTTTTCTCAAAAGAATACTGTGATCTATCTGGTATACAGGACGTCAACTTGACCGTGGCCATCGATAACTTCAGAGGCGTGCTGAAGGAAGGTGCACAAGTTGGTTACGGTCGAACAAAACCATGCTGCTCCTCAACTATAAAGGAAGTAATCTGAGGGTATATTGACCTGTACAGAGCAGATTCAAAAACCTTAGCAATGTTTGATAATATCGAGATTGGCCTATAATTAGATATATCATACAAATCCCCGTTCTTCAATACCGGACAAACATTGGCAAGGTTCCATATTTCAGGGAAAGTAGAGGTCTTTAAAATAGGATTAAAGATACTCAATCGGGGTTTCAAAAAGATCGGTGAGCAATCTTTGAGTATAAAGCTTGGCACTTGATCGGATCCTGATGTGTGAGTATTTTTCAGTGACTTAATGGCAAAGAGGATATCGGACTCAGACAATGTGTTAACGTGTACAGCGGAAACGCTATATTTTGCAACATCAGTAGAGAACGAAGCAGAATGCTGATAAACCCCAATAAAGTGCTGTGAAAAAGCATTGACAATAGATATAGGATTATCGAAATATCCGTTATGTACATGCATTTTACCCGGAATTCTCGAGTTCTGTTGTCGAGAGCGTACAAAAGCCCAGAAATATTTAGCATCAGTGATGATAGAATGTTTAACGCCTGTTAGTTACCGACGGTAAACATCATTTATTTGAGATTTAACCAATCTGCGCAAATTCTTGAAGTTATCTAGATCAGTGGGTGAGTATTTAGGTTTTAGTTTGATATTCTTAATTATACCTGCATTATACCAATTGGAAAAGGTACAACGAGACTTTATTCGCCCACTGAAGACTGGCACATACTGATCAAAAAGATTGTAAAGCGTATTGTATAAGCATGTGCAAGCATCGTTAATATCCCCATATCTATCAATCACAGACCAATCTGTAGAGGCAAGAGAATAATTCTTAGCGCGGGATGGTATGCGTCTTCATTAGTCAAGAATACCGAAGTGATACAATAGTGCACAGGTACCGAACTTAAAAAAAAAATTGGCCAAATAAACAAAATTGAAATAAAAATCTAATCATTTATTCTAAAATCCAAATTTCAAAATGTTAAGCTTAATTTTAACAATTTGATTATTAATTAGCTTTCGGCTAGGATTTATTATAGGTATTTTGTACATCTCGTGTTCAAAAGAAATATAATCAATCTAGAGTTTTAAATTTATATCAAAATTACTAATAATAAATCACTGTCTCTCTTTAAAATTATTAAATCGTTTCATTTCTATATTCAGTTGCTAATTTGCAAAAAGTCAATAAGTGAGATTCTCCACGATTTTACTAAAAAGCAAACCCTGAGATTATTTAGATTAATTTTGATTCATTTAATTTATTTAATTACAATTTAACTATTACTTTAAACGGGTACTCTAAAACTGTGGCACTGGAACACTGAAACAGTTCACTAAAACCCTTACCACAACACTTAATTCGTACTGGACGCACGTTTCGATAGCCAAGCTATCATCATCAGCAGCAAGACTGAACAAGGTGAGCAGGATATTGTTCATGATTAAATGTACACCTTACAATGGTGGTGTAATAAAACCTGGCTATTTTATGATTCTGGTGCCACGGATTGCAGATAATGTCCGGATGAATTTTTGCGTAATTCCGCGGCCTTCTTGTTGTTGTGTGAAATGAGTACCTGCCTTGATCCCTAATATCAATACAAACATATTGTTTTTTGTCTATAAAACTTTATTTAATTTAGATTTAATATGAATTGCAGTAAATGTAATATTACAACAGATGAATCAAAGGAAAAGCCTATTAGATGTGATAGCTACAACAGGTACGTACATGCAGCTTGTTCTGAACTATCTACTGCAGAACTTAGAAGTTATGAGCTTAGACCCAGTGACAAGAGACGTATGAAGTATATCTGTATAGTTTGTGAACAAGGAGTTCACCAAATAGCCAAACTTATTTCCATGATTAATGACCTGAAAGATGAAGTAACTAACCACTAGTTCCATCTTCGATGGCCGCAAGTGAGGAAATGATAAGTGAAATGCTAGAAATCATCATTTGTGGATCTCCTGAGTATGGTACTAGCAAGCAGGAACAGATTGTACATGATACTACCCTTATCAAGGATTTACTATCTGAATTGAGTGTTGCTGAAGAGAATATAAAACCTGTACGTTTGGGTAAATTCGAAAAAATTAAAAGCTCATAATAAATTTTCAAGCCTCGCATTCTTTTCGGATAGAACACCGCGCCAAAAAGAGTACTATAAGCACATCAAATCGTCCTTACATACTAGATCAGCAAATGGCGATTCTCACTTAACCATTAAATATATTAATAACGTCCCGACTATAGTCCCTTCGTTAAACTGAATGAGTCCAACAGTTATTCATCTGCAGACGTAGGTACTTCTCGCTCATCATCTTTTTTATTATACTACCAAAATATTGGGGATTAAACGCTAAGTTAGAGCAATTTTAGTGTTTGTGGTCTTACCTATTACAATCTGATTCGTTGTAATAGGCAATTTGACTGTGTTGGACGATTTCGTGGTGGTGGTGTGGTATCATTTTCTTTTTTATTTGTATGAATAATTTTATTAACAGTTTCGTGCAAATATTTCGTTTTTATTCTCTTTTCTTACATGCTGCTCACCTTGTCCTGTTTCAGTAACTATTACTTACTCAAAAATATCACTACAATATATTATGTAGTAAACTCTTAAGTGGATTTGTCTGTATGAGTCTCAAATAAACAAATACAAATTCAAAAAAGGGAAAAATCCATAATATTTTGGGTGTTCTGTGTGAAGTAACAATGGTAGGAACATAATTTGGATCACCTGGATAAGCATCCAATTTATTTAGTAACGTATATGTACGAGGGTATGTCAAATATAAACGGGACTGATTTTCTTAAAAATTCCGGAGGGCTCCTAGACCTGGAAGAGGTTGATGCGCAGGTAGCCTGTACCGTTAGGGAGAGGGGAGAACCGACCGCAACTCTCCGTGCATGCCTCCGTGGAGCAGCGGATTATCATCAAGTTTTTGGCCAACTGAAATTTTGCGGCGATTACAGACACAGTTCAGGAACAACACCCTGTCAAGAACCCGTGTGTTTGCATGGCACAAAAATAATTCTGGAGGGCGTGAAAAGTGCACCGGTGAAGACAAAGACGCGGTTATCAGCCGCAAAGGTAATGGTAACAGTTTTTTTTTGATCGGCAAGGTGCTTTTCACGTTGATTTTCTCCACGATCGACGCACAATTAATACGCAATATTATTGTGAAGTATTGGATGCCGCGAAATTGTCATTTCGAAGGAAAAGGAAGAAGCAATCGGCCAGAAGTGTCATTCTTCTGCCTGACAACGCCAGACCTCATGTGGCTAATGCCACGATGCAAAAAGTGGATGCATTAGGATGGGAAACGCTGGAACATCCACCCTATAGTCTAGACTTGTCACCTTGTGACTTTCATCTTATTGGACTCTTCAAAGAAGCGCTTGGAGGCCAGCGTTTCGACGACAACGAAGCGGTGGAAGCGTTTGCGCCCCAATGGCTACACGAACGTCCGAAGAGTTTTTACGACGATGGAATAAAATAGCACCCAATCCGATGGGAAATATGTAGAAAAATAATATACAGCGTGTCCCAGGATTGATGTTACAAGGGGTGGCCTTGACAGTTGAGTAAAAACTATTTTCATTTCGGGTAAAGTACCTATTTCGTTCGCAATATGCTAAAATATTAATAAGAAAAGTTGTTCAGAATGAAAAGCTATGACGTTATGCAAATTTTCTGAGAAATCGGTCTACTTTAATAAAATCCATTATTTGTCAATTTCGTTTCAGGTGGCTTTCTCGTTTACAATACGCCAAAGTTTTACTAAGAAAAGTTATCCAGAATGACAAATTGTTATACAAAATTTCAACAAATTAAAAAAAAAATCAAATACACACTTTGATTAAATCATTTTTTAGATTAAACAAAATAATGTACATTCGACAGCACGCGTAGCTAAATAGAGTAGCTAGAAATAGTCCGATTGCGTGGCCTCCAAGGTCGTTCGATCTCACTAAATTTTTTTTATGGGGTCGCTTCAAAGAAAAGTAAAGAATGTTTACTCTCAACCCATGCCCAACAGTAGAGAAATACTAAAACAAAGGATAGGAAACGTCGTACACCAAATACAGATCGAGGCAATTCGGAACAGTTTCAGAGAATTCAGATATCGTATAGAATGGTGCGCAGAAACTGGTAGCAGCTATGTTGAATAAATAATTGATTGTAGAATAAAGTTATTATTACGTGTTGTAAATTTAATTTGTGAGTAAATACAACTTATTTTGTTTAATCTAAAAAATGACAGTTTAATCAAAGTTGGTTAATCTTCCTGAACAACTTTTCTTAGTAAAATTTTGGCGTATTGTGAACTGAAAAGGTACTATCCGAAACGAAGTTTACAAATAATGGATTTTATTAAAGTAGGTTTATCATCGAGAAAATTTACATAACGCCATAACTTTTCATTCTGAACAACTTTTCGTAGTAACATTTTAGCATAATGTGGACGAGAAAGGAACTTTATCTGAAACGAAAATAGTTTTTGTTCAACTGTTAAGGCATACTTGATTTCAAGAAATCGAAAGTAAACTAAAAATAAGTTTCAAACCAAGCAGGGTTTAATTCCAAAAGGTCAAATTAGGATTCGAAGATTTTTAGTTCCTCACACCTCTTGTAACATCAATCCTGGGACACGTTGTATATTTGTAGCTTAGTTAAAGTTAGAATTTTTTTTTTTTTAAACGAGTCCCGTTTATATTTGATACACCCTCGTATATTCAGCTTAAGAAACAAATTACTACGAGAATCTTACAGTCTTCTTACCTTCCCAGATGAATAATGAACACAATTACACTGTATACGCCAAGCGTGTTCATATTAAGTTAGCACCAATACTACCTCAAGTGCAGTTATTTTGCTATTTATAATTTTACGGAATAAATTAGTTTATCGCTTTTGAGACACAAAGTACCGATATTAACATGTGTATTAAATGTAGTGTTTCCGAATAAATAATAAACCTTGAAGGCCTAATGCATTAGTAGTGTTAAACACGCTTGTATCTAGATGTTCGACAAATTTGTAATTAATTTGGAGAATCATCTTATTAAACGGTTGTCATTAAATAAAAACTTGAAAAAAAGGACACCTTCTGATGCTACTTAGTTAATAGGGAAACCCTGGCAGAATAGGTTTGTATTATTATGATTTCTTGAAATGTATCTATTCGTTACCTATTAAATAGATTTTTTTTTAAACAATACATACAGTATATTACAATGAGATAAATTATGATGAATTGAACCGTTTTTTCTAGGTAATTTGCATATAGTCCATTAGTATCTACATATTACTTCTAATTATTGCGCTTCACGCTAAGTAAACATATAAGTGTTACGTTTATAACGAAAGGAGCAGATTCAGTAATATTAACAACTCGTTTTTGTCTAAGGAATTTGGGGATTTTACGCCAATTAAAGGAGTGAAATTCATCCAAATTATGCTGAAATTTCACTTCTAGTGGAGGAAACCAGAAAATGGAGTAATTTTTCCCTAAAGCATCAGAATGTTGGGTAAAATTCACCCAAAATGGGATATGCGCAGACGCAACTTGTGGAAAATAAAGAATAGTCCTTGTAGTCGTTCTACGCATGCGTATGGTGTTATGTAGTGCCGTACATCGTGACCAGTTGTAACCACTAATGTGTCAATCTGGTATTTTTAGTGATAAGTAAGTAAGTAACTAAGTAAGTAAGTAAATTTTATTCTATAAACTTGTGCAAGTAAAGAAAAACGTCAACAAAAGAAAAAAAAAGAAATATTCAAAACAAAACGTAGTTATAAATTAATCAATTTGATCTATTACAAAAGTAAGTAAATTTGATTTTACAGAAAAAGTTAATCTAAAATTATGTAAACGCCTTACATGTAAAATATTCCTGCAAGGAATAAAAAGTGTTTTCGATCAAATGTTCTCTTAATTTGCTTTTAAATTGATTATAAGAATCATTTTTATAACTAGCAGGCAGGTGATTGTAGATTTTCATGGACTGAATTACCACTCCTTTGTGGATACTAGCTAACGTAGACTGCGGAATCTTCAGGAGAAGCCTCTTGTTGCCACGTGTACCATACTCGTGTGGAGCCTCTGATAGGAAGAAATTGAAATTCTTCCTCACAAAGCAAGCACACTCAAATATGAAAATACATGTAGTGGTAAGTATACCACTAGCCCGAAAAACATTTTCACATGTATCCGTTCTGTGCAGACCATATATACTTCTTATGCAAGACTTTTGCAGCCGGAAGATCTTGAGACTATAGGAAGAGTTTCCCTAGAATATGATTCCGTATCCTATTCAAGGGTCAACATAAGCATAATAGCTGGTTAGTGCTGTCTCTACATCAACCACCATTCCTATTCTACGAAGTACGTATATAAAGCTGGGCAATTTAGAAGCAAGGGTCTCTATATGATTTTTATGTGGATCGACGATCAAACCTAAGAACTTTACTTCATTTGTTGATGTCAGTACACTGTTGTTGTACATATGTGACATCCACCTCATCGCCCCTTTTAACTCATGTATGTACAATTGATCATGTTGCTTTAGCTTTATTATTAGCGGTTTGAATGTACCTAGAACAGTATTCTCTCTTCTTTATAGTAATGTATGTCTCTAATTCTTTTTTATAATTCTTGTATTGGTCCAAATTTATGTACCCTTCTTCAGCATCCTCATACAGTTATCTTTTTATTCTACATTTGCTTCTCAACTCCGCGTCTATCTAAGGTTTCAGTTTAGAATGGCCGTTGGTGATGACTGTCTCTTTAGAGAACCAATTACTAGATGACTGAGTCGTGTTTATTAGTCTCTCTAACATTAACGTAGCATTTTGGATATTAAACATTTGATCCCAGTCAGCATCTTGTAACATACAATAAATCGACTGTAAATCTTGCTGTATAAAATACCTAACTCTTTTCTTTTGTGTTTTATTCTGAATCCCAAATTCGTATCTCTTGGCCATAATGATCTGACAAAGCAGTCATATGTTTGCTCCCGAGTAGTTACTAAAATTAACTATTATATTATCAATTAAAGAAGCGGTATTTTGCGTTATTCTTGTAGATTCCATTATAGTAGGGTGCAAGTTATATGTATTCAAAAAATCTAAAAATAATTTTGCTTTATGTTTCGTAGATTCAATTAAATCTATATTGTAGTCACCACATAGAACAATCTTATGTCCGCTAAACTTTTCAATCGTTGTTAATAATATATCATCAAGAACTTCTAAAAAATAGTTTACAACGGCAGATGGAGATCTATATATACACAGTACTATAATATTATAGTTTATTAGTTTGACAGCAGAGCCCTCTAAAGCTAACTCTACCGATTTATGTTCCAGATCATTTAATTCAACAAACTGAAATTCTTTCTTGACAAATACATATACAGGAGCCTCCATACTTTCTGTTCTGTCATATAAAACATGACGCCAGATTATAATTTGGGATTTTGGTGAACTGAACTTGTGCTATGTATAACCAATGTTCTGTAAATGGTAATATTAGATATTTATATTCTAAGTCATGTAATAATATAGCTAAGTGACCAAATTTGTTCGGGATATATTGTATATTCTGATGCAGAATACCGAAAAATAAATTTTTATCTAATCTTTGGCCTTTGTTTTCAGTAGCTGAAAGAAAAACCGATTCAATTTTCTTTCTACTGGCCAGATGTTTACATTTTTTACTACATCTAGATCTTCATGTTTACATGCGATATGACAAGGCAAATATTCATCTGGCCTTTTTGCTTACATTTTTTCACAACCAATAATAGTAATGTTTTGCTGTGATAAATAATATGTGATTTCTTTTTCCGTGTTAGAGGGTATAAAACCGTATATATGCAAATGGGCACTTTTTTCTGAAACTTTAACTACTAAGTTATTTGCTGCAGCTCCCTGTACTATTGCTTTTTCTTTTCCTTCTAGTTACCGTTCTAAATTCCGTATCATTTACGTTCGATGTGTTTGATACTACACAGTTTTCTGTGTATTATTATTTATCGCATTTTGCAAATTGTTATCCGGGAATCTATTTTTATCGATAGTATTCACTTTTTGTGGTTCTGGACGTTTTTTTGTTTTAGAATAAACTTTAGTATTATCTCTGCTATTTGCTTCCATTTGATCTTGCTTTAACGCTTTTGGTAAATTGTTGCCATGTTTTGGTGCAACATTTGCTTTATTTGTAGGAAACTGTTTATGGATATATTGTTTTAGTTCTGCCACTTCTTTAGAGAGCCGTTTATTTTCATTTACTAATTTATCCATTTCTAATTGAAATGTTGTAAGCATGACATTTGTAATATTTCTACATGCGCTTTCAATTTTTTCTGATATTGATTTTTCTATATCAATAATTGTTACTTCCCTTTTCTTTATTAGCGATGAGGTTAACTCTTCGCAAGTTTTGCACATCTGTGTCTTGACACTACTGTCTTGTTTCATCTTGATGAAATCTTCAACAGCAACACGAAATATGATAGGTTTTGTCACATTTGAGTCTACACGTGATATAATCATCACTTCTGTTTATGCTTTTGGTACACGACGAACACGCGATTGCCATCGCAGACGATAGCTAAAGGTAAACAATGATAACAACGCGATTATAAATGCATAAACTTTGTGTTGTGACTTAATAACTAAGGTTCGACAAACGCGTGCTACGACAGAAGTGCCGAGAGGGGAATTAGGTCGATGCGAAGCCAGTGGAGGGTTTAGTCATTCGATAGGCGTGGAAGTGAACGGTCGTTCGATAATTATCGGTTTACCGGTGTGCGTCTTTTAAAACATGGATCGTCGAAAGCGATATTTACCTTTAGTATCTCATGTGAATAAATATATTAGCCGTTTACCTGGGTTGGAATATACAGGTACTATCATTGAGTGCAAAATTTGCAATATACGGTTGATAGGTCGCGATACATTTCACTGCAGAAGACATATTAAAAGTAAACGTTATGTACTGAATTTAAGCAACAATATTCCGTACTGGGAATTTCTGTATGATTTCATTTTTATGCTAAGTGTGTGCAACATCCCATAACACCTAGTAGACACTTTCGTCTTTTTTGGAATAAATATGTTCCCTCGTGGAAACTACCAACCAATGGACCATTGCAATACAATTTACCACATTTACAGGGTACAGTAAAAACTGTATAGTAGACGAGTTGAAAAATAAGAAAATTTGCGTAAATGTGGACGAAACAACTGATGCACAGAAACCTCTTTGTTATTGTAAAAGGATTGAAAAAAATAATGCTGAAACCGTTGTGAAGATAATAAAAGATTTTTTAAGAGAATTTTGTATCACAGGAGCCCAAGTCACAATGTTAGTATGAAAATATACTTTCCGACTCTTCTTCACAAAACATGTCTCATACACGTGTATCATCTCGTTGCAGAAATCATTCGAAAGAAGTGTCCGATGGTGAATAATTTAGTAGTATCTACCAAAAAAGTGTTTGTGAAATCTCCCAAACATCTCCGTGTTTTCAAACAATTGTGTCTGAAACTTCCACTGCCACCTCAGCCTGTCATAACTCGATGGGGAACATGGCTCCAGACAGTATTTTATTATCATAAATATTTCGCAAATGTGAAGGATGTGATTTTAACATTTAAATCAAATGAATCTGCAGCGTCAGCAACTTTTTTCCAATTCGGACGTGCAATTACAAATAGATTAAATTTCCATAAACTATTCTGCAGTTGTACAAGCTACAAAACAGTCACTTATCTTTACGAGACTCGTTAAATACCTTAGATAATTTACAAGCCGCTCTAGAAAGTTTGACGGATCCTACATGACTAGATGTCGCTCAAAAATTTCGTGCAGTTTTAAATAAAAATCCCGATTTACAAAAGGTTCGGTCTATTACTGAAAGTAAAGAGCGCGTAGAAGAGATAAAGGAATATCTGAATTACGCAAATCCTACTTCGCTAGATGTAGAACGATCATTTTCGAAATACACGAAAACGTTTTCAGACCACCGTCGAAGGCTAAGTCAATCGACAATAGAAGCGTTGCTTATGTTGCAGTTTTACGCGGCTTACCGGGGCAGTAATATTTTGTTGCAGTGGACATCAAGACGTCAATAAAAGATAAGAATATATTATTTTTTAATAATACTGTATCTCACGTACCTACTTTTATTTGTACGCCTCTGACGTTGCACTCGTTTGTCGAACCTTATTAATAATTAACGACGATACCAACTCAGTTTCTGATTCACATCCTCCGTTTACATCTTAACATCTCATGTTGTTGTAGTTATTTGCAGTGGGGATCTACTAGATTGATTTCCTCCATGTATTTAGTTTGAGAAACTTTACAAAGAAAGATGTATGTACTATTCTGATTATAAGTTTTCACTCAAAAACCAATAAAATAGTGTGAACACCATAATGCGAGTCAGACCATGTGAATAGGATAAATGTAAAAAGTATGGTTAGTTTTTATTTTTTTATTAAAACTTAAAATCATAAAAAATTTATGTAATCACAATGAAATTCGTATCTCAAGCGTTATTCAAGCACTCCTAGTGTGTCGTAGTAAGGAAGAATGTGAAGTACTCCTTTTCTATACTGCTCATTATTAAAAGCGTGATAACGAAATCCCGTAGGCTTATCGTTAAAAAATAGATCTTCGAAACTAGCATCCTCTCTATTTTGTGACCTGACTAACGGTAGCACTGTCACTAAGCCAAGTATTCCTGAAACGATACGATGTCAATAAGGATAATTGCATAGAAACCAATCCGTATATTTATACTCAAACCAAAAATTTTGGCTACAAAATTGTATCACAGCTGGAATACGGCGCTTATAGGAATTACAGAAAAATGTCTTGGACCGTATCGAATGAACGGATTAAGACAAACACCTGTGTGACGGCAGGCATTCTACCTTTTGGTACGATGCTTCTAGAAAGTTCAAATGTCACACAAGATGGTAATAATGACTTACCTCAGTCTAGTTTGCTAAAGCTTTGGAATATAAACAATTAACAGTTTATTTATACATATATACCCACCATTAATTGTAAAAAAAATATTCTTTCCACTTATAAGACTAAACCTGGAGCTAGATCTATTATTCTGAAGGTTCAAATTCTATCTTAATTTTCAGTCCTACGTTCACGGGGACCATTTGAAAGAAGCGTGTAAGCAGTAGAGTTGCTCACTAGCACCAACGGGCAGTGGCGGAGGTTCGATACAACCCGCAGTATAACTGCGAGTCTCAACCAGATCTGTTGTGTATACATGTACGCTGCCGTAAATACTATTTCGCAGTTCTACGTTTGTTTTAAAAATGTTGCTTACGTCGCGAAAACGACCAATATTTAACAAAGTTACAGAATTTATAGCAGAAATGCCTGACCTAAATTATGATGGCATTAAAATTCAATGTGTAGTTTGTAATATCCCTTTAATGTGTTGGTCCAAAAGGGATTGTCTACTTCACGTAAATAGTAAACAGCATTCTTCAAAAAAAAATTGCACACGACACTATGACAAATTTAAATTTAATTTATGTGTTACCTTTATTGCATGTAATCTACCGTTTAATTTACTAGACAAGGAAGCATATGTCTTCTTTTGGAATAAATATTCGGACTGCAAATTACCAAGTCGGGCATCGTTACAAAAAATTGTGTCATCTGCTCGTGAACATGTTGAAAAAAAAAAAATGAAATCGGAGTTGAAAGATAAAAAAACTGTCATTATGTGTGGACGAAACAACAGATCGTAAAAAACATGCTGTGGTTAATGTAATGGTACATACAATGGAGCCACATCAATCGTCACCTTCAATTCTATTAGCTTCCAGACGAATGCAACAATGTACTGCCGAAGTAATTTCAAAGTTAGTGTTAAATACATTGGAAAAGTTTGAACTTTCAACAAACCAACTGTTGTTGTTTATGAGTGATGGTGCCGCAAACATGCTTTCTGTAGGCCGATCTCTTAAGAAACATTGTGCTAACTTGTTACATATTACGTGTAAAATTCATGCTTTCAGTCATGTGGCAGATAGTATTAGAAAATGTTATCCTGAGGTAGACGCTTTAATAGCGCATACAAAAGCAGTGTTTGTCAAATCCCCCAAACATATTCGCAAATTTCACAGACTGTGCCCCCGTATGCCTGAGCCACCAGAACCTATTTTTACACGTTGGGGATCATGGTTACAGGCCGCGTTTTATTATCATAAATATTTTGAGTGGAAATTTCAAGATAGGTTAAATCGGATTTAAAAACTATTCAGAACAATTACTTCGGACTAGTGGAGGCAATAGAAAAATTACAAAATCCTTCGGTGTCGTTAGTGGAATCTCTGCAAATAGTGCAACATGTTCACGCACAGCTATGCGCGGTAGGAGACGCAAAAAATGTTTGTGTTCTAGAAAGGTTTGAAAGTGTTTCAGAGAAAGATTCTGATTTTGACACATTAAGACAAATTTGTGAAGGTGCGTCAACAGAACCGTTAAGTTGTTCCAAAGATTATTTTCTGCATATAAACACACTTTTTCCTCACGCCGTACTCGGTTTGCCGAAACAACTGTGGAAACATATCTAATGTTGCAGATATTTAACAGACATGATTCACTTTGTGATTTCACGGAAGACTCTTAAGACGGTAAGTGTTTGAGCACGTATTATATTTTATTTCTGACCATTTATTTTGTGTAAACCTTTATGCGCCCGCCACTGGCTGTTGGCGCAAATTGAGCAACTCTAGTAAGCAGTAGCTGAGGATATACCTATGTAACTGCAAATGGCAAATGTATCAAAGGGAGAAGCTTACTGTACTATGAATATTGAAATTTGAGACAACGGTCTAGACAAAAATTATATCGAGATTCATTTTTGTCCCAGAATATAGCTTTCATCTATCAACAGATATTAAATAATAACGATTATTAAACGATTAAATGTTCAAACATTTGAAACCTCATACAATATCACGATTATATTTTAGTATTAGGACTTTCGACTCACGATTTTATGTTGTCATATGTAGCTTTTTTACCAATTTATATATACACTGTGCATAAGTTTACCAAAAACTATTTCGTAGTAGTCATAATTATACACAATTGTCTTTCTAAAATACTTTACATGTTAAGACTATGTATTAGAGTGCGATTATAGTGAACTTGCGATATTTGATAAGAGCGGCGAGTTAGCAACGGACCAAACGGTGAGCGTTGCACCTTTTCGTAACGCGCACCGATTGGCCGGTTTTGCTAACCATTTCTATCTCTATCAGTTTTAGGTCCGGTCTTTTAACTTGTTTTTAAAGTCCTTTTTAACAAAAAGTAATATTAAATTAAAAGTCAGATTAATCTAACCTTTAAAGAAATGCGTCTTTTATATGGTACAAAACATGTTTTTAGTTAAAAGGCATATAATATAAATTTAAAGTAGGTTGGCAACTGTAAATTGTCAAACGCATGCACCCTTAGAAAAGAGATGGAGAGTATACGTGTTAAATCAGAGAGCGATAGCTGCGGAATGTGACTGTTTTGTTTTTATAATTTGTGTTTTAACCTCACTTCGTCACGTTACTTCATATTGCCGCATAACCGAAAACGATTTTGATTTTATTTGAAAAATGTCGAACACAATTACTGGAAAACGGAAAAGAAAACGTTCAAAGAATTTTACAGAGTTACTTATTTAGTTGTTGTTGCTGTTGTACTGGGTGAAGCGTCGGGTTACGGAATACATCTCGCACTTCTAGGCATCGATTACTACGATCATTAGCCGATCCTACTAGAATTTTGCCGAATTCAGAGGTGTTCCAACCTTTGGTAGTGATTTTTTGCCAAACATCGTATTGACACGGGGCCTACGGTTTTACTTCCTTATCCGAGAAGAAGGCATACTCCGATTTTCATCCGTAATGTTAAAAATCAACCGTCGCGGTCGGGATATGAACCACCGTTTGCATATTCAAATAGACACACTATCTATAAGTAAAATAACTAGTTATTTTCACGGGGCACGTGTTCAATTTCTTATAAAATATTCCGAACCGAAATCTTTGATAGTCGAAAACGTCTAATAATTTCTTTGTCATCCCAAACATTCATGTAATTGCTTTGAGGTAAAGTATATGTTTCCTCGCAGGAGTTACCAGTTGTGCAAGCTCTACTAAATCCGCTCCAATCAAAATTCGACGTTCTTCATCAATTAATTAAATACATTTTATTTTTACTGCTCAACAAACTTTTACACTACTGTCACAAGTCACAACTGCAAATGAGCTACCTGTTTTGATGATTGAGTTGAAGTTAGAATCTTCATTGTAAGAAGTTAAACTGAAGCTTATGGTACTCGTAAGTTACAAGCCAGTTAAAGTTCCTTTTAGTAAAATTATCACTTAAAAGGTAGTCAAAAGGCAAATTTGTCAGTAACAAAGCAGATAAATCTACAAGAAAGATTAAAAATAAGTTAAAAGACCGGGCCTTAGAGTAAATACTGGAAAAAATGGAAGTGAATATGTTGGTATATGTCTAGTTCTAAACGCTGTACTTATACAGCTTACCAACTTTCTTTTTCTTAATTATAAGTAGAAAGAATATTAAAAGCACGAAAAATACAAAATGTGTCAATGAAAATACAGCATTATAGATGGTAAAAGAAGCAAGCGACAAAAATAAACTAAAAGAATCCTTACCATAATATCCCCTTTTCTTAAAATCGTCTAGAAATTGCTCTCTAGTTGGTATATTTGACAAGTTATGTCTTAATTCTGTAAATGCAACTAAAAGATGTCCATAGTAATAATCTAATAAATAATCAATTTGGCTTCTAAGCTCATCCGCTAGACTAGTGGAAAAGAAGTAATGAAGGTCAACAGCCGGACTGCATTTTATTGATAATTGATAATCTATCTGTAAAATGACAACAATGCATACTACAGGACTGCAATTGATATACAGCAAAGAGATTTGTTTAAATGGACAAAGTTGTTTTGAGTGCTAGCAGAGATTCTATTAATCAACAGTTAAGAAATTATTGGAAAAAACTGGCAATCGCTATTTTCTTTAAAGTAAAGTACCTTAATGATTATGAAAAATATGAAAAACTGTTTAAGGAAAAAGCTGTTCGTTGGTTTCATTGGATACGAGGATGCTATGAGAAGTACCCTTGTTTGGAGGCAGAAACGCTTTGTGTAAAAATCTACATTACCGACTGTAGTGTTGTTTTGAGAGCTGTTGAAAGTGACCAAGTTTATGTATTTGTGGAATCATGGAAAAAGTACAATACCGGTCGGTGATTCGATTTCTTTTTTGGATGGGAAAATGTGTGCAGGAAAGAAAGAGAAGTTGGATGCATTTTATGAGAACCATGTACCTTCGATGACTACCATCAGACACTAGTTTAATGAATTTCAGCGTGGCCAAACATGCGTGTTTGATGAGGAGCGGTCAGGTCGTTCCATTGAGGTGACTACGGACGACATGATCAGTAAAGCTCATGATCCCGTGTTAGCAAATCGCCGGGTGAAGGTTAGAGAGATTGCTAATATAGTAAACATCCCAATTGAATGTGTGCAAAACATTCTTCGCGAAAAATTGAGTGTGGGAAAGCTATCGGTGAGATGGGTACCGCGTCTGCTGACGATTGATCAAAAACGGAAACGCATGATAGCTTCAAAGCAATGTTTGGACATGAGTTTCTGCGGCGTTATGTGACTGTAGGTAAGACATGGATACATAATTACACGCCAGAAACGAAGTCGGCGAAATAGGTTTTTCCCGGCAAACATGCACCAAAAAAAGCGAAGACGATTTCATCAGCCGGAAAAGTTATGGCAACGTTTTTTTGTGATTCGCAAGGCATGATTTATTTATGTAGTATGATCTACACGAAGTCAGCTGGCTAACGTTAGCCAGGTATCTAACGGCAGCTTTTTGTTTGAGAAATACTTCTTTAGCTGCAGGACTCGATCCCCAAATGACTATCCCGTATAGAATTGTTGACTGAAATTCCGCAAAGTATACAATTTTTAGAGTGTTTAGGCTTACTGAATGTTTTAATTGGCTAAGTTTAAAAATCACAGTATTTAATTTTGATGTTAAGAATAGGTAGTGCTTGTCCCATATCAAAGTCGATGAAAACGTAACTCCCAAAAGTTTTGCATCCTTAGTAATGTTGGTCATGTTGTTATTTATTACAAGATTGGGAAGTAAACCAATTCGTTTTTGGAAGGTGTGGAAAAGAATACCCTTAGTTTTGTTTGTATTTAAAGCTAGGCCATTAGCGCAACACCGGGTGTATATTTTGTCTAGCAATATATTAATGAGACCTTCAATATCCTTTTCGCTGCTAGATTGGAGCACAGTTATATCATCAGCATATGAAAATCGCACAAGAAATTGATAATATCATCTACAAATAAAGAAAATAGTAGTGGACTGTGTACAGCTCCCTGAATAACGCCCAGGTTACTTTGTAGCGAAGATGATCGTATCTTACATTTGTTTTTTGTATTTGTTATCTCCATCTCGACAAATTGAACTCTGTTAGAAAGGTAAGATACTATCCAGTCGCCCACCTTGCCGCTGAAGCCCAATTGATTTAACCTGTCAAAGAGAAGACTGTGTTTGACACAGTCAAATGCCTTCGACAGGTCGCAAATAATTCCTACGGGATAGCGTTTACTTTCCAGATCTTCTAATATACTACTGTGAATGGCCAATACCGCAGTGATAGTCGATATACCGGCACGGAATCCATGTTGCGAAGAAGATAAAAGATTGTGTTTGTTTATAAAGCTATTTATACGATTCAGAGCAGCGTACTCAAAGAGTTTAGAGAGCGATAAGGATATCGAAATAGGCCTGTAATTTGCTATATCCTTCATGTTGCCTTTTTTGAAAATAGGTTTTACCGACGTGGTCTTAAGAAGTTCTGGGAAGATACCGTCTTGGAATGATAGATTTATAAGATAAGTTAGTAGTTTTACCAACTCTAACCTAAATTCCTTAAGTATAAATGAAGGAATACCATCTGGATCGAAAGTGGATTTATTTTTAATATCATTAAAGATTGAAAGCATTTCAGCTTCACAATAAGGGTGTAAGTACATAGTATTATAGACATGTTGGGAATTGAGTTTAAAATATTAACTGGTGCTTCGTTAATGTGTCGATTGAAAGCATCAGGAATATCTTTTGGATTCGTAATAGTTGAGTTATTCACTATGATTGCCAGACTAGTATTCCTTTGTAAAGACCGGTGGCTGTTTTGAAGACTATGGAGGATGTTCCAAGTAGTACGCACTTTATTATTTGATTTTGCTGTTTGAGTATCAAGAAACGCTTGTTTAGTAGTTCGATTCTCGTGTATACCTTTCCGTATTTTGTACGTACTCTGTAATACTGGATATGTTTTCTGCAATATATATAGATCTTTAAGTAAAACACTTGATTGTTTGATTTCATTATTTATCCAACTATTACTTTTGTAGTGGATATTCACCTTCCTATAATTGAAGGAAGCATCAAAATAGAAAAAGAGCGTATTAAAGAATGCATCGAATTTACTATTGAAATTATTATCTGTTTTCATATCATCCCAAGTCTCTAATCTCAGATATTCGCGAAAACGATTTTTATTATAGTAACTGTATACTCTGCGGAATTGAAAACATTTATCTTCTGACTTCGGTATCTCAGAATACAATAACAAAAGCCTGTGATCGGAAAAAGTAATGTCAGTTACTACATTTTTTAAGTTGATTTGCAAATTGGTGAATATGTTATCGATTGTAGAAGAGGAAGTAGGGGTAACTCTTTCATAATTACGAAAGTATTTTATTTAAAAAAAAAATTCATTTTAGCATTAAAAATTTTTCTCAACGGAATCTTACTTACCACTTAAAACTGTACAATTTTTCCAATTTAAACAAATCTCTATATTTGATACACACAACAAACTATTTAATCACAAGTAACTTACCAATTTAGTATCTTTAATACGTCCATCTTCGCTATATGTAAACATCATATTATTAATCCACATGTCGCCGTGGTTTAATATAATAAAATCACCTTGCTTTTTTACCATCGTATCCAAGCATCGTCTGACAAATACTGATTCAGGAATTGTCAATCGATCACGATATTGTTCAAATTCTGAAATAAAAAAATATTTAATAACCATAAAAGTTGAGTAAATAAAAACACGACGCGTTTTTATTAAAAAATAGCTTTGGTTTTACCAGATCATTCTTAGAGCAAAATTATTTTCAGAAGAACATGACGTCACAATGCGCAGAATCCAATTTAACACAGGGCGAATCTATTTACATAAATTAGGGGCGGTAATATTACATTGGCGTCGATGTTGTGTACGTTCGTTGGAGATTTTGAAAGTTTCCTTCTATATACCTTTTTTACTTCGTCCTACCGATATAAACTCTCAATCAGTCTTTTTTAAGACTTTTGAGCATTTAAGGAGTCTTTCTTTCAGGTAATATAATTCACACTTGCTCAAGTAAACATAACCTAAAATTTGTGTTTACATTATTTAATAATGAATTATTATTTAAACAACAAACATGGCTGAATAAAAATCTAGTTCTGGCAAAAAGGGAAAAATGATTCATTCCCAGGGCCGAGAAATTGTTTATATTAGTCACTTTTGTAAGGAAGAGGCAAACAGAGGAGAAGTTTCTATTCCTTTGAAGCATCATAAAGACAGAGTTTTGGCTGCAACGTGGGTATCAAAGAGTACATACCGATGGGGAAAATGCGAAATTAGTCATATCGCTATCCCCTCCTTGCTCTCAAGTGGAGGGGTTAGCGGCAGTCGATGGCTCAAGGTTACCGATGTGGTTAGTTACGAGGTAGATTGCAGTATGTGCGGACGATCTTAGAGAGAATTTCTGGAGTATTTATTTCTCTTTTCTTTTATTTCATCAGAATCTGTTTTTATTTTCGTCTTTAGAATTTCTTATTAATTTCGTCTAAACTTCGTAGCAACAACAAAATGAATATGCGAAACTCTCATTTCCAAGCGACCTTGACTTCAAATTATTACGTGCGCTTTTCGCACAGTAGGTCTACATCCCGATATTGTTCGAAGTCTACTAGCACGTCCCGCAGCGAATTGCTCGGATTTCACTCTGTCCCCTCCACGCTCTCGAGAACGAGGAGGGGATACCGATATAGCTAATTTCTCATTTTCCCATTCGGTATAGACGTATTATCGTTAAGCACAAGGTTATTAAGAGTAGCAAACGTTCTTCATTTTGTTCATCGAGAAAATCTAGAACAAAGGCTTTTCCAAAAAACAGCTTACCCCCAAGCGAAGGTGAAATAATCAGACGAATTCTTCATAACTTTTATATAACTGAGAAAAGACGACCAACATTAAAAGGTTAATGCATACATACTCGTATGTATTTTTATTCACTTAGCGATGTTTCCGGAATATTAGCTAAATTGCAAGATATTGAATCTCCTTTTGATGGAAGCCTGTCAACTCTTCGTAAAGTTATTTTCAACCTGGGATTCAAGTTAGTTACTTTAGGTAGTGTTAATTATTATATAAATAATTTAACTGTTATAGATGGCAAAAAGTAGCTGATAACAGGAAATTACTAATGGAAAGCCATGATATTTACCTGAAAAAAGTACAGGGAAGACCCATTGTCTGTATAGATGAAACTTACATTCATAACTCGCATACAACACCGAAAGGTTGGTATGACAACACAACAGCTAGTCTTTCAAAACCAATTGGAAAAGGACAACTATTAATAATTAATCATGCTGGTGGTGAGATTTACTACGGATGCATTGTTGATTTTTAAATCAAGTACATTTTGATTATCATGATGACATGAATTCTATCAGTTTTCTTCAGTGGGTTCAACGTGCACTTATTCCTAATATCCCAGAGATTTCGGTACTGATTCTAGATAATGCCTCTTATCACAGAAAAAACCAACCACAAATTCATTAAAACAAGAAATGATGGACTGGCTGACAAGTAAAAATATTCCTTTTTATTAAGGCATTAACAAAGCCTGAATTATATGAAATAATTAAAAATCATAAAGCAGAAGATCTACTTTATACGTTGGATGTCTTGATGAATGAGTACGGCCATGACGTTTTAAGTCTTCCACCTTATCATCCTGAATTAAATCCTATCGAAAAAATTTGGGCAAAAAATCTTACTTAGAAATTATCAGATGTCGAGGCTTTAGTGAGAGAGAAATTTAATTTTATCCCCAAAGAAACTTGGGTAGCTGTATGTGAACATATACAAAAAATAGAAAGAACTTACATGGAAAATGAAGGCCTTTTAGATGAAGCAGTTGAATTGCAATTTACTGTTAATACAGGTTCTTTTATTTGTTATTACGAATTCTGTAATTGCTTTTTAAATGTAACAGTTATTGTTATATGTGATATGTGAAAGTTAATGTAATTTTAATTATTATCCTTGAATTGCACTTGTAAAGTCCAGCAATTCTAAGTTCAATTTAGGGCAGTACAGTCCATCGGAGCGTGCCATAGTTGTGAATATGTATATAAAATTCCTTACAAAGATTGGTTTAAATAAAAGCACATAAATAACGTGAGCTCTTTCATTAAATTACAATTGTAAAGTTATTGGGAGGCAGAGAAATTCCTGTTTATATTTTATTACTGTATATGTGTAAATGAAGATACAACTTACAATTTATTATTTAATAATCAATAAACATACCTTCGTCTTGTGGTTAAACATATTAAGTGTTTTGCTTATTTTAATTGAAATACTCATGACACATGAAACACTAATGACATTATCATATAGCAATATAAACGAGATACGTAGTCTAATAGAACTCCTACTTCGCTTTTAATTTTTATAAATATTAAGATTTTATGCAATATTAATTCATTTATTTAATATACGCCTTTAAAGCCTGCTATTATATATATTTTCGCTCCACAATTTCATTATAAAACAAATAATTATTAAAAAACACCACATTTAAGAAAATTTGCGACGCTACTGAAGTTTACCGCCAAATTTACGGCGCGTGACGTCATGTTCTTCTTAAAATAATTTTGCTCTAGTAAATATGTTTAGTTAATGAAATAAGTACCTGGCCATCGATTTATTGCGTCTTTGAAAGCGACATATCCCGTAGAAATCCATCCTGTGGACACCTCTTTGTCCGGAAAAAGCCCGCTTTCATATATATCTGACAAAATATTTGGATTCTGAAAAACAGGAAATAATTGACTACATTCTAAACTGCTATTTCCGTTAGACTTTCTTACTTCCTCTAACATTATATAGGAAGTGGCATGGAAGCTGGCTAATATTCTTAAAATGGCTTGTGTATGTTCTAAGTCCAATCCATATCGCCTTTCATGGACAGCATATCCTAAAGGGCATAAGTCTTCCAGAAAAAGTGCTTGCAATGGTTTTTCAATATATTTTAAGCAACGAGCAGAAAATGGTCCAAATCGTTCTGAAAATATTAATTTTTTGGAGTCACAATATACAACAAAAGTAAAAGTATGGAGTTACCACGCAGTTTATTCATTATAGGTAGTATATTTGAAAACATGTCCAATTCTTTGTCGAATAAGTTAATATCCTTAGCCAACGATTCCAATAATCCTCCTTCATGAGTACATTTTACAATTATCGACGTGTTATTTATATGCCCACTGAAAAAGAATTGAGTATATGTTATTTCAAATATTTGATGTTCCTATATAATGCTTACTTTTTGCCTGTTTTGCCCGTATACCTAAGCTGAGCCCTAAAAACGTCAGTTGTATAATTCTCTCCTGTTGGATTGGCAGAATTGTGTGAAAAGTCTACGAGCTTTAGTGTTTTATCATTATAATATTTAATTAGTGCTGATTCAAATAGTTCCTCATTTATCCACGATGGCAACTCCATTCTAACACAAAAAAGAGAAACATCAACGGTACTACAATGTGGTTTTGGTAATTGTTTGAATTCACTATAAAAATGTAAAAATAAATTATGGGGTAAGTTACAAAGGACATTTATGCATTAAGTAGAACAAAATTAATTATCGGATTGTCATTTTATCAAATACACATACAATATAATTTTATTTATTTCGGTATCTTTGGGTCACTTCTTTCTGTAATCAACTACATTAACGCTTCTTTTTGTTTGTGTATTTGTTTGTATATCGAGTTTCCTTTGAGATAAGTATAACGTACAATCGTCTGTGTGCGTGAAAGAGAGTAACATAATTTTTTCCAATGTAAGTATCGATAAAAGTTTTATTATTGACAAATATGTCAATCAATGAATGTATTCCAGTTTGGTGCAGTTTAAATATTCAATAAGATAAGACAATGTAGAAGTCGATTACAGTATAAACGAAAAAAAAACATGAAAATTAGTGATAGTATGTTTCCAATATTGTTTGTTTGTTTTATGCTTCATACTGTTTCGTAGTATATTCATTCATAGTATTTTATCAGAATGCTGGCTTCTATTTGCAAAAAATTTGCGTTTTAGGAAAATATTTGGCATTTGCTTATATAGTTAATTTCTTATTACATCGCAACGTCAGGGGCAATCAAGATAAATAACCCGTAAATCGCATTTACATCCCTCTAATCAGGGCAGTAATGATTACCTTACGTAGCCGGTAGTAGGAAATAGTTATTTATGTCACAAGGGACGTAAGTGCAGTTTTGCAGTTGAGGATATTGTGGGTTTCGCCTCGGTCTACAGTACATTCGAGACCGCAAAAGCACTTACGGTCCGAGGAGCATACAATATTTTTTCTACTACCGGTCCAAAATTTCGAAACAATCAGCATTTTACGCAAATATTTGACATTTGCTTATATACTTATATAATTGTCAAAGTTGTCAATTTCTGTTGTGTATTGACATTTATTGCTATATTAATGTAGGTATTATTACTAGTCTGGGCAAACAGCGGTAACAGTCAGTGTAGTAGAGATGTGGTGCGGAGTCGGCGTTTATTTATTTCACGCGTTCACAGCGTCAGTACTAAATCGATGCTGTATGCGAGTAGTTCTGTGTATATGTAGTCTGTCGTAACTTATTTCGTAATTGTACGCTTATGTTTACTTTAAAAATGTCGCAGTTAGGTACGTCGCGAAAACGACCAATGGCGGACACAGTTAAAAACTTTATAGTGGACATGCCGGACTTAATTTTTGATGGCGCTAAAATTCAATGTCTAGTTTGTAAAATCCCTTTAATATGTTGGTCCAGAAGCCATTGTCAACGTCACATCGAAAGCAAACAGCATTCTTCTGCAAAAAGTGGCATACGAGACCAAGAAAAATTTACATTTGATTTATGTGTTACTTTTATTTTATGTAATCTATCGTTTCGTTTACTGGACAAAGAAGCATTTGTCTCCTTCTGGAATAAATATGTGGACTGTAAATTACCTAGTCGGACATCGATACGAAATGTAGTGCCATTTGCTCGTGAACATATAGAAAAAAGAATGAAAACGGAATTGAAAGATAACAAACTGTGGTTATGTGTGGACGAAACAACAGATCGTCGTAAACATTCTGTGGTTAATGTAATGGTACGTGCAATGGAACCACATCGACCGTCATCCTCCTTCTTACTTGCTTCCAAAAGAGTTATAAATTGTGCTGCCGATGAGATTTTAAAGGTGGTGTTGAACTCATTGAACAAATTTGTTTCAACTAAGCAACTTTTAATGTTTATGAGGGATGGTGCCGCAAACATGCGTTCTTTGGGCCGGTCTCTTAAAGAACACAGTGGTAACTTCTTGCCGATCTCTTGAAGAACACAGTGGTAACTTCTTACATGTAACGTGTAAAATCCATACTCTAAATCTTGCGGCACAAACGATTCCTACATGTTTTCCACTAGTAAATGCAGTGTTTCTAAAGTCCCCGAAACGTACCCGACTATTTCACAAACTGTGTCCTGATTTACCTGAACCACCACAGCCGATTGTTACACGTTGGGGAACATGGTTGCAGGCTGCGTTTTACTACAACAAATATTTTGATCAAGTAAAGAAGGTAGTTTTAAAATTCAATCCGACAGAAGCTGCAGCAATCAAGAAAAGCCAGGAAATATTTCAAGATAGTCAGGTTAAAAGAGATTTACAAACTATTCACAACAATTACTTCGGACTAGCGGAGGGAATAGAAAAATTACAAAATGTTTCGATGTCGCTAGTGGATTCTGTTCAAATTGTGAATGATGTTCACGCACAGTTATGCGCCGTAGAAGGCGAAACAAATCGACGTGTTATACGAAAATTTGAAAGTGTTTTAGAGAAAGACTGCGATTTTCTTATATTAAGACAAATTTGTGAAGGTGCGTGTGAAGATGCATCAAGTTGTTTCAAAGATTATTTTAAATATGCAACTATAACATTGCTAGATGTCGAACGGTCGTTTTCGGCATTAAAAAACATTTATTCCGCACGTCGTACTCACTTAACTGAAACAGCTGTGGAAACATATCTAATGATTCAAATATTTTACAGATGTTACCCAGTTTGTGATTTCACGGAAAACTTTTAAAACGGTAAGTGTTTCAGCACGTTTTATAATTTATTTCTTACCTTCTATTTTATGTGTAAAGTTTTATACGCTCGCCACGCCTCTGGCTGTTACCGCATATTTGCCCAGGTTAATAATAACACACGCTTCGTAAGTCGTAATACTCATAATTTGCCTTTTGAGATAAGTATGCAAGCAATACAAGTTTCCTTATTATCTCACAAGAATTGAACAAAAGTCGATAGATGGCCCATGAGTAATCCACGTTATAAATTTTTGATAAGTTGTAGTAAATATTTACCGTTATACAAGTTTGTCAATTGAGGTTAATTTGTCTTTTATATATTGTTGAAGATACAACTCTTAGCTATAGTTTCGCATGACTTATCTTGTTGTTTTGTGAAATGGCAATAATGTTAAATTAATTCAAACAAAAACATATACATTGTTGGCGGGGCAAGTTATCACAGTGAAAATTTGCCCCGTACTTGGATATTGTATAGGTAAATATATATACCAGAAGAAAACGGATCGCTCTTCACCACCGACTATTTTGCTAACTGTTGCAAGAACAGTAGCATTGGTAGTAGAATTGGTCTCATGAAGATTACGCAAACAAAGATCCTTTTTATTTTTGCCATAAATGTAATTCAGATGATGACGTGTAAATAAGTAATGTGTTTGGGTTGTTTTGTAACTAAAATTTAAATTAAAATCATTATAAAATGCTGATAGTTATGTTAATTACGACATTAGTTAATTAGTTGACCAGCTTGGTGTGATAATTTGCCCCAATTCGGGGTATGTTGCCTCACTTTGCACTAACATAAGAAATTTATTATGCACAATCTATAGGGTGCTTTGCAAAATATAACGTGTAAAATTAATATTATTTTTAACAAAGAGGGATTCCAGAAATCGCAAGAAAGGAAATCTTGTGATAATTAGCCCCAGTCTCCCCTACTGCGAAATTTGATTTGTTGCTTACTAGTAGTACATAAGTACATTATGATTATCTGCAATTTCATTTAGCTGCAGAACTGATAAGAAGTTCCTAGAAGCATACATCTTAAAAGAAATTATAGCGAATTACATGCGTCTCTTTGCAAATTTTTTAATTAACTGAAAAATACGTAGTAAAAATTTATTTTCAAATGATGAGTAGTGTACATTTATTTGCTCTTCTGTATACATATTAATAACTGTGTTATACCGAGGCAGCAATAAGAACAACGTTCATTGCTAAAAAGGAAATCCCAGTGAGAGTTAAAAAAGACGCCTATAAAAAAGTTGCAGTTCCAAACTTGACGTACGGATGTGAGTTGGACTA
This sequence comes from Dynastes maya, assembly GCA_029619315.2. NCBI lineage: Eukaryota > Metazoa > Arthropoda > Insecta > Coleoptera > Scarabaeidae > Dynastes > Dynastes maya. Next base: position 35,786,841 of record JAROYE020000003.1, read on the forward strand.
TGACAAACAAGACAAGAAGTAAAGTGGACGCGGCGGAAATGAGATTTTTGAGACAAATTGTTGATAAAATGAGAAGAGACAGAGTAATAATAATAATAATAATAATAATAATAATAATAATACTTTATTGTCTATCAGACCAAGAAAATCGGTATAAGACAAGTTAAGAATACAAAGAAATGAAGACATGAAAGCAACAATATAAAAGTACAAAAACATTTTTTTTTTCAGTGTATAAGTAAGTCTCCTAGTCATGTTACATAATTCTACTTATTCTATTGCCTTACATATGTTAATGTATTCATCCGTTGTGTAAAAAACGTTACTTGCTAAAAGCTGCTTCACAGATCTCTTAAGTACTAGTTCGTTATTTATTGATTTAATTGTTAAGGGTAAAGCATTATATAACTTTATTCCCATATATTGTGGCGATCGTTCGTAGGTGGTGAGATGGTGAAATGGCAAACAGAAGTCATCTTTATTACGTGTGTTATAGTGGTGAATTTCACTATGGCTTGTAAAACTGGTCTGATTATTTTTTCATAACAAACTATTTCTAGTATATATAGTATTAGAGTTAGTACATTTAACATTTTAAACAAGGGTCTACATGAAGTTCGTCTATTTACTCCCACTAGATTTCTGATAGCAGTTTTTTGCAGGATAAAGATTCTTTTCAGAAATGTGGATGAACCCCAGAACATCAATCCGTATCGCAGCCTAGACTCAAAGTGGGAGTAGTAATACGCCATTAAAATGTTTTTGCCTACCAAGTCCCTCAGTCGAAAAAGTGCGTAGCATATAGATGGTAATTTTGATTCCAAATATTTTATGTGCGTTTCCCAGTTTAATCCACTTTCAATATTTAACCCCAGGAATTTGGTAGATGGAAGTTGTTGGATTGTCTTACCATTTATTTTTAAGAGACAACTTTCATACTGCTTATTTGTGCCCGGTGTAAATAACATAAATAAAGTTTTTTTCTTGTTCAAATATAATTTATTGTTAGCTAACCAACCGCTCTTGATACTCCTAACGCCAACAACCCCTACTTCTAAGGATTGTGGTTTGATACTTTTTTGAATTTCCTCCCTTGTAGTTTTATTATCTTGATTTGCTTTCGGTTTAATAATGACAACGTTTTTAGCTGCTTCAGAGTAAGATTTTACCGCGACTTTTTTAGTTTCCTTATTGGTTATTGTTTGTGCAAGTCTGGATATCTTCGTATCGAAATCATTTTTGAAATCGCATAACTGTTCACTAACCACTCGTTTAAAATCATTAAACTGCCCAATCAGTTGTATTGCCATATCAGTGTATATTACGCAAACTTGGCAAAACCATCTTGTATTTCTCACCAAGGCAATCACCTGTGAATCCTTATTGGAAATGTTAACACATTTTAGATGAAATTTCTTTTTACATATTCCCGAACAGTAGATAACATAGTCGGCGGGAAGAGTGACCGCTCCACAGATCCTGCACGATTCGTCCATCGCTATGATCGCCAGAACGCCTATACCTATCTCAGTTAATCTTTTTTGTTTATTTTCTTTTTATAAGCACTCGTCGAACACTTTACTAGTTTAGAATTACAAAATTTATAATAAATCAGCAAACCAAACACTAATTTCGAAATAATTATCACATTTTGCAGCCAAGTTCGAAAGACATTATTGAAATATCACTGTAAAAATAGTTTAATAACACAAATGATACTATAACTTGTAAATAATACCGTTTATATCAGAGAGACCTTACACACGTCGATACGACACCAATTCTCGTATTCATCAGTAGGAAACGAAGTCATCAGAGGACAGCTTGACATTCAACCAACAGTGGAAAAGATAGAAGAGAGGCAGCTGGGATCGTTTAGACATGTAGTAATGATGCAAGAGGGAAGAATAGCCAGAACAATTTATGAGTCTAGAACAAGAGAAGAAAGAGAAAGAGGAAGACCGAGGAGAGCACGAGAGGTTGACATTAAAGCCCACTTAAAAAAAGAAAAGATGGGAAGAGCCCAGATTGGTGGCACAGGATAGGGTGATGTGGAAGGATGCTTGCAGGAACAAAACCCAACACCAATAGCCTTACGCCTAGCGGCGGATAGGCTCAACGTTTAAGTGAAGTGAAGTTATACGTTGATTGTTATATAATACAATAAAGTTGTTTCCAAGCGAGTTAATCTTTCATTTAAAATATTTCTTTTACTAATTAAATCAAGTAGCAACCTTCATTTCCCCTTTATTGGACTAAGTGTAATACTAATACTATATGTTTTGTATACGGCAAACGCTGATTTTCATTTGCACTAAATATTAACTAAACTGGATATGGTTAACGTTTCAAATTACAAATTATATATAAATATCTAGTAACGTTTAAACATATTAAATCTGCAATACGAAGCTACGCAAGAAGTAAGCGTTTACTGTTAAAAACTAACCTTATTACTAAAAATAATTCTACAATTCAATCATATAGTAATAACAATTCAATGTATACACACGCTTGCTCCTAAATTTTTTGTCGATCCAATATTATTGTCCCTTTTGTGTTCACACGCATTCTAAACCATAGTGACCATTGTGAGCGACAAAATTGTTGTTAGCCAACTGTCTATCGTCTGTGCTACGTCTTATTGTTGAAGAAATGACAGCACAGAAATCGGCCCAGTAGTTTGTTCACAGTAAACGTTTAAAGAAAATAATTCTGTGGGAAAATGGAAATTTCACGCAAAGGTTTTCGTTGGATAATTTTTTACGATCTTAGTAAAGGCCTAATACAAGAACAATGCCTCAGATCACTTTGTTCAACTTTTGGTTATGAAGCACCATAAAAAACGAATGTTTACAACTGGTTTGGAGAATTTCGTCGTGACCGTGCTTCCGGCAGTGATGAATTTCGTGAAGGTCAACCAAAATCGGTCGTTGTTCCAAAAGACATCGATGCTGTGCGCAACATGATTGAAGAGGATCGGCATGTGACTTACCGTTAGATAGAGGCATCCTTAGGCATGTCGAAGACTGCAGCACATTTGATTTTGCATGAACATTTAGTTGTTCCCGATGGGTTCCGCATAATTTAACCCAAGTACAAAAGGTGTCAATTGAAGTAAGGAAATGCTCAAAAAATTCGACAGAGGAACTTCAAAATCCATAACAACATCGTACGAGCCGGAAACTAAGCAACAACCAACTGTTTGGATCTTCCCAGATGAATCGAATCCAACAAAAGTTTTTCGCTCACTAAGTACTTCCAAGAAAATGATTGCCTGTTTCTTTTGTTGTACTGGTCATGTCGCAAGCGTTGTTTTGGAAGATCGAAGAACAGTTAATGCTGAATGGTATACAACAATTTGTTTGCCAGAAGTCATCGATGAAATCAGGAAAAACAATCGATAACGTCGGATCATTCTTCATCATGCCAGCTCTCACACAGCACGTCAAACAATTGATTATTTGAAGGAGAAAAACAGCTAATTAATGTCTTATTGCTCGCATTCGCCTGATTTATCGCCTAACGACTTCTTTTTGTTCTCGAATGTCAAACAAAAAATGCGTGGGCAGCGGTTTTTATTACCTTAAGAAGCTGTTGAAGCCTTCAAAAGCCATGGTTTGGAGACACCACCTTCAGAGTGGAAAAAGTGTTTCGAGAATTCATTCGAACGCATGCAAAAACATATATATCTTAATGGCGATTATTTTAAAAAACAATAAAACGATTTGTATCAGAATTTTTTTTCTTGGATTGTTTCTGTGAAAACTTAGCGTAAGTATTGTTCTACAAATTTGTAAGACACTGCGTACAACATTTTCTTTAGTAATGAATCAACAAAGCTTGACAATTATTCCAAAGACGTCCATTTAATAGTTTTCCACTGAAAAAAAAACGATTGCTCACCGGCAATTAATTAGAACTATTGGATCAACTAGGGATTTCTTAATTGAAGACTTTCTTTCTTGGTGTATTGAACTTCAAATGGTTATATCTAAATTAAGTAAGTTGAATAGCGAAAAGCAAATTGTAAATATCATTTATTTTATGATTAGATAATCTATAATACACTAGATTCACTAAACCATTCTAAAACATTTCAAGTTATAGAAGAGATAAGAGCTATTAATTATATCTACTATTACATATACCAGTAGACAATAGTAAACAATATTCAACGGGTTCGTCAATGTTAGCACTTTTTAAAGGAAAGGATAATTACGTCTCTTACGACGAATAGTTCAACTTGACCTCTACTAAGTTTTCTTATTCGTCTATCCATGATTATTATTACCGAACTATGAAAGTTTGATAATGTTCGTGACGTTACTGTATACCGCGACCTTAACGCTACGCTGCACATGCTTTAGGTTAATCACAATTAACTTGTTATGAAAATCATAATTACCTCAAAATAAATTCTTACTTCTGTCAGTTTAACAACGGAAAACTTGTTCGTATTTGCAAATTCTTTGAAATTGCAATGTACACAACAGAAAAAAAAAATCAGTTTTACACATGGTATTTAGAAGGATCTTCATTGCGTGAAGTTATTGCCTTGTTCAGTTCAGACTTATTCCTAATCATTCGACGATATCAAATGTAATTGAGGAGTTGAAACATTAACATCCATAATAAGAAAAGGTCTGCAAGGTCAAGAGTAGTAGCAAGAGACATGGAATTAAGTGTTTTGGTTTATGTAGAAAATAACAAGTAATAACAACGTCTAGGAGGTACAAAGTACAAATCACGAAGAGAGGATCGGATTTTTGCGAAAATTTACTTGAAAGAATAAATACTGGCAATAATTTTCACAAAAATATCCTTTTTACTAACGAGGCGACATTTATTAATTAATTAAAAAATTTACATTTGTACAACGTAACTAGAACGTAGTACCTTGAAAAAGTTAATGTTTGATCAGGAATAATTAATAATTATATTATAGGTCCATTTTTCATCGATGGAAACCTAAATGCAAACAAATATTAGCAATTACTACGGAACAGAATTGCCACAGCTATAAATGCTTTAAATTTAATCTGACACCAATGTGATAATACACCAGCTTACTATTCGAGAAATATTATGCAAATTTTCCTGATAGGTCAATCGGTCCCCTGATTTAAATCCAATGGATTGCTTTTTCTGAGGAAAGGTGAAGTCTTTAATATGCAATAATGTTCCTGTAGCCAGTATTAACGAGTTCAAGAATAGAAAGAGGCTTCCCAGGAAATTAGGCCGCAACACATGGAAAATGTTTTAAATTAATTTTATAATAGATTACAAAGCGGTTTGGCTGTTAACGGTAACATTCCTGAACATTTAGCATAGATTTAAAAAATATTATTTTAAGATTTTTGAAAAATGTATTTTGTATGTCGTTTTTCTTTTTAACGCTTTAAATGTATTTTATAGATGAAAACACAAAATAAGTTAAAGTGGTATGTAATTTCTCTATGTACATCCAATTTTAAATTATTCACTGGCATCAAAGCTACAATGTTTACGTAAATAACCATAATAAATAAATTCACAATGTTCGATTTTAAATTATTCAATAATATCAACTGTAATCTCTACAACAACCGCGGTTTGAGTATATACAGCGTTGTATTAAGCTCACTGTAAATTCTATCTCATAACTAACTTTTCACTTAAATGCACTTGAGTTGTATGAAGAACTTTAGGGAAGCAACAACATGAATGTAACGGAACCAAAAATTTATATATTTAATCAAAAATAAATTAGAAACCAAAACGTATAAAACAGCCCTTATTTTGGACAGATTTTTGAAATCAAAAATTCTATAGACACGAGTTTTGAAAAAATTAAAATTCGACTTGTAAAATAATAAAGGAATTTTGATCAAATTTTATTAAAGAGAAACTGAATTAAATACTATATATATATATTTGGAACTTAACACCTCAAATTGTTAAAATTTAAAGTAAAATAGCAAATAATCCATACCTTTATTGGACAAACACAGTTGACTTTGATCTTTAGATTTTGATCCACGACTATTGATGGTGGAAACGATACTATAGATTCGTTGTTGCATGACTTCATATTTGAAGCATCTCGATGATCTAGGTTGGGGAGGTACAAAGAAAAGGTCACTTCTAATGTGAATAAATATTGAAGTGATAAAAAATTTAGTATACAAACAGTGAATTGAGTATGCTATACAGTGTGAAATTACTCGATGAATCTTGTTTAAATATAATAAAATGTAATCAAATTCATGTTTAATTTAAGAATAATTTTATGTACATAAAATTAGTAATACTACGGTATGTACGTAGTATATGAGCGATTATGACAGCTACTATTCACGAAGATGACGTTTGAGTCCACGAGCCGCAGTAGAGTGGCTCATCCGAGTCAGTAATGGTCATAATCGCGAATGGGATACTATAGTAGCGTTTACATAGGGCATCGCGGGGGTGAGGTAGGAATGAAAAAAGTTCGCACAATGCAATTAAATACGAGCGTTCACACAGCGGTGTAAGGCAGAATTAGTATACATGTACACACGTTAAATTATGGCGCTACCACGGCGTTGTATATATACAACCGACCAATCACAGTGCAAGTGGCGGTTCGTGTCAATTTGTATACATACCTTTGAGGTTATGATATTCTCTTGATTAATTTTGAACTTTTAATTTACCTGTAATAAAATAGCAGATACAAGTGGATTCTGAAATTAGAATGGTCACAGAAGCTCAAGAAGAAGATTTAAAAATATTTGACGTAGTTATATATATTTATATAGCAATAATCCAGCTACAAGTGACATGGGATTGTAAATTAGCAAAACCTTGGGCTCAAATGTAATAAATGTAAGCCCAAAATAGCTCTCGGAGCCGAGACTTTAGAAGACTCCAACAAGTGTTCCTGCTAATTTAAACATTTCATTCAACTATGTGACATTGTTATCTCCTGAATTAGTGAATTAGCATTCTTTGTAAAGTTTAACGCAGAGCACAAAGATGAAAAGTTAGGTATTTGCTCTAAATCCATATTTCTCGGGACCAAAGATATATATGAATACGTAAGCAATGTACTAAATTCACCAAATATACCAAACATTAAGACGAATGATTGTTTCAGATGGCGTATACAACTTTAAATAATCATCTACATAAAGAGGAAGCTCGAGCATGTATATTAAAGATGGAATCGTAGTGTTTCGTAAGATAGAAGTATATAATATTTACCTTAAAAAATTGCTGTGATGTTTTTCGCAAAAGCATCCGCCTAAATTGGAAACAACCTGAATGGGATATGTTTTCGAAACATAACGCTTTCTCTGGAAAATGATTTAGAAGTGGTATACAACATAATTGCATTATATGACATTAATACTATACGTCAGAGCTTTGGTGACTTTGTAACCAACCACGTATAACTTTCTAGTGGAATATTTATTAAAATTCGTCTTATGATTTAGAATTCCCTATCCAGTAAAATTTACTAATAGAGAGTTAACATTTCAAAAATGGAGGATGCAAAGATTGCTACTTTAAGGCATTTGTAATTTTTGATTTGTTTCAAATATATAGTTCATAGAATTATTTTCTTTTTTTCCGAACAATTACTATATATTGTTGTGGGATGCTCCAACGTGAACAGCGTATGTTAAATTTATCATAATTAATATTATATCAAAATTCGCTGAGATTAGATTTTAATAGAATTTTATGCGGAACTTGAATTATGTTCGATTAATATTCGAGTTCCGACATTTTTGATTATTTATATTATCAATCTTTTCTTAAAAAAAAAAAAAAACACGGTTAATGATTCGGTTAAAGACATGTTACAGGGGAGAGTCAAAATCTCAGCTTATTTTAAGTTATTTATATATTAAAAACATTATTTGTAAAAATGACACATACACACACAAAAATCACATTGTATTTGAAAATGACCGTTAAAATCCCTTACGTTACCTACGACACCGAGTTGGAAGTTCAAAACATCAAAATTTAAATATCAAGTCGTTAGATTGGCAATGCTAGGGACGACGAGAAAAAACAGTAGTCAGCAACGAAAAACAATTCTGACAGATAACATCTTTTCGATTGACTTTTAGAAAACTGAGACATAAAAGTTGAAACATCGTGAAAGTCACCAGTGCAAATACATATATAAAAAACAAGTGAACTATAAGTGATATCCAACAATTGTTAAGGATATTTAATCAGTAGAGTAACCAAAACTTGCGGACTCGCATAGGCGTCGGTATTACGGGTTAATATAAGAATACGAAAAATTCATAAATAAACTTACTGGCTAATTATTCAACAAATTAGTGGCATCAGGATGTGAACTACTGTAAACTTGCATCATTGCATATATTTCCACAGTTACTTCTTTAAACCTCGTGCGTCGACAAGAAAAAATATTCTTATACATAGAAAACGATCTCTCCACATCTAAGGAAGTTACATTTGCATGTAGAAACCGTTTTTCAAAATCACTTAAAAGTTCACTATTCTTACACTTATTATAAACGGCCTCTAAAGTATTAAAATCGGGATTTTTCCTTAAAACATCTGCCAACTTTTGACTAGCGCATAATCCTAGCGTATCATTTAATGTGTGTAATTTATTTTTTACACTCTCCACTATGTCTAATGATTCCTGCAATGACAATTCAGTACATTGTAGTTTTCTGATGGCATCTAGTAATACTGTATAATTGGTATATATTGTTGTTAAATCTTCTAAAAGTTGAGGAATTTGAAATTCTCTTTGACTTTCTCTAATTGCTTTGGATTCATTCCGATTAAATCGCATTATAACTGATTGAATTTGTTGAAAATGGATCAAATAGTAAGAAGCTGCTGTTAGCCAAGTACCCCATCGCGTTAAAATTGGTTCAGGAGGTTCTGGAATACCTGGACAAAATTTACGAAATTCTTTTAAACGTTTAGGAGATTTACGAAGCACTGCTTTAGTACTTCCAATCATCCGATCAACGTTTCCGTAATGTTGTCGAACAACTTCACCAACTAAATGCAAAGCGTGCAGCACGCAGGTTATATGTATTAAGTTAGGAAATATATGTTTTAAGGATCGCCCAACACTTAACATCGTTGCTGCACTATCTGTCACAATCATCACAACTTGATGTTGGGCAATTTTAAATTTTTTCAAAGCGTTCATTATCATTTTTTGAATATTTTCCGCGGTACATTGTTGAACACGTTTGCAAGCTAACAAATATCGAGATGCTGTGTTTTCGCTAGATAAAACGCGAGCTATTACATTCACAATACTGTTTTCCTTTATATCGGTCGTCTCATCCACGGTAATCCATATTTTTTTGGAACACAAATCACGTTTACACACATTTTCTAGCATCTCTTTCATTCGCGGCAAATGATTCTGTAATTGTGTTTGTGAGGGTAATGGGTACTTTGGAACGTATTGTCGCCAAAACGTTTTAAAAGCTGCTTTTCTCATCAACGACAACGGAAGATTACAAGAGGTAAACATAATTAATAAATGTATGAGGAATAGTGTATAAGGTATTTCAGTTCTTGCATTTCTCATATGCTTAATACCATTGACATATTAAGCAAAAAACTGCACTACCGTCATATTTTAAATGGGGAAAAAGTGACACATACCTATGTGCATCAGTAGCAAATCTATTAAGAAGCATTGTTTTTTTAGGTATGTAAATATTAGTTCTATATGAAACGATACACTAATTATGTACTTGGTATAATACTACAACACACAAAAAACACCAGCTATATTTTCAAAAGCGACACGTAGGTACATAACCTTGACCGTCCGACTAATCTCTACAACAGCTCAACCGGTACTAAAACGAAATCTCTCTCAGCGCGGTTTAACATGATTTATATTCAAGGTCGACACTACATGCCTGCTTCTCTACCGGCTTAGTTTATTTATGAATTTTTCGTATTCTTATATTAACCCGTAATACCGACGCCTATGCGAGTCCGCAAGTTTAGATTACTCAGTCACAGAATTCTAAGAACCATTTGAAGAAATTTAATTGAAGAAAACCATCAAAGGGCTTCAAAATAAGTATAACTTTAATTAGATTAAACTAATTTTTTCCTTTGTAAGTAAATACTTAAAATAAAAACAAAACAGATTATCTCCCCAATTCAAATCTTTTAATTGTTATTTGTAACATAACAATATATTTGGTTATCTGTTATAAAACAATTTCAAGTAAATTTGTACATGACAACAGCATCAGTATGTAAGTACGTACACTGTATTATGCATTTTACAAAGGAACTATCAAAGTATACAGAGATGTAAGAGTAAGAATTGAATTTATATGTTATAAGCAACGTAATAGGTGCGAGTCTATAGAAACTTTTGCTAACTATATCATTTAAGAAAGAATAAAATGTTATAATTCTTTCATATCTTCTTTATTTGATTTTGTAATTACGTACATTTCACAATTTTCTTTGGATAAACATTAGTCATTTCTATTGCAACAGCCATTTATACTTTTACGATGAAGGCAAATAGAATAAAATTTAAATAAACTGTTTTTGCTATAAAACAAAAATCGTACTTAAAATGTTTTCCTTATATCGTTGCCATTTATGTAATTTGTTTTCATTTTCTTTGATTTTTTTTTCCTACTATTCATTCCTCCATCACTTGAAGATTCATGGGCTCCTGTATCCACACATACAGGTTTATAATTTGCAACGCATACAGCAAATTAAATTCTAAGATTTCTTATAATTGTAATATAAAGAACCAGAATTGTTAGGTTGTTTTATATGAATGCCTTTTATTGGACCTGTACAATTAGGAAACTACCTCTTGTTGGTAAGTAGTAGACAGGCTTTAGTACAATCCACAACGTTTCCAATGTTTCTCGAAATATTTGACAAACCTTTGATTTACTTCTACTATTTTCAATAAATTTTCAAATAAATCAACATTCATTCCTGCATATAACAAAAAGAAATCAGGATCATGATTTAAGATTTCCTGAATCAAATTTAAATAGTCCACTTGTTTCTTTTGAGCGTTGATGGAACCTACCCGCTAACCTCTTCTCTTTTTACATTTATTTTAAAATTTGTTCGTCATGATTATTGCAGAAACAGTTAATAAGCACAGTATATAACGTTTCTGTGTCATTGCATCTGTTACAAAAGACATCATTAACAGATAAATTAAGGTTATGATACGACAAAGTAAACCGCGATGTCAGTTATCATTATCCCCCGAAATTATTTGGAGAATTACCGCAGAATATTGTAAATAATTTCCCGCAAATCAGAATTAGCGTGAAATTATTTCCAATAGTCCACCTTAATTTTTAGAATAATTTCGTCATTATTGACAACTGACATTTCGGTTTACTTTTTTGTAATATAAGATTAATTTATCTGTTAATAACAGTTATTATAATGGATAAAATTACACGGAAACGTTATATGTTCTATTTATTAGCAGCTTCTGCAATACTCATCACGTATAAATTTAAAAATAGTTGTAAACATACCTTAGTCTTGAGGTTCTCATAATTGTAATATAAGGAGCGATAAGGTTTTATATGAATTTATTTAGCTATTACCACACCTACACAATTGGGAAGCTGCTATTGATGCTAGAAACAGTAGAGACCATTAGCAGTATCAGCACTTTTTGAATGTACATTTATCTGGAGTTGGTAACTAGACAGACTGTAGTACAGCCCATAGCATGTCACGTTTTCTGAAATATCTCTCAATGATTTACATATTAGGTGAGTTCGGATATTCGTTCAGAGAAACTTCAGTTACCCCAAGTTCACTACTCACGCTCTTTGACGTTTGGAAATGTCGTAGAGTTACTCTATCCAAGTTCGAATATGATACAACATTGCTAAAGGGAGTACTTGGTGTTCGTCTAGGTGTATGGCTTGAGTGATCAACTCTTGCTCTACTCCTGATCCATTCCATGTGCTCTTTACTCTTGATCTGCTCTGATCAAATATCGGAACGCAGCTATTGTACATGGAAGAATAACAGATTTAAGTGAACCTCCAGATTCAAGTAATTAAAACTACAAAAATCACATAACCACACAATTCAATACATATTATTTATTTTAATTCCACTATTATACACAATGTTGTTTATCAAATGACTATGTCCTACTATATTAAAGCATTTCGTTTTACAATTAAATACATCATAACCTCAAAAGCAACAATGACACGAGTTTGATAAACTGACATGAATTAGCAATCGTTTACTGCCATCTGCACTGTGATTGGTCGGTTGCATTGATATAACGCCGTGGTAGTGAAATAATTTGGCGTGTGTATAGTTTTGCGGTACACCAATTTTTAATTCTGCGGTACACCGCTATGTGAACGGTCTTATTTAATTACATGGTCCGAACTTTCGTAATTCCTACCTTAATTTCGCGCTACCCTATGTGAACGCAGCTTAACGATAATTTCCCGCTACCCTATGTGAACGCACCCTACACCTATTAAACACATAAATTAGAGTCAAATTTGACAACTTTAATAGAAGAAGAACCACCTATAAACTATAAAAAATTGATAGTTGATTGTAGTTTATTTGGCTTTAAATTAAAAAAGAAAACAAATAAATTCTGAAAATATATAATTAATATAATATTACATCAAATTTGTATTAGTTGACATAACATTAGAAAATTTATCAATATTGTTGCTAAACTTATCTAAAGAATGGGACAATTTATTTAAAGCATCAACAAAGTTTGCCATATTTTGTTGCTTTTCGTTAAGCTGCGCTTGTTTTGATTCTTCTTTTTTTTTTAATTTTCATTAAAATTTTGTAACTGAATCAACGATAAATATAATATTTTCTACATTTGCCATATTCTGCGAAAAACAATTTTTTTTTGCTGGTGAAATATTCAATTACTTGGATTTTTATATGCTGTTCGTATGTTTTGAAGTTAGTGCGCAAGTCGCCTAACTTTTGTCCAGCTATCAACCGGGGCGAAAGGTTGCCGTCCGAACGTTAAATATGAACGCCGTGGACGTCTTACCCAGACAAAACAACTTTGAAATCTGAACGAGAATTGGAGCCCAGTGTGCACACGGTGTGTAAATCTGAACGCAACCCAGCTGCAGAAAGAGTTGATCGCGGGTAATTTAAAATATCATTGGATCAGCGAAATAGTGATTTTTGGATTTGTGTTTGTGATTGACTGGTCATAGTGAATTATGGATACTATCTTTCACGAAAAAAAATGCTAATAATTGCAATACAATTAAATAGGTGTTGAAAAAAAAAATATTTTCTCTTTTTGGTTCGAAAAGACAATCACAAGATTGATATATAACTTTTATGGTTTAAATTGGAATAGTCAACCTAAATTATTTGATTGCAATCTTTCTTTTGTTAATTTTTCCACAAAAGGAGAACATGTATTATAACCTCATATCTATAGTTTGTTGGTTATTTTTATTATTTGATTAATCTAAATGTGATAAAGAGCTAAGTATAATAACGTCATTGTTATATTCACTACAAAAGTTTATTTTTGCTTTTCTTACTCCTTTACATTAACATAACACTAACTAATATAAATTTGTATTTTTGCACATAACACGAAAACAAAACATAGCACCTACCTTAGAAGTAAAATCTGTGATTTTACAATTCGACCCTGACGAAGCTACAGCTATTAAGGAGAGACAGAAAGGATTTCTAGATACTTCTGTTGAAACAGATTTAAAAAGTATTAGCAACAATTATATAAAAATATTGCAACATACTGGGTTGTCGTTAGTAGAATCAGTGCAAATCGTGGACGAAGTTAATACATTGCAACGCGGTATAAACCACACAAAAAACGGTCACGCTATAGCAAAGTTCGCCAATGTTAAAAAAAATCCGATTATACGAGATTAAGACAAATGTGTAGTGGTGCATCTGCAGATTCATTAAGTAACTCTAAGGATTATTTTAATTATGCCTGTTACTTCCGTAGATGTTGTCTCGAAATATAAGAACATTTTTTCATCACAGCGAACTACATTCATTGAGACAAATGTGGAAACAAACATACCAGATGGTGCAAGTTTTTCAACAATCATGTGTTCGTGTCTTGGAAATGTTCAGAATAATAAAAAGCTGCTTGCAACTATGTTCCCCAACGCGTAAGAATCGGCTGTGATTGTTCGCGAATACCGGGACAAAGCCTGTTAAATGCTCGAATCCGTTTGGGAGATTTGAGAAAATTTTTTTTTATATTTGCTATTAATGCATCCGCCTCCGGCTAACATTCGCGAATAGTATCGAGCACTACGCCTGTAATTGCTTCGCCAGCACACTTTTTTTGTATTTTGCTAGTTGATAAGATTGCAAATTTCAATTCAACAGAATCTAGTACTCGTACTATAATATTCAAAATAGATTTTTTTTTTCAATCTGTCGTCTCATCAAGACATAGCCACATCTGTTTATCTTTTAATTCTGCTTTAATTCTATTTTCGATATCTTTACGTATACTTGGTAGCTCTTTCCGTAACGCTGTGCATGATGGTAAGTTCCACTCGGGATTGTATGTACGCCAAAACTGTCGAAACGGTTCTTTATCGAGTAAGCGATGCAGTAGACTACAAATAATAAACATCAAAAGTAAATCCAACTGAAATTGGGTTTGAGGTGGCACGCCATTTTTCTCATTTTTGTGCTGTACACTATTTATATGTCTTTTACAGTTGCCTTTGTTCCAGCACATTAAATGTATTTTGCAAACACTACATAATACTTTAGTTCCGTTACAGTTCAAATCCGGAAATTCACTGATAAATATACGGTCGGTTATTTTCCTTGCGTACGTTAGACATACTTATATACATATTTATCTCTATAATTACGACTAACGCTGTGAAGGGTTGATGAGAAACTGTTGCAATAAATCGATAATTTCATTCGCTGAGGTAGCTCGTGGCGATTCACCTGCATACATACGTCGCGTCGTGGACGCGGTAACCTCACTTCTAACCTGGCGCGAAGCTCTCTGTGCCCGGCCTAGTTATAACTAAGCGAGGCATAGCGCTGCCCACCGTCTCTCTTTAGATCTACCTAACTCATCTGTCACTCATCTGATCTGTTGGCAGCGGTGTTCAGTCACAGTCACAGGGTTGATCGAGTGGGGGTACAAATAAACATGAATAAATATGGTATTGTATGGTATTCTTATACATTTTATATACGTATATACCTTGTCAAAGACATTTCGTTTTGAATTTTAATTATTCCTTTATGTGTAATTAGAGTGTGCGCAAGATGGTATTCAAATTACGATTTCTTTTACTAAAACTACTTGAACACACTGTGAGTTCTGTCATTATATTTGGCATTGTATATTAGTATATGCAAAAATAAGGCCAAGGACATGGAGTTTAAGTTTTTTTTATTGGCGTTAATTCAGCATGATGCATTCCTATCAAAAGGTTTTTAACCTTCTTATATTTTATCGAAATATTGATACTAATTTCAATATGTTAATAGCGAAACGAAAAAATGCCAGTGATATTTACAAACTCAGCCGACAGCTAATGCTGGCGCTACAAACTGGATTTGGTTGGATCCTTTAAAATCTGGAGAAGTTAAAGCCTTATTAAAAATGTCCGCAATGATAAAGATAAGGAAAGTGTGTTTAGACAGTTGAGCAGACACAGAATTGATGGAGGTAGTAATTTTTCAACATAATAGTACTGATTATTTTTCAAGGTCAGATGTATGTATACACGTACCAGATGTATGATGCCGTTTTTGCATGGCAAAAATTTCCATGGAAAGTTTACTAACATTATAAACTGATTCGATTAGTTCTTATTTGAGTGTATTTACAGCGTTCAAGTAACATATATGAAAAGTAAAATGTACAATATATTGTGTCAGAGAAAGATTTTTGTTTATCAATTTTTTTTTTAAGTTTACGTTTTTTTACGTATTATTACAACTTTTGTGAGATAAAGCGGTGTCGGTGACTTGCCTCGAGATTTCCTTAGTTCAATTGTTCATCCTATTCTAATACTTTATCGTTGTATTATTAAAAAAGGAAATTCTTTCAAGTAGTCGAGGAAATCGAAATATTACTGTGTTACATACATTATTTCGACCACAAAATTATAGATCATCATGGTTTCACGAATATCAAAATTAATTTGTCACCGTGGATATGTAAGGATGTTCAAATAGGTACTGACAAGGGCACAGCGGCAACCCGAAAATTCAGATTTCGTTGAAACTCTAGAGGCTGAAAGAGTATCTTAGTATAAGCACAACATAATTTTTTAGCGACTAAATTGCCTGATTACAGGGTGCAGTTCCCTCCAAAAATTTACACGATTGATAAATTTTTGTAAATATCTGGGAAACTGTAACAGATACATACAGTAGTGTCCAAATATAACCAACCGCAAGGGACCGAGAAATGCAGTTCGCTATATGCGAGTTATATGAGTTCGAAATAAACAAAACGGATGAAATACATTTAACATATTAACAAATTAGTGGGAACTACATCATTCAAACAATATTTATTTACATAAGAATACAAATTTAGAGAAATACACTCATAGAATATAATTGAGAATCGCACTCCGTACTTGTAGAACAGCTGTAAGTTATTTGCTGTTGTCTTAAGTGAAGGGTGTACAGAGCTGATGTAAAAATGAATTATTCGCTGCGAAGAAACCTCGGTGGGCCTTTTGGGGGTCGTAACGAATAATAGAAATACGTCATTAAATAATTCCGATACTTGAAGCATCGATGATGCGATTAGGAAAAACCGGCGCGGATACTTTATAATATTGCCAAAATGAAGCTTAGAACTATCATAAAAGGCTTACGACTAACAATGCGTAATACATAAGTTTATAGACACGATAAGGAAAAGATAGGGATTAAAACATATTTCGGATTAAAAATGGTAAATTCTCAATTAAGGATATTGAAATTGAATAGAACCTGGACTGGTTGAAATTTAATACAATATTATCATAGAAATGGTTCGGAATTATCGGGAATGCCAGAGTAATCCCAAGAATACACAATAACATAAATAGATTAATAGTGACGTAGAAGAAGGGAAATAATATACAGGTAGCATCAAAAGTTTGAGTTAAACAGAAAGAGTTCGGCACGGCATCTATTAAAAATTATTACAAAAATAAAAATTAAGACTAAAAAATGGTTGTGGCAGTGAGCCGTAACAGCAGGGTTAATCTTTGCATCCTTAACACTGAGGCTTAGTAGCCTATTGTATTATTCCTGCTTCGGTTTCATTTTATTTGAACAGGTTAGTTCCCTCGATCAGGTTTAAGACCCTATGTAATAAATAAAGCTGGCCACGAGCGGTACCGCGCAGTAGCGTAGAGTCGACCAGGTCTCGCGTTCCATTAGAGTTATTCTGCTAATAGAGATGTTTGCTGCCGCAAATAATTTCGCTCATCTTTTAAATAAAAATTAAACAACACATGCTCAAACACTTACCATTTTAAGAGTCCTCCGTGAAATCACAAAGTGAATAATATCAGTTAAATATCTGCAACATTAGATATGTTTCAACTGTTGTTTCGGCAAAACTAGTACGGCATGAGGAAAAAATGCGTTTATATGCAGAGAACGAACTTTCTACATCTAGTGACGTAATATTTGCGTAAGTAAAATAATCTTTCAAATAACTTAACGATTCTGTTGACGCACCTTCACAAATGTGTCTTAATGTGCCCAAATCAGAATTTTTCTCAAAAACACTTTCAAATTTTTCTAGAACAGAAACATTTTTTGCGTCTTCAATCGCGCATAGCTGTGCGTGAACATGTTGCACTATTTGGAGAGATTCTTCTAACGGCACCGCAGGATTTTGTAATTTTTCTATTGCATCTGCTAGCCCGAAGTAATTGTCGTGAATGATTTTTAAATCCATTTTAACCTGACTATCTTGAAATTTCGACTGGCTTTTCTGGATAGCGACAGCTTCCTTTGTATCGAATTGTAAAACCACGTTCTTAATATTGTCAAAATATTTATGATAATAAAACGCGGCGTGCAACCATGTTCCCCAACGAGTTAGAATAGGTTCTGGTGGCTCTGGTATACGGGGGCACAGTCTGTGAAATTCGCGAATACGTTTCGGTGATTTGACAAATACTGCTTTGGTATGCGCTATTAAAGCGTTTACCTCAGGATAACATTTTCTGATACTATCCGCCACAAGATTGAGAGCATGAATTTTACACGTAATGTGTAACAAATTAGCAGAATGCTTTTTAAGAGACCGGCCTACAAAAAGCATGTTTGCAGCACCATCACTCACTAACATCAAGAGTTGGTTTGTTGAAAGTTCAAACTTGTCCAATGTATTTAACACTAACTTTGAAATTACTTCGGCAGTACACTGTTGTATTCGTTTGGAGACTAATAGAATTGAAGGTGCCGATTGATGAGGTTCCAATTTGCGTGCCATTACATTAAGAACAGATGTTTCTTCCGATCTGTTGTTTCGTCAACACTTAACCACAATTTTTGATCTTTCAACTCCGATTTTATTTTTTGTTCAATATGTTCGCGCGCAGATGGCACAATTCTTCGTAACGATGTTCGACTTGGTAATTTGCACTCCAAATAGTTATTCCAAAAGTAGATAAATGGTTCCTTGTCTAGTAAATTAAACGGTATATTACATGCGATAAACGTAACGCATAAATTAAATATAAATTTTTCATTGTTTCGTGCGCAATTTCTTTTTGAGACATGCTTTTCACTATTTACGTGTCGTAGACAATGTTGTCTGGACCAACACATTAACGGGACCTTCATATATTAAGTCTGGAATTTCTGCAATAAATTTTCGAAGTTTGACCTACCGCGGTCGTTTTGCTGGCGAAATCATAATTTTTCTAGGACAGATAAACAATTGCGCAAATGACCGGTAGCGAAAATGTCCGTACTGCTCCGCAGACGAAGTAATACTACCGTTCCTCTCGGTCCGAACTGATTCTACGCCGATGCGCGGTACCGCTCGTGGCCAGCGTTAGTAATAAATCTTTCTCCACTGGTAGATCAATTGCGCTTTGCATAGCGAATCTGCGTTGAGCTAGCGCTGCACATTCGAAAATAATATGAGGGGCTGTTTCCTCCTCCTCATTTCAAAGTTTACATAAGGGTTCATCGTTGAAGATCCCCATCTTATGCAGATGGCCTCTCAAACAGCCATGTCCTGTTAGTAGACATTTTGCTGCCCTAAGTTGTATCTTGCTTAATTCAAGCAGGTCAGCAGTCAGATGTTGCGACGGTCTTCCCGTCATCCGTTTGATGCGCTTTTGTCCGGCTGCATAGTTCCAATTTAATTTCGCATGTGTTACTTTCATCACTATTGGAATCGTCTACCGATTCATTGAGTACACTGTTGATTATGTCATCGTCAGTTAAGAATTCGGCGATTGCAACTTGATCATCTACATGAACGAATTCGTTAAAATTGATATCCTGCATAATACTTTTTACGACTTCATTATCAATGACAGATAAATCAATAGCTGTTAAAGATGATTTGTACTTCTCCAACCATTGTGAAAGTGATAATTCGTCATCAGAGTCAAATTCATCAAAGCAAGTACAGAAACCAGCAAGAATTACTGATAGTTTTCTCCGTAACTTTTTGCCATGCTTTGTGATTAAAATTTATTGCATCCAGTAAATTTATAGACCTTGATTTACCTTCGTCCATTGAATTAATTAATTTTATAAGCAAAAAATGTCGATAGTAGCTTTTAAATGCGTGTATTATTCTTTGGTGCATAGGCAGAAGCTTGGAGCTAGTGTTTAGATGCATAAGCACTAAATTAATATTACGCAAACCTGTCACTTGAGGATGTGCAGGGCAGTTGTCAACCAGTAGAATAATTTTTCTATTCTTCAGTAATAACTCTGCAACCTACAGTCTCAATTTTTCTGTAAACAAATCACCAAATTTGTTTATCACTAACAATTTTCTTTTTTCACTTCCTGTTAAATTAGTGCAGAGAAAATAAGGTTAATTTATCTTTTGAAAACTTCTTGTCGGTGTTGCCCGGGCTTTCCGAATATTATGTATTGATGTAGTATCTAAACAAGTTCGTTTTAAACAGAAACTGTTTCTGTTAAGACTCTACAATTGGCTCGTATTATACGGAAGTTCGTCATAAGCGGGTTCGCAATAAAAGATATTTTTTAGTATTATTTTTATGGTAAATATAATGGGACCCTCGGTTTTGGTACGCAACAACCGGTAGTTCGCTTTAAGCGATATATATATTGTTATGTGACAAATTTAATTAAAAGATTTGAATTGAGGAGATAATCTGTTTTTGTATTTATTTTAAGTATTTACTTACAATAAAAAAATGAATTTAATCTAATTAAGATTACTTACAGTTATTGAGGTGTGTTTTTTTTAATGTGTGTGTGTGTGTAAAATCCTACTAATTGCTGGTTCCTTTTTCCCTCTTCTTCGTGAAATCCTCTTATCTTTTATTCCTCCTTCCCTCTGCTTCGTTGAGTACCCTTGTTTGGAAGCCCTCTAATGGTTTTCGTCGGTTAAGTTTCTTCAAATGGTTTTAAAAAATTTCGTGACTGATTAAATATCGTTAAGAATCGTTGAATATCATTTATAGTTCACTAGAAATGTTTTTTATATATATGCACTGGATACTTTCACGATGTTTTAACTTTCTTGTCTCAAACTTCCAAAAGTCAATCGGAAAGATGTTATTATCTGTTAGAATTGTTTTTGTTGCTGACTTCTCTTTTTTTTTTCGTCGTCCCTAACACTACCAATCTAATGACTTGATATTTTAATTTTGATGTTTTGAACTTCCAATTCGGTGTTGTAGGTAACGCAAAGGATTTTAACGGTCATTTCCAAATACAATGTGATTTTTGTGTGTATCTGTGTCATTTTTACAATTAATGTCTTTAATACATAAATAACTTAAAATAAGCTGAGATTTTCACTCTCCTCTGTAACATGTCTATATATATGTATATATATATATATATATATATATATATATATATAGGCATATTAATAACTAATGCCTCCATTGCCATAACTTTTATAAGGATGGGCCAGACAGTGTCAAAAGTGGTTTGCCATTTACCTTAACTCATGGTACATAAGTCTCTGGAGATCTGGAGATCTGGAGATTCTCAGTAACATCGCGTTTGCGCATGACAGTTCTAAAAATGGCGACCGGCATGGACGTGCGGCTAAAGCAACGAACTGTCATTGAATTTCTCCACAGAATTGTGACCGGCGACGAGTCGTGGGCACATCATTACGACCCTGAAATGTAATGTCAGTCCATGGAGTACAGACATAAGGGTTCGCCACAACCGAAAAAGTTCCGTCTGCCGGGAAAGTCATGATTACCGTTTTCTGGGATTGCGATGGCATCGTTCATGTCGAATTTTTGGAACGAGGCTGTATTGTCAACTCCGAAGGATATGTTAACACCCTAACAAATCTGAAGCGGCTGCTGCATAGCGTTTGTCCAGACAAAGTGCCAATTCTGCATCATGACAACGCTCGGCCTCACACAAGTGAGAGAACGCATATAGCACTGGAGAAGCTTGGATCTCATGACGTTTTACCTCATCCACCTTATAGTCCAGATCTTGCGCCTTGTGACTTCTTCCTCTTTCCGAAGCTTAAGGAATATCTCTCTTCGGATGCAGAGGTGATAACGGAGGTGCAGAAGTGGTGCCGTGCGAAGAATTTTTTCCGCGCAACTCGTAGTACGTTGGCATAAATGTATTGCTGTCACTGGCGATTATGTGGAAAAGTGATTATATCAGTGGGTAGAGGACAGTTTATACTATCATTTCACACTTATATGTAAACAATATATCTATTACTAATAAAGTTATAGCCATGGAGGCATTAGTTTTCAATACGCCCTCGTATATATATATTGATTAAATTTTTAACTCTTTTGTGAGATTTGGTAGTATTCTTTCATACTTCTTCGGCTATTTTTAATTAAGTTTTAATTTCAATAAATGGAAATTAACGAATGTTAAAATTGAAAATGCAAACTAACCTTGATTCTATAAAGATGTCATATAAATTCTAAGTTCGACATTCGCCTATTTTAACCTCGAACCTTCTCGTCTACCTTGAATTTGCTCTCTAATTTCAATATCGGACACTTTGAACTAGGAGCGCAGCCAAAATACGAGATAACTCAATGAAAGCCCAGCCAGAATTGATGAAAGTTATTGGCGTCCCTTTTCTCCTTTATTTTAATCCCGATGGCGATTGTTTCTATCCCCAGCAAATTTAGATGATTTCTATCTAAAGATAATATTGTGATGAATTTCGATGAATAAAGTTATTTTTAAAAGTAGCATGAGAGAATGAATGTAGTGACGCTACTAGATGACTGAAACTAGATAAATGAAGATACCTTAACGAAACATATGTATTTAATATACGAAATAATGTTAGAAATACCTCTGAATTTACCCTGTTTTTTCCTTTAGGAGAATTTTACATTAATTTTGAGGATTTACGAAATGAGGAGAATAAAAAGAGGAGTAATTTCATCTCCGATTGACCAAGATCGTCATTGGCTGGAGTTAAATAAATTATTTAGTACCCCCACTCCAAGGCCAGTCGGTCTGGGGGAAATTGTGGCTTCCGAAAAATAGTTTTTATCCCCTAGAAGGAATTTCATATCTATCGGGTGACTATACTGAATACCCTATACGTTCTAAAGTGGGGCTTTACGATGTAAATATTTAACATAACAATATGTATATTTGAATATAATTTAAAGTACATATATTACATAGTTTCAATACAAAAGTATATTTCGTTTCTTAGCCGTTCTTGTTTAATAATTAACATTTTCTTTTTTCTTGATTTTAGCGGCTTAATTGCTAAATATATTATTTTTTGAGTTAACTAACACTTAACAAACGTTGGGTTTTAATTAACTCAAACAATAATATATTTAGCAATTAAGCCGCTAAAATCAAGAAAAAAAAAATTAAATTACATAGTTTCAAGGATTATGCAAATTATTTTCGGAAAAAATGTACAGTTATGTACAGCAAAATTTGAAACGGAAGCACCCCTGAGAAACCTATATTTTACATTAAAATGAAACCAATTTTTTTTAAATACATAGTGAATCAAACAGTTACAAAATTTAATTCAAGTTAATTTAAATTTTCAAGGCACACTATGATTATTTTCCGAAGTCGAAAATAATATAATTTTACTAAGGGTTTTTTATTAAAAATCTGACTGCATCACTGAATTCAGACAGTCTTGAAATGATTTTTGACCCACTATGTATTAAAAGAAAAACTGGTTTCATTTTAGTGTAAAATATAGGTTCTGCAGGGGTGCTTTAATTTCAAATGGATCACACTATATATAGGGGGAACCGGGTACCCCGTTATACACTTTTTCCAAATCCCAGTAGCATTTTTTGTTTTTTTTTTTTCCTAAGAAATTATTTATTTTACTCATTTATTGCAATGTATGAAAAACGTGTGCAATACGAAAAAAATAAATATTTAAGTTTTGAATAATATATAACATTCTAATAAATTCCTTTGAAAAATTGCGAAAATCAATATTTAATATTAAGATAAATTTAATTTATTTCTCTAATGTTATAAGATAACGAAAACACACTAATTCTTACATCATTTTCTTGCTAACGTCAACATAGCTTCTTTACGTATTTGTAAATTGATAACCATTACAAATGTAAAATTTATTTAATCATTCAATTACAACTAAGGTAACAGGAAGTACCTTTCCAAAATGTTTATGAATTTAATAAACAAGCTTTTATAGTACAATAAATAAGTCCTTGAACTTCATACTGTAATGGAATCAACAATAATATCGTCCATAAAAAATGTTATTTGTTTTTATTTTTTTAGTGGTTAAAAAAACTTCGCATTAATTTTTTGCGCTGCTTTACACCCAATCTAATTAAAAAATATTCTTTATTCTTTTCAAATAGAACCTTTAACCTTCTAAAAAAAAAAGGATACTAAAACAGAACCAACTTTATACGCATTGTATCTTAACATACAAATGCTATGGTCAAAAGGCCATGAACATATTTTTTACATTAATCATAACAATATAGAATTTTATCAAATGTAAGCTTAAAATGACTATAAGGAAAAAAAATAAAACTCTCATAATGCACTCATAATTTATTCATCAAGAAATGTACAATGTACTGACAATAAAATTATCGCTTTCTTATGTACTTGTAAGGATATTATTTTATTTTATTGTACCCAGCCATTAACAAGTATGCCATCAAAGTGAAAAAACTAATATCACAACAAATTACTTTCCTAAAGTATCGTACAAGGGCATATATGTATATTTCTTAATAATTTTTATGGTAACACTATTTACATAGTACACTACATCCAATAATTCAACAAAATCACTTTTATGCTACTACCAATTACATTAACCCACTACTTGTAGAAACAAAACATTTCTAAACACAAAATCAAAGTTGCATTAGAATACGACGTACACATATTTTAAGTATTTTTTTTAGAAGCCCCAATTGTTTTACACCGTTTTACGTACACATCTATACATGCATTAGGAAAATACTCCTAGTTCATCGTAGAATGGTAAAAGACGAGCTAGTGTGCCCTTAAAACGATCATTGTAGTAGCAGTGATAGCGAAAACCATCTTTAGGAGCCTCTGAGGATAATAGCGCATCAAACTTGGCATCACTTCGACTATCCGCCTTAATTATAGGTAACACACCCACCATGGCGGTTAATCCTGTAAAGATACATCCAATGTTTTGATGTCAAAATTAATTTAATTTCAATCGTTGTACGTGCATGTCGAGTATATATGACGTGATTTGCAAGGTTTCAGGTTAGGTTTTAGAGAAAAGTTGTTTTATCTAGGCCAAATTAACTCATCAACCAATTTATTCTAAACAAAACTAAATTACAGCAACTTTTCCTAAACTAAATTTAAAGAATCCGGTGCTTAACTCTGAAATTAAATCACCGCCTTATAAGGTTCTGCATCTGGAATCAATGCTGAATCCTAGAGTAGGCCCTTTTACCATTTCACTACCTTTAGAATTACTAAAGGTAATACAATATGAAGGAGATCTAATTAAAATAATACTTTTTTTCAAATTACAATATTGAATTGCATTCAATAGGCAAGAAGAGCGGTAGAAACAAACTAACGAGATGGAATTAGCTTCTAAATATTCATGTCCTGTAGCCATTCTTGAAATAGGTGATGGAGTTTGCCAAATTTAAGCAAAACATGGTGTTCTACAGAAAATATATTGCAGTCCCCTGTAATTATTCAAGATTACTAATTTTTATCGTGACATTAGGCGTCCAGAATTTTAACCATTATTTATTTTTTATTAGATGTTCCACAGTCTGAAAATTTCTTGCATCTTAGATTTACAACAAATTGGACAACACGGAGAAAATATACAGCGTGTCCACCAAATGGGTGAACAGACGATAATTCCCTTCCTGAGCAATTTAGAGAAAAAGTTTTGAAATGAAAAAATATTTGGAGACAAAAGCTGCACAACATAAAATTATATCTAAGTACAGGGTGTTCGGTTTCCGCAGCTCGCGATACAAATTCAAATTTCTAAATGGAATACCCTGTATGTTATTACGAATTTAGATGCCTCTTTTCAATTCATATCAACTTTCATCAATATTCCTTATACCCATATATTTTAGTTTTTTAAGGCTATACATCCCCGAGAAGATTGCAGCCGCTCCGAGTGGAGCTCCCTGATTCCTCTAGCGTGGTGAATCTCTCCACACATTCTTCCTCCGTTTGTTATAATCTCTTTCTTGTTTTGGCCTCGCTTGCAAGTCTCGTCCATTCCTCTCTATCTCCAATTTTGCTTCTCTAGTCCTCGCCTCCTACTATCCATAAGTCGTACTTCACCTGGTCCTCCCACCTTGACCTTGATCTTCCTTTTGGTCTACTTACACCCGGTTTCCACTCGCTGATTTTTCTTATTGGGGGGGTTGGGCTCACGCCTTTTCATGTGTCCGTACCAGCGAATCCTATGTGCTTTTATAATATTTACTATATTTTCTTTTACCAGGTTTTCAATTTCAAAATTCATTAGCTGTCTATACTCTCCTTCTGGTGTTATTTTCGGCCCTAGTATTTTTCTCATTATCTTACGTTCAAAGATTTGTAGTTTTTCTTCGTCTTTTTTTTGTTAGACACATGACTTCGCTGGCATAGGTTACTACTGGTCTAATGCATGCCTTATACACTTTTTCGTGTTTTTACTGAGGTCTTTATTGTGTAATAACTTTCTGTAAACGTAGTACGCCCTGCTTCCAGCTTGAATATGTTCTGCGATCTCTTCACTTCGTTCATTAGTTCCGTTGACTATCACTCCAAGATATTTAAAACTATTGACTTTTTCAAAGTTGTGCTGTCCAATTGTAATAGCTGGTACGTTTTTTTTGTTGTCTAGAGCTTAGCGTATATTTGTTTTTTTCTCATTTATCCCCTAATCCCCCTAATTTGTGATTCTTTGTCTAACATCAGTAAAGCTTCCGTCATACTTCTTTCATCTCGTGCTACTATAATAATATCATCAGCGTAGGTGATGAGTTATACTGATTTATTAGCGATGATACCTTCATAGTTAAGCCAACTTATTACTCCTTCCAGGATGTGGACAGAGCATCACCTTGTCCTACCCCCGTTTCGATGCCGAAGGGGTTCGAGTTTCCTTCAGGCAGCGTCCGCGTTTTTCATTGTCATCTGCACAAGTCTTATTATTTTGGATGATATATTCATACTTCGCATTTCGTGAATGAGTTTATTCCTATTTAGGCTGTCGAAAACTTGTTTAAAGTCTACGAATACAAGATGTAGTTGTATATTATGTTCGCAGCATTTCTGTATTGCTTGTGTTAGGGTATGGGTGGCGTCTACCGTAGATTTTCCTTTTCGGAATCCTTGCTGATAGTCCTCAATCTTTGCTTGCGCGTAATGTTCTAGTCTTTTTCGAATTAATGAGGTAAAGATTTTATATGCCGTATTAAGAAGCATGATACCTCTATAGTTCTCGCAAACTGTGGGGTCTCCTTTTTTTAGTATCGGTATTAACAGACTCGTGTTCCATTCTGTCGGCATTTTCTCTTCTTCCCACATTTTCAGAATTATCTTGTAGAGTCTTCTCTGTAGTTCTTCTCCTCCGTATTTTATTAACTCGTTCTTAAATTCTTCAAATGTCGGTTTCTCTTTTGCACTATCAGCACCGTTGCCCTCTGCATCTTCATCTCCATCCTTCCACCTCTCCTTGTATAAGTCTGCAAAATAATCTACCCATTCTTTGCTTCCTATCGCGTGGCTTATTCTTTCTTGTTTATTGTTTATTGCCTTTATGTAGCTGAAGAGCTTTTTGTTGTCTTTATTGTTTCTTTTTATGTCTTTCATATAATTTTTAATCCACTGTTATTTTTTGGTTTTACACGTTTTTGTTGCTGTATTCCTTTTTGAGATAATTGACATAATTTGAGATTTTTGCCAATTGTCGCTGTTTCTTTAACGGCCGATATCTTAAACACCTTACACGCTAGGATGGTGATTCAAATTTTATTCCATTGACTATTTCTTGGAGTTTCAGGCAATACATCGAAGATTTTTTTTGTATCAAGTGGAGTCTACGAGACAGTTAATCGAGTAGATAATGAAATTGTACCAAAAAAGATAGCGTTTACACATTTACTTTAGTGAATATCAAACAAAAGTTTATGGAAGTTCGTCACGGCATCCTACGTTTTTAAACGAAAAACTTAAATGCATCGTTTTATATTTAATTTACTAAGGAATGACGCATTTTAAGCCCAGGGAAATGTTTACAAAAAAGATTCTAGAAGGGCGTCTCTAGTATATTTTGTAAACATATACGGGATGTTCCATTAAAAAAATTGAAATAGCATGAGTCAAATTTGGCAACGATATTGATGATCTTCTTGTAGAGTTTGATTGATATAAAATGATCTTCGATGTTTTGCCAAAAACTCCAAGAAATACTCAATCGAATAAAATTTGAATCACCACCCTAGCGTGTAAGGCGTTTAAGATATCGGCCGTTAAAGAAACAGCGACATTTTGCGAAAATCTCAAATTATGTCAATTATTTCAAAAACTAAGATAGATCAAAAATTAAGATAGATAGGTATAAAATCGTAATAACATACACATATGCCACTTCGAAAACCAAACTTATATCGTGCGCAGCGGAAATTGAACAGCCTGTATACTTGAATATTATTTTATGGTGTGCAGCATTTGTATCCGAATATTTTCCATTTGAAAACTTTTCTCTAAATTGCTACATATTTTGTTGAAATAAGTAACCTTGTAATTCTTATTATAAATTGTTATTATTTTAAAAATAGAAGGGATTGTTGTTTCGTGAAGGAAAATGTAGCTAAGTACTAAAACAACTTACAAGTCTCTTTTGGGCAGATCAGTAGAGCAACGCAACTGCGCTGAAAGCCAGTGGCGGACGCATAAAAGTTTACACAAAATAAATTAAATGTGATACGTGCTCAAACACTTACAGATCTCTCTACAGATCAGTTGATGTTTGGATGAATTTGTTTAGCTTAACCAAAACTAGTTTTTCCCAAAATTGGGTTTAGTCGATAATGTAGTGATGACTGTTAATGAAGTCAATAATTTGGTGTACTCAGAAGGAAATGAGCAAAAAATCTTTTAAAACTCTGAAACCATATATGTATAGTAAAATTGCAGCAATTCTGAGCTTTCTTTCTTAATTTTTGTTATAATTTGGTGAAACAAATTGCAAATGGCGAACAACACCAACTAAAGGCATATATTCTTTTTTATATATTTTTTTATTTATGATTAATATATTACTACTAGTTCCGTATATTAAGACCGAAAATCCGACTTTAATGTTACGTGCCAATTTTTTTTTAGCAAACTTAAAAACTTTGGCTTTCTCTAACATCTGCTCCTAATGTTTTTGTTAAATATTTTAATCACACAATTATTAACAAAAAACTCCTAGTTTTTCGTAAACTGGTAAAAGGTGTATTACTGCATTCTTAAATGCATTATTATTGTAGCAGTGATAACGGAAGCTGTTTTCAGAAGCATTTGGAGAAAGAAGTTCGTCGAAACTAGCATCACTTCGACTATCTGCTCTAACCAAGGGTAATACAGTCACGATGGTACTTAGCCCTGCAATAATAATGTCTTGTTAAAGGTTTCATTTTCATAGAGGTAAAGAATTACATGTGCTCAAAGATACCAAATATATCCACAGATACTTCCTATCACGGAGAAATTAAAAAACTAAAGGTGCTTGCTCTAGAAGTGGTGTCATGGTTGAAAATTTCGAAACATCTTGCGTGCATGCACAAGTTACAAAGCAATCTTTTTTTTTTTAATAAAGCTATAAAAATAAGTATTAGTCTACGGATAACCTGTGAAGTATGTAGAAGTGGAACTGTTATTCTCTAATGAAACAACTGCAATAGTGACTACGTACCATAAAACGATCTCCTTCTAAAATCATCCTTAAATTCCTTTAGTGACGGCACTTCTTTTAAATTACATTTTAATTTATTTAAGTTCATTAACAACCGGATGTAATAAAAATCCAGCAAATGATTTATATCTTCGATGGCATCATCCGCCAGGCTGGTTGATATAAAATAATGTAGATCAATTGCTGGACTGGTATGAATGCATAGTTGATAATCGAGCTGCAAAAAGAAAAAAGAAACAAAAAGCATGTTTACTACAAAGTTTAGATTACAACGAATCTATGCTTACATATTTGCAGTCTTTGACTTTGCCTTCCTCGTCATAACAAAACATCATATTATTGACCCAGGAATCGCCATGATTTATTACAGAAAATTCACCTGGATGTCTGCGCCATGAAGCGAGACAACGTTCTATAAAATCACCTTCTGTTATATTCTTTAGATTTTCGTGATATTTATTAAACTCTACAATAAATAAGGTTATTAACAGCAATCTGTACAGCAGTTACTTTTGGATGTTATACGGGCCCTAACAAATATATATTGGGACGAAATAAAATACATATATAATTCAGGTATTTGACACTATATTTTTTTTCTAAAATTTTTTTATTTAATACTATGTAATTAGTTCATTAACAACAATTGGGGTCAATCAGCAACACAAAAAACAAAAATACTTATTCTATCGTCTCTAATTAACAATAAAAATGTTCATTTTGTGTGGCAACTAAATTTTGGGGCATGGCACGAATTTTTATTTTTAAAATGGAGTAACATCGTCCTTATATTTTATGACCGCTCGAATTCGGTTGGGCATTCAATTAACTAAGGATCTACACTTTTCAGAAGCAAATCCATTCCAAATTTGCTCTATTTTGGCTCTAAGTTCTGGTAATGTCCGTTGTGGATTGTTCCTCAATCTTTGTTTCATTTTATGCCGCACTGTTTCACTGTTGGAAGGCCATGAAGGAACAATTACGTTGTAGTCGCCAAACCACTTTTTCGTGGTTTTGGCCCATCCTGCTGAAAAATGTAATTTTCGCCAACATTTAACTTCGCGATACTTGGTATCAGACTGTTTTGCAGTATTTGTTGATATTTCGCAACATTCATGGTACCATCAATAAATTCAAAGCATCCTAATCCTGAAGCTGTCATACTGCCCCAAATCATTACTCCTTTAGGGAATTTTACAGTACGCTTTAGGCAATCCTTATGGAAACCCTCATGTTTAGTGCGAAGCACGCGTTTGCGGTAATCGCCAACACACATGTACGCCAAATTTCGATTCGTCGCTAAAAATTACTCTTGCCCAATCTTCTGCCGACCAAGATAGTTTAAACGGGTTCTCTAAACGGGTCCAGTACGAATTAAGTGTTGTGGTAAGGGTTTTAGTGAACTGTTTCAAGATAGTTTAAATTTTGCCCATGTGAGCCTAGCTTTTTTTTGTCTTTCCGTCAACAGTGGCTTTTCCTTTGCCTATAAGAAATTATTTTGTTTAATACCCTTTTAAATTGTTACTGTAATTCAACCTTATAAAACTTTAATCCACTGACAGCCATTGCCTTGATAGACTTAGTTTAGTTTCGTGATTCCATTCAGCCGTAATTTGCCTTAAAGTGTTTTTTCGACCTTCCTTACATAGTTTTACTAGTATTCTTTTATCCCTATCAGAAACTAACTTTGGACGACCCGGACTTTTGCCTTTTTATCAGCTCCATCACATCAATATCTACCCATCCTTTGTCTTTTATTCTCTGCTGTGCCTTGAACGCCAGATTGTCTTCTGTAACGTATGCGATTGGTGGTCTTTGGCATTGTTGCGACATAAACGCTCTAAAGATGTTCTATTATGTGTATGTTGAGGCGCGTCTGCGTTATTGTATTATATTCTGGGGATGCTCTCCGTGCACTTCTCGGTTATTTATCAACCAGAAGCGTATAAGATATATGGTTGGTATTGCGCCCAGAAAATCATGCCGGAACGTCTTTAAGGAATTAAAAATTTTAACGTTACCATCACTGTATATGCAGTGTGTAAAGCGATGGAGTATACAAGAGGGAAATTTTTTTTAATATTGATTTTTGAAAAAAAATTATTCTTCATGATATTTTTTGCTTGCTTTGAAAGTACCAGTAATGTTTCGAAAATCTAAAATTTATTTCTAGTAATCTGTAAAAATAAAAAACTTTTTGTTGTAAGTTATCATTCTACATTATAATGAAGATAGCGATGATAAATTGTTTTCCTCAAACTCACGTTTATTGCTGTCAAACTGACGTTGCAAAAATGGTAACAGTAAAGAATTTATTTAGTTAAATGTTACGGTATTGGCAATGTATTTGTTTCATCAAAAGTATCCAGA
Organism: Dynastes maya; assembly: GCA_029619315.2. Taxonomy (NCBI): domain Eukaryota; kingdom Metazoa; phylum Arthropoda; class Insecta; order Coleoptera; family Scarabaeidae; genus Dynastes; species Dynastes maya. Next base: position 35,818,840 of record JAROYE020000003.1, read on the forward strand.
TATAGCTGTAACGAAAATGGCTCTTAAGAAATTAATTCCAAATTCGACGAAACAGGGTCGGTGGTCAACAAAAAGAAGATAAGAAAGATGTACAATGAGGATTATGCGGTAACTATTATGGCATTGCAGTCCGTTGAAGACAATCCACGTTTATCATTAAGGCGGAGGGCAGCGGAGCTTAATATCAGTCACACCTTATTACAAACAATTTTTAAAAGAAATAAAATTTTTCCATTTAAGCCAAAATTTAGACATACCCTTGAAATTCATGATCATGCTTTTAGACTGAATTCCTGCTTATGGATTGGTGAGAAACTTATGGAAAACAGAAACTTTCATAAAAACGTATTTGTTTCCGATGAATGTACCTTTTCCACAAACGGTGTTATGTCTTCACAAAATTGCAGATTTTGGTCACGACACAATCCTAATTTTAAAATCAACGCGAGAAATCAGCATTATGGAAAAGTTAATGTTTGGTGCGAAATGTTAATTAATAAAATTATTGGGCCCTACTTTTTTGCCGAAAATTTGAATCAACATAGTTATTTAAGTGTGCTACGAAATTTTATGACTTCATCACTACAAGACGTGAACTTAGAGAACATTTATTATCAACAAGATGGATGTCCAGCTCATAGCACTTTATTAGTTCGTACATTGTTAGACCAGCAATTTCCTAGGAATTGGATTGGACGTTATGGTCCAATTAAACATTTGATAGAAAAGACAAGGCACAAAAATACATACAACAGAATGCGAATTACAGTTTTGGATACACAGGGATCACGAGACATTTGGTAATCAAATGTCGTAACGGTTCATGCACATCAATGATCGGTCTATTAACTCATTACCCGATAAAAGAATAATTATAGCTGCTCGTTAGACGATATAAGGATATAATTACTGGATGAATGATAAATGGAAGATACGCGGAACCAAGAACCAGATAATTACGAACTGGCCATTGTTTATGTAACTTACTATCGCATGAGCGCGTGTTTGCTAAGACACACATATAAAAATATAAGTTTGTAAACATTCTATGAAAGACATTCCAATTAAAACAGCTGAGAATGTTTGCTATATTTTGCCAAATCTAATTCAATTACAGATTTGTAAGAAAAGTAAGCTATTGTAACAAAGTTAAGAAAAAATTAATGCTCCTATCTAAATTACAAAGGAAAGAGAAGAGCAAACGACGAGAACAGCTTTTACAAATGTTATACTTCGAGTATATTCGTACCAACATTTTTATAATATTGATTGTTAAAAAGTAACACATCGATAATTACAATAAATGTCTTTATGTCCAAATATAACAAATTTGGTTACAGAAACAAAATCTGAAATAAATTGTTTTGATTGTGTTATTCTTAATTATTCTTTTGAAACAGCTGTACGATTATTTGAAATGGTTACTTATTCATTTGCGTATGTCGAGATAAGAAAATGTAAAACTAAAATCTCGAAAATTCAAAGGTTAAAAAGAAAACGTCATTTTTTAATCGCCTATCACTATGTGATTAGATGCAATACAAGGAACTGTATAATCTTTATTTATATTACAAGTTATAAATTGATTCATCATGTAGTAATTTTCCAAATTCTGTAAACACCAACAAAATAACCCGTACATAATACTTCTGTTTGTTAGTAAAATGTTTTCATCTGTAACAATTCTAAAAACTTCGGGAATTCTACTTACACGTTTGTGTTTTAAAAATTATACAAATGAATACGTTCTATATACAGATAAATCTGTGAAAGTGCATTATTTACTAAATACCAAGCTCCAAGAGTCCTTTTGTTTTAAGTTAAAAATTTAACGAAGTAAATTTAATCCCAATCGAATTTTATACCAAAACAATAAAATCTAAGCAAAAAAAAACAATTGGAAAACGTAGAAAAACACTTGGTATAATTTAACAAATGATATATTTACTCGATGTACATTTCGCCTTTCGGCATCATTTGTGAAACTATACCAAGTGTTTTTCTACGTTTTCCAATATACTAAAATGTTTCACCAAGAGCCGATAGTGCGTTCAATTAATATTGTAAAGAAAACAAGTTATTTTAACCTTTTCTAGAATATACATAAGTTATAGTTCTTAATTTACGGATAAACAATTTTGCACTGACAGCGATTCCATCTTTTTGTCCCCTTAGGAATTACTTGTTTTAATTAACATATTAAACTCAACACTTTCACTTTTCAAGAGTAAATGCTACCAAGAAGAAGATGATGATATGTTGCTATGCTACCTGTATTGAAAACAGACTAATGCAGCCAATATAGAGGTACAAAATCAAAGAATGCTCATACAAAACACTTCTAAAACGATACTTCCAGCCAAATATTTTCTTTGAATTGCTGATATTCATAAGATGCGTGGTTGGAATCAAATAGTGGAGGATGCCGAAACACCAAATTAATTTATTTTTCATTTTCCTCATCCGTCGATACGTCTATAATGTCTAGCTGCACACGACAATACTCTATAATCCCTACATGTAGGGAATTGCCGTTTGCTGCTCAGTGGTATAACAAGTCATAATCTAACGCGCAGGAGTTGCCGTACAACTTTGGAAGTACACGTACATCTGTACGTAAAGTAATAGTGCAATGTGCTGTCGTCTGCTGTCGTGACTAGTGCAGTTGCCTGTCGCTATGGTGCGTACCTCGGAAGTCTACCTTAAGTAGGGTTACCAGATGAAGTCTACCCATCCCTGGACATTTTCTTTTAAAAGTCCGAACGTTGTAATGTTTTCATAATAATTTAGTTTCTTCTTCAAGAATCACTTATATTATTGGATAGTACAAAATTAAATACCCTAAAAATGTGAAATTTTAACACTAGAACCACCTAGAATTCCTCATACTTCGAACCTCCGCCTCGGTCAAATTGACCGGTTATAATTAATTAACATAATTTGTTTGCATAAAAGTGTATATTTATTCACAAAATATAAAAATAACTTCTAACTTAACTTTAGTATTTTAAATATCGTTACAATTTTTGCAATAAGTTACTTTAAATCCATATTTTCCACATATGTTCTTATTACAGTTCTTTCATCTACCGTAAGTCTTATTTTCACATTTCTTTTCTTGACATCTACGTCTTTTGCGAGATTGCTTATCTGTCTTTGATCCAGCTTGTAAGTTCTTGTTGCATTTTTGATTCGATGTTCCCTCCTGAGGATCTTCTTCGTTGTTATTGGATTGTTGCGTGAGTTCTTCTGCCAATTGCAGAATGAAGTCGCGACGTTTTATTTGTTTACCAGTGATGTAAACAGCAAACGTATTGATTGCAGCAAGATCCAATATATTTTAAAAAACATGGACTGGCCATCTTCTTGAGGATGTCTTCACGCTGTATTTTTGGGCCATTTGATCTACTACGTCAACGCCATATTTTGTGCTATTATAGTATAAAACTGTTTCTGGCTTTTTCTTTGTACCAGCATCAATCGAAACTGTTGGATGTTGCGTACTTAGAAGGAGAACATTTTTGTTTAATTTGGCTTGATACACTGTCAAAGTGCAAGCATTTTCTTTACTTGTGAATAAAACAGTTTCATATAAAGAACCTTTGTTTTTTTTGATTACTTCGGGAATTTCTTCTCTCGACCTGTTCACAGTTCCAACAATTGTAGTGTTTAGTTTTGCTAATTTCTTTGCAAGTTCCAAACTGGTAAAAAATTGTCCGTTGTCACATTTCTTCCTTGCTTGGTATAAGGCTCTAATGATTTTAGAACGACGTATTCACCAAGTGGTTGTCCTATTGGTCTCGAATCATCTTTTCCTAAATATGGGAAGGCATTCGACACATATTTAGCTTCAGTGTCAACAGCAAGCCAAAATTTGATACCATACTTATCCGGTTTATTGGACACATATTGCGTAAATCGACATCTTGCTTTTGCAGGAAAAAGTTGTTCGTCTATTGTTATGTTTTCTCGGGGCACATAACAAATTTTGCAATTGTAAGCAAATTTTTGCCATATTTCAGAAACTAAAGCAAACTTGCCATGTTCCAATCTTTCTTTCCTTGTAGACTTGAGATCGAATCTGAGATATCGCATGATTTTTCTAAATTTGTTTCTAGACATCGTTTGACTAAAAAACGATATTCCCCACTTTTTAGACCACAAGGAATCTAATTCTAAATGACTGGAACTCTGAGCACCACGTGCGTGTAGAATGGTAATAAAGGATTCTAGATCTCCTAAAGATAATTGCCAGCCTTGACTGTCTAGTTGTCTTCTAGCTTCAGCCTCGGTGCATTGTTTTATGTGTCTCAGTATCGAGTCATCGATAAATAATCTCCAGAAACTACTCACATTTTCTGCAGTTACTTTTTGTTTTGCATAGCCTGTTGACCCTGGATTGTCCCTGAATATATTGGCTTGGGTTTTTCTGCCCGCAGTAGGCTGACTCGCAGAAATTACTTGCCATTGGGAATTGTCTTATGATTTGCAAACTGCACCAAGATTGAAGGAAAATCCTCTTTCTGTTGGTTTCTTTTATTGGCGATTAGAACGAACAGACGTTTTCACTTCCTGCTTAACACTGAAACTAGCACTAGTCACTGCAACCGTTATATCACAAACTGTAGCATTGTCAGATTCATCACTATTTTGTTCCTCACTCGTAACAACTCCAGAACGAATTTCGTTTTCACTATCCGTACTAACTGATTTAGACTCATTCTCGGACTTTCCTGGTGAAAGATTTTCCAGTTCATCTAAATACGCTAAAGCTTGTGCAGCCGAGAGACCTTTACTGGACCACATACTGTTCAGTCTAACTAAACAGGACGAATGCACTTTTAGAGTACCACCAATCTTTTTATATGTTCACAATAGTGCAGGTTAAAACTTGCAAAATATTTTGTACGCATGCGCCAAATTAAGTCTGCGACTAAAAAGAGCACGAGTAGAAACAGGTTCTTTGTTGAGGGCAAGGCTGAATATGTCGAAACAAGTACGAACAAGTACTAACAAATAGAAACAAGCTCTGATCGGTTGATGCAGTTATATGCCATGTTTTATATGTAATAAATGTTTGAAATTATATATATATTTAATGCGGTACATGCCTAAATGTTTATTTCTTTCAAATGTTGCAACCAAGAAAAAGAATTGACAAATAAAGTTTGTCGAAAAATTTTTTTAACGTACCGATCAATTTGACCGGGGCGGCTGTTTAAGGTAAAATTTTCCAGAACACCGCTTAGAGTTCTACAAAATATTCAAAATTTTGTGGGAGCATTGCTAAACTAAATTTAGGAAAAGTCACATGATTTCAAGATCATATCAAAATTAATTCCGTTGAAAAAAAAACTTTAAAATTGAAACACGGTCAAATTGACCGGTGCGGCGGTTCTAGTGTTAAGGCTCATTTTATACTAACACTTTCCCATTGTCCTTGCTTCAGTGAGTAACTTAACAAGTAACATAGCACAAAAATAATATGACCCCCTGAGAAAGCTAAACAAGAGTGGCAACCGGTGTGGATACAAATGGTGACACCCCATTAAAACTGTCAAATTCAATATAAAATAAAATAAAAATCCAATAGGCGTAAAGTACGATGTTAATGGAAAATTGAAAAAGTGGAGAAAAATTGCTTTATTTACTAAAATATCTTTTTTCAACATTCATATTTTGTGTTTCTTCATGTTCGATATTCAATATGGCACGATTGTTGAGTCTTGTATTGCTCATTGTAGATTTTAATTAATTTCAATTTGCTAAAACTCCTCTCAGACGGAGCAACTGATACACAAATTGTCATAAATAATTTCAATGAGACCGCAAGGTTTTGGCTTGGATGCTAAAAAATCCCGTTCCACAATAATTTTTAAAAGATCCAAAGCTAGTCAATCGTTTGAAAGAGTCACACTGGCTGCTTTTAAATGCCTTCTCAATGTTGGAGAACACCCTACGCTAGCTACGCCAAGAGTAAGCAAACGAAAAATAAAATTTTCACTGGATTTAATTTTACTGCACTGTAACTATTATCCTTTCAACAGGTATTGATTTTTTTTAGTTTAAATTGATTATTTGACCAAAGAATGTTTCAAATATTTCGTTAATAAGTCTGGCGAATTTCTTTTCTTTGATAGCCCAGATGGATTTCCTCGGATGCTGTCATTATCCCCGGACTGCCGTATAATACTCGCCCGGATGTCCCTGGACATGCAAAACATCCGGAAATGTCCGGGGAAATCCGGAGGACTGATAACCTTAACCTTAAGTTAATTAGTTCACCTTTAAGTAGCGTTCATATGAGGTAGTGCGAAATTAATGCAAAGAGAAACTATACACACGTCAACCTTTAACATTATTTTCTGGATTTGTTTTTGAATTTGTATGTCATGATTGTGTAAGTATTGCAAGATAGGAAGTAAATGTATTCTACCAACCTTGGCCTTACTTGATGTGAATTAAATGTAGACAACCTTTATAACTCAACGATCATGAACCCATTAAACGCCAACGTTTCGGAAATGCAACACATTTTTTAACACTTTTTTAAGGTTATATGATGCTATATTTCCGTCGGTTGTGTGTGACTGATCAAAGTACTACGTCTGGGCAATCTTAGCATTTTCTCAGGAATAATAAGTTTTAATAATCACTAATTTAAAAAATATATCTAAAGTGTTTGTTGTTTTTGTAATATCCAACTCATTCACAGAATATTTTTCTAAACTTTGTACCGAATGCGCCTTTAGTGTGTCGTCGGAGTTTAGCGTGAAAACTACCAAAGGTGGTGAAATGACGTTTTCTGTATGTATATAGTATACCACAGCACATTTTGTAAAATTGTCTACAAATATACAGGGTGTTCCTAATTTCCGTAGCCGCCTTCAACTTTTTTATTTTAAACGGATTAATATATATTTTATTGGTTATTTTGATAGCCACTTAAATTACCTTTGCAATGATATTCAGTTATGTGCACTTTAGACAATCACTTTTGGTTATATTGCAAATTTTGTTAAAGTTTTGACACTTACACACTTTGACATTTTGAGACCTAGCCAGAAGACAGATGTAGTGTCGTGAGTTACTATTTTGGTAAAATGTTAGGAACTAACACATTATATGTTTCAAGATTGTACAATGTAAAAATATGTACAGGGTGTCGCGCAAAATTTATATAAATTCAAACGCTTTTTTCGATTTTTTTAAATAGAACCTATATTTTTTGATATTATTATCAATTCTCTATAAAATTACCTTTAAAATGGTACCAATAACGTAATACTTATTTTCAATATTTTCGAAGATATTGCACATTTTTGGGAAATACGTTTGTAATATTCGATATGCAGCACATCTAGTACAGCTAGGTGACCATTATTTTCAAATAAAAACTACTATCTAACGAATTTCCACATAAGGTTATCTTTCGTAGTTTTTCTTTGCTGTCATCGCGTTTTAGTCTTTATTATAATTTTATTAGGGCTCATTTATTGTAATTTGAATTATTGTTCATTATTCATTATTACGTGCTAACTTTCATAATAACTTTCATTAACTAAAAATGAATTTCTTGAAAGAAGAGTTCCTAGACATGGTAATTGTTCTTGGCGCTTGCAACAGAAAATCCACTCTTAGCATACATTACAGAAGGAACCAGAACGGACCGAGAGTGGAGCCCTGTGGAAGACCAAAACGAATGGTTCGCCAGGATGATAAAACCTCCGCACCAGATGCATCATAAACCACTACTGCCTGTTTTCTATCTACGAGGTAAGACCCCATTAGCTCCGAAGCTACGCCTCTAATTCCTATTCTTTCTAGCTTATGTAAGAGTAAATGGTGATGCACACTCTCAAATGCCTTGGACAAATCCATGAAAACACAAGCAGTGATTTCTTGACTGTTCATACCAGTGAGAACCTCTTCTAGGAGTTGAAATGTCGCTCGCAATGTAGATCTTTTTTTTACGAAACCATTTTGATTTGGATGTAAAACACAAATTGATCACAAATTTCATAATTCTGTCATAGAATTTTCTCAATAATTTTGGATATATTTGAAACAAGCGCCACAGGTCTGTAATTGTTTACATTTCCTTTGTCTCCTTTTTTTATGATTAAGTCTAACTATACTGTATTTTAGTTTTTCAGGAAATTTGCCGGTTTGGAAAATAGTATTTATTATGTGGACCAAGGGGGGTGCCAGAATCTCAGAACAAGACTTGAGCAGAGAAACCGAAATTCCATCTTTTCCAGTCGCTTTGGTGTTGTTCAAACTATTGATAATGCTTACTACCTCATGGTTGTCGGCCAGATACAATGCCAGGGATTCCGGGACGTATTTAACTAATTCTGGTTCTACTAGCACTTTTTCGTTGTCTTCGAAACCTTCACAGAACTCAATAAAGTAGTAATTGATGCTATCTAAAGTATGTTTAGCATCTTGGCTGTTCCCACCAAAGTCTTCCAAATTAAACGGATGTTGATTGACAGAGCCCTGAATCTGTCTGACAATATCCCATGTTGCCATGCACTTATTCGTGGAATTACTGATGTACTCCGCGTACGTATGGTTGAAACTAAAAAGATATAACTGCACTTATGTACATACCTTACCTTTAATAAGGGCTCTTTGAGTGATGGGAAAAAATTTGTCATTATTAAAGTGGCAAAGGGAAATCCAATGAAAATATTTTGAAATTTGAAGTATAACCGCTTGGGGGCGCACATGCTAGGGTCAACCGTAAATTTTAAATTAGCTGGTAAAAGCTCCAGGATTAACTATAATAATGCTCCATTAAAAAGCTTAGTTAATTACTTACCACTTTGGTCAAAGACATTTTGTCATATTGTGAGTAATAAGTGTAGTAGACGTTGCCGAATCATGTAAAACTAAACCTGTTATAACCTCTGTAGTTTTTACCCGAATTAAAGAAGTGTGGACTTGTTTGAAAGGGCATTTAGCGTTGTTTTAGACGTCTTAATTTGTGCTACCCATTAATGTTCAAGAAACGTACCAGATGGCGTTATTCCCTACTGTATAAGTTTTTCTCAATTATCTCTAAAAATTCAAATGCAACAATATGCTTTCCTTGAGTTGTGTGCGAAGAGTTTTGACAGACTAAGGTAGTGGTGAAAACCGCATAGTGATATCTTTTTCCTTTTCCCAGATAATAACGAAAACAGCCCATTATCAGTAATAATTCCCCTATTAGTTACAAATACCTACTTAATAACATCGAAACTTATCTTAGTTGCCCATGAAACAGAGGAATGATAACAATAACAAAATGTAGCAGTTACAAAATAAACAAATAAATGACAACAATGCAAAACCAAGGCAATGCCAATAGTACATAGTGTAGTGTTACTTGAAATAAAAATAAACAATAACTTAAATGTATTTTAAAACTTTAAACTGTTTGCTGTCATTATTTATACGCAGATTTAGTCTACGACGAGTGCTAATAACAGCTGCTTCGATTTCTACTCTTGGTAGGCTGGCGATATCATTAAGAATCGCTTGAATCAACTTTCATTGTAGGACGTGTTTGGTAAACCAGATCTTTTATCTTTCCCCATGAATAAAGGTCAAACCCAGTCAGATCTGAGGATCTAGCTGGCTATGGAAAAGTAGATCCTCTTCCAATCCACTGATATGGGAACGTATTATGAAGATAGTCACGGACGATTCGTAAATAATGAGCTGGACAGCCGTCATGCTGAAACCATCGTATTTTTCGAGTTTCCAACGAAACATCTTCTAAAAGTATTGGTAATTCGTAAAATGTTTAAGTACGTTCCGCTGTTTAAGTTTCCTTCAAAAATAAACGGTCCAATAACTTTATCACCTAAAATACTACACTAAACATTTATATTACACCTATGTTGGTGATCAACCTCTCTCATCCAATGAAGATTATCTCTGAACCAGTAATGCATATTATGCCAATTTACCGGCCCATCATTAGCAAACGTAGCTTCATCAGTCCACAACACGCAGTATAGGAATGCGGCATCTTTATGGTAGATATCTTTTAAACCAATTACAATTATTGAGTCTATAGTCAAAATCTGTATGTGTGTGATGTATTGTTTATTAGGATGCAATGAATTGATGACTTACTTTTACCTACAACGGAAGACATTTCTCTAGTGCTTGTATGAGGATGAATTTCAACATATGCAAGGGCATTAATCACATTAGCTTCGATTCTAGCTACACGTGCTCTAGTATGATTTCCATCGTGTCGCCAAATGAAATAATACTTCTCGGTTGAAATGCTTTCTTTCTGGATATTTAAGAGCATATTCACGTTCAACAATACACGCGCTTTCAAAACAATGAAAATACACTGCAAGCATATCATACGCCTCTGCATCAGAAAACGAAGTTTTTTATCATTCAACGATTAAGCAGCAATCTTTAAGAGCTAGTGCGCAGTAAAATTCTATGAAACCACAAAACGTCATAAATCATGCCAAAAAACAATGGCTACGAAATGAAATCAGATATCAGTATGCAAGACATAGTCAATTAGAAATAGAATTATACGAGTTACACCTTAAAATAACACGGTTTTTAGATGAAAACAATTTTCAAAAATGGTGTGTTTTCCAAAGACGCGTAATTGAACGAATTAATCGTAAGTTTAAACTAAAAATGGTGTGCCTCAACAAGAAATTCCACAAAATTTGCCCTAAAAAGGACGTAAACGCCGCATGTACAGTGGAGAACACACCACTAATTTGTAACCAATCAGCAGAGACCTTCAATAGAACTGAAATCACACTGTTAAATAAAGGACTAAAACACTGTATTCGGGACGCAAAAATCCCGACGGAGGACCTCACTGCGTCAGTAGAGACAGCCATTAAGAACTTAGACTCCACAACAAAAGATTACATAAGAAACGCGTGCAAAATTACGATTTCGAAAAACTTGAACGAAGAAAAAAGTCTGAGAAATAACACAGGGGACCTCAGAACTATTAAAGGTCTCAAAAATAAAAATTGTTTTTACCTAAAAGCAGACAAAGGGAATAGAATAGTCATTTTGGACAAGCCCGATTATTTCAATCGCGTCAATCATTTGTTGTCATCGGAACCTTACAAAGGTTTAAGAAAAAGTCCGTTACCATCCATGATCAGAGAAACAAAGGAAGTTATAAAAAAATTGTCCAAAACTCATTAACGCGAACCTTAAGTTTAAATTGTCAGTCCCAACCCGACAGTTCCAAAAATGCATTGCCTACCAAAAATCCATAAACCAGGAAAGTCCATGAGACCAATAGTTTCAGGTATAGACTCACCTACGTACAAACTGTCCAAATGGCTAGTAAACGAATACAAAAATTTACCCATCAAAGTAGACAGCCTAGAAGTAGAAAATTCATTAGATTTTGTAAATAAGGTCAATAATATTGAATTAGAAGAAGGAGAAATTTTAGTATCGTTTGATGTTTGTTCACTCTTCCCCAGCGTACCAATCCCAGAAACCATAGAATATTTAGTTGAACTCTTAAAACTTAACGACATTGACGACGTCAAAATCGCGGAATACAAAAGACTAACTTCTCTGTGCATGAACCAAACCGTTTTCAAATAGGGAGCAAATATTATGAATAATTGGAGGGTACGGCGATGGGTAATCCACTGTCCCCGTTCATAGCCAACTTGTTTATGAGTAAATTTGAAACGTGTTTGAAAAAGGACACCGTGTATTTCCCTAGAATTTGGCTTAGATATGTAGATGATATTTTCGCGGTTTTTGACACTAAGAAAAGTAACATCCCGGATTTCCTCGCGACACTCAACTCAAAATTCGGATCCATTAAATTTACAGTAGAAGAAGAAGTGAACAATCAACTCTCATTCCTAGATAGCCTAGTAATTAGAAACGATAATAAACTAGAAATAGACATCTATAGAAAAGAAACAAGCACTAATAGATTCATTATGACCGATTCGAACCACTGCGAACAACATAAAATGGCCGCGATTAGTTTCTTAATTAATAGACTAGTGAAATTTCCCTTAAACCAAAATAGGTACAAGAAAGAGCTTAAATTCATAAAAAATGTGGCTATTTATAATGGTTACTCGTCTATAGATGTCGACCGCATCCTTAAGAAAGTCCAACATAGGCATTATGTAAGAAAGTCTACGACCTTGATACCAGTAGAAACGCGCGACAATAAATTTGTGAAACTCCCCTTCCATAGAATATCGAAAGACGTCAGTAAAGTTTTTAGGTGACAAGACATGAACGTATGTTTTAGTTCACGAAATACACTTAAGAACCTTCTTGGTAATCCAAAAGACAAACCGGACATGAAAGAAAGGTCGGGAATTTATAAAATTGCATGCAACGACTGTGATGAAGCCTGTATTGGACAAACGAAACGAGCGATAGGTATTAGATTTAATGAACACATGAGATGCTATAGATTCGGTCGAACAGGAGCGTCAAGTGTAGCTGACCATATGAATAACATAGGACATGTAATCAAATTGGAAAACCTCAAATTAATTAAAAACGTAACTTTACCTCGGGAATTGGACGCATTTGAGACAATGTACCTGAAAAAATAGAAAGAACATTCGCAGGTCCTGAACAAGGAGAATGCGCCACTTCATTTCTCTTGCTTGTTTGATTTATTAGGGTAAAAGAACTTTTCAGTCCACACTTGACGAAGACCGAGTCTCGGTGTTCTGCAATTTATGATTGATTTGTTTAGTATCCTTACAGTGCGTAGATAGAGAATTAGCGGGAAGTAACCTTCCTTTCGTCTCGCTCTTTTCTACGAGGGCGGGATAAGACCCTTGGCCGTTTCACATATACCCAGCATGTTAGAGTTAAGCGATAGAAAAGTAGGTATTCGGAAATAGATATACACAGTTACATGTTTAGACATATCTGTACATATATACCCTTATTTTTTCCTCCTTGTCAAAATTCTATGTAGTTGTCACAATTGTCAAACAAATAATTGTTTCCATAACCATGTTAAATTTTGCTGTTGTATTCAAATCATACTAAATTTTGTTACCTTTATTTTAAAAGTGATCAAAAACAAATAGTCATATTAAACTAATACCGATACAATTTTGTGTGTAAAAGAGTAAAAGTTATTTTTCCTTTGTTTCATGGCCAACTAAGATAGGTTTCGATATTATTAAATAGGTATTTGTAACTGATGCGGAAATTATTACTAATAGTGAGCTGTTTTCGTTATTATCTGGAAAAAGGAAAAAGACATCACTATGCGGTTTTCACCACTACTTTAGTTTGTCAAAACTCTTTGAATTTTTAGAGATAATTGAGAAAAACTCGTACAGTTAGGAATAACGCCATCTGGTAGATTTCCTGAACACTAACGGGCGGCACAAATTGCGATGTCTAAAACAGCACTGAATGCTCTTTCAAACAAGTCCACATTTCTTTAATTTGGGTAAAAACTGCAGAAGTTATAGCAAGTTTAGTTTTACATGATTCGGCAACGCCTACTACACTTATTATTCGCAATATGACAAAACGTATTTAACCAAAGTGGTGCGTAATTAACTAAGCTTTTTAATAAGGCACTTAAAATCATAGTTAATTCTGGATCTTTTACCGACTAATTTTAAATTTACTGTTGACCCTAACAACCTAGCGCTGATGTTTGGAATTTCAAAATATTTTAAATAAACTTCTCTTTACCACTTTAGTTACGAATTTTTTTTCCCATCACCATAGCTATTGTAGTTTCCAAGATATCGCCGGTCTCCACTCTTAGTGGGACATGCTGTATATTACAGATTTTACACAAAGATAAAAGAATTTTCGTATAAAGTAAGAATATTATGAACCATGAATTCAAGGTAGACGCAAAACGGTGGAATAGCGGGAAGTTAACCACAGAAACCATCGCATTACATTGTACACAACTATCTCTTTCTAGCATGTTCACGAGTCGCGCGGAAATTCTGCCGAATCTGTAAAAGTTGTAAGCCGCGTCTCGTATCCAGGAGTACCTTTCGGTTTTGGAAACAAAAAATATGTATAAAATATAACTATTACATCACATTTTCATTTTGGTTCGCTTACAAGTTGTGAAGTTGAAAGAACGTTTTAAGCACTGAAAGACGTACTAACTTCAAAAAGAAGCCGTTTTGCCGCAGAAAATATAGAAAAGTATCTTGTGGTAATGACTAATTCCTTTCTATTTGTATACTTGATACAAATCTATTACATATGTATAAAAACTTATGAACTGATGAAATACACAACATACACTTAGTGCGTCTCTGTATCATGTTTACGATACGCGGCTCTGAGTCATACCCCTTACGATTTTGCCGTTCACTGGTAATAACTAGGGTTGCAACTTTCGAGTGGCGCACCAGGATCGTAGTAAGTACCTGGGTAAGTACCCACAAACAAATAGTTGACTGGGCGAAGTAAATATTAACATCGACCGCCGATGCGTGGTGAACTGATGCACGATCGTTTGAATTTCCGAAAAGTTTGCTCACGGTGAGTTCCTAGACAACTGACCGAGGAACACAGAAGGATTCGAATGGGCTTGTCCTTGCAACACCTCTCTAGGTACGCAGAGAAAGGGGAGGACGTGCTTAACAGGATTGTTACTGGTGATGAATCATGGATGCACCACTACCAACCCGAAACAAAGCGTGCTTCAAAGCAATGGAAACATCCTTCTTCACCGTCAACAAAGAAATTCAAGGTTGTGCCCTCAGCTGGTAAGGTTATGCTTACCGTGTTCTGGGATTCTCAAGGAGTGCTTCTAGCCCATTTCCAGAATAGAAATGAGAACGTGACTGCTTAATCATACTGTAGAGTTTTGTTGTTGCTTCTGGATGCAATTCGACGAAAACGTCCAGGCCTACTGACGAGAGGAATATTGCCGCATCACGATAACGCCAGGCCGCATTCGACCCAGTTGACCCAGGCGAGAATTGAAGAATTAGGGTGGGAATTTCTTCAACATCCGGCTTACAGTCCCGACCTAGCCCCAAGCGACTATCATCTGTTTGATCCACTAGAAAAGCATCTTGGCGGAACACATTTCGAGAGTGATAATGATGTTCAACAAGAGGTGCGCACGTGGTTCAGACGGCAGCCCAAACACTTTTATGCAGCAGGCATTGGGGCATTAATAAAGCGATGGGATAAGTGTATCAATGTAGATGGAGACTATGTTGAAAAACAAACCTTGTTTTTGGCTAACTATTTCTCTTATTACTTTTATAATAGCTTTTTGTGACCTACTTACTGACTTTCCCTCGTATCATCTTGTGTTCTACACTACATTCTGAATATTTGCATGAGGTGCATTTGCAAATAATATTCTTTGTTCTTATATGTGATAACAGCATTGATCAAAGACTATCCTTTAGTAGACAGTTAATATAGAGTACATGACACTCGATTATCATATTTAAACGACCTGCCGTTATGCAGGGCGTTCTAAACAAATTGCCAACTTGGACAAAATCCGGTCGATAAAAATTTGATTGAAACACTTCACTAACTCTAGACGCACGTTTCGATAGCTAAGCTATCATCTTCAACAGTAAAACTGGACGGAACAGTTCAGTGAAGTATTGTGGTAAGTGGTTTTGGTAAAGTGTTTCAGTGCCACAGTGTTCGAGTACGTGATTTAAAAATTTGTTTATTTCAAATGGAACATTTCTACAGATTTGCTGAAATACCTACAAATTTTATTAACCAAATCCTGTACCTATCCGCAATAGTTTAGCAGATATTTCGGTTCTTTATTAAATTAATTACATTTACTTATAATTATCTACGTAGCTATGGATAAATTGAGAAAAACATATTTAACTTATTTGTACCGTGCATACCATTTGATACCATTTGTCGAATATTGTTTGTTATATTTCATTATAATATTTTATCGCTTTAGAATGTCTTTACTTCTAAAAGTTGCCTCAACAAAGAGAAGTGTAATGGGAATTAATTTAAATGTTTGTATTGTTTTTTTTTTATTTTGAGCAAAAGAAATGGTCAAAAATAAAGATTACTATAAAAAAAAAAATTTGTTGCATATTTTCATGTTGGGAACACAGTATAACAACATTCTCTAAGGTATCTATTTCATCAATAAAAATGTCAAAGCTAAGTGACGTAACTAATACTGAATGTTTAAATTGGATCCTACATTTATGAAGATTTTCAAGCTGAGTATGTCCTCAACCTGCGATGTGATATATTTTGGAACTTGGTTTTAAAAGAACTATTCAAAAATAATTGTTTAATCAAACATTATTAAAGACACGTGCGACAGATAATCGCAAATAAACTGCATATTCAAATAATGATGATGTGATCTTATAAAATGAAATAGATACATCGCACTCACGTAGTATCTACTTGATTACTTTCAAGTGATGGTTCTGGGTTATACTTGTGTAAGTAAAAAAGCGTAAAACGAGTGACAGGCAACTGGCCTTCTGTAAGGTGAAATAAGGAATTTCACTAAACATAATTAGCACTACATTGTACATTCTCACATATGTTTATACCGTCTACTAATTCATGTATATGCTCTTAATTGCTTAACCTTGTCTCCTTTTCAACATACGCACATGTACAATGGCACAAGGGTAAACCTGGACGGTGGGCAATAAACCTGTACGAAAATGACGCTTTTTGTACTTCCGATACTACCTCGTTGTTTGCTAGTCGTCCAAGTTCACTTTTGTCCCATCGTACATTCGCATTTATATAAAATTGTATACCTTTACAATTGGCCGTCATGTCGGTAAACATTTCGAAACCTAATTTCAACCATGCAACTATCTCATTCGCTTTGGTAAAAATACCTTTATCATATATATCCTTCAAAATGGAGGGATCCTGAAAGAAAACAAAACAGTGATATAAATATTGCGGATTAACACGAATTAGTTATTTACTTGTTGCAGAACCTCTCATTTTGTCTTTTGACAAGGAAATTTGAATGAATTTGGTTCTTTACTAATATTTTCAAAGAAAGACTTTTTTGTCATGCAATACGTACGTAATCTCAAAGCAATTATCTTTGTAGACTATTGTAGCACTGGTTTCAGAATAATAAAATTAATTGTGCGTAACTGATAATATAGCTGACAACAATAATTTCAAATCAGTTGTTTTGAGTGTACAGTGAGGTCGTAAATATCCCTACCTAGTAACTTTTGAACGACAGAAACTAGCGTTTTTAGAGAAAATTCGTCGATTTTTATTTTTTGTGAACTAACTTTTGGCCTTAGCGGCAGTTCAATTATATTTTCTGTGTCACCGGAAGTAACGTCAACTTTTTTTCATTAAGTACATGCGGAGAAATGGTTTCTTGCATCAAGAAAATAGATTTTCTTGCAATAAAACTGTATAATATAAGAAAATGGTTTTCTTGAAATTTTATTTGGATTAAATAAATATTTTCTTAGGGTTAGAAAATCCAAGACAGAGAAATATTTCTTCCAAGTAAATCCTCTAGTTTTCAGTTAAGAAAATATTCATATTAAAGATAGGAATAAAAAATCGTCCAGATATCACAAAGCTCTACAGCCGGTGACATAATTATTAGTAGAATAACCTAAACTTGCGGACTCGCATAGGCGTCGGTATTACGGGTTAATATAAGAATACGAAAAATTCATAAATAAACTAAACCGGTAGAGAAGCAGGCATGTAGTGTCGACCTTGAATATAAATCATGTTAAACCGCGCTGAGAGAGATTTCGTTTTAGTACCGGTTGAGCTGTTGCAGAGATTAGTCGAACGGTCAAGGTTATGTACTTACGTGTCGCTTTTGAAAATATAGCTGGTGTTTTTTGTGTGTTGTAGTATTATACCAAGTACATAATTAGTGTATCGTTTCATATAGAACTAATATTTACATACCTAAGAAAACAATGCCTCGTAATAGATTTGCTACTAATGTACATAAGTATGTGTCACTTTTTCCCCATTTAAAATATGACGGTAGTGCAGTTTTTTGCTTAATATGCAATGTTCGTTTAGCTCCATTGGACAGAACTGATTGCCAGAAGCATGTCAATGGTATTAAGCATATGAGAAATGCAAGAACTGAAATACCTTATACACTATTCCTCATACATTTGTTAATTATGTTTACCTCTTGTAATCTTCCGTTGTCGTTGGTGAGAAAAGCAGCTTTTAAAACGTTTTGGCGCACAATACGTTCCAAAGTACCCATTACCCTCACAAACACAATTACAGAATCATTTGCCGCGAATGAAAGAGATGCTAGAAAATGTGTGTAAACGTGATTTGTGTTCCAAAAAAATATGGATTACCGTGGATGAGACGACCGATAAAGAAAAACAGTATTGTGAATGTAATAGCTCGCGTTTTATCTAGCGAGAACACAGCATCTCGATATTTGTTAGCTTGCAAACGTGTTCAACAATGTACCGCGGAAAATATTCAAAAAGTGATAATGAACGCTTTGAAAAAATTTAAAATTGCCCAAGATCAAGTTGTGATGATTGTGACAGATAGTGCAGCAACGATGTTAAGTGTTGGGCGATCCTTAAAACATATATACGGAAACGTTGATCGGATGACTGGAAGTACTAAAGCAGTGTTTTGTAAATCTCCTAAACGTTTAAAAGAATTTCGTAAATTTTGTCTAGGTATTCCAGAACCTCCTGAACCAATTTTAACGCGATGGGGTACTTGGCTAACAGCAGCTTCTTACTATTTGATCCACTTTCAACAAATTCAATCAGTTATAATGCGATTTAATCGGAATGAATCCAAAGCAATTAGAGAAAGTTAAAGAGAATTTCAAATTCCTCAACTTTTAGAAGATTTAACAAAAATATGTACCAATTATACAGTATTACTAGATGCCATCAGAAAACTACAATGTACTGAATTGTCATTGCAGGAATCATTAGACATAGTGGAGAGTGTAAAAAATAAATTACACACATTAAATGATACGCCAGGATTATGCGCTAGTCAAAAGTTGGCAGATGTTTTAAGGAAAAATCCCGATTTTAACACTTTAGAGGCCGTTTATAATAAGTGTAAGAATAGTGAACTTTTAAGTGATTTTGAAAAACAGTTTCTACATGCAAATGTAACTTCCTTAGATGTGGAGAGATCGTTTTCTATGTATAAGAATATTTTTTCTTGTCGACGCATAAGGTTTAAAGAAGTAACTGTGGAAACATATGCAATGATGCAGGTTTACAGTAGTTCACATCCAGATGCCTCTAATGTTGCAGATATTTAACAGACATTATTCACTTTGCGATTTCACGGAGGACTCTTAAAATGGTAAGTGTTTGAGCACGCATTATTTTATTTTTATTTAACAACTACGCGAAAGTATTTACCACGGCAAACATCTACACACCATAGCTCTAGTGGAACCCGAGGCCTAATCGAAACAACGCCGCTGCCCATTGGCGCGTGTGGCCAACTGTGGAAACATATGCAATGATGCAAGTTTACAGTAGTTCACATCCTGATGCCTCTAATTTGTTGAATAATTAGCAAGTAAGTTTATTTATGAATTTTTCGTATCCTTATATTAACCCGTAATACCGACGCCTATGCGAGTCCGCAAGTTTTGGACAACGATGTTTACCTGACCCTTCTTGAAAGAGAGAAGATTGTAAATATACCGCCAGTGAAGGAAGTTTTGGTAATAAATACATTAAGTGGGGTCTTACTTAAAAATCTTCCTATTTTAGATTTAGTTGTCGTGTGTATATTGAGCTGCGTTCATCTGTCTGTTAACAGTTCTGTGTGTTGTTTTAAGTACAAGTATTTAGAAGCGCGAATTTCTTTTGGGAATCAATAAAATGCCGAAATCTAGAGAACTTACGGAGTTTGAACAAGCACAAATCGTTACGTTACATTCACAAGGCGTTTCGCAAGTGATTATTAGTAAAAAAATAAAATGTTCACGGTGTGCGGTACAAACCACCATAAAACGATATAAAGAGACGAAAAGCACAAGAGAAGAGGTCCCAAGCGGAAGACGACGGAAAGACAAGACCGTTGGTTGCAGCGGCAGTCCATGAATGATCGACGTCCAACAGCCAAGGATTTATCAACTGCGTTGTTTCTCGAACATAGCATAGCAATGTCCTCGAAAACAGTTTCCAGACGTCTTACAGAAGTAGCGTTGCCTGCCAGAAGAGCGAGGAAGAAGCCGTGGTTATCTGACGCGAATAAGAAGAAACGATTAGCGTGGGCTCTAAAACATAAATCTTGGACAGAAGAAGATTGGGCTAAAGTGATTTGGTCGGATGAATGTAATATCGAGGTAAGTAGGATAATCATATAGTATTACAAATCATATAATTTCCAAATTGAAATGTTTTAATAATTAGGAAAAAAAAAAACAACTAGCACTAATTTTAAACAATACCCCCGTAGGTTTTCGGGTGGTGTTTGTGTCCGTAGAAGACCGGGTGAGGAATATCGCCCTGACTGTGTTGTACCTACCGTCAAACACGGCGGGGGTAGTATCATGATATGGGGTTGTATGACGTCAACAGGTCTTGGAGGAACATTTATTTGCCTGGGAAGGATGAATTCCAGAACTTATACAACAATGTTGGAGCAAGTTTTACAACCATCTGTTGAAAAATTATTTGGAATAAATACCGAGGAGATTATGTTTGAACAGGACAACGCGCCATGTCATACTGCCGCTTCAAGTGTTGCTTGGTTTTGCGAAAATGGGATACCGCTTTTGGAATGGCCACCGCAAAGTCGAGGTCTCAACCCCATTGAGCATTTATGGGCCATTATAAAGAAAAGAGTGTATCAACACAAAATAAAATCAAAACAAGAGTTAGAAGCCGCCATTATCAACGTATGGCAAAATATTCCACAGGAAACATGCCAGAAGCTAGTAGCGAGTTCGTCTAAGCGAATTTCTGAAGTAATTAAAGCCCATGGAGGATCCATTAAACATTAAATTTGATGTTATAATTAATAAATATTTACATATATTGCATTTGTTTCATTTCTTCTTCGGTTAATTGTGATAAAACTGAAAATTTCAGGGGTGCCGGCTGTATTGAGAAATTAGGCGACCAGTTTCGTGCTATCAGGCCAGCTACAAGGATATCCAATAATAGAAAAATTACGATAATGGAAAAAAACCTAAAGTTAATAATTAAAAGTAGGAGCAAGTAAATGAACTAATGAAAATGTTTTTTTTTTATATGTTACAGTATAATTAAACTATTTCTTTAATAATGTAACTAAATAGGGGTTATTTTTATGTAGTTTAATAATTAATAAGTTAATATTTAAGCTTATTTATCCCTTTTTTATTATTATTATTATATATTAAAAAAAAACTATAGTTAATTAGTACACTACACTTTGAACAACTGAGGCTAGCGTTTTCGGAAAAAATAGGTCGATTTTTATTTTTTCTGGGCTAACTTTTGGTATTATCGGGAGTTCAACTGCATTTCCGGTTTCACCGGAAGTGACGTAAACTTTTTTATTTTAAATAGAACATCCTGTATATTTTTACATTTTTGGAAAGGCAATAGAAAGATGAATTCAACGATACCACATTCGCTATACTTTTCATTAAAAAATATCCCGATATACATCGATAAATTGTACTTGTTTGAGCAAACTAGGCTAAAAGAAAAACTGCAAATTGTTTTAATTTAATAATATATCTTCACTGTTTTGTCTTTGACTGCTTAACTAACCAATTAGAATAATTTGCGCTTATAGAACTGAGATTTGACAGACCGACAATTGGTGTCACAGGAGACATTCATAGCAACAAAAATAGATTACTACCAACTTGCTCCATATCGTAATATTTCTTAAGCTAAAGTATAATAAATATGATATGGTTGAATTCGTCTTTCTATTGCCTTTCCAAAAAAAAAAATATATAGGGTGTTCTGTTTAAAATAAAAAAGTTGATGTCACTTCCGGTGAAACCGGAAATGAAGTTGAACTCTCGATAATACCAAAAGTTAGCTTAGAAAAAATAAAAATCGACCTATTTTTTCTGAAAACGCTAGCCTCAGTTGTTCAAAAGTTAGTAGGGGGGAGGGGGGAGGGGATACTTTAGGTCCTCACTGTATATTCGCTACTCTCTAGGACGGCATGACTACTGGCACTACGTGGCGACAAGAAATATTTCAGTTGCTGTTTCTGAACATTAGTGGCATAAATTGAGAGATGTAAGAGCAATGTGGCCAAGAGCAAGAAGTTTCTCTTCTCATATTGTTTTTTGCTGATAGTGATTCCATCAATACCAGGTGCTATTTATTAGCATTATCTATCCTGATTATTGTTTCTAGGCGGAGTTAATACATTGCTACACAGTATAAACGACGTAAAAGACGGTCGCGTTATAGCAGAGTTCGATAGTGTTTAATAAAAAATTCCGATTATACGAGATTAAGACAAATGTGTGGTGGTGCATTAACTAACAGATGCAGATGCATTAACTAACTCTAAGGATTATTTTAATTATGCCTGTGTTACTTTCGTAGATGTTGAACGGTCTTTCTCGAAATATAAGGACATTTCTTCATCACAGCGAACAACCTTCACCGAGACAAATGTGAAGCATACCTGATGGAGCAAGTTTTTCAACAATTCTATCCACACTGTTAAGAAGTTACGTTTATTTATTATATTATTATTTATTGTCACAGTATTAAGCACAACAGATCGTTGAAGAAACTACTTTGTTTACTTTTTACGGTTATTACATTACATATACAACAAATGACGTTTTCAAACAAAACAAAAAAACTAATGGCAATAGAAACACTTCAACGTGTGCATATATTCGTTTTATTTACCACATATTTTTATTGCGTCAGCTTTTATTTTTTACACCGTTGTATTGATTTCAAAACATCACTTCTGTTGGCTGTGTCACAAGTACATTATTTATAATCCGCGGCCCATGCGACTGATCCGATTCTGTTGTGAAGACCGATTGTGCCCGGCTTAGATATTACTTTTTCTGTTGTCTTTCATATTATTTGACATGCTATATTAAATTATTTCTTTGCATCTTTCAACAACAAATATGTAACCACTTACATCCCAATATTATTTATTGTTGTGAAATCACGTAAGAAATCAAGGCAAATGTATTGTTAAAACGAGAAACTCTAATTTTGTTTGTTTAAAGAAGGTATTGTGAATTTGTAATTTATAAGTCTTTAGCATCTTACCGTTATTTTACTAAGGGCTACGTACCTTTTCACATATTACATATGAGGTAGCATGAAATATTGCAATTTTCTCCAAAACTTGTAGAGCATGCTGTAAATCAAGTCCCTTTTGCCTTTCACTCACTCTATAGCCTAGCTCACACAAATCTTGAAGTATTAAATAAGGAGTTGGCTCCAGTGATGCATTTATACAGTCAGAAGATAGTACGTTGTTACCTAAAAAAAAAATATGGAAACATATTACAAATCAAAATTAAGGAAAATTACGTTTGCTAAAGAAACAAATAATGTAGTAGTGTAAGAGTATTATGAAGATATGTACATATATGTAAGCTAGGAACAATCACCAAGGTCCTGCAGGAGGAATTTCTGCACCTTTTATTGTTTACAGAAGCACTTGAGAAATCAGAAAAAGATCAACAAATTTTTTAATGTTCAATAATTAACTTTATGATAGGTTTTTTTTGTTTTCAAATTTATTTTAACTTGAACAATGTGTCTTCGATCATTTTGTTCTATACACCCTCAGATTTTAAAAAGTAAATGGCCTCAACTTTATTTAGTCTACAGTCGGGTTAATGCATGCAGCGACAGTACAGTCAGTAAAGCATTTTATACTCATCACTAGAGCAACGCAACTGCGCTGAAAACCAGTGGCGGACGCATAAAAGTTTACACAAAATAAATTAAATGTAATACGTGCTCAAACACTTACCGTTTTAAGAGTCCTCCGTGAAATCGCAAAGTGGATAATGTCTATTTAATATTTGTAACATTCGATATGTTTCCAAAGTTGTTTCGGCAAAGTGAGTGCGGCGTGAAGAAAAAGTGTTTTTGTATGCCGAAAACGAACGTTCTACATCTAGTGACGTTATATTTGCGTAAGTAAAATAATCTTTCAAATAACTTAACGGTTCTGTTGACGCACCTTCACAAATTTGTCTTAATGTGCCAAAGTCAGAGTCTTTATCTAAAACACTTTCAAACCTTTCTAAAACACAAACATTTCTTGCGTCTTCTATCGCGCATAGTTGTGCGTGAACATGTTGCACTATTTGCAAAGATTCCACTAACGACACCGAAGAATTTTGTAGTTTTTCCATCGCGTCCGCTAGTCCCACGTAATTGTTCTGAATAATTTCCAAATCTGCTTTAACTTGATTATCCTGAAATTTCAAGTGGCTTACCTTGACAGCCGTAGCTTCCTTTGGGTCGAATTCTAAAATCACGTTCTTTATATTCTCAAAATATTTAAGATAATAAAATGCAGCCTCTAACCATGTTCCCCAACGAGTAAGAATAGGTTGTTGTGGTTCAGGAATACCGGGGCATAGTCTATGAAATTCCCGAATACGTTTTGGGGATTTTACAAACACAGTTTTTGTATGTGCTATTAGAGCGTCTATCTCGGGATAACATTTTCTGATACTATCTGCTACGAGACTGAGACTATGAATTTTACATGTAATATGCAACAAGTTAGCACAATGTTTTTTAAGAGATCGACCTACAGCAAGCATGTTTGCGGCACCATCACTCATAAACATCAACAGTTGATTTGTTGAAAGTTCAAATTTTTCCAATGTATTAAACACCAACATTGAAATTACTTCGGCAGTGCATTGTTGTATTCGTCTGGAAGCTAGTAAAATTGAGGGTGATGGTCGATGTGGTTCCATTGTGCGTACCATTACATTAACCACAGAATGTTTTTTACGATCTGTTGTTTCGTCCACACATAACCACAGTTTTTTATCTTGCAACTCCGATTTAATTCTTTTCTCGACATGCTCACGAGCAGACGGCACAACTCTCTGTAATGTTCTCTCACTTGGTAACTTAAAGTCCGAATATTCATTCCAAAACGAGACGTATGCTTTCTTCCTTAGTAAATGAAATGGTAAATTACATGCAATAAGCACATAAATTAAATTTAAATTTGTCATAATCTCGTGTGGAACTTGTTTTTGAAACATGCCCTGCACTATTTACGTGCCGTAGACAATCACTTTTCGACCAACACATTAAATCTATTTTACACACTACACATTGAATTTTAGCGCCATCACACTTTAAATCAGGCATTTCTACAATAAATTCTCTTATTGTGTCCAACTTTGGTCGTTTTCGCGACGTAGGAAACATTTTCAAAATAAACGTATACGATATAGTATACGACAGCGTAGATGCATACACAACAGATCGGCTTTCGAGTCGCAGTTATACTGACGCTTCTACCGAATTGTCCCGGCCGTGTTTATTTTGTGTAAACTTTTATGCGTCAGCCACTGGCTTTCAGCGCAATTTGCGTTGCTCTACTCATCACTTATTGAAGCTTTTATTATTCAAGGTTCTTTTCTGGTTTTGGCACAGTTATTTATACGGAAAAATAACATATTACTATAATTTACTTTTTTGCTTTCGTAACAATTCAATTTTGAGATAAATTTTTGGGCGTATGTTTTAAAGGTTTTAAAGGAGAATCAATGTTATCCAGGCTTAAGCGTTAGAGCAGGTTTCTTGAACTTACAATCTATCTGTTGTTTGCTATTTTCACTGCTTCTAAAACTGTTTGCGTACTCTCCTGTTGATACCGCAATAAAATCATTCTTATTATAATTAATTGAATATCGTATTTAAATATCGAATACTTCAATTTATGAAAGATAATAATTTTGTCAATAATCTAAGTACATATGCTTATTCGAAAACAAGTGAAATGATAATTTGTGCTTGCAAATAATTATTAAAAAAGTTTTTGTGACGAAACAGTTAAATATTAAGTGCGTCCCATAATAATAATACAATTTTGGATTGAAATATATAAATGCATGCCTTATGTGCATGTCAGATAATTCACCTGTCTTCAGAAATGTTCTAAAGAACGAGATATTTCTTTTTACGAAAATGTAAAACTTTGTTTTGAAAGTATAAAGAGATCATGCCCAACATCTGCTTTAAAAAATCTGATGTTATTCCAAAATAGTTTATAGATTTTCATCTTTTAATCTCTGATGATTTTCTATTAAAAATATATTAAAAACATTTAATAAACCCCTATATTCACAATATAAGAATTGTCTATGTCTCTAAAGCAACCTGTTTTCGGGGGAATGGGACTATTATGGCCGTCGCTGACTCGCCGCCATCGCCGGTTCGCCGTCGACGCGATTCGTCGTTGGCCCAATCCGCCTTCTTCTTCTTCTTCTTTCTTTCTTATATATTTCTGTATAAGTAGGCTTGTTTTATCCTATTCTGCCTTTTCCGGTGTGGATATCCAGCACTGCTTCCATCTCTTCGGCGGCCTTCCCTGGGATCTTCTGCCCACGGGGTTCCAAAGTTTCGCTCTTTTTAGAATGTTATTGCCATCTCTCCTATCCGCATGTTTGTTCCATTCCTTTCTTCTTCGTTTGACCAATTTTGTTACGTTTTGTATGTTACTCATCTAATGGTGTTCCTCATTTCTTACTCTGTCTAATAATATTTTCCCATGTATGTCTCGTATTACTTTCATTTCTGTTGTTCCCGACGTGTCCGCTCTCGTCTCAGCTCCGTTGTCGCTATACAAAATTGTGGTTTAACAGATATTACAGCAACATTTATTACAACTTAAATGCTAATAATAATAAATAAATTGCAATTTAAAAATAAATATGTATTTATTTTGTACGTCTCAAATAATTAGCGATCAGCCCTAATAAACTAGCAGGTATTATAAATTCCTTAATCGTTGCTAGCAGTGACAAAACGTGTAATTTATATTGGAGAAACTAAAAATAGCAGTCTAAAATAAAACATCAAGGACATTTTTTTAAATGTGTAATCATTCGATAGTCAATCATTTGTCATAAGTCATAAGTCATAAGATACTCCATGTAATATGTTCCTCCTTCTATTATTTACAGTTGTAGCAGGTATTGTGAGCACTAATCGTAGAAGTTTTCTGGTTTCTTAGTAGACAAGATCTAATTAATTTAAGTCATTTAGGGTATCTTAAAAGGTAGTGAGGTAATAAGTGTTTTTTTCTTTATACGAAATATACGCCGTTAGAAATGTTTTCTTGTATCAAGAAACTAGGTTTTCTTACAAAAGTCATTATCTATTGAAGAAAATATTTTTACTTCAAAACTAAAAAAATGTTTAATATAAGAAAATAGTTTTCTTAAGATTTTATTTGTGTCAAATAAATATTTTCTTGGGGTTGGGAAATCAAAAAAATCCAAGACAGAAACATAATTCTTCGAAGTAAATCATTTTGTCTTAAGTTAAGAACATATTCAGTAGGTATTACAATTAATAGAAATGATTTAATTTATAAATTAATTGGTAGATATACATTTAAGTGTGAGTACCTACCTACGAGAAATATTATATTAATCGGTATATTTTGAAAATGCTCATGACACATTTTACGTTAAAGGTTATATCCTTATATGGGCAAGTACATATGAGTGTACATTATTCTTATATTTTACAAATACTAATGTAATATAATTTTATACAATGTGTTGATACATTTTGTGATGTCGCAATAAGAAAGAGAGAGCCAACGTAATAAGAAAGTGTAGGTATTCTTGAATTAATTTAACAAATTTTCTAAACAAAGAGGTACAGTTATTTGATTACAAATACATATATACTTTTCTTAAACGGAAAAAAACACTAAGAAAAAATGTTTTTGATTTGAAACGGTAATTCTATTGTGGATCATTAAAACGATAATTGTCTTGAAGTGTCTCTACGTGTGGTAACGATGCACAATTTACTTTGAACGTTGATATGCTAACTTCTTTGCTGTTCGTGCCTTTTGCAGATATGGACGAAGCTGTTGATATTCTTACCAATGCTTTACCTGCAGAATCTTCACCGCTCCTCAAGTGGTTTGAAGATAATTATGTGTCCAGCCAAAGTCCTTTGGTAAAGGTTCCACCATTTCCTCGTTTGTAAATGGTTAATATAAACATAATATACATATAGGAATTATAAAAAATTGTGTATACCTGGTCATATGTCCTACATAATTATCTTCAAACCAGTTGAGGAGAGAATATCAATAGCTTCGTTTATATTTGCAATGGGCACAAACGCCAAAGAAGTTAGCATCCTGGCGTTCAAAGCAAATTGTGGACCGCTACTACATTCCGTATGCTGAAAAAAACACTTATTATCTCACTGCCTTTTAAGCTGCTTTGTAGACAATAAAGTAGATCTTGTCTACTAAGAAATTTCTACAATTTCTGCTCACAGTGCCCTACTACAACTGTAAGTAATAGAAGGAGTACGGCTACACTTAAGCATATAAAAAAACTACGTGAAAAATTCTATGACAAATCACTAGAGTTTGTTAAAAAGGTGGTACCGGATGTCAGTAGCGTAACGGTAGCGGCGTGGGTAGGGGTAATTTCCAACTCGTAGTTGATCTCGACAGTACCGCGAGAGAGTTCAAAGCGACAGTATGTTGCACACTGCACGCCAAATAAGTACGCGGAGATGGGACGCCCAAAGGGTGTAACGTTCCCTTCGAATGTGAATAAATATCTCAGGCATTTCCCTGGATTAGAATATAGAAGTTCGCATATTTATTGCACAATATGTAATAGCGGATTGCTAAGTCGCGATAGGTTTGAATGTAGAAAACATTGTAAAAGTAAAGGTTATGTATTGAATTTAAGAAACAGTATTCCATACTAGCAATTTTTATATGATTTTATGTTAAGTGTGTGCAACATCCTACAACATCTAGTATCTAATGAACACTTTCGTCTTTTTTGGGCTAAGTACGTTCCCTCTTGGAAGCTGCCAACATCTATGCAATTACGATACAATTTGCCACGTGTGCAAGGTACAGTAAAGGAATGTATAAAAGACGAGAAATAAGAAAATCTGCCTATGTGTGGATGAAACAACTGATGCTCAGAAATACAACGTTATTCATAAAATAACAGATTCGTTGAGAGAATTTTGTATCACAGGAAGCCAAGTCACAATGTTCGTTACTGACGGAGCCGCAACAATGCTGAGAGTTGGTAGCATGTTCAAAATATGCTTTCCGACTCTTCTTCACATAACATGCTTCATACACGCATGTCACCTCGTAGCAGAAACCATTCGAAAGAAGTATCCGATGGTGGATAAGTTAATAGCATCTACCCAAAAAGTGTTCATCAAATCTCCCAAACACATGCGTGTATTCAAACAATTGTGTCCGAAATTACCACCACCACCTCAGCCTGTAATAACGCGATGGGGAACATGGCTTCAGGCAATACCTTACTATCAGAAATATTTTTCACAAGTGAAAAATGTCATCTTGAAACTTGATTCAAATGATTCTGCAGCAGTTCGAGATAGTCAGCAACTTTCTTCCAATTCGGACGTTCAACAACAAATAGATGAAATTTCCATGAACTATTCTGAAGTTGCACAAGCTATTGAGCAATTAGAAAACAGTCACTTATCTGCACGAGACGCATTAAATTGCATAAACAATTTACAAGCCGCTCTAGAAAACTTGGCAAACACTATGGGAGTCGATTGCTCAAAAATTTGGTGCAATTTTAACGAAAAATCTCGATTTACAAAAGGTTCGGTCTATAACTGAGAGAGTGCTCAGATGAGGAAAAAGAATATCTGACATTTGCAAATCTTACTTCACTGGATGCCGAATGATCATTTTCGAAGTATACGATAACGTATTCGCAACACTATCGACGGCTGAATGAATCGACAATGGAAGCGCTGCTGATGTTGCAATTCTACGCAGCTTACCAGGGCGGTTGCCAATTGCCACAGTGGACATCAAGATGACAGGAAAAGGTAACAATATTATTTTTCACTAATATTGTATATTACGTACCTACTTTTATGCGGTGCGCCACTGCCGGTACCACTTTTTTAACAAACTCTACAAATCACGTGTTAAGAACATACATATAAGGAATTTTGTACAAACTTGACTTTATGAAAAACTTAAACATGTAATAAGTAGGTTTCGGATAATTATGCATTTGCATATCTGCATATGCAAATGTATATTTTTGAAACTTGTATCAATAATTTAGAGCATTAATGCATATTTGGTGTGCATTACGACAGCAATTTCTACGCTAGAACGTGAGGGAAACTCAAGACAAACATATCAAAATATGTTCAGGTTTGTCTAATCCATATTTTTCCAAATATTAATTTGTTTAAGAAAAAAATCCTAACATTCTTTGTAGAACTCAAATTAAAAAAGAAAATAAAACAAAAACATGTAGGTATAATTAGTAATTACAATACTTGTTTTCTTAACATTAATGTACCATTCATAATCGAGGCAAAAAAGTTGGTTTTTATTACCATGACATAACATAACTAAAGATCATCTCAACCTCGGTGTGCAGTACACGTCTTATGGGAATTCGATTTACGATTACCAAATCGTCCAATCATGTTACATTACTATATCCGGTTCATTGTTTCACATTGAATGCGATCAACATATGTATAACCTATATAGGGGTTCTATGACTGCTAAAGTTTATATAAAATCAATTTAAAAGTGAACACCAAAAAGATAATAGGAAAGAACTGGTGATAAATATATGTTAACATTTTGTGAATACATTACTCCATCAAAACTTGTGGAAAAGATTGAAATATACACAGAGATACAGATTTAATATTGAGGTTATGTCAAATATTTAATAACTGATATCGCAACATCGCAACTGGAAATAAAGGTAGCGTTATTGAGAGACTTCTGGGGATAGAAAGAGATACACTCTTGCTATTAAATCCCATACTGCATAAGCAGGTTGAGACGCTCTATAGTTTTAAAATTTTGTCATCGTTTGTTTACTACATAAAAGGTATATTGCTTCTTGAGAAGGCAATTCCTGGATATAACGTGTTCATTTGAAGAATTTATACTAAACTTTACTTGAAATTATAGTACTGGCGAATTAAAATCAATATATGTATGTATAGTGGTATGTCTTCATACTTATTGTCTATGTATACCTATGACGATTTTCTCCGTATTACATTTACAACACAATTACAAGGGTATGGGGTAATGAACCTCAGATGCTTTCAAATATGTTGTCAGAGGGTTTCGTCATATGTTAAATATGCCTCACGTTAATTCTGCAATAATCCTATACGTAAATAAGACTTATTAATAGAGTCCGGTAACTGGAGAGCAATCGCAGCGGCGGTGTGACTGTGTTTAGGTGGGGGGGGAGAGCTGGTCGATTATGATACGACACGACAAATCATCATCAGTAGAGTTGGCCACACGCGGCGTTGTTTCGATTAGGCCTCGGGTACCACTAGAGCTATTGTGTGTAGATGTTTGCCGTCGTAAATACTTTCGCGTAGTTGTTAAATAAAAATAAAATAATGCGTGCTCAAACACTTACCATTTTAAGAGTCCTCCGTGAAATCGCAAAGTGAATAATGTCTGTTAAATATCTGCAACATTAGATATGTTTCAACAGTTGTTTCGACAGACCGAGTGCGGCGCGAGGAAAAAATGTGTTTATATGCAGACAACGAACGTTTTACATCTAGTGACGTTATATTTGCGTAATTAAAATATTCTTTGAAACAACTTAACGGTTCTATTGACACACCTTCACAAATGTGTCTTAATGTGACAAAATCAGAATCTTTCTCTAAAAAACACTTTCAAATTTTTCTAGAACACGAACATTTTTTGCGTCTTCTATCGCGCATAGCTGTGTGTGAATATATTGCACTATTTGCACAGATTCCGCTAACGACACCGAAGGATCTTGTAACTTTTCTATTGCCTCCGCTAGTCCGAAGTAATTGCTGTGAATAATTTTTAAATCCGTTTTAACCCGACTATCTTAAAATTTCGACTGGCTTTTCTTGGTAGCGGCAGGTTCCTTTGGATCGAATTGTAAAACCACGTTCTTAATATTCTCATAATATTTATGATAATAAAACGCAGCATTTAACCAAGTTCCCCAACCTGTAAGAATAGGTTCTGGTGGCTCAGGTATACGGGGGCACAGTCTGTGAAATTCGCGAATACGTTTCGGGGATTTGACAAACACTGCTTTTGTATGCGCTATTAAAGCGTTTACCTCAAGATAACATTTTCTGATATCATCTGCCACAAGATTGAGAGCATGAATTTTACACGTAATTGTAACAAGTTAACAGAATGCTTTTTAAGAGACCGGCCTACAGAAACCATGATTGCGGCGCCATCACTCATAAACATCAACAGTTGGTTTGTTGAAAGTTCATACTTTTCCAATGTATTTAACACTAACTTTACAATTACTTCGGCAGTACATTGTTGTATTCGTCTGGAAGCTAATAGAATTGAAGGTGACCATTGATGCTGTTCCATTTTACGTGCCATTATATTAACGACCGAATGTTTTTTACGATCTGTCGTTTCGTCCACACTTAACCAAATTTTTTTTTTCTTTCAACTCCGATTTAATTCTTTTTTCAACATATTCACGAGCAGATGGCACTATCCTTCGTAACGATGTCCGACTTGGTAATTTGTACTCCGAATAGTTATTCCAAAACAAGACAAACGCTTCCTTGTCTAGTAAATTAAACGGTATATTACATACAATAAAAGTAACACATAAATTAAATATAAATTTGTCTAAGTGTCGTGTGCAAGTTTTTTAAGCATGCCGTTCACTGTTTACGTGCCGTAGACAGTCCCTTTTGGACCAACTCATCAACGGGACATTACATACTACACATTCAATTTTAGCGCCATCATACGTTAAGTCAGGAATTTCGGCTAAAAATCCTCTAACTTGGTCCGCCTTAGGTCGTTTGCGCAACGTACGCAACATTTCTAAACAACACGTACCGCGCTAATGGAAGGTCGAAGGTACACTGAGTATTAATAAGTAGCGTAACCAAAACTTGCGGACTCGCATAGGCGTCGGTATTACGGGTTAATATAAGAATACGAAAAATTCATAAATAAACTTACTTGCTAATTATTCAACAAATTAGAGGCATCAAGATGTGAACTACTGTAAACTTGCATCATTGCATATGTTTCCACAGTTACTTCTTTAAACCTTGTGCGTCGACAAGAAAAAATATTTTTATACATTGAAAACGATCTCTCCACATCTAAGGAAGTTACATTTGCATGTAGAAACTGTTTTTCAAAATCACTTAAAAGTTCACTATTCTTACACTTATTATAAACGGCCTCTAAAGTATTAAAATCGGGATTTTTCCTTAAAACATCTGCCAACTTTTGACTAGCACATAATCCTGGCGTATCATTTAATGTGTGTAATTTATTTTTTACACTCTCCACTATGTCTAATGATTCCTGCAATGACAATGCAGTACATTGTAGTTTTCTGATGGCATCTAGTAATACTGTATAATTGGTACATATTGTTGTTAAATCTTCTAAAAGTTGAGGGATTTGAAATTCTCTTTGACTTTCTCTAATTGCTTTGGATTCATTCCGATTAAATCGCATTATAACTGATTGAATTTGTTGAAAATGGATCAAATAGTAAGAAGCTGCTGTTAGCCAAGTACCCCATCGCGTTAAAATTGGTTCAGGAGGTTCTGGAATACATGGACAAAATTTACGAAATTCTTTTAAACGTTTAGGAGATTTACGAAACACTGCTTTAGTACTTCCAATCATCCGATCAACGTTTCCGTAGTGTTGTCGAACAACTTCACCAACTAAATGCAAAGCATGCAGCACGCAGGTTATATGTATTAAGTTAGGAAATATATGTTTTAAGGATCGCCCAACACTTAACATCGTTGCTGCACTATCTGTCACAATCATCACAACTTGATCTTGAGCAATTTTAAATTTTTTCAAAGCGTTCATTATCACTTTTTGAATATTTTCCGCGGTACATTGTTGAACACGTTTGCAAGCTAACAAATATCTAGATCCCGTGTTCTCGCTAGATAAAACGCGAGCTATTACATTCACAATACTGTTTTTCTTTATATCGGTCGTCTCATCCACGGTAATCCACATTTTTTTGGAACACAAATCACGTTTACACACATTTTCTAGCATCTCTTTCATTCGCGGCAAATGATTCTGTAATTGTGTTTGTGAGGGTAATGGGTACTTTGGAACGTATTGTCGCCAAAACGTTTTAAAAGCTGCTTTTCTCACCAACGACAACGGAAGATTACAAGAGGTAAACATAATTAATAAATGTATGAGGAATAGTGTATAAGGTATTTCAGTTCTTGCATTTCTCATATGCTTAATACACTTAATACACTATATTTTCAAAAGCGACACGTAAGTACATAACCTTGACCGTTCGACTAATCTCTGCAACAGCTGAACCGGTACTAAAACGAAATCTCTCTCAGCGCGGTTTAACATGATTTATATTCAAGGTCGACACTACATGCCTGCTTCTCTACCGGTTTAGTTTATTTATGAATTTTTCGTATTCTTATATTAACCCGTAATACCAACGCCTATGCGAGTCCGCAAGTTTAGGTTACTCTATTAATAAGTATTACTTGACTAGCCCTAGAAACAGGTTGAAAAAAAATGCGATAGCCAGCTTTCTCTCTTGTTTACGTTAGCCATGTGAAATTATGTATTAGATATGTTAAATCTTGCAGTGTTAAGAAATAAACAACTAACACGTCTTATTCTCTTATTTGTTCGGACAAGATCACAAATTCAGAGTATTTATCGTAAAACTGGAATAATAAAAATCAGCTTAAATTGATCTACCTACTGACTATCGAATTTAGGAATATTGTATATAGAGAATGAATTATTAAGCGAAATATCTAATGATTACACATTTAAAGAAAACTTCATAGACGTTTTATCTTGGGTTGCTATTTTCAGTCTCCCCAACATAAATTACACGCTTTGCCACTGCTAACAGGGATTAAAGGGTTTGTGATGGCTGATCGCTAATTATTTCGGAGGTGTAAAATAAATATATATATTTTTAAGTTGTAATTTATATGTTATTATTAGTATTTAAGTTGTAATAAATTTTGCTGTAATATCTGTTAAACCACAATTTTGTATCGCAACGGCGGATCGAGCCGACGGCAAATCGGGTCCACGGCGAACTGTCCCTATTGCAAACCGGCGACGGCATAATGTCCTAAACCATGCTTTCAGACCTATGTTTATCAAAACATTTTGTATGTCTTGATAAGAACAACAAGCAGATAAAATATTCGAACACATTTCAGCAGCCAAGGAATTATTTATCTAATTGTAAATAAACTCTACTAACTACTGTTAGATTAATGCAAAAATTATCGTTAGTTCATTATATTTATAACATTTTAAACCTTTTGGTTATACACAATCCTCCAAAATGCAAGCCGTATCCTTTATTTTTGGAATAGTTTTTATAAAACACCTCGCCCCCCTCTCTAACTATGTATTAGAGTTGTTATCTGGATCCAGATAATTTACTATCCGCATCTTGGTATTATCCGGATCCGTTATCTGAAATTTCGGATTCAAATCCGCTATTCGAAACCTCGAATCCGGATCCGTTATTCGAAATCTCGGATCCGGATCCGTTATCTGAAACCTCGGATCCAGATCCGCTATCCGAAACCTTGAATTCGGATTCTTTATCTGATCGAATCCATTATCTGATAACATGAATCCGGCCCCGTTCTCTGACAATTTTTCCGAGCAAATACTTGCAATAGGTCGAGTAATTATCAAATAATATCGCTGCAATAATCATCAGATTTATTGAGCACCTATGTAATGTAAAGTAACTTTGAATTGTGCGCTTGGAAATTCAATATTACTCTAAATTTTTCTTTATATAACACAAATTCCATGTTTTCTTTATTAAACACTTTCTACATTGCAAAATAATAACGGATCCGGATTCGAGAAACGGATAGTGGATAGTTTTGGAACTGAATAACCGGATCTCAATTTCATCGGATACCTGCAGCACTAATATGTCTGTATCAATGCGTATATGTACGTTTTCTCCACTTTTCTATGATGATTTACGTAAGTCAGTATTTTGAGTGCAGAGCATAAAATATTCTGACCTTGTATTCGATTAATTATTTGCAAAGTTAACAACATGTTTGTCATAAGATTAGTGGTGATTTGGTGATAAATGGGAAAATTTGCTAATTTAATTTTAATTAGATACAGGTACTTGAAACCATAAATTCATACCCTAATAAGGAAGTCAAAGCAGGTTTAACTTTCCCGTAAAAGTGGAGCCCCCGTACTTTTAATTACTCATTAGTCTTATTACTCATTAGTACAGAGCGGAATTATATGCATCGTAAATCGACAACATATGCGCATATATATGCAGAAAAATTCTTCGAAATATGCACAATTTTTGCTAAATATGCAGTTTTATGCACATATGCTTCTGATACCGATTAACTTCTTGTTAAATGTTATAAAACAAGAATAATGACAACGAAGCATTTTACAAACGTTTATTGTTCTTACATTACTCCCACTTGCATTTTAAAATCTCAATTATATAAACACATACGTACTTAAAATTTGCTAAAATACATACTTAGACACTACATATTTTTATTATTAAAACAATTTACAATTAAATGCTTTTCTAAATTTTCTAATGAAAAATTATGTCGCCTATCTGGGAGAATGCATTTATATATCGAAAAACTTCTTTCAACATCAACGGAAGTTATTGGTGCGTACTTTAATGCATTCATGATTTCAGGACTTAATTCTATACTTGTTTCTGTTTCATCCATTTTTAATTCACCAGTTAAAATCGAACTGATTTTTGCTGAACTTTTGTATCCTACATTTTTATTAATTATTTCTTTAAACTTTTGACTTATTGAGTTTCCTATTCTACCCGGAATATTTGAAACGCTATTTTCTAAATCATTGATTAATTAAACTGATTCAGTTAGTGGCAGCGATTCTTTTTCAAGTTTTGTTATTGTCAAAGAAACAAATTCATAATTGGCTTTAATAAATATCAAATTTTCAAAATTTCTTGACATTTTGCAATAGAATTGCAGTTGTCAGTAGAGAATTCTGAAATGATGTTTTTGATCTCTAGATAATGGTTTGCATAAAATATTCCGGCATTTAAGCAAGTTCCCCATCGGGTAATGGCGGGTTCAGGTGGTAAAGGAGTATCTGACAGCTTTTCTCTATAAATCTGAACTCTCAATGGTGACTTTAAGAAAATTTTCTTAACGTTACTGATTAATGTATTTACTGCTGGGAATTGCTGCCGAATTTCCTCAGCCACCCTATTTAATCCATGAGCCAAACAAATAACATGTATTAAATTAGGGTACAAAAGTTTAAGCTGTTGACCCGCTTTAATCATATATGCCGCTGCATCGGACAACATGACTAAAATTTTTCCTGTGGGAACAACATCGGGAAGAAAAAAATTCACGAAACTTTCATTAACAAATCTTAATATTGTGAGATGGTTTGTTTTTTTCTAAATGTTTACAAGCAATTAAATACGATCTACCAGGCTGTTTATTATTTAGATGACCAATTAATAAATTTGCTATATAGCGGCCACAGGAATCTGTCGTGTCATCAACGGTAAAATATATATTCTCGTTTTTAACAATTTCCCTAATGCTATTGATCGCTTCAGAATAAATATCAGTTACGTAACATTTTCTGAGCAAGCTTTCATCCGGAATACTGGCAGTACTTTTCTAAAAATTGCCGAAAACACGGATTTTTCAGCTTTTTGAGCGGTATATTGGCAGTAACCATTGCTTTGCACAAATCTGCATTAAATATTTGTTGCTCACTTTGTTTTGACGTTCTGGCAAAAAATTGTGTCAAAGGCACTTGGCTAAGTTTTGAAACTTGAAGTTTCCGACAGTTTCTTTTATGCATTTCAGTTGCAATATGTTGGATGACTTGTAATTTGCGTTCACATGGCACCCGTAAAGAAAAAAAATATCACCAAAAACTTACAAGAAAATCGTATATGGCTGTACAATTCTAAATACTAGTGTATTATACACAAAACAAAACTTACCGTTTTCCTACATGATTTGCAGAAAACTCTTTTATCCGTTAGAATAAGTTCAGGAACATTTTTGATCCACGAAACAATTAAACTTGTACTCACTTTTGTCATTTTTCAC
This sequence comes from Dynastes maya, assembly GCA_029619315.2. Lineage (NCBI taxonomy): Eukaryota > Metazoa > Arthropoda > Insecta > Coleoptera > Scarabaeidae > Dynastes > Dynastes maya. Next base: position 35,857,218 of record JAROYE020000003.1, read on the forward strand.
TACTGCACCAATCTACTTCAACGTCTGATTATACATAAGAAACATTTTGGAAAATACTTAGACTTTCTATGAATCAGACAGTTGCCAGTATGGGGGTTGTTGAAAATTATATGATAATTTTATCTAGTGAATTTGCAACAGACCATCACCTGAAGGATGGCGGCTTCTTTGAGAAGTAGGCTCTTTGTCGGTGGGGAGGTCCAGCGACAGAAGAGCCGACTCCGCATCTAATACACACGGGTCCAATAAAATGTTCATTGATAAAAGTTTTGTTGTATTACAAGAAAACACTAATAAAGTTCAAAGAAAAAATTATTTTTGTTCTAAATTTGCTAAAAAATGCACGAATATGCTCTAGTGTGCAAAAATATGCAATAATCGCTGAAATATGAAAAAATTACTAAAATATGCGAAATATGCAATAATTAATCTACGTCAATCAATTCGAAAAGTTCAGTATATATTCGCATATATACTGAAGCATTTGCTTGTCATATAAAAAATATGGGATATGCAAATTGCATACATTGCATGTAATTACATTATATCCTCATAAAGCCTCGTAAGTTTATTAAACAATGGATAATAATTTAGCTTAAATACCTATTACCTATAACAGAATATAAAATCTTTCATAATATTACCTTACTTAACTTACTACAGTAATTAGTAATGAATTGGTCACAAAAGCGAGAACTATTCGTGTATACAGCAAAGAATTCAGCATTACGTAAACAAAATTTCTTTGAAAAATAACCGTCATAAAAAGATAGACGTGATGCGTTAATCATCAATTTGTTTGCCAGTCGTTATTTTTTGGTTATTCACGATAAAAAAAAATGAATTTATACAATGATTGAGCACTAACGTATGAGGAACTTTGGCACTGGGGACGCAGTGTTACTAACGGTGCCCCTGGAATACCGGGCGACCTTCAAGAGTAATAGCCTTGCGCCGTGAATGGGGCACCACGAACGTTGACGACCCTTTCCCCCATACTCGTGGGAATAAGATGGAAAAACTAAACATTAAAAAACCAAAACAAACAAAAACACAAAAAGAAGAACGGGAACCTTTACCCAAGGAAACCCCTATAACATCAGCTGAGGCGGAGGAAGGCACAGATAGCCAAGCCATTGCTATTCAGCGGAAACCAACTCCGTAAGGATCAAAGGGAAATGGTAGCTCCATAAACCTAACTGCTACCGATGTGGTGATGCAACAGGTAGCTTCAGACTTCGGTCCCCTGAAATTGACTAAACCAAAACTTTCCGGTGCTCAGAAACGGAAAAGGGCTTTACAGGTTGCAATTGCTGCTGGGGAACCTGTATGACCCAGGAAGAAACGGTCGAACCGAGATTCTAAAGAACAAGAGGCGGGCCCTTCAACGAGCCAGGAAAAGACCGCAAAAAGGGCAAGATCAGAGGGAAGCACTCCGTCTTCGACAAAGAACCAACCTTCAAAAAAGCTGCAAAAATCTAATAGTACGTTCTCTAACCAGGATACAACTGGGGCAACCTTTAGTCAGGCTTTAACCGCTACTAAGATGGCTGTAGTACTGGATAGATATCCAGAGGAAAGATTGTCACAAGAACAATCGAAAAATCTGCAAATGGCTATAATGGGGGAGATATGGAAGTGCAAGCCACCAACCGCACCCCAGTTCAAGAACAGCTATGCAGAAAAGGGAGTAGTCTACTTCACCTGTGAAAACGAGAGATCGAAGACATGACTGATGAAAAGTTTTCCGACTCCTCGAAACCCAGAAGGAAGGGTTGTCAACAAAAGGCGCGTCGTGTCAAGCAAGGCAGATCGGAAGGGAATAACCTTGGTCATCAACATCGACAAGGAATCCTTGAAAGTGCTAAATGGTATGGACCCTAAGCCCTATTTTGGACTAAACCAGCTCGCCTTCAAGATGGTGGGGAGAAAGGAATTACCTGAAGATGTTGAAGGTAATACAGATAAATCTTCAACATAGTAGGGCAGCCTCCGCTTCCCTGTGCAAGCTGCTAGCTTCGGGCAGTTTCGACGTGGCCCTAATACAAGAACCCTGGTTAGTCTGGGGCCGAGTAGCAGGCCTTGGTGAAACCAAAGGTAATGTAATATACGATTTACGCTCTGGCAGAGTAAGATCTCAGCCATAAGGTTGAAGTTCCATAGCAAAGGGAGATTTTTCCAGCCTTGTTACAGCAAGGTAAAGATGCAATAGCACCAGTGCTTTGCAGAATTTATAGAGCCAGCCTGGGGCTGGGTTACATACCATCCGTCTGGAATAGGTCTAAGGTCGTGTTTATTCCAAAACTTGGGCGATGTTCATACGCTGAGGCAAAAACATATAGGCCAATAACCCTATCATCCTTCATTTTATAGACCATGGAAAAACTGTTTGAAAAGTATGTCAAGGGAACCTCTCTAATAGAAAGGCCATTACATCCCAATCAGCATGCCTATCAAGCAGGTAAATCATGTGAAAGTGCCTTGCATCAACTCGTGTCGCGGGTGGAGGCATCCTTAAACAATCAAGAAATTGCATTAGATACATTTCTTGACATAGAAAGTGCGTTTAATAGCACCTCATTTGAATCACTATTACAGGCTGCAAACAGCTACGGAGTAGAGAACACTGTCTGTAGATGGGTGGGAGCCATGCTCGATGGCAGACAAGTAGAGGCAGCGTTGGCAGGTGAGACGATGCAGGTGTCTGTCGCCAGAGGATGCCCGCAGGGAGGGGTATTATCACCTCTATTGTGGGATATGGTGATAGACGAACTACTGGTCTTGCTAAACAATGCTGACTACTATACACAGGGATACGTTGATGGTATTGTAATACTTGTCAGTGGAAGAAATGCCAGTATAATCTCAGAACTAATGCAGAGAGCATTAAAAACGGTAGAAGAATGGTGCAAGAAGGAGAGCCTTAGAGTAAACCCTGGGAAAATTGCACTTGTACCCTTCACCAAGAAAAGGAAATTGGACGGTCTAAGAGCGTCAACTCCTTGCAATGAAGTACTACAGATCATGTTGTTCTTCTAAACACAACTGGCTACATTTGTACATACCTACGTGACAAGAAACTTTTGACAAATCCTTTTGCAATTCGAAAGAATAACACGTAACAAATCTCATAAATTAAGATAGAATTGCCATTTTACGATTGGTCTGCGTGAAAATCTCTTGTGTCGTAAAGCAGGCACGTTTTCAAAACTTATGTTTATCAATGAATAAACCATGCAGCATAAAAATAATTATGGTTTATTTATCTTTCGCAGAAAAATGTAAAAATGGTGTCCGATAACTAGAAATGAATTCATATGTATTTTTACAGTTCGTGACAAAATATGCTGTCCGCGTCCGTTATATAGCGCGTTCACCAAATAAACGTACTTATCAATATATGATTAATGTAGCGCGTTCGAGGAATTCATAAGTGTCTACTAAATGGAGGTGTGCGTTAAAGGAGGGGTTGGCGTTATCTTAAAATAATAGATCTTTATTGGTAAAACTGCTTCATAGAACGTAAATTTGTAAACTCAATTGAAAAATACTGTTGTAACTGCTTTTATAAATGTGTGACATGATCCATGTTGCTGCGGTTAGTTTCTTAAATTATATTCTAGTGCCATCTTCTTACGGACAATTTTTGCAGCAAATGATTGCCCAGCGATAGTTGCTAGACATAGCAGAGCGATTAATAGAGCAATATGGAATTGATTAAGTATAGGGTTTACTGATAAATGTTGTCTTATTTTTTTGGCCAAAAAACGACTGGAAACAATGGGCTGTGTATTCCTTATTTTCGCTCTTAGTAAAAAGTAATAAAGTACAAACTTGTCTCTATACTATTCATCTACCTCAAAAATTTTTTTGTGAATTATGATTTCTTTCAATGTCGGCAACTGTAGTTATTTTGCCAAAATACAGGAATATTTCCTCAACGGTTTAATTTAGTCACATAGCGTGTGACGTGAATTTGGTCTAAAATCAAGCGAAATTGAAGTCCACTTCCATAATAACCGGAAGTGACACAAGTCTGGAAATACTTCAAACCGAACGCGCAAGTACAAATTTATCGTAATTTATCTTAAGTAGTTTCTCATATATTTTTTACAATATGCCTTCGTCACCAAACTAATTTCAGATTTTTTGCTACGATGCAATGTCTTGTAGGCATTTAATTTGAGAGAAAATTCTAGTTTCTTTTTTGAAATATAATAGGTAGAAAATGTTGCTTGATATTTGTTAAACAGTTCACACATCAATATAATCTCATGAAACAGTTCTTTAGAAAGTTAAGCTAGTTAATATGATATAAATGTAATGGACTAGAATAAAGAAATTTTCAAAATTTTGAATCGCTTCAAATCTATTAATAAAAAAATAAAAATACCCTTAGGTGATATGATATTCAATAATTAAAGCAATTCATAACTGGCATCTTACACCACAAATAAAGACAAAAAATAAACACGTGCATTTTTAGTCATTCAAAAACTAGACGCATTGCATCATTTAGAATACGCATCAAAGTTTTGACTCATTTATGCGGAATATGTATTTGGGAAATACACAAACAGGTACATAATGCACCTTGCGTATTAACTAGGGCGTGCAGTGTTATTATACTCCGCACTGGGAAACTATATGCCTTACAAGGGAAGATCCCGAACCAGGAAATTCAAAAAAAATTGAAACTTTGGGAATATATAGAACATATATAGGTGTGCAATACGCAATTTTTTTTTTGTGCGGACATTCACTTTTAAGGGGTGAAACACCCCATCGAAAATTAACAGATTTTCAATTTTTTCCATACAACTCCAGTAAAAAGAAAGATAGAAGATAGGTGTAAATGCAATAGTTGCAGCATACATCAAGCTCTTTCAAAATATGTGACTATCATATATACAGGGTGTTCCATTAAGCCCTGCGCTTACACTGCTGGTGTTTTTGTAACAATACAAAGAAAAGTTTAAGATATAATCTGTGTGACTTTTAATTCTATTTAAAACTGTATAGGTGTTACAATATACAGGGTGTTCCTAAAGTAAATATCACCATATCCTTGGTTATATCTAACAGAACTTCATGTACTATGTTATATATATAGGTATATATATTATTGAATACTTATTGCAAGGAATGATCTCAATCCCACAAATTTAAAATATGAAATTTTGAGAATATGTAAACCACATGCAAAGTTAATGAAATTTACTGTATATCTCTGCGGTATTATATTGATTAGATAACACATTGTTTTGTTTGGTAATTGCATTCGAAGTTTTTATCTACTGGTGTAAACATTTTTTTTTTAAGTCAATAATCAACCAAATGCAATGATAAATGATAACATTGCTTATATAAATTCCCCACCTGATATTAATAGTATTTGTTGTTAGATTGTGTAACAAACCTGTGGTGTTGAAAATGGTTGTCGTAAATACTTTAAATGTAATTCGCTTGCTCATGGTAACGTTTGACGTTGCCAATAACAATAATCTAACACCTGTGAATAACCACGAAGTAGAACTACACGACATAATAAAGGATATGCTTCTTGACGTTCAAAAAAGATACTTCATTTTCGCTGGAAATTGACACAACACTGGAATTTTTGAATCCAGTTAGACCACATTCCGTAGACTTCGTAGATGATGAATACGCACCTACACGCGAAGAAGTTCTAGAAGCGATGGAAGCTGAAGATGAACAATGTGTTCCAGAAGAAGGCGGTATTGTCACTTTAGAATATAAAACCAAGGCTGTGGAATATTGGAAAAGTGGGAAAACGAAGCGACTTACGTTAGCAACCGTCCAAAATAAATTTCGAAAAGTTTCAACTCTCCAACAATTGTACAGGTAAACAGTGAACTCCATTTAATATAACTACGATTTGTCTTAATTTTCTTTTATTTGTTCTAGATGGGAAGAAACAGTAAACCGGGAAGGCACACGACGGGAAAAATTGCTACAAATTTCGGAATCCGTTTATAATAACTTTGTGGAGCGTATTGATAAGGGTGATATTATTCATGATTTGGACATTCAAAGATGGGCTTTGCAAGCTAATCAAGGAATACATTTAGAAAACTTTAAAGCATCCCGGCATTGGGTCTGGAATTTTAAGAAAGCATATAGAATAGTTTCAAGAAAAATAAATAAATTTATTACGCGATCATATGGTACAGATTCCGAAAAGCTAAATGAAATCGCTTCAACATTTATTAGCCATGCAAAAGATCTCATAAAACAAGTCGGAGAAGATAATACATTCAATGCCGATGAAAGTGGCTTTAATCTAGAGCTTCATTCTGGTCGCACGTTAGCTGTGCAGGGTTCAAAAAGTGTTACAGCAGTTGTGCAGTCAATATCCGCAACAACACATAGTTATACCATACTTCCCACAATATCAGCTTCTGGAAAACTTCTTTCCCTCTATTTATTGTCATGAAAGAACAAAGTGGTAGCTTCGGTCCGCGTGTAACACAGTCTTTGTTTCAACCGTGGAATGTTTATGTTAGGGCTTCAACGTCGGGAAAATTAACAAAAGAACTGTTTAATGAATGGCTCACCCGTGTGTATGTGCCAAATGTGGGAGCTCAGAGCGTGTTATTCTTGGACTCTTGGACTGGTCATTGTCCTGCTACATTGCAAAAAGAGTATACTATCAAGCAAACATGTTGAAATATTGACGATACCGAAAAAAACTACGGCAGTGATACAACCACTAGATGTATATGGTTTCCGCATATGGAAAAATTTTGTAAGAAAATTTTTCCGATCTTGTGCTACTGTTTGGTTATGATATTGTGTTGCATAAACGCAATAATGTTATCAAACTACAGTCCCTTATTCACAACCAACTTTCGGCACCAAAGTATCACGATGTATTTGCTTATACTTGGTATAAAAGCGGATACATTGATCAAAAACCAAATAAGTTTGAAAATCCGGTAGTTTTTGCTTTTAGACAACAGGATTTTATACATCCTGCTAGGTGTTCCATATGCGGTAGCCAGGCCATCATACGATGTGCGTGGTGCAACGAAGTCTTATGTTTTAGACATTTCTTTGAAGAATTTCATCACCATACAGAATAATTATTCAGTAGCCAGTATTTCACTACATAATAGACATGACCAAAAGATGTAAAGTGTTATCTATAAACATTTCCTATATATCCTATACTTTATGACTAACCAGCTAATCACATATAAATTATTTTGATGTACTTATCAATATTTGTATTGCTTAAAATGTTAAAAATATGATATATTTGTTATCGCTTAATAAAATCGATTAATTATAAGATATAACTTTGGTCTAAAATACTAACCTTTTCCTCTTACAACAGCGAGTGATTAAATCAAATTAAAGAATTGAATATTACATATGTCTTCTACATATTTCCGAAATCAATACTCTTACTGTTATTATCAAACAAAACAATGTGTTATCTAATCAATATAAAACCGCAGAGATATACAGTAAATTTCATTAACTTTGCATGTGGTTTACATATTCTCAAATTTCATATTTTAAATTTGTGGGATTGAGATCATTCCTTGCAATAAGTATTCAATAATATATATACCTATATATAATAACATAGTACATGAAGTTCTGTTAGATATAACCAAGGATATGGTGATATTTACTTTAGGAACACCCTGTATATTGTAACACCTATACAGTTTTAAATAGAATTAAAAGTCACACAGATTATATCTTAAACTTTTCTTTGTATTGTTACAAAAACACCAGCAGTGTAAGCGCAGGGCTTAATGGAACACCCTGTATATATGATAGTCACATATTTTGAAAGAGCTTGATGTATGCTGCAACTATTGCATTTACACCTATCTTCTATCTTTCTTTTTACTGGAGTTGTATGGAAAAAAATTTAAATCTGTTAATTTTCGATGGGGTGTTTCACCCCTTAAAAGTGAATGTCCGCACAAAAAAAAAATTGCGTATTGCACACCTATATATGTTCTATATATTCCCAAAGTTTCAATTTTTTTTGAATTTCCGGGTTCGGGATCTTCCCTTGTTAGACATGCTCGTGTTTTCTCAATTTGTTAATACATAATATATAAAAGACGATTTAATAAATTACCGTATACTTCAGTCATCTTTGGTAGAACAGAGAGAAACATATCGACTTCTTTAGTAAACATATTCAATTCCTTTACAAGTCCTGCCATGATACCGTCACACATGCATTTCACAATTAGGGACATATTCTGCTTCCTAAAATGTATATGACCAATTTAATATTTACTAGAAATTATTTTCAATACTTACGTTGGGGAATTACCTCTGAAATGAGTAATATTAATCCGAAACACATAAGTTGTATAATTTTCACCTGTGGTGATGGCCGGCTTAGAAGAAAAGGTCGCAATTCTAATAGTATCATCCTTAAAATACTTTCGTAGTGATGATTCTATTAAATTTTTATTTAACCAAGACGGAGTATCCATTTCTATTCAAACAAAAAAGTATTTACTTTCAGGTACACACTTTTACAAACTCTTATTTGGGGCTGCTATGAGTTATGATATAGTTATGTCAGTTACAGCGTATTTAAACTCGATGAGGTCGTGTTCACTACTGGTAGACCTTTGTATTATACAGCTCGACTTTCTTATATTATCGAAATTACTTTGTTTTTGACAACAAAGTATTCGCATCCTGCTCTATGCCGACAATTATAAAGAATAATAGTAATGAGGAATTGAAACGCATGCGATGAAAATTTTAATTTCAAACGTTTTCAAGGATAATCTCGCTTAAAATATTAATCTATTTCGAAGATAAACACGAAAATGTCATGTCGTTTTAGATATACATATGTAGCATTCAGTAAGTAATCAAACATCCCATTTGTCGTTTTATGCAATAACAGATGTATCAAGGTTAAATTGAAGCAGTGTACAAAACTACAATCTGTATACATAATAAATAAATAAATAAATAAAAATGTATTACATAAGTACGGAGTTGTTTTTCTTTGAAGGCGGTCAGCTGTCACATACGTGAAAGAAATTTATTTAGGTACACACTATTTTATTTTTCTTCTTCTTTTTCTTCTTCTTCTTCTTCTTCTTCTTATTACTGTACGAGGATATAACCTAAATATGTATAGTTCAATGCAAATAGATATACCAGTGGCACACCCAGTAGGTTGAAACATGATAGGTAATATTCTTTTCCCAACAAATAAACATCTTTCTACATGTACAATGAAAGCTCTCTTTACGGACAGCTCTAGTAAACGGACATCTCTATTATCCTGACAAAGTTCTTGGAACCAAACTCCAGCCTATATTTTTACATGCAAATAATATTTCTTCAAGAGGACGCTCTAATAAATGGACGGTTAGCTCCAATAAACGGACGAATACATAGGCAAAATAGATGATTCACTGACATGTAAACCTGGTACAGAGCGCTTTGCGCCAGGTTAGGCCCCAGCCCATGACGCAACGTAAGTACACTACCGGCCGCAATTATTTAACCCATCCAAAGAAATACACATCAATTCAGGAAGTACAAACTGAAAAAGAAATTGTAGCTTTGCATTTAATAAAATACTCTTAAAACAAAGAAATTGGTAGTCTTTATTTAATTATAAAATTTATTTGTCCCAAAAGAAATTAAATCTTCGTTTCGTCGAAAGGTCCACCTCGACCATTAATAATTGCGGCACACACTTGCGGCATTTTCCCTATAAATTTTCTCAGAGTAGCGGGTTCTATCTTAAGCCAGGCTTCTTGTAATTGTTCCTACAACGATCCCTTGAAAGTTGGAGGATTTATATTCACCTGCCTATCGAGTTCCTCCCACAAAAGCTCGATGGGATTAGCATCTGGGCTTTGAGGAGGCCATTTCATTACTTTGATATTGCTTTCGCGTTCTAACGATTCTAAATAGTTGCAGCTCAATTTAGAAATGTGTTTCGGATCATTATCCTGTTGAAATATAAAATAGTCAGCGATTATTCTCATTCCAGATGGCATAGCATTTGCTTCCAAAATTTCCCGGTAGCGCTCTTTTCTTCAAATTACATCTATTTTAACGAAGTCTCCTACGGATGTGGTGCCAAAACAATCCCAAACTATTACCGATCCGTCCCCATACTTGACTGTAGGTACTATACGTGTTTCTGTTGCTCGTTCTCCTTTCGACCTTCGGACGAACGTTCTTCTCTTGGAACCGAAGAGTTCAAATTTGGACTCATCAGTCTACAAAACATTTTTCCACTCTTCAACTGTCCAATGTTGATGTTGTCTAGCCCACTGAAGCTGTTTTATTTTATTTTGCTTGCGTAAAAGTGATTTACGCAACGCTATTCGGCCAAATAAACCACCGTCTCTTAACCTCCTTTTCATGGTGGTTAAACTAATTCGTTTTTCATGCTCAATATTTATTTCAGCCGTTTCTTAAGGTGCACTTTTTTGGTTTATTCCGTTTACTTGTCATAATTATTCGATAATCTTCCGCTGGTGTTGTTACTTTCAGTCGTACTGTTCGTCTTCTATTTGATAATGTGCCAGCCTCTTGATATATTTTAACGTTATAATCAACAGTTCGGCGACTTAAGGCCATAAAGTACCTAAAAACGAAACCAAAATCCGCTACGCAGCCCTAACAGTACGTTTACGACAGATTTGAGAAGCCCCACACACAAAACATTCCAAGTACGAAATAGGAGAAGCTTAGGATAATTGTTCCAAGAAATTGTAATATGCTAACGGTTGAAGAAAAAACATAATTCTTACGTTAGTAATAAGTAACGCTGGCCACGAGCGGTACCGCGCATCAGCGTAGAATCAGTTCGGACCGAGAGGAACGGTAGTATTACTTCGTCTGCGGAGCAGTACGGATATTTTCGCTGCCGGTCATTTGCGCAATTGTTTATCTGTCCTAGAAAAATTATGATTTCGTCAGCAAAACGACCGCGGTCGGACAAACTTCGAAAATTTATTGCAGAAATTCCAGACTTAATATATGAAGGTGCTATAATTAAATGTGTAATCTGTAAAATCCCGTTAATGTATTGGTCCAGACAACATTGTCTATGACACGTAAATAGTGAAAAGCATGTCTCAAAAAGAAATTGCGCACGTGACAATGAAAAATGTATATTTAATTTATGCGCTACGTTTATCGCATGTAATATACCGTTTAATTTACTAGACAAGGAACCATTTATCTGCTTTTGGAATAACTATTCGGAGTGCAAATTACCAAGTCGAACATCGTTACGAAGAATTGTGGCATCTGCGCGCGAACATATTGAACAAAAAATAAAATCGGAGTTGAAAGATAAAAAATTGTGGTTATGTGTCGACGAAACAACAGATCGGAAGAAACATTCTGTTCTTAATGTAATGGCACGCAAATTGGAACCTCATCAATCGGCACCTTCAATTCTATTAGTCTCCAAACGAATACAACAGTGTACTGCCGAAGTAATTTTAAAGTTAGTGTTAAATACATTGGACAAGTTTGAACTTTCAACAAACCAACTCTTGATGTTAGTGAGTGATGGTGCTGCAAACATGCTTTCTGTAGGCCGGTGTCTTAAAAAGCATTCTGCTAATTTGTTACGCATTACGTGTAAAATTCATGCTCTCAATCTTGTGGCGGATAGTATCAGAAAATGTTATCCTGAGGTAGACGCTTTAATAGCGCATGCCAAAGCAGTATTTGTCAAATCGCCGAAACGTATTCGCGAATTTCTCAGACTGTGCCCCCGTATACCAGAGCCACCAGAACCTATTCTAACTCGTTGGGGAACATGGTTACAGGCCGCGTTTTATTATCATAAATATTTTGACAATATTAAGAACGTGGTTTTACAATTCGATATAAAGGAAGCTGCCGCTATCCAGAAAAGCCAGTCGAAATTTCAAGATAGTCAGGTTAAAATGGATTTAAAAATCATTCACGACAATTACTTCGGGCTAGCAGATGCAATAGAAAAATTACAAAATCCTGCGGTACCGTTAGAAGAATCTCTACAAATAGTGCAACATGTTCACGCACAGCTATGCGCGATTGAAGACGCAAAAAATGTTTCTGTTCTAGAAAAATTTGAAAGTGTTTTTGAGAAAAATTCTGATTTGGGCACATTAAGACACATTTGTGAAGGTGCGTCAACAGAATCGTTAAGTTATTTGAAAGATTATTTTACTTACGCAAATATTACGTCACTAGATGTAGAACGTTCGTTCTCTGCATATAAACGCATTTTTTCCTCATGCCGTGCTAGTTTTGCCGAAACAACAGTTGAAACATATCTAATGTTGCAGATATTTAACAGACATTATTCACTTTGTGATTTCACGGAGGACTCTTAAAATGGTAAGTGTTTGAGCACGTGTTATTTAATTTTTATTTAAAAGATGAGCGAAATTATTTGCGGCAGCAAACATCTCTATTAGCAGAATAACTCTAGTGGAACGCGAGGCCTGGTCGACTCTACGCTACTGCGCGGTACCGCTCGTGGTCAGCTTTAGTGATAAGGCTAATAACAAAATTATTGAAAATATCAGATGTGTCGTGTTTAAATAAATCATAGTCGAGTAGCGTAACATCTTTGGAAGATTTAGTAGATTTCTTGTTAATTAACTCCCATACCGATTTGTTGATATTATTTGACTAAAATAAATAAATCATTGTGCCCCTTTTCTTTCTGTATCACAAGTTCATTATAAAAGGATTCAAATTTGACATAAGCTTCTCTAAAGGTGGGCCATTTAATACTAATTTCTTTCAAAAATTGTAATTGATTTTTAGCAGAGATAACGTTTTAATCAATCCAAGTGTTGTTCTTATTATTAATATATGTCTTAACTAATAGAAAACAAATATCAATATAGTAATGAGATAAGACAATACAGGATAAGAAATATAATGGTTAATAAATAAGTGGGTGTATTACAAAATCTACATTGTAATAATAACGACGAAATATATGACACTTATAAATTACAACTAATTACATTCATTTTGGTTTTTACGTTCCCGGATAATTTCAAATGCTCATCCTTTCTTACCTATTCATACACATACCGCGTTAGAAAGTTCCGTAACAAAGTGAACCGCTAAAATACATGGGCCCTGTTGCAAAATTTGTTCTCTATAAAAGCGGGGAGTTGCGCGACGAAAATGAATCAGTATCAGCAATAATCTAACCGCTGTCACGAGAGGATCGCAGTATAGTTTATTTCAAATTATAAGAATGTAACTTTGAACGGCTTAAATGCTGTTATTGCACCACCTGCGGTAATAACTACCTGGAAACGCAAACAAACTGCTGAGGACCGTAATGACAAAATTTAAGTGAATTGAATAGAAATGGAATTATGATTTGCGATATGCGTAACTACCTGTTTGTACATTTTAATCTCATTTAATATGTAAATTCTTTAATTACTTCTAACATCGAATTGCTTTCTATGTAAATTTATACTGTTTGTAAAATATATATCCATAAACATATAATTATCTTATAGGGCCGTAATTTATAGTCAATACGGCCCCTAGATTCAATATGCATTGCCAGGTTATTATCGTCACAGAAGGTGCAATAAAAGTATTAAAGGCCTTGTAAGTCTACAGTTATATTCTTATAATTTGAAATAAACTATAAACTCTAGTCAAGCGAACATTTGTTTTTCTTATGCACTTTCTATTATTTGAACATTTAATATATTGAATATTTGGAGACGAAAGAATGTAATCTAGTTATTTTATCAGAGGTTCTATTTATTTTTTGAATTTATCTTTTTTTTTAACGATTTCTTTGCTTCATATACGGCCATATTACAATAAAGTATTTATTTGGAAATAATCAACGGTTAGATTTCTTCAATACCATAAAAATCAAATAAGATGTATTACGTATTTCCTGAAATCAGCAGTGAAGTCGAGATCATAACTTAAGCACGTACGGTGAGCGACTGATCTGGCATGTGTGTGGGAAAACAGAAGAGTGAGGAGGGCGTGCTCACAGATAGACTGCAACATTATCCGCTATATGCACGGAACCGGCGCTTACAAATGAATCCTTTCCAACGCTAGTATATGCGATGATACCTTCTACTAATGTGGGAAAGTTGCCTACTTATGCGACATATTCGGAATAATTTATTTGCTGATATTTAGGTTTGGTGCAATTTAGCCAATTATGTTATCAGCTTTGACTGCAATTAGCGTGCACCTGCTAATGATGATTAGGGTCTTTAATTTTCATTCCTCTTGGAATTCCACCATCCACGATTTCTGGTAGAATACAGTTGTGATAAAAGCATTTCAACTTTGGAAACATTCTCTTTCCTAAATATTTCATTTTTAAAAACCCTTTCAATGTTGAAATCATTTATGGTAAAAATCACGAAATCACAAAAACTTCTTCCTGTGATATTTAATTGTCTCTGTATTTGATAGTAGTAATTGTTATTAATTTTGAGTCTGAAAGTGAAATGAAATTAGAATCTTGGTAGTACTACCGCAAACATATACTTACTTGATCGCATTATTTACTACTGCATAACATCGATTTCCCCCATCGGTCGTGGGTCACACATATACTATTTATAATACGTGGCCCATGCAACTTATCCGATTCTGTCGAGAAGACCGATTATGCCAGGTTTACTGATTTCCCGTTCTACGCATTGCACCTGGCAATGATAAACGTTGTTATTTGTTCTTTAATTGCCGAAGTTGCTGTATGTATCGTATATTAAAATAGCTACAAAGAAAAGAGTATACTTATATTAATAGAAAAAAGTGGAAATAGTGAATTTGTTAGACAAAACAAAGTCAGTACGTGATATTGCAAAACGATTTAATATTGGAAAAATAGAAGCGTCCGAAACAGCAAAAAATAATAAAATAAATAAGATATCTCAAAGGGATGGCAATCTGGAAAATATCAACATGAAGAAAAGTTTGTTGAGTGTTGAAGGTACAGAAATTGAAACGTGTTTTGAATGGTTTGTAAAAGCCAGAAGTCAGAACATTCCTATATCAAGACCGTTAATAAACGCCAAAGCTAAGGAAATAACAAAAAAATTGGCCATTAATACGCTTCAAGCTTCTGATGGATGGTTGCAAAAGTAGCATGTGACGCATAATGCACGTGACGTTATGACCGAGTGGTTAATTGAGTTGGACAAAAAGATGGGTAATAGAAAAAGAACAAAATATTTTATTCCTTGATAAAGCTGGATCACATCCTCGTGAATTAAACTTAAAGAATATAAAAATTATTTTTTGCCTCCAAATGCAACTTCAGTATGTCAATGATGTCATACGTAATTTTATAATTATCGTGACATAATTCTGAATCACATTTTATGAAAAATGGACTGCGTTTGATCAGTGTCTAAACTGTCAAAAACCTATTAATGTGTTAGATGGTTCGTACTTCATTAAAACTGGGTGGCACAAAGTAAATCCTGATATAATCAAGAACTGCTTTGCAAAGGCAGGATTACAGAAAACTCAAATCAGTTCATTTGAATACGATTCGGAAAATAAACTTCCACTGTCAATGTTAATCGATTTATTTAAATGTGGCATAGAATTAGGAGCAGAAGATTCAATAAGAGTGAAAGAGTAGCTATAGGCAAAAACGTCCAGACAAAAGGTAGCAATGATAATATCGCAATTTTCGAATTTGATACGGAAACAGAAGTTTTTTTAGAATGAACCAGGAGATGTGCTTCAAATATTAAAACAGGATTTTAGTTCCATAACATCCTATAATAGTGCCGGGGACGTTACTTCTAAACTGAAAGGATCTACTGAGAACGATTTTACTAAGTTTCTACATGTTAAACATCTTGAAACATATTTTGAAAGTTGTGTCATCTTGAAGAAAAAAGCTAGAATATATTAATCAAAAAATTTTGGATATTCTTCAAACAAATATTAACGAATAGGGTTTATATTGCTATTGCACCAGCATTCGTTTCTTGAAATGAGTACATTTTAAAAATCGACAAAAATAATTTAATATAATAAGATGGTTTAATGTTAATAGTCCCATCTTTTAAACGGATCTGATAACCGGATAGAAATCGTGAGAGTTTTCGCTGTATACTCTAAATCCATTGAAATTTACTATATGGGGTTGACATTTATCAATAGAGTTACAAGATGTATTATTGGATGTTTATACTATTCATATATAAATTCACAATGTAAATATATCTATTAGTTACTGGTAGTACTTAAGTAGAACAAGTAAAAAAAGGAAAACTTAATTTTAATTGATCTTCAACGTACTTATACACTAAGCATTTACGATTTCTGAGTATTATATGTAATCCCTGAAAACATTTCCGAAAATGCAAAGAATATTATCATGAAGTTGGAGGAAAAGAAAAGTCCCTTTCTCACAATAACTCAAAATTTAATAAGAAAGAGCGATCGGTTTCAGGACTAACGCCCCGTAAATATATTTATAATCTTTTGGATATTTAACATTACAATAATTTATAAAAAAATGACCGGTTTATTCACACCACAGGTAGATGGAGTAAGATAAAAACACTGCCTATAGTTTCTTTGTTATCATTATATTACCACTTTAACCGTTTTTAATATGTTGTGTACGTCCCAATTTACAAGTTTTTTAAAATCTTCATTTACTCTAATTACACACCACGCAAGTAGTCCAACAATTGTTGATATATAGAATGTGTAGTTTTTATTTTTATTTATTAATTTGATAATTTCCTTACTACTACATACTTTTAACTGTAAGTACAATTTTTTCTATTACGTTCTCAGCATGCGAAAAAAAAAATTAAGGATTTATACATTTACTATCCCTAAAAAGAATAATTGTTTGAAACCTTTATTTTGGTATTTTGTACGGAATCCTCCTTGGTTCCTTTATCTTCATCGGGAATGAACCCGGTGTGTTGGAATATGTTTTATAATTAGTAGAGTAACCTAAACTTGCAGACTCGCATAGGCGTCGGTATTACGGGTTAATATAAGAATACGAAAAATTCATAAATAAACTAAACCGGTAGAGAAGCAGGCATGTAGTGTCGACCTTGAATATAAATCATGTTAAATCGCGCTGAGAGAGATTTCGTTTTAGTACCGGTTGAGCTGTTGCAGAGATTAGTCGAACAGTCAAGGTTATGTACTTATGTGTCGCTTTTGAAAATATAACTGGTGTTTTCTGTGTGTTGTAGTATTATACCAAGTACATAATTAGTGTATCGTTTCATATAGAACCAATATTTACATACCTAAGGAAACAATGCCTCCCCATTTAAAATATGACGGTAGTGCAGTTTTTTGCTTAATATGCAATGTTCGTTTGGACAGAACTGATTGCCAGAGGCATGCCAATGGTATTAAGCATATGAGAAATGCAAGAACTGAAATACCTTATACACTATTCCTCATACATTTATTAATTATGTTTACCTCTTGTAATCTTCCGTTGTCGTTGGTGAGAAAAGCAGCTTTTAAAACGTTTTGGCGACAATACGTTCCAAAGTACCCATTACCCTCACAAACACAATTACAGAATCATTTGCCGCGAATGAAAGAGATGCTAGAAAATGTGTGTAAACGTGATTTGTGTTCCAAAAAAATATGGATTACCGTGGATGAGACGACCGATATAAAGAAAAACAGTATTGTGAATATAATAGCTCGCGTTTTATCTAGCGAAAACACAGCATCTCGATATTTGTTAGCTTGCAAATGTGTTCAACAATGTACCGCGGAAAATATTCAAAAAGCGATCATGAACGCTTTGAAAAAATTTAAAATTGCCCAAGATCAAGTTGTGATGATTGTGACAGATAGTACAGCAACGATGTTAAGTGTTGGGCGATCCTTAAAACATATATTTCCTAACTTAATACATATAACCTGCGTGCTGCATGCTTTGCATTTAGTTGGTGAAGTTGTTCGACAACATTACGGAAACGTTGATCGGATGATTGGAAGTACTAAAGCAGTGTTTCGTAAATCTCCTAAACGTTTAAAAGAATTTCGTAAATTTTGTCCAGGTATTCCAGAACCTCCTGAACCAATTTTAACGCGATGGGGTACTTGGCTAACAGCAGCTTCTTACTATTTGATCTATTTTCAACAAATTCAATCAGTATAATGCGATTTAATCGGAATGAATCCAAAGCAATTAGAGAAAGTCAAAGAGAATTTCAAATTCCTCAACTTTTAGAAGATTTAACAACAATATGTACCAATTATACAGTATTACTAGATGCCATCAGAAAACTACAATGTACTGAATTGTCATTGCAGGAATCATTAGACATAGTGGAGAGTGTAAAAAATAAATTACACACATTAAATAATACGCCAGGATTATGCGCTAGTCAAAAGTTGGCAGATGTTTTAAGGAAAAATCCCGATTTTAATACTTTAGAGGCCGTTTATAATAAGTGTAGGAATAGTGAACTTTTAAGTGATTTTGAAAAACAGTTTCTACATGCAAATGTAACTTCCTTAGATGTGGAGAGATCGTTTTCTATGTATAAGAATATTTTTTTTTGTCGACGCACAAGATTTAAAGAAGTAACTGTGGAAACATATGCAATGATGCAAGTTTACAGTAGTTCACATCCTGATGCCTCTAATTTGTTGAATAATTAGCAAGTAAGTTTATTTATGAATTTTTCGTATTCTTATATTAACCCGTAATACCGACGCCTATGCGAGTCCGCAAGTTTTGGTTACTCTAATAATTAGTTTTTAAAAAATTTGAAAAAAATTCTTTATAAATTTAACTTAAACTTCATTTTTTACGGTTGTTAACATTAATTAGGATATAAGTCAACTATATAATATTTCTGGATACTTTCAGCGAGCGTGAAGATGGGACGTTAGTCCTAAAACCGATCGCTCTTTCTTATTAAATTTTGAGTTATTGTGAGAAAGTGGACTTTTCTTTTACTCCAAGTTCATGATGTATTCCTCACATAGAGCCGCATTGGATCAATCAAAGATTATTATGTTTAGTTGGATCTAATATAGATAATTTGTTAAAAGCAAAAGTTATAATTTGGGTTCGATATAATTATATCGGAATATTATATCCTTTTTGATTACATCGTATTCTTTTATCACAGAAATATAACTGCTTGAAAAAAATCTGCCATTATTTCAAGACTGGTTTTAACCTCTCCTTAGGACTTAAGAAATCATATAACCCGTACTGTTCTACTTCCTCTATTGTTAACTATACGCCATATGGACATCTGGTGTTATGTATGTAACTATATACTTAGAGATGAAGCTGCATTTCGATATTCACACAACAGATTCTACTCTCCACTCTCCTAGAAGTAAGACGTGCTGTAAACTATTAATATATGTATATACTTTATGATTAGAAATTTAGAATAAAATTAGTGATGGTAACTTCGATGGTTTTGATTTCATGAACCAATCTATTTTCAATGTTTTTACATAGCAATAGACGCCCAAGCAGACTATGTTCAGGAGTAAAACTGAATTTGACAAAAAAATACTTGTTTCTGTGTTAGGCTGGAAACTTTTCAGACTACTCTGGTATTATCAAACACTTCCGTCTAAAACTGACATACCTCAGTGTGAGTCTAAAATTGCATGCGTAATGTAGGAGATCAAAGACTATATTACATGCCCAGCTAATTTTACAAGCTCTTTTTACCATTCATTTTCATAAATTTACATTAAGTAGCTTTAATTGTTGCCAAATTATCCAGTACGCCAAAGCACAGAGAAAAATAATCAGATAATAATAGTTAAGCATCTACAGTAAAAAATTAATTTCGTTACAACCTACTAAATAATAATAAATATATTGTTCGGCTCCATAAAAAAGATGACCCCACCAACATGTCTAATGATCGACCTATCTCATTAACTTCTTCTCTAGGAAAAATGCTAGAATAAGCTATGTCAATACGTCTTGGATCATTTCTAAGTAAATATAATTTAATTGCAATTAAAAAACAAATTCCAGTCGGAGTCTTTTGTGATCTGAGCCGTGCACGCGGGTGTGTTCAACATGACCTACTTATTAGAAAAATTAGAGATTATGATGATCAGAGGCGTTGTTTACTTCATACTTTGTCAGGAAGGTACTAATTTGTATAAGTATGAGTGATCGGGGGGGTGATCGGGGTAATCACCCCCCCGATCACTCATACTTATCTTTGGGAAAGTTTTTTTTTGTAATAAAAATATACAAAAATCGCGCTCTCAACTTGGGAAACTATACCAAAATAGCGAGAAATTTAACTTTTTTTATATATTTAATATTCTAGTTGGGAAGCTTAAAGATATTCCTTTCAATTTTTATAGATGCATTCATTTCTTTTTTTGGTAAGAAGGTTTTAAAGTTGCGTGATGATTTTCTCAGAGTTGGTTCTGGGAATTCAGGGTATGGTTGAATATCTCCCAAGGATGCCCTTTAAGCCCTCTACTATTTAATATGTATTCTAGTAATTTAGCTCCGACGCCCTGATCGGGCATCAGGAGGTACGAGAAGAAGAACAGTAATTTAGCGGATTATATCACAAATGGAACTAAGATCCTTCAATATGCTGATGATATTGGTTTTATTTAGTAGACATCAAAATGTTGAAATTGCTGTTAGAATTTTGAATGTTGCACTGTTAAGGTTAAATAACTGGATTTTGGATCGGTGTCGGTTGAAAAAACTGGTCTAATGTTTTTACAAAAAAGAAAATAGATTTACTATTCCCAATGTAATGGTTTCAGAATCCCGTTGTTGTCTTCGGTTACATATTTGGGAATCATTTTTGAATTGCCATTTCAAGATCTTTAGCAGGAGTTTGGTGGGGTGCAAATCGCAAGATTCTTCATACCCCATATAAATCTATCATTAACTCCAGATTATAATATGGAATATGTTCTTATTTTCTTTCAAAAGTTTTAGAAACTGAACTTCAAAAAGTACCGTTTTCTGCATTAAGAGTTGTTTTGGGATCCATGAAGTCTTTCCCTCCGCTTTTAGCTAGATTTAGTTTTTTGTGCTCTAAATACATTCAATCAAATGTTTTTCAGTTTCTGATAATTTGTTGGTTAACTCTCTAAACCAGCTAATTCCTTACGAAGTAGTTACTAATAACAATTTCACTAGATGCTTTCCTCTTCTCAAAAATTATGAAGATAATATCAGATATAAAGATGATGCCACGTTCGATGGATTGTCCGATTCTTATAAATTTAGATTTTGGAGCTTTTTAGTTTTTCCTGATGTCTATCAAAACACTAAATTGTTTAACATAAATAAACAAATGATTAACTTTGCATCTAATGATTTTGTTTCTTGGAAATGACATGGCTGGTGTCAATTTTTTACATATGGTTCTGTTTCTTCCTCTCCTCGAAGAGTTTCGTTTAGTATTTTCTCCCCGTCCATTGACGTTAATGTATCGGAAGCTCTTTCTCATTCTTACCCCATCTTCTCTGCTGAGTTGATGGTCATTTCCATCTCCTTTAACATTACTAAAGACAGGAATATTTCTAAATCAGTTGTTGTTTCTGCCTCAAAAGCTGCAGTGAAAACTATTGTAAGTTATAGAATTGTAAGTTATAGAATTCTTATCAAATTCTTTAATTATGAGCATTAGAAACATAATATTTTCTATGTTAAATAATGATTCATCTAAACAAATGGTCCATTTACGCTGGATCCCTGCACATTGTGGAATTTTTGGTAATGAGGGAGCTGAGCAATTAACGGGAACTGGTTCAAATTTAATCCCTCTGAGGTGAAGAACCCCTCATTTGGATTTATTATATAATTTCATAGAAAAACTAAGAAATAAGTGGCAGAATTGATGGGATGAAACATCAGCTGTTAGAGGAAAGCATTTTCGAGAAGTTCAAGATCAAGTTAAATTCCAGCCATGATATTGCATCAGCCTCGAGAAAACTTATCACTTTCATTAGCAGAATTAGAATTGGACTTTACTTAAACGAAGCTCGTTTATTCAACGTTGGTATTTTAGTCTTTCCTTTATGTAGATGTGGTAACGAAGGTACTTTAAACCACATTTTCTTCAATTTTTCCAAATTTAAAGAAGAAACAGAGGACTTGATTCAAAAACTTATCAATTTAAAAATCTATCCTCCATTTCATATTTCGTCTTTTATTTATCGTTAAATCAACTCAACATTTATCTTATCCTCTTTTCATTTATTTCCCGTAATGGAATTCCTCTTTGACATAAATCTGGCTCCACAAGTTTCCGCATCTGGTGGTTGAGAAGTCTCTTCATCCAGAGAGACAGAGCGCCAAATAACCTCCCTATAAAGAATTACTCAAAATTGTATGAAAATACGCGTTCTTTTATGAATACTCAACGTGCACTTCGCGAAAACTATGATCCACATAATCGCCCATCTGTGCTTGCTATTCGTCGAATTGTTGAAAAAATTGCGATGGGAAAACCAATAAGACGTGAAAATGTGAGAAATGTAGAGAATATTGCTGCTGTAAGAGTTGCAGGTTCCAAATTTGCCGATTCCTCGTCGTGCTCAAAAATTAGGGTTTAGAAGAACGACAACTTGGCGTATTTTCTAAAATACTTGGGTTTACGCCTGTAGAAGATTGTATTGGCCCAAGAACTGAAGTCAATACAGTCCTCAAGAAATTCACGAGAAGCCCTTGCATCCGCAAAGATCACTGTATGGTGTGGTTTATGGCATAATGGTATCATCGGACTATATTTATTCCAAAACGAGGTAGGAGATGCTGTTACAGTGACTGGTGAGCAGTACTGAATGATATCAACAGATATTTTGTCGCAAAATTTAGATGAAATTGATTTCGAGGACATGTTGTTCCAACAAGACGGTGCCACATGTCACACTGGTAACCAGTTTGGTGAAAAGATAATTTCAAGAAAACCAACTGTTAATTGACCTCCAAGAGGTTGTGATTTAACTCATTTAGGTTACTTGTTGTGGGGTTATTTGAAATCTATGGTTTTTGTAAACAAACCACAAACAAAGTCATTGAAAATTGGGTTCGTTGAATTCGCTCGCGTGAACGAAGTCGAGGTGGTAATGTATTATTCGACAAACTGAGCTTAAAAATAATACAATAAGTTTGATGGTATCTGAAATAGTTTTTTTTTTAATTTCATTATAAAATCATATCGTTCTTATTGGAAAACCTTTTGCTTATAGCTGATTTCTTTTTAAAATGTTGCGTTTTGCACCTACACACCTCGTTTGCTTTCATATTGCATGTCTTTTTATAATGTTTTTGTTTAGAACAAAGCAAACCACATACTATTACTTTAAAATTACAGCTTAGTAATACAAACTCTTAGGAATAATAGCTAGCCACAGCATACCTGTATTATACCTTCATTATATGGTATGTACCTAATGCGTATGTAAGAATATTATAAACCCATTTTAAAAATTCTAGTTACGTACATACAATAAAATTGTACAGCATTATGACATAATAAATTGTCACTGGCAATTCTTTCACCTATATAGTAGTCGACAAACGAATATGTACTTACTAATTGGAACAAATTGGCTAGAAAAGACATAAAGTAAAATCAATTACACAGTGAGTCCACCTACACAAATAAAAAAAGATTTTTTTAGTAGTATTATTTTTAGTAAGGTTATGTGTGTATATTATTTGTATACTGAGTGTCCCAGGTTGAGTGTGATTGCATGGGTAACTTTCTTATCATTGAAAACGGGGATTTGGTTAAATGGGCAATGTTTTGCAGTTTTATGTGCTGATTTAAAATCTGTTTGAAAAAGTTCAAAATGTCGAACCCGTCAGAAGTTATTTAAAAAAAACTTTGTTGTATGTCAAATATTTTAAGTAAGTATAAGGGATACGAAAAAAATATTGTATGAAAATCACCGTTTTCGATAAGACCAATGTAAAATTGATATTGAACAAGAATTAAAGATGGTGACTTTTGAGGTACTCGTATCAACTTCCTTGAGTTAAATGGACACCATATTGGATTTTTAGATTACTGAATAGAATTTTTTATTCTCTTTTCGATAATGCAAGATAACGTATGATTGAATAAAAAATATCAGTAAAATTAATTGCTTTTGTATGTAATAATCAGATGAAATGTTCAGAATGCTGGACATTGTTGGCTAAACATAGCTGACACCGTTTACGACACTTCAGGTTACTTTACGCAATGTGTTTTAATTAATACTAGCACTGCTTCGCTCAGTTCCTCAACATTATTGTAACTGTAATTACTTCCATACACACTACCGTTCATGGAAGTTCGGGCAAGCAAAAGAATGTACGGAAGTCAAAGAAAATAAGAGAAATATTAAATGGCTATGTATTTAATACTTACTTACATGATTTTACATATTTTCAAACACGAATTTATTAAAAGGAAAAAGTTAATGTAATACAAATAACTTAAATCCGATTTTCATCGAAAAATCCACCTTTTGCCTTTAGGGCTGGTGCCACTATTCTCGGTATCCGACTCATTAATTTTGCTAATGTTTCATTGGGCAAGCTTGTCTATACCTCCTGGAGAATGGTCCACAAATATTTTGGACACTTTTCCCTAACACATCGGTCTAATTCTTCCCATAACAACTCTATCTGGTTCAGATCGGGGGACTGTGGCGGCCATTCCATAATTTTTAGGGTTCTTTCATTTTCTTCTTGCTGCAAGTAATCTGTGCACAATTTAGATTTATGTTTGGGGTCATTGTTCTGCATAAATTCAAATCCACTACCAATTAATCGGACTCCTGACGGTATGACATTTTCCTCCAGGATTTTCCGATATTCTTCTTTTTTCATTATGCCCTCAATTTTGAGCAAGTCTCCTGTTCCGATTAAGGAAAAACAACCCCAAACCATTACAGATCCGCCTCCATGCTTCACCGTAGGAACTATAAACTCCCGTTACGTTCTTTCCCCTCTTGATCTGCGTACGAAAACTCTCCGTCTATTTCCAAAAACCTCAAACTTGGATTTGTCAAAACCTTTTTAAAACCGTCCACTGTCCAATCTCTATGAGCTTGTGCCCATTTCAGTCGTTTCAGCCTATTTCCTCTTCGGAGTAACGGTTTTCGACAAGCCACTCGCCCATGCAACCCAGCCTCTTTCGGCCGACGTTTCACAGTACTCACAGAAACTTTGGAATCTCGCTCATTATTGAATTCTGCAGCAATTTCTGATGCTGTTAGTCTTCTATTGCGCTTACTAATTATTTTTATTCGTAAATCTTCCGCAGGAGTCGTTTTTTTTGACGGTCCTGGCCGATTACGATTTTGCACGTCACCGGTTGTCTTAAATCGAACTATAGTATCATGTACTGTAGATTTTTTTATTTTTAATTTATCCGCAATCCATCTTTCTGCGTACCCTTCCTGATGCAAGGTAATAATAGCAGATCGTTTTGCACAACCACAGATACTTTCACAATAACAATCTCTTCAGAACTACTGCGTTTACAAATGTTATAATAGTTTATAAAGGGTATACGAATACTTCCAGCTAACTCTCCTAGGGATTATTATAAAGCTTTATTGTCACTGTAATTATTGGTGATTTCCAACATAATTATATATTTTATGATAACGGTCTTATAATAGACAAATACTACCTGGAAATTGGCAAAAGGCTTCCAGAAAAGGTTAGTTTTAATAGTTCCTCACAGAAATGTATACTATATAATTTTAAAATTTTTTCCTAAACAGTTAATATAATTTGTCAGCTTGCCCGAACGTCCATGAACGGTACTGTACTTCCTTCTTTGACGTACCCCACCAAAAAAAGTCAAGAGGCGTTAGATCCGCTGGTCTGGCTGGCCACCGAACAATAGTATTGATGGCGATTGGTGTCAAATCGGTCAATTAAATAATGTACCACGTTTCTTGAATTGTGGACCGGGCAACTATTTTGTTGGTACCATAACTCAATTCTGTCTACATTGTGTAGCTATGAATTGTGTGGGGTTCAAACAGCTAACTAACAGTTCTTAGAATTAGCAATTAAAGAACTGCACGGCTCGAACAGTGCATTCGTAATACTCATGCGGATTAGTTCTAGAATTGCTCAGAACTGCAGGTTCGTACAAACCTAATATGTATTGCTAAATATTTTTACAATTTGATCATAATATAGATTCTTCAATGTTATTTATGGCTTGCTTCCTCCTAGTTCACTGGTGGCAATTGTTAAAACATTTGATGTTCTTTTTGGAATTACCTGCCACAAAAGCCACTTTGGTTGAGGAATGGTAGTAGAGAAGAATTTGCTATTCCTAATTAATTTATTAAGTGCAGATGTATTATTTCTTAAGCTTTATAAAAGTGTTAATCATTTAATAATTACTATTAAATAAGATGTAATAAAACAAAAACCACAGATTTTCAATTTTTTCATGTCGCTATATATTTAAAGATTGAAAAAGCTACTTGATCAGGATAGTACTGATGTGGATAGTTGATGTACCAAACATGAAGACTGTATCAGTAAAATTGAATAAAGTGCACTTTTGAAGGTGTTTCGACTATAGTGCTTTGTATCTTTCCTGTGTGGGTATTCCCTTTTTTCATGGCCTACCTGTCTTTGTTCTTGATATGTTAGTCACTTGATCGGCCTCAGGTGTGAAGGATGTGTTATGTTTGTGGTGGTGTCCGTTCGGGTAGGTAGGAAAATATGTATACATGTCCCTAGTGATGTTCAGTCGAGGCAAATAATAACAGAGTCAAGAAGTATCAAAAAAATAAGCATTATATATAAAAGTATTATTAATGCGTGAAAATACCTAAATCTCGATAATTAGCACTGGTACTGACACCTATAATTATAAATACAAAATAGGGAAATAAAATTTGATTTAGTATAGTCCTTCTTCTAACAGTATTATTCAATACTTTAAATCAATTCAAACTACACTTTTCTTCTCGTAGCTTTTGCTCTCTTGACTAATCCCGTCCTTCATCTGCATTAACTCCTTTCGTGCATTTGGTTTACCAAAACCTCGAAGTGGCTAGAAATAAAAAATCTTAATGGTTCCGCAAATGTAAAAGCATTTTTTTCAGAAATTAAGGATTTTATAATGACAAAACAAATTTTATTTCACTTCATGGCGGATTATCTCCGCTTAAAATGAAAAAATTGCTATCAATATCTCAGAAACCATTATCTTGAATTTTACTTTGTTGTCAGCTGTAAGTCTACCTAACTACTTTTACCGGAAACATTTTTTCGTATCTTATACAATATCGTTTTCTTCCAATAATTTCTAAACTATTCAGAAATTAAAATTTTCCTAAACAGAATCTCATTTAGCACTCTGCACAACTTTGCCAATTTAAAGAAATATCTATATTTGAGATAGACCCATCATAGCCTAGGTAGCTTACTCAATTTATAACATATTGTACACTGAATTTTCCAACATTGCGTAGGTTGTTGTATTTTATACTTACATTAAAGCACATTTTTGAAGAGCAGGTATAATGGGTTCCATCTTCACTGCATCTACATAGGTTGCAATCCACTTTAAAGTATGACAATGACTTACATCTTGTTGCCTCTGCAGACAAAACAGTCTTGTGATATACTGGTATCGAAAGTTGTATATTGCATGACCGATAATAGCAATTAAACAGAAATGATAAATCTTACTTATACAAGTAAATACCGGTTTTATCAATTTAATAATGACATTGAATATTTAATAGAAAATGTGTTTGGAATGACTTTGAAAAACAAATGCTATTTGTTGATGATAATATTATTAGTAATAGATACTTGCCAATTTGATGGTGCAAACTACTGAGAATAAATAAAAGTACGCAGACGGAAACAAACATTGTTGATCTCGAGTACTTCTTCACTAGACTGAAAAAAAGTAATTCCAGTTAAATATGTGATAAAGGAAACTTCAAGCACGATAGCATAAATAAAAACGATATACATACAATTTACATACATATATGATGTATACACATAAATGTAATTCTTTCATATGTGTGTAGATTGGAGAAATGTTATCACTTAACTAAACTTTATTTTAATTTTTTTCATTTGAGGTTTGTGTGTCGCTTTAGGGAAAATTTTGCAACAGACTAGATTTTTTATGAAATTTTGATTCGTGATAGTGTCTCCACTAATAAAATATTACTAACCAAACAAATAGATCTTAAATACAAGGTAACCTAACTGTGCGTTGTAACCGCGTCTTAAGATGTACACCACCGGCCATTGAAGTTAGGACAACTATCAGAACTTTAAAAGATTGAATTCTTTCAATATTCAATACCCTTAGATTACTATAAAAAGTGTAAAAAAGAGTATTTGAGACTGAAATCGTTATTAGAATAAATGTTATAGAGTGAGATTTCAATTTATCCTAATAGCAGGTAATAATATCAGTAGAGTTGCTCAATTTGCGCCAACAGTCAGTGGCGGGCGCATAAAAGTTTACACACAATAAATGGTCAGAAATAAAATATAATACGTGCTCAAACGCTTACCGTCTTAAGAGTCTTCCGTGAAATCACAAAGTGAATAATGTCTGTTAAATATCTGCAACATTAGATATATTTCCACATTTGTTTCGACCAACCGAGTGCGGTGTGAGGAAAAAATTTTGTTTATATGCAGAAAACGAACGTTCTACATCTAGTGACGTTATATTTGTGTAATTAAAATAATCTTTGGAACAACTTAACGGTTCTGTTGACGCACCTTCACAAATTTGTCTTAATGTGCCAAAATCAGAATCTTTCTTTAAAACACTTTCAAACCTTTCTAGAACACAAACATTTTTTGCGTCTTCTACTGCGCATAGCTGTTTGTGAACATGTTGCACTATTTGCAGAGATTCCACTAACGACACCGAAGGATCTTGTAATTTTCCTATTGCCTCCACTAGTTCGAAGTAATTGTTCTGAATAGTTTTTAAATCCGTTTTAAACTGACTATCTTGAAATTTCGACTGGCTTTCCTTGATAGCCGTAGCTCCCTTTGGATCGAATTGTAAAACCACATTCTTAATAATCTCATAATATCTATGATAATAAAACGCAGCATTTAACCAAGTTCCCCAACGTGTAAGAATAGGTTCTGGTGGCTCAGGCATACGGAGGCACAGTCTGTGAAATTTGCTAATACGTTTTGGGGATTTGACAAACACTGCTTTTGTATGCGCTATTAAAGCGTCTACCTCAGGATAACATTTCCTAATACTATCTGCCACATGACTGAAAGCATGAATTTTACACGTAATATGTAACAAGTTAGCACAATGTTTTTTAAGAGACCGGCCTACAGAAAGCATGTTTGTGGCACCATCACTCATAAACATCAACAGTTGGTTTGTTGAAAGTTCAAACTTTTCCAATGTATTTAACACTAACTTTGAAATTACTTCGGCAGCACATTGTTGTACTCGTCTGGAAGCTAATAGAATTGAAGGTGACGATTGATGTGGTTCCATTGTACGTACCATTACATTAACCACAGAATGTTTTTACGATCTGTTGTTTCGTCCACACATAACCACAGTTTTTTATCTTTCAACTCCGATTTAATTCTTTTTTCAACATGTTCACGAGCAAATGGCACAATTCATTGCAACGATGCCCGACTTGGTAATTTGCAGTTCGAATATTTATTCCAAAAGAAGACATATGCTTCCTTGTCTAGTAAATTAAACGGTAGATTACATGCAATAAAGGTAGCACATAAATTAAATTTAAATTTGTCATAGTGTCGTGTGCAATTTTTTTTGAAGAATGCTGTTTATTATTTACGTGACGTAGATAATTCCTTTTTGACCAACACATTAAAGGGATATTACAAACTACACATTGAATTTTAACGCCATCATAATTTAGGTCAGGCATTTCTGCTATAAATTCTGTAACTTTATCCAATATTGGTCGTTTTCACGACGTAGGCAACATTTTTAAAACAAACGTAGAACTACGAAATAGTATTTCCGGCAGCGTACATGTATACACAACAGATCTGGTTGAGACTCGCAGTAATACTGAGGGTTGTATCGAACCTCCGCCACTGCCCATTAGCGCTAGTGCGCAACTCTAATCATTAGATACAATATTTAATGAATGGCCTATAAATATGTCTACAAAAGAGGGAATGGGTTTAGAGGGTCGTAAAATTTTACATGCGTGTCTCGGATTATTATATATATATCTGTAAATTACCTAGTCGGACATCGATATGAAATATAGTGCCATTTGCTCGTGAACATATAGAAAAAAGAATGAAAACGGAATTGAAAGATAAAAAACTGTGGTTGTGTGTGGACGAAACAACAGATCGTCAAAAACATTCTGTGGTTAATGTAATGGTACGTACAATGGAACCACATCGACCATCATCCTCCTTCTTACTTGCTTCCAAAAGAGTTATAAATTGTACTGCCGATGAGATTTTAAAGGTGGTGTTGAACTCATTGAACAAATTTGAAGTTTCAACTAAGCAACTTTTAATGTTTATGAGTGATGGTGCCGCAAACACGCGTCCTTTGGGCCGATCTCTTAAAGAACACAGTGGTAACTTCTTACATATAACGTGTAAAATCCATCCTATAAATCTTGCGGCACAAACGATTCCTACATGTTTTCCACAAGCATTGATTGCTAGTACAAAGGCAGTGTTTCTAAAGTCCCCGAAACGTACCCGACTATTTCACAAACTGTGTACTGATTTATCTGAATCACCACAGCCGATTGTTACACGTTGGGGAACATGGTTGCAGGCTGCGTTTTACTACAACAAATATTTTGATCAAGTAAAGAAGGTAGTTTTAAAATTCAATCCGACAGAAGCTGCAGCAATCAAGTAAAGCCAGGAAATATTTCAAGATAGTCAGGTTAAAAGAGATTTACAAACTATTCACAACAATTACTTCGGACTAGCGGAGGGAATAGAAAAATTACAAAATGTTTCGATATCGCTAGTGGATTCTGTTCAAATTGTGAATGATGTTCACGCACAGTTATGCGCTGTAGAAGGCGAAACAAATTGGTGTGTAATACGAAAATTTGAAAGTGTTTTAGAGAAAGACTCCGATTTTCTTATATTAAGACAAATTTGTGAAGGTGCGTGTGAAGATGCATTGAGCTGTTTCAAAGCTTATTTTAAATATGCAAATATAACATCGCTAGATGTCGAACGGTCGTCTTCGGCAATAAAATACATTTATTCCGCACGTCGTACTCACTTGACTGAAACAGCTGTGGAAACATATCTAATGATTCAAATATTTAACAGATGTTACCCAGTTTATGATTTCACGGAAGACTTTTAAAACGGTAAGTGTTTCAGCACGTTTTATAATTTATTTCTTACCTTCTATTTTATGTGTAAACTTTTATGCGCTCGCCACGCCTCTGGCTGTTACCGCATATTTGCTCAGGTTAATAATAAGAGAGGACAATTACAATATCCAATAGCTTTATTAATTATAATAAAATTTTATGAAATGCAATATTTTAAAGTACTAGTTAATTATAGTAAATTTGGAGGCCATGTGTTTTTTATGTTAATAGTTCTAGCATTGAGAATATGTAAAATACATTTATAAAGAATAAAAAAAAAGGTAAGATATACGTTAGGCACGTGTTGGTAAAAAAAACATGGAAAATCAAGAGATACTAAAATTTAATTGTAGAGGCTCTACAGCTGAAATTGCTACAACGTGGACAAAATGGGTAAGATCTTTTGAAATATATGTTGAAGCAAAGGGAATTACTGACAAGAAAAGGAAAACGGCGATGCTGCTTCATTTTGCTGAGTTAGATGTACAAGATGTATATTTTACATTGGAAAAACAACAAAATACCACTTCGACAGATGCAACAATTGATGAATATGGTTTAGCACTGGAGATTCTAACAAAACATTTTACACCCGAGGTAAATACCCCATATGAACGACATGTTTTCAGAAATATGCAACAGAATGATGATGAAACAGTAGCTCAATACGTTGTTCGATTAAAATTACAAGCTGGATATTGTAAATATGGTGAAAAGGAAACCGAACGTATAAGAGACCAGATAGTAGAGAAATGTAAATCATCGGAAATAAGGAGAAAATTTTTAGAAAAAGGGAATAAATTGACGTTAGACAATATATTAGAAATAAGCAGAATATTTGAAGTCTCAAATGAACAAGCAAACAAAATGGAAAACAAATCTTATTGTGTAAATAAAATAGAAAAGAAACAACAAGAATGTTACCGACGTGGAACTACTAATCACAAGAGCTACGATAAAGCTTGTCCAGCTCGAAATCAAATTTGCCATAAATGCAATATATAGGAACATTTCAAGAAACAATGCATGACAAAGATTAAAAATAGAAAAGGAACAAACAATCAAAAGGATAAGAAAGGAAAAGAGAAATGTACAAGTAAGAAAAGTAGCACTTTACTGAAACCTTATGGTACAGATAGTTCAATCCAAGTAAAGGGTAAATTTATTGCAACAGTACAAACTGCAACTAGTAGAAAGGTGCAGGCTGAATTTCACGTAATTGAAGGTAAGGGGAGTATCATTACTTAGCAAACAAACGGCAATAAGCTTAGGTATTTTGAAGCTCGGGCAAAATACCAATCAAATAAAAGTCAATGAAGTATTTGATGGCTTGGGAAAATTGAAAGACTTACAATTAGAGATACCTATAAAAAAGAATGTTACACCTATAATACAGTCAAGCAAGAGAATTCCACTTAGTTTGCAGAAACCTTTAGAAAAAAATTAAAACAAATGGAAGAATTAGATATTATAGAAAAGGTTGATGGACCAACGACATGGTGTTCACCACTAGTTGTTGTGCCTAAAGGAAATGGAGATATTCGTGTATGTGTTGATATGACACGAGTTAATGAGTAAAAGCAATACAGAACTTTCAGAAACCCAAAAGTGTAATAGAAATTAGAAGCTTACTTGAGCTAACTAATTTTATAGCACGATACCACAACTGTCAACAATAACTGAACCTTTGAGAGAAATAGTACGAAAGAAACAATTTATTTGGCAAAGTGAGCATGAGTTCACATTTGAAGAAATAAAAAGTTGTTTAATTGATCCCGCAACATTAGCTTACTATGATCCTAAGGCAGAAACATACGTAACGGCAAATGCAAGTCCAGTTGGATTAGGCGCCGTGCTAATTCAAAAACACAATGGATCTAATAGAGTCATCGAATATGCGAGTAAAAGCTTAACTGCAGTTGAGAAAAGATATTTACAGACGGAGAAAGAAGCATTGGGTCTAGTATGGGCATGTGAAAGATTTCATATTTATTTATACGGCAAGGAATTTACATTAATAACAGACCACAAACCCTTAGAATTCATCTTCTCACCACATTCCAAACCTAGTTTGAGGATTGAAAGATGGGTACTACGTTTACAAGGGTATATGTATAATGTAAAATACATCATAGGTAAGAATAACATAGCTGATGTACTAGCAAGATTATCGGAAACTGAAGAGAAGACGTTTGATGAAATAACAGAAACTTACGTTAGAAGAATAACAGAAGAACAATGACATTGGATGAAATTAGAGAAAAATCTGAAACTGATCCGGAAATTTCAAACTTACGACGTGCAATTAACAACCAAGATTGGCATAATGAACGTCTAAAGCAATTTAAATTTATCAAGGAAGAATTATGTGTAATAAATTCAATTGTTTTACGGGGAACAAGATTGATAATACCAACATTATTTAGGGGAAGAATATTACAGTTAGCACACGAGGGCCATCCTGGAATTGTGGCGATCAACCGTGGCAAGACCTAGCTGCAGATTTTATGGGACCACTTCCATCAGGTGACTATATACAAGCTGTTGTTGGCTATTATAGCAGATATTTCGTAATAGAAATCATGAGAAATATAAATACTTCTGAAACAATAAACAGACTTTTGAAAGATGTATTGTCGCGATCTTTAACAACTGATTTTCAAAATTTTGCATGGACTATAATGTATAGCATAAACGCACTACACCATTTTGGCCGCAAGCTAAGGATGAAGTAGAGAGACAGAATCGCACACTACTTAAACGCATTAAAATAGCACAGGCATTGAGAAAGGATTGGAAAAAGGATATTTTGGATTTTCTTTTGATATACCGCAGTACACCCCATTCCACTACAGGAAAAAGACCAACAGAACTTATGTTTGGGAGAAATATAAGATTCATCATTTTCAATGAAACCTTAGACCAAGAATATAAAGTTAAATATGATGAAGAGATTAGAGAGAGGGATTGGGAAAAGAAAATGTTGGGCAAGGAGTATGCAGACAATAGAAGATATGCAATTGACAGTCCAGTACAGATAGGAGATAAAATACTTTTAAAACAACACGTACGAGACAAATTGTCAACGACTTTTGAAAACAAAGACTACATAGTACTGGGAAAAAATGAAAACCAGGTTACAGTGCAATCTGAAGATGGAACCGAGAAACGTCGGAATTCAACATTTGTAAAACCGTTACGAGAAGGAGCAGAAGAGACGTCAGGAGAACGCAGAAACGAAGCGCCTGGAGTACTAGAGATTCGCCCAAGCAGAGAAAGGAAACCACCAACCAAATTTAAAGACTTTGTATTCGCAAACTAGTATTCATATATTTTGTTAGAAAAAAAAAGAGAGTAGATGTAGTGTATGCAATATATAGATATATAAGTTGGTAACACTGTGTATGTATAATAAGACTAAAAAAACATTGAAATATATTATTGTTTAATAGTGTTGTGTTTATTATATTGAGAGGTCAATCAATTACAAGGTGTTTTCTACTTTCTTCGAATGTTAGAAAGAAAAGCACATATTAATGCAAACAATAATACATTTTTAATAAAATGAAACCCAAAACAACATAATTACACCAAACTAGGATATTGATGTAACTAATAGTTTTCTATTAATTAATCAAGGCTATCTAGTATTTAATTTTATTAATGAGAGTGTATTTCGAAGTAGTTGGTGTATATCAGATGTCCAAATATGTACATATGTTAATTTATGTTATCTGTAAAATCGTTTATTTTGTTGAAACATTGTTGCTAATGTCAAAATAATTAGGATAAACAATTCACTTTCTTTATGATATATAAATATAATTCGAATGTAAAATTACCTTTTTAAATAATCGTTATTCTCACTCTTATTTCAAAAAACACTAATACAATACTACAATACTTAAAAATAAGATACAACACACTCCAATTATACATGCACTACTGCACAACAGGTTGACTCGTTAATGTGAACTTAATGCTCTTATATAGGATTAAGGAAGTGTTAGCAAATGTATATCAAAATTCTTTTGAAAATAATTAATTTTCCTCGTATCATTTATTTTAATATATTAACCGTACTAAGTGTTAGTATTGGGTGAAGTCAACATACACATTTTCCGCTACTATAATATACTGTATTGGTAATGGTCGGTAATGTAGAACTCTGAAGGTCATATAAAAATATAACTAACAAAAAATATGTGAAAAGTGCAGTTCATGTACAGGTGTTGTCATGATGTCGAACCACGTGTTTGTGTGTAAATTCCTTAAGTGGTAAATTAAGATTCAATTAGTATTTGTGTTATTTTTAATATATAACATACCAAAAGAAATGTAATGCGTCACATTTACGTAATCTAAATTTTTGAGGAAAATCATTTCAACGAACTGACTAATTACGACAATAACGATCTACTTCTTGAAAATTACGTTACGCATGTGCTAAGAAAATGATCTCATTGACTTAGACTGGTTATAACGCACCAAGTAAAAGAACTTCAAAGTAAAAAGATAATTATAATTAATGAGTTCTAATTACAAAGAATTTAGTTCAAACCATGTCAATAATATACATCCTTGGCGATATGTCTTAGGCTCCCACGTGTATTATTTGTGTAAAAGTATGAAGGTTTAAATAAAACTGCTTGTGCATACGTATTCTAAACAACAATTTATTAATATATTTTAATATCTTGTTGCACCACAATGCACTTTAATAACAGCCTTATTGCGATTGGACATTGTCAAAATAAGTTTTTGGTAGGTATCAGCAGTTATAGCTTCCCATACTTCCACAATTTTCTCTTTTAACACTCCTAATGATTTGCGTTTGACGATGTTGACCCTACTTGATCACTAGATGTTCAATGCGTAACAAATCCAGGGACCGTGCAGGCCAGTCTAAAAGGTGTATTGCATCTTCGCGAAACCAACGCAATACCTCCTCGAAAGCATCGTTGTATAGCGAACGGTACTCCTACGGCATTCGCTTAAATAAACTCCTCCGACCCCGGACACTGACATACACCCCCAAATCATCACACTTCAATCGGGATGCATGTCCCCAGTCCCGCCACCCCTGAATTTTGAAATTTCCTATACGCTATCATTTTATGCTTATTTTGTGTCGTTTTGTGTCGCAAAAAGAAAATGTGCTTTAATATTAACAGAGTTATAACGGTTCCCTCTTGGCGAGGCTGGGGACATGCCAGCCCTGCCACCTCGGGATTTTGAAATTTCATATACGCTCTCATTTTGTACCGTTTTGTGCCGCAAAAAGAAAATTTTGTGCTTCAATATTAAGGGGGTTATAACGTTTTGAATGTTGAGCATGGCATGTTCCCAGCTCCGCCACCATTGAATTTTAAAATTTCGTATACGCTATCATTTTACATATGCTAGTTTTGTGACGTTTTGCGCCACAAAAAGAAAATTTTGTGCTTCAATATTAAGCGAGTTATAGTAATAATAATATTTTATTTAACCATTTGATCGCACATACATATATATATCATCAGTTAGCATCATTAAAGTACTCTTTGACAGAATAATAACAGACATTCACTAAACATTGTTTCAAATATTTTTTAAATTGTTTAATACCTTTCAATTGTTTAAGACACTTCTACAATTAATGATAAATAGAGATACACGAAAACGCAGGCCCCTTCTGGTAAGTTGCTATAGTGTTGAGTGGTACTCGAAGATCATCTCGTCCTTTTGTATTGTACATATGATTGTCACCATTTGTCCTATAATATCGTTCCTATAATACTAGGTCCTTCTTAACTACAACGGCATTTAACGCTGACGCAAGTTTAATAGAACCGTCTAGCTTTTTTTTATGTGTTTTTATGTGTTCAAAAATAAATCTGTCCAATCGTATTGGCACATTTGTTCCAGAAAAGAAACACTTCTTCAATGTTTTAAAATGTGATTCTACGCTGGCGCTGCTGGCATACTAGGAACTTCCAGGGAAGTACTTATGCATAACATTTGACCACATTGGTAAATATATTATCAATTTTTTTAGAGGCAACACAATTTCTTCCAAAAGTTGAGCATTGTCTCTATCTCACTTTTCGACTTGACTGGCCCATTTATATACGAATGATTACTCGAAATACAGTGTTAAAAATACAGTTAAAAACCTGTGTTACATTTTGCATGTATTCTACTACGTTTATGTTCTTTAAGTCTAGTATTGAAGTTCCTGCCTCTTTGTTCTATATAAATTGCATCACAATCACCGCATTTGATTTGATATATTCTGGATTTATTTTAATTTTCAATGGGATCTTTATTGTTTACTAATAACGACCTCTAGTTATTCTTGTTGTTGAATAATCATTCGTTTAACAATGTCGATATCAAGGTATTACATCTATGTAATAAAAGCAAGGACTTAAATTCAAGGGAAATTTTGTATATTAAGAAATCGGAGAGGAAAGGTGCTCGCCACTGCTTATGACAGCAATTACACTATAAACCGCTAATCAAATTATTGCGGTTCCTTTTGTCCCCGTAAGGTGATTTCCGTTTATATATAATTGACCATGTTCTTGATTTTGTATTATATATCTTGATAATGGAGTAAAATCCGAAGCAATTGTCGATTGAATATACTACTTTTGTGAAACAGTTACTAGTGTTTTTATTTTCTATTTACAATGTTTCACCAAGTGCTGACCAAAGAATCCATCGAATTTATTATATTTGCAGTTTATTCGAACAGAATTAACGATACAGATTTTTTTTAAGATACAAATACATCTAGAAGTATCAAATCTATGCAACTGTTTAGGAGATTCCCATAAAGCATGATGAGTAACCTGGGCAAGTATGCGCTAACAGCCAGAGGCGTGGCGAGCGCATAAAGGTTTACACATAAAATAGAAGGTAAGAAATAAATTATAAAACGTGCTGAAACACTTACCGTTTTAAAAGTCTTCCGTGAAATCACAAACTGGGTAACATCTGTTAAATATTTCAATCATTAGATATGTTTACACAGCTGTTTCAGTCAAGTGAGTACGACGTGCGGAATAAATGTTTTTTAATGCCGAAAACGACCGCTCGACATCTAGCTATGTTATATTTGCATATTTAAAACAATCTTTGAAACAACTTAATGCATCTCCACACGCACCTTCACAAATTTGTCTTAATTTAAGAAAATCGGAGTCTTTCTCTAAAACACTTTCAAATTTTCGTATTACACACCAATTTATTTCGCCTTCTACAGCGCATAACTGTGCGTGAACGTCATTCACAATTTGAACAGAATCCACTAGCGGCATCGAAACATTTTGTAATTTTTCTATTCCCTCCGCTAGTCCGAAGTAATTGTTGTGAATAGTTTGTAAATCTCTTTTAACCTGACTATCTTGAAATACTTCCTGGCTTTTCTTGATTGCTGCAGCTTCTGTCGGATTGAATTTTAAAACTACCTTCTTTACTTGATCAAAATATTTGTTGTAGTAAAACGCAGCTTGCAGCCATGTTTCCCAACGTGTAACAATCGGCTGTGGTGGTTCAGGTAAATCAGGACACAGTTTGTGAAATAGTCGGGTACGTTTCGGGAACTTTAGAAACACTGGCTTTGTACCAGCAATCAATGCATTTACTAGTGGAAAACATGTAGGAATCGTTTGTGCCGCAAGATTTAGAGTATGGATTTTCCACGTTACATGTAAGAAGTTACCACTGTGTTCTTTAAGATATCAGCCCAAAGAACGGACGTTTGCGACGCCATCACTCATAAACATTGAAAGTTGCTTAGTTGAAACTTGAAATCAATTTGTTCAATGAGTTCAACACCACCTTTAAAATCTCATCGGCAGTACAATTTATAACTCTTTTGGAAGCAAGTAGGAAGGAGGATGACGGTCGATGTAGTTCCGTTGTACATTAGTATTACATTAACCACAGAATGTTTTTTTAAATAATCGCCGACTCCGCACTACATAACTACTACACTGACTGTTACCGCTATTTGTCCAGACTAATGATGAGTTACAAATCATGCCTGCTATGTTAACAAAAATATATTTAAAACCGAGCCGGAAAATTTATATTTTCTCTATTATTTTAGTAGTAATTGCGTTAAAAACTCAAATCCATTTTGCTAATTATTAAATAATACCTTAGTTACTAGCCGAATTTCAAAAAAAAAATGCCAATGTAATACGTGCTTCGTTGATATATTTGTAATAAAACACATTTTCAGAAATACAAATATTTTTAGGGGTCTAGAACGTATAGAGAAAACAGCGTTATTTGACGAAACAAAAACAAAAGTAAACAGTAGCCAATCTGCTACAAAATTTGGTCATTAGAAGCAAATGGAGTAAATTCATTTTTAAGAAATATCCCGTGAATGTTTGACTGTTATTGCGAAATGCGTTCATTTCGTACGATTCTTACTTTTAAATAACACTTTCCTTTTAATGGAGTTAGAAGAAAAGGTAAATCCACTTTCTTACAGTAACTCAATTTAATGGGAAAGAGCGACCGGTTTCAGGACTAATGTCCCATCTTCAGGCTCGAGTTAAAAGTAGTAGTAGGAAATTGTCAAATTAATAAATAAAAATAAAAACTACACAATTCTATATATCAACAATTGTTGGACTAGTGTAATAGGTAGTTAGAGTAAATGAAATTTAAAATCTTGTAAATCGGGACGTACACAACATATTAAAAAAGTCAAGGTGATAAGATATGATTAGATCAATTACTTTCCTTTTAGTCAGGAACTGGAATCCGAGAGTAATGAATTTGGTGTCGAAACATATTTTTTTTGTAAGAAATTATCATAGTCGGAAATTACATGCCACAAGAATGGCATCACCACAAGCATTTCGCGACATAAAATCATAGCGTACACGAAATTTTAAAATTCAGTGGCAGCGTATCCGGGGACACGCCAAGCCCGAAATTTAAAACGTTATAACTCGGTTAATATTGAAGCGTAAAATTTTCTTCTTGCGGCACAACCCAGCACAAAACCAGTATAAAACGATAGCGTATATGAAATTTAAAAATCCAGTGGTGTCGGGGCTGAGGACATGCCATGCCCAAAATTCAAAACGATATAACCCGCTTAATATTAAAGCACAAAATTTCCTTTTTGCGACATAAAACGGCACAAAATAAGCCCAGGAAATTTCAAAATCCGGGGGCTGAGGACATGCACCTCTTCCATCGCCGTGTTCGACTGTAGGTACGATACAATATGGGTGAAATGCTTCTCCTTGACCGTAGGTGCTTCGTGCCAGGTTGCCCGAAAAGCTATAATTAACACTGAAAAAAATATATTTCTTTTCATAATTATCGAAAAATGTAAATGTAATTTTAAGTCGTTATCAAATGAACTAAAACTATGTTCAAACTTGCCTCTACATTAGATTCGTGGGACAATATAACTTTTGATCAGTATTCAATAGACCAATGTGCATACTTTTTGTCAATTTAATTGCTTTCTCTTGTGGTCCTGTGGCGGTAAAGGTTTCCGACAAGCTGCACGCCCACTTTAATTCGCTTATTTAAGACATTTTCTTAAGGAGTGTTTCCACCAAAATATTATCCTTAGCACACGTTTGCAAACATTGGCGAACATTTGCGAACGTATGTTTGATAGGATGTCTCCACCTTCGATCATATAAACATTAGATGAAGCATCATTAACACAACAGCATGTTTTTCGCACAAATAACAGTAGCCATGTTGTTCTTCCCAGCCATGTTGTTCTAACCAAATTTTTGTCAAATTTAATAAAATATTAAAACTTAAACTTGTAAATAATAATTTTAAATTTACATATTTTATTAATTTTGACAAAAATGTTATCTACATTATAATAACTCCTACCCAAGGATGAGCTGATATTGGCTCGAAACAGGTAGCACTGTATTATTAAAGTTATTGTGAGAATAAGACCATCATTACTAACGCTGGCCACGAGCGGTACCGCGCATCGGCGTAGAATCAGTTCGGACCGAGAGGAACGGTAGTATTACTTTGTCTGCGGAGCAGTACGGACATTTTCGCTGCCGGTCATTTGCGCAATTGTTTATCTGTCCTAGAAAAATTATGATTTCGTCAGCAAAACGACCGCGGTCGGACAAACTTCGAAAATTTATTGCAGAAATTCCAGACTTAATATATGAAGGTGCTAAAATTAAATGTGTAATCTGTAAAATCCTGTTAATGTGTTGGTCCAGACAACATTGTCTACGACACGTAAATAGTAAAAAGCATGTCTCAAAAAGAAATTGCGCACGAGACAATGAAAAATTTATATTTAATTTATGCGTTACGTTTATCGCATGTAATATACCGTTTAATTTACTAGACAAGGAACCATTTATCTGCTTTTGGAATAACTATTCGGAGTGCAAATTACCAAGTCGAACATCGTTACGAAGAATTATGCCATCTGCGCGCGAACATATTGAACAAAAAATAAAATCGGAGTTGAAAGATCAAAAATTGTGGTTATGTGTCGACGAGACAGCAGATCGGAAGAAACATTCTGTTCTTAATGTAATGGCACGCAAATTGGAACCTCATCAATCGGCACCTTCAATTCTATTAGTCTCTAAACGAATACAACAGTGTACTGCCGAAGTAATTTCAAAGTTAGTGTTAAATACATTGGACAAGTTTGAACTTTCAACAAACCAACTCTTGATGTTAGTGAGTGATGGTGCTGCAAACATGCTTTCTGTAGGCCGGTCTCTTAAAAAGCATTCTGCTAATTTGTTACACATTTCGTGTAAAAGTCATGCTCTCAATCTTGTGGCGGATAGTATCCGAAAATGTTATCCTGAGGTAGACGCTTTAATAGCGCATACCAAAGCAGTATTTGTGAAATCACCGAAACGTATTCGCGAATTTCACAGACTGTGCGCCCGTATACCAGAGCTACCAGAACCTATTCTAATTCGTTGAGGAACATGGTTGCAGGCCGCGTTTTATTATCGTAAATATTTTGACAATATTGAGAACGTGGTTTTACAATTCGATACAAAGGAAGCTGCCGCTATCCAGAAAAGCCAGTCGAAATTTCAAGATAGTCAGGTTAAAATGGATTTAAAAATCATTCACAACAATTACTTCGGGCTAGCAGATGCAATAGAAAAATTACAAAATCCTGCGGTGCCGTTAGAAGAATCTCTACAAATAGTGCAACATGTTCGCGATTGAAGACGCAAAAAATGTTTCTGTTCTAGAAAAATTTGAAAGTGTTTTTGAGAAAAATTCTCACATTTGTGAAGGTGCGTCAACAGAATCGTTAAGTTATTTGAAAGATTATTTTACTTACGCAAATATTACGTCACTAGATGTAGAACGTTCGTTCTCTGCATATAAACGCATTTTTTCCTCATGCCGTACTAGTTTTGCCAAAACAACAGTTAAAACATACCTAATGTTGCAGATATTTAACAGACATTATTCACTTTGTGATTTCACGGAGGACTCTTAAAATGGTAAGTGTTTGAGCACGTGTTATTTAATTTTTATTTAAAAGATGAGCGAAATTATTTGCGGCAGCAAACATCTCTATTAGCAGAAGAACTCTAGTGAAACGCGAGGCCTGGTGAACTCTACGCTGCTGCGCGGTACCGCTCGTGGCCAGCTTTAATCATTACCATCTTTTCCTAGTTATGAATCATTCACACAGAGTCACCTTGGACCGTTTAAATAGTTTGATATATAACACTAATACTGTATCTATTTTTATTACGGAGGTATAGTCTAAAAACCGAAAATCGTTCTAAGGAAGGGCAGGGTTTTCAACATGTTTTTCCACATTAAAAAATAGGTTTGAGCATGTCCTAAGGCGGACTACTGACACACAAAGCTTCAAATTTTTCTGAATTTTCGGATTGGGAATCTTCCCTTGTTAGCCAGATTAGGCTTTGAGATAATAGGAAGTTGCATAAAATTTTATTTGCTTCAGAAGTTGTATACAATGATTATTTAGGAATACAGAATACACTCCGAATAGGACATCTACGAAGAACAACAGTTCACTCTTTAAGTAGACAATATTGAAATATGATCTTTACACTTCTATTATATTAAACATCAACTAACACTAAAGTATCAGCACACTTCGCACCACACAAGTTATCAATTAATTAATCCGGGACAGCTGTTTATAAAGTTGTTTTGTTTTGTTAATTTCTTTAACCCTTAAAATGGGGTGCGCCAGTCAATAATGCATTAATGCAAAATTAATTTAAGGGGTTAATTTTTTAATATTTTTGTTTTTTATAGTTAGATGCTTGTTTTTCTGCTGATTTTTTAAAATTTTCTAAAACCATAATCAATTTACGTTGAAAAATCTGTTGGTAAAAATTAGTTTCAGGTGCTCTATTTTTACCTTTTTTATTTTGGTTGTGTTTTTTATGGTTGAGTGATTTTTTTGCTTTTTAAAACATTTATTTGGTTACGCTCATAAAATAATGCATACCAAATGTCCAAAATTTGTGTTAAGGAGCGCTAGTTTTTGCATTTTTTAGTAAGTGTTAAAATTTATTAGTTGTACGACTGTTTTTATTTTTTCTTAAAAATGTAATCCTCAATTTACCCTATCTTTTAAAGCATAGGTTTTAAAAGATAGGGTAAATCATACGAGGGTGGATAGTCCCAAAAATAAGGTTTCCAATTTTTTTTAGAATACAAAAATCCGTTTATTTTCTATAACATATACATCATTTTAAAGTTTGATCATTTATCTATTTTTCTACATAATCGCCATTTCGGTCGATGCTTTTTTGACGCTGTGACAGTTTTTGTATGTCCATGTCATACCCGCTCGCCGCCATTTTTTTTGAGAAAGCGTTGAACCTCTTCTTTCACCTCGTCGTCGAAGCTGAATCGCGTTCCGACCAAATGTTCTTTCAACTTAAGGGACAGGTGGTAATCACTGGGTGCCAAGTCGGGACTATAGAGTGGGTGGGTGATGATGTTCCATTTAAACTGCTGCAGGAGAGCCACGGTTTGACGGGCGACGTGTGGGCGAGCGTTGTCGTGGAGAATGCTTACGCTCTTGCTCAGCATGCCTCTTGTCCGGTTCTGAATTGCTCGCCTAAGTTTTTCCAGTGTTTCACAGTACCTGTCAGCGTTTATTGTGGTCCCTGCGGGCGTAAAGTCGACCAACAATACCCCTTTTCGATTCCAAACCACAGTTGCCATGACCGTCGCTCTCCTACAAACACCATTGTAGAGATACCACGCACCATTTTGTTCAATAAACGCAGCGATTCACTCAATACAATA
This sequence comes from Dynastes maya, assembly GCA_029619315.2. NCBI lineage: Eukaryota > Metazoa > Arthropoda > Insecta > Coleoptera > Scarabaeidae > Dynastes > Dynastes maya. The sequence continues at coordinate 35,901,885 of JAROYE020000003.1, forward strand.
AGAAAGCAACTGTCGATTAAACTGACGTTCCGTTCTACGTTGTTTTCGCAGCTCACTTGTCTTATTTTGTTTCATTTTTGTCCGTTGCTTGATACTGTCCCAATATTTAGTTGTCACGCATTTGCGTTACTTTTACATACTATAAGATTTGTTATTCAGAAACAATAAGTATATTTTGTGATTAATTGACATTTAAACCATTGCTTATTCACCATTATTATGGTTAATAAAAAATTCTTAAAAAAAATAAACTGTTAAATACCCGAACTACGCATATACTATCACTTGCATTAAAGTCTGGGACAAGCGATATTACTAATTTTAAACATGTCTTTTGTAAACTATGAAAAAATATGTCAAATTGTTTGTCAGTGTCAATCGTAAATGGATAAGCCATTGTCACACGATTGAAAAAACGAGTTGTCCCAGATTTTTATGCAAGTGACATATTTGTGTTTTATTTTCTATAATAATTCCAATAGTTAGCCGCCATGCCAAACGTCTATACAGGGTTCTGCAATAATGCACCGGTCATCTGTTTCTCAGTTGTTATTGGAGATATGAGGTTAAAATTCTCAGTAGGTATTTAAGAGGACAATATGCATATTCTAAAATTATTTCCAATTATACAGAATGTCCCAAAAAAGAGTATCAATGGTCAGTCTATTTCTTTAATGGAACACCCCGTATATTTTTGCAGTTTTTCATGCCCATCGATGGTCCCTATTTATGTTGAAAATATTCGCGATATCCAATCGTAGGTTGCCGAGTTACACTATAAAAAGAAAAAAAATTGGCGATTTCATACTTCTATTTGAAAAATCGCCACATTCGCAAACAGGAAATTCAACAAATAATATTTGTACTCTGTTTCTGCTAAGTCTTCGTCAATTCATTTTTGTAAGTTTCGTGCTACAATATTATACAGGGCGTTCAAAATTATTTTTTCAATATGGACAACTTCACGGTTAATTTTCTCAATCAATTCAAATGGAACACCCTATATATTGTGTTTCCATATTATAGAAAATTAAATTTCACATCAATTAGTATAAGGGTTCCTTATACCTATCTGCCGAATATGAGAAGTGGGGCTTGCAGGTTAATACTGAAAAGACGGAATATCTTGTTATCAACTCGGACGCCGTATTCGAAATATTAATAGATGGGGTTAGACATATCAAGCAGGTAAGCAAATTCAAGTACCTGAGCTGTTTTCTGGTTAAGGATGAGACAGGAAGATTAGAAACAAGATAAATAATCCAAAAGCAAAAAAGATAGTGGGTGCGCTAAACTCCATTTGGTGGGGCAAAAACATCTCGTCCCGTAACAAGAAAAATAGGGAGAGCTATAGTTGAAACAGTACTAACGTACGGAAGTGAAGTGTAGGCAATAAGAGAGGATGAGAAAGGAATGTTATTGGCCGTTGAGATGGATTACCTTAAAAAAGTGCCAGAGTGTCAAGAAGAGAAACAATTACTAACGAAGAAATCAGAAGCCGAATGCGTGCGATGGAAACAGTTGTAGACAGGATCGAAGTTAAGGGGTCGAAATGGTTTGGTCACTTACTGAGAATGCTAGTATCGAGATGGCCGAAGCAGCTGTTTGTATATTAACCACCAGGAGCACGAAAAATGGGAAGACCGCTAACGTCGTGGTATGATGGGATACGAAAAAGTATGGCAGAAAGGAACCTAGAGGAAGAGTCAGCACAAGACAGAGAGGCATGGGAACGGAGGCTGGGTAGACAACAACTTGTTATATGATTGTGTATTGTGACATTTAATGTTTTATTGTACATAATTGACGCTATATATATATACATATATATATATATATTGAAATATCTTTCTCAGGGTTTCTACTCTAAATTTTGTTAAATTTTCAAATTTAACTCTATTAAATGATTTTCGTAGGTTCGGGGGTATCCCTAGATACCCTTGTGGCAATTTTGAATGAATTTGTAACTTAGTGAAATCAGAAACGAATTTTTTAAATTTTTTAAAAATCAACTAACCTTTAAACTTTCAAACGACGCCAATGTAAATAAACGCTCTGTTTAAATACACACCACAGGAACTGCCTGTTCTGGATATTTAACCCAATTTGCTTTTCTAATAATGACTTTGAATACACCACGAACACTTATCTTTGGATTGGATTCACGACAAACTTTAATTCAACCAAGGCCGAATAAAGATTGATGAAAATTGAGGGCGTCGTTTCTCTTTCATTTATTTTAAATCGCGAAAGACCGGCGATTGTTTTCTTTTACAGCCAATTTTGATAATTTGCCTAAATAGAAACTAACTTTTCAATGACTTTCAATCAAAATGATATTAGTACACGAGAACGAATGCAGTGACTTAACCAGGAAGTTGTTTGTTGATGATTCTGTGATACGAATTGTCACCAACAAGCTTTAAAAGAGAAAATCCACTACTAATTTATGGAAACCGTTCAGATAAGGATTTAATTGACGAAATATTATCTGTTGTGCTTTGAAATTTACGTTGTTGCTTATTCCAGACGATTTTTACATTAATTTGGAAGAAATAATTGAATAGGAAAATTGATAAACGAGTAGAATTGTCCATAATACCCCATACTCGTCGTTATCTGGACTTATAATTAAATTCTACCTTCCTCGCCCCAAGGACAGTTGGCTGAGGGGGGAAATGGTAACGCAAAAATTACCAATTATCCCCGCAAGAGGGATATTTGGTTGCCAACGAGTGGCCAGCCTGACATTTACTTTAGTACCGAAATGACAACCGAGAGAAATTGTTGTCGTCGTAAACACGACGTTGAACATGACATAACAATATATATATATATATATATATATATATATATATATATATATATAAGTATGAAATAGCCGTTTTTTTTCTTTTTAATATTGTAACTCGGCCACCTATGATTGAATGTCGCTAATATTTTCCATATGAATAGGGACCATCGATAGGCATTAAAAACTGCAAAAATATACGGGATGTTCCATTAAAAAAATGGGCTGGCTCTTTTTTGGGACAGTCTGTACAATTGAAAATAATTTTAGAATGTGCATATTGTCCACTTAAATACTTACTGAAAATTTCAACTTCATATCTTCAATAGCAACTGAGAAACAGAAGACCTACGCATTATTGCAGAACCCTGTATGTTCAATTATAAAAAAACCGTCAATGCATGGAAGGTAAATGCAATGTACAGTGACAAAAAAATGCACGGTATAAATGCGTAACATAATATTTGAACAGCTATTATTTCAGATTTTATTTTCTCCGGCTTTATACCTTAAAACTAATTTTTCCTAAACATTTTGTGAACTAACGACTTTAAATGGTTACATACGTGACTATAGAGACCCATAAATTAACGTTCAAAGAGAAATAAAGCAATACGAGTTTTTTGCGACATTCTATATTAAATTAATCTCCCTTATTCTGAACGCCTATAGCAACATTGTATTGCGAATAGAACTGTAAATAAGGTTGCCTAGCCAAAATGCGTATAATCACGCATGCTTCTTTTGAATTTCAGGAAAATTCCGCATCAGTTAGTGGCGCAAATTGCAGCTGTCATTCTTTTTACGGTACGGTCTGAAAGTGCCGGCATGGTGTGGTTAGTGAGAGGCGAAAAAGCAGTTATTCCAATTGTCTGACGAACGATATCGCTGATTTTTAATCAGAAGTATTTACAAAAATCCAAGATTCCGCCGAAACGCTCTAGCCAACCCGACGGGTGGCATCGGAAGGTAAGAAAGACAGCCATATTGTGCCCTTTTCTACCTATTTACCGTTTTTTCTAAACGTTATCGAAATTATTCTTAGGAAACTATTGCTGTGATTGAATATGAATTATGTAAAATTAATATTTGTAATATATTATTCTGCTTTATTTTCTGCTAAACTTATGTATATAATGTGCATTAAAAATTTTGAGATTATGCATATTTTTAATATTAATTAACTACTACTCCTTAATTCTTTTCATATTACTACGTTAAATCCGTTATTTACTGAAAGTCACCCCTAACTATATTTATTTAAAGTGTCTTAAAAGTTTCTTGGTGGTAAATATTGATATACGATTGTTCACTGTCACATGGATGACTCACGCAATCATATAATGTCAGAGTCCATAGGTCATAATTGAAAGGGAAATTTTTCGGTATGCGGAAACAGTAGATAATCTATTTAATAAAATTTCAGTTTACTATTTACTAATCCTAAATAAGGGAATACATTAATGTTGAGTTACCACTTTCTTTTTTAACAACGGAATAAAACGAAGTTGTTACATATTAAAAAGTAATTATGAACGTATTATTTACTAAAATTGTATTTTCTCGGTATGACCATTACAGCCGGAAATTCTATTACCACCAATTTAGTAGTACCCCGTGAATTGATTTTATCTCTTTTGTTTCCTAATTGTTAGAATTGGCTTCGCTACATCAAAAAGATGAATTGTCGCTGCCTACGCACGGCACTATTCTACGTTAACTCTTTTGAGCATGTTGGTACACGTTTTCTGCTGCCGAATCATATAACTTTATTGCATGTTGGCGTATATGACCAACAATAAAAATTTTCTTTAGTTGTATAGTGACACGACAAACAGTTTGAAATAAAAAATTAAAAAATCCAGTGACGCGCATAAATTATGTGACGTAGATAGTGTTTGTTTTTTAATCGAACACTCTATATATTGCGACATTTTCGAGTGGGCCCCATTTCTCTGATTACGAACATGTGAAATAGACGACTCGATCGGGTAAGTACAATGTTCATATGGGGATTTGCTTTTTATTTAACCCGTTGTACCCGGAAAAATCAACGTTGACACTAAATAAATTATGATTTCCAGATTCAATAAACAGGTAACTGTATTAATTCGAATATAACGTCATACCGCAAAGGAAGATCCAAGTTTTCGGGGATTGTCTGATTGCCATGTTTTTTTGCAAGCGCCGTTGCCTATATCTATGTGAGTTCTGTTTATGTGCGACTTCATCGTAGGTGGTAGAGAGAGATCTATTCGCATACATGCTTATGATTAGAGTTGCTCACAAGCGCCAACGGGCAGTGGCAGAAGTTCGATACAACCCCCAGTATAACTGCGAGTCTCAACTAGATCTGTTGTGTATACATGTACGCTACCGTAAATACTATTTCGAAATTCTACGTTTGTTTTAAAAATGTTGCCTACGTCGCGAAAACGACCAATGTTGGACAAAATTACAGAATTTATAGCAGAAATGCCTGATCTAAATTATGATGGCGTTAAAATTCAATGTGTAGTTTGTAATATCCCTTTAATGTGTTGGTGCAAAAGGGATTGTCTACGTCACGTAAACAGTAAACAGCATTCTTAAAAAAAAATTGCACACGACACTATGACAAATTTAAATTTAATTTGTGTTACCTTTATTGCATGTAATCCTCCGTTTAATTTACTAGACACGGAAGCATATGTATTCTTTTGAAATAAATATTCGGACTGCAAATTACCCAGTCGGGCATCGTTACAAAGAATTGTGCCATCTGCTCGTGAACATGTTGAAAAAAGAATTAAATCGGAGTTGAAAGATAAAAAAACTGTGGTTATGTGTGGACGAAACAATAGATCGTAAAAAACATTCTGTGGTTAATGTAATGGTACGTACAATGGAACCACATCAATCGTCAACTTCGATTCTATTAGCTTCCAAACGAGTACAACAATGTACTGCCGAAGTAATTTCAAAGTTAGTGTTAAATACATTGGAAAAGTTTGAACTTTCAGCAAACCAACTGTTGATGTTTATGAGTGATGGTGCCGCAAACATGCTTTCTGTAGGCCGGTCTCTTAAAAAACATTGTGCTAACTTGTTACATATTACGTGTAAAATTCATGCTCTCAGTCATGTGGCAGATAGTATTAGAAAATGTTATCCCGAGGTAGACGCTTTAATAGCGCATACAAAAGCAGTGTTTGTCAAATCCCCAAAACGTAGTAGTAAATTTCATAGACTGTGCCCCCGTATGCCTGAGCCACCAGAACCTATTCTTACACGTTGGGGAACATGGTTACAGGCCGCGTTTTATCATCATAAATATTTTGAGAATATTAAGAACGTGGTTTTACAATTCGATCCAAACGAAGCTGCGGCTATCAAGGAAAGCCAGTCGAAATTTCAAGACAGTCAGGTTAAAATGGATTTAAAAACTATTCAGAACAATTACTTCGGACTAGTGAAGGCAATAGAAAAATTACAAGATCCTTCGGTGTCGTTAGTGGAATCTCTGCAAATAGTGCAACATGTTCACGCACAGCTATGCGCGGTAGAAGACGCAAAAAATGTTTGTGTTCTAGAAAGGTTTGAAAGTGTTTTAGAGAAAGATTCTGATTTTGGCACATTAAGACAAATTTGTGAACGTGCGTCAACAGAACCGTTAAGTTGTTCCAAAGATTATTTTAATTACGCAAATATAACGTCACTAGATGTAGAACGTTCGTTTTCTGCATATAAACACACTTTTTCCTCACGCCGCACTCGGTTTGCCGAAACAACTGTGGAAACATATCTAATGTTGCAGATATTTAACAGATATTATTCACTTTGTGATTTCACTTTTATGCGCCCGCCACTGGCTGTAGGCGCAAATTGAACAACTCTACTTAAAATGATTTGGTTCAGCCGCAGATTATACAGATGCGAAACTCCTTGTCGGCGCCTTTTATCTTTATGGTTATGTCAAATGTTATGAACCTGGAGTAAAAGCCATGTTGTTAGTGGTGTGCGTCCGCGAAATTCAAATTTACAAAAATTCATTATATTGGTTTAAAAATATTTGATATTTTACCTGCAAAATTGATTAGACAAAAAGGTGGATGTACCTTTAAAGCAGGTAATTCAATGAAATGACACATTTTACAGAAATTTGCACACACTGACTAAAACAATAACGTATCATCACATTGGGAAAAGGTGTCCACTAAAACAAAGTGGTTACAGGTTATTTAGTTATAAGTTTTAAGTTTAAAGCTTAGATTGCTTTTCGTTTTGTGAAATTAAAGTGTGATTAAGTAAATTTTATTGAAAAAATTCTGAATCGAAGAAACAAATTTAATAAATATTCCTGTCGAAAATTACTAGACGTATGATTAAATTCCATAGTTTTCAGTAGTAACTTTAATGAAACTACTTGTGGCATCAAATTCTAAATTTCTATGTATAAATTCAAGATTTTTAAAACCCTCACTTGCGTGCACATAAAATTTTCATAATTGGCTTTGCACATTTCCTTCGGATCATCCAAATCATCATTATTTGCTCTCTATGCATATAAAAATAAATTGGTACAAATATTTTTTGAAGGCCCTCTAGAACTGAATTGGCGTTGGATTTCTTGTATTTCTACTTTGTTGTCTCACACTTCCAAAAAAGTAGTGTGGAGAATGAGTATACCAAGATACTCCCCAAAAATAAGCTCCTGCAGAAGCGATCGATATTTCATTGCATCTTAGAATGCATCTATCGTGATGACTGAGGCAGACCATGAACCACGAGTATCCATCGAGTATTGCTCATGTCGCACTATCGAAAAGTGCCCTGTGAATATACTTTTGAGAACAATTAACTAAAAGATTACCTGCTATAACCGATAATCCTAATAAATCAGCCAAGTAAACTTGCATACTAAAGACAAAACACCATAGATTACCCCACATCCTATTTTAATAAATGCATTGTATTTTCATAAATACAAACTCGCGCAATACTGAATCAAGCAGATAAATAAAAACCATTGATAATAATTTGATTATCTTTTTTGTTATGAACACCACTATACTCGGTTTGCCCAACAGATGCAGTAGCAACGCCGCATATACGTCATGACCGAAAACCCAACATACATACTATAAATTATGAAAGTTTTGATTGAACATATGATACCTGTCATTAATGAAATTACCTAACCATTAATATTTCTCAAAGTAAAAATGTTTCTCATTCACAATGATAAATATGTAGAATTAGAATAAATAGTGCCTTCCAAACTGTTTCTAATAGTAAAAAGTCAAACTGAATTGAACTGATAGTGGTTGCCAATTAAATTCCATCAAAATTGATGTATAATTGTCTATTTCTATTATTCGAAAATACGGAATTAATGTAAACAAATAAAGGAAGAAGGACAAAAGATTTAAGTTATATCCTTATGTAATTTCATTTTCAAGCACATTTTTTCAACTATTATGTATTTTGTATATCTAAAGAGCTCCTGCGCTCATTTAAATAAATATAATCTAAAAAGGTTGTACAATTAGCCCGAGCTACTGAAGATAAGTTGCAATTGTGCTTTAAAAAACTGTATGTAAACACAATTCTTGGAATTGAAGGTGTGAACACTTTAACAATCCAAAAACTCAAGCATCTCTATCATCCATCTTTATTTCTCTAGGCTTCAATAGTTTTCTTTTCGCTAAGCTATTTAGAATTATACGGAATATTTGATAGAAAATAGAAGAAAAATGTAAAACTATGTGATGGTAAAAAATGCCAAAAGTTATGTATATTGCGAGAAGCATGGGATATCACTTCAAAATGACTATAAATCTAAATAAAGAATATGAATAACACAGTTTTTAAAATTTAATAAATACACATAATTTATAAAATTATACATACATCATTCTAGCTAAAATAATTACAGAGGTCAATATACAATGAAAACATGACACATTAAAAAAAAACATTTCCTTGTTGCACTATTCATATTCATCAGAAGAAGATGATGTATCACTGTTAGTTATTATTAATGGTTCCGTATGAATATCTATTAGATTATCTAATTTCCATATCTTTTTCTCCGTTTCAATATCATGTTTGATAGCATTTGTCCAATTTTCGCCAGAAATGATGTTAATAGCCTCTTGGAATAAGGTTTTTACATCTGCCAACTTAAAAGTTGTATTGTGTCTAGAGACATATCCTTTCACTTGAGCCCATATGAACTCTATCGGGTTTAGCTCGCAGTAGTATGGTGGAAGTTTTAAAACTGTTTTATTGGTTTTCTCTATTATTTTGTTAATTGCATATCTTACAGGGTTAGTTTCATTTTCTTTAATTAACGATAACAATTTTGCTTTGGCCATGTCTTCACCATACTGAATATTATTTTTTGCCAACCACGCTTGTATTTCAGCTTTATGGTTGCTTGCATTTGGTGGCTTATTTAACCTCCGATTGTGGTAAAGAGCATTGTCTAACACAATAATTGCATTTTCTTTTAAATTTGGAAGTACATGTTGTAACCATTCCTCAAGGTTCTGTGCATACTACTGCAAGCACTTTTTTAATAGTTGGAGGTTCGTTTAAAAAAAAATGAATGGACAATTCTTCGGATGCTATTTTTGTTTCTTCATCCACATTATCTAAAACAGACCTTTTTCGCTGGTATTTTTTCGGTGGTTGAAAGTTGTGTTGGGTAATATATTCTTTTAAAACATTATACACACTTCTCTCACGTTCTCCAATTCCTAAAAAAAGAAACCACTAACTTATGGATTTTATTAAGAAGTATTTCGGTATACCTGCTGCTGTTGCTGTCATTGCAACATTTCTGACTTTGGATGTTCCAGGTTGTTTCTCACATATTTTGAATATATTTAAAACCCTCTCCTTGTCTTCTACCGTAAAATGTTTTGCAACCCTCTTCGTGGGAGGCGAATTTTCCATATTTAAGAGTGGAAAGTACCTCTGAAGATAAATAAATACTTTTCGACGAGATATAACCTATAAAAACAAATATTGTATCGGCATGTATTGGTTGCTATTAAGCGCGTTTACTTACGAGTTTTATAAAAACGTTGTATAAAAGATTTTTAAGAAAATCTGATTTATAAAATATAAAAAAAAAAGAAGTACAATAAAAATAAGAAAACAGCAAGAAAATAACCAAACAACACAAGAATATAGACCCCAAATGTAAATTTTGTATATTGTAGACGACCGCGCCGATCAACCAATGGGATGCGTTATTGGAGGTATGACGTGACATGACGTTTTCGATGTCCATTGTTGCTACTGCATCTTTTGGGCAAACCAAGTATAAGAACCGCTTAACGCTTGCGCCAGAAAATTTGAATTCCAGAGTTTGATATCTGGATAATCTGTAATTCAGTCAGCTTTGAACTACGTTGATGTGTGATTCGATTTCAACGAGCTCGCAACTTACACGAACTTTGTCAAAAAATTATCACTGCCGCTATGACAGGAATTTAATTATCAACTAAGATACTGTCAACACAAAAGGACGAAGAAAGCTTGAGCATTTGATATTTATTAATATAAATTATTTCTTATAAATTCTAGTTTTGTGTATCTTTGTTAGTTATAGGTTGTTTAGAATAATAGTTCCAGTTATGTAATGATACCGTTCGATTTAAATTCATTTTTTTTTTTATTTTAGAATCTAGTTTTAAAATGTTTAGTTTCCTTTAGATGATATACTTAAGTACATAGTAACAAACGGATGTTTACTTTCTCGCTCTGTGTTTTTACTTCAAACATTTAAGTTTTTTTATTTTAGACAGTAGGATTCTTTAGCAGAATACAGTTTATTTTAAGGTTCTGTAATGTATTACTTTCAGTTTATAAGTCGTAAATATTTTAAAATTAATTCCCTTATTAATTAAACTCAGAATATCACTATTACGTGAATTATAAGAATAAATATTTTCTTTGATCTCGAACCGGAATAAAACAGCGGTACACGCTGTAACACTAACTAGTCCTGACTTGTATCAAGGCCGATCGTAGTTGAACTTATGGACTGACGAATATGGAGAGAGAAGGTACAGTGGCACAAAAGTAAACCTGGACGTACACAGTAAACTTGTACAAACGTGGGCGTTGTTTATACTGCGAATACTACCTTGTCGCTTGCCAATCGTCCAAGTTTACTTTTGTCCCATCGTACGTAGTACTGCAGTTACGATCCGACAACTGTGTACGCCTAAAACACTACGTTAGGCTCCGAAAACATTTTGTTTCCATGCGTGTATGTATACGTATGTTTATTTTTTTACAATTTTTGAAATGTTTGACTGTAAAAAGTGTCACGTTCTAAATCATGCGTGTTGGACACTAACACTAAAGTGCTTGAAATGAAATAAACTGCTGGCCATAGGCTTGGAATCACCCCTAATTTAATGAAGATATTGCAATAGTTTTCATAAATATTATAAAATCAAACAATATTGGAATAACTTCATATGTTTTATTTAAAACTATGCTATGTACAAGGTAAATTTGTAAATTCTTGTTTCTTATTAAATTAACTTTTTATGGAAATGTCCTCCTTTGGCTTTAATCACGACTACACACAATCGGAGTAGACACGATAATCATTTTCTGAGTTTCAGCATCTTTTTTCATTCACGAATAACGAAGAAGTTACCACAACTGTTCTTTGGATATCGGGCATTGGTCACGGACCTTCCGATCGAGTTTTTCCCACAATAACTCGATCGGATTAATATCCGCTAATTGCGGCAGCCAAACCATATTTGTTAACACTCCATTATGTTCCTCTTCTTGGAGATGTGCTTTATGTAATTTAGAAATGTGCTTTTGTCCAATTAACGGAACCTTGAAACGTTCCGTCAACTTTTACAATGTCACCTACCCCAGATGGATTGAAACATCTCTGGACCATAACGAAATTACACTACACTATACACTTCATATTTGGCTTTGCTGGTCCACAAAACTCTTCCTCAATTTGAAATGTCCAATCGGCATGTTTGCGAACTGTTACAGTCCCATAATCTCGCCGCTCGCAGTCGCCTTATTATTGCAACAAAAGAAATCGGATTTTAACGTTGTCTGTTGAACTCGGCTCGGATTTCAGATGCTGTTAATAATTACTTATTAATTAGTTAATAAAAGAGCTATGGCTGCGTAGTTGCAGAACAAGGCTTCGATTCCCTCGTGTACCTCCGTTACATATTGTGCACATTGTACAGATACCTCAACATATATCCGGACTTGCATAAGGTCACGGCGCATCTACTTTTCTCTGTCTGAATCTATCGCATACCCCGTCCCGTGCTTGTATTTAGTTTAGAGCCGACGATGGTCCCGTGCGCTCAAATAAACACTTCAGGCCGGGGATGCATATAATAACACCCTTTTTTTACCTGCTTGTAGAACAGAATATACCGTTGCTATTTCTTACCGAGCGCTTACTAGATATTGCGGTATCTACGCACGTTGTATACATGCAGATAAGCATAATAAGGCGGCGATTCCCGAATTTTGAAATGGACCGAGTAATGAAATTTTAAAATACATAATCAGATTGATTCTTCCATATTAATACACATAAAATGTAGAGCCTATGGTCTGTATATCGTAAATCAGATTAGAACTAGATTCCAATAATTACTTTTATTTGAAAGCTAATAAAGCTTTTAAAGTTATTTTCGAATTATTGCAAATTAGTAAACATTCGCGGGACGTGTGATAAAGAAATAAAGTTATGCAAATAAATTTAAACCAAAAAATTATTTCACGTTGTTATAAAAAATGACAAACTATGAATCAAATCAAAAAAGATTTAAAGGTAATAAATACGATGCGTCCTTTAAGATTTTGCCTTATTTGTCAGTATTTCCGCTTTAATAGGATACTCTAAATCTGTGGCACTAGAACACCTAACTCTGATTGATCTTTTTGTCTACCCAATCTACACTTGATCACAATCTTTACAGAAATTTTGTAAATTCCTGATTTATCCATGTTATGTACTGGGCCTTTGGAACTTCCTAAAAGGTTTTTGATGTTATTATACATCAATTTTCATTACCGTTATGGATATTTGTCACTTAAATTTATTGCCCAAGTAGAATTCTATTGTGCAATAAAGGTATTAATGTTACTTCTCTTATTATTAGTTGCCTCTTGCATTTCAACAAAATGCAAATAATTCACTGCACACACGATTTACTTGCTTTTCTTATTTTCTTATTTTGTACAGAAAAGTATTTCGACAGTTCATTAAACGAGTATGAACATTTTTATTAAACATTGTTTTCTTCTTTTGTAACGCGTTTTTTATTTCATTCATATTTCAAACAAAAACGTTGACATTGGCGCTCAAAGTATTGCTTTAAACGTAGGACATTTTTATGCATATCTATTGTAGAAATCAAATTTTCAATTTCCAAAGAATTACAGAACTTTCTTTTTTAAAAATCATATGTTCATGCCAATAATACTTATTTTGAAAACGAATGCGGAGGAAAATTTCACGTATACTTTGCAAAAGAATGCGTTTAGATAAGCAATTGTATTAAGTTTATAGTAGAACCCAATACGAGAACGCTAATGAAGCTATGCTTGATCACATATTGCCTTCCACTTTTCTTTTCTTGCTCATAATAAATTTCGTTCGTTATAAAGCCATCGCACATTACAGTATGCTGTTTATTAAACGTTATTATTGCCTTCAAGTTTTCTTCATTTCGTTCATAGTTTGCTGGTTATTGTAGTAACGAAGAAGACGCTAAATTATTTTTTGTTTTACATTTATTAGCACTACTTCTTTCTGTCTTTATCACATTTGCGGCGATTTTTTACTAATTCGCTATAATTCTAAAAATACTTTAAAATCATTGTTTTTGTATGAGTTTTCAAATTAAAGTAATTAATGGAATTTAGGTCTAATCTGTTTTACAATAGACACATCATAGGCTCTACATTTTAAGTGTAATTAATATGGAAGAATCAATCTGAATATGTGTTTTAAAATTTTATTACTCGCTCCACATCAAAATGCGAGAATCACTTTATCTGCAAGTGTGTAACGTGCATAGATAGCGCAACATCCCGTAAGCAATCGGTAAGAAGAGGCAGCGGTATATTCTCTTTCACAAGTCGGTTGTAAAAGAGGGTAGGTATCACTGCATCCATCATCGACCCGGATTGCTTATTCGAGCGTTCGAGACCGTCTCTCGCTGCGAAGTAAATACAAATACGAGAAAGGGTATGCGATAGATTCAAACAGAGAAAGGTAGCCTGCGCAGAACTCACTTTGTCCTGGTATTTGTTGTTAGTTGTGTACATAACAAAAGGGTACACGAGAAAATCGAGGTGTTGTAATTGACCTTCTATTTACGTCACCACAAGTCGCCACTGGTCCTACGTCAACCCAACATTTGTGGAACATTTTTGCAACAGTAATGGAGTGGTATACCTAACCGAGTTTTGCAAAATTTAATTGAATTGATTATTCGGACTAAAGGCGATTTCTTCGACGAAAAAGATATTTAATTTTATTATCGTTTTATGGGTTTAGAATTACTGCGATTTTTGTATTTCGATGTTTTATAAACAGTTGTGCATAATAGAATGATAAATTTTGTTTTTTACTTTAATCTAGTTCGAATTTTTATGATTTTATAAATTTTTATTGTCTGAACCTTATTGAACGCTAGTGTATATTAATCATACCGTTCTTTTAATAAATGTTCAAAAATACCCCCATTGACCTCTAAACATTTTATGCTTCATCTACAAAGGGCACCTGTTGCTCTCTTGATTGCTTCATGTCTTTCTTTAATAACAGCTGTAGTATTTCTAATACGAGGGTGCTTTGAAATGTTCGCGAAATGAAAGGGAAAATGAGAGAATTTGTTTTTGAAATACGTTTTATTTTTCTACATAATCTCCTTTAAGTTGAATACACTTCATCCAACGATGTTCCAAAGCCATTATGCCATCACGAAAGTGCGATTCTTCAAGTCCTCCAAAATAGTCATCGACAGCTGCTTTTACTTCTTCTGTGGAAAATCTTTTCCCTCGAGGAAAATTTTTAGTCGTGGGAATAAATGGAAGTCAGAAGGAGCCAAATCAGGCGAATAAGGTGGATGTTGCAACAAATCGTACTTCAGTTCATTCAATTTTCCTATTGCTATCACACTTGTATGGGGACGTGCATTGTCCTGATGGAAAATGATCTTAAGCAAGCCAGGTCTTTTTTCATGAATTTTTTTATTCACTTGATTTTAGCGTAATATTCACCGCTTATTGTTTGGCCCTTGGAAAGGTAGTCAATTAGTAATATTCCCTTGGCATCCTAAAAGACTGATGCCATAACTTTTCCAGCTGATTTCACGAAAATTGCTTTCTTTGGTTGTGGAGAACCCCTATGTCACCATTGTTTTGACTGTTGCTTGGTCTCGGAGGTAAATAATGAACCCAAGTTTCGTCTGTTGTAACAAATCGTCGGATGAAATCGGTTTTATTTGAGTTAAAACGGTCTAGACTCTCTTGACAAATTCTCATTCTCTGAAGGTTTTGATCCATTGTCAATATGCGCGGCACCCATCTTGCCGAAAGTTTTTTCATCCCTAATTCCACAATTAGGATATGAAATGTTCTTTCATCTGAGATGCGTATATCCTTAGCAATTTCGGGCACTTTTAATCGACGATCCTGCATAACCATATTGTGGACTTTTTCGACGATTTCAGGCGTCGTGGCAGTTTTTGGCCGTCCACTGGGCGGGTCATCTTCTAGGTTCTCACGACCATGTTTAAATTCCGTCACCCACTTATGCACAGTCGTAAATGATGGAGCAGAATCTCCTAAAGTATCCTGCATATTTTTATGAATTTCTGTTACCTTCCAACCTTTTTTCACAAAATATTTGATAACAGTGCGCGTTTCAGAAAATGTGCAGAAGTTCCATCATACTGATAATATTTGCGATCTGATGTTTAGAAGAACATCCTCTAGTCGCCTTTGTAATTCATTTTGCAAAAAAAATTAAGTAGTGCACTCTTGTGACGCGATTCTGCAAAATGAAAGGACCAATTAAATAACTATGGACCATACCATACCACACATTTACCGAAAACTTGTGCTGAAAATTACTTTCGACCATACATGAGAGTTCCAAGTATTATTAATGCCGCCACAGGTGGATGTTACTTCATCCGTAAAAATGATGCGCGATACAACACGACGATTATTATTTATCCACCGACTAAATTCTATACGCGTAGCAATCTTCCGCTAAATATGATATCGATATAAGCCTTACTCGTGGAGTGTGTTTGTTATTCTTTTTTGTGGAATGCCCAATTGAGTACCATATCTTAGTTAGCTGGTCGTTGCACCTTCTTCTACCAAATCCAGAATATTTTCCACTTCTTCTAAACCTTGTCGTGTAGCTCGTTCAGATGTTACGTTAGCACTGGGAAGCATTCCGGCCTCGCACAGTTTGTTAAAAACTCTGATAAATACGTTTTTACCATAATTTCTCTGATGTGGAAACCGTTGACGATATTCTTCAACAGCAGCTGTAGCATTTCCATTATAAAAACCATAAACAAACACCAAATTTGAATGGATATGTGGCGTTTTCTAAAAAAAAACTTTTAGTGTCGAACGTACTTGATTTTTTGTTTTATGTGGGTAGTCAATGCAAGGATATTTTTATTTTATTTAAGACGTATTAACTTGAGAATGAGTGAAAATTTTGACCATTTACAAGAACGCTAATTATTTTTTTTTTAATTACGCTGTAACTTGAAAACAAATGAAAATCGGATAAGAACATATGAGATTCTTTACATTATTTATACGTGTACAGTACACTCCTGGAGTTTGGCCCGTTCCTCCCGACTCGCCCTGTATCTTTCTAGTTCTAAGAGAAAAAATAATAATATAGGAAAGGGCACTACTTCATAATAACACTCCAAATTACATAAATTGCGAGTCGGGCAATAAATTTAATTATACTTACCTACGTTTATACATAACCCTGTTAAAATGAACAGATCCCATTAGTATTTTAGTTTTAATGATTTGGTTAAATTTAGAAATTTATGATTCACCAGATTAAGTTTACCAATCAAGCTAGAATAATACACGTTTCAGGTTTTCATTAACTGTCAGGCTAATTTTTGGTACTAATAAAAATAATATATGAGAGATTTAAATTTAATAGTATAATCTATTGTATATATTTTAATCAAAACTTTAGGAAGTATTATAAAATTATTTTTATACTACAATAATACATCCTTTATCCAATCAACTGTTCTCAAAATAAACATCATTTGTTTTTTTTTTGTACTCCAGACAAAATTAGCGATTGACTAAGGTGGAATTTAATACATCCGTTCGCAGTAAAAAAACTATCAGAAACCATCTGACGCATGTGCACAGCGTTTTTTTTTTTTTTACTGTTTGCACACAAAGAATCCCAAATTTTGACTAATTTCAATTTGCAGCCCATTGTTCGCAATCTTTTCAAATTGCAATTAAAAATGGTTATTAAACTACAAAAAGAATTTCGGGATTTCTTAACAAAAAATGCAGAGCCAAGATAGATAGCATAGAACGTAAATACGTGTCTTCAGTGTGTATTGACGTATATTAATAATCTCACAATTATTTGTTGATTTAAATAAATGTGTTGATGGTAAGAAAGACAACTGCCGACAAATCCATGTCACTACTGAATTATGTTCCCAAAGTAAGTATGTATACAAAATACTAAACTAATTTTAAACTGTACCCATGCGTGTCAAAAAAAATCGGAAGTGATCTACATTTAACTCCGAACAAAGCTGATGTATTTTATACTAACGCACGTACATGCATGAGTTTCAGTTAAATAAATGAGAGTACAAATAGTAAGTATATTAAAATACATGTTATAAATTTACAAATGAATGAGTTTATTCCGAAACGTGGTGTAATAATAAGACACAAGTAATAAATAAACTCCTGGACAAAATTAACGCACCATTTTATTAAACTTAAATAATCACATTAATTTAAATAAAATTAAACTGAATTGTAATGGAAACTTACAAATTGGGTTTATACAATCATTTGAGAAAGAAATCAGCGAAACATTACCTTATTTTAAATCATTAAACACTTTTTTTTGTTGAAAATAAGAGATATGAAAACGCAAATCAAAATGAAAAAAATCTAAAGCAATAGAATTAGTGAATCCAATGTGACGCTAGTACTTTATAGATTCTTTTCTACTCCTAATTACCGCATGCATACGCCTTGGAACGCTAGCGATTAAATTTTCAATGGTATCCGAGGGAATATTCTCCCATTCTTCAATTACTTCATCCACCAGTTGATTATGGTCGGCAGATGAGAGTCAACCACGACCACGGACCTTTTTCTTAAGAAGGTCCCATAAATGTTCAATAGGGTTGCGTTCGGGACTATTAGGTGGCCATTCCACTACCGGAACATCAACAGCATGCAAGCTTGTCAAACTGTCCAGCCACGTTGGGACGCGCATTGTCTTGCATGCATAGAAAATTAGAACCCACGTTTAAGTACAATCTTTCCAGATAATAATCCTCATTCATAGGCCTCACACGTGTTTTGTTTCGTACCATCTTTTGTCAGTATTATCCCGTAATTCTGGTTGACAAACAAAGCTACAGTAAGCGGATTCATAGTAGTAACTAGAGTTGGCAATTTTTGAATTTCGCGGATGATTTATGTTGGTAGTTCCGACAGTAAAGGACAATTTAAAAAATGCCTACTTTAGTAGGTAGGAATTCATGCGTGTACATTTGTTGCTATTACATATTTTTTTTACTTGATATCTATCATTCCAGAAAGCTCACTGAGAATATACAATGTATTCTTTATTAAGTCGTAAGCAGAGATGCTCATTTTGTCGCTCACCCAATGATGTGGTCCTGGGATGGCGGGGGCAGTCCGAAGAGAACAGACAGTTATGCTAGGGCCCGTAATCTACGGGCAATTTTTGGTCGTCATTAAAAATACACAATTGCGTCTTAACTTTATGCCGGGAATCTACACCCAAATAGTGGGAAGTTTGACTTTTTTCTAGTACATTTCGTGTAAGAATCGATTATTCCATGAATAAATAAGGATAAAAACACCATCAGTTCATTAGTATCCGTGTATATTAATTGTATTGTGGCACATTCATTTAGACATAATATACAACATTCTTAACGCAAGATATTCAGTTGTATCTGGACTCAACATATTTGTGATTTCTTTTGTTTCAAATGTTCCGAGAATAGAGGTTAATGAAAATGAGTAAATAAATCTGCAGTATGTTATTAACAATTATATCTGTGTGGTCATAATGCACAAAAGGAATGTCAAAATTTTGTTGGATGGATACTACCTTTTTTTAATGCCTATCTATTTTATGTCAACTTTCTTCAATATTCCCTACATCCATCTCTTTTAGTTTTTGAGGTAATTGAGGTAACTTGAGGTTTTTGCGAAATTCCGCTGTTTCTTTAACGGTCGCTATCTTAAACGCCTTAGGCCATGGTCACATCAACGCTGTGGAGGTGCAAAGTTGTAAAGCGCACGTTATTGGTACAATCGAAAATAACGTTAGCGCCACTAAACGCTTGCACCGCAAGTTTACCCAACTTTAACTTTAAGGGTTTTCTCTCGCGAAGATATAAGAAAGTGTGTACGTAAAGTACATAGGCACTTAAATATTTAATGAAAGAATAAGGAATGATAAATTTTAATTATCACACAAAATACTTATTTTATTAAATATTTATCTACTCGATTATGATTTGTGGATTTGCTTCAAGTAGGGGAAAATTGTACTTTTTAAGGGTAGATCAGTCAGCTTTAGGAGATAATGATATTTTATATCCTTGTAAGTATATCATACAACAATAGAAAGTCATTTTTAAACCTGCACTATATATTTGTGTAAACCAAATATCACGCCCTGTTTTTCTGTTTTTGCGACGTATTACTCTCGCCATTTTTTAAAATGCTGCAGCTTCGATGTGAACCCACCTTAATAGAGCTCGTGTGAAATAAAATGTTTCATGAAAAATGTGTGTAAATTCAAAGAAACGAATTTTGCAAATAGAAACAAGATATTGAAGGAGAGTGTCATTCTCAAAATCAACTGGTAAGTTCGCTGCCATGAGTTCAACAATACGTACACCAACAAAATTCAGTACAAACGTTGCGTACGAACGTCACTATTTTGTTTTAATATAATTACTTTACTGAACTGAATTTAGTTCTATAATCCTTAAGATAAGCCGGCAGTATGGCAGAGTTGGTAAGGCGGGCGCCGCCCAGATCCTGCAACCAAGCACGCCCTAGCGATGCAAGTAATTAAATGGCTGACCGTCTACTTGAACGCATATGCAACCAGTTGAGCACTGCTGTTCGGCATGTCCGGCAAAGAGAGTAGCGTAATGGGCCCACATGGCCTAAACGCGCCGAGAAGTTTAGATGCGCTCTCGTCACCTTCAATTTTTTTTTCTTTTTAATCCTTACGATAGGGATAGACGGCACTTCCATATTCATTACAGTTATGTATATTTCATGAGAAGTACCGCAGCCTACCTGTCTTTGTTTTTGATATGTCAGTCACCTGATCGGCCCCAGGTGTGAAGCGTATGTTCTGTTGGTCCTGGTATTCGTTCGGGTGGCTAGGAAAGCATGTGTATGTGGCTAACGATGTTCAGTCAAGGCCAATAATAATAAGAAATACATACTTTATATCTGTGCATAAGGAGAAAAAACTGGAAGAAATGAAACATCTAGGAACAATTCGTGCCCATACTACTACAATTACGTAGTGGGCGCCATAAATTAGCCTGATATAGAAAAAATAAACTTGGTAAAATATAACAATTTTTTATTTTTCAATATAATCTCCCCTAACTTTAATACACTTATTACAACGATCAATTAATAATTCTATACCCTTGTAAAAATAATCTAAAGTTTTTCCCTCAAAATGTTGTACAACAGCTTTCTGGGTTGAGGTTCATGGGGTCGCCGCCATTCCATCGATTCCTTTTTGGATAGAGGATCATAATACAGAACTATTGTTTCCTGTGACAATGGACTCCAAAATCGGTTTCGGGTCATTTCCACACATGTTTAAAAACGAGCGCGCACATTCGACCCGACGTTCACGTTGTAGAGCAGAGCAAATATTTGTTTCATAAATGTTAAACATCACTGCCAATTCCTTCACTTTCAAACGGCGTTCTGCTAATACCATTTCTTCAATAATTGAAAAGTTTTGAGGCGTTATCAGTTGAATTGGCCGACCGGGGCGCTCATCATCTTCAAGGGATTTTTGCCCCAAACGGAAACATTTTGTCCATTTTTTTACAGTGAAATATGAAGGAGATAAATCACTATAAACGTCGTTTTAATGTGATTAGGCTCAATTTTCGTTAGCTGAGACATTTTCATGCACTACTTACGTTGTCGGGCTGGCTACTAAAGACTACTACTCTTCGAGCTGTAATATATATATATATATAATATAGGCCTCGCACACGCTGAACACGCTCGAACCTGTATAAGCCTGTCAGGCCGAGAATTTATGGGGTCTACCTCGTAGGTAATTCAAAATTAATTATATCTGAGAAATATATTTTTTTAAGTTTTCAATAGTTATGGTAGACATGGAATTCGCCTGTATTTTACAAATACATTTTGTGCTTTAGAATTACCGTAAAACTTATCTGGTTACTGCATAAACAGATCTTAAAAAATTGAAACGGTACAATATCCAAAGTTACCTAGTTGTAGTATTAGGGGCATTACTGACAAAAATTTAAATTTTGAAACACATACAGAATATGCTATGAGCAAGACATCTACGAAAGACAATAGTTCACTCTTTAAGTAGATAACATTGAAGTATGATCTTTACACTCCTCTTGAAATTATGTTAGACGTATCAAATTTAATGAGTTAAACAAAGAATTGCATACAAAAGTCTTGTATTCATTCCCAATCATCTGTAGGTTAAATTGAAAATCTACTTACACAACTACTGTACTTATTGCATATTGTTTCTCTTTATTGTTATTTATCCGTTCTTCCATTTACTTACAAAATTTAAAAAGAAAAAAGTTTAAATTCAACCTTAAGGTGTATATATAAAACATCCATCCACGCAATAGCATGGATCGAGTCCATCTGTCTGTTCACTTTGGGCTACTCCCCACCATCCCAGGACCACACCACTGCGTAAGCAAAAATGAACATCTCTAATCATAAGTAGCAATCGTTTATAATCTAAAATACTTTTCGTTTTCGATTTTGCTTGATTTTTACTTAAATACAATTATCCTCTTTATAGCAATAACTTTTTATACACGACTTTTTTGCAATCTGTACATGTAATTTTAATGCGACTACAAATAAAAAGACGTCTTAAAATGGTGCCACACACAAACACTACCGTTCATAAGTATTTGGGCACCCTTCTTTTATTATACAACTTATACAACATTAGCTTGAGGAATCTCATTCTTGCATTATTGAATAGTTATATGAAAAGCGTTAAAATCACACAACTATGTAAATAATATTTAAATTACCGTCTAACCCACAAATAACCCTATAGCGGTTTACTGTTATATACAAGTGCAATAACATTGACTGGAAATTGTAGGAATTATCTCTTTGAGTATTTCTAGGTACTGATGTTATAGTTATCTTGTATAAATTTCAGAATAGAATTTCGAAATTATGTTATTATCTCTCCTTATAAAACATGTGAAAATATCGTATGATTAATGCTTTTAACACTGTTAGAAATTCCAAAACAAAAAGGATTACATATAACTAACAAAAGTAACCGCGAAATTGCTGAATAATTAAAGTTAAACCACTCCACTGTTGATTATAACGTAAAAAGATACCGAAGAAGTGGTAGTCTGGTGACCAAAACACGAAGTAGGGGACCAAGAAGGACAATATCTTATGAAGATTTTGCAGTAGTGCTAACCGGCAAGAGAAATAGGCGAAACACAGACTCAGAAATCACTACAGAAATTAATGCCGTTTGTCAACGACGCTTATGGAAAGTCGCTCTGCATGGACGAATCCCGATGAAAAAGCCTCTACTACGCACATAAAATAAACAAAAAAACCAAATTTGCGATTTTTGATTCACGAAGACATGTTTTTGTGAGATCTTGGGTCGTAGGTGTGGCAGGAACTTGACCGAGGGGTGCCAACATCGGCTGCTGATTGTGGAAGAAGCTCCAAAGTGCATGGACCTGGATAACACCGGAAGCTTTATCAATGTTGATTGCAAGAATGCCCCGATTGTGCACCGCTTTTATAAAAAATAGAGGACACATAGGTGAAACAAAAACGTAAATATAATGTGTTATTTTTATTGACACAATATGTAATTATATGTGTTGTATATGCAAATAAAAAATATGTATTCACTTTTGCAATAGTGTTTTAAATGATTTTTACAATCATTGAGGGTACCCAAATACTTACAACGGTAGTGTAGAAGTAGGCACATACATTGCGTCCTACCAGTAGTCAGTAACCAAACGCAACTTATGGTTTTCCCAGCGCAAACAAATTAATTAGAAGAGCAATTGGAAGTTGAATCTCCTGACTAAAGTTAGAAAAGTACCTACTACTAGTTAATAGTATAATTTATTGTTCAGTAAACTAGTTCAAACTAAAATTTGCAATGCATTTATTTTTACTAGTAAATAGAAAATATGAAAATGAAAAGAATGTCTATTAAATTCATGTTCCCTTATCTTATGTTACAAATTATTAGTTAATGGTTTAAAAATCCTTGTTAAATAAACATTACTCGTGCTAAATAAATATACTTTATTTATAAAAGCGTCTTTGTTTGGGAAATAGGTTTAATTTTCTGATGCAATTCCCATTTGATATTAAATTATAAAGAATCTTGTAGCGATCTAAAAAGAATAATGTATACACTGATATCAAATTATATAGTGAACGTATTACAAGTGCGTTAGATATTTACAGTGTTTTGTTATATTTTGATCAATAATTAATGTTGGTCATATATAGGCCTGGCATAATCGGTCTTCGCGACAGAATCGGATCAGTCGCATGGGCTACGTATTATATCACAATATTTCGACAGACAATTTTTAATTCTTACATGCCAAGTACACAAATTAATTAATATATTTTGCCTGCTGTCCCTGAATTATGAAAATCTGTAATTTCCTTGGAATTACGTAATTAAATACTTGAAAAAATCTCGTCGCGGTAAATTCCAAGGAAATTACAGATTTTTATAATTCACCCACGGATACAGATTTTCATAATGCACCAACGGAAACCAAAATATATTAATTAATTAGTGTAATTGGCACGTAAAAACTAAAAATTGTCTGTCAAAATATTGCAGATAAAAATAATAACCAGGTATTAAAAAGTCAATGTTCCTGGCATCAAGGTCCCCGTGGTGTAGTGGTTAGCACGCCTATCCGGCAAACGGGAGGTGTCAGGTTCGATTCCTTACTGGGGCGAAATTTATTCAAGTATAGTTACGTCGGAAATTCCAAGAAACACTGAAACAGTTCACTAAAACCCTTACCACAACACTTAATTCGTACTGGACGCACGTTTCGATAGCCAAGCTATCATCATCAGCAGCAAGACTGAACTAACAAGCTAAGTGAAAAACTAACCTTATAAGGAAAAAAATTATGCAATATGTAAATTTAAAGTCGTAAAATTTAATGAGCCGCTTCATTGCACAGGACTCTAAATAGCCTAAAGGTAAATGAGCCGAATGACGTGAGTTAATAAATCCTAGATTACAATGAAGCGGTTCATTGCACATGGTTAAAATTACAACTATAAATGATTAAACATGATGTAACAAAGGATAAAGGCTGGAATTTAGTGGTCCTAAATCTGAATTCATTAAGTGGGTTTTGTTTTTGTAAATTTCCATGCCTTCATAACAATTTAATTGAGAAGTACTCCTTACGTTTTTAATTAACTTTATATTATCAACATTATGGTTATTTTCAAGCATATGTAGGGCAACGCTAGATTTATCAAACCTTCTGAATTTGAGATGAGCCAAATGTTCTTTGTACCTAATTTTGATTGATCTTTTTGTCTGCCCAATATACACTTGATCACAATCTTTACATGAAATTTTGTAAATTCCTGATTTATCCATGTTATCCACTGGGTCTTTGGAATTTCCTAAAAGGTTTTTAAGGTTATTGCTCGAAGAGAAAACAATCTTGCGGTCAATCTTAGAAAAGATTTTTTGAAGACCCTTGGTGTAACATGGATAAAAGGGTAATTTAACATATTTCTTATTATTACGGCCGTCAATACGTTCTAAAGTGCTTACATTTCTAATTCTTAATCTATTCTTATGTTTCCTAATAGTATTATAGACGACATCTTCAGAGAATCCGTTAAAGTTAGAAATATTGATGATTTCTTTTAGTTCATTTTGATATCTATCTTTCGTTAAAGGAAAATTGAGTAACCGGTGCACCAAAAAGTTAATAGCCGAAAGTTTGTGTTCATACGAGTGATTAGAATCCTGTAAGATGAATCTATTATTATTAATAGTAGGTTTCCTATATACGTCAAGGATTCTAATCACTCGTATGAACACAAACTTTCGGCTATTAACTTTTTGGTGCACCGGTTACTCAATTTTCCTTTAACGAAAGATAGATATCAAAATGAACTAAAAGAAATCATCAATATTTCTAACTTTAACGGATTCTCTGAAGATGTCGTCTATAATACTATTAGGAAACATAAGAATAGATTAAGAATTAGAAATGTAAGCACTTTAGAACGTATTGACGGCCGTAATAATAAGAAATATGTTAAATTACCCTTTTATCCATGTTACACCAAGGGTCTTCAAAAAATCTTTTCTAAGATTGACCGCAAGATTGTTTTCTCTTCGAGCAATAACCTTAAAAACCTTTTAGGAAATTCCAAAGACCCAGTGGATAACATGGATAAATCAGGAATTTACAAAATTTCATGTAAAGATTGTGATCAAGTGTATATTGGGCAGACAAAAAGATCAATCAAAATTAGGTACAAAGAACATTTGGCTCATCTCAAATTCAGAAGGTTTGATAAATCTAGCGTTGCCCTACATATGCTTGAAAATAACCATAATGTTGATAATATAAAGTTAATTAAAACGTAAGGAGTACTTCTCAAATTTAAATTGTTATGAAGGCATGGAAATTTACAAAAACAAAACCCACTTAATGAATTCAGATTTAGGACCACTAAATTCCAGCCTTTATCCTTTGTTACATCATGTTTAATCATTTATAGTTGTAATTTTAACCATGTGCAATGAACCGCTTCATTGTAATCTAGGATTTATTAACTCACGTCATTCGGCTCATTTACCTTTAGGCTATTTATAGTCCTGTGCAATGAAGCGGCTCATTAAATTTTACGACTTTAAATTTACATATTGCATAATTTTTTTCCTTATAAGGTTAGTTTTTCACTTAGCTTGTTAGTTCAGTCTTGCTGCTGATGATGATAGCTTGGCTATCGAAACGTGCGTCCAGTACGAATTAAGTGTTGTGGTAAGGGTTTTAGTGAACTGTTTCAGTGTTCCAGTGCCACAGTTTTAGAGTATCCGTTTAATTCCAAGAAAAGTTACAAATTTTCATAATTCACGGACAGAAGCCAAAATATATCAAGTAACAAAGTAGTTTCTTCAAAAATCTGTTGTACTTAATACCGTAAATGTATGAGTAACTATAGGTATGTTGTAAAAAGCACTTTTGTTTTTCAGAAGTAACGAATATATGTATTTATATTGATTGCTTTTTAAAATTAAGGTTATGTTAATTTTAATACGCCACATAAAAAGTTTGTCTTCAATAAATAATATAATAAACGTAACTTCTTAATAGCGTGAATAAGATTGGTAAAGAATTTGCACCATCAGGTTTGTTTCCACATTTGTCTCGGTGAAGGATGTTCGCTGTGTGAACTTTACACGATACTTTAACCCCATTATAATTCAAATCCGGAAATTCACTGATAAATTTGGTGACTTTATCAGCCAATGGTCGTTTATTTTCCTCGTGCTGCTAATTTTATTTGCTGAGGTAGCTCATGCCGATACGTATGTATACAGACGCCGTGTCGTAGGCCGCACAAAGTTACTTCTAACCTGGCGCGAAGCGCTCTGTGCCTAGTCATATATTTCAGTTACTAACACGTTAACATTACCTCCGGAACTTATACTGCCATGCTAAGCCCAAGTGTCATATCTGATATCAAGCTAGTTTTAAGTTTAGCAATTTTACTCTATGCCACGAGAGTTTTTAAGTGAATTGCTACTGTAACTGTACTGTACATATATCCTGACCTGTGCATGTGCATTTAGAACACTTGGGCTTAACAAACAGACAGATTTTGATGTGACCTTTATTTCTTAACACTAACTTAAAATTGACCAAAAGTACAGATACGACATTTGGTCTTAACACGGCAGCATAGTGTTGATATCCAAATAAAGGGAGACATTGTTGTAACTTCTCTAGTTAACATTATTTTTAATAATTCTCAAACTATGTGTGTTCAATGTTTAACCTTCAATGATCTGAACTTTTTTCAAAGCTATACAATGTATACATACATATTACTGGAAATATCTATTGGCTAAAATATAAAGAAACATGCTCTGCTTGCACAACGTGGAATCAAGTAGTTGCCTTCAGATATATCTTATCGATACACCGTAGCAGTAAACATAAGAATAGAGATTATAATTACTATATAAACGCTTTATTCCAGGATTGAATACCAATAATTTGGGCAGAAATAGACGCAATGGCAAAAAATGACATCACACCAGAACGTAAACGTAAAAGAGATACATTTTTTAAGAAACCTAAGCAGAGTCAAATGCGGAATCAGCGTAATAAAAACGAGTTTCAAAAACCAGAAAGCGAATGTCACACTTCTAACAGCTTCTTCATCAAAAACACATCCCACACAAAGGAAACTGCTTCAAAATCGAAACAAAATACAAGCGGGGACACGACTAAAAAGCCGTTTGATAAGAAAAAATGGCGCTTGCAAAGATACAGTAAGAAATATAAGCTACAGCAATGGGAAGAGACTAGAAAGAAAGCTATATTGAAAGAATATTATAAACAAACTAAAGAAGATACAAATAGTAATTTTAATGTACAACAGATCTACGAGAACGCTAAAAAAGATGATTTAAATTCTTCAAAGATTGATGACTTGGAAAATGAAAATAATTTAAACTCAGAAATCACAAACGATAATGTATCGGAACTTAACCAAGAACTATCGATAAAAAAAAAGAAGAAAACACATCTAAACGCATATCAGGAGTACCAACGTGCAAAGGAAGACAAAATAAAACGGAGAGAAGAAATTCACAGAAAACGAGAAGAGAGAGATAAGGCCCTCAAAGAGTACAAGAAGGAAAAGACGCGAAAATTTAAGAAATTGAATAAGAAAACCAGTAAAGGCCAACCAGTCATGAAATATAAAATGCAGATGTTGTTGGAACAAATACAACAATCTATATCAAAGTAATTGTTGCCAGATTTTATAAATCATAATGCCTATAAATGAACTAAACCAAAAGTCTCGCACATAATAAGTTAAAATGAGTATTACTTTGGAGTGAAACCTGTAGCAACTAAATGATTAATTGATAATAAATTAGTTTATGTTATTGAATCTTGATACGAAATTGTTGTAGCCCTACTATTTATTATATGCCTAATAAATATTTTTCATGATTTTTTTATTTTAAAACTTATGACTTACACATACAGTGGCGGCCAGCTAAATAGCACACTCAAGCTTTTGACACAGTCATAGAATAAAGTTACCCACTTTTAATTAGAAAAGGAAAACTTTATTCACTAGATTTTACCTTTACATATATCAATTCATAAACAAGAAACAAAACATCGATTTTCATATGAACTACAAAATAAAAAAATTAAAGCTATTATTTGCCCAAATACAAATGGACAACTATATAGCACATGTCTATGTAAATAGAAAATACGTTGATAAACATTATCTTTGTTGTACTTGTTTCGTGCTACATATTAGTACTTACAAGGGAACACAGGGAAGTGTCCCTCACCGATTTAAATGAAACTTGGTGGGTTTGTAGACTGATGCAGTGTAAGAACAACGGTAACTTTCATAGATGCTAAATCGCCCGTTTTCGGGGATGGGGCGGCCTACAACCAACGCTACCTTTCGCTATTTGCTTTAATATCTCCAAAACTATAAGACATATCAAAAAAAAGTTAAGACAAATATATAACTGTTTTATGAGTACTAAAGGATAGCGACAATAGTTTGCCTGTCATAGTTCTTGTTTTCCAGACACAACCCCCACCCCCCGAATTTTTTTTAAATTTTAAAATTTTTATTTGCTGGAAAAATACACAAAGTTATGCATAATTCACCCATATATATTAAACATGCTATAAAATAACTCAATTAAAAAAAAACAATAACATACGAATTGAGTAGGTATACCTCCGTATGTACATATGTATGTAGGTATATATGTAACAAATCGTAGAGTATCTGTCTAAATATCTTTAATACTTTTTAGATCATTTATACCTTATCAGCATTACATTCCATTATTTATTTTTAAAAGTATTCGATTAGCGTATTATCCGTTATACTTATAACATTCCTCATTGAAAGTATTCTATATCTTGTATACCATAAATGCTTTTGCATACGCATATATATAAAGCAAGGCAAGTTACAATTAGTACTTGCAGTCTTCAGTTTATGGACTACGAGTACGTTTCGCAATTAGGCTGTCGAAAAGTGTTTCTTGAAGTCATGAGAATTAACGTTGCTAATGTTCATACAATTCTTTTACTTTCACCTTGTGTAATAATATTGAATACAATAAAAATATAGTGCCTAAACTAAACTAACTAACTAATGAAAATGAAGATAATTAAATTGGTACCTAATAACAATTTTAATGACAATAATAATATTTATAAGTTTTACGTGTATAGTCTCGATTATCCGAATAGGTTGGGACCTGGACCTCGGTTCCCCCTGAGATAATCCGAAGAAAGGCAAAAATAAATAACAGGCTACTCTGCATAGTTATTGCAATAATGGTAATCTGTGTAGAAATGTTTAAAACAAAGAAATTGCTTACACCACGCACAACGAAGAAATGCAGGTTTGCCACAAATACTGCATAGTGGTGTACTTTGCAAATCCTTCGGGAAGCAGAATCGGACAGGATTCTCAAACTTCGGTGGCCGATCTTCGATGTATCCACTTTTATACCACGCATACTTAAATAGATTGAAGAACCTCGGCGATGATAATTGATTATGTGTCAAAGATTGTAACTGGATAATAGTGTTTCTTTGATGTAGAGTTAAATCGTATCCCATAAGCAGTACGTCACCTGAAAAAGTCCTAACAAAATTTTTCCATATTCTAAAACCGTAGACGTCTAGAGGCTGTACCATTGAAATTGTCTTCTTAGGTATTGTAAAAATATCGACTTTTTTGTTCATTAGTACTAATTGTAAATTGCTCACTTCTTTAGGACAATGCCCACTCCACGAATCCAATAACAAGACACTTTCAGCGTTAGTATTTGGTAAGAAAACATCTGTAAACCAATCTTTAAAATGCTGCGAGGTCAGTTTTCCCTGATGTTGATGCAGATATATACACGTTAATAGGCCTAAAAAGTGTTTTTTGTACGTTCGGTCCAAATTGACCTGTTGTTTCTTTTAACACAAGAAAGAGGGGGGATAATAGTCGTCCATTTGACGAAATTGTTGGCATGATTGTCTAACTATGTGTAATAGATGATAATGATTGCACGACCGCTTCCACTGTTTCTGTTACAATGGCGGACAAGCTTCGACCGGAATGTATCTCTAAATTAAAGCTACTCTCGTTTGCATTGTAAACGTTGTCTTGTCCAACAACGCTAATTTTAGGTTTAATTTCATTAACAAATCGCTCGGCTGTGGATCGTAATTCGTCAACATCACTATGAGTGGATCGTGTGATAAACTTTGTTGACTTTTTTGAAATGCCATATCCACCAATGACTAGCTTTAAATGAATGATACTCTATATCATCTTTTGCCTGTAGCGCCCATCTGCGAAAATCTATGTCGTGGATAATATTTCCGCTGTTTAGCGCTTCCTTAAATCTTATCAGAACATATTCTGTAACGTATGTACTTTTGTCCTTGTTGGTGCCACCCCGGTCAACACTTGCTTCCCATCTCTGAAGTTGCCTACTTGATTTTACCTGGAACAAATGGACGCCAAAGATACAAATGCTATTATTAGTATTGATGTATCAAACTGTACAAGATATCTTTATATACTAGTTTTAGAAACTTTCCCTTACGTATTTAAATGTTCAGATAGAATAAGAAATTTACGTATTATAGTACCTTTCTAAATCGATTTTGGACAGATTCTAACGAACGTCGTTTCGCTTTTCCACTTTTCTAAAACTCAACGGCTCGCGTTTTATATTCAATATCAATTGAACTACCTCCTTCTTGGGGTACACAGTCTTCATGTTCATAATCTTCATCATATTCACTTCTTGGTTCAACGAATTGCGGTTCCTGTGGACCAACCAAGTCTTCAAATTCCAGCGCTACATCTGCCTAAAATGCAAAAGATGCCTCTTCTTGAGCTCTCACAATGATATCCGTTATAGCTTCGTGTAACCCTTGTTCTTCACGTGTTATAGGTGTAACAGCGATATTTGCAACAAGGAATGTTGTACGTAGCAAATTCAGTACATTAGCAACGTTGATTCTCATGACTTCAAGAAACACTTTTCGACAGCCTAATTGCGAAACGTACTCGTCGTCAATAAACTGAAGACTGCAAGTACTAATTGTAACTTGCCTTGCTTTATATATATGCGTATGCAAAAGCATTTATGGTATACAAGATATCCTAATACTTACATTAATCTAGATAAAATTTCAATACTATAGAAATCATGTAATCTGCACGTGAAAATCAGCACTTGAAGATAATACGCTAATCGAATACTTTTAAAAATAAATAATGGAATGTAATGCTGATAAGGTATGAATGATCTAAAAAGTATTAAAGATATAGGTATACCTACTCAATTCGTATGTTATTGTTTTTTTTTTAATTGAGTTATTTTATAGCATGTTTAATATATATGGGTGAATTCTGCATAACTTTGTGTATTTTTGCAGCAAATAAAAATTTTAAAAAAATACGGGGGGTGGGGGTTGTTTCTGGAAAACAAGAACTATGACAGGCAAACTATTGTCGCTATCCTTTAGTACTCATAAAACAGTTATATATTTGTCTTAACTTTTTTTTGATATGTCTTATAGTTTTGGAGATATTAAAGCAAATAGCGAAAGGTAGCATTGACTGTAGGCCGCCCCATCTCCGAAAACGGGCGATTTAGCATCTATGAAAGTTACCGTTGTTCTTACACTGCATCAGTCTACAAACCCACCAAGTTTCATTTAAATCGGTGAGGGACGCTTCCCTGTGTTCCCTTGTTAGTCGGAAAACCCTTGTTTTTGATTACTGCAGCACATCTTCTTGGTAAACTGTCGACCAATGTCCGACAACGCTCCCGAGGAATTTCTTGCCAAGCTTCTTGGAACAATTTACCACAAATTATCCAAAGACGGTTTCTTTGCAAGAATTGCTTGTTCAACATGTCCCCATAAGTGTTCAATGGGATTTAAATCGGGGCTTTGTGCTGGCCAGTCCAACACATTAATTTTTCTAACATTAAGCCATTCTGATACGATCTTTGCCTTATGTTTTGGATCATTGTCGTTCATCAATTGCCACGTTATGGGCATAAATTCATCTGTATATGGTTCCATTGTATTCGCTAAGATATTTCTATATCGAAATTTATCAAGTTTACCTTGGATTCTGACAATAGGGCCTATTCCGTGCCACGACATTGCAGCCCACACCATTACGTTCCTTCCTACATGCTTAATGCTCTTAATAGTGAACTTTGGATTAATACTTTGGTTCACAGGGCGTCGTACATATTTTCTGCCACCTGAACCAAAATGATTATACTTCGATTCATCCGTCCAATGGATTTTCTTCCAAAAGGAGAGTAGTTTGTTTGCATGTACTCTTACGAATTGCTATCGCTTTACTCGATTTTTATTAGAATCATATGGTTTCCCTCTGGCGACGCAACCCCGTAAGCTTACTTCATTCAGGCGACGACGTACAGTTCTACATGAAACATTAACGTTGTAATTGCTGTTCAATTCTCTTTTTATATCTATCTATCTGTTAAAAAAGGGTTTGCAAGACTTAATCGTTTAATAAGACAAAGATCGTATCAGAATGGTTTAATGTTAGAAAAATTAATGTGTTAGACTGGCAGGCTCAAAGCCCCGATTTAAATCCTATTGAACATTTATGGGGAGATGTTGAACAAACAATTCTTGCAAAGAAACCGTCTTCTGTGGATAATTTGTGTCAGATTGTTCAAGAAGCTTGGCAAAAAATTCCCCGGGAGCCTTGTCGGACATTGGTCGAGAGTTTACCAAGAAGATGTGCTGCAGCAATCGAAAACAAGGGTTTTCCGACTAAGTACTAATATGTAGCACGAAACAAGTACAACAAAGATAATGATTATCAACGTATTTTCTATTTACATAGACATGTGCTATTTAGTTGTCCATATGTATTTTGGCAAATGGCTTTAATTTTTTTATTTTGTAGTTCATATGAAAATCCATGTTTTGTTTCTTGTTTATGAATTTGTATAAGTAAAGGTAAAATCTAGTGAATACATTTTTCTTTTTCTAATTAAATAATGGGTAATTTTATTCTATGACTGCGTTAAAAGCTTGACTGCGCTATTTAGCTGGCCGTCACTGTATATACTTATTATATTTGTCTATTTCTTTGCAAAACGTGTGAAGTTGGTCTTCCCCACTACAAAAAAAAATAGCAAGAAACCGACATTAGATCTTTTTTTTTATCGAGGAATTAGTAACTATTCTACGATATTAAACATTAGAGATAAATAAAGCGATATCAAAGTGCAATTTTGTTGTCTGAAACTGCAAATTTTGTATAATGCTTGTTTTGCTAAGAGAAACTGATCATTCTGATCAATATACGCAAATTTCTAATGCGTGTTACAAAATTGATTGAACTTTGAACATTTTTTACTTAGAATTTTATTTTATGTGAATTATCAAAAATTGTATACGTAATGAATTGCTATGTTGAATCGCAAAGATCTCTTGTGATTGTGCATTATAACTCAGTTAATATTGAAACACAACATTTTGTTTTCGTAGTACAAAACTGCATAAAATGATAGCGTACGGAAAATTTCAAAATGCGGGAGTGGCGGGTAACATGCACCTTGCTTTCCTCTGTAAAATTACCAACACGTGTACTATATATATTTCCCTAATTTAATACTGCCATATAATCTTTTCAAGAACAAAAGTCACGACTTTGAAAAGAAAAGTAAATATTTTCTTCTGATGATAACTGCATAACATTTTTCGTAGAAATTTGTAATTTATACAATCAATGCATAAACTAAAAGGCTTTACGCAACATTTATCTACGCTGTTGACTTAAAACCGTAAACAATGGTGACGTAAATAAAATGATCAAAAGGTATAGTACTTTCAAGAATCACTTTTGGACACGCATCACGCATATTTTAAATATAAAATTCTTGCGACATTCGTCCTTTAAAAAGCATTAGTGTTGATAAAGATGCGATTGTAAACGCTATCCAACGTATTCCCATGTTACTGATAAAATCGTACTTAATACATCGATGCAAATGAGTATCATACGCTTGCTGACGTATTATCTAAGCGGCTAGATCCAGTCTAGTATAGAAGACGAAACAAAAAAAGGACATCACCTAAACATTTTCTTACTTCATTCATCGAATGTACCACAGCCTACACTCTAGAACAATATCCCCTTCCAGCTGATATCAGGTCGAGGAGCAAAAGTATACATGATAATAGTAATCGCTGATAACGGGTATAAAAGCCATTTATGTGATGTAGACGTTTATTTAGAGTAATCACAATTACCAAGCTCGAAGAGTACTTGTTGCTGTGGGGCCCGCTCGTGGCTGTCGCACTGCCAGCGTAACCCCAGCCGGTCAAATATATGCTATTCTATAGCCCAATATATAGGATACCAGCTACAGGTGGGACTCGAGTGCGGTGTTATAAAACCTACAGTATTATTCTTTTTTGACCGGCTGGCGGAAATTAAGGCGGTTTGTGAATGATTTTATGTAACGAAAACGAAGAATCACCATATTCTTCACGCAAGGTAACGTATCGATTTTGGTAATAAAATATTTTGTGAATTATTGTGAAATATTGAATATATATCAAAAAATTGCGCAACCATGTTTTAATATCCATAGTAGACAATAAGCATATACCGAAATGACATACAAAGAGAAAATTATTATTAAATATTAAATCATGACTTTTATTTAAAATACAAAATTCCAGCAATTTTTGTAGTATTTTTTAATCATCTCACTCATAATACCGTTCTTAAGAAAAAAAAAACACTTGAAAACAAAAGACATACTAATATTACTAACTCAGAAATCGTTTTTTTTTTTTTTTTGTAGAAATTGGCAAAGAATTGAAAAAGAAAGAGAAAACCTGAAACACATTATTATTACTGATTTATAAAAACAAAAATTCTTTATAAAAATTTTCGTTTGTTCTAAAACTCACAAATAAAGTAAAATGGCTATTTTTGTAATTTTTGAAGTAGAATTTTTATGATCAGTGCAACTGGGTATTAGTATAATATTAATAGGATTACGAAAATATTTTACGAAATTAATGCAGAAGTCTAGTGTTGTTAGAACAAGCAAAACCTTATTAATAATATTTTTTTCCATTAATCCATAATTATAAACAAAGTTTTTCTTATGACACATATATTGCAATACAGTGCAGATATATATCTTATTTTTCATAAATAAAAACGATAAAACGCAGCTTACGTAATAAAATAAATATATGACAATTCTATACCATCGAATACCTAGCTTTCAAAAAATAAAATGCACTCTTATTTAGAACTCTACAATCTTCCCATAAATGACATATGTGTTTATCTACCACTAACCAAATTGCATGTAGTTATTTGATCTGCCACTTTCACTTAAGTATTTCCTTATCCCGTAATACGACTAAATATATATAGGTAAAATCCCATAATGTTTTACTTTGCTGAATTTATTTTGCAAAGCAACTTATTTGTGAGCGCACTTTATAATGTCATTTATTAGAACACGTATCACTTCTTTTTCTGACAAAAAATAATCCGATTTGAATTCAATACTATTAAATAATTACAAATTACATAATTTCGAAAATATAAGGGATTCATCCAATAACGTTCTTTATTACTGGAATTAGCAACTTGAATCATCCGCGAAATTTAAAAAATACTTAGTGGATAATATAATGTGCGTTACGTTTACGTTGCTTCATTAAATTTAAAATCTCTCGCTTTACCGTACGTTTAAAATTTGTGAGCGTATTGTGCCGTAACAAAGAATCAGCAGTGATAACGCTTAAGGGAATGTTTGATTATTACTGAAAAGCTTCATCCAAATTATTTGACATTTTCGGTCGGATTTTACTATCTTGATACCTTAATCGTCCTATATTCAATTTTTATTGTCAAGATTTTTTCCCAAAAAAAAAAAAGATATCTAATCGTGTTACAAAAATATGTATACCAAATGAGATAAAGCATGAAAATAGTTATATAAGTGCTGTACTTTGATTTACATCGGTTACTATGCCACGTGTCCATAATTCCCGAATTAAAACCTATTAGAAATACAATCCTTGTTATAATTGAAGAAATCGTTACTATAAAAAAAAAAAAATAGCTCATGCCTCTTGGCTTGATTTGGTTGACGAAGCAATGATCAGAAATCGATTTAAGGAAACAGATGCTATGTTTTTATTGTGGCGAATTTTCTCTACAAACGATGTGAATAAATGGCTACCGCTGACTTTTCGAAAAATTTGGGGTAACTTTTTTAATACTAAGTTTAATAAAAATTACAGTTGTACTTTTAATATGTTTCTTAACTAAAAAGTCACGTTTGACTCCCATGGGTTATATGAACGCTTTATCAAACAACTTAGACAAAGAGGCGACGTATTAAAAATATTGTCAAAATGTAACTTGATATCTTTTATCAGTTGATGGCAACTCAGAGCATTAAGATAGTATTTTTTGTGGTAACAAAAAAAATAATGTGATACACTCAGTGTAGCTTTAACATCCTATTTGTGCCTGTTGTAACTTTTTACATAGGTGTATCAATCATGGATGATTTCGCATGAATCTCTAAAACGTATTTCGCCAGTAAAGCCTAAAATACCATATGATCGTAATCGAGAGGGCCATGCTTTTCGTTGAATTGGTTTTTATGTCGGTTACAACTACATCTGACAGTTAAATCTTGCTTAAATCATCAAGATTACAACTTCAAATTACGCTTGACATATTTGATAGTAATGATGCAAATAAGTTTCTATTTAAAGTGTAAATTACTAATGTAGTAATATAAGTCAATAATAATCATAAAGCTAGCAGAATAAAAAAATATCTCCCAGTAATAGTAAAAGAAGAATTTAGCAAACATAGTAAATGCTCAAAGTGATCTTCAATTTCAATACAAATCCTTACTTGTCGTTTTATGTTGTTGAATCGTTATCGTATCACTAACACTTTGAATTGCTTCGATGAGTTCTTGTAATGTGTGTGGTGTATTTTGATTTTATTATGACTTAACGTAACCCCATAAAAAATAATTCAATGGTGCAACTTCTTGGAGGCCAAGCATCTGGTCGAAGTTATCCAATTCTTCTTGGATCTCTCGCATCAAGAGAAATCAATGTTTCAGGAAAGTGGAAGTGTGACATGTGGCACCGTCCTGTTGGAAGAACATACCATCCAAATTCATTTCTTTCAAATTTCCACGTAACGAGCGACTGGTTTGGACAAAAGATCGATTATTTTGATAAAACTTTTGAATAATAATGAGACGTTCTTGAAGCGTGTATCTCGCCATGATGAAATGCTAGACTCTACTGAACACAACTGTCAAGAAACGACATTTGTTTTAATTTCCAAAATAGCCGCCGTGGCATTTCGAAAACATATCATAACTATTGGGAAACCCTTTAGATTAGCGCACTAAGCGAACCCGAGTGCGATAAGGTTTTTTAGTGGATACAATTTCTTTATTCACGTGTATCATATATTTTTTCCAATTCCCTTGAATTTTGAAAAAAAAATTATTGCTTAGGTAATTCGTTTACATAAATGTTAATTGTACTATTGCCAATGTGATGGACACTTAAAGAAGGAAAGTTGACTCTGCTTTCGTCAGGGTCAAGTGAAGTGGAAGTTCCAGGCCTTTCATTTGAATTTACATCTGCGAACATTTTTCTTGACGTGGACATTTTTTGAGCAACTGATTCATCGATATAGTGTTCTGCCACTGTAGAAGACTTCCACCCTCCGTGCTTTTTAAGAGTTAATAAGTCAGCTCCTGCATTAGCTAGTAAATTTGCAGAAGTCCGTCGAAAACACTGCCCGGTATAAAGATCATAATTTGGTAACTTCAAATATTTCGCTATCATTTGTGGTATTTTCGCAAAAGTGTTGATACCGATAGGTTGTATTGTGCACTTTTGATTCCAATAACAGAGGAAAAAATTTCTGTGTGGTACATTTTGTGGACGTAAATTTTTGTATTTCTTGTAAATTTCTATTAAATTAACTTGACAATCTTCATTGATAATTGTAAATGTGCGTTTCTTATTTGTTTTAATGTCCGGAAGCGACATTATTAGAACAGATTCTTTCTCATCAATATCATCAATTCGAATTTTGTGTAGTTCGTCAATTCTACATCCGCCAGCTACACCCATAATTAAGACTACTTATAAAGAATGAAAAATTGGAAACGTATTTCAAGGATGATTATACAAATTCTTACCCTCATACATAAGTACATTTCATTAGGGGCCTCGGATAAAAATTTGTAGAAATCTGTTTTTTCAAATGTTCGAGACTTTTTTGATTCGTAACCTGAAGTCTGTCTTTTTATAAAAGCGATGAATTTTGAAAACCTACACAACTTCACAATAGTTAAATCTAATTTAGAATATTTAGGTTTACTTACTTGGAAATATCAATATTTACATTTATGGATAGCGTTGCTCTGAGCATTGAGTAACGACACCATAAGGTGGACACCTTTATTTTCTTTGATTTATGTAAGAAATAGACTAACAGTATTCCTTCGTTAACAGTTTTCACATGTTTTATTGTCTTCCATTCACCACATTGTTTTTTCTGGCAATAAATTAGATACTGCAATCGCAGCTTGGTTCAGAACATCTTGTGGTATACTTTCTTCCTGGTTATTTGCCATTTCAAACACACTTTCAGACTCTTAAATCGGCAAATTGAAGAATTTGCGTGAAGTGTCACATGTTTTATAAACAAGCCATCCATAGCAACGAAAATGTCAAAGGTAGTGCGAATTTTAATTTTTTTACATTATTCGTGTTGTCAATAGCAGTGTGAATAAAGTATTGCTGTAAACATTTTATTCGTCCTTTTGATTAAATTATTGTTTTAATAATGAGATTTAATATATAAAATGAGGATTTTATTAATAGGAATTGGAAAAAATTTATAAGTAACGTCAATAAACTTTAAATGTAATTTGAATTGTCAAACTTGTCAAACGTAATTTGAAGTTTCAATTTAGAATTTAACTGTCATGTGTGGTTGTAACCAATGTAAGAAATAATTTAAAAAAACAGCCTTCTGGATTAGGTTTTTTTATGATCATGTTAGCTTTGTTTTTCTTCTACGATAGAACCAATTCAGAATCAGCCGCTCTTGTAAATACTACAGACTTTAGTATCATATACAGCTATACCATGATTTGCATTGGTGAATTATTTTGAAACCTATTATATAATGTTTTGCGTTCATTGTATTTAAGTAATAAATATTACCGTCAAATTAAAACGATTCTGGAAATATGAAGCTTAAAATATTTTGATGGAAAAATATTTGATGATTTTTCGCCTACTTTATGTTGATGTTAAAGTAAATTCATTTATTAAGTTGAAAGTATGCATATTTACTAAATAAAATTTTAAAAAAGTATTGCGTAAACTATTCCAATATCTTATATATTTTATTTTCAGGGTTGCGTTGTAACAATTGTTACACCCGCTATTAGCAGCGAACGTCTCCCGTTCAACTGGAAATTATACTTGAACGCCGAGCCACCTTGGCACCACTAGCTTAGCTAACAGGGTAACACCCGCACACCTTTTCACACACAAACTGCGCCATTCTGAGCACAGGCTGCCTCGTACGTAAACTATATCCAATCGGCTGTCAAAACAAGACTTAACTTTGTTCTTTCTTCTTTATTTCAGCTTGCTTATTACGACTTATGATTTTAGCTATATTCAGCTAACTATATTGTACTTCCTTATTTCCTCAACTGAATTTTAAATACATATCCACCATGAAGATCCACAACATTGACGACCGTGTTCACGTGCTAGATAACCAGACTGATGTTTGGACCATCATCCGAGAGATAACCGAATCCGGCTTGCAAGAAGAAGCGTTCTATGTCTGCGATATTGGAGACATTGTCCGTAAACACAAGATTTGGAATACATCCATGCCGCGAGTTAAACCACATTATGGTAAGACTTAATTGGTTTTTTATTTCATATCATTAATTGTTACTATCAAAGGTTTAAATAATTTTCTCTCAATTCTTCATATCTTTCTTACAATTTCATCATAAAATTAAATACCTAATGCTATACAGGCTAATCCAAATTGTTGTAACAAAGTAGATTAAATTAGAAATGTGGTGGTGATTATATGCTGTTTTTTACGCATAACAAAAATATCAATTCAATAACGCATTGTCAAGAAAATTAGAAATTTTGTATTTTTTTCATCAAAAACCACTTACAGGTGTCCCAATCTTCTGGAATTGTAGAATTGTGTCTAATGTGTATGTGGTAAGAAGTCAAAATTTTCAGAAAATATAATGGACACCATAGAAGATCTTATTATATTATATCATGTTGTATTGTATTGTTTGATTACCATGACAACAGTAAGAAAAACATACTGACATGAAACGAATTACATATAAAAAGAGTTAATATACGTACATGATTTATGTATGACGTGAAGGATAACGCAACTATTCCGTGTGCAACAACGAGTGTGTTAAGAAAAGTGCAAAATAGCTTTTACAAACGATTGCGCACATATAGCGAGGTGGAAGGAATTAACTACTATACAGATAGCTATTAATTATTGTAATAAAAATTACATTAAAGGTTATTAGCAGGGATACGATTTCAGGCCCTAGCGTAGCATTCTTCACTGGACTGTACTGGCATCGGTATTGGCTGAAATTGGCACGCCCCGATCCACAGTTGGTCATATGAGAATATACTGTGATTAAGAGGTTGACCGACGTGATAATAATTCACTGCGGCAGTACTTACACTAATAATTAGTTGTAAGTGACATAGTACGTTTAATTAACTAAAAACGTTACATACATAATCCTTCCCTCTTCATATCCGAAGGTGTCGAGAGTGTGAATACTAATTCTATGTTTCCTCTTCCTTTATTATGAAGTTACGCCACTCCTTTCAATTCTCGTCATTTCTTTACATTCCCCCCCCCAACTCATTCCTTTCTCTTGTAGTTGTTGACTTATGCTTTTATTCCATGAAACTCTTGGTCTACCTCTTCTACCTTTTCTTTCTGTTCTAGCGTCCCAAACCTTTTTAATTTGTCTGTCATTTTGCATTCTGCACAAATGTCCAAACCATCTTAACCTTTGCTGTTTTATTTTCTCTCAGTGGTACTGTTTCTAGTTGTCTTCTAATATCTGTATTTCTTATTTTCTCTATTTTTCTCACACCCAGTGTTCTTAGATATTTCATTTCTGCTGCTTGAATATGACTATTTTGTTTTTTGTTTAGTACCCAATTTTCACATCCGTATATTAATGTTGTTCGAGTATAAATTGCTCTGTAAACACTATTGCGTAACATCATTTTTGTCTCTTTGGATATTTCCCTGTGATTTAAGAATTTATTAGGGAATGTATAGTATAATCTTCCTGTTATCTTTAATCTGTTGTTCAATTCTTCATTCAATGTTCCATCATGGGCTTATTATGTTTCCCAGGTATTTGTACTTGTCAACTTGTTCCAGCTCTTCATTATTATTATATCAAATTATGTCTTCTTCCGTGTTTGAGATCACCATTGTCTTACTTTTCTCTGTGTTTATTTCTAATCCATATCTTGTAGCAACCTTATTCCACATTCTAAGATTATTTTTCAAATCTTTCCTAAAAATGTTATCAATTTCATTAGAAATCAGACTAGACAAAAATCCTGATTTAGGTAAATTGAAAATAAAATCTGCTTTTCACCGAAATGAGGATAATGTTCTTGTTCACAAATTAAACTACAATGAAGATGAAAAACAAACTCTTTTATGCATCGGTAGTTTCTTGTAACGTGTAGAGAAGTTTTTCTCAATGTAAAGCATTGTTGCGAGACAATCGAAGACGACACTTGATGGTTACCGCAAATCATTACTTTAATATTTACTTGTTTTAATAGTAACATGACGAATGAAAACTTGTTACAAGTAATATCATAATAATATTTCTTCATACATATAAATATTTGTGTAAACATCATATAGCGTTGAGCATATTACAAAAATTGTTTTCCTTTGAGAAAACACTTATGCCTACGAATTAATTCAATACAATACTACATGCATTTTTCATTTTTAAAGTTTTCACCGTCTCTGTTCCTATCATATACGCACTTACACACATACATACTAAACACAGTAGACCGCAATCCTTACCAACGACCGCGTCCGTATTCACACCTATCTATGCGTACACTCGGAGCAGCAAATTTTCATATTTCATATCTCGGCGGTGGGCAGAAATCGCATCCCTGGTTATTAGGTTTGTTTATAGTTATTTTTTTTTGATTTTTTTGTTTTGATTTAAATTAATTCTTACGTTTATCATTTATTGTTTTCCTGTATAAACTTTTATTAAAATAATGTTTCAATTGTTCTTCGCTAAAAACATGCATAATTATAATAAACAATATAATAATAAAAGAAATTAAATTATTTAACCTTTGAATTAGTTCCTGTGCATTGAATTATTACATATATCTTTTGCTTGGAAATACAGTAAATTATTGATTATTTAGGTATGGTTTGCGCGTGCATGATAGGCAATACCTTTTTTATTGTTAAAAAATGTGATTTTTGTCTTCTAACACCAAGCAGTTTTACCGGTAAAAATAAATAAATAAAATCATCTTGATACAAAATTTTTGAAATTCAACACAAACTATTTATGGACTACTTTTTAATTTTGTTTGTAATTTTATCCGTTTTAATTATTCGGCATGATTTATGTCACAACAAATGCTGCATTAAAATTACGTTTTGTGAACTCTTAGTGCAGCATATTCTTTTTAATAGTATTTCGTTATTCAAATTTCAGCTGTTAAGTGTAACGACAGTCTCACCGTATTGGAGGTCCTTGCAGCACTAGGCACTGGTTTTGATTGCGCTTCGAAAACCGAAATTAATAAAGTCCTATCTTTGGGGGTAGAACCAGAACGTATCATTTTTGCAAATCCTGCCAAACCGGCTAGCCACATTCGACATGCATTCGCAACAGGGGTGGATTTGATGACATTTGATAACGAAATCGAATTGCATAAAATTAAAGACATCTTTCCGGATGCACGGTGAGATAAAACATGTTCTAAATGCAAATATTCTTAAAATGATCGTTGTACGTTATTTTTTAGAATGGTTATTCGTATTAGATGTGATGCTACCGTCGCACAATGTCCATTAGGTATGAAATTTGGTTGCAATCCCTATACTGAAGCTCCACACCTACTGAATGTGGCACGTTCTCTTGGAATTAATGTGGTTGGTGTTAGTTTTCACGTTGGATCAGGTTGTAAAGATCCACCGGTATTCCGCAAAGCTATTCTTGCCGCAAGACAAATTTTTGATTATGCAGCAACGTTAGGATATAATTTTAATCTACTAGATATCGGTGGGGGATATCCTGGCGATCATGGCACATCCATCGAGAAAATTGCAGAGATTATAAACTTAGCTTTAGATGACTATTTCCCTGATCCATCGATCAGTATCATAGCCGAGCCTGGGCGCTTTTACGTTAGTTCTGCTTATACCTTAACCTGCAGTATTCATTCCATTAGAGCAGTTAATGTCGAAGATCCAGTAACAGGGCACAATATGGTCAATTATATGTATTATATAAATGATGGAGTTTACGGAAGTTTTAACTGTATTTTATACGACCACCAAAAAATTACCGCACAACCTCTAAAGAAGTATACCAACAATAAGTTATATTCGAGCAGTATCTGGGGACCAACATGTGATGGACTCGACCAAGTGATTGACAATATAATGTTGCCCGAGATGGTACTTGGCGATTGGATTGTCTTTGAAAACATGGGCGCGTATACTCTACCTGTTGCAAGCCCTTTCAACGGATTTCCAATATCAAAAGTCCACGTTGTCGCGGATGAGAATATTTGGTTACTCCTGAAAGATATATTTCCATTATCCGAAGATCATTTTGTAATCGGCAATACTCCCACAAACCTTAGATTAGGATTGGATATGGTCAGCACCGATCCATGGTCATTACCTGCTCTACCAATAACTATTCCTGTCTGTGGAAATGGAGGATTGATTGAGGAACACGTTCTGGACTTTGTTAGGCCTATTGAGTAAAACAGTGGCAAATTCCATTTTTTATCAAATGTTTACGTAAATATGTTTTCCAATA
The DNA here is from genome assembly GCA_029619315.2 of Dynastes maya. NCBI lineage: Eukaryota > Metazoa > Arthropoda > Insecta > Coleoptera > Scarabaeidae > Dynastes > Dynastes maya. The sequence continues at coordinate 35,946,821 of JAROYE020000003.1, forward strand.
TTTCTGGTCGTATTCACGAAACAATACATTATTATTAAGATAAAATAATGTAAACATAATTTTAGCTAATTGGTAATTATTTTTTATGTAAAACAATATTTTCAGTAAAAATACCTAAATATCGCTAATAATCAAGGAATCTATCGACTATTAACGTACTATAAATTTCGGCGATGGTACGGAATTTACTGTTAATTGTCGTAGAGGCTTCTGTCGTTTAAGCAAGGGGGCAGCTTAAGCTTATTCATAAAGATGTGTATTAATATTGTCTGATACCGTTTTTCAAGATGTATGCCGCACCCTTGAAAAACTGTATCGGACAAGACATTTGTGTTGCTTAAATTGTTGTATTTATAGTTATATGCCTATAATAAAAACGTACATTAAAAATGTGTTTTAATTATTTACTTCTACTTATTACATACAAAGATATGGTCAAATAAAGAAATTTTAGAACAATAATTTTTTTGACGCACTAGAATCAAATTTATCATTTTAGGTTCTTCTGTGTAGTTGAAAATACGTTTGGCCTTATGCTATACAGTGAGGGCCAAAAGGCCTACATTTGTCATACTTTTGTTCTTTGTGCTCGTTATTATTTTCTCCCATTTTAACTCGATTTGTTAATTGTTTCTTCTTTGCTTTATTGTAATTAATTAATTGTGGTAGGTTTGTTTAAATTTGTTAGTTTTTGACAGGCAATATGCTTAAGTTTCAATTTTTTGTTGATGTTACAAAGGCCTTCGCATGGATCACCTAAGATAACCACCAAGTACCTAATTTGAATATTCGGTAAATTTGGCTACAACTACACAAAGTGGAACATAATGAATACTGCTCTTGTACAGCCGGAAATATTATAAGTGCGCTAAGTTAGCATAAATAGTATAAAATTTACAGGACGAACTGCTTTAACAGAGGGTAATATGATTTAAATTATTGTACAATGTGTTGCGCAACCATGGCAAATAAGGTGATAATTGTTGCCAGATTTACATAATATTAAAATTGACCCAACAACTTTGCATGGTTCGTGCCGGAACCATCATAACAGTAACAGCAGAAAAAGCCTTAAAAATAGAAATTGTCTGTCGAAAACTAACATATTTAAACAAACTTACATAATTAATTGCAATAAAGTTCGATAAAGTAAAGAAACAACAATTAACAGAACAAGGTAAAATGGCAGAAAATAATAACGAGAAGGAAGGAACATATCACAAATGCAGGATATAATAATAAACAACAAGAATAATTTACGCTTTTGCAATTGAGATTTGACAGTTTGGCAATTGTTATGATTAGAGCTCTTTAGATCAATCTGGTGTCACAAGAAACAATTTGGTGTTCTTTTTTAGCCAACTGCGTAAGAACGAAAACATTACCAAAACCTTTATTGCTGCATATTTATAAGTTAAAGTATAAAATATGTGGTATCGTTGGATTCGTCATTCGATTACCTTTCCAAAAACGTAAAAATATACAGGATGTTCTATTAACAACAAAGAAAGTTGACGTCACTTCCGGTGAAACCGGAAAAAAGTTAGCTTACAAAAAATAGAAATCGACTATTCTTTCTACAAACGCTAGCTTCTATCATTCAAAAGTTAGTATGAGGAAGGGACATTTTAGGCCCTCACTGTATGTATTATCCAAAGAGGACCATTTTATTTACATGTTGCTTTAAATATCTAGGAACAAAAACAGTAGGGGAAATTCAGATGAAATAACTCCAAGAATAGAATCAGCAAATAGAATATACATACTATTCACTACAAAAAAACTTTATACAGCATAAAGAAATATCCAAAAGAACGAAAATAGGAATATATAGAGCCATATATCGACCAATATGGAAACGAAAACTGGGTATTGACAAGCACAGGCGAAGAGAATATAAGTGACAAAGATGAAATACCACTGAAGAGTGCTAGGAATAACAGGTTACAGGACGCCATGAGGATATAAGAAAGGAACTGGGAGTTAAGTCTGCAATAGAAACCATCAAAAATAAAAAAAAAACGGTTGGTTTGATCATTTGGCAAGGATGGAAGGTGATATACAAGTGAAGAAAGTATGGAAAACCAAACCAGAAGGCAAAAACCGAAGAGGAAGACCAAGAAGAAAATGGAACAGTACAGTGGAAGATATACTGAAGGAGAATGGAAGACTAGAACTCAGCGAAAAAAAAAGACAACAGATAGGAAGAGATAGAAAAAACGAATAAAGGAAAGAAAAAAGGACAGGCACAGCAGAGGAAGCCTCGACACCTTTAAGGATAACAAGAGGACCGAAGTATGTATGTATGAATTGCGCAAAAACAATACAAAATTTATTGTAAAATACGTAATCCGCTTCACAAAAATTAAGTCACTACATTTGACTTGCATCCTGATTAATTTAGCTGCTCTTCCACAGCATCTAACACATTGTTTCCTGATAATCCTCGAAGCCATATTCTTATCTTCGAGAAAACGATGACATGGAGCGTTTTCCTTATTAGCTTTAGCTGCAACCCAACTATTTTTACGCTCGGCAACTGCACGATGTCTACCTATCATTTTCATGATTTAATACACTCTTTCATTAGTCACTTATAAACTACTGCGTGACTGATTACAGTGATTATGTTGCAAGATAGGGATTGAGCAATCCTTGTAACGTTTACTATCCTTGATGTTCATGACCATTGTTACTATTATCAAAACATTTAGGTCTCAAACTGATTACAATACGCGGAATGCATTTAGGAGTTAGATTTGCAGATTGATCTGCATTTATCGTTTTTATTGAATAGCTCCCTATTGACCACTTTTGCAATTTGAAATATACTTCAATAATTTTTCAGTATTTCCCAAAGCATATGTCATAAAGATGGTTTTTTATTCAAAGCACTACTAGAATAGAATGCAATACATTGTAGGAACAAATTATGCTAAAAATTTGTTGCCAGACATTTTCACTGAAATTTGCTTGGAGTCTAAGTCAAATAACTTCAATTGCTATGTAGTTGTTGGACCCTGCAACGTCTTCTTTCGTATAGTTACAGATATTATGCATTCCTTTACTTAATGGTTCTATTTGCGAAGATATTAATCTAACATAAAATTCGGTACTATAATTTACTTAGTTTTGTGTATATTGTTTATAGAGCAGCTTATTGAATATATTTTTTGAAGATAATACTCCACATAACTTATTGACTAAATTCCTGTAGGGTTAAATTTTAGTCTATAAAAAACTCGTGAGCGTAATAGACACACATACCGCATTAGTATGTTCCGTAGTAAAGTGAACCGCTGAAATGTATGGACACTGTTGCAACGTTTGCTCACTATGAAACTGTAAGGGCGGGGAGTTGCGCGACTGGAATGAATCAGACTCAGTAAGAGCATCGCGCTAGACTCTAGCCATGCATTACACGCTTAGTTTATTTCTTTAATTGCCATTCTTCATCCTTTCGATCTTTTCTCCTTGGTTATTTTTGATTTGCTTTGTCCGCGTCTCGAAATTATACTGTAGAATACTTTTCTTTTTAATTATGTTCTTATAAACTAAGAAGTCGTTAAATCGTTATTTGAATATCTATTATAATAATAGTTTCAACTGAATTTTTAGACATACAAATACAATTCATACTGATATAAAAATTCCATTAATTAGATTTCAAAAACATGTTTTTGTTTTGGAATTTGCATCGAAAAGTGTATGTATTTGTTATGCACTTACTATCATTTGAACATTTAATATATTGGATATTTAGAATTAAAAAAATGTAATCTAGTTATTTTATACTGAGAGGTTCTATTTTTGAAATTCATAATTTTTCCTTTTAAATTAAGGACGTTTTTTACAATAGTATTTATTTGAAAATAACAAACGATTAAAGTCCATCAATAGGATAAAAATCAAAAATGTATTAGGTATTTCCTAAAATTTGTGTCGTGCTGATACCTCGAGTACGTATGCTAGGCGACCCACTTGCAGATGTGTGCGGTTGTCTAGGGACACTGAGGAGTGGAGACGGCGTTCCTAGCACAGGCGGCAACGTTATTCGCTATATGACTAGCGCCTATAAATGAATCCTTACCAACTCTGGTATGTATGAACCCCACCGCTATGCAAGACATATATGTAGTTTTTGATTCCTATTTGCAATTTTTCAAATACTGTTTAATTAATACATAAAGTGTATGTAGGTATATTTTACTTTTTTAATTGCAGTCCATATAATCTTATACATTATATCTCTATAAAATCCATAAAAATATTTACAAAAAAACACTACACACTAATTGCATTCGTTCTTCCAAGACAATAATAAAAGGTATAAAAATGAATATGTACACCAATCAAAAACTGTTAGTAGTAATCAGCAATAAATATTTTGTGCGTCATCTATACCGATTGATATACATACACTACAATATAATTTCGTTCTTGAAACTCCGAGACAACTCCTTATTTGGTAAAACTATGGAATTTAGTAATATTGTTTCAGAAGGCACACTCACATAACAACCTAAAACCATTAATAACAGATTCATACAATCGAAATTAATAACGTCCTATTACCCAGAATAGTAATCGACGGATTCAATCTTCCGTCGCTATTAAATAATGGAGGATTTTCCATTTTTGCAAAAGGCTTATTTGGATCTGGATCCGAAGGCGTGCCTTCAACTCTCGTCCATTTGCCAATTCTAGAATTTCTCCCGATTATACTGTGAAGTACTAAACTGTGATCATCTATAACAGCATTAGCTAACACGATACTTTCTCGGATACGAACTCCGGGGCCAATTACGACGTCCTTTCCAATGCTTACATTCGGTCCGAGCTGCAAAATAAACAAATGATCCAATAAAATGCATATTTTCCATTACTTTACAACTTACAACAGCTGTTGGGTGTATCGTTGCTGTTGCATGTATATATACATCAGGCATGATATGACAAATTTGTTTAACGTCACCCGAACCATTAACTGAACACAATTTTTCGGGGTGTTTTGTTCTGTACAATTCTAGATAGTGTCGATTAGCATATATAGCAGATCCAGCTGTTTTTAGTTGTGACCACCAATTAGTTACCTGTAATAAGTGATATACATATATATGTATATATATACAGGGTGAGTTATCTCCGCGGGTTTGGTAGGGTACAAATGTCCTAAAAAGTTATTGTTTTTTTTTTTAAATCGACATTTATAGAAGTCGTTATTTCCCCGGAAGTGCGCATTAGACAAACGCAGAGTTGAGATACTTCTAGTAAAATGTACTTTAAGTAAAGTATTCAGTACTTTTTTACTTTAAGTATTTTACTTCAAGTACTTTCAAAAAGTAAGTACCGGTACTTAGTGCTCCCAATACTTTGCCTAAAATGTACTGGGTACTTATACTTGTTTGGAAAAAAACACTTGAAGTACTTATAATATACTTTAAGTGACCTTTTTACTCTAAGTATTTTGTCCTATAAAAAGCACTTCCAGTACTTTTTACAAACGTAATACAATTAGGAAGTGAAGTATTTCGCTTGTTAGTATTTTTTGTATCTACCGTACACATACATTATTCTATCGTTATACATTCACTGTCTATATTCATAATTCCCATTCCTATACAATTTAAATAGGTCAAAATATACGCATTGGGAAAATGTGAAATTAGCTATATCTATATATGTGCGGCGACAGAGCGAAGAGGGGATTGAGTGGAATCCAATCGATTCGGTGCGGGTCGCCTATTAATACTTAGTGCCAGCGTTGCCAGAAATAGTGCTAAAGCACTATTTGTAGTACTTTTTTAGTGCTGCAGTACCAAAGTGCTACTTTTAGAAAACGAATACCTTTCTGTAGAGATGCCGATTTTCTGTCACACATTGAAACGCTCCACTTTTTTACAAACTAATTTATTACACTTCGCAACGTTTGTTATCCACGGTTACAAAAAAGACATATTCCCGCCTATATTTTTGACTGTCCTTCTTCAATTACATTTTGCTTCACTTAGTCCTACCAACGCATTGAACTCAATACAACTGGAAGGGCATCTGACGTACAGGGTGGGGCAGGGAAGTATTCCTACTTTCGAGATGGCGTTGTGAATGGAGGGGACATCTTGGAAGGGTGAGGGTAGGCTCTAATGACGCTACAGCCTTGGAAGTTTCTCTTAGTGCCGCCATTAGTTGTAGACATGGGTTGGTCGAAAGAGTAACGCGCGTTTGCCGTCGAGACGTATTTTTCCCAAAACAAGTCTATCGTTGCAGTGCAGCGTGCGCTGCATACTCGTTATCGAATTCCCCCTCATAATGCTGTTCCAGACCGAAAATCCATTTTGTTGTGAGTGGAGAACTTCCGTGTACGTGGTAGTGTTTTGCAAAACAGAGTTGGGGCTCAAAGAACCATCCGAACTCCAGAAAACATTGACCGTGTAAGAAGATCGATTTTACAGTCCCCTAAGCGTTCTGCTCGCAAGCATGCATCCGCCCTGGGGCTTTCTAACCGTACTGTGCGTCGAATTCTCCACTACTGCTAGAAATTTCATGGCTGTTTTGAGGGAAATGTTCCCCGGGCGCTTGGTCTCCCGGTACGGTGACATGCCATGGCCCGCGCGCTCGCCGTACGACTACTTTTTATGAGGCTACCTCAAGAGTGAGGTGTTTAAACATCGACACAGAACCCTCGAAGCCTTGAAGAATGCAATACGCCTTGAAGTTGGCCGCATTCCGCAACAGATGCTTCGCAGAGTTGTGAAGAACTTCAGAAACCGGCTACATCAGTGCATTGATAGTGAGGGACACCACTTGAATGATATGTTGTTTAAAACTAAGTAAAATTAACTTCCAGTTGTACCCTTCTGATGCCACAATAGAGTTTTGTTCTACCATTTTTTTTTATTTACCTTCAAAGTTAGGGATACTTACCTGCCCCACCCTGTATAATAGGATGTTGCGGCGTGACATATTTCCGTTTCATTTTATCTCATGTTCGTTTATGTATTTGGATCATCTGTGTTTCGTCAAGTAGTATCTACTAATACATGCAAGCAAAAGAATTTTCTAAAAATACTACAGCATTCTGCAGTAACATATTTTGCTGAACGACTCTCGTTATTTGTACCGGTACATCCACCAATAGAGGAACAGATTTTTGAAGATTTACATGAACTGCAACTAATAAAGCAAATTGCTAGTCTTTATGCCAGATGTAGATTGTATACACATTCTAAGAAACTAACTCAGCAGCTGCATGGGAAAAATTGTGGAATTAGACAAAAACTTAGCAAGATCATATAATTTAAAGCACTTAATTAGTGCATATTATGTACCTACGCGTTCTTTGTATTTCTTATAAAATATGTATAAATAAACTTTTCTTGAAATTAGTTTTGTTAAATTTCCACCCTATTAACAACTCAAACAATCTGATTAGTCCGCATTTATAAATGATACTCAATTTCTGTTTTATTTTATGTTTTTGTTGTAACTACATTTTCTTCAGATATATTGTAATGTGCTAGAAAGAAATAGAAATACGTCACTATTTCTGGTTGCCTATCTGTAGCCCGGCTTCACCTTTTCACGAATAATGATGCCGTTCCAGTTCCGTAGGTTACAGTTCAATGTACCAACGTTACACGGTCGGTAAGCTAGGAATCTTACCATTACATTTGCGCGGTTAATTTAATTTAAAATTGTCCACATTTCCATTCGATCGTTCAACGTTCAACATTCGGGTGCAAGGGAAATTGTATTCCAATAGGAATAACGTAATAACGTTCCTTTTTTTGTATAATGTAAATTTGCTTGTTAAAATTTGTGAAAAATATTTACAACATTTGCGCTTTTTGTTGTAATCACCTTAATATGCATTTATGTACTGAAAAAATATTTTAATATCGTTTTGAACAGGAAATAAAGAAAAAGTAGTAGAAAAAGATATAAATTCAATGTATTGTTAATTTACCGTAATAAAATTCTAAAAAGTAGACAGTTAACTGGTTATTTGAAGAGGATAAATGATGTTGTTTGGGTAAATACACGATAAAAATGGAATGTGAAAACAGCAGGTGGAATTACTACAATTTAGGGATTTTCAGTACCTTTTTTTGTCTTGCTAAAGTACCTTTATGTTGGTACCCCTGGCAACGCTGCTTAGTGTTTAGTACGCATCTAACAACGTTAGGATGTAGACTTACTGTGTGCAAGAACGCACGTAATAATTTGAAGTCATAGTCGCCTGGAAATGAGAACTTCGCATGTTTATTTTGTTGTTGCTACGAAGCTTAGACGAAACTAATAAAGAAGGCTAAAGATGAAAATTAAAACAGAGTTTGATGAAATAAAAGAAGAAAAATAAATACTCTAGATATTCTTACTAAGATCGTCCGCACATAATGCAGTCTACCTCGTAACTAACCATATCGGTAACCGTCGTGAGCTGTCGACTGCCGCTAACCCCTCCGCTTGTAGTGAATCACCCATTCGCGTTTACCGTTGTCGCATGTACGCTTTTTCGCATAACTAGACATTTTCTTTGCCTATGTGTATAGTTTATATTTTTTTCATATTTCAGCAAGTTTTGAAAGTTGCGATCAGGGCAACTTGTCTAATCTTGTAAAATCTTGTCAGCGCGCGAGCGGATTTATGGGTTACCTTCTCCCTAACATCATATCATTGTGCACAAAATTAGAGAAAATTAAACTCTCTAGCAGTCAAGCAACTGACTAAACCACTGTAGTATATTTCAGATTCTTTAAGAAAGCGTTTCAAGTTTTTATTTACACTTGAATCAAAAATGGCAGTAATAGTTGCAGGAGCCATTCCAAAATTTAAAATGCGCTGGTTCAGCAATTTCAACGTCCACTCGAAGAAACATTAACATAAACGTTGAAGCGTAAAAAATTGTTGAAGATTATGCGCGCCATAGTAACATGAATATTGCATTCTGTAGAGAGAAATAATAGTTAAGATCAGCAATAAGATATCTTCAAAATATAAGTACGGGTTCTATTCTTTAAACTTGCTTCCATCTTTACTTTGTTCAAACTAGATTACGACCTCAATTTCCTTTATAATTTTACCGGTAAGGATAAATTTAAGATACATATTTCCTACCTGGAAAGTGTAAACCTTTCCCGTGCCAGCTAACGGAGCAATTATCTCCTGCTCTAACTGAATATAACCTGCTTCTTTGTTACCGTTGCCATTTCTATAATAATACATCTGTCAAGATAGAGAATAATTTAAAAAATGTTACCTGTAATTAATTACCTGTAATAATCTTGTTGTTTCATATTGAATGCTTCACCAATAGCTTGAAATACTTCTGGCGAGAAAATGTAAATGCCGCAATTAATTAAAGCTGAGACGTATGAACTTGGCTTTTCCACGTAATGCATTACTTCTTGGGTGGCTTTATTAGTTACTAAACAACCATAATTTAGCGACTGCTGTCTCGTTGCTTCTGTGCTCATAATTGTCACCTAAAGGAATAAGGCACGTAATTATTACTCCATCTATCCCAAATTATGGTATACATTTCTTAAAAATTCTCTAATTATAGAAACTTAATGGAGTTTATGTATTTAATCATTTTATGTTGATAAATTAATTAATTCTTAATAATTATATAGTTGGCTGTGCCAAAAAAACTAAAGTTGACATTCTTACTTGGCGGTTGAGAAAAGTAAAAAAAAGCAGAAAATCAAAATTACACTCGTCGCGACGAAAATATGGAAGGTATACTTGAAGAAAGTAGTGGTGTGTGTATAAGAGACCGAAAAACTAAGCAATTGACTTGTAACCAGCGTAATGCCATTTTACAATTCTTACTGTAACGTAAAGCCGAAAACAAATTGAGCCGCGGTGCTGTTAATGAAGCTGCCACGAAATTTGACGCTACTCGATTAACTGTGCCGCGAATTTGGCACCGGGCCAAAGAACAATACGATAAAGGAACTCTTTATGCCGATGTCTCAGCTAAAAAAAAGGGAAAGTGTGGTCGAAAACGCAAAAACTGCTCGGAAATTTTGAGTAAGATCCGGGGTATCCCGTTTAATCGTCGCGGTACAATCCGCAGTTTGTCATTTGCAGCTGAAATTCCAAAATCAACCATTTTTCGCATATTTAAAGAAGGCAAACAGTTGAAGCGGATATCTTCAACAGTGAAACCAATGTTAACAGAAGAAAACAAACTAGCTCGACTATCATTTTGCTTGTCCAAGTTAAAGGGAAATGGATTTTTTCATGACATGTATGATTACGTACATATTGACGAAAAATGGTTTTACATGACTCAAATATAACGATCGTATTATGTTTTACTCGATGAACAAGAGCCTGAAAGATCTTGTAAAAGTAAGCACTTTATTACAAAGGTTATGTTCATGGCTGCAGTAGCCAGACCGAGGTATGATTCTGCTAAAAAGCAATACTTTGACGGAAAGGTATGACTTTGGCCATTTGTTTATTAAGAACCTGCCAAACGAAACAGTAAGAATCGAGAAAGAGGAACATTAATAACCAAACCCATGCAATCCCTCAACACCGTCGAATGTAAAAGAATGATCATTGAAAATATTTTGACAGCTATTAGATCTAAGTTTCCAGCAGCACATAAAGCAAAACCCATCTACATTCAACAAGACAATGCCAAACCGCATTCTTCTAATAACGATGTCGTTCTGCTTACTGAAGGAGCAAAAGAAGGATGAATTCAAATCACAGCCACCAAATAGTCCAGATTTAAATGTTCTAGATCTTGGTTTTTTTAATTCGATTCAATCATTCCAACACCAAGAGTCGCCAAGAACTATAGACGAATTAATCGAATGTGTGCAAAATGCTTTCAATGCATTAAGTAGGAAGAAATTAGATAATGTATTTTTGACACTTCAAAAGTGTATGAAGTCAGCTATGATGGGTTCTGGTGGCAACAATTACAAAATTGATCATATGAACAAAGAAAAGCTTCGTCGTGAAGGACGCCTGTGTCGATAATGTGTAGTAACGAGGCTCTTGATGTAGCCCGTAATTTAATTTAAGTTTATAATTACCAAATAGAAATTTGTTTAAATAATGTAATAATTCGTTAAAGTTAAGTTAAAGTTGAGCTTAAATAAAATTTATAGAAGAAAAATTAATTCTTTTTTTTGTATACCATAATTTGGGACAAAATAAAAACGTAAATGTATACCATAATTTGGGACAGAGGGAGTACTTCTTTTCCTAAATTATTTATGTACAAGTATCAAGCCTTAAAAATGTGTTATGTTTTACAATTTACAAGTTGGAGCATGCCACGCGCTTACACTTATTTGGAAAAGAATACAGAAACATTTCCACGTGCTAATCCAAGTATTATAGGAGTCAAAACATTACTATCCACGTTATTTCATAATTGTATTTATTTACATTGCCCTTTGTAGTTTTGCAAAAAGGATTGGAACGTATAGCATGCCGCTTAACGTTTATTTAATCGATAAACAAGCACCTTTTACCCATGAAATGCGTAATATATTTAGATGAATATGTTATTCCAATTTGAAACCTTGCTACGAGAATTTTCTTTTACTCTATTGACAATCATCTTTGCTCTCCAATTATCACCTTTTAAGGAATAGTGCAATAATAAACATAAACCTGTGCGTATAAGCACAACTACTCAGTGTATTTATTACAATGTACGTTTATCGATGAACCTAAAATAAGCAACGTAAATAAAAAATCTCATGATTGAAAACGACCTTTACTTTATGACAAGCCTAATTTAGGAAGGCACCAGGTTACTAGTTAAAAATGCGTTTTATACCAAGAGTTACTTCTCTTTCCGGCCTAAAACTACATATATGCAGGGGATAATCTCCAAACAGCATCAACTTTATCATATACAGCGTGCCTATTTGATGCGTGAATGGACCTGAAGATAATTGCTTCCCTGGACGATTTAGAGCAAGTTTTTAGGAAAAAAAAATATTCGGAATCAAATTCTGCATAACACAAAATTATATTCAAGTATACAGAATGTTTAGTTTGGTTTTTTAAATGTATATTGCTGTGTTTTCGAATCCCTTTCTTTAATTCATGTCAATTTTCGTGATCTACCTAGCTTAGCTAATTTTCGATATTTAATGTCCGTATACAGTATTGTGATAACTGATAAAGAAACGGATCAACCTTTTGTGTGGAATACCGTCTACTTGATCAAGAATCGCTCGGACCCGTCAATTTTATTTTCTTGAAATGCATTTTTTTTAAGAAAATAAATACGCAGGGTTGATTAGAAAAGTGCTACGTGTATCAACTTCACTTTGTATATTTTTACATTTTTAGATTGTACAATTAATTCTAGATATTTTTCATAAAACATGCCCTATACCTATTCTTCAACCGTTTTCGAAATATTAACATCTAAGTTTTGAAATATTGTAGCTGATTTACCTACAGTTATTGTTATCCAAAATATTTTGAATTTATCAATCAATTAACGTCAAATGGATGTCAATAAATAAAGTAATCAAATTTGAATTTTGTTATAGTGTTATCACACCCAAAATGCGCCTCGCCTAAAATGGACGCATAAAAATTGTAGTATCATGTTGGGTTGCGAAGATAAAAGTTATAGGGAAGTCTATAATATGCTCAATGATAGATACCCAAATCGGCCGCCTGTTAGTCGTTCGACAGCGTTAAGAGCAGCAATGAAGTGGGGAATATATTATTATCAGTACGGGGTCCTCATACCTCTAGCACCCAAATTGGACGTGGCATTCCTGTAAGACACAATTTCCTCAACAGTTCTTGGAAGATTATCGTGACAGGCAAGATCAATTTCATTATTTCACAAATAATGATTGAGGTAATAGATAATAACGCCAGATGTCTTCAAAGAATTTGTTTTTCTAATGAAACTTTTCTTTAAATGACCATGTCAGTAGACAAAACTGCAGATACTGGGCGGAGCAAAATTCTCACTGACTGGAAGAAAATCATATTCGGTATAATGAAAAGGTTAATGTCTGGACAGCATTACTGAAAATAAGGTAATCGGACCATTTTTCTTTGATGAAAGCCTCACTACAGAAAGATATTTAAATTTCCTTCAAAATGATCTAGTTCCAACTTTAGCTACTCTCTTTTCCGAATATAACAATCCTTATTTACCACGTTTAATCTTATGGTTTCAACAGGATGGCGCTCCTCTGCATTATGCAGCTCATGTAAGGGAGTACATAAGTACAATTTTTCTGCGGCGATGGATACGTAGACAAAGAACAATATAGTAGCTACCTAGATCGCCCGATCTCAACTTCCTAGACTTTTTTTTGTGAGGCCACGTTAAAAATCTAGTTTGGTATCTAAACCCAACTCGGGAGATACGCCTAGAGTCCATTCGACTAGTAATACGATAAATTTCTCCACAAGTAATACAAAATGTACAACAGGAATTTTGAAACCAATTAACCTACTGTAGGATAGTTGATGAAGCACATTCTCAACATCTTAAAAATTAGTTTTAATCAGTACTTTGTTGTTTGCCTATTTCAAAAATGTAGATGCGTTAATATTTCGATAACCGTTGAAGATAATTTCATTAAATTTAATTAGGTCGGAAAAACCAACAAAAAACCAATTTTTCAATTAAATTATTGTTAAATGACATAATGGCAAGCTCTTTAAGGTGGTCTTGATTGTGTTTCTTAAAAATGCTTTTATACCCTCACAAGTGGAACAACAGCGTTCCTATTCGGCGGACACAGAAATCAACAAATCTTTTGAAATTTGTGGTAAATTTCTTCCTTCTACACGAGTGTGATTGTAGGTTTTCCATTCTTTCACTCTTTCATTTTTACTTTTTCAGCCAATAGAAGAGCTTTAAAATTAATTTTGAGAATACTGTTTACAGTATTTTCCGTAATTTTTCGAGTCAAACAATTAAACAAGTTTATAATGTTAAAAACAAGAAACTAAAATTTCGAAAACTATCACTTTAATATACAAACGTGCAACATGTCAATACTAACTACAGTGGGCAATAGGTTTGTTCGTTTGTCAATTAGTGCAATACGGAGCAGCTCGGATTTCTAAATTGCGCATTCGTTTGTAAAAAAACTGGCAATCCGATGTTCATTTGTATATGTTGACATCCATTCTAATAACTAACGCGAGCAAGACAAACGAACAAACCTAATGTTGCCAGATTTTTTCAAAATGAAATATCCACCATCGAATTGTCAACGCTATCGCCAAAATAAGTATGTTCAAGTATTGACCAATTTACAATAAATTAGAATATAAATCGTACAAGTGCATATTTACGAAATGGTCATTTGATATTCTACTAAAGGATATATTAATTTTGCTTACTTTTTGCGGTTATTTGTCTTTCAAAAAAATTAAATTAAAAAGGAATTTTGATATTTCTGGATTGCATACAGGATGCAATATCTAAAGCTCTAGCTTTCTTTTACCTCCAGAATTTCTTACATAACACTAAATCACCAACACAGTAAAATCCGAAAACAATAACAAACTTTCAACTAATCCAAGAGTAAGTAAGTTTCAAACTCTTTATGGGTATTGTTTTGTCCTCAAATATGTAGTAAATAAGTTGGTAGTTGTTTGAATTAATTAAATTGAATTATTTTTCACGCGTGTTAATTTAAAAAAATACAAAGGAATTTCACAGGTGATGGGTTACCGTATGTCTAAGTACATGTTTACAAAAAAATTAATTAGTACCTCATTTGAGTAATGTCAGTTCAAAACAAGCGGTAACGTATCAATATACAGAATGATTTTTGACGATAGCCTATTAGACGTATCTCTGAACGTAATTAATATCTTTCTAAAATTCTGGTGGGTAATATTATGGATGGAGATCTATTTTCTGAAAATATTTTCAATTTTATAGCATCTTACTGCAAATAGAACACACAGTATATTATCTTAATTAATTAAAAATCTTCAATTAATTAAATTGAATTATTTTTCACTTTAATTTTAAACACGTTAATTTGAAAAAATACAATGGAATTTCACAGGTGATGGGTTGCCGTATGTCTAAGTACATGTTTACAAAAAATTAATTAGTACCTTATTTGAGTGATGTCACTTCAAAACAAGCGGTAACGTATTAATATACAGAGTGATTTTTGACGATAACCTATTAGACGTATCTCTGAACGTAATTAATATCTTTCTAAAATTCTGGTGGGTAATAATATGGATAGAGATCTATTTTCTGAAAATATTTTCAATTTTATAGCATCTTACTGCAAATAGAACACACAGTATATTATCGTTGGCCCGGAAGGTACCAACTTTGAGAAATTAATTTCATTTTAAAAATGTTGACAAATGCAAACTTCAATTTAAACGTCAATATATTTTTTTTAGCTATGTAAATTAGTTTTGAGATTCTTATGAATTGCATAAACAGCTGTTTATATTTATCAGTAAATTAAATAGATTATGCAGGGTGTTCAAAAAGTCCTGCTTAAACATATACCTATTCATCAATAAGTCCTTTTCCAATAAAAACCAACTGAATTAACAAGATAGTGACTTCCACCGAAACACAAAATATTGGTATCATACCGGTATTTTTCCGCTATATCTACATACTCTTGTAGAATTGTAACTTTAAAAATACCGGTATATTAGGATGTCTAAAATTCAACAATGATGAAGAGCTCAAAGAACATGCTACCACATGGTTGACAACACAGGCGGCGGCATTTTATGAGGAAGGTATACAAAAACTTGTGCCACGCTATAACAAGTGCCTACAAAGTGATGGGAGCTATGTAGAAAGATAGTTTAAGGTCTGAAGTTTTTTTTGTAATAAATAGTTTTTCTGTATCTGTACTCGTTTTGTTTTTATTACCAAACGGAACTTAGTTTCTGGACATGCCTCGTATAACATATGATCAATCAAGCCTAACACTCTAGAGTTATAACTAGAGATTGTTAAAAGGTGGTACCGGATGGCAGTAGCGGAGCGGTGGCGACGTAGGGGTAATTTTCAACTCGTAGTCGATCTCGACAGTACCGCGAGAGACTTCAAAGCGACAGTACGTTGCACGCTGCACGCCAAATAAGTACGCGGAGATGGGACGCCCAAAGAGTGTAACGTTCCCTTCGAATGTGAATAAATATCTCAGGCATTTCCCGGGATTAGAATATAGAAGTCCGCATATTTATTGCACAATATGCAATAGCGGATTGCTAAGTTGCGATAGGTTTGAATATAGAAAACATTGTAAAAGTAAACGTCATGTATTGAATTTAAGAAACAGTATTCCATACTGGCAATTTTTATGTGATTTTATTTTTATGTTAAGTGTGTGCAACATTCTACAACATCTAGTATCTAATGAATACTTTCGTCCTTTTTGGGCTAAGTACGTTCCCTCATGGAAGCTGCCAACATCTATGCAATTACAATACAATTTGCCACGTGTGCCAGGTACAGTAAAGGAATGTATAAAAGACGAGTTGAGAAATAAGAAAATCTGCCTATGTGTGGATGAAACAACTAATGCTCAGAAACACAGCGTCATTCATGTTGTAGCGCGTCCTTTAAAACGTGATGGTCCACCAGCTTCATTGTTGTTATCCAGTAAACGGATTCAGAAAACTAATGCAGAAACCGTTGTCAAGATAATAAAAGATTCGTTGAGAGAATTTTGTATCACAGGAACCCAAGTCACAATGTTCGTTACTGACGGAGCCGCAACAATGCTGAGAGTTGGCAGGATGTTGAAAATATGCTTTCCGACTCTTCTTCACATAATATGCCTCATACACGCATGTCACCTCGTAGCAGAAACCATTCGAAAGAAGTATCCGATGGTGGATAAGTTAATATCATCTACTAAAAATGTGTTCATCAAATCTCCCAAACACATCCGTGTATTCAAACAATTGAGTCCGAAATTACCACCACCACATCAGCCTGTAATAACGCGATGGGGAACATGGGAACAAACTCTAGTTATAACCATTTTTTGCGCAAATAAAACACAAAGCCTACTTTATTAGGTATAGGAAGTAAAATGTGCTGTATCTTTGTTTTTTAGATTAGAAGATATAAAACTGACCAAAACAGGAGTTGCCATTAAAAAAATGTATTTTTCATAGTTATTAGTAACTATAGGTTATTCCACCTTCATTAAGAAGTATTGTTCTCATGAACTATAGCCATTTTTTTTATTTAATACATCTATGCCATCTTTTTCTCTTACAAGGATTAGTGCCAGATTGTTTAATGTTTAGTTTACTGCTCCTATCACTTTGTCAATTTTGGCCCATCCTTATGTCAGTCAGTTTCTGTTTCTCCTAGTTTTATTTTCTCGTATTACGCATTTTACATTTAATTAGATTTTTTGGAAAGAAAGTTGATTACATAAATATAAATAGAAACAAAAAAATATTTATTACTAAAGCGTGAGAAACGGTTGCACCCGCAGATGCGCCGTGAAAGGAGCTATGTTTACTATGTACATACAAGGAATCGAGTGGACGTTCGGTTATTATCGGTGGATCGGTGTACGTGTACTATTTATAATGTTCGAGAAACTAGTGGAACCGTCTGGGGCGTACCGCGCAAAAGTAGACACAGTATTAATAAAAAAATAATAGATTGTTACCTTTTATTGACGTATCGATGACCACTGCGGTAATGTGCGACTGCCATGGTACGCCGCGTAGCATTGCAACATAAGCAATGCTTTCATTGTCGATTCGGTCATGCCTCGACGACGGTCTGAAAACATTCTCGTATGCTTTGCAAATGATCGTTCAGCATTTAATGAAGTAAGATTTGCGAAATTCAAATACTCCTGTATCTAAAATTTGTTTACATTCATTATTATTAAATTCTCCACACTTTTTTCCACCTGCTGGAGTATTTTGTAAAATACTTTTAGCCATTTTGCAATAACAGCGGTTTGACAACTGCACCTCAAAACAAGAGTGCAATTGCTACGTGACGTTTTGATCATCGCACGCTTAGATTCACACATAATCTACCTACTACATCGAACAAATTAATTTACCTCATATACTTGCAACAATCTTTACATTAAATTGAAATGTAGCAACTATTCTCTGACAGAGGAAGTACGAAATATGAATTAATTGTTGAACAATTTTGATATTAGCTCCCTTACCTACAATATACTAAAGAAAGTATAATACATATAAGTTTGTTATGCTATAAAGCACAAAACAATTGTTGAAGGCAATTTTTGTGAATGCCTATGTTATTGACTATTAAGTGTTTCATTTCGATGGGTTTGCACTTCAAATTAACATCGCTTTATTCTGAACTGTAAACAGAAATATTATCTGTCTATATAAGGCAATGTTCGCGTACATGAAGCATGTATTCACTTGGTAGACACTACAACTAAAAAAGCATTTTAGTATTTAGGTGCATTAAAGTGTGCATTTCTGTGCTCACAAAGGTAACAAACTTTTTTATTTATTTATTATTATTAATGTAACAAAATAACGACGCCACTCATTCTTTTTTCACACAATATACAACCAATAAATTACCGTATTACATCGATTATGAGATGCAGGTTTATTTTTGTATTGTGGTGTCTCTGTATTCATGGTGCACCTTATATTCGAAGGCGTCTTACCAGGGTAAAGGGTATACTCAGAGAAGCTGCGAATATACAATATGTCTTTCATTTTTGCGATAAATTTTACTTTTTATTTTTATAATAAAGCATTAATATATTCACTTTTTTTCCTTATTTCTAGCTTAGAAAAATAAGGGTGCGTCCTATAATCGATGTGATACGCTATTAATATTTCATATTTAGTAACATTATTTTCTTATTCGTTACAGAAACCGGCAATGAAATTCCTACTTATTTTGATAAATCTTTGCTCATTTTTTGGAAGTTGGGCAGAACCGGTACCAGTTTTAAATTCCAATAAAAATGACTTAAAAGCACTTCCGGCAGAACCAGAAAATTTAAATTCAAATAACTATTACGATTTAGTCTATAAACCAGTTTTATTAGTAAAACTATTTAAGGGAAGGCATATTTCAGAATTCCTTATTCCACTTCAAAATAGCTTGGAAAATAACGATGTATATTCAGATAACGATCAGCAAAATGAAAACAGTTATAGACGATCGATAAGATCGGCATACAAACTAGAATCTCCAGAAGTTAGTAATGCTAGCTATGACGACGATTTGAGCTTGGCTGAAAGTAGTATACCGTTCCATCCTCTATTCTCCATTAGACACAGAAAAGAAGTTAAACGAAGGTACTATTCCAGAAGAGGCAGAACGTAAAAATAGATATATACAAAATTGTATTTATTTGTATATATTGACACTATATTTATTTATTGTTAATTTCTATTTTGTGTATTTATATAATGGTATGTATTTTTAATAAACTATTTATGTCTTATTATTTGTTATTACTAACGCTGGCCACGAGCGGTACCGCGCATCGGCGTAGAATCAGTTCGGACCGAGAGGAACGGTAGTATTACTTCGTCTGCGGAGCAGTACGGATATTTTCGCTGCCGGTCATTTGCGCAATTGTTTATCTGTCCTAGAAAAATTATGATTTCGTCAGCAAAACGACCGCGGTCGGACAAACTTCGAAAATTTATTGCAGTAATTCCAGACTTAATATATGAAGGTGCTAAAATTAAATGTGTAATCTGTAAAATCCCGTTAATGTGTTGGTCCAGACAACATTGTCTACGACACGTAAATAGTGAAAAGCATGTCTCAAAAAGAAATTGCGCACGAGACAATGAAAAATTTATATTTAATTTATGCGTTACGTCTATTGCATGTAGTATACCGTTTCATTTACTAGACAAGGAACCATTTATCTGCTTTTGGAATAACTATTCGGAGTGCAAATTACCAAGTCGAACATCGTTACGAAGAATTGTGCCATCTACGCGCGAACATATTGAACAAAAAATAAAATCGGAGTTGAAAGATCAAAAATTGTGGTTACGTGTCGACGAAACAACAGATCGGAAGAAACATTCTGTTCTTAATGTACTGGCACGCAAATTGGAACCTCATCAATCGGCACCTTCAATTCTATTAGTCTCCAAACGAATACAACAGTGTACTGCCGAAGTAATTTCAAAGTTAGTGTTAAATACATTGGACAAGTTTGAACTTTCAACAAACCAACTCTTGATGTTAGTGAGTGATGGTACTGCAAACATGCTTTCTGTAGGCCGGTCTCTTAAAAAGCATTCTGCTAATTTGTTACACATTACGTGTAAAATTCATGCTCTCAATCTTGTGGCGGATAGTATCAGAAAATGTTATCCTGAGGTAGACGCTTTAATAGCGCATACCAAAGCAGTATTTGTCAAATCAACGAAACGTATTCGCGAATTTCACAGACTGTGCCCCCGTATACCAGAGCCACCAGAACCTACTCTAACTCGTTGGGGAACATGAACAAAAAGCCAGTCGAAATTTCAAGATAGTCAGGTTAAAATGGATTTAAAAATCATTCACGACAATTACTTCGGGCTAGCAGATGCAATAGAAAAATTACAAAATCCTGCGGTGCCGTTTGAAGAATCTCTAGAAATAGTGCAACATGTTCACGCACAGCTATGCGCGATTGAAGACGCAAAAAATGTTTCTGTTCTAGAAAAATTTGAAAGTGTTTTTGAAAAAATTCTGATTTTGGCACATTAAGACACATTTGTGAAGGTGCGTCAACAGAATCGTTAAGTTATTTGAAAGATTATTTCACTTCCGCAAATATTACGTCACTAGATGTAGAACGTTCGTTCTCTGCATATAAACGCATTTTTTCCTCATGCCGTACTAGTTTTGCCGAAACAACAGTTGAAACATATCTAATGTTGCAGATATTTAACAGACATTATTCACTTTGTGATTTCACGGAGAACTCTTAAAATGGTAAGTGTTTGAGCACGTGTTATTTAATGTTTATTTAAAAGATGAGCGAAATTATTTGCGGCAGCAAACATCTCTATTAGCAGAATAACTCTAGTGGAACGCGAGGCCTGATCGACTCTACGCTACTGCGCGGTACCGCTCGTGGCCAGCTTTAGTAATTACTGTTATAATTGGGATGAGTCATGGCATTGACGCCTGTACTCATTGCAGCCTGCGAACACAGTAGTGATAGTAGGTTAATTCAGTTCTGTATAGAGAATCAGTTTACTGTGGCAAATACACTTAATGCACGCAAAGACATCCGCAAGTATACTAGGGAGAACAAAAGTAGGAGTCAATAATAGATAGATTATATACTAGTTGGAAAACACCAAAGAAGGATAGTAGACGATGCTGGAATGAGAAGAGGAGCGGAAATATATAGCGACCGCTACCTGGTACGAAGGTAGTCTGAAAAGCTTCCAGCCTAACACACAAACAGGAATTTTGTTCTCAAATTTTTTATTAAGTTTTATTTCTCGACGCAGTCTCCTTGTAAGTCTGTACAGTTTTTCCAGCAATGCTCCTATCTCTTTAATCTGTCCAAATAGTAGTTGGCATTATGTTCTACAAAATAGGCGCTTACGAATGCAATGGTCTCCTCAATCGATGAAAATCTCTGTCCTTTGAGCGAAATCTTGAACCCAAGCAAAAAGAAAGTCGCTGGGGTATCCAATTTACATCTACAGTTATTAATCAATGTTTATCGTCAACCAAGCTGGTACAACCACGTTAAATTCAGCTGCTCAAAATTTCACTGTGACAATTTATGTCGCAGAGTTCCCGTAAAACAGCGACCATCTCGGCTTTAATTTGTGTAGGCCTATTGCCTTTCAAATGCAAGAATTTAATGACGGCTCGATATTCAATTTTTACAGAAACACTAACATCTGAGCGTCTAACATGGCTGAAATCTTCAAAAGTATCTTTCAACGCATGCGCAATTATATTAGCAGAATATTTTTAGCGAGTAACGCCACCCCACCGTCTAATACTTCAGTGGGTACCATAGCAAAAATTCACGAATTGGGGTTCAAATTGATAGGCCACCCACCCTATTCACCAGATTTGGGCTCCAGCCACCTTCTTGTTTCCTAGGCTCAAGATTTTCATCGAATGAGGAAGCCACCACAATTGTAAACAGCTATTTTGCAGAACTGCTATTCGGATGGATTAAAGAGGGAAAAGTGTATAGACTTACGAGGAGACTATGTTGAGAAGTGAAACTGAAGTTGACAAAAAAAATACTACATTAGGCTGGAAACTTTTCAGACTACCCTCGCATAAAATTTTGTTTCGCTGAAGATATTCATTAAAGCAAATGTGTAAACGTAATTTTTTTGGTACAATTCCATCATCTATTCGAAGTGTAACCGTAACTTTCCTACGTACATTGTCTAGTAAGTTAACAAGCACGTATAAATAATACATAGCGAAAAGAAGTAGACAGATGTTGATTGAAGTTAAACTTAAAACGAATAGATTTATTTAAAGCATCGCATACTAAGCTTTTTCAGCAGTAAAAAATGTAACATGTAAGTTGTTTAAAAATTAATAATAAGTAAAAATGTATATGAAAAATCTTTCTGGATAAATTTCTTAAGGCAATGCATAATGTGGACATTACGCAAAATATGACTCCCGAGATGTTAGCAAATGTTCAATAAAATACAAGGAATCGCATTACAGTAAAGAAAATGGTGTCCACTTCGAACAGATGTTGAAATTGTACGCATAAATTAATAATATACAGAGTATTTCGTTTAAAAAACCAAACTTGTATCGTGCACTGCGGAAACTGAATACCCTGCATACTTGAGTATGATTATGTTATGCAAATATTTTTTGTTTGAAAACTTTTTCTCTAAATTACTTAGTGAATAACTTATCTTCCACCCACGCACTAGGCGGACACGCTGTATTTATACATTTTAACGTCAACAACACACATGCCACTATTTGAATGGTTTGATCTAAATCCATTCTCGGATACGTATTCGATTTTGGAAAGTATTCGAGAACCAAGTATTCGATTTTGGTAAGTATTCGAGAACCAAGTATTCGATTTGCAAAAGTTTTTGATTCAGTACATCACTAGCTGTATTGAATGCTCAGTTGTTGTTTTTGGAAAGACTTTATTGAGGTCTATAATCGTGCACATGTTAAGAACTCGGGTCCGAAACAATTTGGGTATCCCAATGAAAAT
This sequence comes from Dynastes maya, assembly GCA_029619315.2. Lineage (NCBI taxonomy): Eukaryota > Metazoa > Arthropoda > Insecta > Coleoptera > Scarabaeidae > Dynastes > Dynastes maya. Next base: position 35,970,016 of record JAROYE020000003.1, read on the forward strand.
TTGCAGGAATGTCCATTTTGTTACCAATACAAAACTTTTAAGTGTAGTTGTTAAAGTGCATAAACGTTTGCAACAACCATAAAGCACCGGCTTAACGTTCGAAAAATTAAAATATTCGTCTTTGTAGACCCAGTTTCCAACATAGATATTTAATCTTCAATTTTTGATAAAAATCAGAATATGCCTTTATTTCGAATAAAAAGTAAAGTAGTGTGTCATTATATTAATGTAATATACGTTTCTTTAGTGAGGTTGAAATACCTGCCGATTCGAGGTTTGTCCGCTCGGAAGTTGTTCTTACACGCAGTCTAGAGTAGGAACAAAAAGTATATACACCGAAATAAGCAGCGCGAGTTTAAATTCCAAATATGAAGAATGTTTCAACTTGTAGTAGATTATCATCTCTATTTTGACAACAAACGCACGTTTTTAAGGGACAACAATCCAGTTATATTAGGAATCTTTTTGTGAAAAAAATTAATGGTTAAGTAAATTGTACATCTGCTATCTTTAAAACATAAAACAACATTCATATCACGTCATCATACTAACTCATCCCAAATGGATCTAAAAACACCATCCATGTGCCTACTGATGTAGTAAATCAAAAAGAAAATGTAACCCTATCGCTCGAAAATAACAAGTATATTGTCGTTCTGGCCAACGACAAGGAAGAGAATGCAGTTGCCCATTGGAGAGACAGTGCTACAAAATTATTATTGTAATTATACAAAGATAAAGTGTTAGTTGAAAACAAAAAATTTAAAACCATGAAGAAAATGTGAGAAAAAATTGCTCAATACTATGATGAAAAATCACGGAAAGTCGTTCTTTGGCATCTGCTTGGTGTACGCTGCGCAGCCATACACCTGCTTGCACTGACTGCTCTGGTGACGTCATTTTATACTACACTAAATAAAAAAGTGCAGCCCGAGTGAACAAACCTTCGATAAAATCGTAGTGCGGTGTAGCCAAATGTTTACTATTATACAGGGTGTTTATTAAACACACGGCAAAAATTCGAGGGGTTATTCCATGAACTGTTCTAAGAATATTTTGTCCTTTGATGATTTTTGAAAAGCCCCTTTGTTTCGAAGATACAGGGCGAGAAAAATTTTCGACAAAACCAACATTTTATTACCAAAAATTACATTTAAAGATTCTTAATCTACAATAACTGTTGAAAATGACTACCTCCAGCTAGGATGCAAGAATCCAATCTTCTCCTCATTGACTGCCGAACTCTTTCAAAAACACCAGGGTCGCTTCTTATTGAGTTGCACCCAGCAATTATCCAATTTTTTAAATCTTCCACATTTTCCACTGGAGTAGAATAAACTAATGACTTGAAATGGCCCAATGGGAAATAATCCAGGGGGTTTAAGTCCGGGGATCAAGCAGGCCATAAGTGAGGTCCACCTCGACCAATCCAACGATTTCCGTATGTTACTGTTAAAAACTCACGAGCAACCACACTAAAATGCGCTGGTGCACCATCGTGCACAAACCACATTGTATTTCTTGTTGCCAATGGTACATCCTCCAGAAACAGAGGTAGAGGTGTTCCAAAAAGTTTCGATACACCTCGCCGGTAAGTCTTCCTGGTAGAAATACCGGTCCAATTAGCCAATCACCCACAATTCCTAACCAAACGTTCAACAAGAACTGATGTTGAAAACGATCTTCAAGTGCCTCATGTGGATTTTCTTCAGCCCACACATGGTTATTGTGAAAATTCCTTATTGCATTTCTTGAGAAATTCGCTTCATCGGTAAAAAAAATCAGTGTCAGTAGTTGAGGGATTTGAATCAATGTGTGCAAAAGCCGCCAAAAGAATACAATCCGTGGAGGAAAATCAGCAGGGAGAAGTGCCTGAACGCGTTGTATGTGGTATGGGTACAACAAATACTCCCTAAGAATTTTCCAAACAATCCCATTACTTACATTCAAAGTATTTTTCGAGTAGAAGTACCTGAATCTTCCTCTATCATGTCCAGCACATTCTCTTCTAATTCTACCGTTCTTACTGTCATTGGCCTTCCTGGTCCTCCACTTCGTTTCAATATGCCTGTTTCATGAAGACGTTGATGAATACTTTGGAAAGTATCTATCAGGAACATTACGGTCAGGAAATCGTTCAATGTACAAGCGTCTAATGAATTGCCATCAGCAAGTCCATAAATGAAATGCATGTCAGTCATCTCGGCGTTCGTATTGCGATTCATGATAGAGGACTTCACTAACAAAAGTTTAAGTATTAAAAGACAGAAAATACACGTTAATCGGTCTCAACAAATTTGACACATACAAAAGGATCAATCATGAAACGTATTCAAATGAAATCCACGTTTTAACTGATTTACTTTTCTATGTCTGCACTTGCCTATTGTTAGTGGGTAAAACAGCCGTTCTTTGTAATTGGAATGTTGTTAAAAGATAACAACGCGTTTTTACAATTTTTGTATACTCGGTAAGTCCAGTGTTGTACGCCATATTTTTATTTCGGCTACATTAATAATTTCAAAAATATCAAAATTGGTTTTGTCGAAAATTTTTCTCGCCCTGTATCTTCGAAACAAAGGGGCTTTTCAAAAATTATAAAAATACAAAATATCCTTAGAATAGTTCATGGAATAACCCCTTGAATTTTTGCCGTATGTTTAATAAACAGCCTGTATAACGTCCAGGACTGTAATTTGAAGTAATCAAACAAATAAACAAGTACTCGTAAACATATTTTTACTTTAAATTGCTTTGATTATTTGTCGATTTCTTTCTGCCGGATTATAAAGCACGTGAAGTGTAATAATAGGTCGATGTTTTGGAAAATTTAATAACTAATAAGGTATGAATTTCCTTCAACTATAAACGTGTGTTCTGCATAATATGTATACATATCTACGTGACTATAAAGCTTTTAACAAATCGAGGTTAAATGTACCACTCGTTTACTACATAGCTTTTGTAGTATTGCTTATTTATGTTCCAGTATGCCATAAATATTAGCACCCTGTTATTTTTCCGAAATGCTTCTGACCTTCGTAGTTCAATATTATGTAATTATCCTATATCTTAAACATTTACAAAATACAATACCAGGTGCTATGACTTGCTATTTTTAGTAATTTGTCTTATTTTTAGTACAAAAGTTATAACCATTAAGCAGACATATAAGAATTCTTGACAAAAGAAATTACAGTTGAAATCGATTCTAACTCTTTCATTAAATCTAGATGCTGCGCAATTCTTTTCAACGTTAGCCATTAGTAAAGAAGTTGAAAACACGTTGTAACGTTTACAATGATTTAGAACGAGTAAATATTATGGAAAAGTTTTAAATATGTACTGACACTTGAAGCTTTCTTTCCTTTACAAAGGCGTTGATGTATTTACATACGCAATTCATGTTAGGCGTATGGTTTACGCATATGTGAAATCTTATATCAGGTCATTTGAAATTTTGTGATAAATATTCGCTGTATTCAAGGAATATTACAACACAGCAGAGCAAAAACAAAAATAGAATTAGAATCTTTGGATTTGGTTAATATTGACTTTGCCTTGCTTTCAACGGCGCGACTATCAATAACAAATAACACAAATTATTTACGTAAAAAGATAATTTGTGTTATTGTGTAAGTCGAAATTTAAGTAAGTGGATGCATATGGAAAGAATACACATCTCCAACATCTTGCATTAAATGAAACGTTATCTACATACACAAAGATTAAAGTAGTTTTCTTTTCCATTCTTTTTATCGAACATTTTGAATTAATAAAGCAACATTTTTTAAATAAATGATCCATGTTAAAGCAAAAACCGTATAAACTCAAAAGTAGATACTAATAATTTATTAAAATGAAATAGGTAGTGTTTATAACTGAAACTCCATCACCTCTTAAATACAACAGAATTTCAATGAAAATTGGTACGCATATAAGGATTAATCAAAAGTAGACGTCGTCAACATGATGGTTTCTACATCATTATTTATCATCTTATTCATATGAATCCTCACATGTGTACCACTTTTGATTGGAATCCTACTACTTTTAAGATGCAGAAACTATACTGCTTATAGTTTCTTCTCGACAATGAAAAAAAATAGAAATATAAAAAAATGAATTGCATACATAGATACACGTACCGGGTGATTAATAAAGGATAGTGACCGGCCGTATCTCGGTAATCATTTATCGTAGAGCTTAGAGGAAAAAATCTACTAGTAAATGTGGTCATGAGAACATCTTCAGAAATATTTTCAAGGGCCTAAAGTTGCCGCAAGATAGCGCAATTTGTAATTTAAATAATCAAGAACGGCGAAAAGTAAATATACAAGAAGCCGCTTATAATTATACTTTAAGCATACTTTTTATTACACAAAAGTCCCCGTAACTTTAGTAAATGTCAATCGATTTTCACAAACTTGGGCTCGTTGCGAAGAGAATATCAAGTGGATTAAGAAGGTAGATAATAGTGTTTGCTTTATTGCTTTAAATGGAAACTAGATTTACACGCCGCGACTTATTGACCAATTAATTGTACAAGTTGATCTTCGATTATATTGTACCGTATAAAACAGCAAAATTCGGTTCGACTTCTTGAAGAATTTCATCGTACAATTGATTGAATTGAATAGAACATGCTCTTTTTTGCCACGATTTTTCACTAACTGCTGCTTTAATACCAACTAAGTAACAGAAAAATACCTACGAATTTTGTTTACTGTTTTTAAAGCAAAGTGAGGTTAAATTTCGAAAATATACGGGGATTGATGCAATTAACCGAAACAAATAACGAAACCTATATCTGTGCCTATACCAAAACTACCAAAACATTGATCAAAAGCAGATTAATCTTTTTTATATGCAGATGAAAATTTTCTATTTAATAATTCGCTCGTTCAACTATTAAAAACTTGCCTAATTTATTGTAGAATGTAAAACGGCATATTTCTACCAATTTCTTGGTCAAGAACTTGTTCAATTAATAATAATTAGCTAATAAATCACAGCGTGTAAAAAAGGCTTTATGCGACTTTCTCGAAAAATTAAAATCAGTTCAGAAAAATGACAATGCAATGACCGATTTACTTGTCGAAACCGCAAATTGATATCTTTTAGCGTAGCACCTACTGCAAATTAACAAGCATGTATAAATAATAGCGAAAGTGTTGATTAGAGTTCAGCATGAAACGAATCAGAAAGAAAAGAAAAATCACTGATTAAAAAAATAAATCGTGATTTTTTTATTTTAAAACATCTGTGTGCCGCCATGGGATATCGATCCCCCGTGGCCACAATTTTTTTTCACAATTTTGAATAGTTGTTACCGTAATATTAACATTAAATGTTGAACATATTCACAATCGGAAAAATAATGTAATTTGCATATGTAATTCATTCAGTGCATATGCAATTCAGTTTATGGCTCCTATTTCATGTAATTCATCTGCGCATGCGCATAACTAAATAATGATGCTAGATTACAATGAGTAAAAGAAAACATAACACGTAGTCATATCATATTTATTCAATTTCTTCACTAAAAGCACCAAATTGCCGCACGACCGACGGTTGTTAAAATTTAATCAAATATCCAATGACTTTTTGCAAAGTATTTTCCTGTGTTCCTGTCATTTACAGTGTGATCATTTAATTGCCCTTTCTCACTCAGGATGATTAGATTACCTTTTCCTGCTATTTGTAATAGAGAAAATGAGTCTAAAACTGATAAATATAAACGCTTGTAAATACAATATTAATTTCACTGTAGGATTCTCAAATGACAACTAATGTAACTAACTAAAATTTGGCAATGTTGCATTGATTTTTGTATATGAACAGCCATTGTACAGAATGGAGGCGTAAGGTGCAAGATTAACATCTAAAAATATAACATTGCAGGATGTTTATTTACCGATTGCGCAAGTAAGTTAACTTAAAATGTAACACCTGCATATTATTATTATTCATCTCAGTAACATGCGAGTGACATAGAAATAGATATTATTTACAACCTACAGAGCAAGTAGAAAAGAAGAAACATATACTAAATATTAATGATCTTACATTAATGACTGATAATATACGTAACTAATGCTAGTAAAAATCTGATTTGCTACTGTATTTCTTACCAGCGCATTGTCACCTTTGAGTTTATGAAATTCATACAATTCTCCTAACGGAAAATCGGCACAAAACATCACCATTCATAACAAAAAAGGCGTTGGGATTTCCAAATCTAATTTGATCCCGAAAATGATATAATCCTCCCGCTGTTCCAAGTGCAGTAAATTCTTGTAAATACCTAATAAAACCACTTTGATTATACAATCGACATTTTTTATTCAGCATACTTGATGTTAATGTTGTATTGATGATTTACTTCATTTATAAATGGTTCTATTTGACTAGGAGGATAAAATCCAATAATTAATACTTCTCGTAAATCTTTTAAACTCACGCATGCTTCAATATGATGTTGTATCAATGGTAAACCTGCTACGGGGAATAAGGCTTTGGAATATCTAACGACAACGGCCGAAATCTGTGCCTAAAAGTAAAAATTTGCTACAAAACATGTAATAGAGGTTAGTTCACAGAAAACCTTTCTGTGGTCCACCAATTAATATTACCGCCTTCAACATTATTACTTCCTAATATTGTGACAATACGCTAAACCAGTTAGCTACAATATACAAAAATTGCAATCGTAGCGTGTTTTGTTATCAATTTTTACACACACGTAGTATTTAAAAGTAATCAAAACCATAGACAACCCCTCATACATAAGGCGAGTTCGGGTATTCGTTCGAAGTAACTCTATTTACTCTAAATACCCTACTCGCGCTCTTTCACCTTCGGGAATGTCGTAGAGTTCCATCCATTCGTTATGAGTATGGGTTACGTGGTCCACTCATGCTCTACTCCTCATCCCCTCCACCGTGCTCTGTACTCTTGATCCGCTCCGAAACGAATACCCGAACTCAGCTATATGAGTTCGATCATGAGTTCAGGATATTCGTTCAGAGTAAACTCCAGTTACCGCAAGTACCCTATTCGTGCTCTTTGACGTTCGGAAATATCGTAGAGTTACTCTAGTCAAGTTCGGATACGATAGAACATTGCAAAAGGAGTACTCGGTGTTTGTAATCTTTACATAACAAGCTTGTCTGATGAAGAAATGTTTTTAAGTTCGAATGCCGTAAAATATTATATTAATAGAGGCATTCGGAAAACGGAGATATGCTGCACATTCTTTCAATACTGAAAGATGTACATTGGAGAATTTCATCACCTATATTTGAAATTAAGAGAGTACCCAGAAAAATTCCGCGAATATATGCGAATGAAACATAGAAACATTCGATTACATTCTATCAAATATTCGTAAAGAATGCGATATAAAATGGTGTAATTACCATCATAGTCCAATTGTCTCTGAGGAGCGGTTGAAAATCCCAATTAGGTAAGTAAATAAAAACAAAGAGGATTATAGGCCTTTTATTAAATCAATATGGATAATTTAAATAGCACTGGCTTTCAAGAATCAATTAAATGAATGAATATGAAAATATTTTAAACATACGTGTACTAGTTAATTTAATTGCTACTTCATCCCATAGCTTGTCTAAAACACCGATTATGGTGAGTTTGATTTTTTTGGTTCCATATTGGGGCCTAAGGTAAATTTCAACTTCATTATAAACACACCCCAGAGACTCGTGTTTTCTCAACTCTCGGGGAAATTAGTATGCAACACGAACTCTCATGAGACGAATTAACAGGAGTATCCAAGTGTATCTCGTCTCTGTAAAAATTAACTCGCTGCCCCTATCTTACCCATCACTGGACGGATTAACTACAGAGCAAATGTCCATAATATAAATATTGTCTCTATCAGAACGAGTCGTCTATTTCCGCAAATATACATATTTTTTTAAGAATGATACAAATACAGTTTGTGCATTATAGGATGGCGAACGCTTCAGATGCGCGGTGGAAATACAAGACCGCTCAATCTAAATGTTACCAGTAGCGTAGTAAGAGTTATGTTTACATAATATATACCTTCCTACTGTATTTCGAAGAATGTAACATTATGCATCTATTTCTCTATTATTTGCATTCACCTGAAGGGTTCTTGTACCTGCATCTTAAGTATGTTATGTACTTATTGTATTAATGTTATCTACTTAATGCAAATGAGGGTTTAAATAACATTAAATTGCTATTAGAAGAAAATTTTAGTGTTCTATCATCACCATTTTGGCAAAAAACATGCACTCACTTTCTCAGTTGTAATTTAGTTTCCGTAACGAAAACTGAGGGCGAAAAACCCTAGCCTTAAGTTTTATTTTCGAATACGCTTGTTGCAAAGAAATGGCATCAAACAATCGCTGCAAATAAGTGCTTCACAGTCAAGCTCGTGAAATTGTATATATTGTTTTCAATTATTTCAAAACGGAAAGTGATAAAAGTTGACGGAAATAAAAAAACATTGTGTTTAGGAACTACCGGTGTATTGATAAGAACCATTGAAAGGATTGTGAAAGAAGGAAATAATCCACGACATGAAAATGAGTCTATTTTCAAAAGCCCGAACAAAAAACGTCTCCGCAAGTGCCCAATTACTGAGCTTCAAGATTATGAAAAAGTCGATTTTTCAAACACAATTTACCATTTTCATAAAAACTGAAGGATGTCGAATTACACTTCGGGCTTTACGTGAAAAACTACGTTGAAGATTTACAATGGATCGGTCAGTTAACTTCGTTAAGGAAAATTGTCAGACTTAGGATTCAGGTTTCGAAAAACAAGAAACAATTGCAAATTGCTATCGAAAAAAGTGATATTCGAGCACGTCGAATCGATTATCTAGAAAAATAACATACTTTCGAGAACAAAACCGTCCTGTAATTTTTCTCGATGAAACGTATATCCATAGTAGGCACACTATTTCCAAAAGCTGGAATGACGACACTAATAATGGTCTGTTCACAAATATCTCTAAAGGGGATAGACTAATTATTACTCATGCAGGTTGAGAGCAAGGATTTTTGCCAGAATGTCTCCAAATCTTTAAGTCTGGTACTGCATGGGCGATTATATTCAGAAATGAACGGAACAAATTTTGAAAAATGGATGCGAGAAAAATTAATTCCAAATCTACCTCCTCAATCTATTGTGGTGGTAGACAATGCGCCATACCATAATGTTCAAATTAATTGTCCACCCAATAGTACTTCTCGAAAGGCGGAAATATCATGGTTGACAGAAGAAAATATACCATTTACACCCACAATGCTTAAACCACAGCTTTACGAAATCATAAAAGTTCACAAAAAAACCACGTGCAGTACAAATTTGATCAGATTTTTCAAGAAAACGACCACACTATTTAAGACTTTCCGCCATCTCAACCGGATTTAAATCCTATTGAATTAATATGGGCAACAGTAAAACAAAAAGTGAGAAAACGGAATACTACATTTAAAAAAACGATACAGGAAATTAGCCGAAGAAGAATTTAATGCAGTCACGACTGAAGACTGACAAAAAAGGTGCAAAACACGTAATAAATATTGAAAAAAAGTATATGGAAAGTGAATATATAATTGACGTCAGAACCGAAGAATTATAATTAATTTAAATGAGGATTCTAGTGAAGACGACTTCCATTTAGTGACGATGGGGATGATGAAGATTTGTAAAATGAATGCCAGTGCATTTCTTATAGTTTTTTACGTAGTACATAGATTGGTAATACATTTTATTTTATAGTAGTTTTTATTAATGCTAAAATAATTTTAAAAATAAGTCGAGCTACGCCACTGCATGTTGCATTCAAACTTGAATTTTCCCGAACGATGTCCGACAGTACCTTCGGACAGCGCCGGAACTCGCCATCCTACAACGCGAGGACCTGTACTCACCTATTTAGACCTACTAACCGAACTTGTATCTTTCCACCTGGATTTGACGTTAACGATCAGATTAGACAAACCCAGCTTGTCACTGATTTGTACGCATTCTAATAGTGTATTCTGTTTATTTTTTTTTCATTTTATTTTCTTAGGCATGCACATATCTGTAAATTAGTATTAATAGGCTATAAGTAGAACGCCTCCTGCATATTTTTGTGAATTTGCGGCGATGTAGTCTTGTTGGCATACATTTCTGTTACATTTTGTGCTATATCTTAGTAATAACTATAGAGGCCAATAAATTCGTTTATTATTATCAATTCCCACTTTTTATTAGTTTATATAATTACGAATACCTTAGCAGATTAGATGTAAATGTGAAATGCATAGTGATCCAGAAAAATTGCACATTTTTCTTTGTGATAGGAGGCGGTGATTTCATATTTGAGTATAACGGTTAATTCTAAATTTTTTAAATATTGTCTCTATGAAAAATAATTCTACTTTACTCTTGAGACTCTTTCAATTTTAAATGCGCAGCCTGTATACGCTAGAAACTGTGATTAATGGATATCAAGTTGGTTTTAAAAGGTGCTCAAAACTTTCTGAATTACTATAATTTTATAAAAGTCCGTAACAAAAAAAAACCCACATGGTGTGCACTTTTTGACGCACGTTGTATAACATACTTTTAGTTTTCAATTTTTGAATGTTTGTCGATTGGCTCTCTAGTGCTGTTATTTCAAATCAATAGAGTTACTTAGTCTGCGAATCATAGTTTATTTCGTCTTTTCGAGTGCAACAGATTAACTACAAAGCAAAAAATGCAGATATAAATATTGTACATATCCGATCGAGTCGTCTATTTTCACGTGATATGTTTGAACGTTAAACTGAATATCATTTCGCGTAAATATGCATAGCATACATGCAATTTTCTTTCTTAAAATGTAAATAAAAGAGAAATGGAGCATCTTCCAAAATTGTAAATTGAGGCACAATTCAAATACCAACATCTATCAAATGCTATATTTTCTTTACAAAAATATTAATTAAACAGTAAAGCTAATACATAAAAGCATATTATAAACTAAAAACCTAATTTTAACTTAGTATACTTAGGCATTATGTTATTATATTACTATACACTCAGTTCTCAATATAATAATAACAATAATAAACGTAAATCTAAATATACTTAATTACACTAACTGTATTCCGAATTTGTGACAAATAGCCTTGAAGAATGGTGAGTGATTGTTGATTTATAAACATTTACAAGCGGCGGCAGAAAAACCGGGTCGAGATGAACTTAAATTACCCAAACTTTGAGTCAAAAACTGCCTTGTGTCCGTAATTGCTATAAATAAAAAGTTATATTAATAAAAAGAAATAAGAAAAAAAACAATAACGTTCACCTTGCAAAGGATCGGGCTTTGAATTATTTGCGAAGTTCAATTTTGCATTGCTTGATTGAAAGGTTGGTGTATCATCAATTCAATAAAGTGATCGTCGGGAAAAGTACTTTCATCACGTGGCATTTCCAAAAAAGCAGATTAGAGCCTAAAATAAGACTCTTAGTAACCCTATATATTATATTTGAGGCAGCATATCAATACCTGAAAAGCTGAGACCAATATTTCTGGTAATCTCCAGCATACATTATTTGACACTCGCATAGTAATTTTGTGATTCCACAGGCAACTATTTTTCTTTCAATGACACCCGATACTTTTTGTAGTTCTGGTATAAAAACTTTTCAAGAACCATACCAAACATCCTGTAAGCAAATAAAATGATATAAACATATACTGGATAGTTTTAAATTATGCTTTTGCAAAACTTACTGGGCTTGTATGCCGTCAATTGTAGCAATTAATTCATTTGGAGAATATTTAACCATATATAAGCAAAAAAAGGTTATTAAATTTATTACATATTTTGTTGTTTTGCTGGACGACAGTCTTTGAAAGAGTAGAATAAATATTGTTTTGGTATGACGCTAATGCTTCCCTGTAATAAACTAAGTAACTTTAAAAATATTTGCAATAATTGCTTTTCCTTACGTTGGAAAATGCTGGATAATGCTTTGCATCAAATGAAAAACCCTCATGATCATTCACTTTAGACGCAATTAACTTTGAAATACTCCCAAAAAACCACTCTGTAATATAAGAGAACCTGTCATAATCATAATTAATTAGATATACACGGCTTTCTTAACTCACCAACTTATCTTGTCCAATGATTTGCGGGGCCGCTTGAACTGCGAAAGCACTCAACAATCGGACAAGTGGACCTATATTAGCAGGGCGTTCCCCATAATACAGGAGCTAATAGATGAGGCAAGAGCTGCATGTAGGGCTCGGGTATGGCACCAGTTGGCGTTAGTTCATCAACAAAGATAGTAGCTGAAATACATAGGGGATGAACTCTGAAATTTTAAGAAATTATTATTTAAAATTAAATCCTTAAATTAATAAATTTTACCTTGAATATCCTGTTGCAATATGCCTTGAAATATTGGAAATAAAACATCCTCAAACGAAGATACAGCCAAAGAATTATTTCTGCAAACAATTCTGAAAAAGAACGTGAATAAGAAATAAACTATAAGCAATATTTAAGAACGCATAAATTAATTTTTAGCTAAACAAATAATAATAAAAAAATATGAAACAAGTTGATTTATCTTTCTTTTTTAAAATAACTTCTAATATATAGGCTGACTCGGCAATGATGCCATGATATTAAAAAAAAAATGCTTTTACGTATATTTCGATTCTTGGATTCTCCATCGACAGCTGATTCTATAATGCTATCATAGTGCAAATTTATGCAGGATAGTAAAAAATCCTTGAAAGAAACATTTTCAATGTAAGCCTAATAATGGTTGAATTAAGAAACGACATAAACAAAAGACTTAATTTGCTCCCAATTGTTACGATGCGTAATTTATAAAATTCTTGAACAAATAAAGAGTGAATAACATAAAGAAATTAAATTTAAATGCTGAAATCATTAATAACCACCGGAAATCTAACGGTTGATAAACTCTTATCTGACATTTTCTAATATGTCGGGTGTTATTAGTTGAATTTCTTGTCGAATTCTTTCATTCTTTAATTCGTTTTCGTAACATTTTCTGATCTAATAACGCAAATTCTCCAAGTAAAAATAGCTAAATTAATAATATTAAAAGAGATTTTTGTAATATTCCATAACGTTTACGTATTAGTTGTGCAATGTTCGCGGTTATAATCAAATGAATACAAAGAGTACAATAATATTATTCTCCGAATATACGAGAGTAGTCTGAAAAGTGTTCAGCCTAACACAGAAATAAGTATTTTTTGTCAAATTCAGTTTTATTTCTCAACATAGTCTCATTGTAAGTCTATACACTTTTCTCCGCGATGTTCCCATCTTTTTAATTGTCTAAATAGTAGTTGGCATTTGTTTTGCAAAGTACCCGTTTACGAATGTGATGGCTCCTCATTCAATGAAAAATCTTTGTCCTTCGATCGAAACTTTGAGCTTAGAAAATAGAAAAATGTCGCTGGGGCCCGGATGAGATGAATAGGGTGGGTGGTCTATCAATTCAAACCCCAGTGAATTTTTGCCACGGGGACCACTAAAGTATAAGACGGTGTATTCTCTTGGTGGAACAAAGCTTTCTTTTTCTTCAAACGTGGCCATTTCTCCGCAATTGTTATTGATATGCTGCCTCAAATATAATATATAGGGTTACTAAGAGTCTTATTTTAGGCTCTAATCTGCTTTTTTGAAATGCCACGTGATGAAAGTACTTTTCCCGACGATCACTTTATTGAAATTGATGATACACCAACCTTTCAATCAAGCAATGCAAAATTGAACTTCGCAAATAATTCAAAGCCCGATCCTTTGCAAGGTGAACGTTATTGTTTTTTCTTTATTTCTTTTTATTAATATAACTTTTATTTATAGCAATTACGGAACCAAGGCAGTTTTGACTCAAAGTTTGGGTAATTTAAGTTCATCTCGACCGGTTTCTGCCGCCGCTTGTAAATGTTATAAATCAACAATCACTCACCATTCTTCAAGGCTATTTGTCAAAATTCGGAATACAGTTAGTGTAATTAAGTATATTTAGATTTACGTTATTATTGTTATTATTAATATTTGAGAACTGAGTGTATAGTAATAATAATAACAATAATGCCTAAGTATACTAAGTTAAAATTAGGTTTTTAGTTTATAATATGCTTTTATGTATTAGCTTTACTGTTTAATTAATATTTTTGTAAAGAAAATATAGCATTTGATAGATGTTGGTATTTGATTGTGCCTCAATTACAATTTGGAAGATGCTCCATTTCTCTTTATTTACATTTAAGAAAGAAAATTGCATGTATGCTATGCATATTTACGCGAAATGATATTCAGTTTAACGTTCAAACATATCACGTGAAAATAGACGACTCGATCGGATATGTACAATATTTATATCTGCATTTTTGCTTTGTAGTTAATCTGTGCACTCGAAAAGGACGAAATAAACTATGATCGCAGACTAAGTAACTCTATTGATTTGAAATAACAGCACTAGAGAGCCAATCGACAAACATTCAAAAATTGAAAACTAAAAGTATGTTATACAACGTGCGTCAAAAAGTGCACACCATGTGGGTTTTTTTTGTTACGGACTTTTATAAAATTATAGTAATTCAGAAAGTTTGAGCACCTTTTAAAACCAACTTGATATCCATTAATCACAGTTTCTAGCGTATACAGGCTGCGCATTTAAAATTGAAAGAGTCTCAAGAGTAAAGTAGAATATTTTTCATAGAGACAAATATTTAAAAAAATTTAGAATTAACCGTTATACTCAAATATGAAATCACCGCCTCCTATCACAAAAGAAAAATGTGCAATTTTTCTGGATCACTATGCATTTCACATTTACATCTAATCTGCTTAAGGTATTCGTAATTAATATAACTAATAAAAAGTGGGGAATGATAATAATAAACGAATTATTGCCTCTATAGTTATTACATAAGATATAGCACAAAATGTAACAGAAATGTATGCCAACAAGACTACATCGCCGCAAATTCACAAAAATATGCAGGAGGGTTCTACTTATAGCCTATTAATACTAATTTACAGAAATGTGCATGCCTAAGAAAATAAAAATGAAAAAAAAATAAACAGAATACACTATTAGAAGTGCGTACAAAATCAGTGACAAGCTGGGTTTGTCTAATTGATCGTTAACGTCAAATCCAGGTGGAAAGATACAAGTTCGGTTAGTAGGTCTAAATAGGTGAGTACAGGTCTCGCGTTGTAGGATGGCGAGTTCCGGCGCTGTCCGAAGGTACTGTCGGACATCGTTCGGGAAAATTCAAGTTTGAATGCAACATGCAGTGGCGTAGCTCGACTTATTTTTAAAATTATTTTAGCATAATAAAAAACTACTATAAAATAAAATGTATTACCAATCTATGTACTACGTAAAAAACTATAAGAAATGCACTGGCATCATTTTACAAATCTTCATCATCCCATCGTCACTAAAATGGAAGTCGTCTTCACTAGAATCCTCATTTAAATTAATTATTAATCTTCGGTTCTGACGTCAATTATATATTCACTTTCCATATACTTTTTTTCAATATTTATTACGTGTTTGCACCTTTTTTGTCAGTCTTCAGTCGTGACTGCATTAAATTCTTCTTCGGCTAATTTCCATGTATCGTTTATTTAAATGTAGTATTCCGTTTTCTCACTTTTGTTTTACTGTTGCCCATATTAATTCAATAGGATTTAAATCGGTGAGATGGCGGAAGTCTTAAAATAGTGTGGTCGTTTTCTTGAAAAATCTGATCAAATTTGTACTGCACGTGGTTTTTTTTTGTGAACTTTTATGATTTCGTAAAGCTGTGGTTTAAGCATTGTGGGTGGTAAATGGTATATTTTCTTCTGTCAACCATGATATTCCGCCTTTCGAGAAGTACTATTGGGTGGACAATTAATTTGAACATTATGGTATGGCGCATGTCTACCACCACAATAGATTGAGGAGGTAGATTTGGAATTAATTTTTCTCGCATCCATTTTTCAAAATTTGTTCCGTTCATTTCTGAATATAATCGCCCAATGCAGTACCAGACTTAAAGATTTGGAGACATTCTGGCAAAAATCCTTGCTCTCAACCTGCATGAGTAATAATTAGTCTATCCCCTTTAGAGATATTTGTGAACAGACCATTATTAGTGTCGTCATTCAGCTTTTGGAAATAGTGTGCCTACTATGGATATACGTTCATCGAGAAAAATTACAGGACGGTTTTGTTCTCGAAAGTATGTTATTTTTCTAGATAATCGATTCGACGTGCTCGAATATCACTTTTTCGATTAGCAATTTGCAATTGTTTCTTGTTTTTGCGAAACCTGATCCTAAGTCTGACAATTTTCTTAACGAAGTTAACTGACCGATCCATTGTAAATCTTCACGTAGTTTTTCACGTAAAGCCCGAAGTGTAATTCGACATCCTTCAGTTTTATGAAAATGGTAAATTGTGTTTGAAAAATCGACTTTTTCATAATCTTGAAGCTCAGTAATTGGGCACTTGCGGAGACGTTTTTTGTTCGGGCTTTTGAAAATAGACTCATTTTCATGTCGTGGATTATTTCCTTCTTTCACAATCCTTTCAATGGTTCTTATCAATACACCGGTAGTCCTAAACACAATGTTTTTTATTTCCGTCAAACTTTTATCACTTCCGTTTTGAAATAATTGAAAACAATATATACCATTTCACGAGCTTGACTGTGAAGCACTTTATTTGCAGCGATTTTTGATGCCATTTCTTTGCAACAAAACGTATTCGAAATAAAACTTAAGGCTAGGGTTTTCGCCCTCAGTTTTCGTTACGGAAACTAAATTACAACTGAGAAAGTGAGTGCATGTTTTTGCCAAAATGGTGATGATAGAACACTAAAATTTTCTTCTAATACAATTAATGTTAATTTAAAAACCCCATTTTTTCATTTAAATAATAACATTAAAACAATAAGTACATAACATCTTTAAAATGCAGGACAAAAACCCCCCCCGGGAATGCAATAAAGAGAAAAAGATGCTAATGTTACATTCTTTGAAAAACAGTAGGAAGGTTAATTATGTAACAAACTCTTTACTACGCTACTGGAAAAATTTAGATTTAGCGGTTTGTATTTCCACCGCGCTCTGAAGCGTTTTGCCTCCATAAGCACAAAAAGTATTTGTATCATTCTTAAAAAAAAAATGTTATTGCGGAAAAAGCGTCGTTTGATAGAGACAATATTTAATTTTTGGACATTTGCTCTGTAGTTTTAACCGGCCATAGGGTAAGATAGGGGCAGCGAGTTAATTTTTAAGAGCAGTACCCCTTTGGGTACTCCCGTTAACGTCCATGAGGAGTTGTTTGCTACTAATTTTTTTTCACAATTTTGAATAGTTGTTACCGTAATATTAACATTAAATGTTGAACATATTCACAATCGGAAAAATAATGTAATTTGCATATGTAATTCATTCAGTGCATATGCAATTCAGTTTATGGCTCCTATTTCATGTAATTCATCTGCGCATGCGCATAACTAAATAATGATGCTAGATTACAATGAGTAAAAGAAACATAACACGTAGTCATATCATATTTATTCAATTTCTTCACTAAAAGCACCAAATTGCCGCACGACCGACGGTTGTTAAAATTTAATCAAATATCCAATGACTTTTTGCAAAGTATCTTTCCTGTGTTCCTGTCATTTACAGTGTGATCATTTAATTGCCCTTTCTCACTCAGGATGATTAGATTACCTTTTCCTGCTATTTGTAATAGAGAAAATGAGTCTAAACTGATAAATATAAACGCTTGTAAATACAATATTTAATTTCACTGTAGGATTCTCAAATGACAACTAATGTAACTAACTAAAATTTGGCAATGTTGCATTGATTTTTGTATATGAACAGCCATTGTACAGAATGGAGGCCGTAAGGTGCAAGATTAACATCTAAAAATATAACATTGCAGGATGTTTATTTACCGATTGGCGCAAGTAAGTTAACTTAAAATGTAACACCCTGCATATTATTATTATTCATCTCAGTAACATGCGAGTGACATAGAAATAGATATTATTTACAACCTACAGAGCAAGTAGAAAAGAAAGAAACATTATACTAATATATTAATGATCTTACATTAATGACTGATAATATACGTAACTAATGCTAGTAAAAATCTGATTTGCTACTGTATTTCTTACCAGCGCATTGTCACCTTTGAGTTTATGAAATTCATACAATTCTCCTAACGGAAAATCGGCACAAACATCACCATTCATAACAAAAAAGGCGTTGGGATTTCCAAATCTAATTTGATCCCGAAAATGATATAATCCTCCCGCTGTTCCAAGTGCAGTAAATTCTTGTAAATACCTAATAAAACCACTTTGATTATACAATCGACATTTTTTATTCAGCATACTTGATGTTAATGTTGTATTGATGATTTACTTCATTTATAAATGGTTCTATTTGACTAGGAGGATAAAATCCAATAATTAATACTTCTCGTAAATCTTTTAAACTCACGCATGCTTCAATATGATGTTGTATCAATGGTAAACCTGCTACGGGGAATAAAGGCTTTGGAATATCTAACGACAACGGCCGAAATCTTGTGCCTAAAAGTAAAAATTTGCTACAAAACATGTAATAGAGGTTAGTTCACAGAAAACCTTTCTGTGGTCCACCAATTAATATTACCGCCTTCAACATTATTACTTTCCTAATATTGTGACAATACGCTAAACCAGTTAGCTACAATATACAAAAATTGCAATCGTAGCGTGTTTTGTTATCAATTTTACACACACGTAGTATTTAAAAGTAATCAAAACCATAGACAACCCCTCATACATAAGGCGAGTTCGGGTATTCGTTCGAAGTAACTCTATTTACTCTAAATACCCTACTCGCGCTCTTTCACCTTCGGGAATGTCGTAGAGTTCCATCCATTCGTTATGAGTATGGGTTACGTGGTCCACTCATGCTCTACTCCTCATCCCCTCCACCGTGCTCTGTACTCTTGATCCGCTCCGAACGAATACCCGAACTCAGCTATATGAGTTCCGATCATGAGTTCAGGATATTCGTTCAGAGTAACTCCAGTTACCGCAAGTACCCTATTCGTGCTCTTTGACGTTCGGAAATATCGTAGAGTTACTCTAGTCAAGTTCGGATACGATAGAACATTGCAAAAGGGAGTACTCGGTGTTTGTAATCTTTACATAACAAGCTTGTTCTGATGAAGAAATGTTTTTAAGTTCGAATGCCGTAAAATATTATATTAATAGAGGCATTCGGCAACGGAGATATGCTGCACATTCTTTCAATACTGAAAGATGTACATTTGGAGAATTTCATCACCTATATTTGAAATTAAGAGAGTACCCAGAAAAATTCCGCGAATATATGCGAATGAACATAGAAACATTCGATTACATTCTATCAAATATTCGTAAAGAATGCGATATAAAATGGTGTAATTACCATCATAGTCCAATTGTCTCTGAGGAGCGGTTGAAAATCCCAATTAGGTAAGTAAATAAAAACAAAGAGGATTATAGGCCTTTTATTAAATCAATATGGATAATTTAAATAGCACTGGCTTTCAAGAAATCAATTAAATGAATGAATATGAAAATATTTTAAACATACGTGTACTAGTTAATTTAATTGCTACTTCATCCCATAGCTTGTCTAAAACACCGATTATGGTGAGTTTGATTTTTTTGGTTCCATATTGGGGGCCTAAGGTAAATTTCAACTTCATTATAAACACACCCCAGAGACTCGTGTTTTCTCAACTCTCGGGGAAATTAGTATGCAACACGAACTCCTCATGAGACGAATTAACAGGAGTATCCAAGTGTATCTCGTCTCTGTAAAAATTAACTCGCTGCCCCTATCTTACCCATCACTGGACGGATTAACTACAGAGCAAATGTCCATAATATAAATATTGTCTCTATCAGAACGAGTCGTCTATTTCCGCAAATATACATATTTTTTTAAGAATGATACAAATACAGTTTGTGCATTATAGGATGGCGAACGCTTCAGATGCGCGGTGGAAATACAAGACCGCTCAATCTAAATGTTACCAGTAGCGTAGTAAAGAGTTATGTTTACATAATATATACCTTCCTACTGTATTTCGAAGAATGTAACATTATGCATCTATTTCTCTATTATTTGCATTCACCTGAAGGGTTCTTGTACCTGCATCTTAAGTATGTTATGTACTTATTGTATTAATGTTATCTACTTAATGCAAATGAGGGTTTAAATTAACATTAAATTGCTATTAGAAGAAAATTTTAGTGTTCTATCATCACCATTTTGGCAAAAACATGCACTCACTTTCTCAGTTGTAATTTAGTTTCCGTAACGAAAACTGAGGGCGAAAACCCTAGCCTTAAGTTTTATTTTCGAATACGCTTGTTGCAAAGAAATGGCATCAACAATCGCTGCAAATAAAGTGCTTCACAGTCAAGCTCGTGAAATTGTATATATTGTTTTCAATTATTTCAAAACGGAAAGTGATAAAAGTTTGACGGAAATAAAAAACATTGTGTTTAGGACTACCGGTGTATTGATAAGAACCATTGAAAGGATTGTGAAAGAAGGAAATAATCCACGACATGAAAATGAGTCTATTTTCAAAAGCCCGAACAAAAAACGTCTCCGCAAGTGCCCAATTACTGAGCTTCAAGATTATGAAAAAGTCGATTTTTCAAACACAATTTACCATTTTCATAAAACTGAAGGATGTCGAATTACACTTCGGGCTTTACGTGAAAAACTACGTGAAGATTTACAATGGATCGGTCAGTTAACTTCGTTAAGGAAAATTGTCAGACTTAGGATTCAGGTTTCGAAAAACAAGAAACAATTGCAAATTGCTAATCGAAAAAAGTGATATTCGAGCACGTCGAATCGATTATCTAGAAAAATAACATACTTTCGAGAACAAAACCGTCCTGTAATTTTTCTCGATGAAACGTATATCCATAGTAGGCACACTATTTCCAAAAGCTGGAATGACGACACTAATAATGGTCTGTTCACAAATATCTCTAAAGGGGATAGACTAATTATTACTCATGCAGGTTGAGAGCAAGGATTTTTGCCAGAATGTCTCCAAATCTTTAAGTCTGGTACTGCATTGGGCGATTATATTCAGAAATGAACGGAACAAATTTTGAAAAATGGATGCGAGAAAAATTAATTCCAAATCTACCTCCTCAATCTATTGTGGTGGTAGACAATGCGCCATACCATAATGTTCAAATTAATTGTCCACCCAATAGTACTTCTCGAAAGGCGGAAATATCATGGTTGACAGAAGAAAATATACCATTTACACCCACAATGCTTAAACCACAGCTTTACGAAATCATAAAAGTTCACAAAAAAAACCACGTGCAGTACAAATTTGATCAGATTTTTCAAGAAAACGACCACACTATTTTAAGACTTCCGCCATCTCAACCGGATTTAAATCCTATTGAATTAATATGGGCAACAGTAAAACAAAAAGTGAGAAAACGGAATACTACATTTAAAATAAACGATACATGGAAATTAGCCGAAGAAGAATTTAATGCAGTCACGACTGAAGACTGACAAAAAAGGTGCAAACACGTAATAAATATTGAAAAAAAGTATATGGAAAGTGAATATATAATTGACGTCAGAACCGAAGAATTAATAATTAATTTAAATGAGGATTCTAGTGAAGACGACTTCCATTTTAGTGACGATGGGGATGATGAAGATTTGTAAAATGATGCCAGTGCATTTCTTATAGTTTTTTACGTAGTACATAGATTGGTAATACATTTTATTTTATAGTAGTTTTTTATTATGCTAAAATAATTTTAAAAATAAGTCGAGCTACGCCACTGCATGTTGCATTCAAACTTGAATTTTCCCGAACGATGTCCGACAGTACCTTCGGACAGCGCCGGAACTCGCCATCCTACAACGCGAGACCTGTACTCACCTATTTAGACCTACTAACCGAACTTGTATCTTTCCACCTGGATTTGACGTTAACGATCAGATTAGACAAACCCAGCTTGTCACTGATTTTGTACGCACTTCTAATAGTGTATTCTGTTTATTTTTTTTTTCATTTTTATTTTCTTAGGCATGCACATATTCTGTAAATTAGTATTAATAGGCTATAAGTAGAACGCCTCCTGCATATTTTTGTGAATTTGCGGCGATGTAGTCTTGTTGGCATACATTTCTGTTACATTTTGTGCTATATCTTATGTAATAACTATAGAGGCCAATAAATTCGTTTATTATTATCAATTCCCACTTTTTATTAGTTATATTAATTACGAATACCTTAAGCAGATTAGATGTAAATGTGAAATGCATAGTGATCCAGAAAAATTGCACATTTTTCTTTTGTGATAGGAGGCGGTGATTTCATATTTGAGTATAACGGTTAATTCTAAATTTTTTTAAATATTTGTCTCTATGAAAAATAATTCTACTTTACTCTTGAGACTCTTTCAATTTTAAATGCGCAGCCTGTATACGCTAGAAACTGTGATTAATGGATATCAAGTTGGTTTTAAAAGGTGCTCAAACTTTCTGAATTACTATAATTTTATAAAAGTCCGTAACAAAAAAAAACCCACATGGTGTGCACTTTTTGACGCACGTTGTATAACATACTTTTAGTTTTCAATTTTTGAATGTTTGTCGATTGGCTCTCTAGTGCTGTTATTTCAAATCAATAGAGTTACTTAGTCTGCGAATCATAGTTTATTTCGTCTTTTCGAGTGCAACAGATTAACTACAAAGCAAAAAATGCAGATATAAATATTGTACATATCCGATCGAGTCGTCTATTTTCACGTGATATGTTTGAACGTTAAACTGAATATCATTTCGCGTAAATATGCATAGCATACATGCAATTTTCTTTCTTAAAATGTAAATAAAGAGAAATGGAGCATCTTCCAAAATTGTAAATTGAGGCACAATTCAAATACCAACATCTATCAAATGCTATATTTTCTTTACAAAAATATTAATTAAACAGTAAAGCTAATACATAAAAGCATATTATAAACTAAAAACCTAATTTTAACTTAGTATACTTAGGCATTATTGTTATTATTATTACTATACACTCAGTTCTCAAATATTAATAATAACAATAATAAACGTAAATCTAAATATACTTAATTACACTAACTGTATTCCGAATTTTGACAAATAGCCTTGAAGAATGGTGAGTGATTGTTGATTTATAACATTTACAAGCGGCGGCAGAAAACCGGGTCGAGATGAACTTAAATTACCCAAACTTTGAGTCAAAAACTGCCTTGGTTCCGTAATTGCTATAAATAAAAAGTTATATTAATAAAAAGAAATAAAGAAAAAACAATAACGTTCACCTTGCAAAGGATCGGGCTTTGAATTATTTGCGAAGTTCAATTTTGCATTGCTTGATTGAAAGGTTGGTGTATCATCAATTTCAATAAAGTGATCGTCGGGAAAAGTACTTTCATCACGTGGCATTTCAAAAAAGCAGATTAGAGCCTAAAATAAGACTCTTAGTAACCCTATATATTATATTTGAGGCAGCATATCAATACCTGTAAAAGCTGAGACCAATATTTCTGGTAATCTCCAGCATACATTATTTGACACTCGCATAGTAATTTTGTGATTCCACAGGCAACTATTTTTCTTTCAATGACACCCGATACTTTTTGTAGTTCTGGTATAAATAACTTTTCAAGAACCATACCAAACATCCTGTAAGCAAATAAAATGATATAAACATATACTGGATAGTTTTAAATTATGCTTTTTGCAAAACTTACTGGGCTTGTATGCCGTCAATTGTAGCAATTAATTCATTTGGAGAATATTTAACCATATATAAGCAAAAAAAGGTTATTAAATTTATTACATATTTTGTTGTTTTGCTGGACGACAGTCTTTGAAAGAGTAGAATAAATATTTGTTTTTGGTATGACGCTAATGCTTCCCTGTAATAAACTAAGTAACTTTAAAAATATTTGCAATAATTGCTTTTCCTTACGTTGGAAAATGCTGGATAATGCTTTGCATCAAATGAAAACCCTCATGATCATTCACTTTAGACGCAATTAACTTTTGAAATACTCCCAAAAAACCACTCTGTAATATAAGAGAACCTGTCATAATCATAATTAATTAGATATACACGGCTTTCTTAACTCACCAACTTATCTTGTCCAATGATTTGCGGGGCCGCTTGAACTGCGAAAGCACTCAACAATCGGACAAGTGGACCTATATTAGCAGGGCGTTCCCATAATACAGGAGCTAATAGATGAGGCAAGAGCTGCATGTAGGGCTCGGGTATGGCACCAGTTGGCGTTAGTTCCATCAACAAAGATAGTAGCTGAAATACATAGGGGATGAACTCTGAAATTTTAAGAAATTATTATTTAAAATTAAATCCTTAAATTAATAAATTTTACCTTGAATATCCTGTTGCAATATGCCTTGAAATATTGGAAATAAAACATCCTCAAACGAAGATACAGCCAAAGAATTATTTCTGC
Source organism: Dynastes maya (assembly GCA_029619315.2). NCBI lineage: Eukaryota > Metazoa > Arthropoda > Insecta > Coleoptera > Scarabaeidae > Dynastes > Dynastes maya. Next base: position 35,994,632 of record JAROYE020000003.1, read on the forward strand.
AAACAATTCTGAAAAAGAACGTGAATAAGAAATAAACTATAAGCAATATTTAAGAACGCATAAATTAATTTTTAGCTAAACAAATAATAATAAAAAAATAATGAAACAAGTTGATTTATCTTTCTTTTTTAAAATAACTTCTAATATATAGGCTGACTCGGCAATGATGCCATTGATATTAAAAAAAAAATGCTTTACGTATATTTCGATTCTTGGATTCTCCATCGACAGCTGATTCTATAATGCTATCATAGTGCAAATTTATGCAGGATAGTAAAAAATCCTTGAAAGAAACATTTTCAATGTAAGCCCTAATAATGGTTGAATTAAGAAACGACATAAACAAAAGACTTTAATTTGCTCCCAATTGTTACGATGCGTAATTTATAAAATTCTTGAACAAATAAAGAGTTGAATAACATTAAAGAAATTAAATTAAATGCTGAAATCATTAATAACCACCGGAAATCTAACGGTTGATAAACTCTTATCTGACATTTTCTAATATGTCGGGTGTTATTAGTTGAATTTCTTGTCGAATTCTTTCATTCTTTAATTCGTTTTCGTAACATTTTCTGATCTAATAACGCAAATTCTCCAAGTAAAAATAGCTAAATTAATAATATTAAAAGCAGATTTTTGTAATATTCCATAACGTTTACGTTATTAGTTGTGCAATGTTCGCGGTTATAATCAAATGAATACAAAGAGTACAATAATATTATTCTCCGAATATACGAGAGTAGTCTGAAAAGTGTTCAGCCTAACACAGAAATAAGTATTTTTTGTCAAATTCAGTTTTATTTCTCAACATAGTCTCATTGTAAGTCTATACACTTTTCTCCGCGATGTTCCCATCTTTTTAATTCGTCTAAATAGTAGTTGGCATTTTGTTTTGCAAAGTACCCGTTTACGAATGTGATGGCCTCCTCATTCAATGAAAATCTTTGTCCTTCGATCGAAACTTTGAGCTTAGAAAATAGAAAAATGTCGCTGGGGCCCGGATGAGATGAATAGGGTGGGTGGTCTATCAATTCAAACCCCAGTGAATTTTTGCCACGGGGACCACTAAAGTATAAGACGGTGTATTCTCTTGGTGGAACAAAGCTTTCTTTTTCTTCAAACGTGGCCATTTCTCCGCAATTGTTACCTTCAGCTTGTCAAGCAATAATGCATAGTATGCTCCCGTTACTGTTTTTCCTTTTCCAAGAGAGTCGATTAACACAACTCCATCGCTATCCCAAAAAACAATCGCCATCACTTTCCCGGCTGATGAAACAGTCTTCGCCTCTTTCGGAGCTGATTCACCCTTCGTAGTCCACTATTTCGATTAACATTGATTGTGCCTTCAATAAACTACCTCAACAGGGCTTTAGAAATGTTCATTCGAACACGTTTTAGTCCTGAGTGAGCAAGCGCGGTTAGCTTTTTCATGCCCAAATCTTCACTCAATAGCTGAGTTCGGGTATTCGTTCGGAGCGGATCAAGAGTACAGAGCACGTGGAGGGGATTAGGAGTAGAGCATGAGTGGATCACGCAACCCATACTCTTAAACAAATGAATGGAGTAACTCTACGACATTCCCGAACGCGAAAGAGTGCGGGTAGGGTATTTGGAGTAAATAGAATTACTCCGAACGAATACCCGAACTCGCGTAATATATGATAAAACACGTTCTTTTATTCGATGGTAGTCTGGCACTGTTTGGTGAACTTTTCTGATAATATCGGTAGTGGTTAGTTTTTAGTCGTACCGAATTTCACTGTGGCAAATGATGGTGGTCCCCGTAAGCGGCGTCCATCTCAGCTTTAATTTGCGCAAGCGTATTGCCTTTCAAATGCAAGAACTAAAAGACTGCTCGATATTCGGTTTTTTCCAGAAATACTAACATCCACTAACACAAATGACTGTTAAACAACTAAACGTCAAACATAACTAAAGAGGCGCGCATTTCAGGTGACTGGTATGGGAGGATACACCAAAAGTATGTATAAATCAATACAAATAGATATACACTAGTTTCATTTATATTTAGCGTCAACAGGTGTATATCGAGCAAGCTCAGTGAAACGTATACACATATATGTCTATACCGATTGCAACGGTGATTGCTCAGCTGGGCGAGTGTATGTAGTCTGCATTTTGGTCAATAAAGAAAAGATAACGCGGCACCAGTAGCGTACCGTTACTTTTTGTATTTTATAAATTATTTACATTTACAACTGCAATAATTTAAATCAAGATTACTAAAACATTAATGAATTAGATATTACATTAATAAAGGTCATTATAGTTATTCTTTTTTCCAAATTTTCATCTGTAAATCTGGTTCTCTTTGATGTGAATACATTTTTAAACCTTCAAAACGATTTCTCAACATCACAACTTGTGGTAGGTGCAAAATTAAAGTATGACAAGTAATCGTAATATTTGTAAATTTAAATCGAAATCCTTTTCGTAAAATTGTTTTAATATATGAATGCCCAGGTTCCTTTTCAATCTGGAGTAAATTTTTGTCGCCAATCTAATAGAGAATTCGCCGGATACTGTCTCTAGTTTATTCAGAATATTATAGATTCTTCTAATTTCAAATATCGGTTTTCAAACTATTTAATTAAGCCACTAAAATTACTTTCCACATATTTTAATAGCATTTGTTTACTAGATTAGTTTTAACAGTTTTTTTAATCTGCTCCACATTTTCTGCGTAAAATAAAGCAGCTTCTAGCCATGTTCTTCATCTAATAATGATAGTTGCAGGTGACACTGGAAGCTCTGGAGAATTTTTTCTATATACTGCAACCTGCAATGGTACTTAAAAAAAACTACTACACACTTACTACGTAAGGCTTCTATACTTTCACAAGACAATACTTTTTCTCATAATCAGTCGTTTCGTCAGTGCTCATCCAAGTATATATATTAATTGTAAACTGTTTTTTATAGAAATCATTACTTTATCGTAGGTTTTCGCGACATGCCTACGTAAGGTAGTTTCACTTGGAATAGTTGAAATAAAAAAAACTTAATACTGGATTTTCTATCTTTGCTAAAGGTATGTTGGCAGAGATAAATGCTTCACAAGGTTGAATATTTAAATTATCCTCTGTATTTAATTTAGATTGGCCTTTCTATGTTTGAACGTGCTAAGTCACGTGATTTAATGATGCAGAGAACTATTTGTTCACACACATTGCAATAAATATTATCTTCTAGAAGCGAAAAGAAGTACGAATAGTCCTGAATCCAGTTTCTTATTCTATTCTGACGGGAGGTTGTCGCTTGAGCCATTGCAGTTGTAAAATCACAAATAGTTGTAACAAGGAGAATTTAGAAACGTCACAAGAAAAAACTAAACTACAATTTACAATTAATAAAAGTACACTAAAGCTGTAAAGGCGTTAATTCAAGGAAAGCTTCTAAAATATTTATATTATTGTTTAAATAAACTGCAATGAATTGAATAAATGATATTTGAACAATCTGGTCCGTAGGCTTCTGCGGTCGTTAATAATACTATACTCTTTGTTTCCGGGTTGGAACCGCGTCATTGTCGTAGTTTTTGCCGACGTTTTGTCCACACACTTATAGGACATTTTCAGGGCTGTTTTAAGTTTGCATCACAATGAAAGAATAAAATAAGTATATACAATAAAAAATAATTAACAATTATTTTAAACAGAACTAAAGCAAAATTAATAAAATCCCCAACAGTAATGATAGCAAGGACTGTGGGATAGTACGGCAAATAACACTAAAGTATCGGCACACTCCACACCACATACGTTAATTGATTAATCCGGAACAGCTGTTTCGAGAATTCCTGGTAAGATCGAATGATGTAAGCCCAACTTTTTAATTCTAACATACCTGTTTTTTCCTCAACCCCTATTAATTTATTAGGGTAAACCGGACACGTTTTACGTTTTGTGCTACTCAGACAGGAGACTCTTTTGTTTATTTTCTGTATATTTCGCATGTTCTAGTTTAAGGGTGTATAGGCGGCAAAAGTAGGTATTTGTAAGTATCTTCTCGAGAGTAGGAATAGAACAGGCATGTTAGAATTAAAAATCTTTTCTCACATCATCCTTACGTTGACGATGAGAATCCAGGAATTCTTGAAACAGCTGATCCGGATTAATCAATTAATAACTTTTGTGAAGCAGAGTGTCCCGGTACTTTAATGTTATTTGACATCCCAAACAGTAAATAAAATAACTTTAGAGTGTAATACATTTGCAATGGTGATGGCACTGATATTGCATCTCCTCGCCGCTCGATACAAGGTTACCTAAAATGTGCGCCTGTTTAAACATAACTGAAATCTTTAAGTTTCTTTCACGCATAAGCAATTATATTGCCAGAATATTTTTGAGAAGTAACGCCATCTTCATGTTGAGGCTTGAAACTTTTGCAGACTTCGCCCGTATCTATAGACGCAGCCGAGCAGTTACGACGATACGGCGTGTCTACGAGATTCGGTTGCACCTATACCAGCCGTTGTAATTGCACTGGTAACAGTTTCAGTTTTGCAATTAATTGTACATTTTAACTATTTGTGTTACAATGCTTTCCGGGATGTTGAGTTGTTTGAGAGTCTAAGAATTTGTAGGAAGCAAAAAAATATGTATCGATAAAACACTATTCCAATATGAATAATCTTGTGTGTTGGGGATTATTATGGTCGCTGTGTGCACATAATGCAGGTTTTACAAGATTTACCTTATAGACAGTGAAAATGTTTCGAATAAATAGTGGTTAAAATGTGGCCTGGAAGGATTTTTACAAACTGCTTTCAATTTTTCTGTCAATTTTGGAAGAGCAACGCCTAAGTATGGTATAATTTTGTCCTGTAGAGTTGAGAAGCTTCGCATGATAGCTAAAACAAGTACAAATTCAATATCCACATGTTTTTGTCATATAATGTTTAAAGTTGTGCTAGTTGCTGTTAATATAAGATTACGTTACCTTTCATTACATATTCATTCTCTTCTGATACAGGTCGGTCCAAAGTTGCGAATAAATTCGTAAAGAGATCACTTGCTAAGGGTGCTAAATCATTAGCACCGACACTGCAATTTAATAATAAAACATACAATATATTAAGGAATCCTTTTTCTATTCAAACACCTACATTACAATATTATTATTATCCTTCATCACCAATATTTTTTCTATGGCACATGCGCTGTATGTATGTATAACTGCACTTTCTGATGTTAAATGTCTAACAAGTTGTGGCAATGTTCCCATTACCATTTCTCTTGGAAGTATAGATCTGAACGTCATTATGTATTTGATCGAATCGGCTTTTAAAACAGGCAGATCGTTAACTAAAAAAAATTAAAGAAAAATCAACAAAGAGGAGACATATACATCATCGTTTTGGTTATTACTACTGCCAGGCCTTTTTAGGTTTTTGACTCCCACGATACCCCACCACATACCGTTTCCGTTAGTAGGGCGAGCAGCGAGCACTACATACATATTGATACAAACGACGCCTACCTGCACGTAAGAGGAGACGAGAGGGGATTATTTCTACGTCTTTGAACTAATGTAGCCGGGCCCTAGTTACTACATATTTGCATTCATGACCAAAGTTAGTATATATATTTTCAATAAAGATAGCACAATCGGAATACTGCAAGAAAATGTGAACATACCAGAAATTACAAAACTAGTATACATGTTGGTCTAGATACGAACGGGGGATTGCTTTGTGAATGGCAAATATATCGGCCGTGCTTTGGTAAGAATTTCCGGCAAGATACCATGTAATGATTTGTACCTTCTCTGCGGTTATATAATAGTATATTACATAACGAGAATGGAAAGTGAGTGCGAGTGAGAATCTTGACGCAAGAGGCGCCAGCCGAGTGCGGAAATCTCACGAGCAAACGATAGACACTACTCACTATTTTTCCTACTACACTGAAAAAAGTCATTTATTGCAAAAATATTTATACCAAAATCCGTTTGTAGCTCACAATTTGCCCGAAAATTTTTAACGTTTGTCTTGCTTCTGAGCGCTCGTTTCAGATAAACAAAATAGCAACATACTTAATAAAAGTAAATTACATTATAACACACGTTTTGACAGATGAATGAAATTACCAACTTTCATGTCTACCCAATTGAAATTGACATCTTTCTTACAGTGTCGTAGGAAAACTAACATAGTGCATCCGAAATCCACGATCACTTCTTAGAACCTTCCGAGCGCATAAAGAGACAAAGAGTGCGTCTGATAGGCCTCTCAGCGCTGCGACAGTTGCGCGCGGCGAGGCTAGCCGGCGGGGATAAAAGCAAGTATGCCAGATCACGCTACATACAATATATCTCGCATCCCGGTGAGACCTGGGCCAACGTGTATACAACTAGTGTCCACCCAGTGCCTGGGTGGAATTCCATCCTTGAGTAATTTATAATGCTCATTATAATGACAACTATGTATTTTTTATTTTGCAAATAACTCATATTACGCTGAAAAAATTATTCTATATCCTAAGTCTAAACTTAATGTCAACTCTTTAATTGGCGACTCTGGAACCATTCTTTGTAGCATCTTTTTTGTTTGTTTTAACGAGAGGAACACGGCTGTGTATAGCCTCATATCTATCTTTATATTTAAATAAAATAGTATTCAATTATACAAACCATCAACTCTTTCCAATTCAGGTAAAATATGTTGTTGACAAAATTGCGGTATTGACACCAATTGACTAGCTTGAGTTACACCATGTCTTTGTGTTGCTCCTCTGCTAACGAGGGACGTAACTAAATATAAGGCTGCATCCTTGTTACGCCAATTTTGTTGAGGATTTTCAGTATATTTTTGTAACATGACCTACATGAAAGTGTAATTAGGCGAATGATTTTACAAAATTATAAATTGCGCACCTGGAGATATTGGCCGAAGATTTCCATTATTCTTGCTTCAAAATTTTGACTTAAAGTATTGACTAAATCACAAGCAGCTCTTCTCCTTGTATCGACATCTGACCCTTCAATATCTCGACGAGTATATTCTTCCGGATTGTCTTCGAATAATTCTTGATCGGATTCTAAATAAAAACAATCTAATTAGTACAATTAGAGAATTCAGATTTACTCGCTAATAATTAAATAGTTCTATTTTCTAATTAAGTAATTTTTTTAATCAAACAATTGTGCTACGTACACTACCACTCATAAGTTTAGTTGAGTAGCACAAAAATGTAAGGTTTTCAAATAAAACAAGTGGGGTATTAGAGGGGAGGTACTCTTGGTAATGTCGACCTTATTAACACAATTTAGAAGAAGCGTTTATTGCTGGAAAACCACACTTCTCATGGTCACAAACGAATGCAAAGGCTGTCACATCTTTTGTAAATGATTTAAAATTATATGCATGTCGTTTAGTAAGAACTACGAGGGCGGTATGATAAATACCTGTGTTAAGGAAGCCAACGCAATTGTTTTCGATATAGTAAATTTATTTAACGACATAATCTCCTTGTAGTTCTATACACTTAGTCCAAGTTTGAAAAAAGAAAGAAGTCACAGGGTGCTAAATCTGGCGAATATGGTGGATGGAGCACCAATTCGTAGCGTAGCTGGACTAGTTTTGCTATCGCAATTGTCGATGAGTGGGCCGGGGCGTTATCATGATTTTTTCTTCGCCAGGTGGGGCGTTTTTCTCTTTAGTTCGGCGTCGAATCGGTCCAATAAATCAGTATAGTACTGTCCCATGATTGTTCTTCCCGTCTCCAAATAATCAATTAAGATTATGCATATGCGAATCTCAAAAAAAAAGTGTAGTGATGTATCCATGTCTCATCTACAGTCACATGACGCCGCAAAAACTCACACGTATTGCGTTTCAACGTGTCCAAGCATTACTTTGAAGTTATCACGCGATTCCGTTTTTGATCAAACGTCAGCAGACGCGGCACCCATCGCCGATCGCTTTCTCATACTCAATTTTTCGTGAAGGATGTTTTTCACACGTTCAATTAAGATGTTTACATGTACGCATCAGGAAATCTAATTAAGATATCCTCATTTGCACATTTTTGTCGAGTGAGTAGCTGCACACGCCTCTACAGAACTGAACAAATCATATTGCTCCAGATTCTGACGCGACAGCAGGCTGGCTTAAACCGCCATAGTTAATTAATTGAAATCGTAAAAGCCATCACTTATGCACCATACACAGACGCACGTTTCGCAGTTTTACTGCTCTTCAATGTGGAAGGTAATGGCAAATTCAATTAAGATGTTTACATATTAACAATCTCTCTAATTTTCACCCGATCATGAACTTTATTGATCATATCGTCCGTGGTCGCCTGGCTGCTGCCGCTTAAATTCATTAAACCAGTATCTGATGGTAGTCGTCGAAGATGCATGGTCATTATAAACTGCATCCAACTTCTCTTTGATTTCCGCACACGTTTTCCCATTCAAAAAAAGAAATCGAATCACTGACCGATATTATTCTTCTCACATGATTCCATAAATACATACATAAACTTGCTTACTATCAACAGCTCTCAAAACAACACTACTCGAAGTTTGGACAGACGTCGACTAAAGAATAGTATCTACTCAGTCGGTAATTCAGATTCTGACACAAAGCGCCACCTATCACCAAACACGGGTACTTCTCATACCATCCTCATACTTAAATGGAAATGAACATTCAAATAATTCCTGCTGCTGGAAAATCACACTTATGATCACAAACGAATGCAAAGGCTGTCACATCGTTTGTAAATGATTGTATGATGCATGTCTTTTAGCGAAAACTACTTGAATGAAGAGGAAAATTCAAGGAATTCTCGCTAAACGACACAAATACATTTTAAAATCATTTAATATATGACAGCCTTTGCATTCGTTTGTTAATCAGGCATTTTCTCAATTCAGCATTTATTGTTTGTTTCAGTGATCTAACTTTTATAGCATTTTACGCAACTCGATTAAACTCATGAGATAGTGTACAAAGGTTTTAAGGAGGATTAACTTACGCCTAAATTCCATATTTGGTATGATTACTTTCTCGCAGATGCTGTTTAAGACATTGCTATCCTCAAACAAATTTCTGTAATGGCTTCTATCAGCTACGGACGATAAAAATTGTAAAGCATTAGAAACCAGCTAAAATAAAACAAAGTTAATAATTGGTTAATACACCTTCATTAATAATTACCAAATCGTATTTTGGTTGTAAACCAGTTGAAACAAGCAAATTCCACACGACCTGTACAAATTGAGGCAAATAAGGTCGAAACTCTTCATCGTATTTTTGAGCGTAAAGTGCAATGTTATCACACACTTGGGATTTTAGCTGTTCAATAACTCCTGCATCTTCTTCATCCTAACATGAGAATAAATTAAAGTTACAAATGCAGCTTGGAATGGAACTAATCTTGTTAAACGCTTAATACTGGTGCTAGGTCTGCAAAAGCTCTAAATCTAGCACTATTAATAAAAACATGCACCAGCAGTACAGAGTTAAATTTACTTACAGCTGTGTCTAAAATTTTCACATGAGTTGCTAATAAAGCATGAAAATTAGTCATCCAAGTTTCCATATTATCCTCAAAAAATTCTGGTAAGTCTTGGAAATTTAATGAATAGAATACCTTTGCCATAAGGACTAAGGAACCATAAATTACTTTTAAAGCATTTGCGTCATTCGCATGAGTTTTTGTCAATCCTACTGTTGCCTAAAAAATAAAGTTTCAATGGTTTAGATATTATAAAAAAAGGTTATATACTAACAACAAGAAGGTCTGTAAGAGGTTTCGCAATTTTTTCCAATACATATTTGATTTCAATCCACAATTCATTCGACTTAAATTCATATCTGTATTTCTTAAATAATGAATGTGCAGTCCGTAAAATTCCATTAATAACATTAAAGTCACCTATAAGATAAATAAATATTTTGGTAATCCTGCTTTTTACAGCTCCCATTTACACGACTTATGTGCGCATGCATATGATTAATTATTTTTGGGTAGTAGGAAGGCAATGTTGCCAGATTACATCGGTGTTAAAATAAACGTAACTATATATCATAAATACCTCGCTATTTATTTAAAATATGTCAAAATTAAAATAAACTAAAAACAGAAATGAAAAAAAATGTGAACCACAACATGATGTCCATACACACCACCGTCTAGCACCAAGCAACCTCCGAGCAACACTCATTATGACAATGCCAGGTAAAATAAATCAAAGAAAATATTAAATTTTAGAACCCATTTATTAAAAGTGGGTTTTAAAAACAAAAATTAAGCATCAAAATACTCCAAGAATTCTAGAAAAAGCTGCACAATAAGAGTATAAAATCTTGTATGATATCCAGTTCGTTCCGTTTGCTTACCTACGGATTTGCGCTAACAATGCCTCTGCTGTTCTGTCACAACACCTCTATAAAGCCTATTTTACACGCTGCGATTTATTGGTCAATTAATTGAACAAGTTGATCTTTGATTTTATCGTACCGTGTAAAACAGCAAAAAATCGGTCCGATTTCTTGAACAACTTATCATAATCATACGATTAATTGAATTGAATAGAACATGCTCTATTTTTGCCACGATTTTCCGACGATTTCTTACTAACTTTGCTGTTTTAATACCAACCCAGTAATAGAAAAATACCTACGAATTTTGTTTTAATGTTTTTAAAGTAAAATGAAGTTAAATTCGAATATATAATTTGAATTAACTAACCGAAACTAGTAACCAAACCTATAGCTGCGCCTATACCAAAACTACCAAAACATTGAACAGCAGATTACCAAGCTATTTTTATATGCAGATGAAAATTTCCTATTTAATAATTCCCCCGTTCAACTATTAACGAAACTAAACGAGTATTCACGACCGTTAAAAACTTGTCCAATTTATTATAGAATGTAAAACGGCATATTTCTACCGATTTCTTGGTCAAGAACTTGCTTAAGTAATTGACCAATAAATTGCGGCGTGTAAAACAGGCTTAAGAAAACATTTTTCCAACCCGCGTTCTGTACCTCCAAAAACCACGTAACCTTCACACCACTGGCCACAATGGTACTTTCGATTAAAAAACTACGATTCGCTAAAATCTCTGCGATTTTTGCGATAAGATCATAGTTCAACGCGCCACACAATGTTATTTTGGCTGTAATTATGGCCCCACACATATCAGTAGTGTCCGGATATAACGAACCGCGAGGCACCGAGAAATTCAGATCGTTATATGCGTTATATTCGTAATAAACAAAGCGAATGAAAAACAATTGACAAATTAAAAAATTAGTGATTACTACATTATTCAAACGATGTTTATTTACATGAGTACAAATTTTGAGAAATACGGCATACATATACCTATTTTAATATTACATGTGTTAATTACAGATTAAAAAAGTCTATAATTTTTGACTGTTTCAATTTCGCGCCAGTGCAAATTTGTTCAATATTATCCTCAATGTTGGCGAATATATCCAAAGCATCTTTAGGGATATTATGAAACTGTAAAAAGTAGCGAAGCTTTCTAACACATTGCAGCGCTTCTTGATTAGTAGGGATTGGCATATTTTCACATATGTTACTTTCATCACTACTGGAATCGTCCACCGATTCATTGAATACACTGTTGATTATGTCATCGTCAGTTAAGAAATCAGCGATTACAACTTCATCTACATGAGCGAATTCGTTAAAATTGATATTCTGCATCACTTTTTACGACTTCATAATCAACGACAGATAAATTAATAGTTGTTAAAGATGATTTTTGTTTCTTCAACCATTGTGAAAGTGATAATTCGTCACAGACTCAAACTCATCAAAAGAAGTATAGAATCCAGCATGTTTGAAACAATTCCTAATAGTTTTCTCCGTAACTTCTTACCATGCTTTATGCCTAAAATTTACTGCATCCAGTAAATTTATAGACCTAGATTTACCTTCGTCAATTGAATTAATTAAGTTTATAAGCAAAAAATGTAGTAGCTTTTAAATGCGTGTATTATTCCTTGGTTCATAGGCCGAAGGTGGAGCTAGTGTTTAGTGGCATAAACACTAATTTAGTTGCCAATCAATAGAATAATTTTTCTATTCATCAGTAATAACTCTTCATTCCACAGTCTCAGTTTTTTTATAAACAAATTGCCAGTCACCCATGTTTTTTTATTTGATTTATAATTCACAGGAATTTGTTTAATGTGTTTGAAACATCGCGGATTTTGTGACTTGCCTATCACTAGCAATTTTCTTTTTTCACTTCCCGTTGAATTAGCGCACAGGAATAAGGTTAATCTATCTTTTGAAAGCTTCTTGTCAGTGTTGGCCGGGCTTTCTGAATATTGTGTATTCATGTAGTATCTAAACAAGTTCGCTTTAAACAGAAACTATTTCTGTTAAGACTCTAAAATAGGAATTATAAGGAAGTTCGTCATAAGCGGGTTCGCAATAAAATGTATTTTCTAATATTATTTTTATGGCCAATATAACGGGATCCTCGGTTTGGGTACGTAACAACCGGTGGTTCGCTTTAAGCGGGTTCGTTTTAGTCGATCACTAGTGTGTTAAAATCACTATTTGCTGAGGTCCCAAATGACTCCTTGGAAGAAAAGAATTATTTCGGAGGGTAAGTGATTTTCTGCAATCTTTACATTGTCAATGCGATTGGTCATTTAATTCCACCTTTTTAACAAAGGACATTGATATCTGGCAGTTTTCATAGTCTGAAGAGTTTCTAAGCAACCTGTGCTTAACTAACCACTTCATTACGTATATTTTTTCTGAAAACTAAAGTTTCGAAAGGCGACTTTCTCAGTGTGAATTATATTAACATCCATTAATTCTTCGGGATTTATGATAAATTGCCTGGCTAAACTGCCTATTCCTGCCATTGGATATAAAAAGATAAACACTATAAACACTAATAACGGAATCTAATAATTATAACTAATATCATAAACTAATAAATGCTATAAACATTAGTTACATAACTATATTATAATTACTAATGATGTAAATTAATAAACACTAACAATTAGAATATTTAGTAATAATAATAGTAATATTAATAATATTATAGAACTGAATTTGAATTTTATCCAACAATTTACGAGCGACAGCTAAAGCAACCTGGCAACATTACATTTATTTTTGTCTATATGATGTGATTGCATGAAATAGGAGCCGTAAAATGCAGGATTACTAATATTTTTCAATTCAATAATCATAAGAAACTCACCTGTTGCAAAATGTTCCACCATCTGAGTTATAAGTTCTGGCCACTTTAAAGGAAAATCAGTCTTTCCAATAATACTAATAGCGTCACTTAACTGCTTCTGTATTGCTTCGGGAGAGCTCAACATTAATTTCACAATTAGCTCTTTAACAGTTGCTCGATCACTCGCATGGATCCTATCAACTTGATCATCCTCCTAGAAAGTATGCGCAGCATTATATGTAGTATATTATTTATATAACAATAATACCACACTCCAATTTCGTTTAATATAATTCTTAAATGCTATAGCACCAGCAACTCGAATTGTCATGTCTACATCGGGTGTGTGGACTAAATGCAGCAGCAAAATAGGATAATTTTGATTAACTTCAACCCCTTCTAAAAACTTTTCAGCTAAAATTAAAGTACACACATTAATGTTTTGTGGTAAATGTCGAAATTTGTAAGTATCCCACCTGGCTTTCGTATATTGACATCAGGATTAAGTGTTTGTTGCAAATATTGGCCCAAAGTGCGTAAATTATCATCGGATATTTCCATTTTTGTTTCTAAAACCTACTATTTACACCGGTATATGAACTATTGTAAGTGTACAACTTATTAAAACACAACAGTTACAGGTTGCGCGCTCTCAGAAGTGGAGAACGGAAGAATCACACAAAGCGGATTTACCCGCGTTATGTAAATTTTTACAGGATCGGATTCGTAACATTGTATTTATAACACACAAAAATGTATTATAAACCCAATTTCTTTAACTAAAATTTTTTAAATAAAATACTTTGAAAAACTTCAAAGTATACTACTGTAATAATTATTTCTGTTATAAGTCACATTGGACATTGATTTGATATGTATGCACAACGGCAACGCCAGTAACCAGTATCTCAGCAGAAATTTTTAAAATACGCAAACAATTATCAGTTCCGGCAATAAAGATCATATTCGTATGTAGTACGTCAGAACATTAGCGAATGTGGTCTTTATTACTAGAACTCCAATTTAAATTGTCCTCGAAATTTATAAATTTCCGTTTGGGATGTTGATAACATTAAAATCATGTTTTTTCTAGAATCTGCATTGTAAATTAAATTGTAACCTATTTAGTACTGTGACGCATTTTTATTTCTAGCTAAAAGCAAATAAAATTGATGCAATCACATACAGCTCTATTTCAAAATGTTTGGAAAAATGATTTAACAAAAATTAGTTCTTTTTGTAAAAATTTACTTAAAATTTTTCAAAAACTAAAAAGTTCGAAAAATATTACATCAAATTTTAATTTTTAACAAGTACTTGAAAAGGTATCTAGGTAAAGAAACTAAATAAACATAAATTCATGTTAAACCTGGTAAATGAAAATATGAGAAATTAGAAGTATTACATTTGTCAATGGCTTTAAATGCTTTGGAATCCGTTCTACTAACATGTGCAATTTGTGCTACAGTGCATATTCTTGTTGCTATTATCGAATCAGTTGAACATCCTGATGGCATTGATTACAGACCAATGATGAAATCCCTAACGAATAGCCGATTTATGAACGAGCATAAAATTCCCAAGACTAGCTTTCAATTACCATTTTACCATTAAAATTAGCTTGTAAAAGAAAATGTAGCACAATGTGAATATAGAAATTTACAATACTTTGAATTTTGAAATTGAACGTTATTCAGTTGACATTTGTTTTGAATGGTGGTTGTTGTGATCGTGCGCCCTCTATACATACTATTTAAATCAATTTTTAAATTTATTTGAGAAACGGTTTCGGTTAGATTTGAGATTTGCAATCTTTACTGTTTAACACTGCTTGGTCTAACCGCCTTAGCAAATAAAACATCTTTGTGAATGATACAATAATTTAGTGTTCTGGTGTGTTATTCCATTTAAATAATCGATCGAAATGGATTCTTCATTTACAGAAGTATGTATATGACATATTTTATATTTACTATAAAATAAAATATAAATATAAATTTTCTATATATTAATTGCTAGCATATTTTGGAACGCGCAAGAGAACGGCAGAAAAAGTTGCAGCAGTTAAATCCAACACGTCAAATAACACCACCCAAAGGACTTAAATCAGTAGCAAAACAAACGGAAGCTTTGTCACCTAATAAGGGTAATTATCAAGAAAATACATCAGTAAGCAATACAGAAAATATTGTAAATTATTCACCTAAAAAAGTTAATTCAGAAGGTAGAGCACAAAAACTCATACGACACACTTCATCTACAAAAATCTCATCTAACTTACCTGCCTCGCCCAAACCACAGTTGAAAACACTAAATATCCAGAAAGAGAATTTT
Source organism: Dynastes maya (assembly GCA_029619315.2). Classification (NCBI taxonomy): domain Eukaryota; kingdom Metazoa; phylum Arthropoda; class Insecta; order Coleoptera; family Scarabaeidae; genus Dynastes; species Dynastes maya. The sequence goes on from JAROYE020000003.1 coordinate 36,010,196, forward strand.
AATATGGAAATTAAACTTATTTCTTCAGACAATGTTAGAGTCGAAGTAGAAATACAAGAAAGTGATTCATCAGATAATGAAAATGAACCAAATAAGGTACAAGATAATGCTACACCAGCACTAAGGGAACAAGCAAAACATAAATTAAAAAAATTAGGTAGACTGTATGCAGGTTCGTAATAATACATCAAAGAAAGTGTCATATTTAAATAACATTTTTTTTAATTAGGTGGTGAAGATGCAGATATTTCATCTCCAATTTATCGTACAGAAGAAAATTTCTTAAAAGAAACAACTCTGTCATTGGAACCAGAAAACAAAGATAGAAGGAAAGGCCTAAAGCCTGCATCCAAACGAGGCTTAAGCAAACTTGCAGATTTAGCTCACGATATTAAACAGTGGGAAGATGATACTAATCATGTAAATACGTTTTAATTGTCATATTTTAATAGCTACTATTTAATGACTATTATTTAAGGCCAAAACAAATAAAAATGAAAAAACACCAACAAGAAAGTGGAAAACACAAGCTCCTCCTCCACCAAATACAAATAAAGTAAGTGTTGGTCTTTTTAGATAGAGCATTATTCTAATTTATAGTATTTAATATAGATAATAGAAACTGATTTAGAAGATGTGGATACTCCTTCCCATAGCCATGTTGTGACATCAGAGAAAGAAGTAACAATTGCACAAGAAGACATTCCTTCTCCTGTTAAACTAAAGAACATTGCCACTACACCTAACACTCCTGAAAAGACTTTGGAGTTGGATCAAGGAGTTCTGAAAACTTTGGTAACGGATTTAGTACTTTTATATATTGATATTTATAACATCTCATCAATTTAAAGACAAATTTTTGTAAATCAAACAACAAATAATTAACAAACATAAATTGAATATTACAACCTTTTATACACAATACATTATATTAATTTCTCATGCCAACGTTTCGGAAATGCCAGACCATTATCAAGTTTTTTTCTTTTAATAGGTACCTATTTCATTTCATTTTCCATTAAATTGCTTATTTTGTTTCCTGCTTACAATGATACAACACACACGGTCCATTAAAGAAATAGTTGACAAAATATTTAGAAAAAAAAATATTTTTCTTCTCTGTTTCTCCTTATGCCCTAACAGGACGTCGGAGGGAAAAAAATTTTTTTGTTATAAAATTCTTAGTAGACTTTGAAATATCAGGTATGAGCTTTTTCTTTATGTATTTTTTAAAAAGTTACCTACACTACTATACTAAATACTAAATACCTACATGTACTATTGAACTAAAATAATTTCAATTATCTTCCGGTTGCACCGGAAGTAACTGTCAACTTTGTTATTTTAAATAGAACATCCTATGTATTATTACATTTTTAAATTCGTAGTTACATTCTAAGGTTTGTTTGTTAAACAATTACATTGCTATTTCTAACCATTTTTGACAGATGGACGAGTGAATATGAACTTTTATAACTGTTAATGTGTTTAACTTGGAAAATTGAAATTTTGCAGAACTGTTGACCATATAGGGTAAGATTAGAAACCGAATGAATTTTTCGAAAATATACAGCGTGTCTCACAATTACGATTAAACTTTCAAATGGAAAATGTGTCGAGACTTGTCAAATTGTTCTTACAAAAAAATGTTATATTCATAAGCTGAGCACAATCGGTCTTCGCAACAGAATCGAATCAGTCACATGGGCCGCGGATTATAAATAGTGTATGTGTGACTCACAGCCGACAGAAGTGGTATTTTGTAATCAATACCCCGGTGGAAAAAATAAAAACTGACGCAATAAAAATGTTTGGTAAATAAAACGAATACATGCACACGTTGAAGTGTTTTTATTGCCATTAGTTTTTTTTTTTGTTTGAAAACGGCACTTATTGTATATGTAACGTAATAACCGTAAAAAGTTAACAAAGCAGCTTCTTCAAAAATCTGTTGTACTCAATATCGTAAATGTATGAATAACTAGTCTTTTGGTAGCTAATAAGATTGCAAATTTCGGTTTAACGGGATCTAGTACACGCGCTATAATATTCAAAATAAGATTTTTTTTACAATCTGTCGTTTCATCAAGACATAGCCACAACTGTTTATCTTTTAATTCTGCTTTGATCCCATTTTCAATATCTTTACGTATACTTGATAGCTCTTTCCGTAACGTCGTCCGTGATGGTAAGTACCACTCGGGATTATATGTACGTCAAAACTTGAAACGGTTCTTTATCGAGCAAGCGAAGCGATAGACCACAAACAATAAATATCAAAAGTAAATCCAACTTAAATTGAATTTGAGGTAGCATGCCATTTTTTTCGTTTTTGTGCTATACACTATTTATATGTCTTACAGTCGCCTTTGTTCCAGCACATTTATGGTATTTTGCAAACTCTACACAACACTTTTGTTCCATTATAGTTCAAATTCGATAAATTTAGTGACTTTATTAGTCAACGGTCGTTTATTTTCCTTGCGTACGTTAGGCATACAGGTCTCGTGTTGTAGGATGGCGAGTTCCGGCGCTGTCCGAAGGTACTGTCGTACATCGTTCGGGAAAGTTTGAATGCAACATGCAGTGGCGTAGCTCGACTTATTTTTTAAATTATTTTAGCATAATAAAAAACGACTATAAAATAAAGTGTATTAACAATCTATGTTACAAAAAATTATAAGAAATGCACTCGCATCATTTTACAAATCTTCATCCCCATCGTCACTAAAATGGAAGTCGTCTTCACTAGAATCTCCATTTAAATTAATTATTAATTTTTCGATTCTGACGTCAAATATATATACAATTAAGTCACTGAGTGCACGTTTTCGTCAAAATGGCGATGATAGAACACTAAAATTTTCTTCTAATAGCAATTTAATGTTAATTTAAACCCTCATTTGCATTAAGTAGATAACATTAATACAATATGTAAATAACATACTTAAGATGCAGGTACAAAAATCCTTCAGGTCAATACAAATAATAGAAAAACAGATGCATAAATAATGTCACATTCTTCGAAATACAGTAGGAAGGTATGTATAATGTAAACATAACACCTTACTACGCCACTGGTTACATTTAGATTGAGCGGTCTTGTATTTCCACCGCGCATCTGAAGCGTTCGCCATCCTATATCGCACAAACTGTACATACATATATTTATCTCTACAATTACGACTAACGCTGCGAAGGGTTGATGAGGAACTGTTGCAGTAAATCAATAATTTCATTCGCTGAAGTATCCCGCGCCGATTTATCTGCATACATACGTCGCGTCGTGGGCGCGGCAACCTCACTTCTAACCTGGCGCGAAGCTCTCTGCGCCCGGCCTATTCATTGCGCATCTAAAATGGATACTTTTCAAGATATTTAAGAATATGTGTATTATAACACGATAGAAAACAATCCAGCACTGATGAAACGTTCTATTGCCAAGTCTTCTGGAAGTTTTGCGTTCTAAATACGTGGGAATTAGAATTGCTCCAGTAATGAGAATTGTACCAGTTAAGCAAATCATTTCTTATAAATTTGGCATCAGTTGTTCGGATAATACTGTCCAAAAATAATTCGTGCTCTTGAGACCATATTAAAACGAATTCGCAAAAACTATGTTTTTGAATTTTTCCCTTGACCGATCCACAGTTTTACTATGTTTAACTATGTTTGGTAAGGGCTTCTGTTTTTGTGGTTAACGAACGGCATGTTCTCGATATCACTTTGTTGGATTCTCAATAACTAATAAACAAATTAAACAATCTTCGTTCGTATAATTTAAACGCGCTGGCATTGTTTATAATTGAAAATTATTTTTCATCAATGCCGGACTGTTCCGTAATGATCATAACTAACTTTTATATCTCCAAAGTTGGATGACATTTTAAAAAACTACATAAGCTATATTCTCATTGGAGGTACTCTTTTTTGGAACAGCATTGTGTTACAATACAGGTTTTCCTAAATACATATCTTGAAAAGTATCCATTACGTAATGATTATATTTTGTTTTTTTTTTTATAAAAATTTGATAAGAAAGAGAAAAGCTAGTTAGTTGTATGCAAAAAAATTAAGTTTTGATACTTTTTCCATTTGAAAGTTTAATCGTAATTGTCGAACACGCTCTATAATGCTTTCAAAAAATTCATTCGGTATCTAACCCAAGCCTTATACGGTCGACAATGCAAAATTTCAATTTTCCAAGTTTAACTTTCGCAGTTATAAAAACTCACATGCACTCGTCCATCTGTCAAAAATTTTCAAAAACTGCAATTATTTTAAATGCGGTTGTTCTACCAAACGAACTTTAAAATTGAACTAGGAATTTAAAAATGTAATATATAGGATGTTCCATTTAAAATAACAATGTTGATAGCTAAGTTAACTGAACTAAAGTATTTGAAAATATTTTAGTTCAATAGTACGTGTAGGCTTTAGTACATTACCAAGTTGTCTGATTTCTCGTGGATGGGAGATAATCTGCAATTATAATGGAAGTATTGCTATGAAATTCAATACTTGTAGGTAACTGATTATGAGAACTAAAATGGAAATATAGGCATTTTAATTACTTCCGACTTAACCTATATCACCTTCAACTTTGAAATTTTAAATAAAACACTGTACACTTTTATGTTTTGATAGAGCACAATACTCCAATTTCAAAAATGTTCAAATTGACGACCACATACTTGTGATAGTACGCTAATCTGTGGTAGAATCCCTCAATAACGTTTGAAAGAAATAGTATCTGGGGTGACACTTCGCACTTCTACGATTTTAGTCCTCAAAAAAACTAAAGCAGGGATAGTCAACCTGGTCCCTACCGCCCACTAGTGGACGATTTAAGCTTTAATGGTGAGCGTTAATTGTTGTGTTTCACCCGGCAACCCGATTGTTATTTTATTAATTTGACAAATTTAAATTAATATCTTCGTAGAAAATCATGGAAGGTATAGAAAACTAAACATTTTTGAAATTGGAATAATGTGGTCTGTCAGAACATAGAGAGTGTTCCACTTAAAATTTCAAAGTTGACGATAACTTTCGCTTAAATCGGAAGTCTGATTAAAATGCCGATATTTCCGTTTTAGTCCTCATAGTCAGTTATTTACAAATACTGAATTTCATAGCAATACCTGCAATATTATTAGGGTAACCTAAAACAAGAAATTTACAAAAATCAAAATACCTTTGGAGCAACAAAAGATATCAATTTGCGGTTTCGACAAGTTAATAGGGCATTGCATTCTCATATTCCTGGACTGATTAATAATCAGTCCAGGAATATAAGAATTTTAATTTTAATTAGAAAATCACATAAATAGGACAAGCTGGCGCAGAATGCCATATAGTTTCCATTTAAAGCAACAAAACAAATACTATTATGTACCTTCTTTCCCTACTTGATATTGTCTTCACAATGAGCCCAAGTTTTTGAAAATCGGTTGACATTTACTAAGATTACAAGGACTTTTGTATAATCAAAAGTATGCGACAAACGGTTACAGAGCTTAGCCGATTGCCACCCCTAATGAATCACGGTGTATGCATTCAGAGCCGAACGTATATATCTCGGAAACTAATAAAAATAATGATCATAATGTACATGCATTCGGAATCAGGACAGGATTACATCAAATAAAATACCGTACAGGATGTTGCATTTAAAAAAGTACTACTTGTATCACAATTTCAAGCTTCCAATGCATCTTCGATGTGTTAATATTAAATTCGACTGGTTCAGGGAAAATCTTTGTAATTTAAACTATTTTGTAGACCTAACATTAATGGAGAAGGCTATCGGCTAAAATATAAGAGAATACTGAGTGTATCCTCATATATTTTAGCATTGTTTTGGTTTTAATTAGTTATTGCATTGGTAACAAGTTATTTTTTTGTATTCTCGTTCCAAGCTGTACTATGTTTTATGACTAAAAGAATTACGCGTATAAATTTTTTAAAACATTAATCAACATATATTAACCTACAGGAATCGCAAGGTTTTACGCGTACGACGTCAAATTCACGGTTAATTTTCAATTACAATACTAATATTGGAAAAAATCAGAACACAGAGACCAAGGAATCACTACCTATTATTTTGAGATCTAAAGAAATGGTTATTAAAGAAGAAAAGAAGATTGAGGAGAAAGCAAAAGAAAAACTACAAAAGCCTGCGTGCATCACGAAGGAGTTTTCTCCCATCGAAGTTAAGAAAGAGGAAAATAAAGTAACACCGCGTTCTCCAAAGAAGAATGTGCAACCATCTATTGCAAGCAAAACCGCCATGTTTGAATCAAGTCCAAGTAAATTAAACAATGACCCAGCCATGATGTCTTTAGCGGAAAGAAAAGCTTTATTTGAGAGAAATAAAGGTGCGGCATTGATTCCAAAGGCAGCATTCGCAATGCCTATTCCCATATCAAATAAAGAAAATAAAGCCAACGTCACACAGACTCCAGTCACACCATTAAAAGGAACAAAATGGAACGCAAAAAATATTCTACGCAAAGAATCAGGCGAAAAGTTAACAAACCTACAAGTAAATAATCAAAATACAAGAAACAATAAAGAACTGAATGAAGCTAATGAGATGAGCGGAATAGCGAGTAAAATTGCAGCTTTAATTAATAATAAAAATACAATTAGCGAAGAACAGATTAATAATAACATCAAGGAACAAAGACAAAAAGACATGGATATTCTTTTGAATAGGTTTAATCGAAATAAAGATGTAAGTAATAGTTTTATTTGAATGAACTTGAATTGAGTGCATTATGTTCTTAATTAGGTAGCACAACAAGTGTCTAATTCTGAGAAAGATCAGGTTGATCAAGAACAAAAAACATCTGTAAAAGTTCCAAATAATACTGAAATTAAAAATCCAACTACTCCTGAGAGGCGCAGCGGAGAAAAAAGAGCAAGTAAGTTAATGTGCAGATACACTTTTATAGGAAATTTTAATGAAATATGGTTTTAGAAAAGAATGACAGTCCTCAAGTTGCAGCGGTGTTAGGGGATATTAAGCGGGTTAAAGTCGCTGAACCTAAGGATGGGAGATTGTATCCTTCTTTATCAGATATTGAAACGGCCAACGAGACGGAGACGGAACAGGCAAAATCGATATCTTGTGATAACAGGTGCGATACTGGTACCAGCGCTATAGACTGGATACTTTTTTTGCTATGCCTTGCCTAAAGATTAAGCACTAACACATTAAGAAATACCTTTATTTATGTATAACATTAATTCCAAAGATGATTATAAATTCATATAATAACATGCTCAAGGTTATAATCTTACAAAGTGAATACAGTAGAACATCGTTTATCCTTATTAATTAGGACCCAGAGATAATCGAAAGTGTGTTTATTTGATGCAGAAAAACACGTAAGATATATAGTTTTTTTATCCACCTATTGATTCAAAATTCAGGTTTATATTTTATAGGAAAAAATGACACAATATAAAACGAAAAAATATATAAATACATACATACATACATACATTATGTAACTCTACGTATGTATTTAGAAAGATGTAATCAGAATTTTTTCCGGATCAACTTTGAACATCTTTTTTTGCCGCTAAATCTGTCATTCTCTTTAAGAGAAGTTGCGTCGTGCAACTTTCCTCTTGTTTTTCAAACCACGATAGTGCATGCTATGACTACCGCTCGCATTCGCACACACTAAAATTGTCACTCGTTTGCTGATTTTAGGAGCTCCCAATTTCTCGTTGAGATGCGAGTTACTTACTCGGTAAGGACCTCCAATTCAAACCCGTCTCGTCAACATTATAGGCGTCGTCGAAGGACAATTTTTTTTCTTTCAGATAGTGCCAGAAATTGATTTTGAATACTTCAGCGCCACTCGGATCACTAGAAAAACGTTCTCCTTGAGGAGAATCCAGTTCACGAACACCATGGTGAGATTTAAAATTCTTTAGGCAGCCAGCACTAGCCTTAAAGTCGGTAGAACCACCCAGTTTTTTGTTCAATATCAACGCTTTCTCACATTACATTAGTAACAAAGATCCAGAAATAGGATCTCCCTTAGATCTTCTTTGAATGGACCTTAGATACACAGCTTCTTCTAACTTTTCATTCTGCGCCGATCTCATAGCTTTTCTTTTTTTAACTTAAAATTTCTTCTTTTTGTTATAACGTGCGGCCAAACTCTCAACAGTTTCATCTATATCGAGTCGAAATCGAAAGAACATTGGGATTCCGTTTAAATTGATTGCCACTCGCAAAAGCCATTGCTGCTACAAATGTACAAAAACCACAATGTCACACTTTATTCACTATTCTCACTAATGGATGATCAAGAAAATAGTCGATCTAGAGAGTCATAACTTTTTGAGAAAAAAAGACAGCGAAAAAGTAGCGTCATAACTTAATTCATTTCGATTAGCTTACACAACCCTACTTTCACGAAACGTCAAACGCGATAAATATTTCCGAGATAATTTTTGTAATGACAGTGACAGTTGTTCACCTATGTGTTTAATATTACGACATTCTGTTAACAAAATGGCCTCCTAGATTGACTATATTTAACTGAGTACCTAATTACAAAACAATATGTACTATCACTTGCATAAAAATCTGGGACAAGCGACATTACCCATTTTAAACATGTCTTTTGTAAACTATGAAAAAATATGTCAAATTGTCTGTCAGTGTCAATCGTAAATGGACAAGTCATTGTCACACGATTGAAAAAACGTCAAAATGAGCTCATAAGAGTTGTCCCAGATTTTTGTGCAAGTGATGGTACATGCACCCTTCCTAAAATCAGAAAATTTAATATGTACAACAGACTCATTCAGTACTGCACGAAAGGTAGATAGATGGAACGCATCTTGCGCATCTGTGCAGATAATTGACGTTGCGAATGATTGACGTGCGGATAAACGACGTTCTACTGTATGTTAGAAAGTAACATAAATATTATCTGTGCTATTACAATTATCGTATTTGATTTATAATTCAATTTTTTGCAAGTTGAAAGTTTTACTAAGCTCTTCTCATCTCATCTGCATTGTCATTTATTGAGGATAAATAACATCTTTGAAATGAAGTAACCTCATGCAGTATATCTAACTCAACAGATTTTATTCAAGTCAAACTTTTTTACTCGCAGTTTCATACTTAGGTTCAAATTCAAGCATATTCTTCTATTTGAACAGAACGCGCTCTAAGAGAATATGCACGTTAACCTGCGCAGAAATTGCTTCAGTATGTTAACGTATATTAATAATAATCGCAGCATTTTCTTGGTTTACTAGAGCATTTGTCAATTTATTTTCAATTACATGCCGGTATTTTGATATTGGATCTGTGAAGTTAAGTATTGTTTTTGCAATGCACGGAATTACACAGAAACGTTATGTGGTATGTCTGTTAGCAATTTCTGCAGTAATCATGACATACAAATTCAAATACAAATATATAAAGTACTGATACAGTGCCGTGGTAGTGTCAAAGTTTGACGTGTTGAAAGTCTCGCGCTACACTAATTCTTAATTTTGCGCTACACACCTCTGTAAACGGTCGCATTAATTTGCATTGTGTAAACTACATTCACAATCTCAAAATTAGTATTTGTAATTATTTGCTAAATTAAACTCAGAAGTTTATTGTATATACTTAAGTGTCGCCATTCACAACTAAAAAATTAGTAATTTATAATTATAAAATTAGAAGTTTATAAACTACATACTTCTGCGTTAATTTTGACATGCTGTACATTATTGTACTGAGTATTTCATGAGTATGGAAAATATGTTGAGAGAATGGCTTATTATAGGCGCTGTAGCTATACTTAGCTGGTTATTGCACTAATTTCGCACTATGTGAACGCTACTTTTCACTAAAATTGTGTGTGTGTGTCTAATTTCTGAATGAAAAATCAAAAAATGTATTAATTAGAGTGATTATAAAATTAAATAAAAAATAACTATTTACAATTTGACAGACGCTTGTGGACCTGTCATATGAAACCAACGATGACAGCGTCTTTATATTTGGAGATACGTATGTACAGAGTTGCCAATTTTGTCTAAATGCAGATTACATAAATGTTTATTTATTCGGTCAATAATATGACTCGGTTGTTTAAATGCACTTTTAACTAAATCGTTTAAAACCAGGGGTTATTATTATATTAAAAAAGTAACACCCAATGAAGAGTTAGCAACAAAAACGAAATAAACTAAAAAATATACCTCATCTTGTAAAAAATATGTAATATATTGTACTAAATAGATTTCTGTAAATATGTAAAGACAAAGGATGAATTATTTTAAATAAAGTTTGTTAAAATAGGAACTATGTCTTATTGGTATTTTTGTTTTTTATTAATTTTATGAAATTATTTACTCCTTTATAAAGTTTATTTAAATCCTTTTTTGTTTTAAGTTGTAAACAAATCAACTGTTTTTCCAACAAAAACAACCAATTTTGACATTTGTTAGCGTTATTCATCTTTTTATTTTATTTGATTTTACGTGTTTTTATTCAGCGGAGAAGAAAGCTTCTGCTCTTCGGAAGGGGATGTAAACACGAGTTTTGGCCGTGATATTCTTCAAGCTGTCTGTAAAGCACAAACGCCGCAGAAAAGGGTAATTTTAATTAGTATGTAATTAGATATTAATATTATTTTATTGTTCTGGTTACAATAGCCTATCATAGAAGAGGAAAGTACTGCAAGTGACGTATCTGATATACTGGACGATATGGATGATTATTTGGACGAAGCCGTAGATGACGAAAATTACGACTATAATAATGGGCCAACGCCTCCAAAATTAGGAAAGGCATCTCCAAAAGTAAGCCGATTCAATTACCGTTGTACATTTATAAAGGATTTTTCCAGTAAGAATGATATGATTTTATAATGAAATAAAATGAAAACTATTTCAGATGTAACCACACTTTTTATATTATTTTTAAACGCAGTTTATTACATTATGTTTTAAATAACGCATTATTCAAGTGTTCACCTCGACTTCATACATACAAGCAAATTCGATAAACAAAATTTTCATTGTCCTTGTGCAATAACTCGGATCTAATGTCACGAAGGCAGCGTTCGACGTTTAATCTTAATGCTTCAAGGGTTCGTGGTTCGTTTGCATAGACTATAGATTTCAAATAACCCCACAAAAAGCAATCTAAAGGAGTTAAATCACAACGTTTCACCAAACTGCTCTTGAAATATGTCGATAGTGGCATTAGCAGCCTGACATGTGGCACCGTCTTATTGGAATCATATTTTCCAAATCAATTTCATCTAAATTCGGCCACAAAAGATCTGTTAACATCAATCTGTACCGCTCCCCAGTCACTGTAACTGTATCTTCGATGATGCCACCATGCCATAAAACATACCATACAGTGGCCTTTTACGGATGCAATCTCGTGAATGGATTGTTGTCACACTAAAAACGACAATTTTGTTTGTTAACATACCCAGTTAACTAAAAATAAGCTTCACCTGAAAAGATAATTATTTCCCCAAAATTATGATAAACTCAAGTCTTTTTGCAAAATGCGCCTAAGTTGTCGTTCCTCTATGCTCTAATTCTCGAGCGCAACGAGGAATCAATAAATTTGGAATCTCTGCAATACTGTCTCGTAGAGCAGCCATATTCTCTACACTTTTTACATTTCGACGTCTTGTTGGTGTTTTCGCATCGTAAAGAATAACATTCCTTTCAATTTTTTCAACGATTCGACGAATAATAAGCGCAGAAGAGCGATTATGTGGACCATAGTTTTTGCGAAGTGCACGATGAGTATTCACAAAAGTACTTCTGTTTTCATAACATTTTTGGACATGGTGGCCAACTCATTTCAAAATCATACCGTTCTTATTGCAAAACCTTTTATTTCCAAAACGATAAAATAACTTCTTTACAGGAAAGTGAGAAGAAAATATCTAGGCCATCCAGTTCATTTCATTACAAAAGCTTCTCGCCGAATCTTAATCAAAACATCTCGCCCTACAAAACTCCTACGAAAGTGGTTTCGTCTCCACGAAAATCGTCAGATTTGCCTGTGTACGTAGTTGATGGTGATGATGTATTACCATTAACTCACACAGTTAGTTTTTATCGAAGGCAACAAACACCGGTAATTAGACATCAATTGGTAGTATCAATTACATTGTTATTCCTCAAAATTATTGTTTAGGTGAAGACTCCTATCCGTCAAATTAGCCGTCAGCCATTGATTGATGAACAGATAGAAGAGGATAATGCAAGTACTGAGAATGAAATAGTAGAGAACAAAATTCACGAATTGATGGAAGAGGTAAATTAATAAGCGTAGTGCGTCATCACAACGATTCGAGACGTATCGCTTAAAATTGCAATATACTTTTTCATTAGTCATGTATCTACATTAATTCGAAGCATATAATAAATTTTTTATTAACATTGCATAAGAAAATGCGCAAATAATGAAATTGAGTATAACAATGTCGAGCACTTGCGTAAATATGCGTATCCCTATAATAACATCCGCTCACAGCTCAGACCATCTCGGTGGTCGAATGGTTAGCATACTTGCCCTTCGATCCGAACGGCGATGGTATCATACCCCGATCGAGACGGTTGTTTTTTAATTACGGATAAAAATCGAGGTATGCCTTCTTCTCGGATAAGGAAGTAAAATCGTAGGCCCCGTGTCAATACGATGTTTGGCACGTTAAAAATCCCTACTAAAGGTTGGAACACCTCTGGATTCGACAAAATTTTAGTGGGGTCGACTAATGATCATAGTAATCCACGCCTAGAAGTGCGAGGTGTATTCCGTAACCCGGCGCTTTGCCCAATACAACAACTCACAGATCATTTTAACGTTTTTTCAATCTTGAGACGATGATTTGTCGATTTACGATTGACACAGACAATTTTACATACTTTTTTCATCTTTTTATCTTTTTATCTTACAAAAGACATGTTTAAAATGAGTAATGTCATTATTAAAGCTGGCCACGAGCGGTACCGCGCAGTAGCGTCGACCAGGCCTCGCGTTCCACTAGAGTTATTCTGCTAATAGAGATGTTTGCTGCTGCAAATAATTTCGCTCATCTTTTAAATAAAAATTAAATAACACGTGCTCAAACACTTACCATTTTAAGAGTCCTCCGTGAAATCACAAAGTGAATAATGTCTGTTAAATATCTGCAACATTAGATATGTTTCAACTGTTGTTTCGGCAAAACTAGTACGGCATGAGGAAAAAATGCGTTTATATGCAGAGAACGAACATTCTACATCTAGTGACGTAATATTTGCGTAAGTAAAATAATCTTTCAAATAACTTAACGATTCTGTTGACGCACCTTCACAAATGTGTTTTAATGTGCCAAAATCAGAATTTTTCTCAAAAACACTTTCAAATTTTTCTAGAACAGAAACATTTTTTGCTTCTTCAATCGCGCATAGCTGTGCGTGAACATGTTGCACTATTTGTAGAGATTCTTCTAACGGCACCGCAGGATTTTGTAATTTTTCTATTGCATCTGCTAGCCCGAAGTAATTGTCGTGAATGATTTTTAAATCCATTTTAACCTGACTATCTTGAAATTTCGACTGGCTTTTCTGGATAGCGGCAGCTTCCTTTGTATCGAATTGTAAAACCACGTTCTTAATATTATGAAAATATTTATGATAATAAAACGCAGCCTGCAACCATGTTCCCCAACGAGTTAGAATAGGTTCTGGTGGCTCTGGTATACGGGGGCACAGTCTGTGAAATTCGCGAATACGTTTCGGTGATTTGATAAATACTGCTTTGGTATGCGATATTAAAGCGTCTACCTCAGGATAACATTTTCTGATACTATCCGCCACAAGATTGAGAGCATGAATTTTACACATTTTTTTAAGAGACCGGCCTACAGAAAGCATGTTTGCAGCACCATCACTCACTAACATCAAGAGTTGGTTTGTTGAAAGTTCAAACTAACACTAACTTTGAAATTACTTCGGCAGTACACTGTTGTATTCGTTTGGAGACTAATAGAATTGAAGGTGCCGATTGATGAGGTTCCAATTTGCGTGCCATTACATTAAGAACAGAATGTTTCTTCCGATCTGTTGTTTCGTCCACACATAACCGCAATTTTTGATCTTTCAACTCCGATTTTATTTTTTGTTCAATATGTTCGCGCGCAGATGGCACAATTCTTCGTAACGATGTTCGACTTGGTAATTTGCACTCCGAATAGTTATTCCAAAAGCAGATAAATGGTTCCTTGTCTAGTAAATTAAACGGTATATTACATGCGATAAACGTAACGCATAAATTAAATATAAATTTTTCATTGTCTCGTACGCAATTTCTTTTTGAGACATGCTTTTCACTATTTACGTGTCGTAGAAAATATTGTCTGGACCAACACATTAACGGGATTTTACATATTACACATTTAATTTTAGCACCTTCATATATTAAGTCTGGAATTTCTGCAATAAATTTTCGAAGTTTGTCCGACCGCGGTCGTTTTGCTGACGAAATCATAATTTTTCTAGGACAGATAAAGAATTGCGCAAATGACCGGCAGCGAAAATGTCCGTACTGCTCCGCAGACGAAGTAATACTACCGTTCCTCTCGGTCCGAACTGATTCTACGCCGATGCGCGGTACCGCTCGTGGCCAGCGTTAGTCATTATAGTATAGCTTGTCCCAGATTTTTATGAAAGCAATATACATATTGATTCTACTTGGGGAGAGTGTATATCATTGATAATGATGATCACTCTTCTCCACAATTAGAATCACATCTTTGAATCCATCATTAATAATAAATTGTTTCCCTAAATTTTTTTTGTTCGCAGATCAACAAGCAGCAAATGGTAATTGCACAAACGAGTCAAGCTTTAAATCTCTGTAATTCAACGTTAGAATTTATGGGAAGTACAGAACAAGTTGAAGCTGAAAAATTACTATTGTTAGCAAGTAAGTAGGACTTGCTATTAATTACAATACATATATAGGGTCCGTCTAATTTGTTCCTAAACTGTTTCACTTGAAGTGAAATGATATTTGCCAAACACTAAACGAAAAGTACAAGATACGTAGTGCTAACACCCAACGGTGTGATTTAATTATACTAAAATCTTGGATAGAATTCGGTAGACTTCGAATTTTGAACATAAATGCATTTTACAATAACTGTTCAATAAGCGGAGTACTTCTCCACTTCACACACTCCTTTTTACTATTATTTCTATCAAAAAATTCTTTCGGGGGTTATTATCTTGAAACCAGTGGCAATTCGTGACTTTTTGACGAGGGGAGCGCGGAAGCATTAGTTTAAAAAATACACGCACTGCACTGGTGGGCATAGCAGTGAATATAATGTGCTTATTTTAATGTGTGTCTGAACGCCGCTCATCCTTAAATCGTTTAAATCCCCCAAAAGTGCAAATAAATGTAAATTTTTAATTTGATTTGAAATTTCTATTCTGCAAACAGCTAGTATAGAATCTAAAATTTTATTTTGGATTGTAGTTGAAGTTCCTTAAGTAGCATTACTTAAATGTTCTCGATGTGTCAAATTCAAATTAGCAGAAAAAACAATTAATTCCCTAAGTAGACCACGAAATTTGTATTTTTCACGGCTATCATGATTTCTATGAGCCAGTTCAAAAGCACAACAAAATGTATTACATGTTTTAATATACCGGCCGATCGGAAGCAACCGAAACACTATGGTTTAATGCTACACTGCGAGACTGCCACATGCAGAATTTTTTTTATTTAGATGTGAGAGAGTTACCAAAAAGAGGATTATTCGAACTAATGATTAATTGAATTGGAGTTTTTACTATTTTTTAAAAGGCATTGTTAATGTTTATCTGTAAAGTTATTTATTTCGAACGGAGAAAGTTACTTATTTATCGAACCTAAACATTACAATTATAATATTACTGCTAATGTTTTTTGATCTTTCGAACGCGACTGAGTAACTACAAAATGATGCCTTTATAAATATTGTTGTAGTATTGTTGATCGAGTTGTCTACCTCCGGATTATAACTATTTTTCCTAACTTTCTTATTATAATCGACAATATATTGTCGATAAGCAGAATTGAATTCTATCAAAATATTTGTTTTACCAAGTAAAGCAAATGCCATACAGGCATTAATGTGACCACAAGATTCTTCATGTTTCTTTATTTTAATGGTTAAGTGATGTAGATGTTTCACACCACTACTAGCTCAATCGAAACCTGATGATCCAGACGCAGTATTACAGAACAATACACACTTCTTTTTATAAATTTCCATGGAAAATCGTCGTGTGGATGTTCTATTTTCAGCAATTCTTTTCTATTAATTGTTCCAATTTTAGTTGAAGTTATGGCCCACTTAACTTTTATTTTAATTTATTCCTCCAGAGAAAGTCTTGTAAAGTCACTTTTTAAAATAACACTATAATTCTGTTCACTTTTAAAGTTATTACAAACACGGGCACTTGTCACTACATAAAAGACACGAGAAAAATCTGTATCAAATAACAACACTTCGTCTCATAACTTAAGGAAGACTGGACTGCGAAAAATCACGCGTCCCAAACGCATATATACCAGCTAGGCTGTGACTGATTGTTTGGTCAGGCGTCGTACTGTTGCCATAGCAACCAGGGCCGCGATTTCATCGCGTCTCAAATACTTCATTCCAACTTATTGTACGTTGTACTTATGCGGTATAATTCATTTCACAATATTGATAACGGAATAAGTTGGAAGCCGCGGGATATTAAAATTATTTTTGCAATAATTACGTAATATAAATTTGAATAATTTTGCTTACGAACTGAATTGAATTTTTAAGCGATATAGTAGAGAGGCCGCGCGATCTTGCGGGCTTATGGACACACCGCCCCTGCGTGAAACTCAAGTAACTATCTTCTAAGTTAAGGTTATCGCACACTAGCCCGTCACACCACCCCTTCAAAAAACGAATAGAGTTATAACGAGGCAAATGAATGGACGACCGCCTACCATTTGTCATAATGACTGAGTAGTTATTTTTGCGCTGCATTTTCTATTAAAAGTTTTCGGTTTTCATTCAGAATAATATCTGTGGGTTTCAAATAAAACTCACAAATTAATTTATTTTTCAAATCCTCTGCGTCCATATTTGCAATACTCACCTTGCCGAAATTTTGTTCTACTTTTCTCTCCTGCTAGCATCGCGTATTGGAAATTTAAAGAAAGATATATTCTTTTCTTTCCATTGATTTCGCTAGAAATTAACGCACACGTGATTTACGGTGGTCATATTCGTATTCACACACTTCTGTCCACTCACTCATAATCTTACCCGCACGACGCGTATGGGTCCGAGACTGGCAATCTCAGACTCAAATCGACAATGCACCATCTATATCTCAGATCCAGCAGTGGTCACACTTATTTACATGTGATTGTACATCTTATTATATTCCGTTAATCAATGGTATTATCCAAGTAAACCTAGGTTCTATTTCTCCCAAGTACGCTTACGCGCTTTTCGATACTGTAGTCTAATCTAACCATACTAACTTCTTTAATTTTTAGCGCATCGAAGACAAGCTTGCTTACATGAAATCCAACGTCTAAAAGTCGAAGGCACTTTAAGGCCACAAGGTCAACATGCGCAAAACATTCCGTTAGAGAAGGGCAGTTTAGTAATAAGCAATATAGTCTTACCGATGAAAAGGGAGTACGTGCGGGCTTTGGCTGCCGGTAATTACTTGTAATATCGTTTATAATATTTTATATCGTTTACATTTTAGCTGGTGGAAAGGGGCATCATGTAGTATGCTTAGTAAAATGCGGCGAACAAGTAGTTTCAACTCAACTTACGTCGACTGTTGCTTCCTCGAGTAAAAACCCAGATCTTGACCTATGTATACCGGGGAATGTTAAACTAAACGGTATTTACAGCGATTTCACGCTTACGTTTGAGGTGTATTGTTTGCAAGCTCAGGAGGAAATTTTACCTCATGAAGTTAAATATCATATTAACAAAAAAGGCAGTAATAAATCGACACCAAAAAAAGTTAAACAGGAGTCACGTATGGTGCTTCCCCCTAAAGAATCTCCAGCTGGACCACAAGCTGTACGATCGTCGTCGTTTTCTTTGATGGGTTATGTTATATTTTCTATCCAATCAATTAGCAAGACCCATTGGACATTGAATAAGGTACTTAACAATATCTATGCAAGCAGCAGAAATTATAGTAATATAGAAATAGCAATTACAATTCTTCAAAATGTTGTCTTTATCTTCACAGGCTCCATCCATGAGTCCTTTAGAAGGAAGAGTCGATATGAAAATTTCATGCGATTTAAACGTTTCACTAGAACATAAAGGATTTTTAACCGTGTTTGAAGATATTTCCGGTTTTGGAGCATGGCATCGACGATGGTATATGCTTAAAGGCCATACGTTATGTTACTGGAAATACCCAGATGATGAAAAAAAGAAGGTTTCAATTACTTCTCACGACTAAAACAACATTTCTAATAGACTTATAATATTTTAGCCACCAACTGAATCTATTAACTTAAAATATGCAATTACAAAAGAAGTCGGTTCAGTAAGTCGAGATATTTGCGCCCGATTGAATACATTCTTAATTGAAACTGAAAGGGAGGCTTTGCCTGATGATAAAAAATCCTTAACTCTCATTCGTAAAGGTGATAAAACAATAGTAAGGTAAGACAATTTTATGGAAGCTGATTCTAATTCAAGTGTATATGGTTTGTCGTGTTTATAGAGTTGACTAATACGAAGGTTATCTTTTTAGTTTTGCATATTGCCATCGTTATAGTTATATGCAAAACTCGATCGGCTTAGAGTGCTTTATTGTTCTTCGAGGTATTCTCCACAAAGATTGACATAGGTACTTTTTCATTATTTCAAACCAATTGTTAAAGCAGTAATACCAGTCATCAGTTGGAATTGTCAAAATTGCTATTTTTGAGGCATCGACTACTTCTTCCGGCGACTGGAACCGTTCTTGATTCTAGGGAACGTAAAACATTTTTTGGGACATAGGTCAGGATTGTACAATAAGTCGATGTTTTGCTGCTCTAAAAATGTAATTGTCTTTTGAACTCTATGTGAATTCGTATTATCGTGGTGGAGGATGAGTCGTCGTGGGTTGGTTTTTCGTAGGACGACAATCACTTCTGGTGAACAAACGGTTGTATACCAATCAAAGTTAATCGTTCTTTGATCTTCTAAAGAAATTATAGCAACGTGACCCGAAATTGAGACAAAAGTTGCTACCATTTTCTTCGACACACACCGGCTTTTCATCTTGAAACATCCACAGAGTGGATTGACGTTTGGTTTCGGGTTCATAGGAATAAATCCATGGTTCGTTACCACTCGCGATGTTATAAATATTTTTAAGCTTCTGTTGTTGAACCGGCTCAAAGTTTTTCGACACCAATTAATGCGAGCCGCCTTTTGTTCTTCGGTTAAAATATGTGGGATCCAACGGGAAACTAACTAAGCACGTCCCAATCTCGCGACATGTCATATGTCGATCTTCCTTGATCAGTTAGCGCACAGCAGCGATGTTTTTTTTGTTTGAGTTACTGGATGTCTGGTAGTCCTGTAGTGGAGTCGTCGTTAAGATTGATGCATCTACGTTGGAATTCGAAGTACCAGCGAGAAATTGTCGACTGATGTGTTTCATTATCAAAAAAAAAAGAAAACATCTCAATGAGACATTGTTATTGAGACAATCCTCTCCGAAAGTTGAAAAAAGTTATTGCGCAAAAATTTCTCGACTCGATTCTGAGTGACTTGTCAGTTTAAAAAAATTGCTGTGGCTAAATCACTTACCGTATCTTGGTGAAACTTGGGATTTTAACCCTTTCAGGTGGGCGCCCGGGATAGTACGACCAATCGCGCTGGACGGGCCCGGGAAAAGCGTCGAGTGGCTGACGTATTATCGACTCGATCGTTTCAGTACGTCAGTTACTGTTCGACTGCGCTCTGGCACTGGTTAGGTTGAAGTAGTAAAATGGCGTTAAAAAAATTTAGTAATCGTAAATTAAATAAGGAAACAGAAAAAATAATGACACAGGTGTCTAGTGATAATGATTTAGAAAACGAATAGGTCCCAAGTGAAAGTGAAGACTATTCATCTGAAAGTGAGCATTATTCGTCTTCTAAACCGGAAGTAAATGATGATTCTGGTGTTGAAATGGCGTAGCCAGCAAGAGACAAGAAATCAGTAAAAAAGTAAACGTTGCGTTTGATTGCCAGTTCAACATCGACTTTGTTTTAAATTTTAATGATTCTAACTTTGGTCTTACTGAAAACTTTTCACCTC
This sequence comes from Dynastes maya, assembly GCA_029619315.2. Taxonomy (NCBI): domain Eukaryota; kingdom Metazoa; phylum Arthropoda; class Insecta; order Coleoptera; family Scarabaeidae; genus Dynastes; species Dynastes maya. The sequence continues at coordinate 36,030,563 of JAROYE020000003.1, forward strand.
AAGATGATGCTTATATGTCGCACTATTTTTTCATCTTCTTCAATGAAAAAGTGATAAATATTTTAACCGAAACAAACAGGTACGCTGGTCGGGATGAAATGTGGAAAAACATAGATAATAGTGAAATGTACTCATTTTTGGCCACCTGCATATTAATGAGTATTGTAGAAAAGCCGACACTAAAAGATTATTGGTCAACTAACGAAATTATTTTGACGCCCTTTTTTAGAAGTGTATTTCGTCGAGATCATTTTCTTAGCATACATTATAATCTTCATTTTGCTAATAATGGTGAAACTGTAGGAGATGATCCACTTCGAAAAATTCGACCTGTATTTCAATTACTTCAGTCAACATTTAGCAATACTTTTTATCCATTTCAAGACTAATGTATTGATGAAAGTCTCATCCTATGGAAAGGCCGCCTAGCTTTCAAGCAGTATATTCCCAGTAAACGCCACAGATTTTGAATCAAATTATTTTAAATTTGCGACATCCATACTTTGTATGTATTGAATATTATTGTTTATACTGGGAGCAAAACAGAACTAAGTAGAGATTGTGAAAAGGAAAATCGGCTCAGATAGTGGATACTCTAATGAAAAAATATTATGATAACAATCATATTACGTATTGCGACAAGTGGTACAATTGTCTCTTGTTATTTCAGTACTTACTGGAAAAAAATACAGGCGCAAGTGGCACAATGAGATCCAATAGGCAAGGAATGCCAATGGAAAAAAATATTTTATGACAGAAAATATTTTGAAACCTTCCTGCGTGCTTGATTAGAACAAAAAAATGGGTGCAGTAAACAAAAGCGATATGCAAGTTAGTTTCGTTGAATGCGCCCGAAAGTCGCTAAAGTGGTGTAGAAAGCTTTTCATGTGTTGGACGTACAATGCATACATACTGTATCAAATAAGATTAGATGAAAAATCATCATTCGAAAATTCGAGGTTGAAAATTGTCACCCAGATGTTTGAGAAATACCACATTCCTCTAAAACAAAGTTTTTCCTCCCACCAGCTCGACAAAATTGGGTAAGCGGAAGATAAGAGATACAAGATATATGTGTGCCAAATGTAATGTAAGTGTATGTATCTATTCATGTTTTGGACTTTTTCATACACTAAAAAAGTGATACTTTTATTGTATTCTTTATCTGTTTGACATTTTACCCCAATTTCAATAAAAACCTTTTTCATAAAAATATCGACGTACATGCACGTCAGTCGGTTATTCCGAATGCCGTTCCAGTATGGCAACCGATCCGCATTTAAATAAAAATGAACGTACATGAACGACAATCATGTTGCAACAAAATTGAATTATGTGTACAGCATCCGTATTTAGCGGCAGAAACTTATTTCGTACTAGTACGACAGCTGGCCTGGAAAGCAGACAGTTCAAAAACGTACAAGTACGGCAACCGTCCTGGTTGGGTTCAATAAATATTGAAATTAATTGTGGCAGGCGACCTTTCATTGGTGGCGCCCTTGCAAAACTAAAAATACAACCTTCGTATGTAACATAAAATTGTACATCCTATTTCTAAAATTCATTGTCACTATATATAAACCAAATGTCAATATCATATTTCCCCCTTTTTTCTTTTGGTTTCTTCAAAATCGTAAGTTTTAAATAGTTGGTAACCACTAGGGCTGTTGATACAATTCGAATGTTCGAGATTTTCAAAATTCAAAATATCGAATTCTTATTGGAAAGAAATTCGAAGTCGAATTTCAATTGACGGATTCACGCTTACTTGTAAACACTTTTCAATACTGAAATTTGTTGCAGTTTCGTTATCTTTTTTATTTTTTATACTTGCTAACCACACTATAAAATATAGCGAATTTTCTATACAATCGTATGACTTTTTACTTTGAATTATTTCTTTTTTAGGCATTTACTATCAGCAGATACAAAAGAAGAGAGAATCGAATGGTGCCAAATGTTCAATAAAGCTTTGACTGCATTAAAAATGTGGGGCAAATAAATATTTTAACATATAATATATTCATATCACCTATATATTCTTCCATATATTAAATATTTAGAATCTTGCATTTGAGTTTTTAATTCTTAAAATATTACGCTTTTCATTGTTAAAGTAATATAATTTCGAGTTCTCATGTCCTGAGAGTTCGTTAATAATATAACTTTAAATCTTTATGGAAATACGATTCAATAATTTGAATTAAATTTATAAGAAGGGTAACCCGTACTTCAATTTTATATCACTAGCTATGGTTCACATCTATTTTGTTATTGACCTATTGTAAAGTAACTACTTCTTTATACTTTATTTACGCTTATCTTTCCCTGAATTTTATCACTAATGGATTTTATTAATCTTGTTTTTTTACGTTGACGTATAATTTTAATATAAAATATTCATATATTTATGTCTAAGATAACACACGCTTCTATTCTTGCTTTTGTGGTCATTTAATAGGCAAAACAGCAATTTACTACAAATTTCCGTCAAAATAATACCTAGTATTTCATATATCACTTTCTAAGGTAGCTGTAGTTTTGTTTTGAGTTGCAAACTTTGGAAATATTTTAAAGTGCACATTTCCAAATCATATTCTACAATCACCATCTTTTAACTTTCTCAATTTCGTTTATTTTTTTTGTCGTAAATACCCAGCAACTATTCTACTTAATCTTGAAGTGCCATGCATCATATTTGTTTGTTTTTTTTTCTAAATTTTAGTTCCGTATGTGGTTGCAATTTTCATATGCAATTTGATATATTTTACCTTGCGTCAATCAGCAGTCTTTTGTTAGTTGTTCTAGATATGTATGTATATACATCCGCATGGTTTAATTTGAAACTACAAAAATTGTGTATGAAATTTTGATTTTGTTAGTTTTAAAAATTCTTTCATATTAACCACATTTTATAATTTCCAGAGCATTATATATTAAATATTGTTAATAATGAAAAATATATTTACATAAATACATATTAACTATATTATTAATTTGCTGTACATACATTTAAATATTTTATACGAAATAAATAGTGATGAGTTATATTTGTCTTATTTCTAAAGTGATATACTTCTGAACTATTGCACATTTGCACTCCATGCTTATCAATGTTCATATCGGTTGTATTATATCGTTCCAAAGTAACAGTATTTATTTTTGTGTCGCAATCGAAAAAGAAACGTTCCATGAGTGGGGCGGTATTTCCCATCACTAGTAGAGGTGGGTCAGTATTTTGGAGCGGGTTTTTTTTTGTCGTGCTCCGTAATACCGAAATAACTCGTTACTTTGGAACGATGTGTTATAACGCGAAATGGAAACGAACGGTTCACATTCGTAACGTTAACTTCGCTTAACTCTTTCGCTACGCAACGGGCGACTAGTCTCCATAAAAAACCATTCACATGCGACTACTTTGCATTTCGTTAGACAAAAGTCCATTTATGTCATATACGCCACGAACAAATTTAGATTTCCGAATTTCTATTGCTAAGCAACAGGTACGCTAACATCATTAACGAGTGTGTTGCTTCATCGCCATTGCGATTGTATTCGGTGTTGAAATTAGCGTTTGTTGGCTTAATTCGTTTTTTGAATAGTCATGTTTCAATAACGTAATGTACTTTTAATTAAAAAGGTACTCTAAATCTGTGGCACTGGAACACTGAAACATTTCACTAAAACCCTATCATCAGTAAAACTGAATTGAATTCAGTTTTACTGCTGATGATAATAGCTTGGCTATCGAAACGTGCGTCCAGTACGAGTTAAGTTTTGTGGTAAGGGTTTTAGCGAACTGTTTTAATGTACTTTTCTTTAACGAAATCTACTGTACAGTCGCTATCTGTTTTTCAACCAAAGTAATGGTATATTGTCTCGATATTTTTTTATCACAATCACGAAAGGAACGTTCCATGAGCGGAGTGGTCGCACGCATCAGACAATTATTATTTAAGTAAAATGTTAGTACCTCAAAGATGTGTAGACTGGAAAGTGTAAGTATCCTAAGGTCCTTAAAAAGTGGACGGCAGCATGTTAATGGTGTAACGCGCAACATGCACCTGACAATTCTTTTCTGTAGCATAAATAGCTGTCTAGCTCCTATCGTTGATCCCCAGAAAATCAAATCATAGCTAAGACGGGACTCTACATACGGGAAGTAAAACTGGCTCAACGAATGTATATTTACAACATTGCGTAAGTTTCTCATACCATACAGTGCCGTCGACAACTTACTTTGCAATAAACTGCAATGTTCATTATATTTTAACTTTCCATTCACAACCAATCCCAGAAACTTGACTGAGTCGCTTTCGGAACCCGGAATGTCATTATAAGTATAACGTTTGTCAAAGACATTACGATGCAAGGTGGACGATTTAAATTGAACCAAGGTTGTTTTGGTAATGTACAGTGTTAGACAATTATTATCACACCAATCAGACATCCGATTTACTAATGTCGCAGCTGAAATTGAAAGACTAGCATCATCCATATCTGAAACTATACAACTTGTGTCGTCTGCAATTATAATTGAAGCGGTCATATTTTAATGAGCTGGACTGCATATAAAACAAATGCCTTTCGCATACCAAACTCCTCATTTATGTGTTATTTTATACAAACAATTTGAAAATTATTACTTTCCATCTCAGTAGTTTAATGACCAGAGCCCGGTAACAGGGAGCCGTGCCATAGCCGTACCTGACTAGTATACAAAAACAATAGTCAGAAAATAGAAAAAAAAATAACAGAACTAATACATAATTATAATATGTGAAAAGTAGTGAAACACTCACCCTTTTAAGCAGCCTTGGCTACGGAACAGTAAAACTAGAAGCACCATTATCAGTATTAACATCATATGGATAAGAGTGGCAAAAAGTTGACACCATTAGATGTGTTTCCACAGTTGTCTCGGTGAGCGATGTTCGCCGTGCTGAGAAAATGAGTTTATATTTTGAAAAAGAGCGTTCAACATCTACCGATGTTATATATGCATGATTAAAATACTCTTTGTACTTAGTCGGTGGATTACTCGCTACACCATCACAAATTTGTTTTAGTGTGCTAAAATCGGGATCTTTCTGTACCACACTCTCGAACTTTTCTAAAACGCGATTATATTTTGCGTCATGTATAGTCAGTAGCTGTGTATGCACTCGGTCCATAATTTGCAGAGACTCCAATAATGATAACGATCTATTTTGCAATTGGTCTATTGCGTCAGCTAATCCTTTATAGTAGCTACAAATATTTTTTAAATGTTTCAACGGAAATCTTTTGAAATTTCGACTGGCTCTCCTTAATAGCTGCAGCTTCGGCAGGATTGAATTGTGCAACAACAGCTTTTACTATTTTAAAATGTTCAGCATAATAAAAAGCTGCCTGCAACCATGTTCCCCAACGTGTAAAAATTAGCTCCGGTGGTTGACGAATACCAGGACACTCTGTGTAAAATAATCGTAGGCGTTTGGGAGATTTCAAAAATACTTTTTTTGTGCTTGCTATTAATGCATCTACCTCGGGAGAGCATTGTCGAATGGTTTCTGTCACAAGATGTAAAGCATGCACCTTACACGTAACATGTAAACACTTGCAACCATGTTCAAGAAGAGAACGGCCTACCGAACGCATTATTGCTGCGCCATCGCTCATAAACATCAACACTTTATCTTTTGAAATTTGAAATTTTTCCAACGTACTAAGTACAACCTTCGTAATTGCTGCAGCAGTACACTCTTGTAGTCTTCGGCTAGCTAGTAACAGTGGTAATGTAGGTTTACTAGGGTCTAGTATGCGTACCATAATATTTACAATTGAATTTTTTTACAGTCTGTTGTCTCGTCAACACATAACCAAAGAAACTGTTTTTTCAATATGCGTTTCATTTTCTTTTCCACGTCATCGCATACAAATGCAACATGCTTACGTGCCGTTTTCTCCGTAAGCAACCGCAACTCGGGATTGTATTTGTCCCAAAAGTCCTTAAACGGTTGTTTATCGAGTAAGCCTAGGGGCAAATTACAGTTTATCAACATAAGAATTACATTAAAGAAAATGCACTTCTCGGTGGCATGCCCAATTTTCGTTTTCTATGCTGTGCGAAATTTACGTGTTTTGTACAGTTCCACTTCTTATTTCACATCAAATCTATTTTGCACACTTTACACTATCTTACTCCCGTTGTAAAACAAATCGGGAAAGTCAGAAATAAAGTTATTTACTATGTCTTGAAAGGGTCGTCTTTTAGCCTTCGACATGTTCACTAAAAACTACAATCAATGACTACGTCTGTATCAATAAAATCAAAACGCACTACACTAAATAATAGGTTGGTTTCTGCAGCGATTTAAAATCGTTTGAAATCGTTAGAGCATGCGCATTACAAAAATAGTGTTCGTGCCGTTAAAACGCAAAACTCTGACTACTAGTTTGACATAATTTGGCGTTCGTGCAAATCTCCAAATTAATTTCTAACCGTTTGCTAATAGTTGCTCCAGTTTGAAGATTATCGTCCAGTGATCCATCAGACGCATGCACATTGTTATATTGTAAAGTGAAAAATTGTATTATGGGTTTTTTTGTATATGTTCACACTTCACGCGTGTTTTATTGATGTCTGTGGTTTTGTCAGGAATTAATAGTTCCTTTAAGGTTGTAATAAATTTGTAATTCTGTCTAAACATTTCGCGTTTATTTCTGTTTTCGCTTACCTCGTTTTGTAATATGTGAATGTAAGATAAATCTATTATTTTCATCTGCATATTTCACTATATTTTCTCTCTTAAGTCTATTAAATACGCTTGTAACTTATACATAGCCTGATAATTGTAAAAAAGCGTTCGAGCAGTTAAATTGTTAAATCAGTTATAGTTTGCGCATGCGTAGATTAATTCAAATTAGCCACTGATCAAACTATCACAAATCGGCTGCAGAAACAAACCTTATAACTACAATTAATAACTACGTCTATATCAATAAAATCAACACGCCCTATCCGCTATCCAATGCTAAACTGAACTGAGTGATGATGATTTGTCGTGTCGTATCATAATCGACCAGCCCTCCCCGCCAACCTAAACAGTCACACCGCCGCTGCGATTGCTCTCCAGTTACCGGGCTCTACTAATGACAATAAAAACTACAGAGATGAAACATCGGATATATATTAATATAAGATATCAATGTTCTTAACACATTTCGATAGTATAGAGTGCAGGAAACATGTTTAAGTTACGTTGAATATAATATTTTTCATACTCAAATTATTTTGTTTGAATAATAGCCCCATTTCATGAAGCTAATATAAATATTTAATATAATACTGGATCATTTGAACCAAAAAAAGTGCGGCGCCTATGTGCCTCGGCTTATACGCGAGAAAAACTTTGGGACGCAAACTTCAAAGGTGCCGAAAAGTGTTGACTCTACTGCATAACACTATACTGTGGTGTAAGAGTATACCTCAGAAGGACCTTAGTGAACAACGGTAATAGCCAGTACAATAGAATAGCGGTTAGTAACTACCGTTTACATCGTAGGATTTATAACTTAAGAGATTATTAACTACGGTAGTTAGCTCACGATGTAAACGGGGTCACAGAAATTTATTACTATACATATATCTTTGAATTACATATAAAGTACATTGTTTATCAGTGTTCCGCTAATATTTAATTGGTTATCATTTCTATCAATTTTAAGTAACTTAAGACAATTGTCGATGAACACCCACAATATTTTGTATTTTCAAATTTTATCAAGTTTAATATACTCTATACAGGTTGACTCATTTTCAACTCTCACCATGAGGATCTCGTTTATTATATTGGAGATAGAGAGTATGCTTGAATTTGGCAAAGTTGCTAAATTTTGTATTTTCCTATTACTAATGAACGAAAATTTAAATGTTTGCGGTGTGAAATTTCACGGCTACCTTATTTCATTTTAAAATGTATTCTTCCTCAATTAAAGCACGATATATCATCACGATATATCATTTGTCACAGGTCCATTTTCTCTTCGGGTTCATAACAAACACAAAACTTGGCAACTTCACCAAATTTAAAGCTACCTTCTATCTCCAATAATAAACAAGATCATGGTGGGGGGTTGGAAATAAATCAACCCGTATTCTACATAAATTAGCAACAAAAATGCAAACTAAGTTATTTATATACAAAAATGTATTTATCAAATTACAATAATTTATAGTTTTCATAAATTTGACTGTGAGATGTTGACTAAAATAAAATAACAAATAGAAACAGCCTAAATGAAAAGATATTCTATATATGAACATTTATGGAAGAAAGCTAAACTATATTTTATTCAATTAATTTTTTTGCTTTGAAGTACCTTCTAAGGTACAATACTTGCCATGTTGCCAGCCCCAACAGGCAACACATTGAGAAGATTGAGAAGTACAATACTCTGGTGTTCGTTGATTCTAAAATAAGAAATCTAAACAAACTACATTTCTTTTTAGTATCATCTTACCATTTGTATCCCTCATTTCTTCTTCTCTTCTTCTCATAATTGAGAAATCATGGACAATATCATTCGACAGATCTTCTAATCTTCTGAGTTCTACTTCAATGGGTTTTAACTTTGCTGCTTCTTGAATCTGCAATAATTATGTGACATCTATAAAAATACATATTTTGACTACTTACCCCTTCGTATTGTTTTGCTTCAACACCGTGTTTTGTGATAAGAGATACTTCTTGAGCTACACCACGACCTAATAACAATTAACCATTTTTTCAGTATTAAACAAGTGCTTGCATTTGATACTGGTTATAAAAAATATACGATATCAAACGTTAGATTAAACAATTATTTACCTTGAATGACACGAGATATGAAACATATTTCGTAAGTATCATATGTTTCAGTAACAAAAGAAAATTTTCCTTTTGATATGTCTTCCTTTTGGGATAACACATGTCCTTTCGAATCTTTCACCTATAACAGCAGAAGTTAATATCTACACATACATTAAAATAATTTTTTTTGTCATTTACCACATAATCTACTTTTTGATTGACTGCTTCTGAAACCTCGTATTCTCCTGTAACTGGTACATTTTGTTGCAATTCTTCTTTTAAACATTTGTGGGTATTGGGGTCCAGATGCCACATAATACATTCTGTGTGGAGGATATGAAGTAAAAAAACGGCGAACACGCCCAGGCCCTTTATTTTAAACATATTTAACTATTCTAATTAGAACCGATCTATGTAAGATGTTTCTATTATTTAAACATTGGCCTCACATACATCGTTAGTACCAAACACCGATGAGCTGGCCAAATAACTGTGTACCGTGTGTGATTCAGTGATTGGTAGAGTGAGTCGGTATTTTAGTAACGGTATTTTGTTGTCACGGCGCAACGCGCTCCGCGATACCAAAATAACTCGTTAGTTTGGAACGATTCTCGGAAACGTTGCGGTTTACATTCGAGACGTTCCTGTGAAACGTATAGTGGGTACCGATATATACTGAGAGTACTGAACGTATGACGTAATTACAGTAGATTTTCAAAGCTGTTCCGATATTAATGATAACATTGAAATGGAACGCATTCGTACATAACCTATAACTGCGATCACAAGGTTGGTAGAATACGTTTACTCTAAAGGTGGTCTCAGTTCAAGGTTGGTAGAATGTATATATTCTTAGAATATACATTCTACTAACCTTGGTCTCAGTTTCTCGTTTTGCCACGATTTTCAACACCAACCATAGAAACAAAATTACTGACACCAACCTAGTGACAAGAAAGTGCCTACGAGTTTTGTTTAGTGTTTTTAAAGTAAAATGAAGATAAATTTCTAAAATTTACGATGATCATGATATAATGGATAATTTCAATTGAGTAACCGAATTTGAAGCAACCTAAGCTAATCTGTGCATATACCAAAACTGCCAAAACATTTGACAAAGGCAAATTGCCAATCTATATTTACAAGCAGATGAAAATTTTTTACTTAATAATTCCCCCGTTCAACTATTAACGAAACCAAACGAGTATTCACGATCGCTAAAAAATTCTTCAATTTATTGTAGCGTATAAAAGCACCATAGTTCTACTGATTTCTTGGCTAAGAATTTGTTCAATTAATTGGGTAATAAATCGCGACGTGTAAAACAAGCTTTACACTAATTTCGCGCTACCCTATGTGAACGCTATTTTAGACTGACTACAATTTGTAGTCTACAAATTCCTAATTCTTAATTATAGCAGCGTAAAATAATAATTACATTTATTTACTATAGATTTGTTCAAAACAAATTGAATTCTAGTAAAAGGGTAAACATTTAATTTTTTAAAAAACAAATTAAATAGAAACCAAACAGATTCGTAAACAATAAATTGAAAAACCGAAGTAGATTATATAAAAGTAACGTCAGTAAATTAATTTAAAAATAACCGTTTTACTTTGGCTGAACATAATTTGCTTCTTCTATAGATTGATAGGTTTTAACCAGCTTTTAGAAATATAATCATAGATCTCAAATTACAGTGTGTCTCGTCTAGATGTGTAAAGAGATCAAACAGGTAGATAATAAGAGATAAACCATTTGATATCGGTTGTATTATATTATCCCAAAGTAACGGTATTTTTGTGTTGTAGTCGCGATAGGAATGAGTGAAACGGAACTGGGGTGCTATTCTCAACTTCGTTCATATAAATGCGTATACGTATGAAAGCGAAGGCTTATATTACGAACACTGTCGATTTTTGGTATTCTCAACTGCAAGATTCGCCTTCGTGTTGTGCCAACACGAACAGACAATGTGGCAACGTTGCCTTTAGCTCATTTGATTCGCCTGAAGTTCAAACGGAAGCTGTGTTGACAACTATTGATTAGAAGCTGCCTCCATTTCTTCCAAAAGATTTAAAAACACTAATTCATCCATCACTTATTTGTAAGAATTTATCCGCAAGCCACTGTGCCCCCATTATGAGGATCCATAGCGGGATTTTCTACAAACTTATAACGGCGAAACAGTATTTCCCATCACTAGTTATTTTCTTAAGTTGCCTTTTTGTTCTATTTTTTTCTATGAAGGTGGCTGAAAGGGAATTCTTACCTTATGTATTAAGCTAATAGTAGGCTGATAGATTGTATTTTTATATTTTAGATTTTTACTTTTCCCAAAATGAGATGTCGCAACAAGCAGCTCGCCGACAGCGATAACTTCAAGCCGTGTATTCCGGCCTTTAGAGTTAACAGGCTCACGACGGATAGCCAAACACGCTAGAGACTGCGCAATAAAATTATGAGATGGAAATTAAAAAAATTATTTAAAAAAATCAGATACCAAAAAGACATTGCGTATATTAAAATATGTTATACAGGTATGTAATCTCTTAACTATGACAAAATTATTTCAATAGTAATTATAATAAATTAAGATAGGTATGGATTGTGTAGAGTAGTAAAGGTGGGGATGAGGACCTTTATTCCAAGGGCTGCATACGTGTCTTGTTGTTATTACCTGCAAAATAAACAATATTACCGAGGTACCATGTTTATTTTCTTAATTCTTTTAATACGTAGAGTTACTGCTAACCAATTTTTTATGTACGACTTGAAAGTATTCGAAATTGTATAGTAAATAAAACAATAAAAGTATTAGCGGCACTCATAAATTACATGATTTATTGGAGTATTATCAACATTTTAATATATTCTTGATTCTAAATCATTATGTGCAACAACTGACACTTTACTGTTACTGTAATTCAGAAAACGTAAATAATACAGATATGGTGCTTGTATGTTCACACGGTAAAACATTTAAAAGGCTCGTTCCGATCCTGAAATTTATATTATCTATTATAGTAGTCGATTGGGTAAAGAATTAGTAGCCGATTTTGAACAATATAAGCTGTATCAAATCATAGACAAAGGAGCTTTACAGACAGGCAATCCCATAGTATTATTTGTAGACACATTTTTGGAGACGAAAACGTTTTAGTTTGGAGAGAAGGAACTAGTAAGAGGGGCGCTAGCGTTGTATCTCTAGATTTCTGCATTATCATGTGTGAATTAGACAGAGTATACGTCTCAATCTGCGCGTAAAGTCAACTGGTGTGCTATTCTCAACTTCGTTCGTACAAGCGCGTATACGCATGTCGATTTTTGGTATTCTCAACTGCTTCGAGTTGTGTCAACACGAACGGACGCCCGGCAACGTTGCCGCAGTTTAAACGTAAGCTGTGCTGACAGCTACTGATTAAAAACATAAATACATATAACCTACATTGCGTGGTGGGTCGTGTTAATAGTTGAACATATGCGAGATGGAAGCAACGCAAAATCAAATATCGGCTTTGCTCGAATTAAAAAAAAAATCGAACTTGGGAAGATTTACAGTAACGTTTAGCCATATAAACACGGTGTAGATTTGTGGAAAACGTTGGCTGAAATTTTAAATTCCATACCAAGAGCTCGTAAAAATTGCAGTAGGTGGCGGAAAATAAGTAAATAATATTAGTAATCTTGAGCATCTTTATGAAATACCAATTATTAATTTAGTGTTGACATGACATGCGGTATCGCACAAAAATAAATAAAGTTGGACTTATGTCAGTATTCTTCACTTGCTGTTTTAAGTAGGGCCCTATTAAGTCCACAAGGAAGTTGAAAACTTCCCTTGTGAGGCGAAACAGTTTTCTAAGTTGCTCATTTGTCAAATGCTCCATATCTTGAGTATGCTGAATTACTGCTATATTTTTTGTTGACATTTTCTTCCGCTGCTTCCATTTCTTCCAAAAGATTTAAAAAACACTAATTCATGCATCACGTCAGCTACAACACACAAAATAACATGAAATGTGAGGTTAGATTGTCGCTCGTTTCCGTTTGCGAGCACTTTTAACCATTCGCGTTTTTCACGAATGAAATAATGCGTATACGCTTTGATGAGAAGAGCCGAGGATACAGAACACACAAGTATCGTTCGTGTGACGTCATTTGCGAAGGACCTTGAGAATTGCAAAGAGTCGAGAATAGCACCCCTGAAATCAACTATTCTGTGACTGCGACTCCTATCAAATAATCCGTAGAATCTTCTTTTAAAATCGAAGCACACGCCGATTCCATAGGCGCCCCCTATATATATGAAATCAGAGTTATTACAGAAAGAAACTGGAAAAAATAACGATCATGTATTATTGCACCATCTTTTAATCTTTAAATAAGTTATTAAAGTATGTGTCAATTGCGTAATATACGTTGGCTATCTGTAAAGCTTTTATCTGTGATCGAATTACCCAACATCGTAACGTATAGTAGCTGCTTTTGCTTAAAGGATGTCGCTTATTTTAATGTAGCTAAGACTAAGATATATTTGTGAACAAATGTTAATTACTTTTTTAGTCGAAACGCAATGGAGAGATATTAATGATTCACCTACAAATTATATTTACCTTAGTGTAAATAATGATAATAAGGACTGTGGTGTAGTATGGTGTATTTTGTGTAGTGCGAAGTGTGCCGATACCTTTCGCGTTTACCTTATTGTTGTATGCTCGCAAGGTTTTTCAAATACATTCTGTATAAATGATACGTTAGAACTGTCTCGTTTTACTGACTACTTACCTAGAAAGCTGAGTAGTACCGGTAAAAATACCAAACCATGTAGTGCACCAATTATAACAACCCCAAGATACATTCGGAAATAAAATATTTTGAAGATCTGCGATTTGGAAAACGCTAAGACGATTATACCACAAAACTTCGTCAAAGTAATACCCGAAAGTATCTGGTAATTAATGTATGTTGTAGTAACAAAAATAAATGTATTCAATTATACATACGGAACTGCCCATATTGCTTAAAGCGTCTCTTGCTCTATCTTTTCCTGTTACTTCTTGTGATTTCTTAAAGGAATGTACAATGTGTCCACAAAACTCTACTGCTATACCAACTGACTAAAATAAACATATCAGAAATTATTATTATTATTACTGTATAGAAAATACTTTGAGTAAATTCCTAAATCGCTTACCATAACTAAGTTAACTAACGATACTGCATTTAAACTGATACCCCACAAGTACATCATGCCTCCCATGTCAACAATAATCATTGTTACTGTTATTAATATTAGACAAGCAGTTTGTAAACTTAGACCTGATGCAATGTATGAGACTACAGCTACAGCAGCTAGGGATAAGCCAATTGACATTAGTGCATCGCCCCATATCGTCAAATACTGTTCATAGTAAACATAAAATACACTGAAATATAAAGTTACTTATTTACTTTCAAAAGAATATTTATATAATGCAACCGATCAAAGAATTTGGAGTACTAGAGAAAGTAGGAAGATGTACACCCCTTTTGCTCTATAAAACATTTTTCCACATACTCCATGTTTTTCTCATCTTACTACGTTCATATACACAAAATGCAAAATCGAGGTGACCGATGCCAGAGTGGTTAGATGCATAGACAGCCAGTACTATTAGATGAAAATTGAAATTACGTCGAGTTATGACCAGAAGTGAAAGAGTTCAACCTTGTGCTTTCCCCACTCTTGTAAGAATTGATGTATACAGTTTCGTTAACTTTTAGCTTCACTTTCGAATGTAAGCTGGTGTTTATATTACTCCAAGTTCTTTGACAGCCATACATGGTAAAATTATTACTAGAGCGGGCACTTTTTAAATTTCGCGGATGATTTAAGTTGGTAAGCAATAAAGGATGTATTTGTCTGTATTACGTTAAGAAATTGACGTATATGTCATTTATTGCAGGAATTACCAATTTAAATCATCCATGAAATTTAAAAAGTGGCCGCTCTAATTATTACCTGTAAGGAAATATTTCTGCTCCTGGTATATCTAATGTGAGCGTTAGGTTATCAGCAACTAGCCTAGCGTATCTAAGAGCTTCGTAATAATCCTTAGATGTATGCAGCACTGTATGATAAGACATTAAATAGGAATGTGTCACATGCGATATACCATCTGCGTCTGTGTAGTAGTTGATAGCCTAAAATATACATAGTTTGTTCTAGTTTGTATTTTACAACGTGACGAGGAAAATATTATTTTAGATGTAATAAACATACTAGCGATATGTTAGCATTTAGAAGCACTGTAGAGAACACAAATTCTCACTTGTATATAATAAATCAGCACCTACTAACAAGAGAACACCGGCAAGAGTGATCTAGGTATAAGAACAATACAATTTCTTTAGCTGCTGAATTCTCCGATTTCGGGGTACAGTCCCCTCCAAAAATTTACACGATTTTTAATTTTTTGTAAATATCTCGGAAACTATAGGTTCGTTCCAACTACAGATTTCTGTACGGTACGCGTACCAGTTCACACAACGATTATTGCGCGTGCGTCAGATATACATCGTTTATGAATTAGTAAATGGTGTCGTAGATGTTGGAACGGTTTTTGGAATCGGTTATGTATCGCTATTGAGAAGATGTAACATGCAATATGAATGTTTTCTACTGGTACAGATACACATTGCACATGTCAGTACAAACGGTTCTTGCTTGATACGATGTCCCGATATGACCGTACAGTAACTGGTACTTGTACGATACAAAGTAAAGTTGGAACACTTTTATTATCGTTCAAGGTACGGTACATAATGTAGTTGGAACACTTCGTTTACACTGCGCAGGTACCGGACGGTAAATTTACGGTTTTATAAGCGTGTTGGAACGAACCTTATAACAGATATATATGTTTTTTTAAGAATATAATTTGAAGTATAACACATAGCCTCAGGGATGATATTTTTTTTGGAAAAAATATATAACCGGCATGTTACTGTATAGAGCACTATCAATATAATTAACATGTTTGCAACAATAATAAACTTTCAGAAAACAATGGAGTAAAATTAAAAAGAAAATATAATGCTTATGAAAAATT